>OY723401.1:25400708-27900708 GCA_963210345.1 Inga oerstediana | reverse complement strand
TTGCGGGTAAATTACATTTCCACTATGTTCTATTTAATTTACCTAACTCCATTCTCTTGCATTTTGATGTGGTTACATACACATATCATTTCTTGTAGTATAGGGAAAGTCCACTACTCCAATAAGTGGTAATTGTTCTCTCTTTTTTTCCCAATAAGATTTCTCTGTTGAGAGAAGTAATGAGAAAGTCACAGCAGGACTTACAAGAGAAAGTACTAGTTAAATCTAGAGTCCGTTCAAGTAACTTTAACACAATCTATCCTACTACTTATATTGATGGTACACTTCAGATTTAAATGAAGCTATGGCTCTGTGGTAAGGTGCAGTTTTGGCAGTGTTATATTGGATATCTACTTTATGAAACTTAGATAGACACCTGTAATGGAGCTTGTGGCAGGTGAGAACTACCGATTTGGGTATAAAGCTGCTGGGGATGCATCAGAGTTGGTAAAGCTGTGTGAAGAATATGGAATGGAAGCTTACATAATAAAGTCTGTTATGGATAAGAATCAGTACCCTGCAACTTTAAGTACCAGTAACCCAAAAGAGAGAGGACAGGTTTCATCTACTCGTGTTCGGCAGGCTCTTGCTGTAGGAGACATGAGATATGTCTCAGAGCTTCTCGGTCGACGACACCGTCTCGTATTGATGGCCACTGATTCACAAGGATCTATTGTTAGTAATTACAATTACAAGGTATCTGCTTCTAAATCCTGCTTAATGAATCTTGCACCAAAGGAAGGTTTATATGAGAAATGTTATCTTTTCCTTGATCAAGAGAATGTAGTTGAGTGTAGAGTAGTTATTGACACTAAGTTTATTCATGTAGAAATAGCTGACTTAGGTCTGAGTCACAATTTTTGTACTAAACATTTTCAGTTCTTGCAAATTGAATTTGCTGGTTCCAGCTCTTGATTATGTCAAAAATCATTTTGGTCTTAGCTATGGTATATTTATATCATACTCCCAAAACTCTTGGGATTCAAATGCTTTATCATGATGCTGATCAAAGTAAGCTGTGGCTTAATCTTCGTTCAATTCCTTTCACTCTGCATCTATTTGGTATACTCAAATGACTCAATTGCTTTAGTAAAGCAGGGTTTGAACCGTACCGAAGATTGTTTATACATGCATTGTTAAATTTCTGTTACTAATTCCCAGATTAGAATTGAAGTACGTCTTCCCTCAGAATATTTCAATCTAAATATACAAGCATTACTAATCACATAAGAGATAAGAGAGGGTGACTTGTGTAATCTAAAAATTTTTTGTTCGCGCTAAAATATTAATGGAGTAGCAAAATAGGTAGTTGAAGCTCTTATTCAAAAATTTGTGGTTAAACCAAATTAAGTTACCAACCACATTTAGCAAAATAAATAGCAAGCCATTAAAAAATAATGGCTTCATACATCATAGAATTGCATCCAATAGAATCATACAAGGGTCCAAAAAATATACTGTGTCCTTAATGTAAGACCCATTTAACTAATTTAATTAGATTATGGAAATTAGTTAAATTAGTTAATATATATATATATTTTCTAAAACACTCTAATCATTTTTCTTAATTTCTTCATATCTCCTTACTTGATTATTGTTCAAGGAGTATTAGACACACGAGTGTTAGACACAATCTATTTATGATAAATTTTCAAATGACTCAAATTACAACTATAAATAAAAAAAAATTGTAAATGCATTAAAGTAGTAATTTTAATTTTTTATCTCTAAATAAAAATTAAATCATTGTTATTTATTTATTATGAAATATAAAAAATTATCAATTGAAAGAGGAAAGGAAAAAACCTTGACATGTTTAATATCAAACCTAAATGACAATATAAAACTAATAGAGGAGGAAGAGAGAAAAAAAATTGTCACTCAAACTTCTTAATCATTAAAAGATCATCAACAATTTCTCAATTAAATCTGTATCAACGCAACCTTTAGCTTGCAATTACAATCATCTTTGCGGAGAAAAGTAAAAATGTCACTTAAACTTTTTGATCATTAAAAAATCATTTAGCAATTTCTCAATTAAATATGTATCAAAGCGACCATTATCCAGCAATAACAATCATCTTTATGAAAAGAATTAAAAATGTCACTCAAAGTTCTTGATCATTAAAAGACCATTCAACAATTTCTCATTTGAATATATATCAAAACGACCCTTAGCTTGCAATCACAATCATCTTTATGAAAATGAGTAAAAATATCACTCAAACTTCTTGATCATTAATAGATCATTCAGCAATTTTTCAATTGAATCCATATCAAGGCGACCTTTAGCCTGCAATCACAATCATCTTTGTGAAAATAAGTAAACCACAAGTAAAAATGGAGGGGAAACATAAAATTATTAAGTGCTTTATCTTCTTTTTTTTGGATCACAACATAAAACCTAATCCCCACTTTTCTTATTATTTGTCATCAACTATTTCCTTTTTGGTATAAAAAATCTGTCACCCTGTTGTGCAATTTACACACACAGCCTTACTAGCTCTCCAGCCCCATCCAATCAGCAGCCCAGAAGCAAGTCCAATGGATTTATTCCCCTCAATCTTTTTCTCCATTTTTTTGTACCATTTGCTATCTTAAACCCAGGAAAAGAGAAACAAGCCACAAGCCCAATATTCGGCCCAGATATGATTCTTTTTTTAAAAAAGGGGACCCAATCAAATTCATCTAAAGACAATCTGGACAGTCCTTATCTCAGCTTTGCAAAATGAGTGGGCCAAAAACTGTAATTCTTGTCTTTACAGTTATTTGACCGCTTTCAGCATATAACCACTTATTTAGATTTTTTTTTTTTCAAGATCTACGAGGAAGAAGTGAACAAATATAGGTTCAAAGGAAGAGACAGGAAGGGGGCCAAGGACAAAATCCCTTGCTCAGCTAATAAAATCTCAATTTTTTTGGATAAATTAAAAAATCTCAATTTTGAGATAGAAGTACAATATCTTTTCTAAATTTTTCCCCTAAATAAAATCAATGTTTGTCAAGAACTTATAGCTTAAATGACACCCCACACCTCTCAGAGGAGATTGTGGGTTCTATGGCCATGGCCAAAATAGCAGTGTGATGGGTGTGTCATGTGTGGTCGGGGAGGGGATTTAAATTGTCCAAATAAAAAAAGCAATTATTTCTATTTTTTGCAATTTCCTTACAAAACTTTAATTTCATTCATAATGAAAACTTTATAACCATTAGGACACTTGGGAGATAAAGGAAGTATAATTTACCCTATTATTTCTGTTGTATTAAAAAAAAGTACAATTTACCCCCAAAAAGAAATATTCTATAATTTTTCAAAATTTATTCATCAGAGTGTCTCGTTTTATAAAATTTGATTGTTCATATCATTTAAAAATTAGATTAGATGCCTTAATAAATGGGCAAATCATCCAGACTAAAATTTCACAAACTAGATGACAAGTTGTTTAATGTCGTACAGATACCTTGTGCATCAAGTATGTTATAAATTAGACTTCCAAAAATATTAAAGGGGACAAACCTTAAGAGTTGGAATTACACTTATAGCTTCATCCACAGTTTCAGGGCATAAATTCCCAAGCAGAGCAAGCTGCATTACAAAAGAGCAAACACAGTTGTTATAAATTCCTCCTATACCAGGAACTCTTTTTTATAGTAAATTGTTTTGTACCTCATACTCAGCGAGCTGATATCTACTCAGAACTCTGAATCCTAGTTAAGGTTCTTACAAATAAAAATAAACTCAAATGAAGTATATGCTGTGTCAAATAAATAACAATGAGGGATACTCTCGAACTTGCTTCACAGCATCTTGATTACTGAAGCGGCGGAAGCGTTTGACATACTGCAGAGACTTCTCAAACACTCTTGTAAAGTAGAAAAAATAATGGTTTCTTTAGAACAAAGCAATGTCTATAAAAGATGCCAAGAAAAGATCCTAAGTATGAATGTCTATTGATTAACAGTTTGTAACATAGAATTAACTCAAAAATCTTCAGCTGAATTTCATTGTATATGATGGTGTCAATTACTCACTGGGGAGTATGATTATTTGAATCATTGGACATTTGTTTGTACTGCTCCAATTTGTGCTCTAAGAGAAGGGCAACCTCACAGTTCATTAAACATTTGGCCTTCTCAAAATCTGAAAGGTGCAGCATCAAGACAAACTTAATAGCTTCACCAAGAATGGACAAGAAAGCAACTAAACGGAGCAATGCAGACTCAAAGAAAACCTAACTAAATGTCAATCACTTTCAGTAAAACTATCTAACTGGTTGTCCAAACAACAAAAGTAGATATTCATCTTAGATGCTTCAGTAGAAGAAAGGATTGTCAGATCAACTAGCAGTGTAAATTCATCTCATAGAGCTCGAGTGTTTCTGTTCATATAGCTTTGTTTACTTTTGGTTGTTTTAGGATGCTTCCATATTGTCCTTCTTTATACAGCATGTTTGTTTCGAAATGGAAACAGTGAAGGTTCTTTAATTACTCAAGTTGTGCCTTGAGGTGAAAGAAGAAGCAACCAACAATTGAGGGCTATGTTCTATGAGCTGGAAAAAAAAATCCATTGAGCTGTTCAACAAAAGACAGGCATCTGTAGCCTCCAATAAATCAAACTATATACAGGCACCATCTATATGTAACCTAACATGCTTTAGTGCTAGTTACTTGTAAGAATAATGATTGAGGTGCGTTTTCCATGTAATTTTCTCAAAACTAAACTATTAAATGAGTGTTTGAAAACTACAAAAACTGTGGTTTCAGAAGTCTTTTTCTGTAAGTCAAGACAACACTCCTCTCACATATTTATCTCGTAAATTATAAAAATCATTCTCCAAAAGCTAATCCTCCCTAGTACAAAAGTGGTTCATGTTGGGATTCAAGCAAATAGATAGAGTTCGCTTTAGTTATAGCTAATGCGTGAAGCTAAAGTCACATCATCACAAGACTAAAAGTTAAACATGATAGTTTCCTCTTAGTTGTAGGAAATTTTGTGTGTCTTCAAACTCTTCACTGTGTTTGAAAAGTACATGTTTACTGAGAAGTGAGGGGCTCATAACAAAAGAACCAAATTAGTACAATAATGGGGTCCCTCATGCATATTTCCATCCCGAAACTTGGCCACAATGACCTTAATTCCCTTGATCTTTTTGTTTTTTGGCTCAAACCTTAATTCCCTAAATCATCAGGAGATAATCCCATCTATAATTTTGGTTTTTCTTTTTCCAAATAGTATTAATGAAGAAAGAATTCTAGTGCCTAGCCTCTATCAAAAGTAACTAGGAAAAGCTTGGGGATATTAATTAAATAAACAATGAATAAGAGACACATGCCTGAGGCCCCACCATTAATCTGTAATCTAGAAAAATGAAATACACACAACGAAAGGATTGTGCTTTCAATATGAAGATGTCAGTTGTCCAAAAAAACAAAAAAATGAATATGTCAGACAGAGTCTTAATCAAACAATTGGTACGGGATGAATTAATTCAAAATAACGGATGGAAACTACATGTTCCTTGTGAGTTATTGGATGGCGAACTTTAAATTAAGAATGAGGAAACAAAATACCCTCCCCAAATTTGAGCTCTGATGCATCTTCCTCCTCGTTTCTGGACATGACCATGCGACAAAAGCAAGGATTCTCGAATCTCGATTGATTTGCAGGTTTCCTCTGGCGTTGGGTGGTGTGTCTTTTATTTATTCGGGGAATGGAATTAGGTTTTATAATTTTTTATTGATTATGGAGGGGACGTTTTACAATTTTTTTGGCACTGGCGCTTTATAAATTTTGCAACGAAGTAGCAAATTTGGCAACAAATAATCTCGTTGTGGGCACCTACAAAACTTAATTATTTTTTAGGGTAAAAGTAAGTATAAATAATTTATTTAGGAGTAGATATAATAATGCCGTTAAAGTAACTTAATTTTCGTCATTTTATTTTCGTCATTTTTACGGTGTGGGTTCCATTAGTCTTCTTTTTATATTTTAATTATTTTTTAAATGAAAAAATGTCACTTAGACCTTTTGGAAAACATTTTATTTTAGATAATCCTAAAAGATTCTGGAATTTCACTGTATCCTGGATCAAAATAAAATTAAGTTTTTCAGAAGACAATAATACCCTTATTTCTGAATTAGTTGATTCTAACAATATCTCCTACTATTTTTTCTGTACCTTTCTATGGCATTGGTGTAGCAGTCTATGCTTTCAAAGGAATTGGAATGATTTTGCCTTTGGAATTAGAAGCTAAAGACAGAATTTTGGAAGATTCATTAGTTTTTGGATATGACGGTGATTTCTCTTCTATTTGAAGCATTTGGTGCTCTGGCTTACTTTGCTTTTGGGAATGAAACAGAGATATCATCACTCCCTAATGGGACAAGGACTAGTGAGCCCTCTGGTTCTCAATTGAGACTCTGTATCAACCTGTTCTTCACTTTTCCATTATCGATGGAGCAAGGAAGCTTGAAAGGGCCATCGGCATGGTAATGGCGGAGGAATCACAACATGAAATTATTGATTAGATGGATGCTTTTAGGACGATTTCCCCGTATCTGTATATGCCCATTTTATTGAAATTGCTTACGCTTTCAATCATTCCATCATACGGCATTAACTAAACTCTGAGACATCAATAACAAATAAAAAACTATTCACTAAAGCCGGCTCTAGTTTTTCCTTCCCATCAGCTCTCCGCTTAGATAACTGTTCACAAGCCATGTAGATATTCAATGGCTCCAAAATCACATCTCCGGCTTCGTTTTAAGGCAAGGCTACAATATATACTCTTTTTGTTGACACGCTAGGGGTCCCATTTGTTATTTTCTACCACCCTCCATGTAATAAACTATTCCCCTAGATCTGCGTTCTCCCATCACGTGCCTGTCCAGAGCTCATTTCAAATCACTTTATAACATTTTATTTTTGACCATACTCCATCTTCATCCCTCTTCAAAACCCGTCGGCCTCTGTTTTGTCATTAAAAAAAATGTATTCTCTCCTACTCCATTTTCACCTCTCCAAATCTTGGCGCTTGTGACATGGGCAAAAAGGGGAAATCGATAAGGCTTCGCCAGCTTACTCCAGGCGAATGGGGTGGCATTATCATGGTAAAAGTTGACCGAGTAATTCATTGCGAGATCATACATTGCCATATTTCACACCCTGAAGATGATTGTCCGGTGAAAGTTTTCGAGGCATATGAGATTATTGTCTTTGATGACTGGGTATGTCATTCTAAATGAGTGAAGTAGGGTTATTTCATTCATTTTATGCTATTTGGGACATGAATAGTATGTAGTTTGTTTTTTTTTTCTTTTTGCTGTGAAGCTTACTCGGATGATGATCGTCATGGATAGCATGTTCGTCCTACCTCAATTTGTTTCTGTTCTAGGAGAAAGACAGAACGTACAGGATTTCGTACTTCTTGGTAGAATGATGTGGTCAAGGCATACATGAAAAGTACTACCTTAAACTCCTTCCAAGAAGTGTTGTAGAGTAGCTACCGGTGACAATGCCAAACCACTCTTTCAATCTTGAAGCGATTGATCAATATGCAGCAACGGACTACAGGATGGCTGAGTTAGTAGGTCCGATTCTATTTCGATTCCAATCATGGAGACCTTTTTCTTCAAACACGTATATGTTATGTCTGATTTGTTCTGACATGCAGATGTATATGGTTATTTGAAGTCATTTACCTTTAATCCCTTGAAGGATGAGTAGGGCATATTTAGCAAGGAAGTAATATTAGAGATTGAAGACAAACAGGGGATGACAATGAGGTACTGATACTATATTTTCCTGATAACGTATTTATCAGCTCGGGGTTGTTAATGGAAAATTACAGTAATATATTTTCTTTCCTGTCAATGGTAGTAAGGTGTTCAAATGTTGTTTGATTGGAGAATGTGCCAAGGTCACCATTTATGCTCATGAGGCAGTTACAAACTTGGATTGTATCTTTGTTGTTATTCAGTATGCTACTGCAAGCTACAAATACGTTCATAGTGGACAAATCCTAACATCTTACTTCAATGGCACAAGGGTGTTCTTCAATCCTCTTTGCCACTGCTTAAGGAGCTGAGGGACGACGTGCTTCGAGGCTTCCTTCACTATGGTGTCATAGATTATGCTGGTGGACGAAATAGCTATGTCACACCATAACATGTTAGGATTTTAGCATGTACTGATAGTTTATAGGCTGTGTGTTGTATTAGTGCTTGAGTGTTTTTAGTGTGTTGTTTGACGCTGACAATCATCCAAGTTATCCCAACCATTTTATAATTATTAGTTAGCCATGTTACTGTTCTCGTCTTAAGTTGCTGGTTTAGATGCCTTTATTCATATATATGCATCTTCCTTAATTTGAATGATATATGCATTTATTCAAATACACGAGTCTTAATTTGACTACATCAGAACTTGGACTGACTTCCAAGGTCCCCGTCTAAAGTTGGGTTTAAAAAAAATGGGAATCTGATATGTTAAAGTCAATTTTATAATCAAGTATACATATAAAAAGTGAAAATAAAAATGCATTTTTAAAACACTCTTTTTACTTTGAAGCTAACTCGAATGATGAAAAAAAAAGAACTCATGAAACGCTCTGTCATCTTGAATTAGTAGTATATCAAAAAGTCCCTTCCACACAGTGATTGCCTTTACAATTTTCTGATGACGCACTTTAAAGTCATGGGTAAAATTTTAACCCCCTTATTTGAAAGCTGTGAATATAGTTCGAAAACGTGTCATTAAGTTGAACTGGAGATCAAAAGATAAATTAAAACTCATTAAAGGTCCCGACTTCAAGACCGAAATCAGTCCTGTGATAAAATGAGTTTTCAAACCTTTCAAAACTTGTTAAATGGGGTCTCACTTCCACTTTTCAAATCTATTTAGCCTGTTCGGTACTGTTTCATTCATTAATATCAGAGTACTTAACAAAATTTTCCAACGGACTTCCGGGTTATATTCAATAACTAGTAGGATTTACAGGGCATAATCGCCCGTCTTAGTTCCCATACCGGGGATTACATACCCATACACAAGTCTATGGTGAATACGTCCACTTTTACTACATTGAACTTATATTTACATCATATACATTCATCCAAAATTTGATTACCAACACAAAACTCTAATCTACTAGCCGTGAACACTAGCCTCCCTTGATTACCTGCTTCTCCTTTGATCCGCTTGCCCTGATTGTAGATTAATCATTGGAAAGAGTGAGATTCATATGAATCTCAGTAGTAACATTTCACTCATATGATATATAATTTAACAAAGAATGCAAGCAATCATCACAAAGCAGTATTCACAACAGCATACACAGCAGCATTCACATTCGTGACTTTCGTCACATTCATCACAATTCATCACATTCACAATGTCACACCCTCATCTTATTTTCACCTATTTCAGAGTATTTACGGAAACGATACGCAGTTCAGTGAGCAACACAGAAATAGCATAGATATACTAATATTATGTGCACGATTACGAAAATTCCCCATAAGGGTTCGAACTTGACAATTACAATTAACGTAGCCTCACAACGCTATGTGGGTGTCTAAATCCATCCCAGTGAAACGGAGACATCTTCTCGTCTTTGTTCCACTACTGCAATCCCTCATACGGTTCTTTTCTTTATTCTCAGCATACGTTCTGTCTTCTCCTGTCTAAATTGTTGGTAGGGGAGGGTGAGATTCTAGGAAATCTCAGTAGGAAAGCAATACCAATATACATGCAAGATAAGTGCTTAATGCATGGCGTGCTTGCATTACATAACTCATACTCACACAATGACATATCTGCGTGCTCAATGTTTCAAACAACATACGTATGGCCATAGCATAAACAGAAACAAAGCTTCAATTATTCATATATGTTTCACATAATCAAGCAAAGAAATAACATACATCAATACACCAGCACAAATATCAAATACATACAGGAGAGGTAAGTTCCCTACCTTAATCGCCCTTCCCTGATCTTTGAATAACGTGCCTCGATTTGCATGCCAATCCCTCAGGCTCTCTACTTGGTCCTAAAACGTCAAACGTACAGTTGACACTTCTATAGTGTTTATTGTGGTTATATTAGTCTATGGTGAAAATTTACCAAAATGCCCCCAGGACCACGGCCTGACCTCGCCGTTCTGACCTATTTTCACCCAAGGAATCCATTTCCGGGCTCAAAATCACCATATTCACTATCAAATTATGAAAATACCCTTGATAGCCCATATTTCAAGTTTTAATGGCGTTTTTGTAATTATGTTTTTCTGGCCCCTACCGAAAAAGTGACCAACTGTAACCCCACCTATTTTTGCCCACTAAATCCAATGGAACCATTTTTTTCATGAAAATCAAGCTCCTAACCCCTGTTCTAGTTCTGGCAGAAAGTTTCACAAAAATAGGAAAATGGAGTTTTGTGTTTTAGTTTCCAAAACTTGTACTTTTCCACTTCTAATCCTTTGTTAATTCATTTAAACACTTCTTAACCATGATTCAAGGAAATTTGGGCAGCATAACCCCTTAGGATTATGGCTTTTCAAACTCACAAACCAACCATGAAACTTGAAAAGATTTCAAGAAACAACACAACAACCACAAGAGAACAAGTTCATGAAGTTATCCTCTTGCTTCCAATCTTGGCACCTTAACTCCTTCTCTTCATTGGAGACTTGACTTGCTAAACGCATGTATTTATGAAGAAAAGAACCTTAGAGGAAGTGTTACACAAGAATATGAAGCCAAATCACTAAATCAACAACCACTTGAACTTAATCTTCTTCCTCCTTTTCTCTAAGTCTTCAAAATGCCTCAAGCTCTCTCTCTCTCTCTCTCTCTCTCTCTCTCTTCTATGGTTTGACCAAATGTGCTTATGGAAAGGGGAGAGGTTGTGTTTTATTAATTTAAGTCTTCTTGCCTCTTGACCATTGATCTCATCAAGGGTTGAGATAGTAACACATGTCTTGCATCATACCTCCCTCCATGCTTTCACCATACCTCTTCACTTTATGTCATACTTCCTCATAATTTGACTTACTTGCTCCCTTACCATCACCCCATCATGATCATCATGTCCATACTTCATGTTATACACATCTTACCATTGTCATCATTATTCTTTTCTTGTAGCATTTTGGATATGTGCTCATGAAATTAATTTATTCCCCTTAATTTTATGTGTTTTCTGAAATTAGGGAGGAGAAGGGAAGGAAAAATGTATTTCACTAATTCCATAATTCCCCTTAATTGATTTATACCCAAGTCCCTCTAATTCTACAATTCTTGATTTATTCCATTAAGAATATTCAATTAATACATTTTCTTTTATTTTCCTTGATTAATTGAAATTAGCTTCAATCAATTGGAAAATAATTAATCTTGGGTTAAATTGGCAAAATTATGATTTTTCTATCACCTTTGTAATTTAATTCCTTTCATGAATTAATTTGGCCATTTCCTTATGAATATGAATATTTGAAAATTCACAAGATCCAAATTCATGAATATTCACCATTTTATTGAATTTTTCAATTAATTATAATATATTTTTTGTGAATATAAAATTTGGGGTGTTACACACAATAGCATTCACATTTGTGACATTCGTCACAATTCATGACATTTACAGCAGCATACACTGCAGCATTCACATTCATGACATTCGTCACAATACGTGACATTCACAGCAGCTTTCGCATTCGTGACATTCATCACAATAAATGATATGAACATACATATATATAAAGCGTTATACATGATATAAGAGAAAGAGTCACTACCTTATTCTTTCCGCTCTTGATCGGGCACAAGTTTCCTACGCTAAGGGCAGATGTCAAATCCTATAAATTAGAATTAAGGACGACAAGTTATTACCTATTTTAATTCTTAAATAACTCCAAAACACTTAGGGTTGGTTATCATTTGAGTCCTTAGGTGGCTATAAGAAGGTTAAACAAAAGCCTAAAAGAATTGGGAAGAGCTAGATCCATTACTGTCGTTCAAAACACTTTTGGTTTTGAATCATCTGTTTGATAGCCCGACACGATTTCCTACTAGCTGTACCAGTCCCATACAAGCTTTAAAAGGAGGTTGTACAGCGGTTTCTTCTACAAAGGTCAATTTCTTCCTTCTCTTCAGATCACTAGAATACACCTCATCATCTCTAGCCCTCTTTAAATGAATCCCATTAAGGCCAACAGCCACTAAAGACACTGGTGAAAGATTATTAAAAGGGACTATCGCTTTTGACTCTGGCTTATCATCACTGGTTAAGTCAAATTGATGGGGGCTTGATAATTCACGGAGTTGACATGTTGGGCATAAGTCTAACTCACGGACCTGTGTTTGAGCCTTATCACTAATTGACTATGTTAATCCACAAATCGGCTTCCTTAATCGGTGTGATATGGGTGCATTCATATGAGGTAATTGCATGGCTACCTCAGTAGAAGGTCTTACACTCAAATCAACATTTAAGTGGGACACCAAGGTTTCCTCCTCCTTTTTTTGACTAGTCAACTCATCATCGTCAAGATTCCCACTTTCACATCCCACCTCTTGTCTTTTATTTTCCATAACTTTATCATTATAGGTAATTATTTCCTTACCGATAATCACGGGATTGGAATCCTGTAACATCCGTGACTTAGAGATTCCAAAATGATCACTTACTTCCTTCTCCACCGATCGCTGAAAGGTAGCTCCGGCAGTTTGATGAGTTTTCCTATTTGCTATTGCTTCAACCCAATTGTCTCACAGACCTTTAGGCTCCCATCTAACGTTTTGATGCCAGGAGTGCTCATCCATCTTCCAAACCTATGATGACTTTCTTTATTCTCTTCTGCATCCACAGATTCCTTGCATGTTTTGCTATCATGACCAATACAGCCACAACTAGAGCAAAAGCTTTGAAGTCTTTCGTAACATACAGTAACCCAAGCCGGATCTTTACCTTCTCGAGGATCCTAGAACCTCAGTACTAATGGCTCTGTAAGATCTACCAACACACGAACCCGAATAAAACTTCTAGTGAGCTTACCATCAACTTCTGGTTTTTCAAGCATCATCACCTTCACAGTAGCATTTCCAAGAGTTATAGCATTCTCTATATCAAAAGCAGTTAAAGGAAGACCATGAAATTGGATCCAGAAAGATGAGGTATAAAAATTAATATCTTTTAAGACTATGAACTCCTCCCATGGTTGTAGATTAAGCAGGTGGCCTTGAATTGACCAAGGCCTTCCTAATAAAACATGTTTATAGTCCTCCTCATGTTCAAACCTAAATAAGAAGATGGAGTTATTCTTATCTAGATCATGAATCTCAACCCTCTCACCCAATAGCCGGCCCTTCTTAATCATATATATAACAGTCGATTTGTTAAGCTGTTTCCTCATCATGAGCTTACTAACCAAGACTCCACCTCCTTTCTTCTTAACCTTATCCAAGTTGAGTACCACCTCCTTTGCCTTTTTATTCTTACACTCCAGACTAACCTCCATACCTCCAAACATCGAATAGGATCTGAAAACCCCACACACACTCACAGAGATACACTCACTTACTGGGACAAGAAGAAGTTCAAGAAGAAAAGAAGAAATAAAAGAAGAGAACTAGCATTGTTCGAATAACAACACTAGCATAGGCCTCTCAGAGGACCTTACTGGAACACTCACTGTGGAAAGAGAAAAGCTCTCACTGAGGATACGCTAATAACAAGTCTTTGTATCTATCTCATGATACGTTGGTCCAGCACCTTAATGTATAATAAGTGCCCATAATTTTTAATTGTATATATATATACATAATCATTATTAGGGGAGAGCCCGTTACCCATGAGCCCACCCGCAACCCATCGTAATTAGGTCATTTTGAGCTCGACCAAAATGGACCCATAACGGGACTTGAATGGGCGGGCTATGGGCACACCTTCAAGCTGCCCGTACCCGCCCATTTAGTTTTTTTTAATTAACCTTACCTTCCTGCCGATTGCCCTCCTTGGATACCAGCCCTACCACTATGTCCACTCATCACTCATCAGTTACCATTCCAATGCACTTAGTCATACTTTAATGACCTTTAAGTTTTTCACTTTTTTTATCAATCACTTTTTTGATCACTGATCAGTTAGTCTCACACTTACTAAAAGTCTCAGTCTCTAAGACACTCACCATCATCCATCAACAACACCGAGTCAGTCCCCATACCTGCACACCAGACCGACACTACCGACCATGCCCGATTGCCGACCACGCCAAACACCAAGTCAGTTAGTCACCTATTGCCTTTTTAGGTATTTCCCTTTTCTTCCCCTGACCACGACCGACCCACAGACCCAGAGACTGAAAGCTGAAGAGGAGAAGCCAAGGCGCGACGTAAGACCCCAGTCGGACCACCAACCCTGGCACCACCGGCCACCTCTATCATCTCTGATCTCTCACTCTCTTTTCTCTTTGTGTAACCTTTGCATCACCCGCGTCCGTGAATTGTTGATATCAAAATTTAGATTGATGGATCATGGATTTGGAATGAATGCTTGCTACTTATCTTTATTTCTTTTTCAAAAATATAAATAGGTCTACTATAAATGGGTTACCCGTAACTCGAGTTAACTCGTCCATTTATGTGCTAACCCTTTTACACGGGTTTATATGAGTTGAGATACGGGTTTGGGTTAGCCCATACTCGTCTAAAGTTAAATGGGTAGGTTATGGGTTTGGTCAGGGGCTACCCGACCTATCCATTACTCTCCCCTAATAATTATTGTTCCTACAATAATAATTTATCTGAATCTTAATATGCAATTATTTTGGCAGTGTTTCACCACCTAATTACCCCCAATCAATCAATCAATCAATTTTGTCTAATTAGCATCCTATAACGTCCCACCGTCCATCCTTGGCCACAAATCAATCATTTTTGTTGGGTATAAATTAATAATGTAGCAAAGTATTTTGTTTTAGTGGGCAACATAATTTCTCTGAGAAGTGGTTGGTCAGAAAGAGAAAAAAACTCATAAAGGACTTGGTATATAAAAGTGAAGTCGTTGAGGGCATATTTGTTTTAACATTGAGATTGTTTATAAGCTGTTTTTTATATAAATCGAGATAAAAATATTTTTATATAATTACCTTATATATCGTAAACCATGATTAAAAAACTGTTTTTAAGCATTCCAATCATTACTTCAAACGAGCAATGAAATAATTTGGTGCAACTAATATTAGAAAAGATTAGAATATTCTGAGGAATATGCCATCTCCTCAAACGGGATCTCCGAATATTCCACAGGTACTGTAGCGGACTCCATATTCGATCCAATAGTCAGTTACTCGCATATTCCCATATTTCTATGCCTTATGCCTCGCTCTCTCTCTCTCTCTCTCTCTCTCTCTCTCCACTTTCTTTTTTCATTTTTTTTTTTGAATTGAGATGACAAGAGAGTAGACTCTTGAGGCCACGGCGGCCATTACAATAATCCTAGTTACAAAAGAGACACACCAAATTAGATCCAATGGTTAGCTGAGGTCAGCCAACGTTTGGATCAAACAAAGATCTGGCGGATGGTCCAAAAGTGACAAATCATTGTTCAAATCAAGGGCACTCTTTGCCAAAATATCAACACACATAATGGCTTCTCGGTGACTATGGGAAATCTCTAAATCCCAATCCTTGTAGATTAATTGTCTTACTTCCTCTAGCTCATTCTGTAGGGGATGATGTTGACCCCCGGACTGAAGTAGTAATCGAATGGCTTCCGTAGAATCTGTGTGTAACTTGATCTTTCTGAGATTCATGGTTTGGCAGGTCAGTAGTCCTACTCTAATTGCTTGAACCTCAGAGGCTGTCGAACCAAATGTGAATCCTAGGTTCTGTTGAAACCCACAAATCCAAGCTCCTGAGCTATCGCGAATCACTCCTCCAATAGCAGAATTTCTGTGCTCATCAACTGCAGCATCCACATCAACTCGAACAAAACCCGCCGGCGGAGCAATCCATCTTGCTGTGTCTCTGTCTGGTACTCTGAATATCTTGTGTCTTAGCCGCCCATCTTCTGTGCCTTCATGAAGAGAATGTATACCTCTGTGAAGAAGTTGCTGTGGCATGTCACTAGTTCCTTCAAAAGCTCTTCTACATCTGTTTTTCCAAATAAGCCAGCATATTGAACCAAAGACCCTAAGCCAGGGTCATTGAGACATCTTATGATTTCCCAGTGAGTGTTGCATATTCTAGTTGATCCACACCTGCAAATTGCCAGAAAAAAAAGCAGAGTAATAAATGGGGTTAATACAAGAAAGCCACACTGAATTTGCAAATTCGCAATCTCTCAAAGTATGAATAGCTGTTTCCTCACAGTTACACTCAAAAGGACACTCAGTGTTTATCCTCACATCCCTTTTCATTTTAACTTTAGCGTCACGGACTTGTCATCGTCAGGCCAAAGAGCGCTTTTCTTTCATTTCTTTGCAATTTGCTTGCCCCATTCCCAATTTCCCATCGAGCCACCGCTTTCTCTAATCGCATTACTTATAGCTAATTGAGGGGTTTAATGGGTTTCTTTATTCGCTTAATTTAGGTGGATTTATTTAATAAAGTTTGTCAATTTATGTGGTGACGCACCTACATATACGATCTAGTGGTTAAGATTCAAAGGTTGCCTAGAATCTTCTAGCTCTACCTACCATTCGTAGTTTGTATTGTTGAACCTCTATTCTTATGTATATATAATGGTTTCTTAAGCAACATTGTTCCGATTTGCAATCAAGTTGATAGAACGATTTGTCAATGAGGGGTTCTCCTCTTATTTTTTATACTCTGCCCACTTTATTCACTGCCACACTTGCTATCACACTCGGTGTGGATTCTCTAGTGGATGATGGCGGCATGGCTTTCTTAGGGATCAACGAAAATGTATATATAGAGACATGCATATGCATGCTTGATTAGAATGTCATAACTTATTCTTGGTATAGCTTTGGTGTGGTTTCTGCATCATCAACCACTAAAGAGCTATGGCAGGTCTCAATGTGAAGCCTATTTTCCTTCTTTCCACTATTATCTTTGGCTTGTGGGTGCTTCATGCATCTTCAGAGCTTCAGAGATTTGAACACCCTTCAAAAACTGATGGATCCATCAGCTTCTTGGTTGTTAGTGACTGGGGAAGAAGAGGAGCTTACAATCAATCTGAAGTTGCTTTCCAGGTTTGATTCTCTCTTTCATTTCCGGGGTTTTGTTGGCAACAAATAAGTTGTAATAGATGGATCACTGAGTGATCCAAGGGTACTTGGTCTCATGGTCGACCAGCTAGAGCACAAAGTGGGTGAAGATAGTTCGAATCCCACCTTGTTAAGAAAAATGCTTGTGGAGAGGTATCCCTGTTGCACAGCCTCAATCCGTATTAGTTGGTAGGTTGCTCGGATACCTAAGCGCCATATAGCAGATGGCTAAAGGGTTATCTTAAAAAAGGAATGATCATGCAGTGATATTGAAAACTAGTTGTTTTACTGTTATGTGCTGGGTAGAAACTTCATTGATACTTCATTTACACGGGAAGAAAAAAGAGATCTGATTCAGCATGTACATTCCATTCATGAATTGCATCTGGACTTATCCACTAGTGGATAGATCATAGATGTTGAACTTGTGAGTTTTGGGCTTTTGGGTTGGCAAAATGAATATGGGCTTGGATCATGGTGCTTTTTTTTTTGTTATTTGCAGATGGGGAAGGTTGGAGAGAAGCTTGACATAGACTTTGTAGTATCTACTGGAGACAATTTCTATGACAACGGACTCACTGGCCAACATGACCCTGCGTTTGAAGAATCATTCACTAATATTTACACAGCAAAAAGCCTGCAAAGGCAGTGGTACAGTGGTGAGTTCCTGAACACATCAGTAATGGGATTATATCCATATAATTTTTTACCATATCATTAGTTCATTACCTATTCTCACCTGTTCTTTAATTGTGATCCAGTTTTAGGAAACCATGACTACAGGGGTGATGCACCGGCCCAATTGAGCCCTGTCCTTAGACAAATTGATAACAGATGGCTTTGCTTAAGATCTTTTATTGTAGATTCAGGTAACTTGAGGTCTAAATATTCATGATACTTCAAAAGTATTTTAATTTTCAATGCCATATAGTTTTCTGATGTTCTTTGTTCTTCTGTCTATGACAGAGCTGGCTAAGATTTTGTTTGTAGACACCAGTCCTTTTGTTGAGGAGTACTTCTCTGATCCAGTTGAACATAGATATGATTGGAGAGGCATTCTTCCAAGAAAATCCTATGTTAACAACTTACTTAAGGTACTAAATTCGTTAAGAGTGTTTCTGCTTTACATGATTGAGGATATAACACACACACACACACACACACACACACACACAACAGCAAAGTGGAAAATAGTTGTGGGTCACCATGCAATTAGAAGTGTCGGTCACACACACACACACACAACAGCAAAGTGGAAAATAGTTGTGGGGCACCATGCAATTAGAAGTGTCGGTCACACACACACACACACACACACAACAGAAAAGTGGAAAATAGTTGTGGGTCACCATGCAATTAGAAGTGTCGGTCATCATGGTGATACACAAGAACTTGTAAAGCTGCTTCTACCAATTCTTCAGGTATGAAAAACGTCGAGAATACAAAACTAACGACACTTCTATTTTTCATCCAGTGGAATTTCAGACATTTTTAAATTCTGAATTCAATTTTTATTGAGGATTTGGCCAAAAGAAAAAAAAGAAATTATTCAGGATGGGGAAAGTAGGCAGACAAACTAATTCAATCATTCAGATTCTTTTTAGATATTGGGCGAATGGGCAATGACATTGCTCTGGCCTTTCCAGATATGGTTTAGATTACATTTAAATATTTTAAAATTCCAACTTCTGAATTATCTATTTTTTAAATGCAGTTGGAAGGAAGTTCTTAGTTTTCATTATTTAAAAAAGATGAACATGACGTGTTTCTCACATCCTGATGAGCATGGCCCTCAAGAGCAATGGCTCTATAATGATTAAAGTTGATGGATAATTAGGAGACAAATCACCAATTATTATTATACAGGAAAATCATGATCTTCAACAAAAAAAAACAATAATGTGGACCCCAGTCACCAAAAGAAGCTTAATTACGAAAACACATGGTCCTACTTATCTGACTTCTTCAGCTTAACCCTTCTTTTCTGTGAAATTTCAGGAACATAATGTTGACTTCTACATTAATGGACATGACCACTGTCTTGAACACATTAGTGACACACACAGGTAAATCTGAATTAAACTTCAAAATCATGTCTATATCCACACATTAATCATAGAAAAACAAATCCATCTAAATATACAAAGTTTTTTTCAGCCCCATACAATTTTTGACTAGTAGAGCTGGGTCAAAAGCTTGGAGGGGAGACTTAAAAATGGGAAACAAAGGAGGGCTAAATTTCTTCTATGATGGACAAGGTTTCATGTCAGTACAATTGACTCAGGCAGATGCAAACATGGAGTTCTACAATGTTTCCGGCAAAGTTTTGCATAGATTAAGTACGTCGAAGCAGCTACATTCATCCATGTAAAGTTTAGGAATCCACAAGGTTGTTGGAATCTGTAGTAGTAGATGGTTTTCTTAATCCTCTGTTGTGATTGTGTTTATGTATTATTTTCTGGGAATGAAGAGTTTTGAAGGTACTGCTCTCACTCCCCAGGAAGAAGAGATTTTGAAAGTACGGGAGATGAAATTTCATAAAGTTGAATCCTCTGTGATATACCAAATGTGTTAAGTACATTGGATCTTGTTATTTAACAGACAACATCTGGTCCTCACGAGATTTGCTACAGTAATCTGGAGCTGGCTGATCTCAAAAAGCACCAGTATAATATATGCGCGGCTTGGAATTAATTGATTAATTAAAACACCTGATGTGACTAAAGATTTTCTAGAATATGCCATGATCGTATTAGAATGTGACGGAACAGCGACTAGGAATACTGTTATATAATAGAACTAATATGCCATGCTCTCATAAGAGAGAGGAGTTATTGGAAGAATATCTGAATTCAGAATTTATCACCACTGAACTGATTGGGATACTGGATTAAGGGTCAAGGGTTAAGGTTTAATTAGAGTTAACCTGAGGCCAAACATGTGAGAAATTGAAGATTTCATGGTTATTCATATAAAATTCTAAAGAAAATAAAAAAATTGATTTTTAAAAGGAAAAAATTAACGAATAGGGTCGATGCCCAAACCGGACCAGTTCACCGATTTTCAGATTGAACAGACCGGTCCGGTCCGAATTTCAAAACCGTGAAATTTATACAAGCTTGTTTAAGGAAAGAGATATAAATATATAATAATATGGGGTCCACTGGATACACAATCAACATACACACATACGTTATGTGGAAAATGACTCAGAAGGGATTGTGAGTTGCGTATTCATCACATTGAATTTCACTGTCAAATGTCAATGGCCTTGTAACCTTAATAGCATGAAAGCTCTCACTAAGTGGAAGGTCACGGATTTAATCATGCTTATAAGGTCAGGTCATTAGCACTTATCCCTCTAATTCCCCCCAAAAAAAAAAAAGAAATCACTGTCAGATACTTACAAAAACACTGAACTTGCAAGAGCAGGCGGTAAAGAGGCAGTAGTTTGGCAAACAAGTTAGTTACCTATAAGTATCCACAAACAAACACGTCATCATCGTTTATTGCTTCCTACGTTTGCTTCAGCAAATTCTAATTCTCTCTTACTCCAGTTTCATTTACGCACATTAAAACAAACAAACCAAGTGTGAGGAAATTTCTGAGAAGCTGCACAAGCTTCTAAGAGATGCCTGTGTGGGGCGCACAGAATATTGTGATTATACTATATCCCCAGTAACCACCTATGACCTTCGACCAAAAAAAAAAAAGTAACCACCTATGACAGATCTACGATCACCAGTAACCACCTATGAGAGCACCATTTATCAGTATCACACATTGTTTAGGGCTGGTAGTTTAAACATTATCTTGTTATCTATTGTTTTTTTTTTTTGGATCGGCAATCTTATTGGGTGTGTTTGGATTGATAATTGGATAAGTGACTTATTTTTACTTAGACTTATTGAATCTTAAGATTGGAAAAAAGTAAGATGGGTAAAATGATGAATGTTTGGATTAGCGATTAGATAAATGACTTATGTAAAGTGAATAATATTTGGTTTGGCTTTTACATAAATGATTGTTGTATTATTTAATTAAAAAAGTCATAAAAAATGAAAAAATGAAGGGATAATTATGAAAAAAGACCTCATTAGAAATTTAATTATCAAATGGGACATGGGAAGATATCTACACGGAAGGATTTTTTCACAATTTTTCCAAAAATTAACTTTGAAAATTTGGCAATGGTACAATTTTAAATAAAATTATATCAAACTCTTATTTAAATTGGTACACTCCAAAAGTATTATCTATTGTGCACCTCAAGCTTAAATTTTATAAATTATATCAAACTCTAATTTAAATATTAAATCCTAACTTATATTTTCATATAGCTCAAAATCTAACAAAATAAACCGATTAAAACCTGAATAATACCTCCAATAATCCAAATAAATTATTTAAACCAAATTTAATTGGTAAAAACACCATATAGAAACTAATTTATGATATGTTTTATAAAAGAAATTGATTATAAAATCATAAAACAACTAAATAATAAATCTAAATTGATTAAAATTAATTATTAGTTATTCTCTACATTTCTACAGTTATATATTGACAAAATTCAAAACTTGGCTAAACTCTTATCCCAAAATATTCTCTAATTAGAAGAAGATTACTATATGAAGAAAGAGAAAATTATTTAGAACATTTTTCATAAAAAAAGTTGTGTGATTAGAAGTGACTTTGAGTACCTCATTAATCCCAAAAATATGAAAATACTCCTCAAACAGAAGTCAACGCTTTCATAAACTTCAATTCTGAGCAATCCCCATTGGCGTTTTTTCTAACTTATTTTTGAAAGTGAAATGTCTAACCAAACACCTATTTTATTACAAAATACTGTTTAAATCCAATTAACACTCTTATTCGGACGATTGAGCTGTCAAACGCTGAAACAAACACGCTGATTACTATTGATTGGTTTAGGCTAGTTTCTTTTTATCCGTCTTGTCCATTGGCTAATTATTATAATGCATTCCAAGCCCATCCCTATGCACGTTTTTGTCAATCAATAATCATATCTTTTAACAACGCTTGTACTTTTTTCTTGTTTCTTGTTTATAAAGAAGCAGTCCCACCGGGACACTATTCCAAGTTTCAACAGGGGAAATATTCCATATTCTATTCTTTGATTCCTCTGTGTGGTGAGAGGCTCTCCAAAGTACAAACTCTCTCACACAGAGAAACATGGCTGGCTTCATCAGTTCAAGCCTTTTATGGTGGACTTGCTTTTGTTTGTGTTTCCTCTCTGTGTTATCTCTCCTTGAACGCAGAGATCACCCAATAAAAAGTGATGGCTCTCTTAGCTTTGTGGTTATTGGAGACTGGGGAAGGAAAGGAGAATACAATCAGTCTCAAGTTGCTGCTCAGGTCTTCCAAGCTTTCCTTGCTTCCACATATTTTTCTTGTCTTAAAAACTCATTCATATATTCCGTTTTTTCCCAAATCACTAGTATAGATGAAAGGAAAAAGAAAAACTTTTTTCAACCTGAAGTTACTCTGGTCTTTGATCCATTTCTTTTCGTATCCTTCTTACTAAAGAAATTTGGATTTTCAGCTTCTCTAAGATCTTTACGTTCTTGACTGTTAGAACCAGTTATTTTGAGTAATTTTGCGCTGTCTGAGGTAAATATAAATGTTAGAATAATTTTGCCTAGTAAAGAGCGGTAGTACTTAAAATAAGCTGATCCAAACTAAATCCAACTATTTTGGATTACCAGTTTTCTGAGATCTCTGTGTATATGTCAGATGGGGAAAGTCGCTGAAAAGCTGGACGTTGATTTTGTGATATCCACTGGGGATAACTTTTATGATGATGGATTGACTGGTATAGATGACCCTGCATTTGAACTTTCATTCTCAAAAATCTACACTGCTAGTAGCCTCCAAAAGCCATGGTTTAATGGTGAGTTTTTAAAATTCCAATACCCAATTAATTAAATCTCAAAAGTTTTAAACTTTATGTTAGAAAAATGTTCATCTGATATATGAATTTGTTGGTTTTATAGTTTTGGGCAATCATGACTACAGGGGAGATGTTTTAGCTCAATTGAATCCAATTCTGCATAAGATAGATCAAAGATGGATTTGCCATAGATCATTTATTGTTAATACTGGTAAGCTTAGATCCTAATAGTTAATGAACATGATCGATTTGGTTCTGTTCATCATTAATGTTGAAATAAATTGCAGAAATTGCTGAGTTCTTCTTTGTTGATACAACTCCATTTGTGGACAAGTATTTTTTCGAGCCAAAGGACCATAAATATGATTGGAGAGGTGTTCTTCCCAGAAAGAAATACCTGTCAAACCTCCTCAAGGTTGGTTTCAGAACCATTAACACATCCACAGTACTCCTTAAAGTCCTTAATATAATATAAGACGTGACTAATAAATTTGGAAAAATTAAAGAAATAAAATAAATTGATTAATTTGAACAAATCTGACATGATTTCTATAAATATACCTGTGTAACATCAGATTATATAGTTTATAAGTTAGGTAAATAAGTTCGAAAAAGAATGATAAATACAGTAGACAAAATGGATCAAGATCTTATATTAATGACCAGATCTAACCGCAACTAACACTTCTATTAAGGATTAGAGGTAGTATATGACAAGTAGAGACAACATATTACAATTTTCTCTTTTGTCCCTTTTTTTGTTTGGGGCTATAAATAGCATCTGGAAAAGACACTGAAGCTTTCAACAGCAAAATGGAAGATTGTTGTTGGGCACCACACAATCAGAAGCGTAGGACAGCATGGAGACACCCAAGAGCTTGTAAAACAGCTCCTTCCAATCCTCGAGGTAGTCTCAAATCTCGGTCTAAATTCTAAGGCATAGCCTTATTCTAAGCCTGGCCAAATCCTAAATGATGAAGCTTTATGGTAAAATTTCAGGCAAACAATGTAGACTTGTACATCAATGGGCATGACCATTGTCTGGAACACATAAGCAGCAATACCAGGTTTGTATAACGTTTATATCTTTGCTTTGTTTGAAGCTTCACTCTAGTGTCTAATCTTCCAAACACATGATAGTTTTCTTTTGAGTCAATATAGGGTTAAAATCCATTCAGTACACTGAAGTATTTTTTTTATAGCACTCAATATCTTTAACTAATTTTTTGTGCATTAAGAGCCATAAAATATTTTTTTAGTAGCACCCAGTATCTTTAGTTTAGAGTGCTCATTGCTATCGAGAAAAATACTTCAAGGGCAAAATTTTGATACTGAGTACTGTTGAAAAAATACTTTTAGGTGCTAGATACACCAAAAATTAGTTTAGGATATAAGTATTACTAGAAAAAATTTTAAGATGCTGGATATAACTTAATCCTACCCCAACACACACACATCTATATCAATGTGAATATTTTGACGAGTCTAAGTGTTGGTGATAATGCAGCAAAATGCAGTTCTTAACTAGTGGAGGAGGTTCAAAGTCATGGAGAGGAGACTTTGATTTGAAGAGAGAAGGTCTGAAGTTCTATTATGATGGTCAGGGCTTCATGTCTGTGGAGCTTCAAGAATCAGATGCCAGAATTGTATATTATGATATTTTTGGTCAGGTTTTGCATTCTCTGAGTTTATCAAAGGAACTATATTATTCTGGCATATAGAGAGAGAGAAAGGAGTGCCAGCAGTAATTCCAGAAATTTTCGGGGGCATATATGTCATATTACTGTATAAGCTTTGATATGTGTTGATGTGTATGAGCATCATCCACAGGATAAATCCCTTTTCTGGTTTCTATAAACTTTATATAATCAAAGTGTATGCTTTTGTATAATAAATGATAATGCCCTTTTTTTTATTTCTTTTCTTTTTTGTTGTCTTCAGTAGGGACGCATTTGTGACCTGACTCCAACAAATAATTGGTGGTTGTTATGTCAGCATTTAGCATAAATGTTAATAACCATCACTCATCAATATTCATATATATAATCCAATCTAATGTAAAAATAAACTAAGGAGATATGACATTTAAGGGCTAATAAGAATGTTAACGATATTCATGTTTTTAATACTTGTATGTTTTCAACACTTAATTTTTCATTCAACTTTTAGTACTGAAAACATGAAAGATAAATTTAAAAATATTTAAAATAACTTTTGAAAAGATTGAAAATCAGGGTATTGAAATGTAGAAGATAAGCATTGAAAATATGAAAGATTAGTGATAAAAAAATTTAATTTCAGCCAAAGGTGACGGTTCTTTGTAAATATTTCAAAATTTTAAAGTTCTCAACTGTTATTAATATTTTTAAAGTGTCCTTAATTATCATTTTTTTTCAATAAACTAAGTTATGGACCCATACTTTACACACAACTTGAAATGGGTTATATTATTTAGGACTGATAAATAGTGAGATGTTTTATAAATTTTATATTAATATATTGATTGATGATTATAAGAATTAAATAACTCAGATCAAAAGTGCCAATTTTGATCCATATTATAAGAAAATACAAAGATGAGAATTTTATTGATATGAAGACTTTTATTAGTCTAACTAGCAGTAATGTAGCAAAGTATTGAGATTTAACTAAAATTTTAAAAACCCAAAAAGTAAATCAAACGGAAAGTTTTTGGAAACCATTTTGTATTAGCTAAAAACTGATTGATTTGCAAACTTCAAACTTTCCTAAGCTATGGCCACATGCCATTTTCAGTATCCAAACCACCAAAAAGGGCGTTCGGCTTCTCTCCTTTGCTTCTCCCATCCCTTGCCTCTCCTTTGCTCAGAAACGGCCACGTTTTGGCTCTTAATCCAGCCATTCCTCTCCTTTACCCAGTTTTGGGTGTAAAAAAAAATGGAGGTTGGGTTTTTTAAAAAAAAAAAAAATCCAGTATCCTGAAATATGTTTTTAGTAATACTTATTATCCTAAAATAATTTTTTGTATATCCAATATTCTAATTTTTGAGTGTATCTAGAATCTTAAAATAATTTTTGATGCACTGACCACTCTAAATTTTTTTTCAGTTGTAACTAATATCTAACAAACTATACTCTAAAGTATTTTTTTCAGTAATCCCAGTATCATAAATTAATTTTTAACTCACTCAACACTTTGAGTAATTTTTTCAATAACATCCGGTATCCTAAAATAATTTTTTTTATATCTAATCCCTTGAAATATTTTTTTCATTAACGCTCTGAATCTCAAATTTAGACTATTCATTGTAATCAGAAAAATATTTTAAGGTGTTGGATATACAAAAAATTATTTTAGGATAATAAGTATTACTAAAAACATATTTCAGGATACTGGGTTTTTTTTTTTTTAAAAAAAACCCAACCTCCATTTTTTTTTACACCCAAAACTGGGTAAAGGAGAGGAATGGCTGGATTAAGAGCCAAAACGTGGCCGTTTCTGAGCAAAGGAGAGGCAAGGGATGGGAGAAGCAAAGGAGAGAAGCCGAACGCCCAAAAAGGTTAGCTGATTTGCCTTTTGACCATCAGTTGGTGGCAGCTACAACTCCACGTTACACGCCTTATTTACTCTAAGGGCTTGTTTGGTAAGAGAGAAAGTGAGTGGAGGGAAATTTTTTTGAATTGGATTTAGAAAAATGAGAAAAGTGGGGTTAACAGTTTTCAATTATTTGTTCATGCTCTTTTATCATAGGGAAAAAGATAAAAAAAGAACTTTGAATTTGTAAAATTTCAAATCAGATATTCATATTCATAAGAAATAAGTTGTGAACTGCTTATCAAATTTTTTCATTCCCTTATTAACTTTTGATAATAAACCTGATTTGAGATTTTATAATTTCAAATTTTTTTTTCTTTCTTGTTCCCTTTATTATACATTTTTTCTTTATTAAAATTTTATAATCTCACTTCTCCAATTTTCTTAAATCCAACTTTTAAAAATATTCCCTCCCCTCCCCTCCCCTCCAAATCCCTCATATCAGACAGACCTTGAGAGATGGAATTAATACATTTGAAGTTAAAAATGGTAAATTCAGATATGAGATACCACACCTAGTTTACCGTTTTCTTATTAAAAATTCTTTTAATGCGTAAATGTGTAATTGTCTCCTCTACCCTATATGTGGTAGAGCGGTAAGGGCTCTTCCACCCTTAACCTTGGTCGGGGGTTCGATCCCTAGCCTTGGGTATGGAGCAGCGTTAAATCTCCTGGCCAGATGTTCTACCCATCGAGGTACCTACAAATCAGCGGGGGGATTAGTCGGTTGCTCGGACGGCCCGATTCCGGGGTTCAGATCTAGCGCCGGATACCTCTGATCAAAGATCAAAAAAAAAAAGGGAAAGACAAAAGTTTCGTATCCTAGTTATTAATCATATCATTAAATTTTTCATATGAATATATAACTTTACTTTTAATTTATTATTGTATATGCTTTATTCTCATAGTATATGTAACACCCCAAATTTTATATTCACCAAATATATTGTAATTATTCAAAAAAATTTAATAAAATGGTGAATATTCATAGGAAAAAAATGAGCAAATTAATTCAAGAAAGGAATTAAATTATAAAGGTGATAGCAAAATCATAATTTTGCTAATTTAGCCCAAGATGAATTATTTTTCAATTAATTGAAGTTAATTTCAATTAATCAAAGAAAATAAAGAAACATGTACAATTGGATTATTCTTGAAGGAATAAATCAAGAATTGTGAAATTAGAGGGAATTATACATAATTCATTTAATTGAATTATGAAAATGTTGAAACAATTTTTCTTCTCTTCTCTTCCATAATTTCGCCTAGCATGAGAAGTATGGAGGGAAAAATTGATATGCCAAGTATCTTTATCATATGAAGAGGAGATTAAATTATAATTGATTTCCAAGAGCACATGCCTAATTACTACATGAACATAGTCATGATGATAATGCTACATGGACAAGGTAATTATGGTCAATGATGATAATGGTTGAATGAATTGTTGGATTAAATGTTGAGTGCATAATGATAAGGATTAGCTTGAGTGAAGGGTTGGATGAACTTGAGTGCATGGTGGAGTGTAAAGTTAGTCTAGTTGGAAGAGCAATTGGTTTAGTTGGAGCAAGAGAAGGGGGACGGTTTTTTTGGAGGCTAACCAAGAGAAGAAAGCTAGTCCAAAGCCAACAGAAACTTAATGGAGCAAGTATGTCATAATGTGAAGGAGGTATGGGTGGAAGTATGGGTTGTGACAAGTGCCACATTATGGTCCCTTGATTAAATCATATGGTGAAGGATGAATGAAGTGGAATTAATAAACTCTCTTTCTCCCTCTCCATGTGCACATTTCGGCCAGCCATAGAGAAGAGAGGGAGAGAGGGAGCTTGAAGGACTTGGAGGTTTTTAGAGAGAAGGAGGAAGAAGTTCAAGGTAAGAACTTAACTCTTGGGCATTTTTCTTTGAATCTTTGAATAGAAACCTTCCCTAAACTCCTTTTCCTCATGAATCCATGATTTTGAAGACACATTCTTAGCTCAAGAAGAGAGAGAGGAGGTACCTAGAGTGAGAGGATCCAAGAAGCTCAAGAGGTAGCTACACCAAACTCAAATATATACTAGTATAAACTATTGTTGGTGATTGTTGTTGGCTTTTGTGATTTTTGTCAAGTTTGTGAATTTGTAAAGCCCTAACCCTAAGGGGTTATGCTACCCAAATTTCTTTGAAACATGGTTAAGATGTGTTTAAATGAGTTAATAAAGGATTAGAAGTGGAAAAGTATAAGTTTTGGAAACTAAACACAAAAGGACATTTTTCCATTTTCTTTCAAAAGTTTCGGCCATCACCGTTCTGGGGGGTAGGTGTAACACCCCAAATTTTATATTCACAAAAAAGCACTACAAAAAAAAAAGGTATTTTGTAGCGTTGAAATTGTAGCGGTTATAATTAACCGCTACAAATATTAACATTTGTAGCGGTTTTAACCCAAACCGCTACACATTTGTAGCGGTAAACTATGCGCCAAGTGGTGAGCAAGATTTGCTGCGTTTTTTGTAGCGGTTACCTAGGTAAAACCATTACCAATAAGGCGCGAATTTCCTGCCAAATATTGTAGCGGTTTAGTTGTAGCGATTAATAAATTAAAACCGCTACAGTTTTCGCGTCACATGGCGCGCAAACAGTGTAGCGGTTATTTGTAGCGGTCTGATAAATAAAACCGCTACAAAATTCCAAACATCGCGTATTTTGTAGCGGTTGCTAGGTTATAACCACTACAGAATTTCAAAGGTCCCAAATTTGTAGCGGTTACATACCATAACCGCTACAGAACTTTGTGATTTGTAGCGGTTATATTAGAACCGCTACAAAGTTTAGCCGCGCCTAAATTATTTGTAGCGGTTTATGTAGCGGTTATTTGAATAACCGCTACAAAAGTTCCGCCTATATAAAATCTCCTCCCCCCTTCATTTCTCCGTTTGCTCATTTTGTTTCTTGAAGTTTCTCTGAGTGTTTTCTTTATATTTGAGCATTCAGATGTCTGTGAAAGAGTTTTTGTTGCAGTATTTCTTGGTATTTGTACTTGAGGTAAGGAGATAAGACGTATTTTATTTATATTTATATTTTTATTATATTTTTACATAATAATGTGACTAAAATATTTTTTTTTTAATTTTCACAGTTGATATGGCTTCGAGAGAAGATAGGGGGAAGGCGCTTGAGGTCCCCAGACCGATTTTACGGGGTGGCAGCAGCAGAGCAGGGGGCAGAGGGAGGGAGCAGCACGGAGGTAGGGGTGGAAACAGGCCAGGCTTTTGCCTTAACAGGCCTGGCCTATTAAGGCACAAACTGGCATGAGCCTGGGCTGTGGCCTGTTGGAGGCCAACTTTAAGGCCTGGGCTTGGCCTGAAGTCTGTTAAGAAAGCCTGAATTTTTAAAATTTTTTAAGCAAATCGATAGGCCTACAGGTCACACTACAAAACAGGCCAACAGGCCACAGGCCTCCTTAACAGGCCTTCTTAAACAGGCCGAAAACAGGCTAAAATTTACAAGCTCAGGCGAAATTATCCTTTAACCCTTATCTAATTTTTTTAAAAATATTTTAACAGGCTCAGGCCAGCCTGACAAGCCTAACAGGCGTGTCAATAGGCCTTGGCCTAGCCTATTAAGCAAAACAGGCTTTTGTTTTAGCCTTGGCCTGGCCATTTAGCCTGACAGGCCAGGCCAATCACAGGCCAAGCTACAGGCCCCTGACAGGCCGCCTAGCCTATTTTCACCCCTACGCAGAGGGAGGGCGACCTCGGCGTTTCAGCCCATCCCCCCATAGGAGTCGCCCCTACCACAGGCACCGCAGATGATCCCACATGAGATGACCGCACCAGAGGTGCCTGAGTTTGGGGGGCAGATATCAGCATCGAGGACTACGACGACGAGGATTTCAAGATCCAGATTGGGCTCAGGGAGATGTAGCAGTTCCTCGATGAGGAGAAGGCTCGGGAGCAGAACAACCCACAAGGGTCGTCTTCGCGGTCCACTGGGTTTGAGGTGCAGGTCCAAGGTAAATAATTTTTTTATTTAATAAGTTATTTATTTAAATTTGAAATGTTAAATTTGAATTATAATTTATCTAACATGCAGTAAATTGTGCAGATAAGCAGGGGAACGTGTCGACGAGGAGGCTGGACGTGGCCAGTCTAAACAGCATGGACTGGACACTGCGAGTTATAGTGCCGTGGAATGAGGGCACGGACTAGCCCATCGACAATGGGGGTCACCTGTTCAACTGCTTCCTGAACGACCTGGTCTCGAATTAGATGCGGTTCCCCATGCACTTCAGGACGTGGAGGCACGTTCCGAAGGGGCCGAAGGACTAGGCTTGGGAGGAGGTGATTCAGGTAATAAATAGTTTTAAATTAATATTTTTTGTAATTAATTATATTTAGTTAATATTTTTTAATAGGATTTTTGTAATTATTGATATTTAAATAACTTTTTTGCACCTGTGGTTTGCCGTCCGGGCCAACCGGAAGAGGTACACCCTCGTGAAGATGGGTGACGGCTGGAGGAACAGGAGGAACTATCTTTTCCACAGGGTGGATAAGGACGGGACGATGCCTCTGGAGCAGATGATCGAGAGCGTCCCAGACGGCGTCCCGCTGAACGACTAGGCGAGTTTCGTCCAGTTCAGGAAAAGCGTTGAGGGGCAGGTAATGTATTTATTAGATTATTTATATATTTTTTTAATTATTAATTATTAAATTATAATTTAAATGTAATTAATTTTAAATGTTTTATATTGTTTTAATACATTTAATATTGTTTTTTTCCCAGGCGCTTTCTCAGAGGACACTAGGATCCGTGGGCAGCAAACGATCCACCACACAGCAGGATCGAAGACCTTTACAGCGAGCTGGTAACTTTTCAAAGTATCACTGACTTTTAACTAGTTATTTCATAATAGCAATTGAATTATGTAATTGTTTTAGGAGAGGAAGGCACAGCAGGAGAACCGTCAGACGGACTATGGGGAGTTGTACATGATCACACACAGACACCGTGACGGGACTCCTACCTCTCAGCAGGCAGAGGCGGCCATTGTAAGTAATTTCATTATTATAATTTTTATAAAACCAACATAATAATGAAAAATGTTAGTTAGTAATTATTTCATAAAATGGCAGGAGCAGATGCAGCAGTCGCAGGCTGAGCTGCGAGAGACTGAGGCCGAGGAGTCACAGGGGTCAGTGGACCCAACAGCTCCTTTGAAGGTGGGTCTGGCTCAGGTTGAGCACCCTGGACGAGTTCGGGGGATGGGGATAGGCGGTAGACCTAGCATAGTCTACGGCAGGAGCGCCGCCTTTGAGGCTGGTAGCTCTAGAGGGGTTAGACGTCTGAGGGACGAGTCTGTTGAGCAGCTGCGGTCAGATTTGGAGCGGACACAGGCTACAGTGGTTCAGCAGCAGCAGCAGATGCGGCAGATGTAGGAGCATGCTGATATAATCTACGCTCAGCAGACGCAGTAGCATGATATCACGAACAGCATGCTCGAGTGCGGATGGAGTCACCTGTTCTCGGACGAGTAGTATCCGCAGGTTCCTCCTGTACCTCGGTTCATGTGCAGCCTCCTCCTCCTGCTGATGATGATGGTGCGGTTCACTCTGCCAAGCGGCCCGATCCAGCAGCACCTGATGGAGCCCCACTTGAGGGAGCACCAAATGATCAGCCCCCAACTACTTAGTTTAGGACATCTTTTTTTTTATTTATTGTAGAAACATTTGTAGAACTTAAATTCTTATTGTGTTTACCATAATTATATTTATATTCTTAGACCTCGTTGTTGAATTTGTGAATTAATTGCAACAATATTATTTATATTACTAAACCTAAGAAATAAATTTTGACATTAATTGTAGCGATTTTACAATAAATAACCGCTACCAATAAAATTTTGTTTATATTTGTAGCGGTTTACATGGAAAAACCGCTACAAAAATACAATTTATTTGTTTTTTATTTATAAATAACGTTCGATATTTGTAACAGTTTAACAATAAGAACCGCTACAAATATATATATATATATATATAATTTATTTTTTATATTTATACATAATGTTCCATATTTATAGCGGTTTAACAATAAGAACCACTATGAATATATATAATTTATTTTTTTATATTTATAAATAGCGTTTCATATTTGTAGCAGTTTAACAATAAGAACCGCTATGAATATATATAATTTATTTTTTATATTTATAAATAATGTTTCATATTTGTAGCGGTTTAACAATGCAAACCGCTACAAACACTCAACATTTGAATTTTGAAATTTGCCGCCTTTGTGCAAATTTGTTGCGGTTATTTATGTATAACCGCTGCAAATTTAAAATTAATTATTCCGCCACTTTGTGCAAAATTCCAACGGCTTGAACATTAGTAGCGGTTTTATACATATAACCGCTACAAATTTGTAGTACTGTAGCGGTTAGTGTAGCGGTTGAAAACATTGGAATTTCAGAATATAAGGTTCCAGACATTCGTCATTCTCTATTAACTCATCTTTTTCTCTATACTTTCTTCTCTCTCACTATTAGCTATAGATAAGTCATGGATCAGGTTGCCGCGCAATTCTCTGGAATATTTGTACGGATGAAACAATTTCTTGGATTTCGCATTTACTCACACTAGCTGTAACGGCAAGATCGTCTGTCCGTGTCGAAGATGCAAGTTCAAAAAGTGGCATGTACGAAATGTTGTGAAGGAACATTTGCTTCTGAAGCCTTTCCCTAATGACTATACGTTCTGGGCAGTTCATGGTGAGAAGGCCTACATTAGATATGATGATGCTCTTCCTCGAAGTTCTCAAGTAAGCGTTCAACTAGATGAAGATGATCCTGTGAATGATGCTGTGTATAATGCATTTGGATTTCAAGGCAACAACTTCAACGAAGAAGTGCACGGTTCTAAGCTGGTGTTCATGAGGATTGAAGCAGCTCAGGATTTTTTCACCTTGATAGATAAAGTAGATCGTCCTTTATATCAAGGTTGTCGAAAATATTCTAAATTATCTTTCTTGATCAAATTGTATCATATCAAGTGCTTGTGCGGAATCTAGGGATGGAAACAGGCCAGGCCCCTAACAGGGGCCTACGGCCTAACCTACATAAAGCCTAGCCTAGCCTATTTAGTAAATAGGCCAGGCTCAGGCTCAGGCATATTGCTAGGCCTATTTAGATAAACAAGTCAGGCCTATTTTTATAAGGCCTAGCCTACAAGCCTACAGGCCTGGCCTATTTAATTTTTTTTAAAAATTATACTATTATATAAGTATATATAATATCATCTAAATAATTTTATAAATTTACCAACTTAATCTTAATTCTAAGTTTCATATTTCATCGTCATTATACTCAACCCTTGTTTTCGCATAAATCATTCACCTTTACATCTCTTCTCTTCGATCGTTCGAGATGGCAATACTAACTCATTTTCTCTCCCCTAATTTGTGCCCTCCACTAAAGCATAAAAATTGTTATGAGTTTATTTTAGTGTCAAATGAAATATTATAATCTTAACAAGGGGAGTTTGTCCAAATTTACGTGCAAAGAGTAAAATAGGTAAAAGTCTAGTTTTACATGTTATTTGTTATGCTTAGTCGATTTTAAAAAATATATCTCATTAGTCAACAGACGATTAGTTTTTCTTATTCCTATTTGCTCGGACAAGTGTTGTCACTAGACATTATTTTCTTTTCCTTACTAAGCCTTAATATTACGATAAGAATAGATGTTAGGCTTTTAAGACATAATGTAGGATTGTATATAAGCATGAAGGGATAGATATGAATTTGGCGGCATAAACTTTAAAGACTATTTAAAGTCCTACATTTTAAGTAGGCTTTTAAACAGGCTTCAGGCCTTGTCAGGCCTTCTGAAGGCCCAGGCTCAGGCCTAAAAAATAGCCTACATACAGGCTCAGGCTTTGAATCTTTGTTACAGGCCCAGGCCTATTTAGGCAAAGCCTAGCCTAACCTAGCCTATTCCACCCCTAGCGGAATCACAGATAAGGGAATGTTGATGTTGCTCGAATTATTACAAGATGCATTCCCCGACGCTGAGATTCCCACAACATTCTACGTGGCCAAGAAGATTATCAACAGGTTGGGGTCGAACTATCAAAAGATTGATGCATACCCCAACGATTGTATGATGTATTGGGGAGACGATTCCAGCAGGGAGACTTGTAAGAGATGGCACACATTGAGGTACAAGACAATTCAGAAGGGAAAAAGCAGAAAAAGAAACCTGCAAATATTCTCAGGTACTTCCCTTTGAAACCTCGCCTACAAAGATTATTTATGTCATCTAAAACTACGGAGCACATGAGGTAGCATGCCGTTGATAAGGATGAAGACAGTAAATTAAGACATCCTCAGGATGCAGACGCTTAGAAAATGTTTGACAACGACTTTCCAGATTTCGTGACTGACCCCAGAAATGTTTGTCTTGTGTTGGCAACCAACGGTTTCAATCCTTTCGAGAATCTTAGCACAAGTTACAGTATTTGGCCGGTAGTCTTAGTTCCCTATAACATACCCGCTGGATGTGTAGGAAACAAAGCTCGTTTATTATGTCTATGATCATTCCAGGAAAAAAGGCACTGTGCAATGACATCGATATGTATCTCCAACCGCTTGTTGCGGAATTGCTTGAGCTGTGGAATGTCGGCCTGGAGACGTACGACGCTTACGGTAAGACTTTGTTCAACTTGCATACAGCTTTGATGTGGACGATTAGTAACTTTCCTGGCCTTGGCACATTATCTTGTTGGAATGTGCATACTAGGTCGGCGTGTCCAGCTTACAATTTTGACTCTGTCGCAGTGCGCCTTCCCCACAGCCAAAAGTGGTGCTTTGGGCATCGGAGATTTCTTGATGGAACGCATAAGTTCAGATTGCAACGGAATCGCTTCAATGGCAAACCAGAAAAAAAAGGACCAACTCAGACTTTATCCGGTACCGATATCTTACAGCAGCTTGAGTATATTGACTTCGAGTTTGGAAAAAGCGACGATTCAGCACAAACTCGCCAAAAGACGCACAGGACTTCTGCACCGTAGCAGTGGAAGAAGATATGTATTTTATTTACTCTTCCATATTGGAGATCTAATTTACTTCGCCATAGTCTTGATGTCATGCACATTGAAAAGAATGTTTGTGACAATGTGCTATATACGTTGCTTAATGAACCCGACAAGACAAAAGATCACCTTCAAGCGAGGAAAGATTTACGCGACATTGGAGTTCATGCAGACGCTTAGCCAGATGAGCATGATAAATTTTAGCCGGAAAAGTTTACCCTTACAAAACCGAACAAGGAAGTCTTCCTCGCGACGTTGAAGAAATTAAAAGTTCTTGATAGGTATTCAAGCAACATTTCACGATGTGTTGACTTGCAGGCTCGAAAGGTTGCTGGCCTGAAGAGTCATGACTCACATGTTCTTATACAACAGTTACTCCCTCTGGCTATAAAGAATGCACTTCCTCCCGATGTTTCTATCATTTTGGTGGAACTTTTTTCTTTCTTTCGGAAGTTGTGTTATAAAGTTTTGATCGTTGAGGAGCTCGATCAGCTGCAGTCCAAAATCATTCTTATGCTTTGTCATTTGGAGATGATCTTTCCTCCGTCCTTTTTTACTGTGATGGTTCACCTTACAGTCCACCTCGTTCATGAAACAAAGCTCGTTGGACCAGTACAATATCGATGGATGTATCCAATTGAGAGGTACTCATTTTAAATATGTGCTTTATTCTCCGTATTTAATGTTTGTTAGTCGTCCTTTTCAGCATTTAGTATCAATTTTCTCTTCTTTACTTCATAGGTTCCTTGGTAAATTAAAATCTTATGTAAGGAATAAGGCGTGGCCAGAAGGTTCTATAGCTAAAGGCTATATAGGGGATGAGGTGCTATATTTTTGTTCAAGGTATTTTGATGATCTTGAGACGGCTTTTAACCGTTCACCTCATATTGACGATTGTCCTGAACCTGCGCCGACATCAAGAGAATTTATCCCTCATGTTGGTAAAGCAGTTGGAGCAACTGAGAACTTCAAACTAACGGCAATTGAGAAGTTGCAAGCACATAGACATGTCTTGATTAATTGCACTCAAGTTGAACCTTTCATACAGTAAGAATTGTACACTCACATCTTATTCTATATCTTTCGTAATATTTTTTACTTTCATTTCACTATCGCCTTTCCATTCTTAATTGCAGAGAATTCAGAAGTCATGTTAAGCATCAACTTAGGATCCGTACACAAACATCCTTAGAAGTTGATAGGAGGGTCCACAGAGAATTCCCGAGCTAGTTTGCTCAGAGAATACTAAATGACCACAACCCACACTCACCAAATTTTAGAGCTCTCGTAATCGGCCCTCTTGATCATGCAAAAAGATTTACAGCATACAATGTCAATGGTTTTAAGTTTTGCACGGTTTCACGGGATCAAGGATTGCAAACTCAGAATTCGGGTGTTTATGGCACATTTGGGACAAGGAGTTATGCGAGCAGCAGTGACGCCAACATGCAGTTCGGAGGCGTCCCTTACTATGGAAAGCTTCTTGATGTGGTCGAACTTAATTATCAAGGTCGTTTCACTGTGACACTGTTCAAGTGTTTGTGGGCAAATACCACTACTTCTCGGGGACTGACAACTGATGACTTAGGGATCACATTAGTCAATTTCTCACGGCCGATTCATACTAGTATTTCTCAAGATAATGAGCTGTATATTCTTGCTTTAGAGGCACATCAAGTTTATTATGTTGAGGACGAGAGGCACAGGGATTGGCATATGGTCATTCATTTAAAGCCACGTGACCTTTATGACATGGGTGAAGGCGATAACACCGCTTACGAGAGTGAGCCATTTCAGCCAGCCGATTTTGGAAACTACTTCCCTGAAGGCGATGACAATTTACCTCTAGTACGGTAAGTTTTTTTATGTCCACATCATTTAAATTAAATTTTTTAAATTTAATAATACATCCCTAACAATAATTTTTCTACATAATTTCTGTAGGGATAGCGACGATGAGTGATCAAATTCAAATTAAGCTTTTGTCATTAAAAAAACTGGAAAAAATTTTAAAAAATAAATTAATATTTGTAACGGTTTAATAACTGTTACTAATTAAAAACCACTACAACAATAAAAATAACCTCTCCAAGCTTTTGACCCAGCTCCACTAGTCAAAAATACGATCAAATATGGTAACAAGTTTTTTAATTTTTTTCAATACTTCTTTCCTTTGTATAAAATTTATTCTCACCATTTTTTTTCTAAATATTTTACAACTTTATTTCATTTTCATCTATTTTTCATACACAATTACATTGTAGTAAACAACAATAGTTCCTTATTACCTACATATCGTTAATAATATTATCAATATAATTTTTATACTAATCTAATTAAATTAAATTATTCCTTTTAATTTATAAATAATTTAAAATATTGAATAATAAGCTAATTAAATTAGATAAACTAATAAAAAATAAACTATTTAATTTAACATTAAAAAAACAGAAACAAATCATCGTATTTATTTAAAAAAAAATTTATATTTTTGTAGCATTTGATAAACCGCTACTAATTAACGCACCTTTTTTAAACTGAAATTAATTTTTTGGCGCAAATTTTGAATTTTCATGAAATTAGTAGCGGTTAGACAACCGCTACAAATTTCATCAAAAATACAAAATTAGTAGCGGTTTTACTAACCGCTACAAAATAGAAAAAAAATTCATTTCTCTTTTCCCGCCTTCAAAATTTTAGTTTTTTATTTTTGTAGCGGTTATATAACCGCTACAAATATCTCTGAAAAAAATTTCACTCATGAAGATTTCGTAGCGGTTGGGTTAAACCGCTACAAATTATGTAGCGGTTATTTTTCTTGAGTAGCGGTTTTAGATAACCGCTACAAAATGACTTGCAACATACAATTTAGTAGTGGTTTGTCTAACCGCTACTAATATTGTTTGTAGCGGTTAAAACCGCTACTAATACCCATTTTTAACCGCTACCAAATCACTTTTTTTTGTAGTGAATATATTATAATTAATTGAGAAATTCACTAAAATAGTGAATATTCATGAATTTAGTTCTTGTGAATTTTGAAATATTCATGTTCATAGGAAATGGGTAAATAAATTCAAGAAATGAATTAAATTACGAAGGTGATAGTAAAATCATAATTTTGCCAAATTAGCCCAAGATTAATTATTTTCCAATTAATTGGAGTTAATTTCAACTAATCAAGGAAAATAAAGGAAAATGCATAATGGGATTATTCTTGGTAAAATAAATCAAGAATTGAGAAATTAAGGGGGGATTATACATAAAATCAATTGTGTGAATTATGGAATTGTACAAAACAATTTTCTCTCCTCTTCCTCTCTAATTTTCGTCCAACATGAAAGAAAGAGGGGAAAAATTAATTGATACATGATCACATGTCACAAGTAGAAGGAAATCATGACCAAGATTGAGTGTACACAAAAATGGAATGATGGTGTAGTGCATGATGATGGAAGCTTGAGTGAAGAAATAAGAAACATGATGGCATGGTGGAGTGCACATTTTGACTTAGTTGGAGGAAGGTGGATTAGTTGGAGTAAAAGGGGGGAGGACGTTTTTTTTATGAACCAAAGAAGAAGCAATTGGTTCCAATTTAATGAGTAACTAATGGAATGATCATGAGGGGAGAGAAGATGGTGACATGTGTCACAACTTGGGCCCTTGATTAAATCTAAGGCTAGGAAGAAAGATGGATAAGTCAATAAAACATCTTCCCTTCCCCTTCACCCACACATTTTGTCCAAGACTTAGAAAAAAAGGAGAGAAGAGAGAGCTTGAGAAATAGAGAGAAGAGGAGAGAAGGAGGAAGAAGAGGTCAAGGTAAAGTGGTTTCTTTGGTTTTTTTCTTATGGCATTTCCTTAGATTCTTCTCTAAACTCTTGTTTCTCATGAATCCATGGTGGTGAAGACACACTTTGAGATCAAGAAGACAAGGAGGAGGAGCCTAGAGTAAGAGGAAACCAAGTAGCCAAAGAGGGTAACTTCATGAACTTGCCTTCTTGAGTTGTTGTTGATAATTGTTGTTTGGTTTTTATGATTTTTGGGTTGAGTTGTAAAATTAGAAAAGCCATAACCCTAAGGGGTTATGCTGCCCAAAATCCTTTAAATCATGATTAAGAAGTTTTTAAGTCAGTTAACCAAGGATTAGAAGGGAAAAAGTACAAGTTTTGGAAGCTAAAACACCACCTCATTTTTTCCATTTTCCCCTCAATATTTTGGCCAGGACCAGAACCGGTAGTAGGAGTTGGATTTTCATGAAATAAATGGTTCCATTGGACTCAGTGGGCAAAAATATGTGGGTTTACAGTTGGGCACTTTTTTGGTAGAGGCCGAAAAAGCATAATTACGAAAACGCCATTGAAATCCCTAAAGAGGGGGTTGTCAAGGGCATTTTCGTAATTTGACATTGAATTTGGTGATTTCGAGCCTGGAAATGGATTCCTTGGATGAAAATAAGTCAAAATAGCTTTGGTCAAAATTTTGGGAAAACGTGCCATCGGGCCGGGTATGGCGGGGCCGGGCTGAGGTCCCGGGGGCATTTTGGTAAAATTTCATCATAGACTAATATAACCACAAAAAATACTATGGAAGTGTCTAAACAGTACGTTTGACGTTCTAGGACTGAGTAGAGAGCCCGAGGGAATTACCACGCAAATCGAGGCATGTTATTCAAAGATCAGGGAATGGCGATTAAGGTAGGGAACTTACCTCTCCTGCATGTATTTGATATTTGTGCTGGTGTATTGATGCATGTTATTGCTTTACCTGATGATGTGAAACATATATGAATAATTGAAGCTCTGTTTCTATTTATGCTATAGCCATACGTATATTGATTGAAACATTGAGCACGCAGATATGTCATTGTGTGAGCATGAGTTATGTAATGCAAGCATGTCATGCTTTAAGCACTTATCTTGCATGCATATTGGTATTACTTTCCTACTGAGATTCCCCAGAATCTCACCCTCCCCTACCAACAATTTAGACAGGAAAAAACAAAATGTATACTAAGAACAAAGAAGAGAACCGTACGAGGGGATTGCAATGGTGGAACGAAGACGGGAAGATGTCTCCATTTCACTGGGATGGATTTAGACACACACGTAGGGCTGCGAGGCCACGTTAATTGTAATCATCAAGTATGAACCCTTATGGGGAATTTCCGTAATCGTGCACATAATATCAGTGTATTTATGATATCCTTGTGTTGCCCACCGAACTGTGTATCGTTTTTCGCAAATACTCTGAAATAGGTGAAAATAAAAATGAGGGTGTGATAGTAGGAGCTAGATTTTCATGAAATAAATAGTTCCATTGGACTCAGTGGGCAAAAATAGGTTGGGTTACAGTTGGTCGCTTTTTCGAAAAAGGCCGAAAAAGCATAATTATGAAAACGCTACTAAAATCCCTAAACCGGGGCTGTCAAGGGTATTTTTATAATTTGATAGTGAATTTGATGATTTTGAACCTAGAAATAGATTCCTTGGGTGAAAATATGTCAAGATAGCCGTAGTCAAAATTTTGAGAAAACGTGCCATCAGGCCGAGTACGGCGGGGCCGGGGTCCCGGAGGCATTTTGGTAAATTTTCACCATATACTAATATAACCACAAGAAACACTATGGAAGAGTCTAAAATGATACTTGGATAGGTTATGACCTATTTATTGTACATTTAATATTTTAGAACCAAGTCGGAAGCTAGAACGACATGTTTTACGAGGCACATTAAAAAGAAATTGATAAGACTTTGAACCAGGGACTACCATCCTTCACACACTACATGAATAATTTTATGTACTTTTTATTGTATTTTGTGATATGATTGAGTGCTAAAGGCACAGTATCTAGTTGTAGTTCGGTGCCCAACAACGGTATATAAAAAATCCTAGCTATGGTCGATGACTCAGTTGAGGTACACTATAAAAAATCCTAGCTGTAGTCAATGACTCAGTTGAGGTAATTGCATATGAATCGAATCGAACTTTGATTTTTGCCTAATATAGTGCATTACATTTTTAATTTTCATATTTTATATGTCGATTATATCTCTACGGGGATTCTTCATAATCTCACCCTATTTTTAAAATAAACATCTCAGCGGGTGCCAGTGGGACGAAAGGCAAAAGCGTAGACTCCGAGAAGTGATTGGCACGTGTCTCGAGGCAAGGTCAAGGCCGGTGGTTATAATTAGTTTATGCTAAAGATATTTTGGAGAATCCTGTAAACGTTAGAATTTCCGCTGTATTTCTGTATTTTCTGTATTTATTGACAAACGACGTTGGGATTGTAAATAAATACTTTTATCAGTATAATTGTACTTTTTTGTATGCCTATGGAATCTTGTCTTTATTATTCTTCGATTATCGAAATGGAAACGAATGTTGACAAGATATAGTATATACCAAATAAAATAAAGTTAGAAAGTTATTAAATTTTAAGGTATAGAAACAGGGCTTAAGGTTTTTTTTTTTAATTTGTTCAAACAAAGGAACTACTTAACCTGCTATTAAGGCAATGGTAAGGGCAACTTGCACTCAAACTTTTAGGCTTTATTTGGATGAAGAGAAGAGTGAGAAAAAGTAGGGGAAATGGAATATTATGAAGAAAAATTTTAAAAAATGGTGAAAAAGTATTATTTTTAAGAGTTTTTCCTTCTAATATTCTTTTTTTCCTAATTTTTTCTTCATTCAAGCATAAAGTTATCAACTCAAAAGTATCAAATGAGAGATTTTTTTTTATAGGAAAAATTCATGCGTGTTATTAGCATTAGTAATTTTAACTGAAAATATTTAAATAAGACAATAAGAAGTGTGTGCAAACTTCACTATTTCTTGAGAGTTGCATAATCCAAAACCCACCAACATTGGCTCATTTGCCTCTTGACCAATTGATGGTAGTTACAATTCCATAACTTATTTCCTTTAATTTTTCATTCTCTCTATTTTTTTTTTAAGTTTTGCCCCTTTTATCCCAACAAAAAATAAAAAATGGATATAATTGAAGTGATTAATTTAAAATAAAAATAATAAATACGTGTTTTCATGACATTTTACATTACTTTTATCTAACACTTGAGTTTCATAAATGAGTTATATTGTTACCTACTTATAAATAATTTCACTTTTTATAAATTAAATATTTAATTATAATTATCTAAAGTCAGATATTGCACTTTGAAGATTTTTCTACCGAGTGATATCTAAATAAGAAGTGAAGAACCAATAGGTTTTATGTGTAGAGGTGGATTAATATATTCCTCTGGTACGTACACTTTTAATCTCCTTTAAAATATGTGAGTGTATGTTTGAATTAACTTTTGAGAATAGTTTTTACGATTTACGAAGTAAGTGTGTGAGAGGAGTTTTGTCTCGATTTACGTAAATCTAGATTTGGCAAATTGCCAGTTGAGTGTTTGGCAAACTTCCAAACCATGGTTTGCGCAACTCGAGACAAAACTCCTCTCACACACTTACTTCGTAAGTCGTAAAAGCTATTAAAAAAAACTAATCCAAACACACAAATCATAAGATTTAAGAATGCTTAGTAGAATCCATACATCTTTTTAATCTCTATACTAGCCTTCAAAGTTCGATTGCCTGGATTGCCATCTTCTATATTGCCTTCAAGATTGACATTTTTCCTCCCGATGCATGGCTCGTTGTAACTGATTCCATTTTAATTTCTTTTTATTGTGTAACCATCTCTCGCTTTTGATGGAATAAATATTGGTAGATAACTACAAGTATCGTTTTAGGTTCAGTGATAATAAGTACAAGTATTTTTTTGGGAGAATTACATTGTAGTCCCATGGAAGCTAATATACGAAGAAATAATCCAAGAAATTCTGAAATTACTCTCAAGTCCCATGGGACCATTTTGTAATAAATTTCAGATGAGAAATGTCTTAATTACCCTTAAAAATAGAACAAAAAGGCAGGAAGTTTGGTGCTTCTTTGCCTAAGTCTATGACCTGAGATTCGGCCACTTCAGTGAAGGTAGTTGTGCATTTTCAGAAGCTAGCATTCGGCCACTTGAGTGAATCCTGAAGGCTAGATCTTTGGCAAATGGAAGCTCGCATCGGCGATGGTGTTTGTGCATTTTCAGAGCCCAATCTACTTCTATTACGTGAGATTTTTCCAGTTGAGTGAACCCCGAAAGGCGTCATTATTGGCTACAGTGTGTGTGCGTTTTCGGAGGCCAAATTTGACGGTTCAAGAACAAGAAACACACCACAAAGGGAAAGCCAGAGGCGAGCAGAGCCAAAGAGATCTTTCGAGTTTTTGATGGTCCAGTGAACCACTGTACAAAGTATACTGCTGAAGTTAACAGGTCAATAAATTGTATGGCTGACAACATTGATGAGGATGATGATGACATACTTTGGGTGAGTTTTGACAATTTAATAATCTGAATGAGTTAAATTCTTTTGGGTCAATAGCAAGAACATTTTGCTGTGAACATATTGGACTATAATGAAAATAAGTGAACTATGTCAACAATGGGCCCACTTAAGTTTCTAGTTGGATTGGTGAAGGAATCCGTATAAGTTTCTCTAAAGCTTATTGTCTATTTTCTTTCTAAGAATTTACCTGATCTCAGCTGCAAGTCTTTAAAGCCAGAGGGAACACATGTTGCCTCACTTTTTTGTGAGGTGTATGCTGATAAGTAGCTAATATTTTTATATTTCAATTCTATTGTTTTATCTATTTATTTCCTTGTTTAAAGTGTGGTTACTCGGTTGTTTTTCAAATTAGTCATTTAAATTTATTATAACTGCTTAATTACATAAACCTAATATTTTCCTCTCCTTTCATACACGTCCTGCATTGTCTCTGTTTTATAGAACATTGATGTTGACCAAATAGTGGAAAACTACCAGTCAACTTGCACTCCTAAACCATCGTTAGCCAAGTTTCCTCCTATTTCTCCTACTGTTGATGCAAATGGTGTTGCTAGACAAGAGGAACATGTTTTGCCACTGGAGTTGTGCTCAGATTGCATTCATGGTTATAAGGTATTTATGATCAAATATATATTGTCCTTTTATGAGTTATTGTGGTTGATTTGTCAGGTTGATATGCCAAAGCCTGAAACTGGATACAGGTAGCGCTTTGCCCTCAGGCCGCAAATCAATTGCAGGAATGGAAGAACAATCTGATTGCTATCTCCAATGAATTGCTTGACAATATTGACAGCCTCAATTCTTCACAGATAGCTAAGCTTCACGAAGGCAGGTTTGGGTTTCCCTTGAAATTATTTTCCATTTCCAACATCTGCTTTTTTCATTATTTTACTGGAGACTATTTTTTGATATACAAATTTATGTGAGTTGGGTCCTTGTGGTAATTGGAGACTTATTATCAATACTATTATTGTAATACTGTAGGTATATTGTTTTAAGCAAAATATAGATTTTAGAAAAGGCTGCAACATACACTTTTAAACTGAATGCTAAAGTTGAATAGAATAAATTAAAGCATCCGGCACTAAATTGTGTTTGCTTAAAAGAAAAATCTCTGTTGACAGGTCACAGTTAAATAAGCAAATTCAGCAGCTTGAAAGATATATTCATTCCTGTAAGCTTGTTGAGGAAAGACAAAACTCACATCTTTTAGCATCCACAGCACCTCCAACTTCTTTTCAGTTTGAGACCCTAAATCGAACTGAGCTGAGGAGTGGATCAGTGAGATATGATAACCAGGCTTATATGAATAATGAGCCATGTGGAGCATCATTCCAGTCATTTTCATTCTCTTCTGTTGATAAGTATGACATGTCATCAGGCCCAATGGAGAGAGAAACATTTTTTCCAAAGATTATTGATGTTAAATACATTGAAGGTTCTGGAGACAAACACTAGAGTGAACAAAATTTTCCTTGGACAAAAAAGCTGGAGATATATAATTATTGTCCACTTCTAGTGCTTGTTAACCATCAGTCCAGTATTATTTTATTTTTTCCTTGTCTTCTTTTTAGGCCAATAATAAAAATGTTTTTGGAAATCATTCATTCCGCCCCAATCAAAGAGAGGTTATTAAGCGACAATGAGCATATATGATGTTTTTGTCCTAATGCCTACAGGTGGAAGGAAGAGTCTGACCTACCAGGTAATTTGCTATCTCTAGAGAATGAGTTCGTGGCTTCTTTGACATGTCATTAGATTTACATTGTACTTGTTGGCAAAAAAAAATGTATATTGTACACACCATTTGAGAAATTCAATCTTAAGTTTCAATCTTGGGTTGCTTGGGAATTCTAAGTTTTATTAGTCATGATGAATGTTGTATTGTAGTATCTTCTTTCCAAGTGGCCAAAAACCTAGTCAATTTGCAAGATCAAATTTTTCATGCATGATATGAAAAGTATCTTCAGGAATTTCCTGTTTAAGGTCCTCGTGTCTTACAACTTTGATCTGTTGCCTTCCAACTCCCTGCTCTTATTTGTCCCGGCATAACTTTAGTAATCTCTCCCCTTGTGTCCCTTATTCAAGATCAAATAATGCATCTGTTGCAGGTATTGATATTTTTTTCATTGACTTGCTTTTAATTTTCATTGTTGTTTTTTTCTAATTGAAACACTTACACATTTCCCCTTTGGTCTTCCATACAGGAAAATATCCCTGCTGCTTCCTCAAGTTCCAATATGGATTGGTTACTCATCCTTACAACAAACATCCAGACAAAGTTATGTCTTTAGTTTAAGATATACATAAGAGGAGGAGAACCAATTAGGATGCTGATTTTAATTGTACATTCTTGTTGCAAATAGCTTTGATTTAGTACGCTATGACTTGCATTGACTTATGATTGTATGGACAACACATTAGGGATTTGTTATGTTTATGTGCACAGTAATTGTAAATGTGGTATGTTTTGTGTAATGATCAAGTACAGTCACATTATATGGATGATATGTTTTTGGGTTTGACAAACTTCAAGTTGTACTTGAAACGTTTTGAATATTTATGAATTATATAGTTATTTCCGTTAGTAAATGTTAGTGCTACAGATATGTACATTTGATGCTCTTGCTTGCACAATGCTACAGGCTCCACTAACAACTTCCGGTGTCTTCATTGACAAGTCAATGAAACTGTTATTTAATATGTAGCTCATCTAGAATATGTGGAATTGATTACACAGAGAGAATACAAAAAAGCATCCATGATTCTTAACTTCTTATTGCAAGCTTTAAATATGGAATTGATTACGTTTTTTTCATTATTATCCCTATTAAAAATTTCATTAATTGCAGCTTCATATAACTTTCAGGATGTTATCATGATATTAAATATGAGTAATTTTGAAATTTTTTCATTTTTAGAGAAAGTTAATAATGATTTAACTATACCTAATTTTGCAAAGATAGAAGGAACTTCTGCTAACTTACCTTAGCAAGTTAACCAATTGGCCGTGACAAGTAAACATTCTCAAGAAGTTTACTCTCTGTGTAATTGGCTACAACAAGCTGGCAAACTTGTCATGGCAAGGACCTTTCGTATGCTCTTTGTGTAACTGGCTACAACAAGTTGACACACTTGGTATAGCAAGTCAAGAATCTGAAAGGGAATTGACTCTCTGTGTAACTGGCTACGACAAGTTGACAAACTTGCCATAGCAAGTCCTGAGAAAGTGCATAAATGTGCTAACAACTCAAGGGGCCTTCAATGACAACTCAAGGGCCTTCACTGACAACTCAAGGTGCCTCCATTGAAAATTCATTGGGCCTCCATTGACAACTCTTCATAACAGCATAACTGTGTTAACAACTCAAGGGGCCTATACTGACACTCAAGGGGCCTTCACTGACAACTCATGGTGCCTCCATTGCCAAGTAAAGGAGCGTACACATGTGATTATGACCACCTAATTAATGTGGAATATCAACAACATAGGAAAACTATAAGTATACGCACATAAACTCATTTTCCAATGTCATCATATTTGCATATATATGTTAACAACTCCATGGACTTACATTGACAACTCCATGAGCCTATAATGACAACCCAAGGTCCATTCATTGACAACATAATTTACATCAGATTAAACCTTTTAATACATGACAGTAGGATATACAAATGTCAACACAACTGCATATATATGTTAACAACTCCATAGGCGTACATTGACAACTCTATAGGCCTATAATGACAATGTATGGACCTGGAGTTGTTATTGGAGGCACCTGGAGTTGTCAATGTACACAAATGAAGTTGTTAATACACACACACACACACATATGTAGTTATGATCATATTGGAAAATAATAGTTTATGTGCATATATTTATAGATTACCTATGTTGTTGATATTCAATATAAATCCGGTGATCATATTATATGACTTGTCACTGGTGCCTCCTTGACTTGTCAGTGGAGGCCCCTGGAGTTGTCATTAGAGGCTCCTTGACTTGTTAATGAAAGGCCTATGACTAGTCAATTGACGCCCTATGACTTGTCAATAGAGCCTCATTGACTTGTCAATGCAAGCACTTGGACTTGTCAGTGGAGACTCCTTAGCTTGTTAATATAAGGCAATTGAGCTGTCAGTAGAAGGCCCTGGAGTTGTCAATGGAGGTTCCATGACTTATCAATGGAAGACCATTGAGTTGTCAATTGAGGCACTGGTTGAAGATTAAGGTAGGGAATTGATGCTATCCACTCTCTTGTCTTGATTATTCCATGTGACTCACAAATTCTGTTGAGTAACTAAACATAGCTTTAGATTTTGTTGAGTCATGTTCGTTTTGATCATGAAAATGGAAAAAGTTATCTACTTTTGATGGGTATTGTCCTCTGTATGGTTGCAAACTATAAAGGAAGACCTATTAAATGCAATAAATGTGCTTTGGCAAAGTTTTCATTGTTTAGGTATGGATTTGTATGCTCTATTTTCTGGTTCATTGCTGTGTTTCTGCATATAAGAGGTAAGGAATGAAGATGAGGGTCAAAGGTTTTAGAAGCAAGTGTTGGGAGATGCGATTGAAACACAATGCGGATTAGCATCTTTCAAAATTATGAATAACCACCTATTCTACAGCTAATCCTTTTCATCTTGTTTAGCAACAAGGCCTCCACAAAAATCAAGATTATTGGAATTAATAGCACATAAAAACAATTCTTAAAAACCTTAAGAGAGAGGGGCTAGAACCTAGTCCCAACAATCATTCACTCTCTTTTGTTCCCCTCACCCCCCACACCCTCTTTGTCAAAGCTTTGCCTAAATGATCCCTTAAATTGCCATAATTTTTTAGAACAATGCTGATGCCAACACAAACCAACTAAACAAGTCTTCTCAATGAAAAACATTACTGAATAGTTATTTTATTAACTCAGACCAAATCTTACCTACACACCAACCCAGGTCAATCTTTTCCTTAGGAAATATGGTCTAATGACCACACTTAAAATTCAAATGACTACAAACTTATGCAGCACCCAAGTTATGATGTTTGGCATAAAAATTCATGATCATATTGTTTACTTAGAAACTTGGACCCAAATTGATAAGTATAGTAACTAGCCTCAAACTTTGGATGTATAGAATGCATAGTTGGAACCTTCAATATCATATGATTTTGTCAATACAACTCCAAATGGAATGGGCCTTGTGCATAAGTTCTCCCTTTGATTAAGACATCAGCAAGAATTGAAGATAAATCTTCCATTTAAAATTAAGACAATAAAATAGATAACTCTAGCATGTTATACTTTTGTAAATTGTTGTAGCTAACCATAACCAATTTCATGTCCAACGTAGGCTCCAGTATATATATATATATATATATATTTCTAATATCAAAGTGAAGCAAATTAATCTTTAATTTGAATTAAACTCATGTCTTCACAATGAGACGGTTTGTCTCTATTAGCACCAAAGTCAAGAGTTAGTGTTTCTATCTTAACACGGGACCTGTATATATAAAACAGCAAAAAAAAATACAGTCTCCTTACTAAAAATCAAGATCAATTGATTGTTTCCCAATTCAACTCAAAACTTACACACTTGCACATTTTGAACAGTAAGACAGGTTTTTTTTTTATTTGGGGTGTGTGTTTGTGTGTATTCTATTTCCTTTTCTATGCTCCAACATAATTAGCATACACATTTAACCCACCTAATTGACTTTAGAACACTAATGCATGCGATTTAGTTTAAAGGGTTTTAACAAAATTAACCCACCTATTTGACTTTCAGCCTCAAACTGAAAAGACCTTTGCAACAAAGTCGTTCAATTTCATTCTTGTAACAAATAAAGTCCTCTTTCACCTTGCAAACCCAAACATTTTTATTCAATCCTTTAAACAATAATAGAACAACAATGACTTTAACAAATGACGGCAGAAAAAGGAGAAGAAGCTTCAACAATTCATTCACAAGTTTTTTTTCTGAAAATAAAAAAGGGAAAGAGGAGGAGTGGGTGATTTGATGGGCAAGGTCACTGATCTGTGACGGCAGTAAAGCAAACAAGGATGAGAGGGAATTGTTACCGTCAAATGTAGGTGGGAAAGAGAGGGATGTACCGTAGCGCAAACGCACCAGCGACGACCTACTTTGAACTTACTAATGCCAAATGAAGCTCGTCGGAGCCTACCCACTAATGAGGGAAGATTATGGTTGCTTTCCTCGGCCGGCTGCCCTTGAACCACACTGGAAAGATCCCACCAACATCGTCGCGCATGATGCTACCTTCCGTTTCTTAAGATGTCACCTCACGAGTTCACAAATTTAGCCGAATGTCAGGTGTTATCGAATGAGGAAAGATGCTACCTTTTGTTTGCCTTTATGCCCCTTTCTTAAGGGTATTTCAGACATTTCTCCCCTGCAATTTATTACAAACTGGTCCCATGGGACTTGACAGTAATTTCAGAATTTTCTGAGACAATTTCTTCATATTTTATCTTCCATGGGACTACAGTGTAATTCTCCCTATTTTTTTAGGCACTGACAAGCACAAGTATCCGCCTATATCCTATACCCCTATTGGTTGATTAGTATTAAATATTTTCATATACAAGGCAATCCTTTTTTCCTATTAACCCAACCCCATTGGTGAACACAATATATATATATATATATTATACGAGATCACAATATATTATAGTTGCATTCAGAATGAACAGTTTTATTATAGCCCATTTAGCCGTTTGTCATATACTCCCTCCCTCCCTCCCTCCCTCTCTCTCTCTCTCTCTCGTTTTTTCTATAAATACTTTCTCTTGTCCTTATTATAAGGAACTAACTACTCTTTCTCACAAATAAAAAAAATAGTTAAAAGTATTAAAGTTGTCTTAAAATTCAAGTAATTTTTAATATTACCCTTATCAATTACACTTACCTTAAATATCTATTAATTATTACTCTCTCCCACTACCCTTATTAAATATGGGCATACATGAAAAAATAAATTAAATGCTTCTTGGAAACTTGCAAGTGCCTTATAAAAAGGACAAAAAACACTTGTTAGTTGGTGCTTTATAATAAGAATTAGAGCTGGTAATACAGGCCAATCTGCGGGTTGAAGGCTGGCCTACACCAGCCCGAGGGCTGCACAGGCCCGCACTCTTTCGGCCTGGAAAAAATGCAACCCTAACCCACAGGTACGGGTTCACGGGCTGGCTCGCAGCTTGCACAATTTTTTTTACCTTTCCATAAGTTTTGAGAGTTGGACTTGGAAGTTGGATCCAATGATGAATAATTGAGTGAGGACTGTGAGGTCATGAATTCATTGTTAACCAAAAAAAAATAAACTATCCACCCCAAATAACCCAATCCCAATTGTCAAAGCCCAAAACCTAATAGGTAACAACCCAAAGTCCAACTGAGCAAAGTATCTACGTTAAAAAAAATGTGGGCCAGCCTGTCAACCCGCTGGTTGAGCGGTCAGGCCCTCATTTCTGCGAATTGGGATTTTCCCAACCCTAACCCTGTTCTAACCCACGAGCCAGCGGGTTGAGCCCACTTGTTGGGCCCGTATTACCGGCTCTAATAAGTGTCAACACTTGTTTCCATTTCGATAATCGAAGAATAATAAAGATGATATTCAATGGGCATACAAAAAAGTACTATTATACTAATAAAAGTATCCATTTACAATACTAATATAGTTCATCGATGAAATACAAAAAATACAGCTGAAACTTAATATTTACAAATTTCTTCAGAATATCCAAAACATAGATTAAATATAACCACTATTTGGTCCTTGCCTCGAGACACGTGCTGCTCACTTTCCGGTGTCTACGTCCTTGCCCTTTTTCCCACTAGTACCCACTGAGATATTTGTTTTTGAAAAAGGATGAGATTCCGAAGAATCCCCATTAAGACATACGATCGACATATAAAATATGAAAATTAAATATGCAATGCACTATATTAGGCAAAAATGAAAGCTCGATTCGATTCATATATATTTACCTCAACCAAGTCACCAACTACAGCTAGGATTTTCGATAATATACCTCAAATGAGTCATCGACCACAGCTAGGATTTTCCGATATACCGTTGTTGGGTAGCGAACCACAACTAGGTACTGTGCCTCTAATACCCAATCATATCATGAAATACAGTAACAAATATATATAATTATTCACATAGTGTATGAAATATGGTATTCCCTACCTCAAAGTTCGTTAATCCATTTTTCAATGTGCCTAAAAAACGTGTCGTTTCCGGTGTCCGACTCGATCCTAAAATATTAAATGTACCAGAAATAGGTCATAACCTATCCAAGTATCATTTTAGACTCTTCTATAGTGTTTCTTGTGGTTATATTAGCCTATGATGGAATTTTACCAAAATGCCCCTAGGACTCCGGCCCGGCCCCTCTGTACTCAGCCTGATGGCACGTTTTTCCAAAATTTTGACTAAGGCTATTCTAACTTATTTTAGCCTAAAGAATCCATTTTCGGGCTCGAAATCACCAAATTCACTATCAAATTACTAAAATACCCTTGACAGCCCCTACTTAGGGATTTCAGTGGCGTTTTCGTAATTATGCTTTTTAGGCCTCTACCGAAAAAGTGCCCAACTGTAACCCCACCTATTTTTGCCCACTGAGTCCAATGGAACCATTTATTTTATGAACACCCAACTCCTAACCCCAGTTCTGATCCTTTATGAAATATTGAAGAAAAAAAGAAAAATGGGGTTTTGTGTTTTAGTTTCCAAAACTTGTACTCTTCCACTTCTAATCCTTGATTACTCACTTAAACACTTCTTAATCATGATTTAAAGGTTTTTGGGCAGCATAACCCCTTAGGGTTATAGCTTTTCAAATTTCATAACTCAACCAAAAATCACAAACCAAATAACAATTATCAACAACAATCTCATACTAACATAAAGTTGAGATTGGTATAATTACCTCTTAACTTCTTGGATGCTCTTATTCTAGGCACCTCCTCCTTCTCTTCTTGATCTCAAAGTGTGACTTCACCACCATGGATTCATGAGAAACAAGAGTTTAGAGAAGGATTCTAAGGAAATGCTATAAGAAAAACCAAAGAAACCATACTTACCTTAGCTTCTTCTTCCTTAAGCTCTCCTCTTCTCTCTATTTCTCAAGCTCTCTCTTCTCTCTTTTTTTCCCTAAGTCTTGGATGAAATGTGGCATGAAAGAGGAAGGAGGTAGTTTTTATTAATTTGTTTTCTTCCTTCCTAACCATAGATTTAATCAAGAGGCCAAAATGTGCCACTTGTCACCATCCCTTCTTCCTCATAATTACTCCCTTATCTTGCCATAATTTTGAGTCAATTGTCTTCCCTTTTCTTGCTCCTCAAATCCGTGCCTCTCCCCCTTTTTTCTCCAACTAGCCCATGCTTCTTTCTCTATGTCTACACTTACACTCTTTCATGTAATCATATTTTTCCATTCCTCCACTCAAGCTTATTCTCATCATGTATTACACCATCCTTCCATGTTGTGTACACTTCATCTTGGTTATCATTGATATGTGCATGTAGTATAGTCATCATCACCTTCTTCTTGTAGCATGTAATCATGGATTTAATATTTTTTTCCCCTTAAATTCTTGTGTGGACAAAATTTAAGAGAGGAAGGGAAGAAAAATTTGCATTTCATTAATCTCACAATTCACATAATTAAATTATGTATAATCCCCCTTAATTTCAAAATTTTTGATTTATCCCACCAAGAATAATCCCATTATGCATTTTTCTTTATTTTCCTTGATTAATTGAAATTAACTCCAATTAATTGGAAAATAATTAATCTTAGGCTAAATTGGCAAAATTCTTATTTTTCTATCACCATTGTAATTTAATTCATTTCTTGAATTAATTTTCCCATTTCCTTATGAATATAAATATTTCAAAATTCACAAGATCCAAGTTTATGAATATTCACCATTTGATTGAATTACTCAAAATAATTACAATATATTTTTTAGTGAATAAAATTTGGGGTGTTAAAATAAGGACCAAGGGGAGTAACAATTACCACTTTCACGCGGATTAAAACAGTAGTTAAATTCAATTAAAAGTAATAAATGTGTAATATATGCAAATTTTTTTCTAATTATATCCTTATTCATAAAGAGTGCTTGAGAGAGATAATGAGTGGAAATAAGAGTAATTTAAAAAAAATGTGAAATAAGTATAACTTATTATAGATAGATGCTAAACAAAGGAATTTCCTCGTTCTTAGTGCATGTATCTTAGTAATTATTATACATGCATGTATTCAATGAGGGTAAAAGTGAGCTTAGAGAAATGTTCATTTGCTTAGATACTGGATGCTTCCCGAAAGAGGAGAATTGCATGCAAGAAAAGGGAGAATCTTCATGGACTGGCTTCCACCAATTGACATATGTTCATTTTTAGACAAAGGGAATTTCTTACTTATAAAGAGAACCATACCCAAAAGAGAAAATATTATTTATAAAAAGGATCAGAAAGAGTATTAATGTATTCTACAATGTTTTTTTTTTTTTTTTTTTGCCTGCATATTATACAATGTATTTACTGTTGGTAGGTTCCGAATAGCTTCTTTGGGCCGAGAATGAAGAATTTGGGTCCTCTCTTTTTTCCTTCCGGTTTGCTCCCGTCCTTTTCTCTCAAAATGCACTATTTTGGTATAAAATATACAAGCTCTTCACCTTTTTTTTTTAAAAAAACAACATTGATCTTCCTGAAGTATTTTTCAATATTAGTCAGTTCCCTAAAATATTTTTTCAATATCCTAAAAAATTAGTTTAGGATACTGGGTAATACTGAAAAAATATTACAGAGTACTGACTGATACTTAAAAAATATTTCATAATGGTCAATATTGTTTTAAAAAAAAAAAAGCGAACAGCTTGTGTATTTTACACTAAAACAGTGTATTTCAAAGAAAAGAACGGGAACAAACCGGAAGAAAAAATGAGGGGATCCAAATCTGAGAATGAAGGATTTGATCAACGAATTTGCATCAATCTTTCGATTTTAATGTTGACACCTTATTAAGAAATTTTGAAATCCAATAGGCAGAAGAAACTTTGCTGATTTAAATAGCCCAACCTTTTAACCCATGTGGCATAAGTCCAATGGGAGAGTTCAACTTTACAACACCTGGCAAAAATAAAAAAAATAAAAACATGCAACTTTACAACACAAGAACAGGCCCAAGTCCATAGCCCAATATCATTTGTTTGGGCCATCATGTGGTGTCAGTTTGGTAAACCCATGATTTCAAAAGTTTTATTATGATGTATAAAAAAAAAAGTTTTTTTATGTAAGCCCAGATAAAACTCCTCTTATATACTTACTTTGAGTCATAAAAGCACTTATTTTTTCTTTTTGATTGAAAAAAGCATTTCTAAAAAACTAAAACAAACTGACACTTGAATTGTCTTGATTCTTTTTATAGAATCCTACTTGGGGTTGCTTGGACATTTTTTTTGCCATTTTTATCTTTCATTAATTCTATTATTGTCCTTATCTTTTTCCGATACTATATTCTCTTTCATGCTTTCTCTTAATACTACTCTATTTATCTCCCTTACTTACCCCTTATAAATAAAGATATACTTGAGAAAAAAAGTTCATTTCTAATATATTTATTACTTTTAATTAATTTTAACTTGTTTCTAAAAAAAAAAAAAAAAAGAGGCTAACAACTAATCCGGAGAGAACTTGAGGCGAATCATACGTTAATATATCTTATTAATTCTGAATTTTAACATTTAGCATGTGTCGTTAAAGTTTGTTAGAATGCCTTCAAATTTCACCTTTTTTTATTCACTTTTTTTATTTTATTATGTTGCCGGTTCCTCTAATAGCAAACTAATCTATAGGCACGCGGCCCATTTGAATTGAAGTTTTTTTTTTGGATTTGAATTGAAGTTTTAGATGTTTTAATTTTCACAATAATGCATGCTAGGTATGTTTATATAATCTATAGGCACATGAATAAACTTAACAACAATGATTAAGTTACAAAGTTAATTGCTATGTAACTACTCTGTAATTTAAGCTATGAAATTTATCTTGTTCAAATTTAAAACTTTGTAACTACTAATATGCAAGTGTCCCGACCAGAACTACTAATATGCAAGTGAAATTCGTGAATTTACGAAGAAAAATTAATATCCTTCATGATTTCTATTAGTTTTATACTCATGCTCTCTGATTTGCAACTTAGTAGCCACTAATTTGTAAGTGACGTTCGTTTATTCATAAAGGAAAAAGGAAAAAGTTAACTTCTCAAAAATATTATGATTTCTAGCGATTTAATATTCGTATTCCATGGGGGGTTTTTTTTTTTTTTTTTGCATTTTTATTCCATGATTTGTAACTTCATAAACATTATTTTTAGCAAGACTCGTCATTTAATTAGAAGTACATACTAAGTAAATTCACTACTTGTACCAATTCACTTATCACCAAAGGACTTTTAATTCTTATTTTGGATTTTGAAAATTTTTATCACTAGTATATGATTAATTCAATCAGGTTCGGTAAAAGAACGACCGAACTAGGGGGCGGTTAAGTAAAACGAAATAGTCAATGTCAACTTTTCCAGACTCACATATTATTTTTGTTATTTACTAATATTGTAATTTTTTAGACAAATATAAATTTAAGTGAGTTTTTTTTTTTTTATGGTTTATGCAATGGACCATTTTTGGCCTTCGGTGCACCCACCTTTCAGGTATCCGACGTTAACCTGAAGGCCAACGCCGGATTTACCGACATGGGCCCCCGACAACCGACTAGTCCTGACGCCCCCAATCTGATAGGCCCCGATAGGAATTCATCTCTTTAAGGCGCCCCAGGGGAGAGAGCTCCCAATGAAAATTCTTTACACCTTCCGTTTCCTGGGATCGAACCCAGGAACGGATTGGTGTGGCGCAGATGCCTACCCATCTGCGCCAACTTCCATTGACAAATTTAAGTGAGTTTTGATTGCAGAAACTCGTCACGCAATTCTCAAAAGCGCATATATTTTTTTCCAATCAATTCCTTACATTGATATAGATATTTAGACATATTTGCTTACAATCTTCTAATTAATGCATTGTATATTTTAAGCGGGGGGGGGGGAAGTAAATATGAGGAATCTATGTGATCTCCGAGTCTAGTTAGCTAATTTCCTTTCACTATAAAGTTCATTGCGTGTTAACTAATAAGGCTTCGTAGGACATTAATATAAATAACATAGTCATTAATTTTATTTTATTTTTGCCAGCAAATGAGCAAAAAACATAGTCATTAATTAACTACTCTGTATTAGAATTAGTTGGCCAATAAAAAAAAATCCATCCGAACTAAGAAATTAAAATATGAGCAGCCTTATTCTTGGTGAGATCTAACCAAATCTTTTTAAAACCTTGTACTCTATTTAAATGATTTGTATGCCTGCCAGCCTACCTCAAGTCAATTATCTTATATATTTTTTTTCTCATGGATGGGACCTATATTATAAAAATTAACTCAATTTCCACTTTATGATAGTTAATGTGCATAGTTTTTTTACTTTTTTTTATATATTAGGGAATAGACATTATAAATTTATAATGGAAGTTTAATCTTAAAAATTTATATTGTTTCCCGTCATGTGATTAGGACAAATTTTAAAAGTTTTAAACTTTAATTGTCGGTTAATTAGTTCAAACATGTTTCATCATTATAGTTGTCGGTTTGAACAAATATTCTACAATATAAAAAGTAATGGGTAAATTGGGGTGATTAACTTGATATGCATGTAAACGGAGTCAACAACAAATGATACTATTGTCTTCAACGAAACAATGAAATGATAATAATCCAAATATAAAACCCAGAATAACATTAATTATTGGGAGAATTTCAGTTAAGTACCACATACCAAACTTTATTTCAAATTTGGACTTAAAGATTTTGAAATTGCACTGTTGCATCAAAGGACTAAAGTGAATTTAAATGACCAAAATACCCTTCCAGTCATTTGGTCCAATCAGGTTGGTAATCATCCCCTTTACCATTAAATTAATCGTATGAATAAACTTTGTCACTATCATGTTTACAAAACCCATTGACAAAACTAAATTACTGAATTTCATTTTCCGAAAAACAAAAAAGGATTGTTCGGCTCTCAAAATCTAAGTGGGCCAAGGCCAATTATTTTCTAAAATCCGATAATTAAATTTGATTCAAACCAATTCAAATCTGTATGTTCAAAAATAAACATTTTATCAGGAAATACTAAACGCTAAATAATTGTCCTAAAAGTTTCTAGAATTTTCTAGTGGAGGGAGAATTACCTTCGGGGTAAGTGGAGAAAGTGCAATCAAAGTGGTTCACATATGTAAAGGCAGCTGGCAAGGTCAACTCTTTTGTTACTTACCGCCCTGCCTCTTATTATAAGGGTCTGTTTGGAAAAATGGTCAGGACTGCAAATCACGTGGTGTAAAATGCAAAGCATGGTGGCGGTAAGATTAAATGTTTGTGAAAGCGTTGGATAGTGTCGGACTTATTATGCAAACGTGGCTTTTTCAAGAAATCTAAGAAAGCTAATTTTTTTCTCCTTCCCCTCTCGGTGAGGCGGTAATGAGCAGAGAGATTTTTTTTTTTTTTTTTTTATCGAAAGGCAGAGAGAGTTCATATAGGACGGAAGGGAAGAAGAAGTACAGTACAATTTTTGTCTTTTTTGTTTTTTTGGAGTTTTCTTTATTTTTAAAATGTGATAAGTGTATACGAGTAGGGTGAAAAAGATAATGAGAGAGAGAAACATTTTTGACTTTTTAACATGTGGATGTTTTCTTTTTTTTTTCCTTTTTTTCATTAATAATTTGACTATTTTTATTTTATCAAATTTTAATGTTAATTTTTTACTTCAATTATCACAATAAAAAAAATCACTTTTGCCACCTAAAAAAAAAAATCGCTTCTGCCACCTTTAATCTAAACACAATGTTAGAAAAAAAAAATCATTTCTGCCACTGCTAATCCAAACACAAATCTCATTTATATTCTAACTTTTATCCTATTTTACTTTTCCTAAAGTCAGATGGTAAAAAAAGCCACTTCTCAATCACTAATTCAAACAGGCATTAAGTTTACTATGTAAGAAATTTGTGATCCTAAATATAAGTTCACAAAAAATTATTAATGATTGTTTTTTTAATTTTATCTTTATTTAATTCTTATTAGAAAAAGAGAAATTGTAAAAGAAGTGTGAATGATTTGTGAATTTATATAATTATATATAGAGAGAAAAGTTTAATAAGAGTATATTTTTTTAAAAAAAAACTTTATTAATTTAAGAAATATTTAATTATTAACCTGTCATTCCTTGGTTTGTGAAGTTAGTTAGAATTAACTTATACTCCCTTTAGTTTTATTTATAAGAACTTGATAATCGAATTATGAAATTTAAAAAGTGGTTGAAACTAGTTAAAATTAATAAGTATGTTTTGAAATAAATTTTTTTTCTAAGTATACTCTTAGCTATAAGGGGTAATTAAAAAAGAGAAATAGAGTAAGTATAAGTATAACCAACTCTTTAATTAATGTAACATATATATATATATATATAAATAATTAATGAGGGTCATAAATGGAAAAAAAAAACTCATTAAATATTGAGACAACTCTTATCCGGCTATTATAAAAAGAATTAAGATAATTCAAATTTTAGACTCTTATAAAAAAGAATAAAAAAGAATAATAAGGTTTGGAGTAGCACTTCATTTTGTATTATAAGTTGCTTTTAACCATCTTTCTATTATCAAAAAGAGGTAATTGACTCATTAATTTTATCTATAAATAAAACATTTTTCTAACTTTGCTCATATTTAAGAGCATGGAGACACATTACATTAAACTTTAAATCTTCTTTTTCTTTTGACTGGTAACTTTAGATCTGTTCTTAATAAATCGTATCAGGAACAATATTTGGAAAAAGTTTCATTTTTGAGACCGAAATGAGTAAACTACCGTTGCGGATCTCCTTAAATAAATAAAATAAACAATTATAGAGACAACTTAGTGACTTTTGCCACTGTTTGCTATGTTTAAAAGGCTCCCCAATGTGTAGGTTCATTTGGAAGAAGAGGATGAGGTCAGAGAATTCTCTATTTTGATTTATGCAGTCTTCGTGCCTCGTTCAATTGGATTCAATCTTCTGGTTTTCTAGGTGATCCAATAATTGTAATTTTTTCAAGAAATATAATGCTCCATTAACCAAGCAATTGGTATATATTAATTAATTTAACTTCTTAGATGTCACTTCCTATGATACTAACTTCCTATGATTCAACGATTATATTGCTTATAAGCTGTTTTTCACGTAGACATAACTCCTCTCACATACTTACATCGTATACCGTAAATTACGATTGGAAAGCTACTTTTAAGCATTCCAATAGCTAATCCAAATGAGTATATCATTAAACTAATCGATGCCTGAGAATATACTCACTTTTACTATAGTTCCTCGGAAGGGCTACTCAATTCCGTCTTATTATAAGTTATCAATTACTAATTCTCATAAACTAATAAAAACTGGTAAAATATTAAATTTATCCTGAAATTTCAGTGATTTTTAATATTATCCTTCTAACTATATTAAATTCTAATATTGTACTCATTTGGTTACTTTTTATAAAAAAAAAAAATACCACATATACCTTGTTTCCATTTATAAGAAATATTTAAAGAATGTGTAAAATTTTCTTTGTTAGTTTCCCATTTTCCCCCTATTTAATTACTTATTTTAATATCAATACATTTATTTTTACATCCCCAAAGCATCAATCCTCTTTATTATACTCCCTTTAGTTCTTAATATAGAAATTATTTAAGAAGGTGATCTGAGTTTTAAATATAAGACATATTTTTTATATTTGCTAATCTTTTTTTAAATTTTCACTCTCGATACTTTTTTAACAATAAGCAAGGAGGAGAGGTAATGAGAGAATTAAAGAAAATGATTAGAGTATTTTAGAAAGTACATTTCATATTAACTAAGTTAACAGCATTCCTTAATATAATCAAATTAGGTAAATATCAAGGAAAGGAGAGAGCAATAAATTTCTTATCCTCTTTTTTCCGCAACCCACTTTATTATTAGTGCGCTTCTTTGGTCTTTTTTTTTTTCCAGGACTTTGGTCTTATTTATAAGGCAAAGAGATAATGTATTTTTTTGTCCTATTTATAAGATACGTTAATAAATTTTTCATATGAATATATAATTTTATCCTTTATTTATTATTACAAATATAATTATTTTTTTAGTATAGGTAAATTACAGGACGAACCTTTTGTGATATACTCCATCATAACTAGATAAAGGTCACCAGTGTCCAAGCATTGAAAGATTAATTACTTAAATTATATCCAACCAAAAGAGTAATTAATAATTATAGTGAAATTACATTGTTAATGCATTATGTTTTTCTTTGATATATAGATCAATATTAGAAAAAAAAATCAAACAAAATGTTTAAAATGAAAAAAAAATGTCAGTTCTGATTTAGTTAAACCATGATGTAATTCGGTCTTATTTAAATTACAATTAAAAATTCCGTTGCCGCTGTAGATTTCTTCTAAATTTACTATTTATTTGCCAAATAGGTCTATTTTTTGTTGTTTCTCTTTCAAATCATAATAATTACCCTAGTTATAAATGTCCATGGTTATATGTAAAGTGTGTTTTAAATCTGCGAAAAGAAGCCAAGGGAGAAGATAAAGTGTGTGTTTGAATTAATTTTTAAAGAATAATTTTTATGATTTATAATATAAATATATAAAAAAAATTTTTATCTCAACTTAAAAAAATACTTCTAAAACTTGTGCGACACCCACAAAAGCAGGTGGGTTACAGTTTTATGATGATTATTGCTAACAGGACTCCATATCTCAGCATGATAGCTTTGGAATAACAGCTCTATTTTATTCTTCTGTTTTAACTTTTAAGGATTAACCACAAAAAGAGTCTGATCTTTGCTTTTTCCTCTCCATAAAAAGTATCTAACATTTGGATGTGGGGTCAGCTTGGAAAAGTCGTTAAGCCACCTTCATTTTCTAAAGGAGTTTTTCTTATGAAGATCTTTCTTCAAAAAATAAAAAGTACGTAGACACGTAGTTGTTTGTTGTTGAATTATATATATGTGAAGTGGCAAAAAAAAAAAAAAAGAATTATATATATGTGTGTGTATTATATAAATATATAAGGGGTTGAAATTTAAAGGGAAAATTGTAAACAAATCCCTCATTGGTAATTTATTTACCAAATGGGACCTTCGGGCGTAGATTATCTTCCACGTGTGTAGAATATCTTCCTTAGTGTGTAGATGATAGGGGTGTTCGGGATCCGAAAATGCCATTCCTGACCCCGATCCCGAGAAGGGTTCGGGAATGATTTTCATTCCCGATCCCGAAAATCGGGAAATTTCGGGATCGGGATCGGGATCGGGAATTTCCCGATCCCGGATTTGTTTGTTTTTTTTAAAAAAATCTCTATATTAAATTTTTTGTTGTGTTTCCTTTAGTCTAGTATAAATATATAATTTGTCTAATATCATATTGTACTAAATAAATTTAATATAAATATATAATTAGTCCAATACATACTTAAAGTTGTCGATTCAGCTGCAAAAAGAATAAACACAAGAACAAAAAATTAGAATTATTTAATAAATAATAAATAAAATTAACTAAATAAACTAAAAGAATAGATATTACTTTAAGGGTGTTAGGGATTTTCACATTTTATTTTACATTTGGTCTTATTTTCTTAAATATTTTTAAAAAATATACATGTGTTTATATATATTTTTGGGATAGGGAAAAAGTCGGGATCGAGAATTCCCATTCCTGATCCCGAAATTTTTGGGACGGGATTTTCCCGTCCTGATTTGCTCGGGATCGGGACGGGAAGGTCGGGACGGGAAATTGATGAACACCCCTAACAGATGATCTTCCCTGTGTGCAAAATTCTTCCCTTTACGTGTACAGAAATCTTCCCTACATGTGCAGAAATCTTCCCTCTGTGTGCAGATATCTTCCCTCCATGTGCAAGATATCTTCCCAGGTTCTATTTAACAAATAAATTATCCATGAGGTCTTTTTTAACAATTCTCCCAACTTAATGACGCCTGTGTAATATCATCTCATATCCCAAATTTATAGATTTTCTTAAGCTATCATGATTGATTACACGTATAAATTTTTTTTTATCAACGAGCACCTCCAATATAAATGATTAAAAATGATATTATAGAGAAATCAATAATCTTTTTTTCTGAATAAATAATTTAACTAATTTTTTTAATCAGTCTAAATTAGTTATCCAATTCATATACTTTTTTTTGTGTAATCTAATTCATATACTAATCTGTGCCAATAATAGTTGGAATGTCAACACCCGTTTCCATTTCGATATTCACAGAGTAATAAAGACCAAGTTCCATAGGCATACAGAAAAGTATATATATATACTGATAAAAGTATTTGTTTACAATCCGAAGTCAAGATACAAAAGGCAACAATATTTACAACGTAGGCTATCTATAACCAGGAACTTTAACTTCGCCTTGAGACACGCGCCAGTCACTTTCCTTTATCTACGTCCTTACTTTTTGATCCACTAGCACCCGTTGAGATGTTTGGTTTAGAAAAAAGAGTGAGATTCCAAAGAATCCCAGTAGAAACATGCCATCGTTCATAAAAAAATGTGAAAAGTAAATGTGATATGCGCCAAGGTATGCACCAATTAATGAACAATATAAACACATCATCGTCATGTATACATGAGTAGGGCCCAGCCCCACAACCTACATCGGTTGGGCTTCTGCCAACTCCCAGTGTAAGAGCACTTCTGGCACTAACTACCCCTTTCTAGACAAATCATATTAATTAATAAAACGCATTTACAAACGTTGGCATCCACACAATCATATAACTATGGCATAATATATGAAGGATAATGTTCCTACCTTGAAGTTCTATCGACCCCTTTTTGGTGTGCATTGTGAAACGTGTTGACTTTTGGCTCTCGATTCAATCTTAAAATATTAAATGTATAAGAAATAGCTCATAACCTATCCAAGTATCATTTTAGACATTTCCATAGTGTTTCTTGTGGTTATATTAGCCTATGGTGAAAATTTATCAAAATGCCCTCGGGACCTTGCCCGGCACCGCCGTACCTGGCCTGATGGCACGTTTTTTCAAATATTTTAACTAGGGCTATCCTGATGTATTTTTGCCCAAGGAATCCATTTCCAGCCTCAAAATTACCAAATTCAATGTCAAATTACGAAATTGCCTTTGGCAGCCTTACTTTTAGGGTTTTAGGGACGTTTCCGTAATTATGCTTTTTCGGCCTTTTTTGAAAAAGTGCCCAACTGTAACCCCACCTAATTTTTCCTCCTGAATCCACTGGAATGATCAAATTATTGAAAATCCAACTCTAAGACCCATTTACATCCCTGACCGAATTTATGGGTCCTCTAGGAAAAATCGGGGTTTTGCGATTTCGGCTCCGTAAATTCATTCCTTTCTACTCCTAACCACTTTATTAACCACCTAATTGAGTTATAACAACCATTTGAACTAAAATTGGGCAGCATAACCCTTAGGTACACACTCTTCCAAAATTTAAAACTAATGGCAATCCGGTGAAATTTCACCGATTAAATTGCCCACAGCAGTTAGAATAGTTAATATACGAAGGTTTGGAAGTTCATGGTTCAAAAAATCGGACCGGACCGGCCGGTTCGACCGGTTGAACCGGGAACCGGTCCCTGGTCTGGTCCGATTTGATCAAAAACCGGTCGGACCGGTCAGAACCGGTTAAAACCGGTAAAACCGGTGGTCCGACCGGTTGACCCGGTTTCTTCCTTTTTTTTTTTTTAATTTTTCAAATTTTTATTTTGTGTTTTTTGAGGGCAAAATGAAAAGTTGAAGACTAAAATGAAGAGAAAAATAAATAAAGAAAGAACAAATCTAAAAAAATGAAGAAAATAATGAAAAAAATTAATTAAAAAGATATAATAATTATAAGAAATGAGATATCTTTGTATAAGTATAGGTATTATAACTAATACTAATAGATTTTAAACATTTTTTTTTCTAAAAATCTTTATTTTTATCTATAGAAGTTTAAAAATATATTAATATATATTATCACTAATAAATTATAATATTTTAATATGACCGGTTATGACCGGTTCAACTACCGGTTAGACCCCGGTTGACCCATTAACCCTTGAACCTGTGCTGTGACCGGTTCATTGCCCGGTCCGGTTTTTCGTTCCTTGTGGAAGTTACATTTCGCTTCTCTCTGGCTTTTCTCAACAAGGCTGAAACCCTGGCTTTCACACACCCAAAGATGAGCTTCCCAAACCTTAATCACATAGAAGAGTAGCTTAGGAACGGATTTATACGTGTTATGAACCGATTTACCGAAGAAATTACTTACCTTTGCAAGTTTTTCTTCTCTTTCTCTCTCTAGAATTTCACAAACTCTCTCTCTAATTCAGATCTGAAATGGCACTAAAATGGGCTGGAGGAAGGAAGGAGATGATGTGTTTTTATTATATTATATGATTTTTTAATGATTTATGGAATTTCCAAAAATTCCAAAATCAATTTTATATACCTAAACCCTATGTACATGTAACTAAGCTCATTAAGCCCAACCAATATTTTCTTCCTCTTGCAAAATGTAGGAGACACCTAGCGGTCCTACCCTTTGGTCTCAATTAGCTTCAAACTTGTTCTAGTTACGTATACACGTAAAGTTTCAATTTTGGTCAAAATTATACTTTTTGCTCAAATTTTTCATAAATTCATATTAAATTGACCAAAATATTCTAAATATATTTTTCCCCTTTATTTCCCTTAATTAATTGAAATTAACTTCAATGAATTGGAAAATAAGTAATTTTTTACTAAATTGGCAAAATTATGATTTTGCTATTACCTTTTTATTTCAATTTCCTTTCTTATTTTTTCTTGGTCATTTCCATCTATTTTTGGACCAAATATTTTCTCTAATATTCCTTCATTTTTGAATCTTAGTATTGGGCTTTTTAAATTACCTAAATTAATTCCATAATTATTTTTGCCCAATTTCCCATGAAATTGAACATTTATAAATTCATAAATTCCAAATTCATGAATATTCACCATTTTATTGAATTTCTCAAATACTTACAACATTTTTTGTGAATATAAAATTTGGGGTGTTACGTGAAATGTGAAGGGACTGCATGTTTTCTATAATTAAAGTTGAAGTTTTCAACATTAATGTTTGAAAAAAGTTAATTTAAAATAGCTATGTACTTTTAATTTAGTTTGGTGATATTTTAATTTGACTTAATAAATTGGATAAAAATATTAACATGGTTTAAATTTCAATATGAGATCTTTGTTGGGAATATACTATTGGGGCTTGAATTTGGTATAGAAATTGAAATATATTGGCATGTTTGGCTCAATTTCATAGAAAATGATTGCATGTAATCTTAATACAACAAATGAATTGCAACACTTAATTAAGCTTATGTAATGTAAATAATATTATATTTTGTAATCATGATCGCATCATCTAATGTAATCAGAATTACGTTACTATGACTGATGAATTGGGATGCAAACCTCTTATAATCATGTTAAAAAAAATAACATTGCCCTTATCATTTTTTTAATTAACCAAAGTGCCTTTAATGAAAACCTATTTATCATTTCTGCCCATTCTTTGCCGTGTTTGCTATTGTCTTCATCAATGTCGCTAGCACCCACATAGCCTTTGATCAAATGAAAAAAAGTCATTGTTGCTTGATCGTGTTCGGAGAATGTGTGGCAAAGTCGTTATTTGCTTCTATTTCTTATGGGTTCTCACCTGGTGAAGAAGTTTGTCCATGAGATCAAAATCAAAGAGCAAGTGGTTAGAAAATGAGTGAGTCTACGATTCAAGTAGGGAGTTTCACGTTTAATCCAACCAAATATTTTTATGCATATGTATTATCTTTCTTTAATGATGAATCAAACAAATTCATATAATCATCATTCCATATATTAAATTCCATGATATTCCCTTTGATTTGTGGTAGGAAAGTGGGGTATCGTTGATGCATGTTGTAACACCCCAAATTTTATATTCACCAAATATATTGTAATTAGTTGAGAAATTCAATAAAATGGTGAATATTTATGAATTTATAAATTTTATAAATGTTTATATTCATGAGAAAATGGGTAAAATAATTATGAAATTAATCTGGATAATTTAAAAAGCCCAATATTAAGGTCCAGAAATGGTGAAGTAGTGGAAAAAATATTTGGTCCAAAAATAGATATGAATTGGCCAAAGAAAAATGAGAAAAGAAATTGGATTAAAAAGGTAATGGCAAAATCATAATTTTGCCAAATTATCACAAAATTAATTAGTTTTCGATTAATTGAATTTAATTTCAATTAATTAATGAAAATAAAAGGAAAAAATATATTTAGAATATTTTGGTTAATTTAATGTGAATTTATGGAAAATTTGAGTAAAAAGTGCAATTTTGACCAAAATTGAGATCTTGCGTATATACGTAACCAGAACAAGTTGTGAAACCAATTGAGACCATAGAAAAGAACCCTTAGGTGTCTCCTATATGTGGCATGAGGAAGGAAATATTAGTTGGACTTAATGACATGGTTACACCAAGTTAAGGGTTTATGTACATAAAGTTTAATTATTGGAATTTTTGGAAATTAAACAAATGAATAAAATAACATTAAATATATGATAAAAAGGCATCATCTCCTTCCTCCAAGCCTCTAAAATGACGTGATATTCAGATGAAAGAGAGAGGAAGGGTTGAGAGCATTTAGAGAGAGAAAGAGAAGACAACTCACAAGGTAGGTCGATTTCTTCGGTGAATTCGTACATAATACGTATAACCTTGTTCCTAAGCTTCTCTTCCATGTTCTTTAAGGTGTTGGAAGTTCAATTTTGAGTGGTAAGAAGGGTTAGGGTTTAGCCATAAAAGGAAAAAGCCAGAAGTAGCTTGAGGTAACTTCCAAACTCTTGTATATTGACTATTCTGACTGTTGTGGACAATTTAATCGGTGAAATTTCGTCGGATTGTCTTTAATTTGAAATTTAGAAATTGAATTGGCCTAGGTGTTATGCAGCCAAAATTGGTACTAAACGGTGGTTGTAACCTAATTAAATAGTTAATAAAGTGATTAAGAGTAGAAAGAAATACGTCTGTGAAGTTAGATTTCGAAAACCCCTAATTTTTCTCGAGAAATAAGAGGATTTAGGCCAGGGGCATAAATGAGCTTTATAGTTATATTTTCAATGATTTGATGGTTCCATTGAGTTAATGAGCCAAAATTAGGTGGGGTTACAGTTGGTCACTTTTTCGGAAAAGGTTAAAAAAGAGTAATTACGAAAATGCCCCAGAAACCCTTAAAGTAGGGCTGTCAAAGGCAATTTCGTCTTTTGGTAGTGAATTTGATAATTTTGAGTCTGGAAATGGATTCCTTGGGTGGAAATATATCAAAATAGCTCAGGTTAGAATTTCTGAAAAAGTATAGTCGGACCGGGTATGGCGGGGCTGGGTCGGGTCCCCGAGGGCATTTTAGTAAATTTTCATAATAGACTCATATTACCACCAGAAACACTATGAAAGCGTCTAAATGGTATATTTGGAATTGTAGGACTAAGTTGAGAGCCCGAATTGTTGGCACGCAAATCGAGGCACACGGTTCGAGGTGGAAAAGGTTTAAGGTATGGAATTTGCCTCTCCTGCGTGTATTTGATATTTTTGTTGGTGTATTGATGCATGTTATTGCTTTGCTTGATTATGTGAAACATATATGAATGATTGAAGTTCTGTTTCTGTTTATGTCATGGCCATAAGTATGTTGTTTGAAACATTAACACGCAGATATGTCATTGTGTTAGCATGAGTTTATGTAATACAAGCATGTCATGCATTAAACACTTATCTTGCATACATATTAGAACTATTATCCTACTGAGATTCTCTCGAATCTCATCCTCCCCTACCAACAATTTAGATAGAAGGAGATAGAAGATACGCTGAGAACAAAGAAAAGAACCATATGAGGGGATTGCGGTGGTGGAACGAAGACGGGAAGATGTCTCCATTTCACTAGGATAGGTTTAGACATCCTGGTAGCCTTGTGCAGCTACATTGATGGTAATTATTATGTACGAACCCCTATGGGGAATTTCTGTAATCGAGCCTTTTTTATCAGTATATTTATGCTATTCTTGTGTTACTCACTGAACCACATATCATTTTCCGCGAATACTCTGATAAAGGTGAGATTAAGATAAGGGCATGACACATGTGAATTTTGTTATGATCTATTTGATTGGATTTCATGAAAGATGATTATATATAACCCCGATGTAAAGGGCTCTTTTTTTTGCTAACAGTGCAAAGGGCTAATTCAAATGTTTGGTTGGACTTATACATGTAAAAATGATTATATAATATGATTCCCTTAAATACCAATACTACAAATTTGGACATTTATAACACATAATACATAACGGTTACAAATAATAAACGTTATATATGTTGAGACAGAGGTCGTGCAAGGATATATAAAGCTTAAACGTAACAATTAATTATGCGCACTATCATGTATTGAGAGGCGAAATTCGCGGAAACACAAAATAACGGTTATAGTTAATAACCGTCATTTATTTAGTGACAAAAGTGACAGTTCTTTTGAAATAACCCACATATAACACTTACAAATGATTCGACTTCCAACCTCTTATATAAACGAAGACAAAACATAATAGTCTTCAGAAACAACTATCATGTAACACTTTTAAACCATTTGACTTCCCCAAGTACCAGTTCATTGGTCATAATCCTTCGTAACATCCGTTAGACCTCTATTTAAACTCAAATATTCCTTGTGATTCATATTTCTCTCCATCATGTTAACATTCCAGGGAGTTCTTTCGCCGTAGCCGCCTCCTCCTCCTAAAATGGAGGCTCTAATGTAGCTGTTGGCAGACCTTGACCGCCACACAAGAGGTCTCACGACATATGCCAACAGGCTTAACAGGAAGTTGAACCTTATACTTTATCACAATGAGGTTAAATATGACATGCAGTCAAATCTTTCATCTCCTTCCTCTGATGATGAGAATGAAGAGGATGAAGAGGAGGACAATAATAGTGATGGTGATGATGACAGAACACCACTATTGTACTTTTAAAATATTTTTTTAAAAAAAATAAGTTAAAAACACAACTTCATAGTTCATGGTTATTAATTAATAACTGTAAAGTGTTCTTTTATCGTGGCTCCAAAAAATCAACATAGCTAACGATTCTAACTTAATAAACGTAAATTAAAGCTTATAAACCCTTTCCTCTTCGCCGCACTGATAGACTTTGGATGCCTCCTCATTACCCAATGATCATTAGGAGAACTAGGTACCCTTTCATTATGTCTGGTTCAACTTTCAACGCATGCAATGATGGTTCTTTTCCGACCCTTCATTTGTTCCAGAGTCTATTTAAACTCCCCATTATCATTTGTTTTTCACACGTTTTCTTTACCGTCTCCTCTTTTTGTTCTCTTAATCGCAAAGATGAAACACCATACAGAAGAATTGCTAGAAAGCTCTCGATGTCATCCTCCACCTCTTCCTTCTCTTCCTCCCCATCCTCCACCTCATGTTTCTCTTCCTAAATATCAGCCACTGCCACCTCCAACTCCGCCTCTTCCTCCACATCCTGTGCGTTTGCAACTAGAGGCGCAATGTTACGGCATTCAGAACACACTAACCATGCCTTGAGGATGCTTTATTTATACCTCTAAGTATGAACAGGAAGGCCAATCCATACTTGATGAGTATGGGATTGGCCATGATCCTGACAATGATCACAGCCACTCCTATGGTGACGAGTAGCCTAATGAACTCGCCACTGTTTTGTTTTAAAAACATACTATTTTAAAAAAATACAGAACAATGCTCACGATTATTATAAAATAATCTTTATGAAATATGATAAATAACGGTTCATCAACTGTTATTTCAAAACAACAGTAATGAATTCGTAAGTAAATAACGATGTTTATAAAACAACTGTCATGAAACTCATGGCAATGGAAAAAATATATATAATTACCCGGATTGATTCCTCTTTAACTTATATCGCATGCTTCACTTCTAATATATTTAAACTCCCTATATTTATATGTTTTCTTTACCCTCTTCCTCTGTTCTCCTCATTATCATAGTCAAGTGATGCGTTGAAGAAATGCTGAAGATTCGTCCTCCCTAACCTCCACCTCCTTCTCCTCCTTATGCTGCTTCTAAAGAAATCATGAAGATTCCTCCTTCGCAACATGTTCCTCCGCCTGCTTTTCTTCTTCCTCCTTCCCAACCTATTCCTCCTTGCTTGCTTTGCTTCTTCCTCCTCCACCTCACCTGCTTCCCTTCCTCCTCCTACCAAACCTCTATGCCCTCCTCGTGCTCCTCCTTCCCAACCTGCTCCTCTGCGTCTTTGCTACTACCGCTTCCATATTGCTTGTACTTAAAGCCAGTAATACGGGTTTTAACTGTGGGTCAAACTGTCCAACCCAAAAAACTGGGCGGTTTGGGTTATGAAAAAGTGGGACCGTTTTGATATAGTTCTTTTTTGCCCAAACCCATATGGGGCGAACCTGCGGTGGGCTAGACCTCCGGGTTGGCAGGTTAGACTGTTTTTGTTACATTATGCTCCAGAAAATCTTACAATTTCACATCATGCTTCAAATTCAAACACAATTAATATCAACTAATTGTTGATTGTATTTAATGTTAATGAGGGATTTGGATTCTTGTTTAGTTTATGATGTATGGACTTACGATGAATGCTTAATTTTTAATGTTTGAAACTTTGAATTTGATGTGTTATTATCACTTTATGATTTTGTAATATATTTTTAATTTTTTTATGGTTTAGTGTAACACCCCAAATTTTATTAACCAAATAAATTGTAATTATTGGAAATAGTCAATGAAATGAAATGGTGAATTTTGGAGAATATAATTATGTTTTTGGTGAAATCGCCTATGAGGCAGTGAGTTTGTCATGTGATTTTGTATGAACAAATGATGAACAAAAATTATAAAATTTTACAAAGTGAAAGTAGACACTCTGAGCTTTAATTTGATAAATCATATGACTCAATTAGAGCTATATACAAAAGGTTATGAATTTTTGAAGTCAGCCCAGAAAAACTGTGAAGTTTCTGGAATAGCATGGAAAGATTAAAAATTTGGGAATTATGTGATTCCAATTGGCAAGAGTCTATATTTTTTCTTAAAATTAGAATCAATAAGGGTTCTATGACCTTAAGAATCTCTTTGAAAATATGTCTACAAAATTATATATGATTTTTCAAAGTTTGGTCAGAAAATCCGAAAATAAAGAAAAATGTAATGGCAAACTTGTAATTTTTCCAAACAAGTGCTAAATTAATTACTTTCCAATTAATTAAAATTAATTTCAATTAATTAAGGAAAATAAAAGGGAAAAATATATTTAGAATATTTTGATCAATTTAATATGAATTTATGAAAAATTTGAGCAAAGAGTGCAATTTTCACCAAAATTGAGACTTTACGTATATACGTAACCCTTAGGCGTCTCCTATATGTGGCATGGAGAAGGAAATATTTGTTAGCTTAATGGACAAGGTTATATGTACATAGAGATTTATGTACATAAAGTTAATTTTGGAAATTTTGGAAAATCAAACAATTGATTAAAATATTATAATATATATGATAAAAAGCAAATCATCATCTCCTTCCTTCCATCAGCCCCTGAACTGACGTCCTTATTGCAGCCAAGCGGAGAGAGAAAGTTGAGAGCTTTTAGAGAGAGAAAGGTAAGAAAACTCGCAAGGTAGGTCAATTTCTTCGGTGAATTCGTACCTAATGTGTATAACATTGTTCCTAAGCTTATCTTTCATATTCTTTAAGGTGTTAGAAGCTCAATTTTCATGGTTAAAAAGGGCTAGGGTTCAGCCATATTAGGGAAAAGCCAGAAGGAGCTTGAGGTAACTTCCAAAGTCTTGTATATTGACTATTCTGGCTGTTGTGGACAATTTAATCGGTAAAATTTCGCTGGATTGTCCTTTGTTTTAAATTTTGGAAAGGTGTAGACCTAGGGGTTATGCTGTCAAAATTGGGTCTAAATGGTGGTTGTAACCTAATGTAATACTCCCTCCGGTCCTAATTATAGGACAACATTTAGAAGTTGATCTTAGTCCTAATTATAGGACAAAATTTTAATTTTTGTCAATTCCTTCCCAAAATACCCCTTATTGATACTTTCTTAATAATAATGAAACACAATAATAATTTTATAATACACCTATGTATTTTATAAAGTGAATAATACTTACAACTCATTAATGTCACATACACCTCAATTCTACTGTTTCTTTTATTTTTCTTTGAGTATAATATATAAAAACAAAAGTAATGTATTCATATTTTGACTTTTGAGAAAAATAAGGCAGCAAGCATCATGTGACTGTTCAGGAAAAAAAAGCATCACGTGACTGTTCATCGTCAATGGGACACACTTTTCTATTATGCTAAAGTTCGTACAGCTGGATGCCAACTCACTAGATCAGAGAAAATACTCACAAGACCATGGTAAGCTTATGTAGTATTCCTAAATCACCGTTATTAAATAAGGGCATTTTTAGAAAATAAAGAAGATTAACTAATTTAACTATTATTCTTAATTTCTCCAAAGTTTGGTAAATATGTCATATAATTAGGACTGGAGTTGGATTTCGAAAACCCTAATTTTCCCAAGAGTATTGAGGATTTCAGTCAGCTCTAAAAATGGGCCTTAGAGTTGGATTTTCAATGATTTGATGATTCCATTGAGTTTAGGAGGGAAAATTAGGTAGGGTTATAGTTGATCACTTTTTCAGAAAAGTCCGAAAAAATATAATTACGAAAACGTCCTTGAAATACTGAAATAAGGGCTGCCAAGGGCAATTTCTTCTTTTGGCAATGAATTTAATAATTGAGTTTGAAAATGGATTTTTTGGGTGAAAATATGTCAGAATAGCCCATGTCAAAATTTCAGGAAAAGTATGGCCGAACCAAATACGGTGGGGTCGGGCCATGTCCCGGGGGCATTTTGGTAAATTTTCATAATAGACTCATATAACCCCTAGAAACACTATGGAAGTGTCTACACGATACATTTGGCATTGTAGGATTGAATATGGAGTCTGAGTTGTTTGCACGTAGATCGAGAAACTATTTCTGTTTAGCAAAAAGGACACAAGGTAAGGGACTTACCTTATTTGCATGTATTTGATATCTCTGCTTGTGTAGTGATGTATGTGATTGCTTTACTTAATTGTGTAGAGCATATTTGAATAAATGAAGCTCTGTTTTTGTTTTGCTGTGGCCATAGTTTTGTTACATAAAACATTGAGCATGTAGAAATGTTATTATGGGGCATCCATCTAATTAAAGCTAACATACCATACATATAGCATCTATCATGCATGCATTATGGTATCTGTATCCTATTGAGATCCTCTCAAATCTCGCCCTCCCTTACCAACAATTTAGACAAGCGAATACATAAGGTAAGCAGAAATCAGAGAAGAGAATTGCATGAGAGAGGGTTGCAATGGTGGAGCGTGTCAACACCCGTTTCCATTTTGATAATTGAAGAGTAATAAAGGCAAGATTCCATAGGCATACAGAAAAGTACAATTATATTGATAAAAGTATTCATTTACAATCCCAACATCGTCGTCGATGAAATACGAAAAATACAGAAATACAGCAAAAATTCTAATGTTTACAAGATTTCCCAAAATATCTTAAACATAAATTAATTATAACCACTAGCCTTGACTTTGCCTCGAGACACATGCCAATCACTTCTCGTCGTCTACGCCTTTGCCTTTCGATTTACTGGCACCTGCTGAATTTTTTATTTAAAAATAGGGTGAGATTCCGAAAAATCCCAATAGAAACATGCTATCGTTCATAGAAAATGCGAAAGGTAAATATGATATATGCACCAAGATATGTACCAATTAATGAACAATATAAACATATCATCATCATGTATACATGCGTAGGGCCCAGCCCTACAATATACACCGGTTGGACTTCCGCCAACTCCTAGTGTAAGTGCACCTTTGGCACTAACTGCCCCTCTCTAGGCAAATCATATTGATTAATAAAGCGCATTTACAAACAATGGCATCTACACAATCACATAACTATGGCATAATATATGAAGGATAATGTCCCTACCTCGAAGTTCGTTAAAACCATTTTCAGTGTGCCTCGTAAAGTGTGTTATGTCCGGCCTCTAACTCGGTCCTAAAATATTAAATGTACAAGAGATAGGTCATAACTTATTTAAGTATTATTTTAGACTATTCCATAGTGTTTCTTGTGGTTATATTAGTCTATGGTGGAAATTTATCAAAATGCCCACGGGACCCCAACCGGGGCCCACCGTACCCGGCCTGATGGCACATTTTCCTAAAATTTTGACTAGGGTTCTTCTAACGTATTTTCGCCCAAGAAATCCATTTTTGGGCTCGAAATCACCAAATTCTCTGTCAAATTACGAAAATACCCTTGACAACCCCGATTTAGGGTTTAGGGGTGTTTTCGTAATTATGCTTTTTTGGCATTTTCTGAAAAAGTGACCAACTGTAACCCCACCTATTTTTGCCGATTGAATCCAATGGAACCATATATTTCATGAAAATCCAACTCTTACCTCCCAGAACAGTGTTGGTCAAAAGTTTCTCAAAAAATGGAAAAATGGATATTTATGTTTTAGCTTCCAAAACTTGTACTTTTCCACTTCTAATCCTTTATTGACTCATTTAAACACTTCTTAACCATGGTTTAAAGAAATTTGGGCAGCATAACTCTTTAGGATTAGGGATTTTCCAAATTTACAACTCAACCAAAAATCACCAAATCAACAACAAACTTCAATATCAACTTTATACAAGTATAGATTTGAGTTTAGTGTAGTTAACTCTTAGGCTTCTTGATTCCTCTCACTCTATTCGTCCTCTCTCTCTTCTCCTTGAGCTAACAATGTGTCTTCAAGATCATGGTTTCAAGAAGAAACAAGGTTTAGAGAAGGATTTCATGAAAAACTACAAGAGAAATGCTTAGGAATCAACTTCTTATCTTAAGCTTTCCCTCCTTCTCTCTATAACTTCTTTGCTCTCCCAAGCTCTCTCTTTCTCCCCCCCTTTTTCTTATGTTTCGCAGAATACACGGAGGGAAGGGAAGAGGAAATGTGTTTTAATTATCATGCCTCATCTCTTCTCTTAGCCCTTGATTTTTCAAGATTAAATCTTGTGGTGACACTTGTCACAAGCCATGCTTCCACCCATACCTCCTTCATATTATGACACACTTACTTTATTAGCTTCCATTTAAATTTGAACCACTTCTCTTCTCCCTTGGTTGGCAAAAAAAAAAACGTGCTCCCCCTCTTGCTCCTACCAAACCAAGTGTTCTTTCAACTAGACCAACTTCATACTCCACCAAACACTTAAGTTCATCCAACCCTTCACTCAATCTATTCCCTTACCTTCACTTATCATGATCACTATATCCATGTCTTCATGTAGTGTACACTCCACCATTGTCATTATTACCATGTTCATGTAGCATTTTGACATATGCTCTTGAAAATAAATTTTTCCCTCCATCCTTCTTGTAATTACCATGTTCATGTGGCATTATTTTAATGCAATTGGACATGTGCTCATCTTCATAAATCATAATCTAATACTCTCTTCATATGATAATGACACTTGGCATCTTTAATTCCATAATTTACACAATTGCTAACACAGTTTATTTTCAATTTTCAGAATAATACCAATTCTGGCAGATTTTTTGTCATAACTTTGAAAAATCATAACTAATTTTGTAAAAATCATTTCAAAGTGATTCCAAAGGCTATGGAACTCTTATTAAGTCTAGTTTCAAGAAAAAATTTAGACTTTAGCTAGCTAGAATTATATCATTCTCATATTTCATTTCTTTGACCGCTGCTCCAGAGACTTTCCATATTTTTTGGACTAACTTCAAAAGTTCATATCCTTTTGTACATAGCTTCAATTGATTCATATGACATATGAAATTAAAGCTTAGGATGTCTACTTTCACCATATAAAATTTCATAATTTTTGTTCATCATTTGGTCTTTCAAAATCACATGACAAATTAATTGCCTCGCAGGCAATTTCACTGAACACACTATTCAACTTTCAATTTTTAATATTTAATTCCTTTGGCCTTAAATATTCACCATTTCATCGAATATATAATCACAATATACTCTTGGTGAATAAAATCTGGGGTGTTATAGAGCAAAGATGGGAAGAAGTTTCTATTTCATTGGGATGTGTTTAGACACCCTAGTAGCCCTTTGCAGCTACCTTAATTATAAGTATCATATACGAACCCTTATGAGGAATTTTTGTAATCATGTGCTTATTATCAGCATATTTATGTTATTCCTGTGTTGCCCACCAAACCGCATATCATTTTCCTGGAATACTCTGGTAAAGGTGAAATTGAGATAAGGGCGTGACATTTAGGTCCGTAGAAAATAATTTTTAGAATATGGTTTAAAAAAATTTGAAAAAATATTAATAAAAATAAGCATTTAAATAAGAGTAAAGGTGCATCTAGCACTCTGATCTATTTTTGAAGGTGCAATCAGCATCCTAAAGTATTTTTAGAAGTGCAATCAGCACTCTAATGTAGTAAAAATGGGGCAATCACACCCCTTCATTAACAGAATACTAACTCTATTTACTGACACACTCTTTCCTTTTCTCTTTCATTGATTTTCAACATGTTTATCCCTTTTTTTAGTATTTAAGGGTATACTTTTGCCCCTAATGTATTAAAAATGAAGCAATTGTGCCCATTTACTAATAAAATATTAACTCAAAGTTTGGGGTTTATCTTTCCCATTATAGTTCCCTTATCATTGTGATGAAAGTATTTGGCTTTGGTCTTGTTGAATCTCAAGACCCAATAAAAGAAGAAGGCAAGTCGAAATCAGATGGGACTTTTATTTATAGTAAATTATCAGTTTCAATCACATATGTAGGAATATATTAAATTGTATTAAATTCTCCAAGTGAAGGGGTGTAATTACTCCATTTTTAATACATTAGGATACTGATTGCACCTCCAAAAATAGTTTAGGGTGCTAATTATATCCTTAAATACTTTAGAGTGCTGATTGCACTTCCAAAAATAGATCTACGTGCCGGAGGCACCTTTAACCTTAAAATAATAATGATTACCTAAGGCATGCGAATGAAAATTACAAGATGGGGGAATTTTCATTCATATGTCATATTTAATAAACTCATGTACTCCTAATATGTGTTATATTACATTATAATTCTAATAGTTACATTCCAGCCTATTCTACGAAGCAAATGGAGTTTACATTTCTATTCTTGAACCTTGATCAATAATGGTTGTGAATGATTTTAATAACTTGATATTGAAAGTAAATTTAGTAAGGAAAAAAACGAGAGAGAGAAAGAGAGTCATTTAGAATGACCAATAATAATGATTACCTATGTTGAGAAAAATGGAGACAAAAAAGTATCCTTATTTGGAATGACCAATAATAATGAATACCTCATCCTTTTTTTATTTATCCACTCAATCATATGCCATTGTAGGTAATTTAAGATTAAAACATGATCGCTACTTCCTTATATGGAAAGGTTTATGGATATAAAGGACAAAGTTCAAGACTTTGTGAACCCGTGGGGCGAATGAGATATAAGAAAATTAAGCAGGTAGTTTCAGTAGCCGGTTATCGAGCAAATTATGTACACTCATTCCCCCTGTGTGGAGAGAGGTGATGATAAATATTTTTGGCAACCGGCTGCTGACAGTTATTTTTCTGTTAGGTCTGCATATCATTTTTGTTTTGCAGGGATCCGAAGTCAAAATCAATCAACCTGGAGACTGCTGTGGAGATGGAGGGTACCAGAGAAGATTAAATCCTTTATATGGCTTGCTACGCATGGAAGGGTCCATACGGCGAAGATGAGGGAGCAAAGAGGCTTGATGGAGCATGCTGAGTGTGCTTTTAGATGCAATGCTCAGGAGGACATCATGCATTCACTGAGGAATTGTGTCAATGCAAGGGAGAGATGGATAGCCTTAGTCAGCCCAGTCCTGTGCGGGAAATTTTTTACCTTACAAGGTTTGGAGTGGATAAGGTGGAATCTAAGAAATGAGGCTGGTAGAAAGTTCACTAGTAAGGTTAGCTGTCCAACCTTGTTTGGATATGTGTGTTGGGACATTTGGGTAGCTCGATGTTCAAAACTATTTGGGGATAAGCAGCAAACAGGGGAGAAGAGTGGGCATTCGAGTTTCTTCCGAGCAAGTTGGGATATGGATCTAAGAAACACATGCCGTTTCTATACAGGGGATATAGGAGACGAAGGAGTTGGATTGAGGGGCAGAGCTGGCTTCGTTTCATTGGAGACAGATGGATCGGTTTTACAATCAGGTATGACAGGATGTGCAGGAGTTATCAAAGATGAAGACGGTGGCTGGATTTGTGGTTACATTTGCAGACTTATCCAAGTACCTCCTGTGATTGCGGAGATCATTGCAATCATTCAGGGTCTTCAGATCTGCTGGAACAAAAATTTAAGGAATATTATCATTTTCACATATTGTCTGGAGGCCATTAACTTGATTACGCAGGGCTCTGATAGAGATCATCCGTTCAGCAAAGTGATCGAAGATGTCAAACTTTGGATGTCAAAGGACTGGCAAGTCATCCTTACTTTTGTACCTAAGGAGGAGAATATTCTTACAGATTACTTAGCTAGATTAGCTTTTAGTATTATAGGAAATTTTGTTATCCTTGATCAACCTCCACCTTCTGTTCCAGAGGCGGCGGTTGATCAAGATTAATGGTTGTTGTTTTGCTTTGCGTTCCTTTGGGACGTGTTTCGTTGTAGCCTTTTCATAAGGTGATGTCTTCCCGTGTGAATTCAAAAAAAAAAAAAAAGGGATTAAAACATGATCTTTTATCATCAGGGTACAAATACAAGAGGAATTCTTACATCAACTGGGTGCATCACGTCATCTGCACTACCTAATAAAATCACACCACATCTATCTCATTAAATCCTAGGTGGGAGAGAGAGGGGAAATTGGAGAGACATTTTAAAATAAAATACTATTAATAAAAATAAGCATTTAAATAAGTTTGTCAAACATAAATCACTCCTTCAAGTAAAAAAAAAAAATCACTCCTCTCATCATATATTTTTTTTATCCGAGAGTTTTAACTAAGTGATACTCCCTTCTATTCTAAATATATCTCAGCTTTTAGAAGGAAATTTTAGTTGATCACATAAATAACTTGAAGAGTTATTAATGAACTTTTTCTAAATATTATCCATAATAAGATTTATTAAAATAAAACTTGAAATCTAATATAATATTTTTCTATGTCCTTAAACATGGGCAAAGATATAAAAATATTTTATTTTCAGACAAAATTAATGAATTAACTATCTCTTCTTAATTTAAGTGGGGGAGTTATAATATGGACTTTGAATATATTTACGTATAGGCGCACCAAAATTATGCAAGTGTTGGAAATGTATCAAAGAAGGTGTTTAAATAATACTCTTTCCATTCTATTTATAAGTCATTTTAGTCTTATTTCATAGAAACCAAGAAAAACTTTTAAATCTCATTAACACTATATTAAAAATTAAAAATTTAATAACTTTCTAATTTTACTTTTATTTAACATATACCATTATAGCTCACCTGAATATTACCACGTCTACATAATACTAGTAAATGAAAGATAAATTTGCAACACATTCACATAAAAAGTTTAATACTCATATGATCATTAATGTAAAACTTAATTAACTAATTTAAGTAGATTAAAAATATTAGTTAAATTATTTAATATATATATATATATATGTTTTTAAAATATTCTAATTATCTTCTTTAATTTTATTGCTCATCCTACTTAATTATTATTTTATGAAATATCAATAGAATTAATTTAAGAAAAAATCATAAACATGTAAAAGTAAGTCTTATATTCAGTGTGTTTGTTTTACCGATTTGGGGTGTAATCGGTCGATTTATGGGTCCAATCAGGAGAAGCCAGCGATGCATCCAAAATGTAATGTTTGTTTCAACGTTTATGTTTCAGTCAAAATAAGGGATTGGCATAAGTCAGGAAATGAAACTTATTTCTACTTAAAGGCCCAAATGATCGTTGGCTTCTGTTTGGAGGAGCATTTTCATATCTTTAGGAATTAACGAGGTACTCAAAATCACTTCTAATCACAAAACTTCTTTTATGAAAAATATTTTAAATAATTTTCTCTTTCTTTAGATAATAATCTTCTATTAATTAGAGAACGCTTTGGGATAATAATTTAGGCAAGTTTTGAGTTTTGTCAATATATGACTATAGAAATGTAGATACTAATTAATAATTAATTTTAATCAATTTAGATTTATTATTTAATTTTTTTTATGATTTTATAAACATATCATAAATTAGTTTATATATGGTGTTTTTTTCAATTAAATTTAGTTTAAATAATTTATTTGGATTATTGGAGGTATTATTGAGATTTTAATCGGTTTATTTTATTAGATTTTGACCTATGTGAAAATATGAGTTAGGATTTAATATTTAAATTAAAGTTTGATATAATTTATAAAATTTAAGTTTGAGGTGCACAATAGAAAAAACTTTTGGAGTGTACCAATTTAAATTAGAGTTTGATATAATTTTATTTAAAATTGTACCATTGCCAAATTTTCAAAATTAATTTTTGAAAAAATTGTAAAAAAATCCCTGATATCTTCTCAGGTCTCATTCGACAATTAAGTTGCTAATGGGGTCTTTATTCACTATTACCCCTTCATTTTTTCATTTTTCATAATTTTTACAATTTTTTCTTTTAAATAATACAAAAACCACTTATACAAAAGCTAAACCAAACATAATTCACTTTTACATAAATTACTTATCCAATCGCTAATCCAAACACACTTTATTTTATCCAATCTAACTTTTTTTTAATTTTAAAACTTCATAAATCTAAATAAAAATATGTCAGTTATCCGACCTCCATTAAAAAAAGACACCCATTATCAACATCAATTCTCTCTAATTACGTCAAATATTGACAAATTGCAGGAGAGTAATTAATGATCCTGAAGCGGGATGGGTCGTAGTTGTCATGATGACGTCAAATGTAACGGACTTCGAGACGGCTGCCGTTACTCACTCCGTTTACTCTGCCAACTCTCTCGACTGCGGCTGACAACTCACACAAACAAGCAGGCTCTCTCTCTCTCTCGCCTTCTCTGATAAGACTTTTCAATTTGTATCTCGCTCGTGCTCACTCTTTTTGATTTTTCCATTTTTTTTTCTCTTCTGGTTATTTTCCTTCTCGTTTTCTCGAGCTTCCCCACCAGAGACAATCCTCTTCGGCTTCTTCTGCAGAGCCAAATGGCGTCAGAAGCAGCCTCCGCTGAAGATGACAAAAGTTGGGAGGAGGTCCTCCGAAGGATGCTACCAGTTGGTGCACCATTACCGGACGAAGAGCATCTTGATTATTCAATTGCGATTGAATACGAGGGCCCTCCCGTTCCTTATGAAGTTCCCAAGGTTGATCCATTGGATATCGCGTCGGCTCCGGCTCGTGCTGATTCTGCGGCTTCGGTTTCGGACAGCACTTCGATTCCGGTGGCCATGCCGATTAATCACAGGTTCTCCAGGTTTAGTCGCTTCAGGAATGGTACTTTTAGTAAAGAGTCGCGTAGTCCGGTGGATAGTCAAAGATCCTCTTCGGTTTCGGGAACTCAATTGGATTTGCGGAACGGGGAGGGTGAGGATAATTCGGATTCCGGAGGCGGAATTACTGAGGATGCGGTTAGTTCTGTGTCGTCTCCACGAGCTCCGAATTCTGCTCCTCAAGGTGATGGGGTGATTGAAGTGAAGCGCCCTACTACCGTGACATTTAACACGCCCAAGGATTCGGAGAATGAAGAGGATGATGGGTGTTCGTCGCCACGTTCCGTGGCTACCGAGCCGGTGGGATCACCGGTGGCGGTGCGAAATTCGCAGGTCGGGCCGAAGAAGAAGTGGATTTGCAGCAGATGTGGGAAAGGGAATCGGCTGAAGGAAAAGGAAGCGTGCTTGGTGTGTGATAAAAGGTATTGTAGTAATTGTGTGCTTAAGGCAATGGGGTCGATGCCCGAGGGTCGTAAGTGTGTGAGCTGCATTGGGCAGCCTATAGATGAGTCAAAGAGGTCGAGTTTGGGTAAGTCATCGAAGATGTTGTCGAGAGTTTGTAGTCCATTGGAGATTAAGCAGATAATGAAGGCGGAAAGGGAATGCGCGGCTAATCAGCTTCGACCTGAGCAGCTTGTCGTCAATGGGAGGCAGTTGAGGCAAGAAGAATTGGCGGAGATTTTGGGTTGCCCGATGCCTCCTCAGAAGTTAAAGCCTGGGAGGTATTGGTATGATAAGGATTCGGGGCTTTGGGGGAAGGTGAAATTTTTGGTTTGATGATACAAGCATTTTGTTTGGAAGTTTCTTTTTTATTTGGTCACATAGAAGTTTGTTTTTTGTTGTTTTTGTTCTTGTTTTCACTTGAAAGTAATGAATTTCAGGAGGGAGAGAAACCAGATAAGATAATAAGTTCAAAACTAAATATTGGAGGTAAGCTTCAGATGGATGCTAGCAGAGGAAATACTGGAGTTTTTATGAATGGTCGTGAAATAACAAGAATTGAGCTTAGGATGTTAAAGGTAAATCGTGTTTCTCCATGGATATACTTGTACTCAGTTCTAAACATAGAGCAAAACGTATAAGTACAATATTGGAGTTCAGATATGATCAACAGCATCATGTAAATGAACAAAAACCCGAGCTTCCTAAGAGCTTAAGCTTCCAATATTACTTTTTATAACCATTTATATACTGTACATTGTCATACTTTGATGAGAAAATCAAAATATTAAATAAGATACTATATTTGCCAGGAATACATCTTCATTCAAAATGATGATGTGTATTCACCCGTATCAAATCAAAATTTGGATTAACATTTCTATAGAACATGGATCTAAGGTCTCTACTCTTTGACGCAGTAGGTAGTTGACAGTTATTCAGTGCTCTTCTATTTTAGATGTTTGTTTCCGTGCCTTTCCTTTTTATATCTAGCTTCACTATTCTTTTTTAAAAAAATAGTTTTCGGTTGCATTGCAAGATCTCAGAAAGTTTGTCTTGAAAGGAACACAGTAAGTATTTTTACACTAATAATATGTGTATAAGTAGATGAGCTCGTAAACACAAAGCCTTTAATATTATCTGGCCTTTTTTTCAGATTATCATATTGTTCGGATTTGATACTATTCAAGCTCTAAGATGTAGCGTATTTGCTCATCTAACTATAATTAGCTCTCTTTCTTTTCTCTTTTGTTTTTAAATAACTGAGTTGGTAAATTATTAATTCTATCATTATCAATTGATTTGTACCTGATCTGCCTATCATTTCAGATGGCAAATGTACAGTGTCCTCGAGACACTCATTTCTGGGTTTATGATGATGGATCTTATGAGGAAGAAGGTCAAAATAATATAAAGGGGAACATCTGGGGAAAGGTTCTTTCTTATCTGAATATGATAATTGCCTGTTCTTTTGTTTAAATGTAAACTTAAATATTGGTCTTATGGTAGTGGCTTGTTTTATGGTAGGCAGGCGTCTACTCGTTTCCTTTCTTCATTATTCTCATTGCCTGTACCGCCAAATAATTCTCAAGGGATGAATGAGAATCCGACTAACTATTCAACAAGGTCTGTGCCTGAGTATCTAGATCAAGGAAGAGTCCAGAAACTTATGTTGTTTGGCATGGAAGGATGTGGAACATCCACTCTCTTTAAACAGGCATGTCTGTCCGTTTCCAGCTCTTTGTGTCTTATTCTTGCTTGCATGCATGCGTGTCTTTTTGTGTTAACTTTAATCTGTTGGTCTAGGTTTTTCTCGATTTTTTTACTCTCCCTTTGAACACAAGCTTTAGTGATAAATTGTATTTAATAGTGGTTGACAATAATGTATTAGATTCATTTTCTTTTTAAGGATTATGATATTTGTATTGCTTTATTATCAACTCCTGAACAATTCTGTTTTTATTTTTCTCACCAAAATATATGCATGTTCGTATATGTGTATTTGTTTTTGTACGTATGATATGTGTGCATGCATCATGTATTGATGTCCCAATGGATTTATAGATAGATTTGTGTCTGAATTTGTACATTCTTAATTTTTGCAGAAATATCAACAGATCAATGTTTACATGAAATTGTGAGTCATAAATTAGGTGTAAATATAGATAGGCTGCCAGAGTTATACAGTCTCAAACAACATTACAGACATGCATTCACTATCACGAGTTTTCTTTGTGTCTTGCAATGAGTTCCTTTTGGCCTTTTGATCTGTTTTCTTTATGTCTTTGCTATTGTAATCATATACTGGGTTCTTGATTTACATTTACTGTGATCTTATTATGAGAATATTCTCCTTCCCTATCCATGGAACAGGCCAAGTTTTTATATGGTGACGGCTTTTTTGAAGAAGAGATGCAAAACATCAAGCTCATGATACAAAGCAATATGTACAAGTATCTCAGCATTCTCCTTGAAGGACAAGAACAATTTGAAGAGGAGGCTTTGGCAGAAAAAGAATCTACTTTAGATGTTGAGGATTCTGGGCCAGGTTGTATTTTACTCTTCTTGCCCTTCTTCCCTCTGTGCATATGTTATTTTGCTCTGATATGTAGTTGAAGTGTCACTACCATATTTTGATGGATGCTGTTTTCCTTGGTTCTTCTGTTCTTTGCATAACTTTGTCTTGACAAGAAAGAACAAGAATTTATGCAACCACTCGCATGTTAGAACTTAGTACAGCCTATACCCGGGTCTGTTGATTCAGTTACCTCAAACATATGGATAGTTGGTCTTCTGTTCACGCTCATTGAAGAACAGAAGGAAAAGAAACTGAAAACATTTACTGCGTAGGGTCAAGTTTGTTGTAGATCTGGATTAAAGGAAACTGTACTTGAGTTGATGCGCAATGATGTGAGGCAAAGCTACCTGTAAAACAACATTCTCTTTGTATTTATTTGCATGAGGAAAGATAGTGCACCCTGAACTTCTCAAGAAAAAAATTCATATTATAATACATTTGGTGGGATTGCAGGGCGACTTTTCAGTATAGAATTAGGCATGGCTATGTTTTAAACGGTGAAGAGTGACAGAGTACCTGATACAGAATGAACTTCATTGGAGGACTGGGTTAATTACATAGATACGTCTGCAATTAGTAGTAACAGTCAAAATGTCTTCTGTTACTGTAACAAAAAGAAGTGTCTTCTGCTGCTAACTTTTAACCCCCTTAGTTCTTTATTATATGCTTTAGACCAAGTTTAATCCGAAGCTAGAAAGTTGCTGCCTGAGTTGATTTCATGTATAACATTCGAAGGGGGGCTAATTCAATTCAAAATCTTAAGTTTACAAGTGGAGGCACGTTGGGGTATATTCATTAAAATGATTCACAAGACAAAAGAGGTTGGTAATAACTGAACGTTAAATAATGGGAATAGAGGCCCTAGCACCGTGTCTATAACTTGGTTGGATCGAGTGGAAGGGATTTATTACCCTAAGTAAGATTAAGGCTTCTAATCTTGTGGATAAAAAAATTACGTCAGAAGAGCTACCCCTTATCTAGGCCTAACAATGCTCGAATCTAGATTGGTTAGTAGCACCAAGAATTGGATTGTTAGACCCAAAAAAGTTTAAATCGTCCAATGAATGTTCACAAAATGTCGTATGATAGTCTCTAACAAGTTCCAGTGACTACTGTCAAATATATTATTCATCAATGATCAATTGCTCAATTTTTGTAGTTGAGCATGAGTTAGCAGTTCATCATTTGACTAAAAGAGGTAGCAACTCTGACACTCAGGTATATGCTTAAGAAAGCATGTATCTTTTGCATCTTAGGCTTGCTTTGTTGAAGTATCATTAGGATCTTTCGATTGATAATTTTCATCTTTTGCAGTTCATCATTGTTTATGCCCTACTTTTTCATCCATATATGGCTTGTCTCATATTATCTTCAGATTCGAATAATTGAAGAACACTTGTTGGTTATACTGGAAAAAAAAAGAGGGCATAGAGGTTTTCTGTTGCCTCTTTATTTTGGCAAAAAAAGGTTGCTTTTGGAAAACAAACTTTCTCTCTGCTAATGTTTTTGTATATAAGACCATTAAAATGTCTTCATTTGTTCAGCCCCGAAAGACGTTTATTTGTACTCTTAATACGAGTTCTAGTCTGTTGTCAGTTATTTGGAACCAGGAAACACAGCAATGTTATAGTGTACCGGTGCTCATGGGTTGTTTGGCTTTTTAAGCCACACGGATTCTAATTGACAATTTTTAATGCTTCTCGTTCTTCCTTTATTTCTCCTGAATTTTGTGGATGAGTCAAAGCATCTTTTCTTAATGTTAATGAAAAAAATGATGAGCAAACCTTATGATGGTTTACTGTTATTACTTTAGCAGAAACAGTAGCTGTTGAAAATAAGAAGTGCATTTACACAATCAACCCAAGATTTAAGCATTTTTCTGACTGGTTGCTGGATATTATGGCAACTGGGGACTTGGAGGCTTTCTTCCCAGCTGCTACACGTGAATATGCTCCTATGGTAGACGAGATCTGGAGAGACTCTGCAATTCAGGAAACATACAAGAGAAGAGAGGAATTGCATAACCTTCCTGATGTAGCTAAATATTTCTTGGATCGGGTATGCCTTCAATAGATAGCTTTCTATCTTGTTCTAATGTGTTCATTTATTGTTGCTGTCGCTCTCTCTCTCTCTACCAAAAAAAAAAAACTAAAAATTGTTGTTCTCTCATATTTTTCCTATTTTATTAACCGATATACCAAATAAATTGATATCAATAAATTATTATCACTCTGAAATGTTTGTCTTTTTAATTTTAACTTTTTTCCTTTCTGGATTAAATGATTAATGCAATGCAACTAGGTTCAGAGTTTTTCTGAATTATTGTTTCATCTCCTCTATTTTTTTTTAAAGTTGATGACAGCCAATATGAAAAATCAATATAAATAAATTGAAAATCTAGTGCTGAGATTCTGTTGAAATGTTCAACGTTTAGGTATCATTGTAGAGAACTTCAAGGGCTGATAGGTTAAAATATATTTCAGAACTCCAGAAGTAATGAAAGAATTTTCCAATTCTTATAGGCTCATGGTGATTGGCCCATTAGAATCGCCTATCTGATGGGTTGTATATTTGTCCTAGCATACAATTACTTGATGACGTGGTTTCTGACAAGGAGACAATGCAAATGGGCAGGTTTTAAGGGTGTAATATTATATACAAATAAAGTGATATAGCTACTCTCTCAAGATGCTTTAACCAGAGCTTTTAAAGCAGTCTCTGCTATGAAATAACAGATGTTAAATTGAGTCACGTAACACAGTTTTGTCATGTCTACACCTAACCTAGTGTATTTTCTTGATTGGTATCCCAAATGAATGTATTGGTATCTTACTTGATGGCATACGTGGACTTATGTAATGTTTTCCTGTTTGTTTTTCATCGTGTAATTGGCTCTTAAATAAAGCTCCTTGCTTGGTTTTGTTATTAAAAAGGAAAAAAATTGTATATGATGTTGATCCTGTGCACTGCAGGCGATAGAAATATCAAGCAATGAGTATGAACCTTCTGATAGGGATATATTATATGCTGAAGGAGTCACTCCAAGCAACGGCCTTGCCTTCATGGAATTCTCTTTTGATGATAGAAGTCCCATGTCTGAAACATACAGTGAAAACTTGAGTTGTCCTCCCATGACCAAGTAAAGTTGTTTCTCCTATCCCAATGCATAGTGAACAAACATTTTCATTTATTAAGTTAAATCTTTTGATAACTCGTTTTATATTGTCTGATAATTATTCTTTGGCTCAGGTATCAACTGATTCGAGTACCTTCAAAGGGACTACGGGATGTTTGCAAATGGCTGGATATGTTTGAAGATGTGCGGGCAGTGATATTCTGTGTTGCGCTGAGTGATTATGACCAAATGTGGACTAACAATTCTGGCCATCTTTGCAACAAAATGCTGGCAAGCCGAGATCTTTTTGAGACTCTGGTGAGGTATCCTTGTTTTAAAGATATCCCTTTTGTGCTTTTGCTCAATAAGTATGATGTCTTGGAAGAAAAGATAAACAAGGTTCCGTTATCAACCTGTGAGTGGTTTCAAGACTTTTGTCCTGTGAGACCCCATCACAACAATCATGCCCTAGCACACCAAGCGTTTTACTACATGGCGGTGAGATTCAAGGAGCTATATCAGTCCATAACCGGCCAGAAGTTGTTCGTATGGCATACTCGAGCTTGGGAGCGCCCCTCAGTTGATGAAGCCTTGAAATATGCGAGGGAGGTCGTCAACTGGAATGAACAGAAGGATGATGACATATATGAAATCAATGTGGAAGAATCATTTTTCAGTACAGAAGCGAGTTCATCTCCTTTCATGGGACAGGGACAGGGACAAGGACAAGGAGAAGAATGAGCTTGCCAGGTAGTTAGCTCTCATAGACAGGCGATGTGAAATATTAAATTATGGCAGAGAATCTCACAGCTCAGGAGGATTTGATAGGAGCAATTGCATTTTGGTAAGGATAAGGGAGGTCAGCTTGACTGGGCAATGTCAAATATGTTTTTTTGGTTTGATCTTTAAAAATCTTCCTGAGATGGGGTGGTTTAGAATGATTTTTTTCTTCTTTCCATCAGAAATAAGCTAATTTGCCGGGGAGGGTTTTGGTTTGGGGTTGATTTGTTGTCTGTACAGCATATATATTGGTGATATTGTTCACCTTAAATGAAGAAGGAAAAAAAGCTGTAATTTTTTTTGTTCAGCACAGAGGCATTAGTTTTTCTTGCTAATGAAGCGATGATTCTGTATAATCATTAGGATAATAATACTTAGATCAGTGGATGTCTTAAAATAAATGTAACAGACCAACAATTAATCTCGCTGTGTGTGTCTCATGCTCATCTCCTATTCAATTTTTTTTTCCTTTTCCATTTTAACAATAAATCTCTTCTAAATGTTTTTCATGAGTGATCTAAAATAAGACTTTCTATATGTAATGTAAGCTTTTAGTCCTTTTCACTCTAACTTAGTGGGCTTTCTCTGATTTGACTTGTACTGGAAAAAAATTGATGGGCCAAATGGATTAAGCTCTTATATTTAAAATCAAAGCAGATGCTTAAGCTAGCTCCTACATTTAAGAGTGCTAGCTCCTACATTTAGGAGAGTACGGGATTATTATGTTTCGATCCATTTATTAGCTATAAACAAACATCATGTTCTCCCCTTAGTAAAGCATAAGCCCATGGGGCTTTGACTAAAAGAGAAAAGTACAGATGTAATTTAAAGTTTAATTTATTTGCCATTAATGTTTAGTGCGAATACGGTATGCTTAGGTTATGAGTAATGCAATGGATTGGATGATTTTTTTTTTTGGTCAAAGATTGGATGAATTCAAATTAGGCCAAGTCTAATGTAAAAGGTGGAAGGCACTAAACAATGATTGAGGTTATGGAGCTTTATTTTAAGGAATTAATATGAGGAGGCAGCCACTTCTTTAAACCTTTTAGAATAATTGGTCTAAACCACCATCCCACTAACACCAACTAGTGTATGAGCTGGAAAACCAATGTTATGTTATTTAGGCTTCAAAATCTCCAACTCTGCCATAATTTTGTTGGAAATTAGCTTAGCATGCCTTTTGAAATTGGTTTGTGAATTTTATTATAAGCTTATTTAGTTATATCTGGCTGCTCTTTCTCTAGGCCACAATTTTACTACTTCCTCTAGTATTAAATATAAAACTCAATTGATTTTTTTTTAAGAGGTTAAGGAAGTTAAATATATTACTTAATCATAGCATATGTTATGTATAACTAAATTATATATATCAGTTTAAAAGTCATATTAATTAGTTTGGAGAAAAAGCAATAGATATAAATACTTTAAAATAATTTATTTAATTTTCTTAATCTCTTCAAAAAAATCAACTAGATTATATATTTAAGGCTGGAGGTTGTATAAATCATATTATTATACTATTAACAAGAATAATAACACTTTTTAAAAGGAAAAAAAAAACTAAGTAGTGTATTGAAAACCGGAATGGTTAGTCAAGTTAGTGGCCTAACTATGATTAAACCAGGGTCAATCCAATCATAATTAAAATAATATAATGTAAATAAAATATATAGAAATATTCATGCATAACCCTAATATTTAAATAAAAATGAAATTAATCCACAAGTATAGCATAGCATTCATGCATAAACCTCACGTAATTCAATATAACTGAGTTACAATAGTATAAATATGACGCACTACGATTTTTTTTAAGGAAAAGTTCCAGAAAAATACTCTAGAAAAAATAAAAAAAACAAATCAATGATTCCAATTAACATATTTCTAGATCAAACTACAGGCATTAAAATGAGATTTGCAAATGTTGGAAAAAGACTTCATTGCCCCATTCTTTCCTCGTTAAAATGGACCGACCCAAAGAAGGGAAACTTGTTTGTGGGCCGAAAGATTGTGGCGGGGCTTTACTGCAGACGGGATTGGTGCAGTCGTCAGAAACCCTGCCGATATGGCGATGGTTCGTATGCAAGCTGATGGTCGGCTCTCGGTGGCTCAGTGGCGCAATTACAACTGAGTGTTCGATGCGATCACGCGCATGTCGAAGCAGGAAAGGGTGGCTAGCTAGTGGCGTGGCTTGGTACTGACGGTGAACCGAGCCATGATCGTGACAGCTTCGTAGTTAGCGTCGCAGGATTAGTTCAAGGAGATGATTCTGGTGAAGGGGTTGCTGAAGGACGGGCTTGGGACCCGCGTGACGGCGAGTTTTGCGGTGGGTTTTGTGGCGGTCGTAGTTCGAATCTGGTGGATGTGATCAAGATGAGGGTGATGAACATAAAGGTGGAGCCAGAGGCGGCGCTGCCGTACAAGGCGCCTTAGATTGTGTGCCTAGGGGTGTGTTATTATTAACTTTTGGAGAATAAATTCTGGAGAGAATAACTTTTGGAGAATAGATTATAAGAAAATAGATCATGGGAAAAAATGATTTTGATAAAATGAGAGTGTTTGGATGATTTTATCAGAATAGATTTTTTCATGGTCAAATGACTAAAAAGGACATTAACTTTTATGATAATTACATATAAAGGATAAGATTATATTTTAAGTATTATTTGACATTAAATTGCATAATAATTACAATAAATGAAATAAATTTGTCCAAAAATTTTTTAATTATAACATTTGTCAATTTTGTAATATAAAAAAATAGATGCAGAAATTATAAAATGATAACATTAGTCAATTATGTAGTAAATTAAAAAATCAGATCAAACGTACATATTGAAGGCGTACATTATATTAATTTTCATCTCCTTTCACAACCTGGGTTATCTCTTGCCAAACCCACTGTATTATTCTTCATTAAATTCTTTGGAATGGTTTTGATTTTTGCAAGTGTGTCCGTGTCTTTAATTTCTTTTTTTTTTACCACTCCTGCCTAGTCTTTAAAGATATATATATTATTTTTCATTAAATTGTTTGGAATGGTTTTGATTTTTGCAAGTGTGTCCGTGTTTTTAATTTGTGTTTTTTTTTACCACTCCTGCCTAGTCTCTAAAGATATATATATTATTCTTCATTAAATTGTTTGGAATGGTTTTGATTTTTGCAAGTGCGTCCGTGTCTTTAATTTCTGTTTTTTTACCACTCCTGCCTAGTCTCTAAAGATATATATATATATATATATATTAAAAATTTGCTAAAATCAAAAATCTTTTCTACATAACACCAAAGTACAAATTCCGAGTAAATGTCAATAACAGAGTAAGTGAAAATATGGATAAAATACCATTTAACATATTGTCAAAAAGAGAGTACGAACAAATACGAAAACATTCACATGACTAATGCTCTTGCGTATAATAAATGATCTGATCTCTTATCGAATCACGAAGAGAAGCCATGTCAGATGAAGATGCAAGTAATGAAGGTATTGTTGAAGAGTCTATAGCGTCAGGGCCATCGACATCAAACAAACTATCCTCTCGTTCATGGTGGCGGAAGTCAGGATCAGAAATAGAAGTTCTTCTGATGAAATTGTGTATGGCCATTGTCGCACAAACAATTTTAACCTGTGTGGGAAAACTATAGCTACGCATTGTCTGTAAGATTGCGAACTTGTTCTTCCAAACCCTAAATGTTCTTTCTATTGTGCACCTGAGGCTTGAATGCAAGTAATTGAACCTTTCATTGTCATTTTCAAGCCTAGATGACCTCCGAAAGTCAGGGAGATGGTAACGCTCGCGTCTGTATGGACCCAGATATCCAGTTGGGGTAAGGTAGCCGGCATCCACCAAATAATATTTATCTGCATGAAAGAATAAGTTTAATACCAATACATTCTGTGTCGGAGTTGTCAGGGGATGATGAAATATGAGAGAATCATGTGCGAGAATACCTGTATAAAAATAATTACATTGTACAAAAATATAAGAATACCTGTAGGCGGATGTGGAAAATTCATTGACGGAGTTGTAAGGGCATGATGAAATATGCGATTATCATGTGCCGTACCTTCCCATCCAGCCAGTACAAAGATAAAACACATGTCCCAATCACAAACCGCCATCACATTTTACGATGGAAATCCTTTTCTTCCAATATATTTTGTTTTGTCCCTTGCTCCGACCTTACATGGAATGTGTGTGCCATCAATTGCACCAATCGCATTTTTAAAAAAAGGCCATTATCTATTGCTTTGGCTTATCTTACTGTGAACACTCTGAAATATAGGATCCAGCGGTTTGATGTTAGACATTGCTAGACTACAACATGCCTGTAAGAAGGCATGCATCGCCCTATGAATTGTATCTCCAGAGCGCATAAATCTTTCTTGTACCAGTCTACTCGATGCCGCATGTCCAACTGTGTGCAAAACAAATTGCCACCATTTCATGTATACCCACATTTCGAGTTTCCCTCAGACCATGTCGTTGCATTTCAAAGCAGAATTCATGAAATACATTCAGTTCCATTCTAAACATATCATAACAATGGGCAGAATTGCCGCGTAACATATCACGCACCCATACGGCACCTGTAAACTCACTGGTGTGCCGCGGTTGTTTACATAAAAATTGCTGAGCATATGCTCCAACATATACGGTCACTTTTCGGATTCTCCGTAATCGCCGTTTTCTATTCTTTGCAATAAATTTCATAGTATTCTCCATATCTGCCTTTACCAGTACACACATACATTAACTTATATAAAACAAAAACGACCACAACTATACATTAATAAGATGCACACACATGTCATTGATGAATAAATAACATTACATTACGTATAAAGTGACTTGATCCATAGAAACGTAAATATAACAGTCATTAAGCACATAGCAACAACGTTCTTAATACACATCAATAGTGTCCATAGCATTTATTCCTAAGAAACTTAACAAGTGTATCCTTCATTTCCTTCATTGCCACGTACATTTCCCTTGCAGCTGGATCCCTCATAAGGAGGTGTGCACAGCGCATATAGAAGTCTTCATCATTGGTTATTTCAGTGACTTGATTCAGATGATTCATGACTCCCGATATTGAAAACTCGTTCGCCCGGGCTTCTGCAGCCATCCTTGCTGCACGGGCCTCTGCTTCCATCCTTCCTGCAAGTTCCACATCAATGTCAGTGGCATCAGCTATCCTAGTCAGGGCATCGGCAATTTTACTCGATGCAGGCCCTTTCTTTTTCATTGGGGCACCCCTCTTCCTCACCCCCAGTGAGCTTGTCGGTCTGCTACCACTACTTGTTTTCTCTCCACCACTTATTCCCTTTCCTCTGTCATTATTCCCTTCTCTGCCTCCACTGGTGTTATTGAAATTGATTGCATTGAACTCCCCACTCAATCCAGTCGTTGTCCCTAACACCTCATCACTGTCTCCTGACCCTTCTTCCATTTTGACATCAGGGGTGGTCTCGGTAGGGTTTGGGAGAGACATGGAGGAAGGTGCCCAATTATTTGTTCCCGTAGCCGCCACAGATGAAAACAAGCGGGTTAATTCCTCTTGGAATTGGAGGCCATTATTTCTGAATTTACCGTAACCGGGAACTTCCTGTATGTGAATCACCAAATTCATTACACAAGTTCATAAAAGCACGATGTTATGGAAATAAAAATGGCCGTTCGCATAAGTGAATCACTAACCAATAGCTTCTTCTCCCACCAATCATCGTCAGCCACAATAGTCTTCTTATGATCGTCCCATCCAACTCCTGTTTCATTTAACAACCGATCCCACAGTTGCCACTCCTTTCGAAGGGCATCGTATTTGTTTTTGAACTGCCCCTTGTCGTATAATCTGCCTGTCCTTGCAATAAAGCCTTCAGATATCTCTTTCCACCCCTTCTTTTCGAAGCTAGTGTTTTTTCTTGTTCCTTTCTCAACTTGTTCTATGCACAAGTCAATGAAAATTTTCGTGCTCTTGACATCCCAGGACGCTTTCACCTTACTCATTATGCTGCTAAGTTGACAATTAATACATGAAATGGACAAGGAAGCAGAAATGGACAAGGAACAAACAATTTCATACCCACATTCAAAAATATCTCAATGGAATTAAGCTAGGTGTAATGTTGAGGGGTGCCGAAAGGATATACATCCTTTTCAATAGTTTCTTGTGCAATCCCTAATATGAGTATCATTTTTAATTCTTTGAAGTTCTTTCAAGGAATACAATCACATTTAAGGGCAAAAGCATGTATATATTTAGTTTAATTGCATGTAACAAGCAATTGAAGTTCAAAACCGTAGCATTATTGAAAGGATATACTTCAAAGTGACCGATAACGTCAAACCATGACCACCAAATTAAGCACCATCAAATGATAGACCAACAAAGCAATATTAGATGCCAAAAACAACATAACAAATATCTCAATGTTATAGGAAAATAAGAACAAAAGAATAACACTTTGACTTCACAGGGTTCACGAAGAAAGAAAGAAATAGGCATAATCAACACAGCAAACAATACCTGCAGCAAGACCACAAATAATTACACGCAGATACAAGCACCACGAACTTGTTCTGCCAGTCCTAGCATTGAAAGATTCTGTCTAAAAGATGCTCCAAGATGAACATAAATACTTGCCCATAAAAATAGATACAAAAGAATTGATCTAAAAGAAATTAAAAAAGTCATAACATAAACAAACCATACTGTTTAGTTGAGTTTTGGAATATCTCGGTTTATAAGTGGTTTATGCTTTAACTTGTGAAGACAACTTCATTCACTTTTCAGTTTATAGCAAATTAAATGGGTAACATACAATATCCTTATTTCCTTTATTTTGCACGATGAAGGATCATTACATTCGAAAGGAAAACAGAGTCAAAGCAAAGAAGGTACAACTTAATCACAGAGCTGGTTCAGGGAAGTTGATGGAATGGGAATTAAGGCAGAATCCATTTTATACCAGTCCGGAAAGGAAGGTGAGTAAACAAAGGGAGTGATTTGTTTCCTTGAGAGTAGGCAGAAAGAAGAGGAAAACTCGAAGTTTCAAAAAAAAAATCTAGTAACTTCTACTCTCACCCAACAACAATATAATCAATATAATTATTCCGTTACGTTCCCAAACAAGCACGCACTTCTGCTTCGTATACATAAATAAACCCCTCTTCTGATAATTTTCCACCAAAACCACCTCAACAAAAAGACGATCATGGGCAGTTTCATCCAATTCCATTTCTTAGTGAAAATCGCATTTCATTGTACTCGCATGCACCAAAATTTAGGGAGAAAAACAGCACAAAAATGGACATAGCAATTCACATAATCGCACTAATTCCAAACAAAAGAACTTGAGAGGATTAAACCCTGCACAAACGAACACAGAACTTTGTTTACTTCACATTCGGGTTCGAGGACACCAAACAGCACAAGAAGTAACGTCAAACAGAAACCACAATGAAGCACCTTGAAGCACAGCACAACACCATAACCAAAACCAAAAACAAAACCAGAGCATCATCACCAAAACCAAAACCAGAGCATCATCACCACAAATCTATAGCCTCAGCACCATAAGCACAGAACAGAAGCAAACCACAGACGCAGAGGAAATTTTCATGGTCAAACGGAACTATGAGCTACCACCACAAATCAGATATGCACATGCGTACCTGGAGTCAAACCTCAGAACCACCACAGACAGAGGAATCTGCACCGAAGTCGCCGGCTAGATCTGGATCGCCGAAGTCGCAGGCAAGATTTCTTAAGATATTTTCCTTCGATTTTGCAACCGATTTTCCGTCACCGCTTTCCGTTCACCGCGAGAGAAGGGAATGTGTTTCAGATCGAAGCTTTTCTGATCTGAAAGAGAATGGGAACCACAAGGATATGCCGATCGAGAAAACGGAGAAGACGAGAATGAAGGTCGACGCGAAATGGAAAGAGAATGGGAACAGGTGCAGCTGCGATCCACACACACACAGTTCGAAGACAAGAACGCCGACCGGTCACTGTGATGATTTCAGAAAACAGAGAAGGAAACGGAGGAGAATTTCAGAAAATGGAGAAGACGAGAATGGACGCGAAAAGGAAATCTGAGGGAAGAGAAAAGTACAGGTCACTGTGATAATTATTGTCCAACGGTAATAATCAGAGTTCCAAAAGTGTGTAGAAATAGCTTCTGAGATAATAGCTTTTTTCCGATGAAAAACGGGATTTTCTGAAAAATGGGATTATTTGATTTTTGAGGGTGTTCGGCAGCTACCATCCTAAAACCATGGTTTGACCCTATAATCGCTTTTTTTTTTATTATGCCGAACAGACGGTGCAGGCTGAAGGGCCTTTGGCCCTTCATAGGGAATTTATCCCTAGGATCTCGAGGCTTGTTGTGTAGATCCCAAATTTCATAGCTGATTTTGAAGCCAACCACCAAATTTCATGGCTGATTTTGCACTCATACCTTTTGTTCATAATTATTTTAACACCATAACATGAATAATTTCGTGGGATAATACTGTTCATAAAAATTCTTGTATGAACAAAAGGGATTCATAAAGGTGTGTTTGGTTCGACAGAGGTTAAGTTAAGTGAGATTTATTTAAGTTAGATTGGGGGAGGTTATAATGTTGATTGGTTCAAAAAGAGGATAGGTGAGGTTTGGTATCTTATTTTATTCAAGAGGTTAGGTTAGGTGAGTTAATTATAAGTGGGCAAAAATACCCTTCTACATATTTTCCTTCTTCTTTTATAATGTATTTATTAATAATAATTATTTATAAAATTATTATTTATCAAATAATTATTCTAACAATTATATACATTTCTTTCACATGTTCTTCTCTTTTTATAATACATAAAAAGATGAGTTATAATAAAAAAAATTGGAGTTAAATTAATTGGAGAAATGAACACTATGAGATGAGTAATGATCATTCATTACTCGAGGGATCACTTAAGTAATGTGTGAGAAATTGCTCCAGAAGCTCTCTGTCAAAAATTGTATGGCATTACTCGAGGGATCACTCAAGTAATCTGAAAAGTTATTTGAAACATTACTCGAGGGATCACTCGAGTAATCAGAGAAGAAAAGAAAGACTTACTCGAGGGATCACTCGAGTAATTATTTTTAAAGAGATTACTCGAGGGGTTACTCGAGTAATGGTACTTGATTATCCGAGTAACCACTCGAGTAATCATATCCTAAATTGCAGGGCCAGAGTGATGACTTTTAACAGGGGAGGACAGTGCTGGAATTTTAAAAAATTATTATAGGCAATTTAGTCACAATTGGACACAAAAATTCTCTCACCTAGAAAAAACCCCAAATTTAAAGGTTTTATAAAGTGATGGAGGTTACCACTAGAGGACAAAAAAACCTCTCACACCTAACCTAACATCCTTCTAACCAAACATCTATTTTTAATCTCCAACCCCACCCCAACCTAACCTAACTTAATAAAACATCTAACCAAACAAAGCCAAATAATCCATCCCTCAAGGAACGACAAACATTGAGAGTAGTTGTAGAAACAAATGGGAACAAATGAGGGAAAGGATTAATGAAAACGAACCTTGGGTAGAGAGATGGACATCGTCGGGGATGAAACGATGTTGATGTGGAAGGAAGTTGCAGCTAATGGAGGAAGTGGTTGCTAGTGAAGGTGTCGCAGTCGTGAGGGGAATGAGTGTCTCACGGCGGAGAGTGAAACTGAAAAGTTATGGCGGGTAGGGAGAAGGTGAGAATGAGGAAAGATTGGGGGTAATGAGGTCGTTTACTACCTCTATCTGATATGGAAATACGTAAATTGGATTAATTGATTTGTCTTTTTATAATTTCCAGAGTATATTTCAGGATTTTCCCTTTTTTGAATTCAAAATTCATTTCAGGCTTGATAAGAGAGGGGAAAATAGGGAGAATTGTGAAAAAATACCTCAGTAGGAACTTAATTATTAAATGGGACTTCGTGTACAAATGATCTTCCAGGTATGCAGAATATCTTTCCCTGTGTGCAGATGATCTTCCCTGTGTGCAATATTCTTCCCTATGCATGCACAAAACATCTTCCTTTGTGTGCAGAAGATCTTTCCCCCATATGCAGATGATCTTCCTAGGTCTCATTTGGCAATTAATTTGACAGTGAAGTCTTTTTTCACAATTCTCCCAACATAAAATCTGACTGTCCAATTGGCCTGTCTAAAACTCTCAAGTCTTAATTGAACTTGTTAGGGAATAGGTTCACCAATTTATTGGTCTAAACGGTTGACTTGGGATGAGTTTTAATAACATGATAGCTAGACTCTTTGAGTATCCGTATTAATTTATAGAGTAAAATACTTTAATCACCCATCTGTTTTGTCTGAATTACATATACCTCCCATCTATTTTGAAAACTTCTATAGACCTCCCTTAAAATTAAAATATATATTATAGAGACCTCCCTTATATTTTGAGATTCTATTTTCATTCACCCAAACCATTAGTTGACAGTTAAGTTTGAATTTTTGACATTTGTTTTACCAAAATTCACCTCTTTAACATTAGAATTACTTAAACGTGTGTGTGCACTGTAATATCCCAAAATATACTCAAGGGCTAAATGTACAGAATAGATAGTGGGATTAATGACAAAATTACCTCTGGAAATTTTGTTATGAATTTAGTCAAGTTTCACATGCAAAATTGGCAATTAAATATTATATTGCAAGATGAGATTTTATAAGATCATCTTCTTCTTCAAAGGGCCATGATTTACGTGTGACAAGAGGAAAAGTAAGAGTAAATACATATTGGCTACTAAATATGATATATGGAGACAATTTGACCAAGATAGCAAAAGAGGAAGACTTGGTCAACAATTGCAATTAAAGTAAAGAGGATATTTCAAGAGCTTTCCTCTTTCCATTTTAATATGCCTTTCGTCCAAATCATAAGGGAAAGAGGGAGGGAGAGTTGAATTAATACCATTGTTCACCTTTTCCTCAAGAAAAGTGAGTCAAAAGGGTCAAAAGTATATCAAGAGAAAGGAAGAAGACTTGTTAACACAACTCCCTCCCTTCAAGTCAATTATTTCGGCTATGTCATCAAGAAAGAAAGAGAAAAGATGAAGCAAAGATTTCTTGGCACATTTTGGACGTCCAATACATGAATAAAGAAAAGACTTGATGAAAGGGAAAAAAAATCAAGTTAAATTGTTATAAGTATTTGACCAAGGTGAATCAATTTTGACCACAACTTTTTACCACCTTTGAACCACAATTTCGGCTGCCTCTTTAAGTGATTAAGGAAAGGAAAATCTGATCATTTATCACTCTCTCTCTCTCTCTCTCTTCATCTTCAAGTCGGTTTGCAGAAGCCCAAAACGTGGAGGAAGAAAAGCAAGATTTCAAGAATTTCAAGAGGAGGTGTTTTGTGCCATCATCTAAGAACAAAAGCTGAAAAACCAAAGAAAGGAGCTAAGGAGAAGCAAGAGGTGAGTATTAGCATCAATTTGAACTATTGGTTGTGTTGGTTGAATGAGAATTTTGGCATGTGTAAATCTACCCTGATTTTGGCTAAACAAGGGTTTGGGTAATTCATGATATTTTGGTTATGTTATTGGTGGTTTATGATGATTGGAAACCATTTGACATAAGTTGGTAATTGTTGAAATTTATTTTGATTTTTCTGCCAAAATAGGACATGGAGAATGAGTGGGAATTTGTTAATTTTGATGTTACCATTGTGTTCTACACGAAAAATTATGTGGAAATAGCCCTCGGTTGTGAATTTTGGGTCATTGAAACTCAAAGTGTAAATTTGGGTTTTCAGCCTGAACAGAATTCCAGCGAGGTACTCTACTTGTGTGGTGTTTTTGTATAACCAAAAGATCTCTAAAAATTATGAAACTTTCCAGTCTTAAAGATCACATTCCAAGCTTCAAAATGGATATATAATTTGTATCATTTCGTTTTTTTAGATGGGAGTTCTGGTTGCCCAAAATTTGATGTCGAAACTGGACTTAATTATGGAGCAGTGCGGGATTTTGTGTAATTCTGGAATTGTGTGGTGATTTCCAGTAATGATTCATATTTTTCCTATGAAGAGGACTTCAATAGCTTTCCATAGGACTTGGGATCACCTCATTTCAATTTTTGTAGAATTAGTTATGATTTTTCAAAGTCTGGAGAAAATTCTGGCAGATTTGGTCTCTTATGCGAAAATTAAAGATGTAATGGCATAATGTAGTATTGTTGAACTTTGAGGTTAGGAATTGATCTTTTAGGTTAATTGACCACTTCAACTCCTTAGTTGATTTGATTAAATGTCCCTAATGATAACTAACTTGAGTGTTTGAATTAAAGAATTGGATTAAGTAATAACCTGTCGCCCGTAATTCTAATTATAGGATTTGACATTTGCCCTATACGTGATAAACCAGTGCCAGTGCACGAGCGGAAAGAACAAGGTAGTGACTCTTTCTCTTATTATGTGTATGATGCCTTGCATGTATGTCATTTCATTGAATACGCCGTGATGTAACATTGCCGTTGTTGTGCTGTTGTGAAATATGTCGTTGTGAATGTAGTGAAAGCTGTTGCAGAAATGATGTTGTGTTGTTGTTGTTGTGATTTGCTTACATGCTTTGTGAATGTACATGTTATAAGTGAATTGTTACTACTGAGATTCTTTTGAATCTCATTCTTTCCAATAATTAACCTACAACAAAGGCGAGCGGTTCAAAGGAAAAGCAAGTGACGAAGGGCGGTTAGAGCTCCTAGCTAGGAGTTTTAATTTTGGTAGTTGGTTGTCATATTTTGTTGGGGATTAGTTGCACATGTTGTATATATTGAATAGTGTTGTGTAATCCCCTGTATGGGAAACTAAGCGTTGTAAACCCTTTTATTAAGTAACGAAACTTAAGCGTTGTCGGAAATTTTTGGTGGCACTCTGATATGTATGAATGAAACCGAATTGAACAGACAAATTATATTCGAGATGTGAACGTGAGACCGTATTAAACAAGTTTTGGAAAAGTTTTAAATTAACCACTGGTATCTATTTCAACTTAATGACGCATTCTCGAACTATAAATTTGGCTATTAAGGTAGGAGGTTACATGCACCTCTTTAACATTAGAATTATTTAAATGCGCGCGCGAGTGTGTGGACCAAAAAAATTTATGCCACCAAATTTGCATTCTAATAGATTTTTGGGAAAATTTTAGTCAATCTATTAGTAGCAAATTAATTTCAGTCAACCCCCAAAATTTTCTGAAACTTCACTGCATCTTATGGTCAAAATGAAATTACTTTTTGTGAGTAAAAAGAGAATGATATCCTTACTTTATAGAGTAAAATACTCTAACCACCCCTCTATTTTGTTTGAATTACATATACCTCTCCTCCATTTTGAAAACTTCTATAAACCTCCCTTAAATTTAAAATATATGTTATAGAGACCTCCCTTATATTTTGAGATTCTATTTTCATTCACCTAAACTATTAGTTGATAGTTAATTTTAACTTTTTGACGTTTGTTTTACCAAAATTCACCTCTTTAACATTAGAATTATTTAAACGTGTTTGTGGGGACCAAAAAAATTTATGCCACCAAATTTTTATTCTAATAGATTTTTGGGAAAATTTTAGTCAGTCCATTAGTAGCAAATTAATTTCAGTCAACCCCCAAAATTTTCTAAAGCTTCACTGCATCTTATGGTCAAAATGAAATTACTTTTTGTGAGTAAAAAGAGAATGATATCCTTACTTTATTTGTCTTGTTAATTATCCTATTTGTCTTGTGAATACTCATATTTTTCTTGTAAATAACCAAAATATTTTTAATTTTTTAGGTTCTTTTGAATCCCTTTATTTATCTTATAAATATCTTTATTTTTCTTGCAAATGTCAATATTTGTCTTGTAAATGGCCAAAATATTTTCATTCCCTAGGTTCTTTCAAATCCCTTTATTTGCCTTATAAATCTCTTTATTTATCTTGTAAATACTCTTCTAAAAATAAAAAAAATGAAAGAAGGGCATTATTGTCTTTTCACCCACAAAAATTAATTCCATTTTGTCTATGGGGATGCAGTGAAGTTTCAGAAAGTTTTGGAGGTTAAATGAAATTAGTTTGCTACTAAATGGCTGACTGAAATTTTCCCTGGACTTTTTAACTTTCTAATATGTTAAAAAAATTTTAATTTTGTGATTATAAAATTTAGAGTAAAATACTCTAACCACCCTTCTATTTTACCTTCATTATACAGACATTTCTTGTATTTTGAAAACATATACTTAAATCCAAACCGTTAACTCCGTTAAGAATAGTCTAAAAAGATTCTAAAAATATATTTTTTAATTAAAATTTATGTAAAATAAAATTTATTTACTAATTTACCCTTAATACTAAATCCCAAATTTTAATTCACATCTTGTGAATATCACAAACTTGTAAAAATTCATTTTAGTTTGTTAAATACTTGTAGAAAAAAATATAAAATTATAAATTTAAATTACTTATACAATCTCTCAAACCTATACAGTTTATTATATTTGATAAAAAAAATGTGTCTGATATATATTTTTAGCTAGTCATTTAAGAAACGAAAAATAAATAAATTTCAATAAATATGGTAAAATTTAAACTTATAAATTTTATAATCTCAAAATTAAATTTTTTTTAACATATTAGAAAGTTCAAAAAGTCCAAGGAAAATTTCAGTTAGCCATTTAGTAGCAAACTAATTTCATTCAACCCCCAAAACTTTCTGAAACTTCACTGCATCCCTATAGACAAAATGAAATTAATTTTTGTGGGCGAAAAGATAATAATGCCCTTGTTTTATTTTTATTTTTAGAAGAGCATTTACAAGACAAATATTGACATTTGTAAGAAAAATAAAGATATTTATAAGACAAATAAAGGGATTCAAAAGAACCTAGGAAATTAAAAAAAATTTGGTTATTTGCAAGAAAAATATGATTATTCACAAGACAAATAGAATAATTTACAAGACAAATAAAGTAAGGATATCATTCTCTTTTCACTCACAAAAAGTAATTTCATTTTAACCATAGGATGCAATGAAACTTCAAAAAATTTTGAGGGTTGACTGAAATTAATTTGCTACTAATGGACTAACTAAAATTTTCCCAAAAACTATTAGAATAAAAATTTGGTTGTATAAACTTTTTTTTGTCTATATATATGTGTTTAAATAATTCTAATGTTAAATAGATGAATTTTGGTAAAACAAACGTCTAAAAATCAAACTTAACTGTCAACTAACAGTTTGGGTGAATGAAAATAGAATCTCAAAATATAAGAGAGGTCTCTGTAACATATATTTTAATTTTAAGGGAGGTTTATAGAGGTTTTCAAAATAGAGGGGAGGTATATGTAATTCAGAAAAAATAGAGGAGTGGTTAGAGCATTTTACTCTAAAATTTATAATTTTAAATTTCACCATATTTAATTTATTGAAATTTATTTATTTTTAGTTTTTTAAATGACTAGCTAAAAATATATATCAAACACATTTTTTTCTATCAAATATAATAAACTATATAGATTTGAGAGACTGTATAAATCATTTAAATTTATAATTTTATATTTTTTTTCTACAAACATTTAACAAACTTAAATGAATTTTTACAAGTTTGTAATATTCACAAGATGTGAACTAAAATTTGAGATTTAGTATTAAGGGTAAATTAATAAATAAATTTTATTTTACATAAATTTTAATTAAAAAATATATTTTTAGAATATTCTTAACGGAGTTAACAACTTGGACTTAAGTGTATGTTTTCAAAATACAGCGAATATATGTGTAATGAAGATAAAACATAATAATGATTAAAGTATTTTACTCTAATTTATATAACGTGTGAGAAGCTATATCTTCCATGTTGACTAGCTGGGAGGGAAAATATGAGGCATTGGCATCCAAGGAAAATTCTATTGATGGAGCTCACTAATTCAACAAATTTATTGCTTTCAGTTGTGTTGACCGCATCAACTCAACTCTTTTAATTCAATTCTTTCATCTTATGCTCCCTATCCACCATCCTTTCGCATTTTTATAATTCAATAAAATACTTGCAACCCTACTAGAGCCCAAGAAATAACAACTACATATCTACACATTCTTTCTACTTTAAGTTCACACTTACATGATGCCATGGATGATATAGGGTATTTTTGTTTTGACGATTGGATAAGTAACTTATTTTTATTTAAATTTATGGAATTTTAATATTGGAAAAAAGTTAGATTGGGTAAAATTATGAGTGTTTGGATCAGCAATTTGATAAATAACTTAAAGTAACTTATGTAAAAGTTAGGATGTTTGGTTTGACTTTTGCATAAGTGACTTTTGTATTAATTAAGAGAACAAAATTGAAAAAATTATGAAAAATGAAAAAAATGAAGGGATAATTGTGAAAAAATTCATCATGAGCAACTTAATTGCTAATAGGGCCTAGGAAGATATCTACACACGGAGGGATTTTTTTCACAATTTTCTCAAAAATTAACCTTGAAAATTTGGTAATGGTACAATTTTAATAAAATTATATCAAACTCTAATTTAAATTGGTACACTCCAAAAGTCTTTTCTACTGTGCACCTGAAGCTTAAATCTTATAAATTATATCAAACTCTAATTTAAATATTAAATCATAACTTATATTTTCACATAGCTCAAAATCTAACAAAATAAACCGATTAAAATTTCAATAATATCTCCAATAATCCAAATAAATTATTTAAACTAAATTTAATGGGTAAAAACACTATATAGAAACTAATTTATTATAAAAAAATTGATTATAAAATCATAAAATAACTAAATAATAAATCTAAACTGATTAAAATTAATTATTAATTATTCTCTACATTTCTACAGTCATATATTAACAAAACTTAAAACTTGTTTAAACTCTTATCCCAAAGTATTCTCTAATCAGCAGAAGATTACTATCTAAAGAAAGAGAAAATTATTTAGAACATTTTTCATAAAAGAAGTTTTGTGATTAGAAGTGATTTTGAGTACCTCATTGATCCCCAAAAATATGAAAATACTCCTATCAATATTTTTTTATACACATACAGGTACATAAGCTCCAATAAGCTTCATTTTGAGGCTTATGACTTTTTCCAACTTATGACTTATTTCACCTTAAATCCAATCGCTGAAACAAACATCCAGTTTTTATCAAAATACTGTTCAAGTCCAATTGAACACTGTTTAAGTCCAATCTACCCTTCCAAACGCTCAAACAAACACGCACATAGTATTGTAAGTTTATCTTTCTCTATATGCATAAAACAAAATTATATATATATATATATATATACTTCCTCCGGTCCTAAATACAAGACAGAGTTAACTTTTTTTTGGAGAGATTAATGAAGCTAAATAAGGTACTTAATTAAATCATATGTTGTGTATTTTTAGATTATATATTAGTTTATTAGTCAAACTAATTAGTTTTGAGAAAAAAAATAAAAATATTCTAAAGTAATTTAATTAGCTTCCTTAATCTCTAAAAAAAATCAATTTTATCTTATATTTAAGACCGGAGAGAATAGTATATATTAGTACTTTAGGCAAAGATTCAATCTTCAATGGATCCCAAATATTTAATTAATCATCGGAACAGTGATGGCCAAGACCTTTAGCCATGGACACAGAAAAAACAGTATTTGAATGAAAATCTTATTTTTAAAAATCTTGTCATTCAAGTTATTGAATGCATTCTCAAAATGATGACTTCTAGGTTTTTTTTTTATAAATTTGTTTTAAAAACAAAGGTAAAAAAGTAGACCGGGCCAAAACAAGTCATCCTTCCTACCTTCCTTGCTGGCTTGCTATAAGCAAGAAGAAAATTATTCAATGATTTTTGTATAAAAAATGGTTGTGAGGACTTCCTATTCAAAAAATATTTAAGCATATTAAGATGTTAAGAAATTGAGGGGCAAAACCTGCGACCCATTCTTCTAAACAACTTGGTTCTTGTATGGGTCAAACCCAACAACCTGTTAATTCATTTAACAATTCCTGTGTCAATTAAATTAATATTCTCGTTTCTTAATTAAAAACTCACCGATTTCTGTTGGTTCTTTTTTTTTAATCTTATAATCTATTCGTCTTTTATGGTATAACCAGATTCGGATCATCACTTCCTAATTTATACTGATATTTTTCCGACTTTTGGTAGCGAGGCATTATTTTATTTATTTGATAATCTGATTTTCTTCCTTCCTGTAGTTCCTCATCTGGCTCACGCTTTAATATTATTTTATTTATTTACAAGTCTATTTTTTTAAATATGGATTAAAGTATATTTTAATTACGCGTTTATATGTTGAGACATTTCAAAATATTCTTCTTTTAATTTTTTTTGGGTCACGAATATATCTTTTGAAAGATGGATTAATGTTATGTAAACAAATCTTTCATTGGCTCGGGAATACCCTGATTTTCAGCTTATTGTGGAGGTTCAAACGTTGCTGGATAGAGATTGGGACGTGGAAATTTCACATTGCATTCGAGAGTTTAACACGGTTGTAGACGCTATGGCAAAAGAAGCTTGGAAGATGGCAATTGATCTTCATATCACATATTCGCCCCCTGATGCTATTACAGCCCTTTTAATTAACTATGTAAACAGGATGAATTTTCATGTTGACTCAGGAAGATAGCTTCTGATGTATTTGTAGAATATCTTTTATTATCAAAAAAAAAATCTTTCATTGATATCCGTCGACGTAATATGTTAGGTATCTTCGTTTGGCAGGAGGGAAAGGGAGGGAAAGAAAAATTTGTATAAGTTTGATCCAAAAAAATTGAAAAAATGAGGTTATAAAATTATAATAAAGATAAGATGTAAAATAAAATTGTAAGAAAAATTAATTATATATTTTCAGTTCCACTTCTCTAATTTTTTTTTTTAAATACAATTCATAAAATTTCCCTCTCCTCCCTACCTTCAAGTCCCTCGTACCAAGCAACCCCAACTTAGTGTGGGCGATCTGTTATAATTATACTTATGTATCTATATTTTAAAAATATGTTGAAAATGTATTTAATTAATTATTAAATATAGTATAAAGAAATTTAGCCATTCTCTATTTTTTCTTAACCTCTCAACAAAACTAAAATAAATTAATTATTTTATTTCTATTTTAATATTTATAATCCATTCAATTTCTTTGTCAATTCTCAAACATTGACTTAGAAAAGAGGGTACCAATAGGTCAAGTATAATAATTGTCCATGTTTTAAAATTAAGTACTTCCTCCGGTCTTAAATATAGGACAAAGTTTGTAGTGCAATTTACACTATAAACTTTGTCCTATATTTAGGATCGGAGGTTGTAGCATGTTGAGTTTAAAAATATTAAGACCTCTTAATAACAAGCATAGGTTTTAGTGAAAAAGACTTTAGGGGTTTTAATACAAGGTTTTGAGTTTGAATTTGTGCAAAAATAGAAAATGCCTTTATGTCCCATTAAAAAAAAAAGAAACACCTTTATGAGAGCTACCTTCAATTGAGTCCAACATTATTCAAATATGATTTAATCAAATAAGCTAATTTCTATTCTCAGGATGAAGAGGAATTGGTAATTCACAGAGATTAAAAGGTTTGTCCTGTTGCAACTATCAAAGAAATTGAGACTACTTCCTCATTCTACTCCTTAGCTTTTTCTTCAGAATTTTCTCAAGATGGATGAGATTCACGTTATGGATGAGATCAATATCAATGGGTGGACTATTTTCATGGAAAAATATGATAAAAGTTCTATCAAAGTGTGTCAATTTTGGATTTGTTTTTAAGAGCAATCTTTAATGGACAAGTATTTCTTGCACTGAATTGCTTCAGAACATCTCTTCAATGGATACTTAATTCCAGCTTCTTCCATACATTTAACAGGCACCTTAAAATGATATCTATCAAGAAACAGGTTCTGCCAAAGGATGGTTTCAAGGAAAACTCAGCCAACATTTTATACACAGACATATCATTGCTCCCGACTTCCTTTTCTTTAAAGCATTTCACTCGGGTAGATTATATTCATCGCAAATGTTTTTAACTCACTACAATCATGTCCTGTTATGATTGTAGCATTGTTTGGAAAACTGTACCCGACGGTTGGACCATCGTCCGATCACTGAGGCAGTCCGGACATATGCATTGGACCGTTTTTTTTAGGAGCCGTTTTGGGCCATCGTTTATCCGTTTTTGGACCGTCAACAGTTGTTAGGCCGAAAACCGAACCAGTTTTTCAAAAACTATCTAGCCCAATAAAAATGCAAAAAAAAAAAAAAATTTGCTGCAAAAAATCTTTTTTAAAAAATTTTATGCAGCAAAGAAAAAAATTGGTATATAAATTTTAGACATGTTACTTTATTTTATTTATATTATATGTTACTGATTTTAATAATTTATTTTGTTGCACACTATTTTATAAAGATGCTTTTGAAGAACAAGGCAATGAGGTTTATCCTCAAACTAAGGATGAAATCAAAAGCATTGAGATTGGAGTTGAAGGTTTTAATTTTAGGTCATTTCCTCAAGAAGATGATGATATTTACCACTTTGGTCCTATTTATAAGTCTCTTTTAATTAAATCTCACATAATAAAGAGAGATAATTAACTCAATGATTATGGGGTAAATTTACAATTATGCCCTCATTTATAAATGAGTACTTTTCAAATCTTTCTTTTTCTTTTTGATACAAAGAAGCAACCAATCTCACAACCTACGTCTTATCCTTCAAAATAAGTTGCTCCAGCTCCGAAGAAGCGTGAGAAACCACATGGAACCCTGGCACTGCCGACAAGCCAGACTTTGCCAAAAAATCCGCTGGAGTATTCGCCCATCTCCTCACATGTTGTACAGTCACGTTCCATTCTTTATTTAGCATTTGCTTCGCTTCCCGTATTAGCCCCATATCCGCATGGACTTGAGAGATCTCCTGCTGTAACAGATCTACAGCTTCCCGAGAGTCAGTTTCCAAGATCACGTTTCTGAGCCCCAAGTCCCAAGCAAACTTGAGGCCATGAATGCATCCCCATAGCTCGGCAGTGAGATGGTCGCCCTCTTCACCTCTAAAAATGAAAGCCTTGACCAAGTCTCCATGTGCATAATGTATAATTCCTCCACATGCAACACCTGTCAATAAATGCGAAAAGGCTCCATCGACGTTAACTTTGATCCAATCCATAGGGGGGTTTGCCATTTTCCTGCATCGTTTCGTAGTTAGGTCTCTAGAGATGACCCGCACAACCGGTCACGAGCTTGATGAGTACTCTCCACCATGGCAATGACGCTTGCCCTCACGGACGTATTTGAGATCTTTTTACCCTCAACACCATGATATTCCGACGTTTCCATATCCACCAACAAGTGATAATAAATGTCTCCCTCCAATCCTCATGTTGGTTACTTCCGTCTTGACGTTGGAGATTGCATCTTAGCCATTCTGGAAAGTTTGGGGCACAAAACTGATGCCACGTTGCAGGATCCGTTAACTCCCTCCACAACGCCAGGGTGTCGGGGCAGTCTTAAAGAACATGCTGCAAGTCTTCATCTTCTGAATGGCATACAGGGCATGTCGCATCATTGCTTAACCCTCTCCGACATCTAGATACATTGGTAAGTAGTCTCTGATGCAATACCGTTCACATAAATATCTTACACCTCTCCGGAGCCTTAATATTCCACAGTTGTTCCCAAAGAGGAACCCTTGGGTTCTTTGCAAATAATAGGGACTCATAAGCCGATTTGACTGTGAAAATTCCATCTCTTCTCAAGTTCCATATAATGTGTTCGCCATCCACAATTTCCAGACATGCATGGACTTGATCCCATGTTTTCTTAACACCATTCCATAAGTTTGAGCCTGATTTTCCCTTATCAATTGTTGGGATTAGGTCAGCACCGCACTTGTATTTGTTACGAATGACTTTAACCCACAAGTTGTCTTTGCGTGTCGTCAATTTCCACCCAATCTTTATGCAGTAGGCATGATTTTGGTATTTATCATGTTGAAGGCCTAACCCACCTTTATTCTTGGGCTCGCACACCACATCCCACGCCGCAAGAGGTATTTTCCTTCCTTCCGCTGTACTTTTCAACTCTTTCTTCTCTATCTATCTTTAAATTATTTCTTCATTAGTACAATAAATATAGGTAACATTGCACAATCTCATTTATTACACTAAAACTTGACTTATAAATAAGGCCAAATTTTTTTGTCAAAAAGGACTTATAAATAGGATCAGAGTGGTATAGTTAAATGCCTTTTAAGAAACTCATGCTTGGATCAATCAAAAGTCACCAATATTTGACAAGTCATGAAATTATTATTGTTAGTGCATTTTGTTAGGTTGATGATTGACTTAATATTCCTCTTTAAATGATATTTTGTGACTTTATTAACTTCCTATGAAATTAGACTAAAAACTAATTGTAATATATATATATATATATATTAAATTTAATTATTAAGTTATTGGTCTGATCGAACAACTCAACTGTTCCAACCCTTTGAATCATGACCCACTGACCTTTCCAGATCGATGTCCGGTCCCGCTTTTAAAACATTAGATTGTAGATTCATGATGTATAATCTTTTTATTTAATGGATTTGATTATTTTAAAAAAATAGCCATATCCACACAGTTACACACACACACACACACACACATACAGGGTTAATGAACCCGGACCGGACCGACCAGTCCGGCCCGGAAACCGGCGAACCAACCGGTAGATCGGTCCAATCCGGATTCCTATTTTTAAATTTTATTTAGAATTTTATATTAATAAGTCTAAAATCTTTAATTTTTCACCGGTTTAGCTCCGGTTTTGCCCCAATCTGACCCACTGACCCTTAACCCAGTACCCCGACTGGTTCAGTACCTGGTCCGAGTTCATAAACCTTGCATATATATATATATATATACACACTTACATACATATAAAATAGATCAGTAAAGACAATATTGATGGGAGACATATAAAGTTTAGGAAAAATTATTCATAGTTCGAAGTGAGAAAGTAAATACAAATAATTTTTTTGAATTTCATTTAATATTTATAAGTTAAAATTTTATATTTACAAGTTGAGTTATGCCATTTAATAGTAAGTTTAACAATTTTATGTTAATAAGTCAAACTTTTATATTTATAAATCTGAGTTGTATTATTTACCAATCAAACTTGTGAATATTAAATTCCTTTATGAAATCTGATAATATTAAATGAAATTCAAGAAATTTTGGTCCCACAAAATGGATGTTTGGACCAATTAACGGTTTGACATTTTTGCCCCATTTTGAGAAGTTCATGGGTATTTTTGCACCTAAAAAAAGTTTATGGTGTTGGATGCACTTTTGAGAAAAGTTCATGGGTATTTTTGCACCTTAACCCTTAATTTTTTTACTTAAGACATTTATGTAATTTCTCCTAAAATTTATGTATATATGTTTGGTCAACTCTTACTAGGACTTCAGATTATATCATGTTTTTCTTTTTTTTGGTCGAAGATTATATCATGTTAAGTGTGAAATAACTTGCTGAATGATTATAACTATCTATTTGTGACATATCAATTTTTTACTTTTGATCTGAATGTGAGATTAAAATGAGAGATTTCCCGACAAATTAAATGAATTATTCATTTAGAAAAATGGATTGAAGTTGAGGGAAGGCGTGATTGCAGTGGAAACGGAAAGCGTGTTGAGAGAGCTGATTCAACACGCGCCTATACCTAAAGCCGAGTCGAGCCGCGCCACCTATTCACTCCCCTCTACTTCTTTCACATTGGCCCCAAAAGTCAAAATTTTGTTTTTGATAGGATCAAATGACCAGCTCACTTTTGTTAACACACAAACACACACACCTACGCCTACACTTGCACAGGCTCAAACCTGTGACCAGTTGAGTTATAACTCGTTGGCGCAAAATTCAAAATTTTAATATATTTACCAACAACCTATGATTAGAATAATAAGCCGTCCCACTGTCGTAAGAAAGAAAATTTAAATTTAAATTTTAAAAAATATATTTATTGAGAGAGATAAACACCTTTTATGTTTTAAATCTTAGAGGGGTGACTCAATATGTAATACACAAAAACTATACCTTATGATATTAAATAATGTACTACCCCCTCTGTTTTTTAAATGTAGAGGCTGGTCTTTACTTTAATGTAAAATATAAAACATCTATATATTTTATGTTTCAAATTTATAAATATTTTTTCAACTTATTCTTATTAATGGTATACATTATAGTGTTATTATCAATGTGGTTAATGATTAAGGGGTATCTTTCAAGAAAATCTATACATTCTTACTAGGAGAAGAAATTTTTTTACCTTATTTATACGTTACATTATTTAATTTTTCATATGAATGTACTCCCCCTAATCTATAATGTAAATCAATTCAACTAATTCATCAGAACTAAGAATTGATAGTTTACTCATTAAATTTATCTTAAATTGTTAATTTTTTTTAAATTTACCTATATTAAATAAGGTTTTAAAGGAGAGAGAAAGATATAAGGAGTCATGTTTAAACCGTAATTATAGGGGTAAAATTGATAAATAAGTATTAATTGCTCTTCAAGTGACTTATATTATGAAATAAATCATTCTTCTAAAAGTAACTCATATTATGGACCAAATCATTCTTCTAGACAAGGTTGTCAAACTCACAAATTTAAATAAACTCGTGGCAATGATGTAACTCGTATCTTAAAGTAAACTCATAAGAGTTTATTTTTACCAATAAATAGATATTAATAGTGTATAATTAAATAATTAAAATATAAAAAATGACAACAATTCTATTTAAATATATTTTAAATATAAATAATTGAAATTAAATCCATCAAATTTCACAATTTATTATATTCAACAAAGAAATTTCTTCAAAATTCATATCTTAAGCCACTGAGCATGATCAAATCGAAAAAGTTGGTGCGAGTTGAAGAGTGAGTTATCACGATTTTGAAAGCTATAAACATAAAAACGTAAATTCGATATGTAAACTCGCAAATTTGATCGAGTTTACAACTAGTATGAGTTTAAAAGTAATTCGGAACGATTTTGTAAACTAAAAACATAAAAACGGTAAAGTTGAAGAGTTAACTTGCGAGTTTGACAACAATACTTATAAAAATGACTTATACTGTGGACCGATAGGAGTATAATTTTACCTTTATTTATTATAAGGAACATTTAACCCTTTTTGATTAAAATACTCTTATTTATAAGGAGATAAGGAATAAGAGAAAAAACAAGAAAATTATTATAATAAAGAGAACATTTGAAGAAAGAGAATGTCTTCGTTTGGAATAGCTTATTTTTAGGCAATAAATGCTTATAAATTGTGATTTACGATATACGAAGTAAGTATGTGAGAGGAATTTTATCTCGACTTGTATAATAAGTGCTTATTGGCCTCCAATAAGTAATATCAAACACCCACAATAAGGGAATGATACTTTAGGCTTGTGGGATCTGTAAAAATTTATTATGTAGACATTAAATAGGATAATTAAATAAGGGTAAAATGAATAAATAAAAAGGGAAAAATAAGATATTTTCTAAAGGATCATACTTACATCAAGTTCCTTACATCCATTACATCAAGTTCTCCAATCACACATGACCATGTGTGCTATTTTTCGCATTTGGATTTATAGTTTATTGATAATAATTCAAAAATATAACACATGGTCACATATGATTGGAAAACTTGACGAAATGGACATAAGGAACTTGATGTAAGTATTTTCCTTTTCTCTAAATAGTTTTAATAAAAGGTAACAGGGACATGTGTGGCAGTTGTTTTTTACCCAAAAAAAAAAAGAATAGTATTAAATAGGGATAAACTTAAAAAGATGTTAAATTTTAAAACAAAATTAATAAGATTTAATATTTATTTTAGTTTCGAAGACACATGTTAAAAGTGATTCATAAGAAGTTGTATAAAAAAATATTTATAAATAGTAGTATTATCATTCAAGCTTTCACTACACCACATTTTTTTTATGTAGTACCATTCTAATTAATGTCTACTTTAAATGCTAAGTAATTAATTCTGAATAGCAACGTAACAAAACAGGTGAGCAAGCAGCTGCAGTTTGATTGAACCGGCCGTTTTGAGGGAAGACCGGAAGACTGAAGACTCCAGAGGGGGAGAGAGAGAGAACATTGGCCTTGGTTTTATGGTTTTCCGTGTTGTCTCCCTTTGACGGTTCAGATTTGATTTGAAACTCTTCACATCTCAGGAATGGTCAATATTCAAAACCCCTCTTCTCTTCTTCTTCCTCATAAAAAGTTAAAAAAAAAAAAACTCTCTCATCTCAAACTCCTCAATTTGAACGCTTCTTCCAAGTCCAATCTTTGAACCTCCTTTGTATATGAATGCACTGACTCTCTTGTTTTTTCATCTCTCCCACCTTCCCTCTTATATATATATATAAATATTCCTTTCTCTCCCATTACCAAAAAAGCCTCAATCTTTACCCTCAAATCAACCACCCCACTTGATCTTCCTCGTTCCCTTAATCGTCTTGCCTTTTGTTCTTCTACCTCTTCTGCAAATGGTTCTTGGATGGCGAAGAAGAAAGAACTGCCGTCGCAACGACAAGCTTCGTCTCGAGCTTGTCGTTCCCAACAGCTTCCGGTGTCCGATTTCGCTCGATTTAATGAAAGACCCTGTCACATTGTCAACCGGAATCACCTACGATCGTGACAACATCGAAAGGTGGTTCCTTGACGGCAATTTCACCTGCCCTGTTACCAATCAGGTTCTCAGGAGCTTCGATCTCATTCCCAATCACACTCTTCGCATCATGATTCAGGACTGGTGTGTAGAAAATCGACGACATGGGATCGAGAGAATCCCAACCCCAAGAATTCCCATTTCGCCGGCCCAAGTCGCCGAGCTTCTTCTTCATGTGAAATCGTCGGCGAGGCGTTTGGATCAATATGGTTGTCTTGAATTGGTTCAGAAAATGGAGAAATGGGGTGAAGAGAGCGAGAGGAACAAGAAGTGTATAGTTGAAAATGGAGCTACTGGTGCTCTGGCCTCTGCTTTTGATTCGTTTGCGAATGATTCGATTGAGAAGAATCTTAATGTTTTGGAGGAGATTTTGTCTGCTTTGAATTGGATGTTCCCACTTCAAATGGAAGAAGCCCAGAAATGTTTGGGATCACAAGCTTCGTTACGTTGCATGGTTTGGTTTCTGAAACATCAAGATCTCGCGGGGAAAGAGAAATCCATTGTTGCTCTCGGAGAGCTTTTATCGTACGGAAACGAAGAGCATTTGAATGTTGTGGCAGAAATTGAAGGAGTCAACGAATTATTGGTGGAATTTATCAGAAAAAGACTGAGTCCAACCATTACAAAAGCTTCATTAGCTGTAGTTTTCTATATGATTTCATCGTCTCCTTCTTCCTCAAGCAACAAGATGAAACAGAGATTCATCGAATTGGGGTTGGTCTCTGCTTTATTGGAGATTCTTCTGGATTCAGAAAGAAGCCTTTGTGAGAAGGCTTTGGCAATATTTGATTCACTCTGTTCTTGCAAGGAAGGAAGAGACAAAGCTTACAGTAACGCGTTGACTATCCCTGTGCTGGTGAAGAAGATACTGAGAGTCTCAGCTTTGGCCACTGAGTGCTCTGTTTCTGCAATATGGAAGCTGTGCAAGAATGGAGGAGAAGAGAAAGAAGAAAAAGAAGAAGATGACGATGAAGAAGAAGAAGGAGATGTTATGGTAGAGGCACTGCAAGTTGGGGCGTTCCAGAAGCTTCTGGTAGTGTTGCAGATTGGGTGTGGAGATGAAACGAAGGTGAAAGCAACAGAGCTTCTGAAACTTCTGAATCGATATGGTTCAGGAATGGAGTGTGTAGACTCAGATTTCAAGAACCTCAAGAGATCACATTAATTGTGATTCTTTTTTTTTTTTATGGCTTTGATGTTTTATAAGTTTTTTATGAATATTCTTTAGCTTGTTGTGTGTAATTGGTAAAAAAATTTGTTGCCAAAGCATCACAAGTTGATGTCATAGAGAAGTTGACAGGGTAGATATATATGATTAGGGTTGCATTCTTTTTTGTAAATCACAAAATAAGATGATGATGATGATGATGATGAGAGTATTGCAGAAAGATTTGTTTCTGTAATATTGTTCTTTGTTAATGGCTTTGGATTCTTAAGTATTTTTCTATTCTAAATGTAAGAATCAGTTCGTAAAGATTAAGAAAATTAGTTATTTATAATAAATGCGTGTTGATTTTTTTTAAAATACCCCTCTAAATCATTTGAAAATTAATCTATATATATATATATACCCTCTTATTAGTAATTACAATTAATAAGAATGATTTGAAGAACAAATTATAAATTTGAGAAATAAGTTGGATGTGATTTTATGTTTAAAATCAGAATGAATCCCTCAATTAGTTTTTGTAATACCCTTACTTGCATGTATTTAATATCCTTATTTGTGTAATGATGTATGTGATTGCTTTACTTGATTGTGTAGAGCATATTTGAATAAATGAAGCTCTGTTTCTGTTTTTGCTGTGGCCATAGTCTTATTGTATGAAACATTGAGCATGCAGAAATGTCATTATGGGACATGCATCTAGATAAAGCAAACATGTCATAAACATAGCATCAATCATGCATGCATTATGGTATCTGTTTTCTACTGAAATTCTCTCGAATCTCACCCTCCCCTACCAACAATTTAGACAGGAGACGACAAAAGATATGCAAACAACAATACAGAGTACCGTACGAGGAGATTACAGTAGTTGAACGAAGACGAGAAGAAGTCTCCGTTTCACTGGGATGAGTTTAAACACCTTAATAGCCTTATACTGCTACCTTAATTGTAAGTATCATGTACAAACCCCTATGGGAAATTTATATAATCATGTACATATTATCAGTATGATTATGTTATTCCTGTGTTGCCTACCAAACCGCATATCGTTTTCCGCGAATACTCTGAAAAATGTTGAAATTGAGATAAGGGTGTGACAGTTTTTATATTTTGAAATGTAAAAATAATATGACTTGATTTTGTTTTTTTGCCAGTAATATGACTTGATCAAAAGCCTTGATCTTCTACTGGGGCTGATTGATTGATTAATTGCATCCCAAGTCATCATTTCAATTTACCACTTTTTGAATAAATAAATAAATTAATTAATTAACAACGGTTGGAACCGTTTGTTGTTTTGGACTTCCCTTGAGTAGGTTTGGTATGAAAGCAAATAGGGGGAGAGCATACTTATTTGCTTTTGTTACTATTTTCTAATAAGTTAATTATTTCCTATGTTTAAAGTAAAGACTAACACATATAATAGATATTCACATCTTGTCTGACAATTCCGTTTTCTTTTCATTCCAATCTAATGAATGTATCAAAATATGAGTAGTCTAATTAACAGATAAGCATTAAGCACAAGTGACGCGTCCATTTATTCACATTTTTTAAAAATAATGAATCTTGTTTTTCCCTATGAATATGTGTGATTAAACTAATAATAATAATATTAATTAATTAAATTACGCTGAACCAAACACTTTAAGGGAGAGTACCTGGATGCGCACACATGTTTATACTCCATAGTTAAAAATGTTGTAGGGACAAGAGGTTAATGAAATCGTACATGTGGATCAGATTAAGGATTTGGGAAATAAGTCTTTATTACACAAGCCGAGATAAAACTCCTCTCACATACTTACCTCATATACCGTGAATCACGAATTATAAGCACTTATTGCCTAAAAATAAGCTATTCCAAACAAGCACTTATTGTGTTCAAGATCTAGATGCTCTATTTCATGCAAGCGTTTCTTATCAATCTTTTTTTTTTAAGAGATCAATGACTTTGATATGAAGCAAAAATAAAACCATTTAGATTACATATATTCCTTGTGATATAGGACACCTTCTAAAAGAAATTGTTGGTTCAAAACATGAGATACCTCGTGGGTTATTAATGATTATTTTTTTTTTCAAATAAAACCCCTTTTACAATTTATAAGGAGAATACTTGAATTCTAATATGTACTCTTAAAAATGGGAAAATTTGCATTTTTTTTATTTATTTTAGACAGAATTAATGAATCAACTCCCTCTATTTAGTTCTAATGAGATAGTTAGAAGTTACTTATAAGATTGAACGGAAGTGAGTACTCCATATGAAATGAAAGAATTAAAATTGAATAAAAGCATGAGTGAAATTATATTGGGGAGGATGGGGCGTACATTAAAGTCAAAATGAGTGACTGAAAAAGCAAATTAAAAAGTGAGGGCCAAATGTAAAGATGTAAACGTTTGAGACGTCATTCTCTGTGCATGTGTTCAATATTTCAATGCAAACGTCCTAACTTGAAAATTCAGTGCCCTACCACTTCCCTCTCTCTTCAACTAAACCATTTTTTTCATATTTTCCCCACCACCTGCTTTTTTAGTATTTTAAATTTGTCACAAGTTATTAGTAAAATATATAATATCTTCACCCAAGGGCATTTGATCTAGTGGTAGACTAATTAAACTATAAAATGGATGAATTGAGTTTGAATACCACCTTATTTAAAAAGATTATGGGGAAGAGGCATTCTAATGGCAAAGCTTCAATCTAGATTAATCAGTTATTCGGGTACCAGATAATGGGACACCGGATGGGGTTATAAAAGAAGTATATGATCTCCTTACTAACCATATTTTAAATTCTTAATTCTAAATATTGTTCCCATGTACTGCTCCCACTCATGATGAATAGTGTTACGCATGCAAGTGTATTCATTTTTTTAGTATTCAATAATTCTATTGGGACTGAAACAGATTTTAACTAACACTACTTATTATTTTAGCCAGTAACATCATGCGAATTTTGATTCTTTAAATTTTGAACCTTTTGTTTTTTTGTTGGATAACAGGAAGAGAAATGAAGTTTACATTTGGATGACAAATATTTACGTTCCGGGTTAGAGGTCTTACATGATTAAGAGAGATTAATATAGTTAAGATAATATGAATATATAGTTAATATATATATATACACATATAACCTCTTCAAATATCACTACTGCAAATTTGAGCATTTATAACGCCTAATACATAACGGTTATAACTAATAAATGTCATGTGTCACACAAGGATATATAACATTTAAACGGAAATGGTTAATTATGTTTACCGTCATATATTACGAGACGAAATTCGTGAAAACACAAACGTAATGGTTGTAGCTAACAATCATAATATATTTAGTGACAAAAATAATGATTCTTAAGAAAATAACCGTCATGCATGTAACACTTATAAATGATTCGTCTTGCAAACATTTATATCAGTGAAGATAAAATATAACGATATTCAGAAACAATCGTCATCTAACTCTTTTATAATCCTACTAACATTCAAACCTTCAATGTCATAACTCATCACAACTCTTCGTAATTCCGTTAGACCTTCATAAGTCATAACTCATAACCTTTTGAAATCCATTAGACCTCTATTTAAACTCAATTATTCCTTATTATTCTTACTATTTTTCTTTATCGGCCTCCTCATTCCCTCCTTCATCATGTTAAGATCTCAGGGAACTCCTCTGCCGCCGCCGCCGCCGCCCCCTCATCCACCTCCTCCTCCTCAAGGTTTGTTGGTGGCAACAAATATCTCAAGTACTGAGGATCCTAACCACGTCACTCCCTCCACCTGCACCCCCTCTGCCAATTTATCTATTGCGTCGAATGATGAGATGACACAAGAGAAAAGAGCATTGGGGAAGAGTCTTGTTGTCATAAAGGAGGTCCTGAAAGCAAATTAAGAGAAAGGAAAGGAAACATATTGTAGATGGAACAAGAGGTCAAGTTTTGAAATCTGACAAGTTCACAATTTGTCCTTTCTTGTTCCACCTCATAGTAAGTTTCCTCCCCTCTCTCGTAATTTGCTTTGGACCTCCTTTATGACAACAAGACCCTTTCCCAGTGCTATTTTCTCTTCTACCATCTCATCATTTGGCGTAATAGATAGATTGGCGGAGGGGGCAGAGGCTCCAGCTTGAGATACATAACGGTTATTAGGTAAAATTTGTCACTTAATAGAAGTCCAAGTAAATAAATAACGGTGGTAATTAGTAACCGTCATATTTTGTCTCACAATAATAATAGTTGTTAAGAAACAACCGTCATGAAGCAAAAACGCTGTAATAATTTGAAACCCTTCCCCTTCCTCACACTAATGATAATACTCTGACTCGCCCTTTATCTCACTCCTCCAATGATGAGAATAAGGATGAGGATGAGGATGAGAAGAATGAACAAGATGATGAGGATGGTAGTGGAGGAGCAAGATGAAGTTAAAAATTAATAATTTATGGTTATTAATTAAGAACCGTAAAGTATTTTTGCTTGCATACTTAACGGTTTTAACTTAATATTATGGTTGATTATGCAATTAACAGTAGAGGCCAATAAATTAAAAAAAAATTGTCAAATACATAACGGTTATTAAGAATTAATCACCATTGTTTATAAAATATAATGATCTTACATCCTAAAAGAAGTGACGGCTTGTAATCCATGAAACCCTTTCTATATAAACATCCAAAAAATAAACTCCACTTCTCTACTTCTATTTTAACTTCTCAAAGCAAACTTTTGATTCAACAAAACATTATGAACAAATGCAAGAAAACTTCTGATTCATCATCTGGAAAAAAACTGAAAGATGAAATCCCTCCTTCAACAAGCATTGAAGGTCCCATCCATGCAAAATATGAGCTCCATCATATGGTCTAGGTAAACTTAAAAGAGCAAGGACGCATGGACCAGACCTTGAAGGAACTTACCTCTCTTGTTTGCTCTTTGAACGAGAAGGTGGACAAGTTATTGAAGAATAAATAATCTAATGATGCATCAAATTCTTAAAATGTCTCCTTAAATTTTTATTTTTAGTTTGTTTATTTACTTCATCTCTTTTTTGTTGTAAAATAGTGGTTCCATAATCAACTACTAATATTTTGAAAAAAAAAAAGGTATATACATTACGATTATTAAGTAACAATCTTCACTTATTAGAATACCATGTAAATACATAACAATTATACTTTGTAATCATTATATATAGTCTAACGGTTCTTATAGTAAAATTGTCATGAAACGTTAGATGAACATACAAACGATTTGTCTTCCAACTTCATATCAGAAAACAAAATAATAGTTTCTCTTAAATAACTATTAAGTAAATAGTCAAAACCTTTCCCTTCTTCGCATTCATGATCAAAATACTCTCAGCCTCTTCGTTCTTCGATGATTAGCATGAGAACCAAGTACCCTTTCATTACCCATCACTGCACGTGACTGCTCCTCTTCAACTTCCAACATATGCAATGATGGTCCAAACCCGTCACTTCCAATCTATATAAACTCTTAATTTCCTTATGTTTATCGCCATCTATTGTTCTTTGAATCGCCAAGATGAAACACCATGTTAAAACTTGCTAGAAAATCCATGATGTCACCCTCCTCCACAACCTCCTTCTCCCCCTCCTCCTCCTCCACAACCTCTGCTTCTGCCTCAATTAGAGGCAATGATGCAACATGTAGCATACAGAACGCAGAACGCATTGACCATACAGTGAGGATGATGGCAAGATATTTGTAGAGTATGAATAGGAAGGCCAATCTCATTCTTGATGAGTATGTGAATGGCCACCCTGGTCCAGACATACTCCCAGATGATTTAGGCCACTCCTCTAATGACGATTAGAATGATGATTTGTTGCGAATTTATGAAACTTTTGATTCATTCAAATCTCATTTGCTTGTCCTAACTCGCGTTTTCATCATTCGTGAGTCTTAACTAGGTCGTATTCCTTTGGTGCTCTATTCTTCTTATTCGATTGAGGTGCCTTTGTGAAGTCACGACGCGATAAAGCATTCAAGGTGACATTAACTTGCTTTTATGAAGTTATGCTCTTTAGGAAAACCTATTATTGCTCTGATCGAAGGTTCATTTCCTGTTACAAGATGTTATCAACCCATTGCTTTGACTAAATGTTCCTATTTTATTGATCTTTTTTGAAGTAACTTCTGCACCCTAAAGAAAATTCATATCCTTTTTTAGAAATATCCATATCTCTGAAAGTTACTTCAAAAAGTTCAATAGGTGCGATGAATAAATTAGTTCATGTGTACTAATGAGAGTCATACAAGAACAAGCTATGTGAATAAACTAGTTCAAATGTATAGAGAATTATACACGAAGAAGCTTTGTGAATAAACTATTTCAGATGACATATTGAATTTATTATTGTGAAGTTATGTTTCTTTTAATGGAAATCCCATATTGCTTTGACTAAATGTTCCTCTCTTATTTTTCTATTGAGCAGGTGACACCAAGTTAAAAGCTATGAAATCCAATATGTGATCAGTCATAGACTCTTCAATGTGAGAACTTATGAACTACTTGGTTTCATCTCTATATATATAATAGAGTAGTACTTCCAACATCGGGTAGCCATGCAAATTTGGATGAATCAAGATCTCAGCTGTGTGCTAGAATCAATTCCATTCCTGATTTATATATATATGATAATGTAAATGTTCACCTATACCTTATGTGTTTTCAACAATTAAGTCTGTAAAGTAAAGGAAGATGGAGGAAAAAAAATTACCTTCTCAAGGGTTTGCATACCCCTTCCCCTTTTTGATAGGGGTATATTTTTTTTCCCTAGAGTCTTTTGCTTTCCAAGGGTTAATTCCTATAAATAGACACAATTATGTATAGATTGTGTTGACTCTTAGAAATTCATAACATTCCAATACATTTTCTTCTCTTTTTCCATACTTTTGGGTTTAAAATGTACATTGAAAGAAGTGTATAGAAGAAAATGTGCATATCAAAGTATAAAGCAAAAATCAAAGAAATTCTTGGTATATTTGTGAATTAATTGAGAATTTATAAATCCTCTCTCTTTGGTAGGAGAATGAAGACAAGTTTTAAAGCCCTACAAAAACCAAGAAACAAGGAAAGAGCGAAGGAGGTGAAGCAGTGCAAAGATAGAGGGAGCTTATGCAACTTGCCTCATCAAGTTGACCAACTGGCTGTGGCAAGTAAACATTCTCAAGAAATTTTCTCTCTGTGTAACTGGCTACAGCAAGTTGACAAAGTCACTGTGGCAAGTGATATTCGTATGCTCTCTATGTAACTGGCTATAGCAAGTTGACAAACTTGCTGTAGCAAGTGAAGAATCTGAAGAAAAATTGGTTCTCTGTGTAACTGGCTACGGCAAGTTGACAGACTTGCCATAGCAAGTCCTGAAAAAGTGCAGCTGCGTATTTTGATGTCAAAAGCAAAAAAACCCTATTTAACCTAGGGAAGGGCGCCGAAATTAGACATTCTTCACCCTAGGAAGCTGAAGCACAAAAGGAGACACCTTGGAGAGGGGTTTTTAGAGAGTTTTGAAGCTTAGGTGGTGGTTCCAAGAGGGATTTTGTGACTTCTACCTTGGTTTCATCTCTTTTCTTCTCTTTTTCCTTTTTCTATGGTTTATTCAGTTGTTATGCTTAGTTTTTCTATACATTTGGACATGAGTAGTTAAGTATCTCTTCTCTTAGGATTGTTTTGAACCCTTGTATGGATTAAGTACTTATTTCCCCTTTATATTTGTGATTAATGATAAGATTATGCTGATTTTACTCTTTACTTAATGCTACTCATTGATTGGCTACTAATGAGATTGTTGGGTTCACTTGATTGATGCTTGAGAGGGCTAGATTGAGTGTAGAACTTGAGTTTAATCGTGTGAAAACTTGAAATTTATGAATCGAATGGATAGTGTTGTGAATGAGGTAGAGATACACTCATTAATCTCACATAGCCAAATAGGATTTGAAATGAAAATCAAGGTTTAATTAGTTAATTAAGAGATTAATGAATTAATTGAACTAAACACCTATTTGGAGACTTGAGAGAGTACTTATAGGTAATTTAGTATCCTTGGCTAGTACAACCTTTCATTAAGTAGCATATATTAGGGGGATTTGATTTAGTGCTTTTGAAATACAAGGGAGATAAACAATCCTAAGTTTCATTTAACACTTAAATTCAAAGAATCACTTGCTTTTATAAATTTTAATCTAAAAATAGTTTTAAATCTCTTTTTTTCACCTCAACAACATGTTTTGGCTTAACTTGATCAATTTCAAATGATTCCATTCAACCTAATTAAGAACATGGTTAGATTAGTTAACTCGCTTTTGTCATAGTCCTTGTGGATCGACACTCGTTTCTCACTAATTTATTACTTGCAACCCGTACGCTTGCGGAAGCTAAACGGCGAACAGATTGCCAATTACATTATCACTTATATATGTCAACAATTTCTATTGACTCTCCCCACAAAGCTTGGAATGTCTTGATCCATGCCAAATTACATAGTCACATGGTGTTGGAGGTACTATTGTTCTATTATATATATAGAGGAGGCAACTAGCTCAGAAACTCTTACTTGATGAGTCGTATATCCATACATTATGGTTATTATATAAAAATTGTTATGTATCATAAATGTTCACGGTTCTTTTTTATATACCATTATTTATGTACTTATTTCATAATGGTTGTCTACGTGAGACCGTTATAAAGTTTATTAAAAGTCACATTTCTTATATATAACCCGTTATGTATGTTACTGAATAAATAACGATTTGTAAAATGAGTCCGTTATATATCATGCAAGCATTACCATATATTATGACGGTTGTTTATGAGTGCCCATTAATTATTATCACAAAAATTAGTAGATCATGGCCTTACCAAACTTCAATTCATAACCGGTGTTATATTATAACCATTATAGTAAGTCCAGAGTAAATAATGGTTCAGAACCACAATATATCTACGTCGAGTTTTTATAACGTCTGTATATATGTCAGTTCAAAACTGTGATGTATGACAATTAATGACCGTTATATATTGTAATTTCTGTAGTAGTGTAATTACTACTGGCAAAAAAAAGAAAAAGGTATCATAGTTTACTAGGAGCTGATCAATGGCATATTCATCTAATATGCCCCTTCAAATTTCTTATAACTGAAAATTTCTGATATTATAACTTGTATACACAAACTTCATCTAAGAAATTTAAAATCTGGTAAAAAATAATATAAAAAATTCTGGTGATCCTTAGAAGTTCAGGTACGTATGGTTTTGTTTTTTTTTTTTTTTTTTTAGCAAAGGTACGTATAGTTATTTCAAGGGGGGAAATTTCGCACTATTTTCATACATTTCATTTTTAAAATATGTTAGTACAACTCTTGCAATCTTGAGGTACTTTTGTATGAGATAGGCTTGTTTCGTAGGCAAAAAAGATAGTAATGGGAATAATTGAATTAAGCAGTTGCTCAAAGTGTACTAAAGAAGTTGTTGTAAATCGGAACTATCAAATCAAATAACGTTCAAGGATATTATATTGGTTCGTGCATGGCAATGTGAATGGAAAAGATATGGAGGTGGCTAGACGACATATATATAAATATATACTCTTTACGAAAGAGTTAAGTGTATGGGTACATGGAGTGGTTGTAATAATAATTAATCGCATGACAAATATGAGAAATGTGAAAAACGTGGCAAAGAGAAGATAGACGCCGGCAGCCGAGGAAATCATATAACGCCAATAGATTTCAAACAATTTTGGTAACGTGGGAAAAACTACGTCCCTACCTTAATTAGGAACATAAATCTTTCTTAATTTCTTTTTTTCTTTTTTATTTTGATAATAATCTTCCTTAATTTCTATAACAATAAAATGTGTGTCTACGTCATACCTTCCGCTCACATTTGATACTACTACCTTCGGTCCTAAATATAGGATATAGTTTGTAGTGCAAATTGTACTACAAACTATGTCCTATATTTAAGACCGGAGGGAATACATATATAAGAAAACTAGTTAAAGGTATTTTAAAAATTTTATCAGGTAAAAGGGTATAAATTTAAACGGATGCCACATATCTTTGATTTATATTCAAATCAATAACTTTAGTTTTAAATACTTTTATATATAGTTGATGAAGATAGATAGTACATATCTAGAGATATACAGCAACACCTTTTTTTTTTTATTTTTGCCAAGAATATACAACAACACCTATTGAAGATGAGTTGCATTATATCCCTCTAACAAAAATTGTTTTTAATTAGTTATGTATAACTACTTTTCCCTTAATACTCCCTCCCGTCCAAAATATAAATCCTTAACTAATTCAAAATAAACAAACAACATTAGTTTAGCCATTTATTGCGAATAATTAATAAAATTTACACCTATTCTGCCTCTATTAATCATTAATTAATCTGTTAATCTCTTATATTTTAGATTAAACTTTTATTTTTTCAGAAAACTTCTTATATTTTGAACCGAAGGAGGTATATTACATGGCTGCCGCAACATTGGCTTTCATATACACGTGTGGGAAACGCGTAGGGGTGGCGTGTTTAAATAATTAATGTGTGTAGACTTGGAATTAGAATATGCTTGTATTTATTTGTTTATTTATTTATTTTGTTAATTAAATGTAGATGGATGTAGTCATCATAAACGTGTTTGACTCTGAGACAGAGCCACATGAGACATCCCACTTTACGGCACTAAGTTAATACACTGAAAGGTGCATGTACACACGGACCAGCCTGACTCGGTGACTCCCACCGACCTTCTTTGACAAAATTACACATGCTTGTCCCAGAGTATCAATTTTCCTAATGCATTTGGTGCAAGTATACATTTAATCCTCTTATTTTATGTAAAGTTTTAGTTTAGTCCCTTAACTTTTTAAAATAACATGATTTCAGTCTATTAACCCTAACATTGTTAGACTTAAATTGTAGGGTTAAAGATCAAATTTATCAAAGAAGTTTTGTCCAAGCAGTGTCTAGCACAAATATATTTTAAAAGGGGTAAAAATACCAATGAACAATTAAAAAGGGGCATCTATCACAAAAACCGTTAAATCACTACTAACGGCGTTAAATTATAAGAGAAGAAAACCCTAATGATGTTAGTATGAATTTAAAATTTTTTGTACTGGATGCCCCTTTTTAATTATTCATTGGTATTTTTGCCCCTTCTAAAACATATTTATGTAAGACGCTCCTTAAACAAAACTTCATTAGTAAATTTGTTCTTTAACCCTAAATTATAATTATTTGTAATGATAATTATTGTTTTGAAATTTAAACTTAACATGTTAACATTTGAAAATGTGTTTTGAACATTTAAATTTCAAAATATCAGCATTTTTTAATAGGTGTGAGGGTTAGAGGACTAAAAAAGATACCTTTTAAAGCCAAGGAGCTGAAATGAAACTTTATGCCAATGACTAAATTTATACTTTTGTTTAGATATCTATATTGGCTGACGTGTTTTGTGTTACAGAACTTTGAATTTTTCAAACTCATTCTTATTTACACTACTGTGCTTCCTGAGGCTGCCTTTCTCCTTAATTTGGCTTGTTCCGCAAATTATCAATTATCAAGGAAAATAGTGTCGCACAAACATAAGATAGTATTAGCATGCTATCCACATTTTGGTGGGTCTAAAGAGCGGGTTTAGTTTATTGGAATATCTTCAACCATAACCAACAAATGTTAGTTTAATTGGTATAAGAGTTGGTTTATAATTATAAGGTTGTAGATTCAAATTCCACCGATATAAAGATCTTGTTCTTTAATTAGTAGGCGATTTGTAAGTGCTCTTTAAGTTTAGAGGCATGCCCCTGTCTACAGTGAACCCCCGCAACCCAACTCACCTAAACTTTTAATTATATACCCAAAAAAAATTTCTCCAACAATAATAGTGCCATTCATTAATATTTGTGGACACATATTACCTTTTTTTTTTCTATAAAAAACTTCCCACTTTCTTATTTCCTATCCTTCTTATGTCATTCCCTTTTCCTGCTTGGCCCCTATTAATAAAACAATCCATTCATATCCTATTTATCCTTTCATAACACTATTAAATCTGTTATCATTTCATTATTATATGTCCATTATCATTCTTAAATATAGATTCTTCATAAACTCAACCTGGAATAATTTTGGTTTTTGCATAGGAGTATTAAGTTTTGAATTATATATAGGACAGTGAATTATGTAATTTCATTCTTTTCAGTTTCCTCTTTCAACTTCATAAAGTAATTACATAAAATATGAAAAATACCATACTTGTGTTTACGATTTTTTTCTCTTGATATGTGACTTTATGAAACACACAAGAAGACTATAATCTCTCCAATCTTAAATATAAGAATTAAATAACTAATCTATATAGTTAATGAAAATTATTTAAGTTAGTTATTTACAAAAAAAACATGTGCTTGTTTCTCTAAAGTACCTCATTTAATCATTTACATTAAATATTATTTAGGAATAAAATCTTAGGGAGAGTTTAAAAAAGTTATAAATTTGAAAGACAAATTAGATTAAAATCTTATATTTACTGTCAACACCTGTTTCCATTTCGATATACACAGAGTAATAGAAATCAAGTTCTACAGGCATACAGAAGAGTACATATATACTGATAAAAGTACTTGTTTACAGTCCAAAGTCAACCATACAGAATGCGACAATATACACTACTATTACAAAATATCCAAAAGTATTTTTGACATAGACTATCTATAATCATGAACTTTGTATTTACCTCGAGGCACATGCCAATCACTTCCCTTGGTCTACATTCTGGCCTTTTGATCTACTGGCACCTGCTGAGATGTTTGATTTAGAAAAAGGGGTGAGATTCTAGAGAATCCCAGTAGAAACATGTTATCGTTCATAGAAAATGGGAAAAGTAAATATGATATATGCCATGTATGCACCAATTAATGAACAATATAAACATGTCATCTGCATGTATACATGAGTAGGGCCCAGCCCCACTAATCTGCACCGGTTGGTCTTCTGCCAACTCCAGTGTAAGTGCCTCTAGCACTACTAGCCCCTTTCTGGGCAAAACATGTTGATTAATAAAGCGCATTTACAAACAATGGCATCCACATAATCATAAAACTATGGCATGATGTATGAAGGATAATGTCCCTACTTCAAAGTTCTATCGACCCCTTTTTGTGTGCCTCGTGAAACGTGTCGACTTTCGGCTCCCGATTCGGTCTTAAAATATTAAATGTACAAGAAATAGGTCATAATCTATCCAAGTATCATTTTAGACTCTTCCATAGTGTTTCTTGTGGTTATATTAGCCTATGGTGAACATTTACCAAAATGCTCCCAGGACCTCAGCTCGGCCCCACCGTATCGGGCCCGATGGCACATTTTTCCAAATTTTTGACTAGGGACATCCTGCCACATTTTTGTCCAAGGAATCCATTTCCGGACTCAAATTTACCAAATTCAATGTCAAATTACAAAATTACCCTTGGCAACCCTACTTTTAGGGTTTTAGAGGCGTTTCCGTAATTATGCTTTCTCAACCTTTTTCGAAAAAGTGCCCAACTGTAACCCCACCTATTTTTGGCCACTGAATACAATGGAATCATCAAATCATTGAAAATCCAACTCTAAGGCCCTCAAACATCCCTGGCCGAAATTATGGTGTTCTCCAGGAAAAATCGGGGTTTTACGATTTCGGCTCCGTAAACGCGTTCCTTTATACTCCTAACCACTTTATTAACCATCTAATTGAGTTATAACAACCATTTGAACTAAAATTGGGCAGCATAACCCTTAGGCATACACTTTTCCAAAATTTAAAACCAATGGCAATCCGGCGAAATTTCATCGATTAAATTGTCAACAGCTGTGAGAATAGTTAATATACGAAGGTTTGGAAGTTACCTCGAGCTCTCACAAGCTTTTCCCCAAAGATGGTTGAAACCCTAACCCTTGGACAACAAATTTTTGAGCCTCCAAACCTTAAAAAACAAAGAGGAGTAGCTTAGAGTCGGAGTTATACGCGTTAGGAGCTAAATCGTCGGAGAAATCGGCTTACCTTGCTAGATTTCTTCCCTTTCTCTCTCTAAACTCTCTCAACTTTATCTCTCTTATTTCAGGTCTGTTGCAGCATGAAAATGGGTTTAAGAGGAAGATGATGATATATTTATCATATATTTTACATTATTTTATTCATTTGTTTTATTTTCCAAAATTTCAAAAATGAACTTATGTACATAAATCCTTATGTACATGTAACTATGCTCATTAAATCCAATCAATATTTCCTTATTTATGACACATGTAGGAGACACCTAGGGGTCCCTCCCTATGGTCCCAATTGGCTTCACAACTTGTTCCGGTTAGTTTACACGTAAAGTCTCAATTTTGGTCAAAATTGCATTTTTTGCTCAATTTTTTCATAAATTTATATTAAATTGACTAAAATATTCTAAATATATTTTTAACCTTTATTTTCCTTAATTAATTGAAATTAACTTCAATTAATTGAAAAATAATTTATTTTGTGCTATTTTGGCAAAATTACGATTTTGCCATTATCTTTCTAATCCAATTTCTTCTCTTATTTTTCTTTAGCCAATTTTCATCTATTTTTGGACCAAATATTTTTTCTAATATTCCTTCATTTTTGGACCTTAATATTGGGCCTTTTAAATTATCCAAATTAATTCCATAATTATTTTTGCCCAATTTCCCATGAAATTGAACATTTATGAAATTCATAAATTTCAAATTCATGAATATTCACCATTTTATTGAATTTCCCAAATAATTACAATATATTTAGTGAATATAAAATTTGGGGTGTTACGTTTACAACCAAAACAAACATATGTACAAACTCTTAGAATGGACGAAGTACCAGTTTGACCTAAATTTACTCCTAGCTTATTCACTTGGAATTCAGACCCATTCTTGTGGATTATCAATTTAACCTTGTACCTCGAGTTTGATATGGATCCTCTCCGTTTTCTATATGCAGGATGCAACATCAATTCAGTCTAGGTCAAGATTGTCACACCCACATCTTATTTTAACTTATTTTAGAGTATTTATGAAAAATGATACGCAGTTCAGTGGGCAACACAGGAATAGCAAAACATACTGATATTATGTGCACGATTACAAAAATTCCCCATAGGGATTTATACTTGATAATTACAATTAATGCAGCCTCGCAGTGTTACGTGGGTGTCTACACCCGTCCCAGTGGAATGGAGACATCTTCCAGTCTTCGTTCCACCACTGCAATCCCCTCGTACGGTTCTCTTCTTTATTCTCAGCATACGTTCTGTCTTCTCCTATCTAAATTGTTGGTAGGAGAGGGTGAGATTCTGGGGAATCTCAGTAGGAAAGCAATGCCAATATGCATGCAAGATAAGTGCTTAATGCATGACGTGCTTGCATTACATAACTCATGCTCACACAATGACATATCTGCGTGCTCAATGTTTCAAACAATATACGTATGGCCATAGCATAAACAAAAACAGAGCTTCAATTATTCATATATGTTTCATAAAATCAAGCAAAGCAATAACATGCATCATTACACCAGTACAAATATCAAATACATGCAAGAAAGGTAAGTTCCCTACCTTAATTGCCCTTCCATGATTTTTGAATAATGTGCCTTGATTTACGTGCCAATCCCTCGGGCCCTCTACGTGGTCCTAAAACGTCAAATGTACAGTTGAGACACTTCCATAGTGTTTCTAGTGGTTATATTAGTCTATGGTGAAAATTTACTAAAATGCCCCCAGGACCACGGCCGGCCCGATGGCACGTTTTCCCAAAATTTTGTCTAAGGCTATTCTGATGTATTTTTGCCCAAGAAATCCATTTCCGGGCTTGAAAGCACCAAATTCACTATCAAATTATGAAAATACCCTTGACAGCCCCGATTTAGAGTTTTAGGGGCGTTTTCGTAATTATGTTTTTTCGGCCTTCACTGAAAAAGTAACAACTGTAACCCTACTTATTTTTTCCCACTGAATCCAATGGAACCATTTATTTCATGAAAATTCAGCTCCTACCCCCTTGAAATAGTGCTGGCCGAAATATTTCAAGAAAAATGGAAAATTGTAGTTTTGTGTTTTAACTTCCAAAAGTTGTACTTTTCCACTTCTAATCCGTTATTATCTTATTTAAACATATTTTAACCATGATTCAAAAAAATTTCGGCGGCATAACCCCTTAGGGTTCTAGCTTTTCCAATTTTTCAAATCAACCAAAAATCACCAAACTAACAACAAACTTCAAAACCAACTTCATACAAGTAGATTTGAGTTTGGTGTAGTTACCTCTTAGGCTTCTTGGTTTCTCTCTCTATATGCACCCTCTCTCTCTCTCTCTCTTCTCCTTGAGCTAATAATGAGTCTTCAAGATCATAGATTCATGAAGAAACAAGGTTTAGAGAAGGATATAGGGAAATGTTACAAGAAAAGCTTAAGAATCAACTCTTACCTTAAGATTTCTTTTTCATCTTCTCTCTAACTCTTCAAAGTTTCTCCAAACTCTCTCTCTCTCTCTATGTTGAACAAAAATGCATGAAGGGAAGGGAAGAGAAAGCCTTCATAAAAATGCTCCCTTGATTCCAAATCATTGATCTCATCTAAGATTGAGAAGGCAACACTTGTCTTACATCGTACCTCCCTCCATGCATTCACCATACCTCTCTCCACTTTATACCATACCTCCTTCATCATTGACTGCAATTAGAATTGGACTAGATTTTCCCCTTGTCTTGCTACAAAAACCGTCCCCTCTCCTCCTTACTCTAACCAAGCCCATTTCTCTCCCAACTAACCAAACTAACACTCATTTTCACCCCTCATTTCATACGTTGGACGAAAATTAGGGAGAAGAAAAGAAAAATATATTTCTCTAATTTTATAATTCCCTTAATTGATTTATACCCAAATCCCTCTAATTTTACAATTCTTGATTTATTCCATTAAGAATAATCCACATTATATATTTTCCTTGATTAATTGAAACTAATTTCAATTAATTGGAAAATAATTAATCTTGGGCTAAATTGGAAAAATTATGATTTTGCTATCACATTTGTCATTTAACTCATTTCTCGAATTAATTTGCCTATTTTTTCATGAATATGAATCTTTAAAAACTCATAAGATCTAATTTCATGCATATTCACCCTTTTTATTGAATTTCTCAATTAATTATAATATATTTTTGATGAATAAAATTTGGGATGTTACAAAAATGAAAATTGAGACTTATTTTCATGTTAATTCAAGTGATTCTTTTGGTAGTTCATAGGCAATTGAAAATTATCATAACAAACCTATTAAGAAAAATTGGATTAAAGTATATTAACTATGAAATTCATGCTAAACACGGTTTGAAAAAATCATTCGAATAAGATAGCATCTTATTTCCTCAATTATTAAATCAAACTAGCATTCTAGATTGCGTATTCAGAAGAGACTTGGAAGAAAGTGTGGAAAGGATCTAGTTCTTGCCGAGCTGAGGCACCATAAAAGGTTGAATTCAAGTTATATATATATATATATATAATAGGCACCATAAATAGCTAAATTCAAACAAATTTCATGAGTGAGAAAAACAAATTCTACAATCACCTAACAAAAGTGAAGAGAATATTTGAATTTTCCAGAGCTTTCGAGAAGATAAAGTGATGTTGTCCACAAAAAAAGAGAAGATAAAGTGATGTAACCACCCAACTCAGTCTAATTAAATTAAACATCCCAGTGTGTGCGCGCACATTGGTGACCGAAGTAGATATTACAAGCTAAATTCAATTAAATTGAACATCAAAAGAGCCGTTCAATGAAAAATGTATTATTTTCACCACACAAGTTTTATTTCTGGAACCTAATGTATGTTGTTCTGGGGTTCGTTTCTTCAACTTAAAAAAAAAAAAAAAAAGGTACAAAAAAGGGTAAAGGATCCCATAGAAGAGAAAAGAAAGAACAATCGAAATACATAGAATCTGCAAAACGTTAAACTATAACTCCAACCTGCACAAATGATTGGAAAATTTAAAAGTTATGGATGATTTTTAGTGAATTACTTTTTCATGTCTATAGTGTCTTCTAGACTATAGCAGGAGACTCTGAGTCCTCAACTAACACAACGAGATTGACGAGAAAGCTACTGATCCTTGCATCTCTTCTCCATTTCCTCCAGATTTCGGATATCCTTCTGATACTTACAGATCCGGTAGATAGACCTGCCACCACGTTCATATACGTTCAAATCGGAGTCAGAAACCCAAACATAACTAAGGTCTAAAGCTTCTATTGTAAAATTGTTACTTACCAGTATAGAAGACATGCTGAAACACACAGTATCACGTTTCTCTGAGATTTGTACAGCTACGTTAACCCACCACAAAAAAGAGTCAGCAATGTACATTACTTTAGGGCAAAAAAAGGAGAGAAAAGATATGCCACTAGATCACGGGACTAAATTGAGCAAATTAAAAGTCCAGAATATGATGTGAAATCCAGATGATTTCAATTTAAACATAAAATACACTTTAACACAATTTAAACTAAAGGAGAGTAAGTTAAGACTAAGCATACAAAAATCTAAAGAAGAAGAAAAAAAGCTTTTGGGCATTGGTAATCAAGTTTCATGTCTCATTTGAACCATTACAAGAATGTCAAGTCAATTCATCAATCGTGATCTGTCTTGAATTCAAGTTAACTGATTCAGATCAAGATTATTATTAATTGTGTCTTTTTCATTATAATGTTGCTACTACTATCAGAAAGTTTTGCTCAGATTAATCTGCTGCAATTTTATTTCCATTTTAGCAATAATCCCATGGACTGTATTTTTTATGATGAAACTGCAATGATTGCACATATAGAATTATAACTGTACAGAATCAGATGTCCTCTTATTATTCTTCAACACACTAAAATCAACAATTAGAAGGCGTGAATTTTTTACTGCTAGTATATTATTATGTCGCTTATTGATTACTTTACAATCTTGCTAACAAACATCAATTTTTCATAAGTTGTAGTGTTGCATAAAATCTTTCAAACTTAACAAACTTGCTGCTACAATGACCAAAAGATGAAGAATCGTGACATTTCTGTTAGCTGTACATTATCTACTAACATGTCTTAATAAAGCTTGCATCACTTCAGAGTGGTAGCATATTGTTGTGTAAATATACGCAGGAAGTCCTTTTAATTTTGTCAATCAAGATAATTTTGCATTTTCCAAATTTTCTTATATGATTGTCGTTCATTTTACATTACTAACTTTAACTTCATTGTAATCAATTGTTCTCTTTTAATTTCGTCAATCAAGACAATTTTGTATTTTTCAAATTTTCTTCTATGATTGTATTTCATTTTCCTATACTGATTTCAACTTCATTGCAATCAATTGTCCTCTTCCCATCCAGAGCAAGAGGAGATTTTCTAGTTTAGAGAAAATGGTGAGCCAAACTGTTCAAGCAAAGCAAGAAGAAAAATGTGGCTGGTGTTTTTTGCTATCAAAGCATAGTTCCCAGAGCTCAAATATCTCTAGTTTCCTAGGTTCATGCATTTTTTTTCACATTGAGACGCTTTTGGATATTTAAGAAACAAATCAAACCATAAAGCAGCAAAACAAGGATCTTGGGAACCAAAAAAAGGGACTAGCAGATATAAGAAATAAGAAGCTTTATGAACAATGAACTCTGAAGCATTATTAGCTTTGATTAAAGACAAGAGAAAATTGTATACTCCCGGCAGTACACCATTTAGAAAAAAATATCTCCAACCCAAAAAGATTTAAAACTGAATAATCGAAGAACACAAGAAGGAGGCCATGCATGACACCATAATAAGGGATAATTATGACATCATTGTAAAAAGGTAAACATAGAACATAGCCTATAAGAAAACTAATGGGAAACAATATCTGAAACCAAAATATAAGCGTCCATAGGCATAGACTGGGGATTCCTGTAGTTATTTTGCAACACTTAATGCGTTTAAAGACCTTTCGAGCCACAGGACACAGCAAACATTCACTCTCTTAAGTACTTCATAACTCCGATTGCCTTTGCTATAAGGCTACTGACACACAATGAAAGGACATAAGGCCAAGCAACAATGTTTTCTCTCCTATAGCATCTTGCGAATAATGTAAACCATAGCACACAGAACATCATCAACAATTAAAATTACTTTAATGTGATCTGCCAGTATCGAAATTTAAAACCATCAGTAATTACGAGCGTTGAACGAGTACAAGTTACATTGCTAAGAAATAAGAACAACAAGTTCTCCAACAGAGCTTCGACATGCAATGATCCACAATCTAAGCAATCCAAACTGCCATACGAGCATATATGACGAAGCATTAGAACCTAAACAAATTTAATTAAGGTACTTACAGATTTCTCGTATCGATCTCGCTCCGCAGCAGTACAAACCTCAGAAGTACACATCAATCGATGTTCATTCTTCCAGTATATATCTGAAAACATCAGAAATCCATTTTCAGGAAAACCAAATGCCACGATCACCCCTACGGGTCTCACCAGAATGTGAGATGCGTGAGACCACAGGCAACAGAAAAGAGACAGAAAGCGATGAAAATCCATCTTCATTAGCCTGATCTAACTAGATTAAATTTCCACACCTTTCATCCGGAAACCCTAAACTGAAAATAATTGCAGACATATTCATTCCCCTTCCAGATGAACAAAATAAAACAATGGCATCCTCATTTCCATGTCTTTATGGGCCGAATTAAGACAAAATCCAGAAAATAAATGAGAAGAGAATCAAGAAATGGGAGAGAATACCAAGAAGCTGGAAGCCAGCGAAGGGGACGATGAAGAGGGCGGGTTGTAAGATGAGGGAAACAAGGGAAACGAAACGGTTTTTCAAGAGCTTGGGAGCGGGGAGAGTAAGAAGAACGGCGAGGGCGGCCTCCGCGGCCACCACGTACGTCAGAATCATCCACTGCAGCGCCATTTCACTGAACCTTCCTCTGGAAATGCCAAGCGAATAGGTGTTTTCTGTTCTGGGTGCTTTGCTTTCTTTGGTGGTTTTTCTTTCTTTCTAGGCCGCTTTGCTTCAAGCCTCCATCAACTTCTCGAATTTGTGGGCCATCTTTGGAGATTCCAAATAAACACAAATTACAATGCGTGTTGCATGGGAAGCTGACCACAAGCACAAGGAAACATTTTTTTTTTTCTGATTCCTTTTTATTAAATCAAAACTTTAACAAAATTTTTTAAAAATAATAATGGATTAAATTAATTTAACTACAAGAGTATAGGTATTGACAACTTATTTTAGGAGAAAATAACTTATTTGGGATTTTAAAATTTAAGTGGTACTCTATCTAATCCTAAATATAAGACAGAGTTGATTTTTTTTGGAGAGATTAAGGAAATTAAATAAGTTACTTAATCATATCATATATTATGTATTCTTAGATTATATATTAGTTTATTATTCAAACTAATTAATTTGAAGAAAAAAATAAAAATACTCTAAAGTACTCCCTCCGGTCCTAATTATAGGACAACATTTAGGAGTTGATATTGGTCCTAATTATAGGATAAAATTCTAATTTTTGTCAATTTCTTCCCAAAATACCTCATATTGATACTTTCTCAATAATAATTAAGCACAATAATAATTTAAGAATACACCTATGTATTCTATAAAGTGAGTAATGCCTGCAACTCATTAATGCCACATACACCTCAATTTTACTGTTTTTTTTTAATTTTAAGTTTTAAATAAGAGTATTTTAGGAAAATAAATATGATTAATTAATTTAACCACTATCCTTAATTTCTCCAAAATTAGGTAAATATGTCCTATAATTAGGACCGGAGGGAGTAATTTAATTAATTTCATTAATCTCTATAAAAAAATCAACTTTGTCTCATATTTAGGATCAGAGAGAGAGAGAGTATTCTTTTATCCCCCTTTCCTTTTGTCTTTGTGCGAGCACTTTTTTTTTTTCCATTATCTTTTCTCTATACTTTATGACCTTATAGCGGTAGTTTGCTTAGCACCATATTTCATAGGAAAATATAAATAAATAAATGATGATGATTGCATAAATGATGAAAATGATATTGTCAGGGTAAAAAATGATTTTTAGTAGTGGACAGATGGTTTACGACCTATCTGAATTAAAAGGTTGTTTGGTTGTCGGGAAGGATGAGAATAGAATTGGAAAAAATAAAATAAAATGACTAAAATATGCGGAATAATGTAGATAAGTTAATATTATATTTGATCTTTTACATTTGTGGTATGGGAGGAATGAAGGATGTTGTGATATAAGAAAGATACTCACATACTCCAATAATACCACATCATCTGGACTAAAATGTGAATTGTTTCAGATAAATTATCAGCCAATTAAGGTTAAAATAATCTGAGATGCTGTGTTTTCATTTGATAGAGTTCAAATGATATGATTCTACTGGAACATATGCAAATATTTCTCTTAAAATGATCTTTATTGTATTTTTATTGTATAAAATTTAGATGACATGACACTTCGGAGAATAATACGCAAGTATTTCTCTTAAAATGGCCTTTGTGATTCCTTCCCATTCGCTAGACTTTAACTCCAACAACCAAATGGATCCAAATTTTTTCAAAAAAGAATTGTGCGAAGGTTTAAGAGCAATAGAAGCTATGAATAATAGATTTAGATATATGTATGCATGTATAATAGCAGCAAGGTAAGGAACCACGTTGCTCTTTTCTTGAATATTGATCGTACATAAATTCTTAGATACCCAGTGATTCAGAAAATCCCAGAGAGAGAGAGAGAGAGAGAAGAGGGAGTGAGGGGAATGAAGCCTGGTCCGAGAAACTCGTACCTTTCAATAAGCAGTCTCGAGCCAGACGACATTCCCCACACTCGCATTCTCCCACCTGTTTGTTTCATCAATCAATTTTGAATTTCCCTCTCATTCATTTTGTGTGTTACAGATTCATCTTCCAAACAGGGACTCTCGAAAGCGGGATATATATATACCTCTTGGTATTAAAACAGAGACTGAGGGAAAGTTATCTTTGACTTTAGAACTCAACTTGTGCAACTTACAGAACCTCTCTTTGTCGTTAAGACTTTCCAACCATTGAGTTCTATGTTGCTTGCAGACAAGGTTTTTAATTACCCCTCCATATCTTTCATCACTGTCATAATACATAATTATATATAATAATTAACCTTATTCATTATATCGCTTCAATGTATTATTATTTTAAAAAAAAAAATCTCAACCCCCCTTCTTTTCTTTTCAGCAAAAGTCATCACTTTACAAAATACTTTGAAGTGCAGCAGTTAAAATATTATTTAATCACCCATCTTTACAAAACCAATGATGTTGATGTTCCAGCTCTTCTAGAACTAGAAATACTTTCCAGGGGTCCTAATTCAGGTTGGTAGGAACAAAGAACACGTGCAGAATTTAAATTAATTTAATTTGATCTAAACAGCATAATCCTGCATAAGTGAGAAATAAACGCAGAATTATTCTGCTTAGATTAAATTAAATTGATTAATTCAAATGCATGTGTAGAACAAACCCTTTCTACTAATAGCTTTATAGTCTAATGATATGAACGCTTCTTGTAAGTGGGATGTCACAAGTTTGATTCTACTTATATCCATAGGCCATTTTGTCCCTATCCCTCTTATCAGGGGAAAAAAACAAGAATAAGCCCTTTATGGTACAACATATCAACAGTTGAGAGATAAACACAACAAATAAAACCTGCATTTCGGTACTACAGAATCTATTATATAAATAAATCTCCCACATGGTTTTTATCTTTTTTTCCTAAGAAAGGAATTAACATTTTTCATTTCCTTAACATTTGAGAAATTCAAATACCTCAGATTTTTGCCTTGTCTACTCTTCTTAGCAGCAATTAAAAGAGATGTCACTTTGTGTCCAAGGGTCGCTCTTATTCACTGGGGATGAGTAGAACATGCTTCTATGCTTTGGCCCTCAATGTGAGGTTCACTTATTAGAAATAGCTGCTCATCATTGCCGATCATGTCTACGTCAAGAATTCTAGCACCATGCTGAGATAAAATGCAGGAACCATTGGGAGTGTTTAATTGTTCTCTTGCCAACTTTATTAGCTCTTCAATGCTTCCAGGAACCCACAGGATTGCTCCTGCTCTTCCTTCCTTTTTGTGATCCCATGGGTGGAAAGGAAATACTGTGCATTTCTTTTTCGGACTTCCATCTCCTGACGGCGAGGCGAGCGTTTCTGCTATCTCTGTGCAAGTATATATGTGAAACTGCTTACCTGAAAAATAAAATTAAGATGTAAATATGAAATATATATATATATATATATATATATCAAATATAATCACATTCTTTTGTACCATGTATTTTGTCGCCTGTTTGGTTAGAGGGGATGGGATGGAAGGGGATGAAAAATGAGTCATTTTCCTTATTTGGTTTGAAATTTTAGAGAAGAGAGGACGCCGAAGTTCCCCTCCCCTCCCCTCTAACACTTATTTTAACTTCCCGCTAAATGAGGGGTTTTGGAGGAGAGCCAAAATTTTGGATTATTTTACTCTTATAACTTATGTGATATTTCAATAATAACCATGATGAAAAATATTATGATAAATAAAAATAATAATAATATTATTATTATTATTAAAATATTTTACTATAAAAAATATTGTTATACAAAAATTATTATAATTAAAAATATATTATTAAAAAATAATTTAATATAAACAGTATATACTTATGAATAAAAAATTATTATTATTATAACATATGCTCATACAAATTCAAATAAAAAATATTATCATAAATAAAAAAATATCACTATTAAATTAATTTGAATAAAAATATATTTTTATTATTAAAAAATTTATGAAAAAAACGTTAAAAAAATTATATTTTCACAATAAAAAATATTATTACAAAATTTATTTAAAATAAAAAATATTTTAATTATAAAATATGTTAATATAATTTTAAATAAAAACATTATTATCATGTTCTGATACCATATGAGTGAACTAAGAGTTAACAACAGCCTCTGGACAGGGCAACCACAATGGTGATTAGCTGTCCTGGCCATGTTAGGGTAAGAGCCAATACTTCGCCCACTTAGAATCTCATGCAGTAAGAACCTCCGATTATGATTTCGAAAGTTTATATTAAGCCATCTTGTCAAATATGCTCTAATACCATTACTGAGTTAGAGTGGGTATATACTCATGGCATATAGGAAACCATAGTGATATACATATTATGCCAGATTTTGACCATAAAAGATGTAAGTTATGGAAGGATCTTTGTCCTCTTTAATACAAATATTCTATTATAGAGCTTCTTTTTAGAGCTCGGACCTTCCTCTTTCACACCATGCCAATATAGCCTTCCTTCATTTCCTACTGGAGGCGTGACTGACTTAATTTATATATAACCATATATATAGATACAATGGGAAGATATGACTTAATTTAAGATATTACTTATTAGAAAAATGTAAGGTAGGATGGAGAAATATAAAATATCATAAAACAAATAAGATAATATTAAAATATGGAGAATTACAATCACCTCATAAATGGGGTGTAAAGAAGAAAAAAAGATGAGAAAAAAGAAAAAAAGGAAAATATGGAAAACCAAGATATAAATTCAAAAAATATCCCAAAAATAAGTTTTATAATAAGTATAAGCCACGTAAATATTTCAAAACAGGAAAAAGAAGAATAAATTATGATAAAAAACCTAGAAAATGTAGGTGTTATAATTGTGGAAAGTTAGGACATATATCTACTAATTGTAAAGAACCAATGAAAAAAGAAAGTAATGAATATATTAGAACAAGCCTCTTTAGAGGAAGAATAAGTATAGAAAAATATTTTATGCCAATATTACAAGAAATGGTATTAGACCCAACAAATATAACAATACCAAGACAATTACAACTAGAATTAGATAATACTGTAAATTATAGTGACAATAATATTAGAAGGATACAAACAAATGATATGATACCACCAAGAACTATAAGAATAAACACACCGTTAATTTTGATATTAACATTAATCCACATAGATTAAGTCTCGATAATATAAGACCACATAGGAGACCACAAATAAGTAGAACTCTGAGTTCAAGAGAATCTATAGACAATAATTATCAGAGAAATCTAATAGCTGAAATACCTATAACTTCAAATTTAACAGAAATAAGACCTAATACCAAGGAGAAAGACATTATAAAAATAGAAATAAAGAAAAATGCTATATGGATTGAAACTAAAGATATAATAGATGAAGGGAAAATAGTACTATAGAAATAGAATATAAAGAATATAATCAGGAAGTAACAGCTGAAGGAACATATGCCCATACAAATTTAAATAAGAAATATTATTATAAATTAAAAAAATATCACTATTAAATTAATTTCAATAAAAATATTTTTTTATTATTAAAAAAATTATGAAACAAACTTTAAAAAAATTATATTTTTACAATAAAAAATATTATTATAAAATTCATTCAAAATAAAAAATAAATTATTTTAATTATAAAATATGTTAATATAATTTTAAATAAAAAATATTATTATCATGAAAAATATATTATTTTCCTTAAATTTAAAATAATATATTTTTTAAAAATATATTAGTTTATATTAAAAATAGATTATTATGAAATTAATTTAAAATGAAAATATGTCATTATAAATAAAAATATATATTATCATACAATTAATTTAAAACAAAACATATATTATTATATTAATTATAGATACAAATGTTATTATATTAGTTAGACACGATGAAAATTAATTTATATAGCATATAAATAAAAAATATAACCAAATATGTTATGGTAGAATAATAAATTGCTATCATTCCCTCCTCCCATCCTATCTTAAATCAAACTACGGATCATTAAAAACCTCCCGCCTCTTATCTCCACTAACTAAACTAAACAAGGTAACTCTCTATCCTTTCATTCCATCCCCTGCCTCCAAACCAAACAGGCCCTAAATGTATTCAAAATATGCATGTAATGATTCAAAATATGCAAAATCTTGAATTGCCAGCTATCATGCACTCTTACGTAAATACTTCCTCCAATCCTTAATTAACAGTTAATTGAGAATTGGATTTGATCTTATATATAAGACCCCAATCTATTTTGTCTCCCAAATTTATATTTTTCCCCCTCAAAGTATCCATATTGATTGCACATATTAAGAAATTTCTATCAAAAAGTGGTCATGATGAAAGATGGTATTTTAAGAAAACTAACCTATATTTATTACAAATAACTAATATAACTAACTTCTTTAATCTACTTAAATTAGTCAACTAGCTCTTATATTAAAAATCAGAAGCATTATGATATTAAGAATCTAAACACAAACAGCTATGATATTGGACCACTGAAGGGGTTTCTTATAAGCAATGGAAGCGTTGGGAGAGATTATCAAATATGTTATCATGAAAATTAAGTCACACTCCATCAATGCATCTAACAAAATTCAGCGTTTCAATAGATACTCCAACATTCTAAATGCTTGTGTTTGGCATTTTAACATCATATATTCACATTAGAATATTACCATACGCGACCTAAGAATTTAACACCTTACCTTCAGAAGCATTGTGTGCAAATATGTGACCTTGTTTTTTAAAAAAAAAAAAAACTAACTAAAAATAAATTTCCAAACAAGTTTTTTTTTTTTCGTTTTTAAAAACAAAAAATTGTTTTCAAAACAAGAAAACAAACAAGGCCACAACATCTATCATACCTTGTGTTTCCTGAATACCATCTGATACCTCAGCCAGCTGAGAAATTTTTGCTACTTCAAGTAATCTGATCATGCTGCTATTTCCACCTATGCGAGCTTCATCAAGTGGTGTATGTCCCCACCTGCAAGGAAAAAAATGGTCAATAAATTTGTACTAAATTCAATACGCAATAAAAGTAAAACACGTCTGATATTGACATAATGAACTCACGTCTGATAAAAATAACTCGAAATTCAGATCATACCTGTCCGTGGATAAAACACTTGCTCCTGCTTCTATGAGCATTTCAGCAACCGTGAACAAGCCCTCCGAGGCAGCTATGTGAAGAGCTGTTCGTTGATCATAATTTCTAGAATCTGGATCTATACCATGGGCTAAAAGCTTTCTTAAAAGGTCCAGTTCCTTTGTTGCAACAGTCATGCACAGAAAACTTCCAGCATCTTCAATAGTAAGAGTAGCTCCCTTACTTACGAGCAAAGAAGCTACTTCTTCATGTCCATTCTTTATGGCTTCAAACAAGGGAGTATTCCCAAACTTATCTAGTACAAACGGTTGATTAAAATGTAAAACAGAGACGTCTTCAGATAAAAAATATTGTGATTATTAAAATTCACAGAAGTCTGTTTAAATTTCAACAGCTAACCTGATAAATCAATATTCACTCCTTGGTCAATAAGAAAGCGAGTAATATCTACATAGCCTTTGGATGCAGAAATATGCTGCAGTAAGAAAGATAAAAATGAATTAGCATTATTATCTCTTCTCACTGGCATTTTCCATCAGAATTTTACGTAGATAAGATCCCATAACCAAGTCTTATCTCTTGTTCACCCTCTTTCATTTTAAGAGGGAAGCAACAAAAAAAGCTTAAAGCCAGCACTGTAAGCTTGCAATTGACCTGTAAAGCTCAGACTACTACATGTTTGGCATCACTCTTCTGATCCAATTCATTTCATCAGTAAATTCCTATGCTTTTTTTCATTCTTTTCTTTTAAGAATAAGCTCCACCCACCCTACCACTGATAAAACTTTTGTAGAACGACCGACAATTTATGTGCCCTTTTATCCTGATAAAAACAAAACATTTTTTATGCCTAATGAAGAAAAGAGCCAGCACAGTAAGTTTCATCACTGTAGTGATTCATGGAAGAATAGGATATATGCATAAAGTTCATACCAAAGGTGATCTTCCATCATAATCAGTTCTGTTGGGATCTAGTCCTGATTCAATCCAGTGTTTCAAAAGATAGAAATCCCCCTCATAGGCAGCACAATTAATCCTCATAGCTAGTTCTGTTTCACGATTCCCAATTGTCAGGGTGAAGTCTGATTTCAAAAGCTTATACTGAAGACCAGAGTCTTTTCCCTGTCAGTCAAGTACAAATACAAAGAATCAATCATCTCTCAGTAAGCAGACTAAAATTTCTTTTCTTCCTAAGCATATAATGCGTCTAAGTTAACACACTATAGAACCAAACATAAGCATCGGTGTGTAACGCAAAGTAGACAGACTTGCTCAACTAAGTGCTTAAACACAAGCTATCATTCAGTTTTAGCCTTTCTTTCTTTCTTTCTTTCTTTTTTTTGCCAGTACAGTTTTAGCCTTTCTATATCATGTCTATCTGCAGCAGCTAAAATAAAGTGTAACGTGGTCAGTTTCACAAACCGTCATGGTTTAACAAGGGAGGGTTCAGACATTTGTCAAAGGCATACCTCAAGAAGATTTTGCAAGATAACCCGACCATCTAAGAAGTATGTCTTGAGTGTTTCTGTGAAGGGTATCTTATCTAGACGCAGAACTTTGCAAAATTCACGAGCACGAACCATGTAAGGTTGAGGCAAATTGCAAAGAAAGGAAACCTCGCCAAAGGAACTATAGGTTTGATATTGCTTAACTAGCTCTTCTCTTTCATCATCTTCTTTTCTTAGCTCATCCTGTGGATAAAAACCATCGCTTCAAAAATGAAAATAAGATACAAAAACTTAATCTGGCATCAGGAGGGGCACACGTACTCAGATTTTTCAAATATAAAAGCATGACACTTCAAGAGAAATAATTTAACATTCAAAATGCTCAACCATATATACATCTGTGAAGTGATAAAATTGAATTAACATACCCCATCCAGATTCTAGCTTAATGTTTCAATTAGATATGGATGTTATGCATTGCATGGAATCCAAGAAATAGGTCATACTGCTAGCACAACTTATTAGAGTTTGTATATGGTATATTGATGATAGTTAGTTGATTATTCACAAATGACTTGCTATAATATCCACCAAGAGAGAATGAAGAATGGGGATCAGCTTTGCTAGTGGTTCTGGACTCTTTTTTCTAGTTCCTTTTGAGGACAAAATATTCTGATAGGCTTTTCATCTTCTATAACATTTCTATGCTGAGTCGGGCACAATTGGAGCTGCACATAAAGGGGCTTGTGTTTCTAATTAGCTAGATACTGTCAATACCAAGTCCAAACAAGAGAAATTAGCCATGGCAGTTGTTTCCAGTGTCAGCATAACAAGATACAAACAAACGTTTAGAGGCTTCTGTAAATTCATGCCAAATATCTTTCTTATTCAATATTTACCATCCAGAACTCAATCAGAACTAGTATTCTAGCAACAAAACAATCAAGCATGGCAAACACAGAACATTTTAGGAACTAGTGGAACACGGGGGATATTTTGCTACTCTACAAATTAACGTAAAAAATATACATAAATGCACCAAATGTTTTAAGCAACCAGAATTCATACCAGTTCACCATGGCATACAAGGTAAAGTTGATCTACTACATCTCCTTGCTCCATAATAACTTCTCCTGGGAGAAAAAACTCCTCATGGACATTGATTGCCTATAAAACGAGAAGTTGAGCATATCACTTCCTCAAAGAAGGCTTAACTTCTATCCTACCCCTCATTGTATGACTGAATGCAGCATAATGGTGTCTGTTGTTGTGAAACATATTCTTTAGGTGTCCAAGAGATAGCTCCTTTGCTTTTTTGAAAAATAAAGCTTTACTATTTCATGTTGCTTTCTGTTGCCTTTGATTGCTAGAACTCTTTCAAAACCAGTGAAACATGAGGGGTACATTAGAAAATTCAAAACAAAAAAATAAAAAAGAAACTGAATATACAAGTTTCTTAACAGTGCTAATAGCTTGCAGCAACTTGTACCAAACAAGTAAGCTACCAACTTCAGAATATTAACACACAAATATCACACGATTCATTTTTGAATTTAAGATGTGTAATGTCTCGCTTAATTTGAAGTTGAAGCACTTAAAGATACCACAAGAATTCAAAATGCATATGGTACACTTTAGGCTTTTCAACTTATTTATTCCAATCTAGGATACTAGCAAGTTAATAATATCTTACAACATGTTTAATGAACCCGGAAGAGCATCCCTTGAAAAGATGAACTTTCTGAATGAACTGCACATACAAATCCATCGCAATCTGCAAAAATACATTCTTGATCAGAAAAGTATTAAGCAAGTGGTGAGGAGAAGTGCTATCTCAGTATCAAAACAAACCGTCAGTTGATTCGGTTCTCTCTTTTCTCGTTAATATATTTCAGTGCTCTAGCATGCAAATATAAGAAGTTATGCAGCATTTTTGTGACCAATTCTCATTTTCAGGATTTGAAAACCACCTTTCACAATTGAGATGATAAAACAGGTTGACATTATTTATTAAAGTTTGTCAACATTAGTTTCAAGGGTTGAAACCATCAGTTAAGGCAGAATTTTGACTAAAATATTAAAAGATCACAGTAGATTCTGAAACCATGTCCGGTAGTCAAGAAAAAATTTCTAGAGTGAACTGTGTAGATAATCTTATGACAACCATAAAGAAGGGACATATCGCTAAAACTACATTTTCAAAACTATTTCACCTAGTTTCTCGGCTAATTGAGGTAACTTCATCTTGCAAATACCTTTGTGCGGATAGAAACTGGAATTTCTTCATCAATAGCAGCCTCAGTGTCACTGCGGTCATACTGTAAGCGCAAATGGCCTCTAATCTCCTTAGTTATCTGCTTGTCCAAATTATTTTTATTCATGTACTTGATAAGTTCAGACATTTTGTCCCTAAACTTCTCTGTTCTTGATCCTTTCACGACCAGTGCTGTCATGTTACCAAGAAGGTAAGCACCCAAAATCATGTCAGAGGAAACAAATATCATGACAAATATCATTTCCCTGACATTGACTGCATGAATTTCTCCAAAGCCTGCAAAACAATATATAGAACTGCTTCAGTTCACTTGCGCCATCTAAGCTTTTAATGGTACGAATAAATCATGAATGAGAGAGCCTGGGAGCGCATGGGCACAAAAACATCATTACTGATGCTCTAAAGATTAACTGTACCAACTGACCTAATTATTGGAACTAAAAGCAAATCATCATCAAAAGCAGTGAGAAGAATCAAAGAACTAGATTCAATTGAACTTAAAGGGCACAGGACAAGCTTTCAACATGTGTGATCCCATCTATGCTCTCAGTTAGTTAGTTGGTCTATCAATGTAAAGAGAATGGCCCGTAAGGAAAGGAAAGTCACTGCTCACTAGGCACAAGGTACTGAATGCATTTAAAGAAAAGTTTTATGAAATAATATGTTAAAGGAGTAAAAAGTAAACATTCCCAAGCCTAAACACATCCATGGGGGAGACAAGTAGCCACTGAATCAATACTAGAATTACAGAGCAAAGTTAAATTGTTATTAATCTGCAATCTGCTTCCAAACCAGTACCATTTACTGATTCAAATATAACTTTTATCAGGCAGTCGAAAAAAAAAGTTCACAACAAAAGAAACAAAATAAACCCTCACAAAGATTATAGAGGTTACACTTCATACATTTTGGGAATATTCAAGAATCTTACCAACAGTTACCATGGTAACAATTGCAAAGTAGAGTGCTGTCACATAACGCCTCCAAAGACTAATATGTCTAAAGTCTGAGTAGCTGTAGTCACCCATCGTCAAGCTGCCTATCCATGTATAACCTTCCTTGGAGGGAGGCAAAGTAGTAGCAAGATAATAGAAGATGCAGGCAGCCGTGTGTGCGCAATAGAGCTCTACAACAATAAGTTTGACAATCCTAGTACAGCGGTAATTGATCCTAAGGTCTTTCTTCAGCCTCTCAAAAAATTCAATCACCCTAAATGCTCGCCACAGCCTGATCCATAAAAGATACCTCACTGGCTCTTTCCTGCCAGCAGCCTGACAAGAGAAGTAAATAGACATCAACATATAAAGCAAAAAGACAAAGTCAACTACGGCATGTTCAGAACTCAGAATATATCATGACAACATACGTCAATCAAATTCTTTAAAACTAAAAACCATAGTTAAAAAATTAAAACTGATATGACTTCTGGGTGTTATCTGAGCACCATCAAATTCGATCAAGGCGATTAGGTGGCCAAGCTTAAAAGACCTCATTCAGACTTGCTGTGACATATCATTAGTTGATCAACGTAATTTACCCATAAGTTGCAGAATCTCAGAGACAAAACAACAACAAAAAAATAGACGCATTATTAACAAGTTAGCTATTGCAGTATGCGCTGTAAATACTTCATTATACTGGTGACTAACCTAAAGTAACACATAGTGCTCTGATCAGTGATGCATAGGCTTTGACTCCAAAGCTTCTTGTTCATAAGAATTTGCCAAGCGAAAAACAAAAAAATAGCCATGAAGGGGGGGGGTAAGTTACCTTATAAATATAATCCCAGGGCAGACAACTCAGAAAATCAATTGTGAACCGAGACTTCAAATACCTGGAATTCAAGAAGGTAAACAATAAATAGGACGGATAGATGAAGATTGCAATGGAAATTAGGAAATTAAGAAGGTCGCGAACCTCTTCGCGATTTGACGGTGGTTGTAGATCCAGGTATTTGAGGAGGTATCGCGATAGGCGAGGAAGAATCGGATGACAATATCGACGAGGAAAGCAAATTGGCCGGCAATGTCGAGGAAGAAGATCTCCTCCGGCAAGCCTCTGAAGAATCCGAACTCCATGGGAGTGAAGAAGGATGAGTACACTGCCCATATCAGAATGAAATGTTTCCACACTACGTACCACCTGCAATTTTGCCATCAACACCGCCAAATTTCTCAACAAAAAGACGACGAAGACAGTTCCTTGGCGCCAAAGCAGAAAACAAATTTTTTAAACGGGTAAAAAAATATGGTAAGCTTACGCGATTCTCACTTTTCATAGTGCCAGACTATTCTGGTAGAAAGAATACCAAAAATATTACTATTTATACTATAAATTAATAACATATATATATATATATATATAGTTAATTAATGAGAGAGAGACCAATTATGGGGATGAATGAAGAAGTTGCGGCAAAGATGAGCCGGATGAACAGATAAACCCAAGCTCTGATCTTCTTCTTCTTCATCATCTTGTTCTTCTTCTGATCTTCTGCTCCGTCTTTGGAAGCTCGTGAGCTTTGTTATCATTTTCTTCCACATGCTTTCCAAGAAGATTGATGGAATGGAACTGGAGTCTCTGGTTAATTAGTGGTGACAAAGAGAACCATGAAAGAGTGCTTTACATTTAACATTTTGCTTTTGCTAAGTTCCCTGCATCACATGGATTCTTACTGTTGATGATAATTTGTAAGATTATTTCCAACTTTATGCCTTTTGGATCATTATTCACATCCCGAATCAATCCTCAACAAGATGAAAGAACAATTATCACCGAGAATTTTTACGTTCCAGTAACATGCCACATTTTATTCTCAACGCCTTTTCCTTTTATCAAAAATTATTCTCTAACTTATTCCTTCTTTTTTCTACTATCGACCACCATTTTCCATCCTATGCATGATTCTTCACTCTGTCTATTCACATTTTATTTTTTTCCCAGGGAACTGGACCTTTTTTGTGTGTATTTCGTATAATCTAAGATATGATTCATTTTATTACTTCCTCTTGTCCTAGATAGGGAAGGTAACCTTTTTTTTTCATGCAAATTTAAATTTTTTTTAAATTATTCATATTATTTGAACTTATTGAGGGAATTTCTGTAAGGAATGATTTTCCATGCAAATAATTAAGAGAGGCTTTTGTAAAACCAACATGCAAAAAGTAATGACTTGGCTTTTTTTTTTTTTTTGGGCATTCTTATTTTCTATTTACATTATCATGTCACCTCATACCCTCAAAACTAATGATGTTAAGGCCATTTGGTTTTACTGACACTTAACACTTCTTAAATCTTACTTAAATATGAGGTTTTATGTTTGACCCTTCCCTTCGTGAGTAAACATTAGTAAAAAGTTATTATAACATTATATTTACCATTTTTTGAACTTTGAGGAGAACGGTGGACAAATTATAAGTTAAAGATTCCAATTACACCCTAAGTAGAACATTCCAATCAAATTTGCCTTCCAAATTTATAAATAAGGGTTGTAGGTCTAAAATCTAAACTTTAAACACAGGATTCTAATCCATACAAATGGGTTTAATCTAGAATTTGTGCTTAGAACACTTCTTGTTATGCCCAACTATATCTGTTGGCCCAAATAGATAGTTTTATTCATTGTTTAGTCTGCCTTCGTTATGATGGCCACTTCCTTGACTCAAACATACGATCATTGACAAAGCAAAATGGGCCCAATTAAAAATATGTGTGTCTGATCTCACTTTTCTAATCCCCCTTCTAATTAGTATTATTAGTGTTACCAACAGCTTTGCTTTAGCAGAAACAGCTAGCGTCCGCATTTCCGGCTCATCAAAGTGATGAGAAAAAATTTTCTCATCATCAAAACGACATAGTTTCGCTTAAGGGAGAGATCTGAGCCGTTGATATAAAAATAATCAGGGTCGTATGTGACCTATCTAATATCTTAAAATATTTTTTAAGTCTCTCTTCTCATCCTAAAATAATTTTTATTATGTTTAACCCCTTAAAATATTTTTTTAGTTGTACCCAGTGTGTTAGTAGACTGACTATAATTTTACTCTTAATGTATTTTTTCAACTCTAAAAAGTTCTTTTAACATTTTAAAATATCTTTTCAGTTATACCTAGTGATTTAGGATATTGACTACAATTTTACCGTTAATGTATTTTTTTTTAGTAGTAACGAGCACCCAAAACTTAGGAGGCTGATTTATTGATTTCCACCTACTTTAAAATTTTTTTTAGTAGCATATAATATTTTAAAATAATTTTTGGATCTAAAAAAATACATTAAGAATAAAATTGCAGTCAGTCTGCTAACGCACTAGGTATAACTGAAAAAATATTTTAAAGGGTTAAAAATAATAAAAATTATTTTAGGATGAGAAGAGAGACTTAAAAAATATTTTAAGATACTAAATATGTCATAGACGGCCCTGATTATTTTTATATCAACGACTCAGATCTCTCCCTTAAACAAAACTGTATCGTTTTGATGATGAGAATTTTTTTTCTCATCATACTGATGAGCCGGAAATGCTGACCCAAAGAACTAGTTCATTATAACATGGTAAATTAAAGTTTGAATTTCTGTTGGGAGAGATATCCACATTTAGTACCGTGAGTACCTTCAATGGAAGGATATATATGCTTAGCAAAGGGGGAAAAAAGTCTTAAACAATCCCTAGAGCTCAAGATGGTATTCACTTTAACTTTTAACATTTCAACCATATATTTATAAATCATAATATTCTAAGATTTGTGTCTTTCGGGTGTGGGTGGGCGGGTATATAAATCTTTCTTCACTTTTTAAGCAAATAAATAAAATAATAGATCCTTGGGGATTTGGATAGTGATGTGAGGATAAAAGAAAGAGCACAAGGCACAGCAAGCAGATTCATAAATCCCTACTCCATTTTTAGTTGGAAGATTTGATTTTGATCTATAGGGTCGCATATAATTGTTATTTAATTAATGGATTAAGGGGCAAAACTATTCATAAACTTTTTTCAAAAGTCCACCCACCACAATAAACTTGTTTTGGTGTAAAAGTAACCATAAACTTTTAAAAATGATGTAAAAGTAACCATAAATTTTCAAAAAAAGGGGCGAAAGTGACACTAATGTTAACGACCGTTTACTCAAAAGTGTTTAAGAGGCAAAAATACCTATAAACTTTTATCAAAAGTGCACTCACCACCATAAACTCTTTTTGGGTGCGAAAGTAACCATAAACTTTCAAAAAATGGGTAAAAGTGAGGGTTCTCTTACCGGATTCAAATATTATTTTTTGATTGTTCCAAGTCAGGAAAGAAGCATCTCGACTTGTCCACCATAATTTTTCCAAACCAAAAATTGAAAAACCCATCTTCAATGAAGATGACATCGCTTCTCCATCATCATCGCAACTCGGTGAAAGTAAGATTGTGACGTCATCTTCATTGAAGATGGGTTTTTCAATTTTTGGTTTGGAAAAATTATGGTGGACAAGTCCGGGTGCCCTTTTCCTGAACTTAGAATAATAAAAAGATGACATTTGAACTCAGTAAGAAAACATTCACTTTTACCACTTTTTTGAAAGTTTATGGTTACTTTTGCACCCAAAAAAGAGTTTAATGGTGGATGCACTTTTAAGAAAAAAATTTTGGGTATTTTTGCCACTGAGTAAACAACTGTTAACGTTCGTGTCACTTTTACCCACTTTTTGAAAGTTTATGGTTACTTTTGCACTATTTTTAAAAATTCATGGTTACTTTTATACCAAAAAAAAGTTTATGGTGCTAGTTGCACTTTTGAGAAAAGTTTAAGGCTAGTTTTGCCCTTTAACACTTAATTAATTAAGGGAAAATCATAAATAAATACCATTTAAAAATGCAAAACCCTAAAAATTCTATTAATTAACACTTTAAAAAGATTTAAAGATACCAAGTACTAAATTGAATTTTTCAAGTTTTGGTATATTTATCATTTTCAAGCCGGCTCTCCGGTGGCCGGGACTCTAGACGGCCACCGGAGCCGGCTTGAGGAGTAAAATAATAAATATGTCAAAACTTGAAAAATCCAATTTAGTACTTGATACATTTAAATCTTTTTAAAGTGTTAATTAATAGACTTTTTAGGATTTTATATTTTTAAATAGTATTTATTTAGGATTTTCCCATTAATTAGTAACATGCCTTCTCCTTATGATCGGTCCGCGGTAAAGTAACAGTAAAAGTAAATGGACTGCAGAAAGAGATCCATTAATTATTTATTTATAATTAAAAATTTAAAACTGCCCTGCAACTAACATAATTTTTTAATTAAAACTATCATCCTTATCATGGATATACAAGATTGCAGGGGGTGGATTTAGAAACCCAAAACGGCTTCGAATCAAAGGCTCACGCATCACGATGTGTCATAACTCCATTTTTTAAGATTAATATAATTAAAATCTGTTAATAGTAGTAGTAATCTTAAGCCTCTTGTTTTACTTTTACACATAAACGGGCTGAGCTCACAGCAATTGTGATTGTTTAATTGTTTATATGCATTGAAAAATAAAGAAAATATTACTACAACTACAAGGTCCCACGAAAAAATTAAAAATGCAAAAAAACCATTAAAGGATAAATAATTCTAAATCCCTTTGAAATTTATAGGTGAAAATAAGTTTAGAATAATAATTATTTCTCATGTACTTAATATAAGGCATATTTACTTAATTTAATTATATTAAGGAACTTAGTTATGTTTCAAGCAAAAAAAAAAAAAGAAGTTGGTTAGATTAGTTAATATAACATGTATTGTTTAAAATACCCTAGTCATTTTCTTTAATTATCTCCTTCTGTCTCCTCCTTGATTATTATTAATGGAGCATCAAAAAGATTAAACTAAGAAAATATTGACAAATATATAAAAATATATTTTTTATTTAGGATAAAAAACAACTCTCTAAATATATCACATGTTAAGGACCCATCGTTGCTACTGCTGGAGCCAACCATTGCTACCATTAGGTGACTCTAGTGACAGCGACCAACTACTGAAAATGATGAGAGGTTTTTTTAAAGGTTAATATAATAATTGATTTTTTAAGTTTGTCATCGTTTTGGTTCTTGTACCTCAAATTTTAAGTCATGGGTTGTTGTCTTTCAAAGAATAAAATGATCTCGATTTTTATTAAATTATAGAAACTAATATTTTAAACGAAATGAAAATTAAATGATCAAAATTAAAATGAGGATAAATTTAAAAAACTAAAAATTATATTAATCATATTTAACCTACAAGGCCAATTTTTTCAAAGTTACTATAGGTTTAGATTTATTTATTCATTTGGCGGGATATTTGGCATTAACATTTCTTTCATGGGACCATACCCAGATGAAATCAAGCATCTCCCTTGAGGATTTTATCAAGCATGAGATTATAAGCTCAAACCCTCTATGACCATATGGTCGTCTCTCAGGTCCCAAAAAAAAAAAAAAATAGCCGTCTATCAATAAAGCTTTAATTTACTCTAGAGTCAATATATATTATTACCTCTAGTTTTAAATATAAGATAAAATTGATTTTTTTTAGAGAGATTAAGAAAGCTCATGAAATTTTAGAATATTTATATTTTTTTTCTCCAAACTAATTAGTTTAACTAATAAATTGATATATAATCTAAAGATACACAACATATTATATGATTAAGTAATTTATTTAACTTCTTTAATCTCTTAAAAAAAAAAGTCAATTCTGTCTTATATTTAAGACCGGAGAGAGTAATTAAAAACCATAAAACTCTACAAGACATATTAATTAGAGCACACACACATATAAACTTAATGGTAAGAACAAACTAAACTAAGAAGTTTAAACATCTCGTAACTATTTTTAAAAATTTTTTAGGTAACATGATTTAGGATGATCCAATTTTCATAACTTTTTTTTATAAAGGGGATAATGATCTTAATATAAAAAATAACTACATAATACCATGGTTTATTAAAGGAAAGCATGAGCAAATTTAAACCTACTGCTGGTTTGGATTTAGCTTATTGAAAGTGATTTTATGTTGCACGAAGTAAATATAAGAAGAATGTTATATCAACCTACAGAAAAGTTGTCAGACCCGTCTTACATACCTTTTAATATTGTGACATTATCCAGAGTAGTAATGCATAGTTCAGTGGGCACACATGAATAATATAAATATACTGATAATAGGTACATGATTTTATTACAGGAATTCTCACAGGGTTTGTACATAATATGTGCAAATATGCACATGAATATACAGGCAATGTAGTCACGCAAGACTACCAAAGTGTCTAAGTCTAATCTAAGAATAGTATATACATCCCTGTCTTCGTTCCACTTTTGCATTTTCCTCATGCAGTCCTCTTCTGTGTTCTCAACAAACCTTCTGTTTTCACCTGTCTAAATGGTTGGTGGGAGAGGGTGGGATTCGAGGAATCTCAGTAGTAACCAATTACCATAATGCATGCATGATAGATGCTAATGCATGACATGTTAGTCTTAACTAGATGCATGTCATATAATGACATTTCTACGTGTTCAATGTGTCATGTAACATATCATGATCATGGCATAAACAGAAACAGAGCTTCAACATTCAAATATGCTCTACACAATCAAGTAAAGCAATCACATACATCACTACACAAGCATAAATATTAAATGCATGCAAATAGGGTAAGTTCACTACCTTAATTGCCCATCCACTGTTTGTTCCACTGTCTGTTCGATATCTTGTGTCCGGCTCGGACTATTGCCAAGTCCTAAAATTCCAAATTTACAATAAATGAGTTATTACTCATTCATGTATTATTCTAGACTCATTTTGTTGGTTATCCTTGCTTAAAAAAGTTGGATGACCAAAATGCCCCTAAGGACTTGGTCTAAGCCCCTCTGTACCCGGTCTAACAAAAAATTATGACCAAAGCTAATCCTACACAATTTCGCATGTAGAATCCATTTTTTACCTCAAATTTGGTAAATTCATGCTCAAATTACAAAAATAACCCTGGCAATCACTATGTTAGGGTTTTAGAGGTAAAATTGTTATTTCACACTTTAAAGCATTTACACTCCATATTATACATGATCCCTATACAATTTTTCATTCTAAACACAATGGAATCATTAAATTTATGAAATTATAGCTCTAATCCTATGAACAGTGGCTGGCCGAAACTCACAATAAAATTGGGAAAAACGAGTTTCCATGATTCCATTCAACCAAACACTTTCTTTCCACTTCTAATCACTTGTTTAACGTCTTAAATTCCTTTTAAATATAATTAATGGTAAATTGGGCAGCACCTCCCCTTAGGGTTTGGCATTTCCAAATCACAAACCAAGCCAAAATATAGCCACAAATCAACCAGAACAACAACAACTTTGAATCTAACAAGATAACAAGGTTTTGTGGCTTATCTTTGTTTCTCTCTCTAACTCCCTTCAAAACCGTCCCTCTTTCCTCCTTCTTGCTCTTGCTTTTGCCTTGCTACATGTGTATTTTAAGATGGTATAAAGATTAGAGGGAGTTTCTAAGAGATTGAAGGCAAGAACAAGTGAATTTACTTGCTAACTCACCTTGATATTGCTTCTTGAATCATTTGTACTTCTCTTTGTTCTTGTGTCTTCATAAAACTCTCTCTCTCTATATATATATATATATTTGTGCTTGTTTGGCAGAAATATGAGGCCTTTGGGAAGGATTAATGGCCTTTAAAATATCTTCTCCCACATCCTTAATAAGTATTATTTTACCTCAATTTAATCATATTCCAACTTTTGACTTTTCTTCACCCTTCCCACTTGGTCACAATGTTTTCTCTTTGCTCTATTCCAATATGACGTAAATGGGCTCTTAAAGGAACCAAATGAGCTTCTTTTATAACCTTCATCTACCTTTTGCAATTACTATGTAATGACTCTTTAATTACAACTTTACTTTTGACTTTTTAAACTTCATTTATTTGATCAAAATTGCTCCCTCTTAAAATGTGAGCCAAGTATTAATTTTCCCTTGCTTTTATTCATGATGGACATCCCACACACAAAAAAAAGGGAAAAAAATATGGGTTTTGGATTAAATATAGCCAAATGACTATTTCGCTCATATATTTTTACCATTACTTTTTAAATTTCGCACATGGATTAAAAGCTGGCAGAATTTTCATCAAACTTTGAAAATTCATATCTTTATTTTGTAGACGTTCAATTGCTGTGATTCTAAAGGCTATGTGACCCTTATTAAGTCTATTGTTAAGGACAAATATTTCCTTTAGCCAATTGGACACACAGCATTTCAGAATTATCATTTATTGGACACTGCCACAGAAACTTGTTAGTTTCATTTGGCTAACTTCAAAAATACATAACTCTTAGTGTACAGGTCCAAATGACTTATATGACCTATCAAATTAAATTTTGATACGTCTACTTTTATTCTAAAAAATCTCACAGGCATTGGACATCATTTGCTTATTTAAAAACATTACACAACCAGACTATCACGCAGGATAACACACTAGCAACGAATTGCAACTTTGCAAATTGTGTTCCAATGACCCAGAATTTATAACCAGGGGCTGGCAAGCCATATGATTCAAGTTTATTCTCAAGCCTCTAATCCCAAAATTTGGGATGTTACAAAAGTGCTTTTTTATGTGTTTTGAGGTAAAAAATTGTTAATATATAATCCAAAAAAAGTAATATTTAAATAACAAAGTCATTGATCCTGTGAAAAACTTGGGGTCTATTTGTTTCTTTTTTATGGTTTTTTAAACAGTTTTCTAAATTTTTTTTTTTAAAAACAAGTTTTGAAAATAAAAAAAAAATCTATTTGGATAGTTATTTTAAAAAATTTATTTTTTAAGTAACGTGGTGACGACCGTCTCTGATGATGACATAACGGTGATCGTCACTGGTAGTGTGGTATCGATAGTATATAGATGGCATATTTAAAAAATAAAAATAGGAAAAAAAATAAGAAAATAGCTAAAAAAATATTTTTTTAGTTTTTTTTAAAAGTGTTTTTAAAAACATCTTATTGAAAACAATTTTTCAAACAAATTTTTTTATTTTTGAAAACAAAATCAAACAAGCCCTTAAAATCCCTTAGCCGGACAAGCAACGTAAAGGAAAGATGTAAAAAAAAACTTTAATATTTTTTAGAAAATATTTAGGTCAAGTTCTTTATATCTATTTTATCACGTTCTCCAATCATATGTAACCATGTATTCTATTTTTGAATTATTATCATTTAACTATAAAATTATATGAATAAAATAGGACACATGATCATATATAATTAAAAAACTTGATGTAATGGATATCAAGAACTTAATGTAGGCATCACGTCTTTTTATATATATATATGGGGGGTCTTTGAACTCCTCCCAAATTGAGGAATAATCTTGTGATACTATATACACTTATACACATAGTTGTTCATTGAAATTTATCATTCATTAATTTCAAGTACCGTGTCAATCTCAAGTAACCAAGTTGCAATCTTATTTATTATGATGTTGGTCCTGAAATATCATAACTGTCATTATACTTTAAATTTTAATTATAGTTGGAATTAAAGAATTAAAAAAACACACACAGAGTGAGAGAGCGTGAAATAACTTTAAAAAAGGACAGATAAAGCCATCAACGAAAAAAATTTGAAGTTATGACCCCCACTTCGTAACAGGCCATCAATTCAACCTTATCCACTAATACTATATTAATATAGAGAAATGCATTGTAGTAGTAATCAACTCAATTATTTAGATTTTAGAGGGGTATTTTTTTTATTAAAAATAATTTAAATTTTAAATATCACAATTGATATCTCAAATTTTAAACATATATTTACATGATAGAATTTCAAATTTTAAAATTATTCCAAGAAAACAGCATAAAAATGAAATTTAATTGTAGAAGATGATTATAGTTCATGAATTTAAAATGAACTTTTTGCCTATCAAAAAAATTTTTTTTTTTGCTTTTGATTTTTCTATAACCGATTTTAAATTTCAAAATTTATAGGCAAATATTTCCAATATCACTTTTATATATCTATGTATTTATATATGATATAAAATTTATGGAAAGTGGCACTTTTTTATAAATTATTAATCGCATAACTCACTCTAAACTTTATGAAAAAATATGAAATACTCAAACTCACATACATTTTAGTAAGTTATAGTTTTAAAATGTTAGGCGGTAAGTGTTTTTTTTAATACAATTGAGTTAAGTAAAACATATTTAATACTTCTCAAGCGATGTATAAATGTTGAGCTAGATATATGGAATAATTTTTTTTTTCTATAAGTCAATGCGGTTTGAAAATAAAATTATGAATAATAAGAATTAACATATTTCTCTATCAAAATTGTCATAATCTCCACTTGGTAGTATATTTATGTTATTGCCTATTCACCATTCACATCCAATCCTCAATTATTTGCCACTTGCAACTTAAAATCTAGGACTCATGTGATACATATTTATTAGGGAAAATCACTTCTAGGTCCCAAGAAAACAACATATTATCAAAAAGGTCCCTATTTACAATTCTTCTGGGGGTATTTACAATCTGGTGAGTGTGTTTTACAACCTCCAAGGACCTTTCTGATAATATGTTACTTGCTTGGGACCTAAGAGTGATTTTCCCTATTTATTATTATTTTTTATTACTCATTTCAGCCCTAAATATAAAGCAAAATTGACTTTTTTATATATATTAAGAAAGCTAATTAAATTACTTTAAAATATTTATATTTATCATTTTTTTTCTAAAGCATTTTGAAAATAACTTCTTTAATCTAAATATACACAATATATAAAATGATTAAATAACTTCTTTAATCTCTTAAAAAAAATCAACTATACCTTATATTTAAGACAATTGATATTTTATTTTCAGTAAGTAAGGTCCTCATTAGTTACTAGTTATGCTACAAGTGGCGAGGATTAAATACACGGGTCTTATTTTTTTGGTTAGTTGATGAAATCTTGGTCCGACATGCATGACTTGTATGATTCCCACCAGATTTGTGTTCAATTATTAATAAAGTTGTCACTAATAACCGAGTTTAAAAAAATGATTTTTATTAATTAAAGTATCTTTTTCTCCGGGAAAATATTTATTGCATTTTTTATTAAAGTATTTGTTTATGATATAATCGTCTAACTTTAAAATGAGCCAATAATGCAAATAATATTCTATTAATTTATTAAGGGGATGTGCCAGATATTTAATGAAAATTAAAAATAATAGCATTATTTATAATTAGAGAATAATATAATTTTTAAAGTTTTAAATTTACTGATAATGATTTTTGAAAAAAAAAATTAATTGATTGATTGAAACCCTTAATCAGCGTGGCATGCATATGATACAATACAACTAATAAAAAATCCTAGTTAAGAAGACTGCTTGCAAATCATTATCATCACCGCCGCCCTGGCTTTTAAACAATTATTATAATTTTTTATATTTTATGAAATTTAATTAATAAAGGAAGAATCACATCACACTATAATAAAAGCTGGATCGTATTTTTTTTCAAAAAAAAGAAAAAATATGCGACGCAACATTGCCAACAAAATTTCGGGTAAAAAATTATGAGGAGCCATGAAGCTATGCATGATCGACCATATGTAGATTTCCGTAATTAATTAGAGCATATTTTTGGGCCAAATTTATTTATTATATACTTCTTGATCTTTTTTTCCTTTTCCTTTTCCTTTTGTTAGAACATGAGGATTTTACTATTGAATGTAAAGCAAAGAACAAGCATGAAGAGAGAGAAAGTTAAAGAGAGAAGCTCCCTCTTGGCAGTCGTGCCTAGGTTTTGACCGTCACCCACTGCCAAGGTCCCAGTGAGAAAGAGCAAAAACCTCCATTGCAACGGAGGCAAACAAAGAGTGAGCGACGTTAGGATCAATATGAAAGCGAGAGAGAAAGGGAACGCAATAGCGAACGAAGTAGGGAATGAAGGAGTGATTGTGGAAGCATTGCATCCAAGCATGGAAAACAAGAGGTTTGGAGAAGAGGATGGTCGTAAACGTATACTGAGCATCACAATTGTAACTCCTGTTGTAATTATATCCGAAATATATGATTAAAGTGAAATAAAGACCAATAATAATAAAAGCTTAATTTCAAACCCATATACCAAAAGAGGTTTTCACAAAATGCTTTCGAAATCTCATACATCTAGTCTTACATTCACATTTCGAATACAATTACCATACGAAGATAAATCACATTCATTATAATCAGAGTGTACAACAATAATCCCGGCAATCCCGGGTTCATACCTTTACACTCTTGACAAATTGGCTGCGAGTGCTAACTCGAGAAATGACTCATAGTGCAGAAGCACATAATCACTCGAGTGATAACCCACACCACTCGTAGGTGAGGAAGTGCACTCTTTCTTCTTTCACTTGCAAGTGCAACCAAAACCGAAGGGGAAAGAGTAAACATAACGCTGCACTCGAGTAAGACTCCTATTCACTAGAGTGAGGCTCTATCAGAAGCCAGAATGCAGCGAATATCAGAATTTTCCCAACTCAACCAATATGTTTTCAATGGTCTCAAAACTCTAACACAAAGTCACCCTCACATAATTTCACACAAGAAACACATTGGAAACCTCAAAACACCCAAATTCACATCACAATAACAATTTTCCCCCTTGGTCACACTTATTGCACACTTTACCCAATTATACTAACTTTGCTTCCAAGTATCCAAACCAATCCTAATGGCATCAAAACACACCATGACACCATTTCAACCATAATACAACATGCAATTCATACAATTATATGTCACACAAAATCAGGGCCAAATCCACAATTCACAAAACTCAACCAAAAGTCACAATATATAGATCAAAAGGGTACAAATACTCACCTCTTTCTCTTCCTCAAACTTGTCCCTTGATTGTTCATTTTTTAAATTTTCTCAAGCTTCAAAACATCTCCTTTCACAAATCTAAAACCATAGCAATGAAGCTCTCATCATTATGAACAACTTTATAGAAGAGTATTAAAGCTAAAGAGGATAAGAAACTAACCAAATCTCACCTTTTTCCTTTCTCTCTCTTCCCTTGCCTTGTGCGTCCATGGAGGAAGAAGAGAGAGAGAGAATGAGATCAGTTTTTGGAGCATGAGAACCGACCAAGAAGGAAGAGAGGAGAGAAAAAGAGTTTGAAATATTGACCTTGATCCAAGGGTCCATATTGTACCAAGTGTCACAATCTCAACATACCTCCCATGAGCTCTCATAGGCACACATGCATAGAATTCCACCCGTTGATCTATTGCACAAATCAATCACAACCATTGATCTTCAAGTTACCAATGAGTTTCCTCTTCGGCAACTAACCAATTAGTCGGTAACATTACCATTTTGCCCCTGATTGTGGTGACTGCTCTAAAATCACCATCAAACACATTTTCTCATTCTTTTAGCCACAATATACGCCCTCTCTATATTTTAAGTCAATTTAGATGTTAATCCATAATTGAGTTTAAATACAGGGTTTCGGCAATGCTCACAACGCATACGAATCACAGTTCACACCATAATCTCCAAAAGGGTTATTTATCACTAATCACATCCACTTTTGGAGTCATTAAACCATTGATCAACATTTGGGATCCTGCTAAACCGAGCTTAGCAGTTCACTTATTTCAGGCTTATTCCCTAGCCTCATATCTCAAAATTCGGGGTATTTGAACACTAACTGAAAAGGAGGGAGCGCCATCGCTCCCAGAGGACACTCGATCGACTAAGATGTCTAAGGTACTCCCAACACAGAGTAATTCTGATGCCTACTTGGCCTTAGATGAACTCGGTGTCGAGGAGGCAACTTGAATGGAAGATGACTGCACAAAGCCCACAACTGCTGCGAAACAGGAAGAAGGGCCTCCACCACAACAACCTATCTCCTTTCGTGATAAGCTCCTCAACAAGGGTAAACATGCAAAGACAGAAGAAGACTTCCTACTCAAAGATAGCGATGTAATAGTTGACAAGAAGTGTATTTCCCTCCATTCGATTTTCTCCACGAGTTTATAAGATGTTTGAGATAGTATGAAATTTGCAGTCGTTCTAAAACTACTAGGTCGACCCATCAATTATCGCCAGCTGAGAGACTACTTGTTAAAGCTTTGGAGGTTCACCAGCCCTGTCAAGCTAACCAATCTGGAAAGTGGATGTTTTATTGTGAAGTTCTCCAATGAAAGTGACTACAATGCCATCCTAACAAAGGGGCCATGGATGATCATGGGACATTACCTTATAGTACACCCCTGGTCTTCCAACTTCACTCTGATCAGTCATGCAGTATCACAAGTGGTTGCTTGGGTCTGCATTCCTGGATTGCTAAAGAAATACTATAAGAAAAATATTATTAGAGCCATTGGGAAAGTCTTAGGCACTGTCATACAAATAGACTATAATATAGAATCCGACGAGAGAGGAAAGTTTGCACGAATGGCTATTATCCTCAACCTCTCAAGCCCCTTCGCCTCGAAAATTATAGTAGATAGAAGAACATTGCTCATTGAGTATGAAGGTCTTACAACGATTTGTTACAACTGTAGCCGATATAGACATTTGACGGAGCCATGCCCATTTAAAAAGTTTGACCAGAACCGAATACCCAACTAGAGGCTAAGATGGCCACTGCTGTCGATGAAGCAGTGACTGGTCCAAAACCGAAGGAAGTTGACGAGAACAACCCCTATGGTATATGGATGATAGTGCCTCAATTGAGGAGAAGATTCCTTAGAGCTCAGAAAAAAGACATCAAAGCAAGGACTCCTTAAAACCGTTGTGAGTGGGACAAAATTTGATTTGCTTAGAAACCCAAAAGCCATTTTAGAGAAAGCTAGCCTGAATCCTTGTAGTCAACAAAAAATAGGTGTCAACCTTGCTCCATAGCCCGCTTTCCAAGACCCCAACTAAGCTTCCTCTCTGCCATAAAAAACAGCCAAACCCCTAAAAGAGACAATAACCAAGCATGTTCCCTAACCTAAGATTCAGAAGAAGACAACTACCGAGCCCCAAAAGGATACAATATTCAACACAAAAGCCTATAAAATTGGCGCACCAAGCCCAATATCATTAGAGGTGGGAAAATGGGCCGGCCTGTTTAGGCCCGAGTCTAAAAAATTACCAAATTTTATAGGCCCGGCCTGTTTAAGTCAAGCTCGCGGGCTTGAGGCCTGTTTAAGTTTTTCTTTCTTTTTTTTACCATGCCTTTTTTTTCCTTATTCTTCTAAAAATTAAAATACCTAATTTTAACCATAAATATCATCAAAAATAATTTAAAACATAAATATTATCCAAGTTTAATAAAACATAAATACTAAGACTTAAGTCCAAATCATAATTAATGTCCAAAACTAATCAAACAAGTCCATAGCCACAATCAAGCAAGTCTACAAGCTTCAAATATCAGTAATAATATAATACCTGATTTGGATTTTGGCGTACACATATAAAAAAGGAAAAAAGAAAATAAAAAAAGAGAAGCTTCAAAAGAGGTATGAGTAAGTGTGAGAGCGTTTCTGATATAAGGGTTAAGTTAGGTTAACTCTGTCACCTGACCACTACTTGCTACCCTGTGCCCAATTAAAACAAAGTTAAACGAGCCTAAAAGGGCCGGCCCTTTTAAGCCTGCCTCCTTTTTTCCGATCACAAGCACGGCCCTTGACAGGCTCGGGCCTAAACGGGCCGACTCGACGGGCTCGGCCCGATTTCCCAGCTCTAAATATCATACCACACCCACCATATATCTGTTTCTCTCCCCAACCCGAAAAACAGTTAAACCCCATTCAACCCACCTGGCCTAACTTGCAAATTGCCCTACACCCTAGCCCATTACAAAATCAACCCACCATAAACACAACAAAGAAAACAAAAACCCAAGACCCCCAGATCGCCCAACCCAATCTCCAGGGGGCAAAATTCATACAAACTTGACCCTCATAAACTCCAAGCTAAAATCGAAGGAAGCCTAACCTCCTTAGTTAATGAAGTTTTAAAATCGATCACTAGGGCCTTGGATAATCAATATGCAGACGCTAATCATTAGATTTGGGAATACAGGACCAACCCATAGGCTATGCGGCACAAGTACCCACTTTCACAAGCTGGGAAAATGCCAACCATAGCCCATATGTACAGGTTTGTGGGCCAGCCCGTAGCTCGCACAATCTTTTTTTTACAAAAAAAGCTTTCCCCCTATTTTTTATATAGATTTCCCCTATTTTTCTACTATACTAGAACTTCCTTGTACACTATATTCTAACGCATATAATATAACTTATATATAAGCTATTAAGGTTGGTAATGAAAATTCCTAAAATTTACCAAACAAAACATAGTGAAATAGGCTAGGGTTTCTTTACACTTTGGGCTAATGGGCTTTAACACAATCGACCAAAGACCACTTCACAAGTTCACCTTAGCATTTATAAAAAAAAAATTATGCCTAGCCTTAACCCTATCATAATCCACAGGCTATTGGTTAATCATGCTTCTTTAGATGGCTTGTTAATTGAGGATGACGCACAGGGCAATGGTTGGCATGCCATGGACAACTAATTTGTTGGTTTTATATTAAAAGCTCTAATATAAAATTACCAAGGAGCGCCAAAAAGGAAATTCCTCCCCATCCTTCATTCCTTCAAAATTGAGCACCAACTAGAAGTTCTTGTACTTCTTAAACCACGAATTTCAATTACCATTGCAAATATAGTGATAAAAAAAATAGGATTGCCTTACTTGTACCGCACTGAAGTGTCAGGCTTCTCAGGCGGCATATGGTTATTATGGACTGACTGAGTTGAAATTGAAATCTTAACTAATCACTGGCAATTTATTCATACCAGAATCTGTGACACCAACAGCAACCACCCTTTCCTCTTCAATGCAATCCATGTTAGCCCTTTTCCTAGCATTTGTTCATTGATGTGGTTAAAACTCAAAAGAATCTCCCTTAATGCCCAAGAATCGTGGGCACTAGCAGGGTTTTTGCTCACTCTTTGGTTCTTTGCTCGATCAAGAGATGGCATTGATGTCCAAGGAGATGAAGAATCATGATTTCGGAGGCTCCTCTAATGCCTCTTTCACTTTATTTGTAACTTTTTCTAGGTCTCCCAAATTGGCTCACCAAAATGCTGTCATATAGTCATTCAATTAACTCCATTCAAAATCTTCCCTTTTCTCAAACAATCAAACGCATACCTAGATGGAGCATATAGGAAAAAGCAAATGAAAATAAAATAATAGTGATGATAATGATGATGCAAAACTAAACCTTTTCTTTTCTTCTTTTTTTTTTAAACTTTAAATTATTTTTTTATAATTATGATATTTATTTTAAAATCCCCAAATAATACACTCAATTGATATCTTATAAAAATCTCTCAAAATTTTATGGATAACTCTCTAAATATCTCTTCAAAATATACTTTAAATACACTAAAAATGGAGAGTTATCAAACGAAGATCAAGCACCTTTAGGATCAGAAGTGGCTACCCTATGTTCCAAGCTTTTGTGAACACTGTGAACTCCTCAACCTTGGCTTCTTAGGTCCCCACTTCATATGGAGAAGGGGCCTCTCACTTGCATGATTGGACAGAGTACTCGTGAATGAAAAAAGGACCCAACTATTTACAAACACATCTGTCCAACACCTCCCAAAAATCTAGTCAAACCACAAGCCTCTGAAATTGTGGATGGGCTCAAGTACAGCAGCTAGTAGAAGGGCAATACCCTTTTGATTTTTAGTCCCCTGGCTAACCCATCCCCAATTCCATAATCTAGTCCAAAACACATGGGATGCCAACAAGAACTCGGTGGAGAATATCAAGTACTTCACGAAAGTGGTGACAACTTGGAACCACAACCTTTTCAATCAAATTAGGCTCAAGAAACACAAATTGGGAACCCACCTCTTGTGAGCACAAAAATCCTCTTTGCTCATTCCTCCTAAATTTTAAGCATGAACTTCGACTTGAATATAAGGAGCTTTGCATGCAGGAGGAGTTTATATGGATTCAAAAATCAAGATCAGACTGGATCACCTTTGGCGACCGCAACAATAGGTATTATCACATTAAAGCCAAGATTAGAAAGGCAAGAAATAGAACCACCACCCTTAAGGATAGCAATGAAAAATGGATATCGGACAAACAATGCCTTAAGGATATGGTATGTGATTTCTTAAGTCTCTTTACTCAGCACGTTGGATACAAGAGCCTATAGTACACAAGGTATGTTTCCTCCCATACCCCCTTGTCACTTGATTTATTGAATGCTAACATTACTCTTGATGAAGTGAAAAGTGCACTATTTGAGAAAAGTGCACATTACCATTGATGGTCTCCATGCTCTATTTTTCCAAAGCCAGTGGAAAATAGTAGGGCAATGATTGCATACAATGATACAAGGTCTCTTTAATGCGGATACTCTTGAGACAAACTTAAACAACACCCTTATTACGCTTATTCCCAAAGTTGATAACCCTTCCATAGTAAAGGAATTCAGGTTCATTAGTTTGTCTCCTACAAATTAGTGACAAAAATTGTGGCCAACAGAATCAAACCTCTCATGCCACACTTAATATTACCCTTCCAATTCAACTTCATTAGGGGCCACAACATTACTAATAACATCATAATAGCCCAGGAGGTAATCCATTCAATGAGGAGGAAGAGAAGGAGAGAAGGATGGATGGCGATCAAGGTGGATTTAAAGAAAGCTTTCACAAGTTGAGCTGGAACTTCATCCAAGAAACCTTAAAGAATATTGGATTCTCAAACCGCCTAATCAGACTAATTATGTACTGCATCACAACCCCTAGTATGCAAGTATTACGGAATTGGTAACTCACGCAGCCATTCAAACCGTCAAGAGGAATCAAACAAGGGGACCTAATCACTTCTTACATTTTCATGATATGCATGGAACGATTGTCTCAAACAATCAATAAAGAGGTGCAAAACAAAAATCGAGAAACAATCAAGCTTGGGAGAAAAGGGTCGCCACTGTCACATCTCTTTTTTGCAGATGATTTGATCTTGTTTAGTAAGACATCCTCGAAGCAATTGTAGCTCATCCAATGAATCCTAGATGGGTTTTGTCAAGAGTCTGATCAAGTAGTAAGCCAAAGTAAAACTAGAATTCACTTTTTGAAGAATGTATCTAGACACATTGCTAACTGGGTTTGTGAGGTGATACAATTTCAAAACTTGGCACACCTAGGCAAATATCTAAGCGTCCCACTCATTCACTTTAGAGTAACAAAAGATAAATATGGCTACTTAGTTGAAATGCTTCAGAAAAAACTGACTACCTGGAAAGCAAACCACTTTCTTTAGCGGGACACATCACACTTGCTAAGTTGGTGCTAAATTCCATACCATCCTATGCCATGTAAACAACTCAGCTTTCTGCCTCTATATATTCAGCCATTGAAAAGCTCACACTTCACTTCATTTGGGGTAACGGAGGCTCCTCTGATAAACCTAGTTTGTTAAAACAGAGTGATATTTGCCAATCCATAAAACTTGGAGGTGGTGGTCTTAAATCCATGCAAGGACAAAATTTTTCTTTTTTGGCTAAGTTAGCATTCCACTTGATAAGTAAACTAGATCACTCATAGGTCAAAATCTTGACAAGAAAATATAATTGGTCAGAGGCTATGAGATACCAATTCAAAACCAAGATGACATCTTATATTTGGCGAAGCATCGCTAAGGTATGGCAAGACATGGAACTCCTTTTGTCTTGGAAACCTAAAGATGGCGCAACTATTTGGTTCCGGCTTGATGTGTGGGTAGTCAATCCCCTCAAACTCCTGTCATACACTATATCCATGAAAATACATTGCAGACAACTTTCTTTGACTATATGGATGACACCGATAATCGGCTTTAGAACCTCTTTCAACATCTCTTACCCCACAGCATCTTTCTGCAGATTTCCCGAATCCCTCCACCATCTAGGGATGTCGCCGTGGACTCCTGCCTATGGTTGCTCACCCCTCACGATAACTTCACAGTTGCCTCCGCTTACCAAGCACACCACGAAGCCATATGGAATGATCCAAGTAGACATTGGAGTTGGGTATGGAAATATCAACCCTAGCTGCATAGGAGTCCACTAGCGACTGTTTCTTGGTATCCTCATTTGGAAGCTATGGAATAACAGGAATAAAAATATTTTCATTAATGAGTCTATAGCGCCAGAAAGTATTATCATTTCTATTTGTTCCTTAGTTAACCATTCCATTAAGACAGATGCTTTGTGTAACCCTCTGCCTTGATAACCGTAATTATGATTCAAAAATTCGTAATTAAAATGGATTAGAGACCAACGAATAACTAAAACTCAGTTTAATCCCTTCCATATGGTAGGCTTTTCACAAACTTTTTCAAAAAAACCTTTCCCTATCCTGGCCTCCATTTCAAATTCGAATATAATTACCTTGTGCAGTTAAATCGCATTTATACATATCAGAGTGTATAACAAAAATCCTGACAACCCCCGTGTTTTATTCATTCACTAAGGGTTTACAGTTTCCCATATAGGGGATTACACAACTATATCCAAAATAATATTTACATCCCAAATCAAAATGGATAACCAACAACCAAAATCAAATATCTCTAAGGAGTCCTAACCACTATTGGTTGTCCTTTTCCCTGTGAAACCACCTGCCCTATCTGTAGATTTAACAATGGAAAGAATGAGATGAAAAAGAATCCCAATAGTAACAAATCACTCATACAATATATAAACACGGCATGTAAGCAACCATCAACAGCAGCAGCAGCAGCAACAGCAACACAATGATACATGGCTTTCACCACAAACAACAACACTCACGGCTGTATACATAATAACGACAGCTTTCGCTGGATAACGCCAGCTTGTGCTGGATAACGACAGCTATCACCGGCTGTATAGGCGGAAGCATCAGAAATCCTTATAAAACAATGATACACATACATACAATATATTTACACATAACATAAAAGAAGAGTCACTACTTGGTTCTTTCCAAACGTGCTCAAGCACGGGTCATTCACGATCAGAGCAAATGTCGAACCTTATAGATCAAAATCAAGAACGGTGGATTAATTCTCTACTCCAAATTCTTACTTTCATCACACTTAAAGTCGGTTATCATTTAGACTCTTTAGATGGCTTCTAAAAGCCCAAACATATGCCTGAAAGGTTGGAAAAGATCATACCAAAAACCACCTTTCAAAAGTGAAAAATAATAATTTTTGGGGGTTGGCCGCGGCCCAAAAATTCATTGGCACATGCCAAAAATAGGTTAGAAACATTTGGGCCGCAGCCCAGAATCTGCTAGCCGCGGTCAAGAAAATCTTGTTTCTTGGTTGAACTTTCAAAAATCATAACTAATTCCAAAAAAATTGAAATAAGGTGATTCCAAAGCCAAATGAAATATATTTAAGTCTTCTTTATAGGAAAAATATGAACCATTACCGGAAATCACCACACAATTACAGAATTACACCAAATCCAACACTACTTTAAAACAGACTCCAGTTTCAACATCAAACTTTGGACAGTCATTACTCCAAGCACACAAAACAAAATGACACAAATTATATGTCCATTTTAAAGCTTGGAATGTGAACTTTAAGACTGTAAAGTTTCAGAATTTTAGACACCATTTGCCTATTCAAAACGTTCAGACAACCTGACTGCCCTGTACAAAACTTTAAAGAACATATTTTCATCTTTTTTGTAATTGTTCCAATGGTTCCAAATTCACAACAAATACCATTCCCATACCGATTTTCACAAGGAATCTATTGGAAACACCAAAATAACCAAATTCAACTCACATTGACATATTCCACAAGAAACACAACATGTCACACAATAACCCAATTCAAAACTCACAATAACTCCTTTCCATTCAAAGTTCCAGACCAATTCTAATGGCACCAAAACACACTATGACACCTATTCCAATACCAAATTACCATGCAATCCACAAGACCTTAACAACACGAAAAATAGGGCCAGAATCTAGAAATTCCAAGTTCAACCAATAGCCACAATAAATATGGCAAAATGTGCCAAATTCTTATCTCTTCCTCTTTCCAAGATTAGTTTCTTGATTTCTCTTCTTTCAAATTTCTTCAAGTGTGCAAACACCTCCTTTCAAATTTCTGAAACCATAGCCATGAAGCCCTCAACACCATGAACAACATTAAAGAAAATGATTTGAGCATTCATGGACAAATTCTTACCTAAAACTTGAGCTTCTTCTTTCTCTTTCCTTCTCTTGTTAGACGAAAAATGGAGGCAAGTGAGAGAAAAATGAAATAATGAAGATGAAATCAGATTTTAGGCGAGAGGAGGCCTCTTGGCTAACTTTATAAGTGAGAGGGAAGAGAAAAATGAGTTGACACTTTGACCATGATCCTATGGCTCACATATTGACACTTGGCAAGATCTTGTTTCTCCTTCCTTGGCACACATAAGCACACACACATGCAATTCCACTCCCTTGTTCATGTAATCCTAGCCATTGATATTTAAATTACTAAGGTGTCTCCTCTTCAGTAACTGACCAATTGATCGGTAATTTTCCTTTTTACCTGTTTTGCTTCTAATTAAGGCAATCTCTACCAAATTACTTCCGAACACATTTTTAGGGTTCATATCACTCAGCCATGCGCCCTCCCCTTCTTTAACTCAATTTAGATGTTAATCCATCATTGAACTTAAATATGAGATTTAGGCATTGATTAAAAGCACATTCATATCGAAATTCACATCTTATTCTTTAAAAGTGTTTAATTAACAATAATTACATTCACTTTTAAAGTCATTAGCCTTTAATCCTATTTTTGGGTCATTACACTTTGCTTGGATCTCTTGTAACTGAATCTTAGATGGACATATCTTGTAATTTAGTACATATTAGCTAATGCATTCCTTTCATTTAAAAAAAAAAAAAAAGCAAAGAACAAAAACATCTCAACTTCATAAATAAAGACTCGGACGAAACTTCGGACCATTTATTTAAAATATGAGAATCTTATCATTCACGTCAACCTAATTTAGTAAAATTATTATTCGGCAAAAAAAAAAATTAGTAAAATTATTGCATATGTTTGAATTATAGGACTAAAAGTATATTTCATGTAAACTTACAGGACTAAAAATATACTTTAGCTTATATAATATATCTACATATTCAAGTAAAAAAATATATATGTATGGTTGTATTTGTTATTATGTTCTTATCCATTTACATTTGGCATATTATTAATTCGTGGATTATTGGTTACTCACGGAAGTTAAAAAATATATACGCACACAAGATTTCATTAATCCTTCCAATCTTTTAAATATATAAATTAATTAATTGAGGAGTTTACTTTATTTCTATATATAAGAGCTTAATCTTTGGTCAGTAGAGGATAATGTTTTATCAGTTCCTCCCCTATATAAGAGCTTAATCTATTTTAATTTGCCTCACAAATTCATATTTATCAAAAAAATAATCATATTGATTGTACTCATTGAGAATATTTTCATTGGGGATAGTTTCCCAAACCTTTAATTAAAAAGAACATTTTAAAAATATTAATTCACAATTTTTATAAAGAATTAATTTAACTAATTTTTTAAATTTTTATAATTAGTTGTCTAATTCTTACATTTATATCCGGTAAAAATACTATTTTCATTTGTTAGTATATTACTTTATTTCTAGAGTAAAATACTCTGACTACCCTCCAGTTTTGCTTTAATTACACAAATTTTTCCTCTATTTTAAAAATATACACTTAAGTCCAAACAGTTAACTCCGTTAAGAATATTCTAAAAATATTTTAAAAATATATTTTTTTTAATTAAATTTATTTTTTCTTGCACATTTTGACTAAAGTTGTTTTAAAGAATTTAAGAGTTTTTTTTATCTATTCCTTAATTTCTATTTTTATCTTTACAAATAGTTATGTTTGATGATTTTAGCATTGGTTAATGTAAATATCACAAACGTTGAATATTCAAGTAAGATTTTAAATAAAAATATGTTTGATCAAATGTGTTTATAAATATTTGTGGAAAAAAAATATTAAATTATAAATTTAAATGACACATGCAATCTCATACTTATATAGTTTATTATATTTGATAAAAATATGTGTTTAATATATATTTTAAGTCAAAATTAATTTATAACATGAAAATTAATAAATTTTTTAAGAAATTATAAAGTTAGAGAATCTAATAGAATAAATTTATGGTTGTGTAAATTTTTATTAGCCCCTATATATATATATATATAATTCCAATATTGAAGAAGGTTATTTTGATTAAAAAAATTTTAAAAATCAAAGGTAACGGTCAATTAATGGTTTGGGTGAATGGAAATAGAATTTCAAACTATAAGAGAGGTTTGTGTAACATATATTTTAGTTTTAAGGGAGGTTTATATGAGTTTCTAAAATAGAGGGGAGGTCTATGTAATTAAGGTAAAACAGATGGGAGGTTAGAGTATTTTACTCTTATTTCTATTATTTTTTCTTGTTAGTCACGCCGCAAGTGACATACGAATTTGCGTGCTTGTGTGTTTGTGTGTGTTTGTTATTTTCTTGTCCCATACATAAGTCTCACGTCACTGCGTGCGATTAATCAGATTTGTGTTCAAAAAAATTGCCAGAATATAAACGAATTAAAATTTTCGATTATTATGTTATAAAAAAAATTTGATTATTAAAATATTATTTGCGCCAAGAAAACATCGATGGTCGATACAAACAATTAAAGTTTGTCTATAATATAATTGTCTAATGTTTTTTAAGTTCACCTGCGCATAATTGTCTTTTTTATTTTTATTTTTTTGTTTCAATTGACTAATTGTCTAATTTTTAAATAGGCAGAGACGGCAAATAAACATCATTACCACCCCGTCTAGTTTACCATTGCTGAAATTTATATTGTTTAACACTTTAACTAAAATGAATAGATAACGATTCACATGAAAAAGGGGAAAGGTTCAATCATGTTCTAAAGCATTATATATATAGGATATAAAACTAAAATCATACCTTACCATCCACTTATTATTTATCAGTGTGACATCATACACAAGTAAAATGTCTTGATCCCCCAATCCTAGACGCAAGAAAACTGTCCTACGTACGTGAAATATTTCAGTTTACTTTATCCCCCAAATCTGCATATACTCCTAATTCTAAATATGAGAGCTATATTAAAAATTTAAAGGGTTTATATTAGCCCTAAATATATAAGACCCTAATTCACTGCCCCCAAATTCATGATTGTTTTCTCAAACTCTTCTTATTGATTACATATATTAAAAGAGTTTTCACTTAGGGGTATTTTCCAATATAAATGACCAGAGGAGATCATTTAAAGAAACAAACATACATTTTTTAACAAATAACTAATTTAATTAATTTTTTAATATATGTAAATTAGTTAACTAACTCTTATATTTAAAATCGAAGGAATTAATTTTTTTCTTAAATTCTCCTTATTTTTTATTTGGTGAAGGGTCTAATCCCTTTTGAACACTTCCTCACCAAGTGAGTCCGCTAATCACTTCAACCAATAGCTTGTTGATAAATTCTCTTTATTAATTGCACATATTGAGGAGATTTTTCATTGAAGAATCCAATCCATGTGATTAAAATGGAAATATAAATTAAAACTAAAATACATTTTTTTACAAATATCTAATTTATCTATTTGTTTTAATCTTTATAAATTAGATATTTAGATTTTATATATAGAATAGAAGGAATATTATTCAATTTTACTCCCTCCGCCCCTATTTAAAGTAACTTTCTTTTTGATTATGCAAAACGAACTGATAGTTAAAAGCAATAAGTGTGTCAAAAATATTATGTTTTTTTTTCCATATATGCCTCTATTTATTAAAAGAGTATAGGAGAGAGAATAGATAAAAAGTATAAGAAATAATAAATATAAGATATAAGAGATAATGAGTATTTAATAAGGATAAAATAGGAAAAAGAAGTTTACATTTTCAGATAAAAAGTAAAAATTGTTTATAAAAGGGGCCAGCCTTATAAAAGAGAAAGTTATTTATAAATAGGATTGGAGAGAGTAGTTCATTAAACGGCTATACGTCTCTAAAGATCATTTAAATATCCACAAACAATAATTACTTTTAATTACTAAGCCAGAATATTTATAAATTATAACATTATATATATATATATATATATATATATATATATATAGTGCAGTTCTTTATGTAATATTATATAATATAAAAAAAGTGTCTAATTCACGTGTAAAAAATAAAAAGAATAAACAAACAACACCCACCACCGATGAATCTTTTGGGACAAGGAACGTTCTTGGAGCCCAAGGAAAACTACAAAATCAGCATCACTATGTGCGTCATGTAAAACTTCTTTCATGTTTCCAATACGTTTTTTATTTTTTGAGGAAAAAAATACGTTTTTTATTTTTCAAACTAAATAAATTCCTTCAAATATCACGCTTTCCTGTCATGGCACTGACCCTCCAAGTGCTTGCTGTCAATAGGGCTGTTCAAAGTGTTCCGATCCTAGTTATTCTTGGCCGATCCCGGACATTTTATTTCAAGAATTTCCCGTCCTGGTTGGGACCGGACCGGAAAAATCGGAAACGGGATCTATTGGAACCGGGATCGGGATCTATTGGGACCGGCACCGGGACCACACCTTGTAATCCCTGTCCCGTGTTTTTTTTTTTAATTTTTTCCTTAAAAAATAAGTTATTCTTTTATTTTTGTATTTTTTACCTTATAAAATAAGTTATCATTTGATAAAATATATATCACATAATTAGTTAGAGTTAAATTGTATATATCGTGATAATAATCCTAACTATATAATGTATAAAGATAATAACAAAAATGATGAATATGATCATAATAATAATAATAATAATAATAATAATAATAAAAATGTTATTATTCAATTTTAGATCAATTTGTGTGATTATTATAACCTTATTAGGTGTTAAATAATCACTTTAAACATTATATTATAGAAAATTTAAATAATATAATAATATATTTTAAATTTAATTTTAAAAAACCGGAATTTCCCGATCTAATCCCAATCCCGATCTCAAAATATCAGGACCGGGATGTAATTTATATCCCGACCAAAAATCAGGACCTAAACCGGGTTTAGGGGATCCCGATCCCTTCACGGCCAAAGTAAAATAACAGACTTAGCTTCATGATATTTCGCTAAATGTATCTTCGAATTCATCCTCTCATTTTATAATACTGACAAAATTTAAATCGTTTAAATTAATTACATAAATTCAGGTAAAAAAAATAAAATATGAATGTCTATATGATAATCTTAAATACAAGTCTTGAATAATTACTTCAAAAATATTAAACAAATTAAAACAGATAAATTTACTAATTTTTTCAGTTATTTCCTCCTAAAAATGACCATAATTAATTAATTATAATATTTCTCATTTTTTTGAGAAAACTTGACTCCAATTTTTTCCCATATAAAAAAATTTGACTAAATAGTTAATTATAGAGCATATATGAAATTAATTAATACATTGCACAATTAATTACTCCTCTAGGCTCACTTTGATTCAGTGACTTGATTAGGGCGAGAAAAAGGAGGGGATTTTAATTTCAACCTTTTATATAAAATAAATCTAGTGGAAAAATGAAAATAAATAAATAATAATGTGAGATTAATTTCTGGTATTAAAAAAAAAAAAAAAGCAGTGAGGAGCATAATTGTGTCACATGCACATATATTAGGGGTTGGCTACGATCCTCTACTCTCATTATTCTCTTCTCACCCTCTTCTTCTCTATTACTTATCTCAGCCTTTAGATTAAAATCTGAGCGATTTAGATTAAAATATTTTTATCACATGTTTAAATTATCATAACTAAAACTTTATATCTTTGAATTTATATAATTTTTTTTAATAGTTTGATATTTTAAAAATATTTTTATAAATATTAAATTTAAACCATTCAGGTTTTAACCTAAAAATTAAAATAAATAATGAGAGAAAGAGAATGAGAAGAGAATAATAATAACAGTATAACGGAACCAATTTCCATGCATCAATATAAAAGGATCTGTCAATTACATCCCCACACACTACCGCCCCCCCTTCTCTCTCTCTCTCTCACTGAGTCATCGTCAGGGATGATCCCATTTGTATCTGGACTTAAAACCTTTATTTTATATCGCCCTCAAGTGGACCCCACTCCATCACCCACTACCACCATTGCTCTCTCCTCCCTCCTTCCTTAGCCGTCGACCCGTCCTATATGGCTATATATACTCTCCATCCCTCACTCTCTTTCCCAGTCTCCGCACTCCTCAACTCCTCTTCCCCTACGTAATGGCTCTCGTCCGCGATCGCCGCCACCTCAACCTCCGCCTTCCGATGCCGGAACCCTCCGAGCGCCGACCTCGCTTCCCGCTTCCCCTTCCACCCTCCTCCAATCCCCCTGCCAATTCCGTCGCCACCGATTTCGCCCCTAACGATCTCGAAAAGCTTCAGGTCCTCGGCCACGGCAACGGAGGCACCGTTTATAAGGTCCGTCACAAGCGCACCTCCGTCGTCTACGCTCTCAAGGTCGTCCACAGCGACTCCGACCCGATGACCCGCCGCCAAGTCCGGAGGGAAATGGATATCCTCCGCCGGACGGATTCGCCTTACGTCGTGCGCTGTCACGGATTCTTCGAGAAACCTTCCGGAGATGTGGCTATTGTCATGGAGTATATGGATTTGGGGACGCTAGACACGTTGTTGAAAAAGAACGGTACGTTTTCGGAAGCCCAACTCGCGGTGGTGGCGCGTCATGTTTTAAACGGGCTGAGTTATCTCCACGCGCACAAGATTGTGCACCGCGATATCAAGCCTTCCAATCTCTTGGTGAATCAGAAAATGGAAGTGAAAATCGGTGATTTCGGAGTCAGCAAGATGATGTGCCGCACCCTGGACGCGTGCAATTCATACGTCGGGACCTGCGCGTACATGAGCCCGGAACGGTTCGACCCGGACACATACGGCGGAATTTATAACGGGTATTCAGGTGACATATGGAGCCTGGGCCTGACCTTGTTCGAACTGTACGTGGGTCACTTCCCGTTCCTACCGGCGGGTCAGAGACCCGATTGGGCGACCCTGATGTGTGCGATTTGCTTCGGAGACCCGCCCAGCTTGCCGGGGCAGGCCTCAGAAGAGTTTCGGAGCTTCATAGATTGTTGCTTGAAGAAGGAGTCCAGTGAGCGATGGGGTGCCTCTCAGCTTTTGAGTCATCCGTTTCTTTCGAAGAAGTCGGGAAACTGTTAACTGTATGTGTCCTGGTTTTTAAGATATCGGGTCGGGTAGGACTGGGGACATTTTGAGTTGTATAACAGTTAGATTGTATATAACGTCGGAATTCTATTTTGTATTCCGAGTAGAAGCTGTATGGTTTGGCTCAGAGATAGAAGCTGCATCATTCCCTGTGTAGATTCGATTCTCTTCCGCTTCAACAATCACTAACTAACTCCAAATTCAACTCCAAAACATTTGACTGATCGCGTAGAAGTTATTTTTTTTTAGCACGATCTATAATGCATAAGGTAAGTATACGAAAAGGATTATAACATAAACGTGGTTTTTGAAGGCTTATCTGAATAAATTGAAAACTAGAAAACGCCATGCTGATGAGAAAATTTTAGGATCATATTAGAGCAGTAACAGTAATTAGTGAACCAGTGAAGGGAAGGAAATAAATATTGCGAACCTTATTGTCGGTAATGAATATTTTTTTTAAGAAAAAGAATTCTGAATTTTAATTAAATAGAATTGTCAAGTAAAAGCAATGTCTGTGCTGTAGGGAACTAGGAACAACGGATTTAGCTCCTATCCTTTTTTTCTAAGTTGTTGGATTAAAATATCAAATTTAATATATTATAAAAATAATAATATTATAATTAATCCAACGATTTATTAAAAAAAATGACCACCCTTTTCTCAAAAAAAAAAAGATGGAAGCAAAATCCACAAATGACAGGGTGGGTGTTGGTTCATAGGAGAGGAGGGGCGGGAAATGGCAAGCAAGAAAAAGATGATGCGGTGTGTGCACGTGTTTTGACTTTTGATTGAGGGAAATGTGAAAGTGTTAAGAATATTGAAAATGAATAAAAAAATATCAGCAATTTAGTGAAGTAATGAATTTTAAACAGGAAGAACTATTTTTTTTGGTTGGAAAAGCTTTAACTCATTTATAACTCATTTTCTAGTTTTGATTTAGTTATAACTCAATTTCTGAACCTCAACTCGATACCACTCTGTCTCTATAGTTTAATCATTTAAAACTTTAATCTCTATATTTCAACAAATAAAATTATATTAGTATATTTTATGAAACTTATGGACTAAAGTTTTGAATGATTATTTGGCAAAAAAAGGTTTTGAATGATTAAAACTATAGGAATTTAATTACATTGCGTCAATGTTAAGGGATTGAATTATAACTAAGTCAAAATTATATAGTTTGAATTGCATTGAATTAATGTTTAAAGATTAAGTTACAATAAGTCAAAACCATATGAACTACAATATTAACTATCCCTTGAATTTATAATGCATTTTAAATCAATATATGATTTAGCATCCTCAACCATATCATTTGCTTGGACGAGTGATTAGCATCACACCCCCTTGTAAGTAAATTGATAGCCTCTAAAGAATCAGTATAATAAAGGATAATATCTCTGTAATTCCTATTAAAGCATAAATGTGACCCATGTATAATGCTTATAGTTTATAACTAATGTGTCTGTTTAAGTTAGCTCTTGAAAAGTATGTTCACGTAAGTTGAGATAAAATTTCTCTCACACACTTAGGGTTATTTGGGACCACGATACAGAAGGAAAAAAGCTCAGTTGAACATGAGAAGCCTAGTTGGCATATAATGTACCGTTTGGGAATGTGTTGTTACCCATTGGGCTTTAAAGAAAAAGTAGCATCTACAATAAGCTGCCTCCAGGTGCTTCGTTACTACTTCTGAGCAACTTCCGACCGTTGGGGTCATTTATTGCCTTTCAAATTCTGTACTGCTTCTGAATTTTTTTTTATTTTATAAAATTTTATTTACATTTTTTCACATCAATTATCACAAATATATACAAACAATATATATATATATGTAGTATTCAATAAGATTCATGTCATTTTCAGTCATTTTTTTACCTAAACGGGATTTTCAAACGCTAATCCAAACAGGTTCAAGGTTAGAAAAAGCCCACTTCTACCACTGTCAATCCAAACACAAATTACATTTACAATCTGACTTTTTTTCAATCTGATTTTCACAAAAGTCATATTGAAAAAAAAAATTACTTCTCTTCTATTAATCCAAATAAGCATTTACCTTATAAATCGTAAATCAAGTTAAAAAACCATCTTCTAGTGCTAACTCAAACGGTTATTTGACGTCACAATTCCATTTATCCTCCTCATTCTCAAGATGACGTTTTGCACCCCTTCCTACTGTCATGTAAAATACAAATCTATGCACATCCAATATGACAGAATTCCTAAAAAGCACGCTTCCGTGATAAACGTGCTTTAGTGAAGTAATAATTAATTTAAATTGACATTGTAGCAGGAGTGAGTGGCAACCAAAAGGATGAGAGCGTGAAAATTGCCGGACAGGTGGGGCAAGTGGAAAGGAGGCAGTGCGTGAGGGGTGACGCAGTGGATGAATCCTTGCGGGAATGAATGAATCCAAATGAATGACAGACCCGTGAGACGATGCCGCCAAAACCAGACGTCACAATCTCAAGAGATGGTGCGTGTGTCACGCTGATGCATGAATCTGCCCCTCCTTCTCTTACTTCTAGTCACTTTCTTCCTTCCTTCATCCCTTATCCACCTCCCTCTCGTCTCTCCGCTCTAATTTTTTATTATAAATATAAGATTTAATTGAAGCAAAATTCCTATAAAATATCTTTAAAATAGTGAAATCCCTAATCAGTACATTAAAATCAAAAAATTTGAATCAATCACGTGTCAGTACGGATGAATATTGCAGGCGGCCCCAAAAGATGATTTTACCCTTCAGCCCTTATTTTCGCCACTTTAAAAATAACAACACGCGGTTCTTAATTAACAACTCTGGATTCTTGATTAACAACTCCGTATTCTTGTTTCACAACTTCCTCATTTAAGTTTCAAGGCCAATAACAACACCTCTTTTTTAATTAACAACACGCCATCTTAATTAACAACTCCGGATTCTTGATTAACAATACCTTATTCTTTATTAACAATTTCATTTCATCTTTTTACTTTCACAATAACAACACCGGTGTTGTTATTAACAATACCATATTCTACATTAACAACTCCCGTTTCTTGTTTCACAACTTCGTAATTTAAGTTTCAGGACCAATAACAACACCTCTTTTTTTATTAACAACACCGTATTTTACATTAACAACACTATATTTTTGAGATGCGAACATGTGGAAGAATAAAGCGGAGTTGTTAATCAAGAAGTCAGAGTTGCTAATAACAAGACCGGTGTTGTTATTGTAAAAGTAAAAAGATAAAACTGGAGTTGTTAATAAAAAATATGAAGTTGTTAATCAAGAATCCAGAGTTGTTAATTAAAAACCGCGTGTTGTTATTTTTGAAGTGGCAAGAATGAGGGTTGAAGGGTAAAATCGTCTTTTGGCGCCGCCTACACTGTTCATCCGTACTGACGCGTGACTGATCTGGATTTTTTTATTTCAATATACTGATTAGGGATTTCCCTATTTCAATGGTATTTATAGGGATTTTCCCTTTAATTAATTTTTTTCTTAGAGATTCAAGAAGTTAAATAAATTATTTAATTATATTATATATTGTGTATGATTAAATAATACTCCCTTCGGTCCTATCTATAAACAACTTTCTGCTTGATTACGCAAAATGAACAGCATCTTAAAAGTAATAATTGTGTCAAAAATGTCATTTTTTTTTCATATATGCCCTTACTTATAAAAAAAGTATAGGAGAGAGAATAGATAAAAAAAATATTAGAGATAATGATATGAAAGAGAATGAGTAATAGTAAATGATTGGATGATAGATTAGTGGAGAAATTTCCTCCTCTTTTAAGCCACTGTTTATTTTTTAAATAAGGTAAAAACTCCACAGTTTTCATGGATGTGCATTTGGCAAATAAAATTGAAGTTCCTCCTGTACGTGCTTTAGGAAATAAAATTACTCAATGTCTCCTGAATTTACATTTGGGAAATATTCCCCCCAAAATTCAAGTGAAAATATGGCGGGTGGCTGTTCTCCTCCCAAAACCTTACCTTCATCCTCTCATAAGTCTCAAAACAATTAAATAGTCTATATCTCTTCCCTAAATATCTTACGGGAAAAAAAACAAGGCAACAGTGAAATGCCATGGGTATCGATGTAGACCTCAATATTGATATCACTTGCTTAGAGTCGGAAGGCATCCCAAGAACTATCTATGGAGAACAATTGCAGTGCAGAAAATGTGGTCCATTCTTGCACAGATGATGCCATAAAAAACATGCCTTCAATCAACTTAAATCAACCCTTATACGTTGATGTTGAAGAAGAACCAAATGAAAGTGCTCCATCTCTTCATATGAATGAAGGTAAGTTTTTGTATGTTGCTCTGTTTTTTATATTCTCCTGAATCATTAGTCTGTTGTTTTTTTTATAATTGATTATAAATCTGCTTGCTTTTGTCTTTATGAGATGAGGTAGAATGTGAAGAAGGTGAAGCATTTGTAGAAGAAGAACCGCAATGTGAAGAAGATGAAGATAATGAAGATTTCGAAGAACAGGGCCCACTGAGTGAAGAAGATGAAGACGCAACATTTGATAGTGAGCATAGTATTAGAAGACGTGGCTTTCTAACAAATGAACAAAGAAGGGCAATTTCTCACATGTTATTACACTCAACTCATGAAGGGAAGCTAGAACGTGGGACATTAGTTAGAGTAGCTTCATTATATAATGTTCATAAAGCCATCATTCATCGCATTTAGAAGCAGGTTAAGGAGAATAAGGATGCTTCTAACAAAAGGACTAGAAATTGTGGCCAAAGAAGAGTTCAATTGGACATTGAAAGAGTGAGAGGAATTTCACTAAAGAAGTGGCAAACACTTCGATCACTAGCTTATGCTCTTGACATGAACAAGATATCATTGATAAGGTTGGTTAAAGACGGATTTGTTCGACGTTGTTTTAATGCAATTAAGCCACATTTGAAATAGGGGAACAAGATAGCTCGTTTAAAATTTTACTTGTCAATACTTGAAGAGAGCAGCATCCCTCATAAGGAAAAATTTAAATCCTTACATAATGTCATTCACATGGATGAGAAGTGGTTCTATCTTACAAAAAGATGCATGAATTGTTACTTACTACCAGACGAAGATGAGCCACATCGTACGTGCAAAAGTTAAAACTTCATTGAGAAGCTCATGTTCTTGGTTGCTGTGGCTAGACCCAAATTTGATGATGAAGGGAAAGAAACATTCTCAGGAAAGATTGGTGTATTTCGTTTTGTGTATAAACAAGCAGCTAGAAGGACAAGTGCTAACAGAGTTGCAGGAAGATTAGAAAAGAAACCAATTACTTTTGTTAACAAAGAGGTGTGTAAGAAGTGGTTAATTGACAAGGTTTTACCAACCATAAAAGAAAAATGGCCAGTGGAAGATTTAGGCAAGACAATTTTCATTCAGTAGGATAATGCTACGTGTCATGTTCGTATAGATGATGAAGATTTTTGTCGAGCAGCCAGTGAAGGTGGGTTTAACATACGTTTGACTTGTCAACCTCCAAATTCTCCTGATTTGAATGTGTTGGATCTAGGCTTCTTTATAGCTATTCAATCTTTGCAAGAAAAAGAAGCCGCAAACTCAATAGATGGTCTTATTGAGGCCGTGGAGAAATCGTTTGAAACTTTTTCAACCAAAAATTTAGACAAGATTTTTCTAACACTCCAAGCAAATATGATTGCGGTAATGAAGTCGAAGGGATCAAACAATCACAAATTGCCTCATTTGAGGAAAGATGTGGTGTACAAAGATAGATTGCCAGATCAACTTGGATGTGATATTTCATTGGTTGAAGAAGTGTCTAATTATTTACAAGATGTTGAGTAAATTGTACTGAAAAATCACTGCAAGCACTATTGGAAGGTTTTTTTTATGGATATCTATCTTTTGTACCACGAAATATGGATATTGTAGTTTATACATGTATGACTCCTGTTCTTATCATTATGTTATCTATTGTTCTTAAAAAGAAGGTGAATTTTGAATTGCAATGAAATAGAGAACACAAACAAAGCCATTAAATTTGGCCCCTTAGATTAGATAAGGACAAACATTACTGCTGGTAAAGAAAGGAATCAAACACTTCCAGGGAAAAAAGTAAAAGAAATAAACATAATGCATCAACTTCACAGTGCATCAACTACTAAATACTGTCATGTTCTTCCCATATAACTGCACTTAAGGATAACTGCCAAAATAAATTCTCAGCAAAGTCAGAAACTCCTTATTCAATGCTACACTTTTAAATCCAAAATCGGGTCCTTCCTCCGGGTATTCATTAAGTTCGATGAGCACCTTACTATTGCTGGCACTTGATATCATAAGAGGGCTATCATTATGCTGATCGACTTCATTTCGAGTGAACTCCTCCTTCCTCACAAAGCAGATTTCTTCATTGTTACAGTTCGAATTAAAGAATCCTCCACAACAGCAAATTCATGGAATATGTGTTCCTCTAAATCAGGTTGGTCGATGGCTTCCTCTGGCAACCTGTTCAAATCCAAAAGTGGCTTTCGTTTGGACTTCTGAACTCCCTCTGTTTTCTTCTTACAGAAAAAACTTATTTCTTCACCATCATTCGAATGGTCGACATTTTCGAACAAATCTTCCACAATGAGATTTGAGTTCCAGTCCTTTACCATGGAGTCCTTTACAACGAATTTTGAGTAAGAAACAACATGCATCATATCGTTTGGTATTCTAGCGAGTGAAAACTGGTTTACCAATTTCAATTGCTTCCTAAAATATGTTTTCCCATGCCTGCCTCTCCCCCCTCGTGAATACAACTCATTGATGTGTGTGATAATTAATTATAAATATATCTATTTATTAAGGGTAAAATGGGAAAAATAACCTTATATTTTCAGACAAAAAGTCAAAGTTGATTATAAAAGGGACTAACCCTATGAGAGAGAAAGTTGTTTATAAATAGGACCGGAGGGAATATCAGTTTATAAGTTAGACACATTAGTTTAAAGGAAATATAAATACTTTAAAGTAATTTAGTTAGTTTCCTTAAAAAAGTCAACTGGGTTTTGTATTTAGGATCAGAGTTAGTAATATACATAATATGTTATGATTAATTAATTTATTTAATTTTTTTAATATCTCTTAAAAAGTTAGCTAAGTCTTATATTAAAAACCAAAGGGAGTAAATTTTTTCAATATAGTTTCAAGCAATAAATGTGGACATCTCGTTCTGTAGGGATTTAGATTTAGGCATTGATTTGTCATGTTTTAAGAAAAAAGAAATACTTAAATACTCCAGAAATACCATACAATATGTGTTCTGGTTAATTAAAAGGGTTAAGGAGCAAATTTATCAATGAAGTTTTGCTCGATGAGCGTCTGCCACAAATATGTTTTATAAGGGGCAAAAATACCAATGAACAATTAAAAAAGGGCATCCAGCAAAAAAACCGTTAAATCCGTACTATCGGTGTTAAATCATAAGAGAAGAAAACCTCTAACGGTGTTGGTACGGATTTAACGGTTTTTGTGCTGGATGCCCCTTTTTAATTGTTCATTGGTATTTTTATCCATTCTAAAATATATTTGTGTTAGACGCTCATCAGATAAAATTTTATTAATAAATTTGCTCCTTAACCCTAATTAAAATGCAATACCGAAACTAATTTTAATCTCATCAGCCACTCTCTATTTTTGCTGAAAAGGATAAAAGCCTCCCCAAACCCATACGCCAACTCCCCTCCGCTCTGGGCCTCTTGATCGGGCATCAATATCTTGGGCCTCCGTTTGACCCAAATATCGATCATACTCCATGCCCCACATTCAGCCGGTGCTGCTTCAATACGAGGCCTTTCAAATCAATTACTGATATTTCAGTCCAACACAAAAAATAAAAAATAAAAAACATTACTGAGATGTTAAGGCTCTCGTTAACCATAATCAATTGCTAATCACCTCAATATGCTTCTCTCAAGTCACGTCATATTCCTCTCTGCATAGTCTTTTGATAATTCGTGAAGTGAAAGTACTCCCTTCAGTTTTTAGTGTATGACTTAATTAGGGAGTTGATATATATCTTTAATGTAATGTAATAACTATTTCTTATATTTTTTAATCTTTTTCTAATTTACCTCTATTGATGCTTCCTCAATAACAATCAAGTAAGAGAAATGAGGGAATTAAGGAAGATGATTAGGGTATTTTTTTTAAAAAAATATTATATTAACTAACTTCCTCAATTTAATTTAATTAAATAAATAGATCTTAGATTAAGGAGTGATGTGAGTAATACTTATAAAGTGCCTGTTTGATTTAACGATAGGAGATCAAATAAACCCGATTGAGCCTATAAAAGTAGTTATGAACCCCGTTAATCCTGTTTGGGTAAGTTTCATAAAATCCTGATCATCCGTGATTTCACCATCTCACTGCACTTTTAGCACAAATGATAGTTCTGTGGCGAAATATTCCATCCACATATTTCCTATCATTTTTCAACCAAAGTAGTTCAAATAACATTATTTTGCCCATAACATGAATTTTTAAATTATTTTAAATAAAAACAATTATAAAATAAAAATAATATTTAAATATTCATATCATTTATTAAATCCTATTTAATAATAATTATTAAACATTAAAAATTATTATTAAATATTTAATGATCATTATTATTAAATATAATCATGAAAATACAAATATCTTTATTAAATTTATACCCCTTTAGTAATTATACAAGGTAATTTTAATAAATGAAATCCAATATAATTAAAATTCTCAATGTCATTTATAAAAAAAAAATATCAAAACAGAAATCACAATCAACCAGTGTCACTCGTAAAAGTTAAAAATCATGATCACAACTGTTCACCACTAATGCAGGCACTCAGTCAAAGTCATTCGCTCGTAAATTGTTTTATAGAACGCAATATTCAACCAGGAGACAATAGAAGAAATTGTTGTTGCTTGAAGCCCATTCACAACATACACCTCTTACGGAGTGTAGACTTATTCTAAGGGTGTGTTTGATTTGAAGGGAGTGAGGAGAGGTGATGTAGATTATTTTGTTTGGTTTTGTTAGGGGGAGAAGGATTTTTAATAATCCTTTAACTGATTTTGTTTTTATTTGATTTGATAAGGGTTTCCTTTTTGAGATTTAGAGGTAAGGGTGTTCGAGGGACGGCACAGGATTGAGAAATTCCATTCTCGATCTTAATCCTGAAAAGGGCTCGGGACATATTTTTTATCCTGATCTCAAGAAATTCCCGTCCAGGGCAAAAAGGGAATTTCCCGAAAAGTTTCTTTTTTTTTTTTTAAGTTTTCCCTTTATTGAATTTTGGCCCAATTTTCACTTGAATTGGGCCTAATTTTCTCTATTTCCTTTAGTCCAATACAAATATTTAATTTATCCAATATTATATTGTACTAAATTAGTCCAACACAAATATATAATCAGTCAAATATAAATATAATTATATGATTTTAGAGAAATTAAAAAATATATATACATATATATTTGGGATGGGAAGGGATCGGGAAGTCCCATTCCTGATCTCAATTATATTTTCCTCGATCCCGAAATTGTTTCTCGATATTTGAATTTGTGTTATCATCCTTACAGGATGAAGTCCCTTACGACCTCAACCAATAACTTATTGGTTCCTTCGTTTGATTCACGAGGAGAGAACTTAGCCCTTGTTGAAATTGCATAATTTATTAAAATTTATTTTCATCATAATATGTTGTTAATATGTATATAATAAATGGACTAATAATATTTTTTTTCATTAATATAATTATATAGTTAAGAAAGTAGAGTATCCTAAAAATTACGACAGTAAAATAGTGAAATATTTTATTTTAAATTAATTTGCACACCATGATGACGAGTAATGAGTTTATTTTTTTTTAATGGGCATTAATAGAATATATAAAAATCATGAGGGCAAAACAGTAAAAAATTTATTTAAAATTAATTTGACCTCCGTGGAATGAGCAAGAAGTTTATTTTTATTTTTGCCTCATAACGATAGATAGATTATCATAAAAATTAAGAGGATAAAGAAGCTAAGAAATTCGGCTCCCTCCATACTCCAAATTTCGAAAGGGGCCACAATGAGAGGGAGAATTTCGGACGCAACTTCTCTCCTTTTCTTGCTGCGTTCGTCGTTGTTCTTTTCTTTTAAACTGCATTGTTTTGGTATAAAATACCTATGTTCTCCTCCCTCTCCCTCTTTTTTTTTGGAAAATAGCACCAAGTGTCTTAAAATATTTTTTCAGTAAAATCCATGATCCTTAAATATTTTTCCAACATCACTCAATATCCTAAAATGATTTTTGGCCCACTTAGCACCCTAATATATTTTTTCAGTACCACTTGGTATCTAACACCTAGCACATTTAAGTTTTTTTTTTTTCAGATCTACTCAATATCCTAAACTAATTTTTAATGCAAATAACACCCAAAATATTTTCCTAGTAATACTCAAATATCTCAAAATAATTTTTGGTGTAATGTTTTAGGATGGTAGATGCACTAAAAATTAGCTTAGGATACTAGATAATAGTGAAAAGAAATGCTTTAATGTGCTTGGTGTTAGATATTAAGTGATATTGAAAAAATATATTAGGATGTTAAGTGCCCCAAAAATCATTTTAAGATATTGAGTGATGTTAAAAAAATATTTTAGAATCCTGGATGGTACCGAAAAAAAAATTTTAAAACACTTGATGCTATTTTCAGAAAAAAAAAATAAGAGGAGGACATGCGTATGTTGCACCAAAACGGTGCAGTTTAAAAGATAAGGACGGCAGCGGACACATCAAGAAAAAGAGAGAAGCTGCATCCAATCGAGAATTTCAACCATTTTTCAACCCTTAGATTGGTTCACCTCCCCTACGTAATTCTCAACCAAATGACTTCCCCTCCGACCAGCCACTTATGTGGGCTATATGGCCTTTTGTTTTTTAATACCCATAAGGATAATACATATGAACCAGTTAAGACGTTAGAGGATCACAAATTATAAGTGAGGCTTACGAAAGGGGTTAGGCTTACATAGAAGTTACTGAAAAACTGAAAATCATACCACTAATTTGAATAAGTGTACAACTCTTTATAAATAAGTGAAATCTCTTACAAACAACACATTAATTTTTTGTGCTAAAAATTAATGTGTTGTTCATTATAAGATTGCACTTGTTCATGATTATACTCTTCATGAATAAGTCTGCAACTTTTCATGAATAAGTGAAATCCTCATATGAAAAATCCATTAATTTTCAGTGGTTAGCTGGTCAGGACCGGAGCTTTGGCGACCGGCCGATGGTGACCGGTGACTAGTTGCCGGAGCTTCGGCAACAATCAAACTTTTGTTTTAAAAATAAAGCAAGAGCATTATTATCTTTTTACATATAAAACTTATTTTTATTTTGATCCTTGCACCTGTAATAATGAAATTTTAAAATGTTTGAGTCCTTAACTGAAGTAAATTCAGTCCTATATAGTCCTTTAATGAAATTTTGCCTAAAAATTAGTATTTCTTATCGATCATTATCAAAGCATTTTGATAATTATGTAGGCTCTTTATGTTTTGGAACTATGTAGGTCATAGTTATTATTAATATTATTTTATTTTATTTATTAAAATAAGTAAATAACAGAGAGAATGCCAATGGAACTCGTTGTTTAAGAGGAAAACCTAATTGACTACGTGACGACATTCTCACTAGGAGTATGTATTATTGATCATGAGTTATGTATCTGTCCATATCAACACGCCAGGGCCTTGTTAGCTGCGTGGGATTGGAGGGCTTGGCACTGGTATGGCCTATTGTGCGATGTTTGGTGGGAGGGGCTACGAATAATTAACTTGGGATTTAGAATACCAGGTAAGTAGAATTGTTGGAAACCCACCCACCCAGTGTCGATATTGAAAAGGTTATCATGAGATTGAAAAATGTTAAGATAAAATTATTCCTATTTATAATAAATTTTGGCTAGAACTGTCCTTATGAAATTCTGCTAAAGTTAACTCGATCTCATTCATCTCCATTGCCACAAGCATCTCCGCCATTGAACCATCATCCTTGACTGATCTTCCTCCCACAGCGACGTCCTTCTACGATGTCTTTCTCTTCATCGTTGATAACCAGATCCGGCAAGCTTGACGGCAAAGAGTATCACATCTGCAAAGAGAAGTAGATTTGGAAGAGAGAGTGGAAGACGCAATGTATGGTGGCTGTGCACGACAGTGGATACAATAGGGAATATGCATAAAAAATAGGGTAAAGGTGTAAAAATAGCCATGAACTTTGGTAAAAAATGTAAAAATAACTATGAACTATTTTTGGTAGTAAAAGTAACCATGAACTATGTAAAATGAGGCAAAACCGTTAAATATGTATTTAACGGTTTTGCCTCATTTTACATAGTTCATGGTTACTTTTGCTATAAAAAATAGTTTATGGTTATTTTTGCACTTTTGACTAAAGTTTATGACTATTTTTGCACCTTAGCCCTAAAAAATAATAACTTACAAGAAAGGGTGCATCCTCACCAAAGGGCTTTCATGTCTGGCATCAAAGGTGAAGTTTGCTTGTTTGTATTATTAATAGAAGCTGTTTTTTCAACGTGATTAATGGTGTATGAGATTGATATGTGAGAGGAGTTTTGTTTTAACTTGTGTGAGAAAACTGACTCAAACAAACCCTTTGGCCATCGATGAGAAATAGCTTTTGTTCTAAATTTTTTAGACTACGTGTTTGTTTGGAATAGTTTAGTTTTAGGTAATAAGTGCTTATAAGTCGTGATTTACGGTATACGAAGTAAGTATGTGAGAAGAGTTTTATCTCGACTTGTATAATAAACACTTATATGTAAAAAATAAATGTTCTGAAACATGCGCTACATCACAACAATGATCTGATTAAGTGGAGGGTTCACTCACACGTTTGATATTTCGCATTTCTGCGTAATATTTCTTAGTGTTCAATGATTTTAGGAAGAAGAGGATTGAGGCATCCCAAGAAAAAAAGAAAAGGAAAAAACATAGTGTGGGTGAGAGTACGTAGAGCAAAATATGGCTGGCAGGACCTGCCAAGGCGATGGCACTGATAGGCACGCCTAGGCACCTTGGCCCATGCTTGGTTAATCAAGCGCCGGCCTTAGGAGGCAAAGGGCCACCCTATAGCTAGCGCTTAGCCAACCAAGGACCACCTTTTCAAATAAAAAGAATTCCCTAAAATATTAATCAGCTTTTCAAATGAAAAAAAACGTTCTAAAAAATTAATCCAACTATGGTGATTTTCAAGAAATCACCATAGTTAGGACTTTCATTTTTGTTTTTTTTAAGTAAATGTTTTGTGTGGTGCTTCTTTAGAAAAGTGTTCCACAAGCCTAATACTAGTTGTGACACTTATAATAGAAAGCATCGTAGTTTCTAAACCTTTTTTTTTTTTTTACAAAAATCAACTATCTATAACGTTTCTTTAAAGAAGTGTCATAAGAGGGGAGCCACAAAATCCCTATTTCATAGTAGTGATTTTAACTGAGTGATGACTCATCTAAAAATATTTTCATTTTATTTTGATTTCAAGAAAAATAAATCTCTCAACCTAGAAACTAAATTAAGATGTTTTTCTTAAAAATAAAATGAAATATGAATTATTCATATGAGTCATCACTCATCAGTCAACTATAATTAAAATACACTGAATTGATGTATTTCAATTGGATAGATTTCAAATGATTATGTGACGCTTTTGAAGCATATAAGTTTTTCTCAATTAATATTAAGGACTTTGCATAATGGTAACCGAAAAATCAACCCAAACTTTAAACCATTCAAAGAAAGTTTGTATAATTTTATTTTCATTTTAGAAGAAATTTATGCAAGTTAAAAAAAAAGCCATGTTATGCTATAAAATTAAAAAAACTATTATACTTTAAAGATATATGAAATTAGTTTATTATCAAAAAGTTCATATATACTATGCTCGAGATATCTTCATTTAACTAGAAATATCTTAGAGATGCTGTGTAGTTATGCTCTTTTAATTTCAAATTAAAATAATAAAATTAATGCACCATAAATTAAATTAGGTAGAAGAAATCATTAAAGTAATAAAGGATCAAAACTATATCATAGCATAATTGGTGGTGCTGATAACATATTATGACAATAAAAGAAATATAATAAGAGAAGCAAAGAAAGAATAGGGAAGCAAGAGAAAATAATTCTAATTCCTTTTCTAGTGTGTTCGGTACATGATAAAATATTTCATGATAACAAGAGATATTGTGAGATATAGACGTCCACATAAAATAATATATACATAACAAAAACACTTCTTTCTTTCCATTTTGTTAAATCTTTCGTCAGAAGATATGACAATAAAAAGGCATGAACAGATTGATAAGCTTTGAAACATTCTTAAATGAAACATTCTTCTTCTTCTTCTTGTGTGTTCGACAAGCTCTGAAATCATTATTTCAGAAATGTTTTTTCTTAAATTGAGATAAAATTCATCTCACATATTTATCTCGTAAATCGTAAAAGCTATGCTCCAATCCAAACACACTTCTTCTTTTCCCAAAAGCACGTTCAATTCAATACATAGATTCCACACTGCATTTCATAATCATATGACTAATTAAGTTTGCCATTAATCATACGATCAAATCAAAATTCATTTTTGAGAATAAAAAATATCTATTGATATCTTGAGAGTGATAGATATTCCCTACATAATAATCAATATAGAATTAAAAGAAAGTATAGATCAACCTAATATGAAAAGAGAAATGAGAGATATTATGAGATAAGAAAAATAAAATATTGTGAGATAATATAAGATTTTGATGAAAAAAAATTTAACATTATTAAAATATAGGACTGAAGGTAACAGATATATGATAAAGTATGTGTTAAATCCGTATGATTTTTAAAATATAGGATTAAAGGTTAAAAAAAAATATAGGATGAACTTATGTATTTTTTCTTTCTAATTTACAAATAGGACAAAAGAAGGACGTATCATGTAGGCGTTTCACGTGACGTGTCTTCGCTAGTACAATAATTACGAGTAACGTGTTAACGATCCCCCACTTTAGACAAAATTTAAGTAAGCTTTTTATCTATTATATTAAATTATTCAATCACACCTTTATATATTTTTAGTTAAGGGCAAAGGTGCAAAAATGCCTATGATCTTTTTTAAAAAGAGCTATTAGCACTATATAAAAATTTTTGGTTTAAAAATGCCTATCAAGACTCTAAAAGGGTCCAAAAATACAACTTTCGTCAAAATGACTAAACGGATGTTATATGATAAGTTGTGGGTCCCACGATTTATCCATCTCTCTTCCACCTTGTTATTTTTACTGTAGGACATGGTAGGCTCTCCCTTTTTTACCCAACTTCAACCCTTTCGAATTTTTCTTTTGTGCTAACTCCAGCAATGTCGAGCGATGCATCGACGACAGCATTGACAACCAACCTTCACCTTCAGTGACGCAAGAACAGCTTTCGTCTTCTCCGCTTCTTCCTCCAACAACACACCAAACCTTCTTCTTCTCCATTTCACCTCTGCAACTGTTGAAGCAAATTCATTGATCAACAATGCCACTTTATGAGTTAGAGACGTTGCCATTTGCCAAAACTCAGCCCCCCATATAATTCGCAACTCTATTTGGAAGCAATGTTATCTCTTCATTGTTTTATTCCTCATGCTCTTTTATTTATTGTCCTAAAACAGAAAAACCACCAGTAACATGGCAGCGCAATATATATTTTATTTTCAAAATTAAACCAGCGACGACTTCAATTAAATAATCCAAAGATTGAAAAACTTTGCTTAATTTCATGTAGCATCGCACTTCCAATAAGGAGGAAAAGTCGCCAAAACAAATGTGGAAGAAAGAAAGCAAGAAATGGCGGAAGCACCGAAAGGTGGCCGACGAAGATAATGGTTCAAATGGCCAAGTTACATGTGCTTGATTTGAACGACAAGAGCATCGACCTTCTACCTCAAGCAAAACACTTTGCAGTAGGTAAAATCCAAGCAACCACAAATAGATCCATCGAAGAAGAGAAAAATAGCTGAGGATAAAGAACACTGAAGAAACAGAAATGGTGACCCACAGAAAATCCAAGCAACCACAAATAGATCCATCGAAGAAGAGAAAAATAGCTGAGGATAAAGAACACTGAAGAAACAGAAATGGTGACCCACAACAACCACAATGAGCAGTGCCAGAATTGAGATCTCGCTACCGTAGGTTGATCCTGAAAACTCTCTTCGACTTCTGCAGAATATTATCGATAAAGCAGATCCCAGCGACCCACGGCAACCACAATGAGTGGTAGCGGATCTGAGATCTGAGAGCACGATACTACCGACGAAGCAAATCTCGGCTAACACCTCAAGACAGTCGTTTGACCCACAATTGACCCACAAGTCCTTTTTTTTATCTATGGTCATATTCTTTAAACACGCTTTACCGTTGGCAAAAAAAAAACACTTTGCCAGTTCATCGTACATGTCATCAAATTTGGTCAGTTTTTTGAAACAAACGGTCAATGAACATCAAAGTGATTGGTATAGCATTTAAGCCCCATTTTTCAATTTATATAGGCATTTTTGAATCAAAAAATTTTACATGGTGCTGGTAGCTCTTTTTGAGAAAGATTATAGGTATTTTTTATCCTTTGCCCTTTAGTTAAATAGTGATATTTAAAAAAAAAAGATACATGATTTCGTATGATTGAAGAATTTAATATAATAAATATAAGGAATTTGAATAATCCTTGCACTTTCTCAGCTCTCTAGATTCCAGAGTTACTCTTTTTCTCTCTTCCTGCTAGGTCTATGTATGGATAGAGAGAAAATTAGGGGGAAGAAAATTAAAAAAAAAACTCTTAAAAATAATAAATATTTTTATCATTTATGGAAGTTTTTTGTTCTAGCATTCACGATTTTTTATTTTTTCTTCATTCAAACATAAGGTTTAAATTCCAATAGGCATTCCCACTGAAAAGTGAAAACTCTTTCTTCCTTCCTTACATGGTTATTACACCTTTTATTTTTATCTAAAATTATTATTACACAAAAAAGTCAATTTTTTAATTATCGTATTCTTTACTCGCTTATAATTTAGTCTATCAAATATAATTCGGTATAACTTAGTTTTTACATTTTTTTACTGGCTTGTAAATGTGTTTATAGTATTTTCATCATTTATAAGTCATCATTGAGTCATCCTACATGACAAAAAAACATTATTAATATCGTTATTGGCATTGTGGTTTCAAACTCAGCTTTGAGATTAAAAAGAAAAAGTGAAGATATAAAAATACTCTGAATTTTATCAAAAGTGTGTCTAGTATCATATGCATTTTAGAAATACAAAAATACCTATAAATATTCAAGATAAGAGTAAAATTATCACTACCATTAAATATAACTAACACTTTTACACATGTATATATGCAAAAAAAAAAAAAGAAGTATGGCCTCATCACAAAAAGCAACCGTGTGGAATATATTTTTCATTAATTTTTATATTTTGTTTTTTGTGTTTTATTGTTCATTTGTTTAAAAAAAAAAGTCAGTGTCCTTGCTTGCAACCTTAATTTAGATAACACCCAAAACTACGGTTTTAAAAACTTTTTTTTATAAGTTAAGATAAAACTCTTCTTACATATTTATTTTATAAATAATATAAACTATTTTTAAAAACCAATCCAAACAAAGAGAAAAATGTGGGAGGGTGGGAGGGAGGGAGGTGTAGGGTTGCCTTTATTTTATACGTCGGTGTCATTACTTGCAACCTTCCAAGAGAGACATGTGAGATGTAACATGGAAAAGCAGTAGAGAGTTAAAGTTAAAGCCACTTTCATTTTTCGATGTGAGGATGCTGTTGTGGGGGCATTGTCCCTACCACGCTGTTGTTAAAGCAATTACTCAGCTAACTTGCTTGTACAAATTGATAAAATTAGATAAATTATTTTAATCATGAAATATGTTAGGTATTATTAAATTATATATAAATTTATAAGTCACATAAATCAATTTAGAGAAAAATGATAAAAATAAATCATTTAACAATAATTTATTTAACTTATTTAATCTTTTTAAAAAAGTTAATGGAACTTATATTAATTAAGGACATAACGAAGTACATGTGATCATAATTTTAAGTTAATAATATATAAAATAAATGATTTTATTCTCTCTCACACATATGTAATTTCAAAATTATTATACATTATTTTATTTAAACAAATTAGACCCAGTATTGGGGAAAGAATATTGTGTATGAAAATGAATGGAAGGTAAGGAAATTGGCGCTCGGGTATGCATGCCTGCTAAGGTACGTAGCGGATCACATGAATTGGTTTATTATTTTTGAAGAGATAATATTTAAATACAAAATTTCAGATTTAAATTAAACAAATGATTTGATAAATATTTCGTGAAATTTCTTGCTTTTACAACCTTTAATTTATTAATTATGTAAGCTTTTTATGTGAGTAATTTGATCTTACACAGGAAATTAATTACTAAGTTTACATTAAATCGTGCACGTACGAGCAGCCTAAAAACAATTAATCGTAATGCCTAATTGCCTATAATAATTATCAAGACAATGATTTAAGCCCAGGAAGGGCTTAAAACGATCAACGTTGGTGGGTCATGAAGAAGAAGTGACAAGCATGCGAAGGAAGGTTGCTCAACGGAACTATTTCTTTAATAAGTATTTTGCTTAGCAGGGACAGCTAAACAGATTTGGACGGTTAACTTTAAAGTTTATGAAAAATATATATTTTTTAAAAATTATTTTAATGGGTATATAATTTAAAGTAAAAATAATCTTCTAAACATTATTCTTTCAAAAAATGATTTTTTATTTAAAAAATCATTATTTTAAAAAAATCAAATCTGAACTGTTTAAAGTCAAATTTGAACGACTTAGATCTGTTTAGCTCTCCTTACTAAACTTTTTATTTAATAAAGAAACTGGTCCATTGTTCAACCCATCAAAATTTATCCAAGAAAAAAAGAAGAAAAAAACCGACAATATCGTCCTTGTTGTGAATATAACATTGAAGGGGAAGGTTCATATCTCATAATATCTCTAATTATCATAAAATTTTAATATTTTTTATTGGGATAATTTTGATTGGAGTTTGAAAAAAAAAAAAGAAAAAGAAAAAAGAGAGAGAAGAGATGCTTTCGCCTCTGCCGCTGCTGTTTTGCTCTTATTATCCAATTACATAAGCGTGGTCCTCCTACGTACCTAATTATAATTATTGGGCTGAGGTCCTCACAAAACTAGAAAAAGGCATAGTTTTGGACGTATTTTCTGCCTTTTGGCGCTTTTTCATTGTTTTCTGTTTCACTTCACAACCAGCTTTACCTCACCTCTGGAGTCTGGACCCTGGTCAGTACGCAACTCTTTTGTGCTACAGTTTTGTATTTTATTTTTCAACTAAAAGGAAAACTCTAAAAAAAAGGATTAATTCAACCCACCAGCTTTTTTTTCAGAATTCCCCCCCCTCTAATATGTGTACTCGTCAGGATCTGAATTTGTATTCTCTCTGTGTAAGATAAAGCTGTGTGCTTACCTTCTCAATCAACACCGGATTGGTTGTAACAACTTTTATATCTTTCCCTCAGATTTTTATTGGCAAGGCTTTATAAGTTTCTTCTTTTGCGCTACCGTCACCACTACCACCACCATCATCATCAACTCATGGCCTATTTGATGGGCCATGAACCTTCCTCCTCCTCCTTCAACGAGTTCTTTTCTAAATACCGTGTCTTTCCTCAAACTAAAGTTCACTCCATTTCTCCAAAAGCTAGTAGTCTATAATTAAGTTTATCGAGTTAACAGAAACATTAACATTGTTAAGCTTAGGGTTGCTTCAACTCCAAAGTGTATCATAATAGCTTTTTTCTTTAGATGAAAGCTCCCGGTTACACATCTCAAGAAAATGATTTTAGCCAACAAAGGGCTTAAAAAGAACATTGATGTGTCCGCATTCCGTGCGAATCAGACTGATGAGAAAAAATATTTTCATCACCCAAACGATGTAGTTCCATTTAATAAAACGGTGTCGTCATGTGTGTTGGTTGCCCCTTCTTGTGTTCTCATCTGGTCTTCACTCCCGCCTGGATATTTGCTTAACTCTCCCAAATTTCCCGCCAATCTCAAACCAAGACCCACAGGAGATGGATTCTGCTGCAATGGAGGAGGAGGAAGGAAGAGACTGGTTTGAGATTGAGCGGGAAGAAAGAAGACAAGGATTGTTGCAAGGTAGGCAAGAGGAAGAAGGAAGAGATGGATCAGAAAAAACCCAAATGGAAGAGACAGAAAGAGATGACGGAATAGTGCAACTAGAGGAAGGAGGAGGAAGGAAGAAATGGGTATTTTTTTCCCTTAAATATTGTCTCTTGCATAACCATTGTCCCCTGATTTTTTTGTAAAGTAGTTGTTTTTTTTCATCTCCCCTGTAGCTTTTGACATGTTTTGTAAAGATTTTTATTTTTAGGTTGATGACATTGGTTTGCTTCCTCTGTTCTTTTTTTCTTTTTATTTTTTAAAGTGAAAAGGGAATTTCATTTAACTGAAAAATATACAGTCTACATTGAAATAATCAGCAATATACAAAACTATAGGGAAAATTTTTACAACTAAAGCAGATTAAACAATGTGGACTTCAGTTTCCAAAAAATTCATAGCCTTCATAACATGATTGACAAATGCTTCAATGGCTATGATAATCTCCGAAGGCCTAAATGATTCTCCAGCAAAGAGGTCTAGTCCCTCACACACACACACACACACACACACACACACACACACACACACACACACACACACACACACACACACACACACACACACACACACACACACACACACACACACACACACACACACACACACACACACACACTCCTTGTTTCATTTATATATATATATATAGAGTTAAATATTAAAATGAGATTATCACTCCTTGTTTCATTTATATATATATATATATAGAGTTAAATATTAAAATGAGATTATAATTTTAGCTTTGATGTTTTTTGAAATAAAGAAATGATATTTGTTAGATATATAATGGTTTTATTGTGTGTAGGAACTTTTGCAATGGAGGATGAATTGAAACCCAAAATAGGAAGGGAGTTTGGAAGCTGGGAAGAAGCATGGAGTTTTTGGAAAGATTATGCTAAAAGAATTGGTTTTGGGCTGAGAAAATAGAATGGTACAAAAGGTAGAAAGGATAGTTCACTCATTATATATAGATATGTACATTCTAAGGAGGGTCTTCGAACAAAAAGTAAACAAGAGACATATTCTTCCAAGTTTCGGGCAGAGACAAGGACCAAGTGTCCAACAAGAATGGTAGTATCTGTTGTTGATCAAAAGTACAAAATCACTAAATTTGATGAAGAGCATAATCATCCTCTTCACACACAAGAAACAATACATTCGTTGGCTTCTCAAAGAAACTTATTAGAAGTTGATGCCTATGGAATTGACTAGGCAAGAAAGTCTGGATTACAACAGAAGGCTACTTTTGATTTAATGAGTACATATGCTGGGGGTAAAGCAATTCTTGGATACACTCAAGTAGACATGCCAAACTATTTGCAATCTAAAAGGCAAAAAGTATAAAGTATGGAGAGGTAAGATGTATGTTTGAATATTTCTATAAGGAAGTTACAGCAAATCCTGCATTCTTCCACAAATATTAGGTGGACAAAGAAGAACATATCACTAATGTGTTTTGGGCAGATGCTAGCATGTTGATAGAATATGCACTTTTTGGTGAGCTTGTATCTCTAGACACGACATATTGTACGAACCGTGATCATTGACCTCTTGTGATCTTTTCTGGATTTAATCATCATAGAAGTGCAGTCATTTTTGGAGCAACATTATTGTATGATGAGACTATTGTATCTTTCAAGTGGCTATTAGAAACTTTCTTGGAAGCTTACATGCAAAACAAGCCTAAAACTATGTTTACAGATCAAGATCAAGCTATGGCAAGAGCTTTAAGTGAAGTTCTTCCTGATACAAAGCATTGTTTGTGTACTTGGCATTTAAAGCAAAATGGCATTAAACACCTTAGAAATTTGATGAAAGATGGGTCACATTTTTTGACCAACTTTTGTAAGTGTGTGTCTAAAATTTCTGAAGAAGAAAAGTTTGAAGAAGCATAGGCCAATTTAATCTCTTCTTATGATGTCCACAATAATCCATGGTTGACATCCATGTATAATATCAAGAACAAATAGGCTTGGTGCTATGTAAAGAATGCTTGCACACTAGGCATGAGAAGTACACAACTTAGCGAAAGTGTGAATGCTAATGTGAAAAAATGCACAACACCAAATTTAGACATCAATAAATTCTTTATCACTTTTGACAAAGTTGTTTTAGAGAAGAGAGGCAAGGAGCTAAAACTTGAGTTTGATTCTCGACAAAAAATACCTAGGATGATCAATCCAAGTGCGCCAATGTTGCGTCAACTTGTGCTAACTTATACCCCAAATGCATTTGACATGTTCCAAGCACAATGGGATCTTCAATTTGTTGTGATGTTAGCTCAACATGATGAGAAGGGACCACTATATATATACATTGCCCAAATGATTGGTGAAGAAGGGGAATGGAGAGTTGAGTTTGAACTTGACACATATGAAATATATTGCACTTGTGGAATGCGTTGAGACCACTGGGATATTGTGTTGTCATGCATTGAAAGTGTATGAGTCAAAGGATGTGAGAATTATGCCTGCAAAATACATTATTAAGCGATGGACCAGGGAGGCAAGAATTGGTGTTGTGTATGATATTAGAGGAAGTGAAATACAAGTAGATCCTAAACTTGAAATCATACGAAGATATAGACACTTATTGGAAAAGATGGTAAGAGTAGCTGAAAATGCATGTACAACTCATGAAAGTTTTGAGTTTGTTGACAAATACATGATCGAGTTAGAAAATAAAGTCCCCAACAACAATGAAGTTGTTCTTGAACCAAGTAGAGCATTGGAGATAGAGTCACAAAATATTCCTAAGGGTTTTAAAAAGAGAGAAAGAAGAAAAAGGAAGCGACGCATGAAAGGTTAGGAGGAAAAAAATTTAATGATCAGAAGAAAACTTACAAGAGAACAAGAGGTATTGAGTTTTATATAATTTACATTTATATAAAGGAAAAAAATTATTACTGATTTTATATTTGTATTTTACAGGTCATTCAAGAGGCTTTATCATCAAGGAAAGGACAAAAAGGTTCAAAAAACAAAGATGCGCAAACACATGAACCTCTGTCATCTCAGGTTGTAACAAGTTCAACAGAACATGTACAAACTCAAGATTATTCAGCATCTGCACACTCAACACCCCCAACTCAATATGTTTTTCCACCATCTCAATCTCAACCATTGTTGTTTACAAGCTTGTTGATGATAAGGATTAATAAAAAAGTTACTACACATAGTTACATGTAGTTATCATATCATTAACTCACAACCTTTAACATTTGAAAAATCTAGGCAACTCATGAAAAAGAAATACCATCATTTGAAGCCATGGACATTACTGCAAATTACTCACAAGGTAATCAATAGAAGAATAATCTTTTATTTATTTCAACAATTTACATCATTATACACTTATACCTTTGTTTTCTTCATATAGGATAGATTAGACTTATGCATAGCTTTGACTTTTTGTATGCTTGGACCTTGTGCGTAGCTTGAACTTTATGTATGCTTGGACCTTGTGCATAGCTTGAACTTTTTGTATGTTGCCTATAACGCATAGATTTTTCTAGCTTTTTTTTGGGATGTACCAGTACTGCATAGGTTGGACCTGTGCATAGCTCCTTACTTCTTAGATGTACCAGCACTGCAGAACTTCTTGGACATTTTTTTATATGTTGTCCATCTTCTCTCTTGGAGCATAGGATAAATTTTTGTAGGATGGCACTTGCTTTAGTGTACTGGACAAAGCAAATCAATTTCCATCCTTCATTGGACAGTTTTCACTCTTTTTGTTGTGTTTTATTTGTCAAGAAGTTGTTCAATGGTCCAAGAATAAGGATATTGTGGACAAGTTTTAGTTGCATTTTCTCTAATGTTAAATAATTGCATTTCTTAGACAGCTCGTAGGTTTATAACCATAGCAGAGTCAAATTCAATGATCAGTTTTTAGCAAAACCCTTTTGAAGCCACCATACCATGAACTTTTGAAGCCCCATTAGTATTAAGTTTCATACATATCTATAGCAGGTCACAGTATTTAACAGCCATGAACAATGTAACTTATTCTTCATGCTCTATATAGGAAAACATGTCTAGTTTAACATAATCAACATCAAGGGAAAATGATTTTAAATAATTTCCATTCTATAGAATACTTCTCTTAACAAATACATACATTTACACCACCAAAAATTGAGCTGCACAAATTGTTGTTTGCTGAAGATTGATAATTCAAACAATATATGAAAGGGGAAAACTTCAATCCAGTTTCTAGATGCTTCAGTGAAGTTCTTTAATAGATTTATGAAACACAGACCAGCTTTATAAAAAACAGCTAGTATCGTCATGGTTAGTTCCAAAAAGGATCTACCAACTATGTTTTTAAACCTATGGCAAATAGTCAAACACTAAACTAGGCAAGAAGCTGTAAATATTACCTCGAGAAAGAGATCACAAAAACTGACTTTATTGCCATGCTCTACATATAGATCAGTTGTTGCACCACTTGCTCTTGAAATGATAAATTTTACATCAAGAACTTTGCTCTATATACAATGAGTGGTTGAAAATTTAACCACCAAGTAATTACAAAAAGTTAATCACAAGAACTTTTCAAATTTGATAAACTCTAGGGAAAAAATCCAGTAGCAGATCATATAGAAAATTTAATGTGAAAAATCAACAATTAGCAACAGTACACCTTTATGAGGCTTGTCCCTGAGACATGGTTAGCATGTACATGGGTGTTCAAGGCATATACAAGCTTTAGTCCCAATTCTTGAATAAGTGATAAATCTCTATCCACTGTCTTATCTTCTGGGTCAATCAACTGAACATTAAAAAAACAAATCTCCATTAATCTCACAACAAATATGCCAAGAAATCCCAAATAATGTTAGCCCCAGATACCTACTCCTACTCTAATAACAACAAAAACAATTTCTGAGAATTTCCAGTAACCCAATTTACAACACAAACGGATGCAGAACCAAACTATAGTCAAGATCTACCACAACTGGTTTACCAAGGTGTAAAACATCCACAAGGATATAAGTGTAGGTTGAAGATTCTTTCTCGAAAAGCTGACTGAAAAAAAGCTTAGAAGACTGAGATAAAGTTGAGTAAATAGCCATTGATGATCTGAGCCTCGTAGTTCTAGGAATTTCTCTAGAAATTGAGGTTAGAGGCAAAGTGGTGCAGAATTTGGAACCAGAGACGGGAACTCTGATGAGCTGAAAATGTAGCATTTGAACGAAAGATAAATTGGAAAACAAAGCTTGGATAAAGCTAGTGAGAATTATGGGCAGTGAAAAAATATTAATGGGAGGACATGGGATTCGATCAGATTCACACTCGCTAAACCCGCCAAGGAAGAAGAAGATGCGTTCGCATCCCATGCTAATTTGGGAGAGTTAAGCAAATATCCAGGCGGGAGTGAAAACTAGATGAGAACACGAGAAAGGGCAACCAACACACATGACGGCCCCGTTTTATTAAATGGAACTACGTCGTTTGGGTGATGAGAATATTTTTTCTCATCAGGCTAATTCGCACGGAATGCGGATGCAACGTTGATGGGTCATGACTCATGAAAAAGAAGTGACAAGCATAGGGAGGATATGGTTGTTCAACCCATCAAAATTATCCAGAAAAAAAACCCAAAAAAAAAACTGACAATATCATCTTTGTTATCATTTATCAATATAATGCCTTATATGGAGGTCCATATCTCACAATATCTCCTACCACTATTTTCAAGAAATCTTTATAATTTGTAATTGTTTAATTTGTGACGATAAATCTAAGGCATGGATCATATAATTTGTACAAAATAAAAGTGAATAAGAAATATTCTTCTCATGCTCTTGTTTTGCCCCCATATTTCTACTATTTCTTTCATTCTTTTGTTATATTTTCCTTTATTTTCATAAGGCTCACTTTTGTGTTTGAAAAAAATAAAACAGTTAGATTAATGTTTGAATGTCAAAAGTTGAGAAAAAACGGTTAAGGTATAAATTTGCTTTGAAAGTTTTCACTTAGGAAAAATATTGCACTAGAATTTTTTTTTGTTCAAAATTATCCCAAAAGTGTTAAAATGGAGCAATTTTTCCATTACCATTAAAAATTTAATAATCAATATTAATTTTTTAATAGTCAACATTAGTTTTTTATAGGGGTGGAGCAATATTGCCATGTTTTGAAACCTTCGAAGCAAATATTGCTCACTAGCAAAAACTTTCAGAGTAAATTTATACCTTAACCCAAAACAAAAACATGTTTAAATGTCCAACTGAGCACTAAACAATCAACGTCTTGGAGGGAATCATTTTTTTTAGTAGAAATGTGATATATATTACTAACGCATAAATGTACAGGCCTATTTATTACATTCTAGTAAAAGTAGATTTGCGGATCTGAAACATCAGGTGAAAACTAAATTTTACTCATTTGCCTTTGAGCACTAGCGTCTCATTCACCAAGCGAATGGCTGAGCTCTCCTTATTTCCAAATATCTTCCTGTTGCGCGCGTTCCACAGCTTCCAGCATAAGATACCAAAAGCGATGCACCAGTCTGGGCTTTCTGATCTTTGCTGTAAGTTGCATACTAGCCAATCCTTGGTCTTCATCTGGTTGAAATGGGCAGATTTTGCGTTGGCACTATTAGCTTCCAACAGGATGAGGCAAGGGTACAATCTCTTAGCACATGAGCAATATCTTCAGTACCCCTGTTGCAGATGGTGCAATGCTCGTCTGCTGCCATATGTCTCCTCAATCGCTCACTGTTTGTTAGCAATCACTCTTACAACGTTAACCATAAGAAGGTTCTAATTCTTTGTAGCCCCGGCCATTTCCATGCTAGCTCCCACTGTTTTGAGGTATCATTCCATTGATCGCTCATGACTATTTCATAAGGTGCCTTTATTGTAAATCCCTTGTCATTCCCGTATGCCCATGAAAATTGATCTAGTTCATTGGCATATGAAGGAGGAGACATGTTGCTGATCTGATTGACTATCTCCTGAGGAAGCAAGTGTGCAAAACTATTCCAACACCAATGTCATGCATCATCCACGAAGTCCTGTAGTGGTCTTTGCCGTTCTTCTTCCAGCAGGGGGTGAAGGCCAAAAGGTGGAGAGGCCCTTAATTTCCCACCCAATTATCAGACCAAAACCGTATTGTTTGCCCATTTCCAATTTTCCACTTCAGCCCAATAGTGACATCTTCCCATACCGAGGCGAGGTTCTTCCACAGGTAAGATGAGTTTTTAGTTTTGAAAGTTTGTTGTATTCCATCTCTCCAGCCATACTTAGCTCTAAGGATCTTAACCCAAAGTGTATCTGGTTGCATGAGAAGCGCATGCGCAAGTTTCATTAGAAGTGCAGAATTTTGACCTTTCAAGCTCTTAAGTCCACACCCCCCACTTTGTTTTGGTTGGCACATGTCTGTCCATTTAATGAGATGGACGCTTCGGTGCTCCTCTGTTGAACCCCATATAAACTACTTTATCAAGCTTTCTATCTTTGTAGTGGTGTTTGGTGGGAGTTTCGTGGTTTGCATTGCATATAGAGGTAGTATCAATAGTACCGACTGTGCAAGTGTGATTCATCCAGCTAATGAAAGCGTTTTTGCTTTCCACCCAGACAACTTGGAACATACTCTCTCTTCGATGTAGTGGTATGTCTCTTTGGTAACACAACCATGCAAGATTGGTATACCTAGATACTTACCTAATTGGTCTGTCGGTTGGTATCCAAGGCATTGACAAATTCCATTAGTAGCTGGCACTGAGACATTTTTGGAAAAGTAAATCCTTGTCTTTTCGGAGTTTACTTTGTGTCATGATGCTATACAAAACCCTTCAAGCATTTGACTGATGAGATTAATTTGTGTGGGGGTCATCGTGCTAAATAACAAAAGGTCATCTGCAAAGAAGAGAAGGGAGAGGGGGGTCCATTTCTTCCTATTTGAATTGGCTACCAAGCTCCTTCAGCAACCTTTACAGTTATTGCTTGAGATAATCTCTCCACACATAGGACAAAGATATAAGGGGATAATGGATCACCTTGCCTAATCCCCCTTCGGGGCTGAAAAGGTTCAGAGGGCTAGCCATTCCATAACACTTGCATTGTTGAGGTAGTGATGCATTGCATAATTAAATTAATGAGCTTGTCACGTATCCTTGTATCTCGGAGTGTGTCCTCAATAAAGTCCCATCTTAGTCTGTCAAAGGCTTTTTCTAGGTCTACTTTGATAGCCATCCAACCTTTTTTACCAGTCTTCCTTCTCATTGAGTGAATAGCCTCTCGGGCGATGATTATGTTGTCTATGATGTTCCTCCCTTTGATGAAGCTGACTTGATTAGGGAGGATGAGCAGGTTCATTACTACCTTGAGCCGGTTTGCTATAACTTTTGTGATGAGCTTGTAGACTGTTGTGTATAGGCTGATTGGTCTGAATTCCTTGATGGTTTGTGGATTTTCCACTTTGGGAATGAGTGAGATGAGTGTACGGTTGAAGGCATTGTCAATTGATCCTCCTTCAAATGTTGCTTTGACTTCCGTAAACAAAGATTCCCCCACTAGGTCCCATTGTGTTTGAAAGAACATGGCATGGAGCCCATCAGCTCCTAGGGCCTTTAACGGGTGCATATCAAAGAGTGCAATTCTTGTTTCTTCTTTAGTTACTGGGCCATTTAGGAGTGCATTCCAAACTTCTGCCAGTAACGGAAAAGCTCCTGCACATGTATACGGGGTCGGCTGGTTTGAGTTGTCTATGGAGTATAGTCTTTGGAAATATGACTTAGCTATGTCATTTATTTTTTTTGAGTCTGATTCCCATTCACCATTCTCTTGTTGAAGCATTTGAACTCTATTCTTCCTTCATCTTGCTAGAGCTTTTGCATGATAGTAGCTTGTATTCCTATCCCCATTTTGGATCCACTAGCTTCGGGACTTTTGGAACCATAATACCTTTTCTTGCAGACAAATTGTTTCATAATCTGCTAGAAGTGTACATTCAATTTCCAGCAGCCTTTCTGAGTAAGGAGAATTTTCCAGCTTTTCCTGTACCCCATTGATTCGCTTCCTCAGCTTGCGCTTGTTGCATCCAATTACTCCAAATACTTGTTGATTCCAAAGTTGAGCCTCGTCACAGAAATTGGTAATGTTTTCCGCCAATGATTTATTTGGTCTCCAAACTCTTGTTACCAGCTCCTTAAAATCTGGGTGCAACACCCAAGATGCAAGAAACTTGAAGGGTGGGTTTGGATTAGACCGTCGGCAAGTTCCTTGTGTGATTAATAGTGGTCTGTGATCACTCTGGAGGCGGGGCAGGTGCATGACCGTGGTATTTGGATAAGCTTCCAGCCATTTATTGTTACTCAGTGCTCTATCCAATCTCACCGTAGTCCCCCTCTCTGCCACATAAATTTTGGTCCTGAGTATCCCAAGTCAACCAAACCTGCACTATGAATAAAATTTCGAAAAGCACTACATCCAGTTTGCTGCCTTCTTGCCCCTCCTCTACGCTCATCATTGGTTAGTGTAGCGTTGAAGTCACCTGCCATTAGCCATGTTATATTATCTTTGATTGGTATGCAAAGAATATCTCTCCATAACCGTTCTCGGAGAGATGGGTTTGGGCTCCTATATATTGCTGTGAATCTAAAATTATTTTTCCCATCAGCATTATTAACAGTCGTGTCAATAAATTTCGTATGATTCTTTAGTATTGAGATGCTAATGCTATCTTTCCATAATATCCAGATTCCACCTGAAAAGCCACATGCTTATACCCTGTGAGAATTTGGATACCCTGTTCTTTTGATGACTTGATCAGCCCTTCTTCCTGAAATTCTTGGCTCTACTAACACCACAATGTCAGGCTTATATCCCTGTAAAAGAGACTTCAATACTCTGTTAAATTGACTAGAGGTTGCCCCTTGGCAATTCCACACAAAGGTAGTTATATCCATGGATGACTGGTATTAGTGCTCCCTTTCGGAGCTTTTTGGATTTGCATCTTCCTTGAGTTCGGGCTCACTACCTTCCATGCAATCCATGTCATCATTTGAGTTGAGCGTATCACCTAGGGATGCTGCTAATGCCCTTGTGAGTTCTTTAGAAAGGGTACCCACATCACCCTTGTACTTCGGTTGTAAGCTTTTAATTTTAACATTGGGCTGGATTTTAAACCTTCCTCGTAATGGGCTTATGTCTGGTGGCAGGGGATGTTGATTTTCTTTTCCTAGTTGGGTGGCTGATTTGGGCTTGGCTGTTTGTGGCCCAATTGTTTTGTTCAGCGTTTCCCCAATTTGCTGTAATGCTTCCCATGAACTATCTAAAGAGATTGCTGTGTGCTTGTCTGTGTCCAAACTCATTGGGATTTGAGTTTCCCTGTACGCCTTTGAGTTGAATATAGTGTCATGGTGGGTCCAATTTTCTGCCTTATTTTTCTACCCAGCCGTTTGAGCCGCAATCTTGCTCTTTGATCCTGCTGACTTCATGGTGCTCCCTTTCTTCGGTTTTCCCCTAGTGCGATCTTGGGGAGTAACAGCAGGCTGCTTCTCTATGATCCGATTGTCAGAGTTCCTTTTTGTGTGTGTCAACTGCTCATCTGTGGTTACTAAGATATTGTACCGATTGCTATCTCTTTCATCAAAGTAGGGAGGTCTTGTCTCATCCTTCTTAATTACTCTGGTTGATCGGTTTCCCCAAGGAGGAACTTTCATCCAGTCACCAAACACTCTAGTTTCACGCTCCTTGATCTCACGCGCTCTGATTTCTTGCGTCGATGGCCCACGATGGTTAGCCGGCGGACTCACACCTGCAACTGCTCCCTATTTGGATGTTGAAGAAGAGGCTATCGACATGTGCTGGGAGATCTTTACTGGACAAGATGCCTCTAGATGCCCAAATCTTCCACAGTGGTAGCAAATAGTTGGGAGTCCCTCATATTCCACAAATTGAGTGACTCCAACTAGCTTTATTTAGGAAACTAATGGCTTAGTGAGATCGAGCTTGATGGCAAGTCTGGCGAATCTTGCTTTTGCAATTCCTTCCGTATTGTAATAGATTTTAAGAACCTTCCCAATCACCTCACCAATGGCTCTGAGGACACTCTTGTGATAATAATGGTAAGGTAGACTAGGAAGCCTCACCCAGCCATATACTTGCTTGATTTCTAAGTTGAGTGGGGAGAAGGTTGGTTCCCATGGATGAACTGTGAGATAATGGCCTGAGATAACCCATGGTCCGTCTAACATTGCTTTTTGGTAATCTTCTTCATAGTCCAGTTTTACTATATAACAGCCACCTTCCAGTTCTGTGACTTTGCAATTTCCTTTCGGTTGCCATAAACTTAGGATCTTTGATTGCAGGATGTCTTGGCGCACATATCGGCCTAGCAGCTTAACCACTACTGCATATTTCATGCATTCACTCATCATATCTTTGATGCGTTGGGAGAAAATAATGGATGGGACAAGTCCCTCGTGGTTCACTATTACATCTCCCTGTTCGATCAATAGTTCCACATTTTCTTTTCCCTTATCATCGGCCATATCTGGATTAACCCCCATTAGCTTTTCCTTGAATGAAGGTACTTGAGCATCCAGTTCTTGTTTATTTATTGCTGATGCACTAGATGGAGGGAATCAGTTTTGGTGATAGGCACCATGAGCTCGTGTCATCTGGATGTTTCATATTTAATTTTTTTAACTGATTGTTTTTAAATTATAAAATCATTTCTTGAAAAAATGTTAGTTAAGAGATTGCCTTTATTTTAGACTTTCTACTCATTACAATAATTTTTTTAATAAAATAAAAAGTGAAAAGAATGAAGGGAATGAAATTGCGTTAAGCTAATTCCAGATCTAGTTTGTAATTCCGGTGGCTGTAACTAGGCAAGGTGGAAGAAGGAGGTGGAGATTCGGTGGTCGCTGGTGAGAAGGCGTTACTCGATAATGAGGGAGGATTTTTGGTGGAGTGTGTTTTTGTATCAAGATGGTATTTCTGTATTTAGACATTTAAAATATATTTTTTTGATTAAAAATTATATGTGATTTCCACACTCTTATGGAAGCTGTTTTTATATCTATATCCATATCTATATCCATCAAAATCAATTTGGCATACCAAACAGGCCCTTAAAGTATTATGACAAACGGTGAAGAATTTGAGAATTTTATCTGCTTCATGAGTCCTGTATGGGTTGGACTAAACAATGATTGCGAGGAAGATAAAGGATTATTTTGCCGAGTTTTCTTTCACCTCCCCAATTTCAACTTTAACTTAATCAAATAAACAAAGTACAATACATCAATTTTTTCTGTCAACGAAATTACATATTTTTGATCCCTCCGAAGTCCTAAATATAAAGCACATTCTTTCAGCAAAATTAGCCGCACAGTTTAATCTTCAGATGCTGACCTCCTTCGGTTGAACAATTCTGGAGGAAAGCCTGCAAAGCTCTTAAAGTGACATGTGCAAATTTCCTTTCCTCCTTAATTATTATTAAGAAAGTATCAATAGGAGTAAATTAGAAAAAAACTGACAAATATAAAAATAGATCTTACATTTGAGACCAAGATCAACTTTTTAAATATATTTTATATTAAGAACTAGAGGGAGTAACATTTTGGTGGTTACACTACTACAAAAAATACTTTTAACGTCACTAATTAACATCCGTTATTAAAAAACAGAAATTGAAAAAAGAGGCGGTGACATTTTTGAAATTTTGACTTGTCTTTCAACGACCATTTTTCAAAAACGGTCGTTGAAAGGGTAGACTTTTAACAACTGTTTTCAAGAACAGTGGTTGAAAGTCACTTTCAATGACTGTTTCAACGACTGTTTTGAAAAACGGTAGTTGAAAGTTTACATTTTCAAAGACTGTTTTTCAAAAACAGTCATTAAAAGTGTCCCAAATCTATTTTAATCTCAATTGTATCTCCTCTACTAGTCGTGCCTCTCCTTCTCAAATCCACCTCTGAGCCCTAGTTCAACCTCCAATCACATTATCTGGCCTCTCTCCAACCCCAGATACAACCTCCAGCCTATTCTTGGATCCAATCGCGACTTTCACCTTCCTCTTTGCTAGCGTTATTGCGAACCCTCTCCTCCTTGGCCTCATTTTGATAATCAGGAACATGCTCAGTCCATGCTCAAGAGTATAATGTGCATGGATCTTTAGCACTTCCAGTCTTTGAGCAAAATAGCAACATTTGCTTGGGTGTTAATGAGGTTGTAATGACAACCCAAAATATTAAGCATTTCCCTGAGTTTGAGAGTATTTGCAAAGCACTTGAGGTTTTTCTCCTTGCCTGTTTATATTTAATTTTTTTGTTATCATTTTTGGAAGTTGAATTGCAATTATATTTGAGGTTTACTTCTTGAAACGAAAAGTTTGAAATTTTGTTTGAATGTTGCTCGTTAGAAATTTCTATCCCAAAACTTGAGTTATGTACAAGATTTGTTTTTAAAAAAATAGAGCGATACAACGACCATTTTTGCAAAAACGGTTGTTGTATGTTATCACATACAATGACCGTTTTTGGAAAAACAGTCGTCTATTTTAGAACTTTCAACGACACTCACATATATGTCCCCCTAAAAACAATCATCTAAATGGTATTAAAAGGACGTTAAAAATCCCTTCTGTAGTAGTGTTACTTGCCAGGACTCTGGAACCTTGTACCCTTATTGCAGCATTGTTAGCCTAGGAAATGAATGGTTTTGTTAGGATCTCAGCTAACGCACAATACAAATTACAATATGTGATTGTTGCATATGTTCTTTGGCTTTTATTCCTTCTCCATTTAAGGATGGAGAATAAGTGATATGCACATTTTACCCTCAAAGTTGAATGAGCATTTTACCTGAGAATACAGTTTGAACTGAATCCATTAGACGGCACTCGCCAATATATATTGGGAACATGGATGCTACATATCTCACCACTTGATGTACACTGGTAAATAGCCTACCCATATATTCCTTAGTAGCATTAGCAGAGAAAATTCAAGAACTCTCAATATAAGGGCGATAAGTAAGGTAACTTTAATTGCTAATTGCGCAGAGCATTTGGAGAGCCATCCCCTAGTTCGTTTGATATCCTTGTACTGTTGAGTTGAGATGCATGATAAAACTTGTCAAAGTCCACACTTGCATCAAAGTAATCTTTGCTATACACTATATAAATTTCCATTGGAGTTGTTTTGCATTTTAAAAAAAAAAGGTATGTATATATATAGAACAACTGACCTTGTTGCAGCCGCAGGCCCAATTCTGGAGGCCTTTTCTGCAAGTCGGGAAAAAACTTTTTTCACATACTTACTTCATAAATTATAAAAGCTATTCTCCAAAAGCTAATTCAAACACGCACGTATTAAGATTGCGGAAGTTTATGTGTTGGACACTCTCCCACATTATTAAACTTTTTTTTTTATAAGCTCAGGGTATCCACCGTCGGTAGCGGTGACTAATCCCCTCGCACTGTAGACTTTCTGAAGGCGCTTTAGTGCTGGCCACGAGACCTTATCTATACACACCGTCAAAGATCAAACTCTTGACTAGAAGCTTAAGGAATCCATCTAAATGCCAACTGTGCTAGGCTTCGTGGTTATTAAACTCAAAATTTGCCCCTCCTCCTACTCTCTCTATGCTCTGGGCCTCTGTTTTGGGCCTCCGTTAGTCCCAAATATCAACCTCCGTTAGGCCCGCATTCAGCTATAGCTTCTTTAATAAGAGGCCTTTCTACTACATACTCCTTACGGGCTGTAGAAACTTGGATGAATTTTCTGTTATGACCTCTGTATTCTCACACACACAGGATAATACTTACATTTTTAGAATAATAAACAAGAGTGTTACAATTTTACTCCTATTTACTTAATTTAAGGTAAAGAGAGAAGGAAAAGGTAAAAAATACCCATTCATAAATTAGGACACAATTGAAAAAATTTATCAATTTAGTTAATATTCAATGAATTAGTTAACTTCCTCTTGTATGTAAAAATTAGATAATTTAGACTTATAAATAGAACAAGAGTAATACAAAAACTGCACAATGGCAAGACCTGATCCATCACATGTTATGTGTTACAAAATAATTTAATTTAAATATATAAAAGTATTCATGTATAACCCTGAAACTAAAAGAGTAATGTTTAAATGAAAACGAATTAATTCATAAGTAAATGAAAACATTCATGTATAAACAGTAAAGCAACCTTTTTTTTATTCAGTATTCAAAATGCCTCTCCCTTGGGATCTTTATTAAATAGATAGAGTTCCAACTCAATTCCCCTGCTTTGTGTTTGTGGTCCAGCTGTTTCGCCCCTAGACTATATATCTTTGGGTCTATAACAAAAGTAACGTCATTAAAGTATAAATTTGACATAATCCTATATTTTTCATTCAAAATAACTTTTTTTTTTTGGCCAAATTCAAAATAACGTCTTTTTGAATTTGGCAAAAGGGGAGAAAAATATAAAGTCCAACGGGATCAATCTCTTCAAAACTTTTCACCAAATCAATTAGGAAGCAGATTCACCCATTTATTGGCCTAATGGACAGAGTTGAGTTAGATTTTACCATAATTAGAGTAAATTCCTCCGCCTTGACGAGGAAGAGCCTCGTAAATCAGAAGCTTTATTTATTTTGCATTATTATTATTATTATTATTATTATTATTATTATTATTATTATTATTATTATTATTATTATTATTATGGATACACCAAAAAGATAGACATTAAAACTAATAATACCTTTCTCATTAAAAAGATGCTCAAACCTTTCCAATCTGCCTTTGTTCCCGAACGCATCCTGATCAAATATTCTGTCGGTAGTCTGTACCCCTGTTTTATGCAATAATATAATGCGTTTCGGCTATTGTGAAACATGAGGAATATTAAGTACTAATTATTTTAAATTTTACCTTGAATTAAAAATTTTCCCCATGGGATGCATTTCAGCCTTTTCAGGCATTACAAGTTATTTTAACAAAAAATTGTTATATTTTTTTTTTGTAATTTAGTATTCTCGTGTTGTCATGGATAACATAAACAATGCGTATCCACTAGCTTTCCTTTTGGTTGCCAGCAAATGGAACGTTCAATGCTCTTGCTTAGAGATTGTTTGAACGCTAATGACAGCTAGAAATATGTGATTTTCATCGACAATGTGGAATAGTTATTCTTGTTTACAAGAAATCAATTGGATAAATTAAGAAAAGATTGATAAATATAAAAACTATACTTTATATTTAGGACTAAATTAACTCCCTAAATATATCTTATATTAAAGACCGGCGGAGTAATAAATATAAAGGTTGACTATTTTTGGATGTATCTGTTAAGATATTCAAGTGTCTACAGCTTGTTCGCATAAGGATTTTTTAGCAAATTGCGTGTTCTATACTTACAATAAATCTAATCTGATGATAAGGATTTGCATATTCTTTTTTTTTAATAGATACTGAAATTATTATCTCAAAGGAGACATTATAAAAAATTTTAGAAGGGAAATCTAACTTTCATCAACTTCCACCTTTGGAATAAAAGGAGGAGGTTGATTAAAGAAACAAAAGACCCCATCCATGTTGTGAGAGTGTCTAGCTAATTGATCAGTAGTGGTTGTGTGCTCTCTGTATTTATGAGCTATCATAACTTACCAATCTCTATGGAGAAACAACCCAATATCATCTATGACGTCTTTGAAGGGATGGTCATTTTCACAACCTCTCACCATATAGTTTATAGTCTCTATACAATTAGAAAACAAATAAATCTTTCTATACCATTTAGACCAACATAATTGTAGTCCCTGAATACATCCAAGAACTTCCGCAAAAACAAGAAGAACATTTGTTAATTTGCAGCTAAAGCCACCAAGCCATCTATCATTCTGGTCCCGAAAGTAGCTTCCACACCCACTTCTTCCATCCTCCAAAACTGAGCCATCTACTTCTAGCTTGATGAAATCCCTTTCTTGTTGATATTGATTCCCTTGTGGAAGTCTGATAAAAAACAAGAGGAACATTTGTTAATTTGCAGCTAAAGCCACCAAGCCATCTATTATTCTGGTCCCGAAAGTAGCCTCCGCACCCACTTCTTCCATCCTCCAAAACTGAGCTATCTACTTCTAACTTGATGAAATCCCTTTCTTGTTGATATTGATTCCCTTGTGGAAGTCTGATCTTATTCTCCGTAACTTCTGTTCTGATAATATCCATATCCGAGCAAGCTTTAAAAAAACTGTGATGAGCGTTGAGACCCACTTTAGAGTCTGATCAACTCACTATCTCTTAAAGAAGGAAGAAGGACTCGTTAAACTTGAGGTAGACTGATTATTTTTGGCAAATGGAAATAGTGACTATGGAGGGTTGTTTGTGATAATGAAGATAGATGGATTTGTGGTTATATTGTTGTAAGCTCATGATTGCTCCTCTAATTACTGCTGAGATGATTGAGAACATACATGAATTTAACTTGTGTTGGTCTAAAAGCTATATGAAAATAAAACTTTTTTTAATTGTATTAAAGCAATTAACTTGGCTAACTAGGAGTTATGAGGGTAGTAATCCTTTAAAAGATAGTAGGAATGTTTGGAATCCCCAAAAGTGTTTATTAACATAAATCGAGATAAAATTATTTTCACATATTTACCTCGTATACGTTAAATCACGATTGAAAAGTTATTTTTGAAAGCTCCAATCACTATTTTAAATAAATACATTATGAATAAAGTCAGCTTAATCGATGTTTGGGATAACTTATTTTTTACTCATAAATACTTTTCACATTAGTCGTTCATAGTGATTTTTTTTTATCTGAGTCAGTTACTTTTTAATAATGTGCATAAAGAATGTAATGCTCTTGCCCATTATTTAATGTCATTTGAGGTACGAGGGGCCAACAATAATATGTACTATCTCCGGTCTTAAATATAGGATAAAGTTTGTAGTATAAATTGTACTACAAACTTTGTCCTATATTTAGGACCGGAGGGAATATTATGCTTTACGGTATATATTGATATCAATTGATAATGCTACAAAAAATATTTAACATAAATCTGATATATTTGTAATTTAGGGTAAATAAAGGGGATGTTGATGTATTTTATTATAATTTTTTTAAATCTCTTATTGCTTGTATATTTTATTATTAATCAATATATTACACATACATTTTTAGAAGTAACTCCTGTATTATTCATAAATAAATTTAGTGTATTTGTTTTTTTTTTTTTGATACATGATGAAATCAAAAGACAAAAGAAAATAAGCAACAAAGAAAACTCAAAGAAATGAGAGAAAAAGGTAGTGTATTTGTAATTTATAGTCTTTGGAAAAAAATTAGATAAGATAGATGGATGTTGATGCATTTTACTATAATTTTTAATCTATTATTACTTGTATATTTTATTATTAATTAATATATTACACATACAGTTTTCTATTTTTAGCACTTTGGTTGGGGTGTTCATTAAAATGATGAGTGACCCTAGTTCAGTGCCTGTTTGGTTAAGTAGTGAAAGCTCAAATGAGTCTAATTGACCCCAGAAAGTGGTTATAAAACTCGTTTGTTTTGTTTGGGTAATTGTTAAAAGGGAAAATCCCTCTAAAATACATTGAAAATAGGGAAATCCCTATTCAGTGCATTTAAATTGAAAAATCCGGATCAATCCAGTGTCAGTACGGATGAACAGTGCGGGCGGCGCCAAAAGACGATTTTGTCCTTCAACCCTCATTCTCGCCACGTCAGAAATAACAACACGTGGTTCTTAATTAACAACTCCGAATTCTTGATTAACAACTCCTTTTTTTTTTTTTGATGGTTAAACCATCCGGTATCTGGAGGGTATTCTGGGTTCATTGCCCGCCCCCCAACTAATCCGGACCCAACCGAGGAGCACTTACGCGGGTTGGTTGGTACCGATGGGACAACCTCTTTGAGGCTGCGTTAATGATCGCGTCTGTCACCTCCCAGGATTCGAAACCTCGTCCTGAGGGATGCCGGCCGTAGACCTTTCCATCTCGACCGAGCGCCCATTGGTTAACAACTCCTTTTTTTATTTCACAACTTCCTAATTTAAGTTTCAAGGCTAATAACATCACCTCTTTTTTTTATTAACAACACGCACTCTTAATTAACAACTCCATATTCTTGATTAACAACTCCAGTTTCATCTTTTTACTTTTACAATAACAACATCGGTCTTGTTATTAACAACACTATATTCTACATTAACAACTCCCATTTCTTGTTTCACAACTTCATAATTTAAGTTTCAGGACCAATAACAACACCTCTTTCTTTATTAACAACACCGTATTTTACATTAACAACACTATATTTTTTATATGCGAATATGTAGAAGAATAAAGCGAAGTTGTTAATCAAGAATTCGGAGTTGTTAATAACAAGACTGATGTTAACAAGACTGATGTTGTTATTATGAAAAAAAAAGATGAAACTGGAGTTGTTAATCAAGAATATGGAGTTGTTAATCAAGAATCCGAAGTTGTTAATTAAGAACCGCGTGTTGTTATTTCTGAAGTGGCGAGAATGAGGGATGAAGGGCAAAATCATCTTTTAGCGCCGCCCACACTGTTCATCCGTACTGACACTGGACTGATCCAGATTTTTTAATTTCAATGCATTGAATAGGGATTTCCCTATTTCCAATGTATTTTAGAGGAATTTTCCCTTGTTAAAAGGGAGAAGGTGCAATTTTAACAACAATATTTTCCCTTGTTAAAAGGGAGAAGGTGCAATTTTAACAACAATGTTCTATCTCAGGGGTATCTGGGACCATAAAGTTTTTTAGGATGCTAAAATACACATAAAGTTTATAAAGTGGAGTAATTTTATCAAACCGTTAACTTGAAGGAAATAGACGTTATATGCGAGTTCCACACGTATTGTTTTAAAAAGGGTGAAGGTGCAATTTTAACAACAATGTTCTATCTCAGAGGCATCTGGCACCATAAAGTTTTTTAGGGTGCTAAAATACACATAAAGTTTATAAAGTGGAATAATTTTACCAAACTGTTAATTTGAAGGAAACGAACGTTATATGCGGGTCCCATATAGTGAATTTACTATTTCTTGCTCCTACAATTTCTTACCCAGTCTTGTTTGTAACATGCAGCACTTCCTTTGAAATCTTTAACTATTCGCTCGCCTAGTTTCATCTTTCTCATTGCTGAAACAGGTAAACTTTTTTTCCAATAGCGTTAATAATTTGTATACGTCAGTAAAAAATAAAGTTAAAAGCTACCGGGTTTGTTCTGTAAATTGTGATATTCGTTGAAAAAGGCTTTCAAACCATGTTTTTCAGATGGAGCATTGAACACGATGTAAACATCATTATCTACTGCTCTTTGTGGAATTATCCACTTGAGAGAAGGAGCAAGAAGCAATTGCTTTTTTTTTTTAAATGTGTGGGACTCGCATATAACGTCCGTTTCCTTCAAGTTAACGGTTTGGTAAAATTGCTCCACTTTATAAACTTTATGTGTATTTTAGCACCCTAAAAAACTTTATGGTGCCAGATGCCCCTGAGATAGAACATTGTTGTTAAAATTGCACCTTCACTCTTTTTAAAAAAATACGTGTGGAACCCGCATATAACGTCCGTTTCCTTCAAATTAACGGTTTGGTAAAATTGCTCCACTTTATAAACTTTATGTGTATTTTAGCACCTTAAAAAACTTTATAATGCCAAATGTCCCTGAGATAGAACATTGTTGTTAAAATTACACCTTCACCCTTATTAAAAAGTCCCGATCTACCCGATGAACCTGTGATTTTATCCCTAACCGCAAGTTGAGCATAAGTGATAAGGAATTGCTTATACAATTGAAAAATCTTGATAAAACTTCCACATCAAGAATTTCTCTCATATACCCGCTGATCCCTTTTCCAAAATTCTCTTCACATATCTTGACTATTATTTCTTAAATAAAATAGTCCAAATAATATTATTTTAAATATTATTATGCTCATTACTTAACATGAATTTTTAAATTATTTTAAATAGTAACAATTATAAAATAAAAAATATTTAAATATTCTTGTCATTTATTAAATCACCTTTGATAATAATTATTAAATATTTAATTATAATTATTATTAAATATAATCATGAAAATATAAATAGCTTTATTGAAGAAATAAACTTGATTACATAATTTAGTGCAATCCATACAAAATAATTACCTATTATATTTATCAATTTATTTATTTATTTAGATACTATTTATTATTTATAATTTTGCTCAAACATTTTCTTTGCGTACTTATATTTCTAAATTGCCAATAGATTCTTTCCTTGTTCAATATGAATTTCTTTTATTTAATATTTATATTTATACTTCACATAAATTCTTAAATTATTTATTATAATAATTACAACATAAAAATAATATTTGAATATTCATTTCATTTCTTAAATTGTATTTTATAATATTTATTATTAAATATAATTATGAAAATATATAACTTTATAAAATCCATACCCTTTTAGTAATTATATCCATAAGTGCTTTTAATAAATGAAATTCAAATAAAATAACAATTCTTAAAGTCACTTATGAAAAAATATCCAAATAGAAATTATGCTAAAGCATTCATTTGGTTCTTTATATTTGCAACAAATATCATTTTGGTCCCTTATGTTTAAAAAGTGTATTTTTAATCCTTCAATATTAATACCGTCAGTTTTATTTAATAGAAAATGCTGACTCGTCAGATTTAAATGATGACTATGCAATTAAATGTGGACAAAGCATTCTTTTTATTTTAATCTTTTTTAATATTATATATTTATATTTTATATTTTAAATGAAGATTTAAAACGAAAATCCCTGTAGGAACATCGTGGCGTTCACCATGTTCACATCCGCCCCCATTCCTAGCGGAGCTAGCAGACATCAGTCTCCGACATGATAATATTAGAGAGTGGGGGTCTAGGAAAACCCTAAACTTTGATTATACTTTTAACAAAAATTACATCTTTCGCTTTCTCTCTCTCACACAGTCCGTTTGAGTTTGTGTGCGTCATGAGCATTATCCTCCCTTTCTTTGAATCTGGAAACTCTACCACCATGACAGTGAGAGCTGACCCTTGTGATGATCGGCAACCCCTTAAATTGTTATAGACATAGCTTCGCCACTAACTCCCAATTCTACTTCGTTTCATTTCATCCGAATTCCCAGTTTTTCCTTAACAACCCTGTCTTTGCGATGCTTGAGGAAATTGGAAAGTTTGAGTTGAGTTGTTGATCTGTAATTTATTGCCAGTTTCTTGGTCATCGTCGTTTGAATCAATGGCTTTCCTTTTGCCTCGAGGGCATCTCTTGTTCAAATCGGTATTCCAGTAGTTCTTCACTTGCTTAACAGTTCTACCAGGAATTCTTCCAGCTATCAGTGACCATCTATATGAGGTAGGAATTTCAACGCGCAAGTCAATTTATTGTACATTCATGATTCACGCTTAATTGAGTTGAATATAATTTGTTTTGCGATATTCTCTCTGTTTTTTTTTTGGACTATATGATGAGTAGTTAAATCTAGGTGCTTTTTCGCTTTGAATCTTTTTTTTTTAATTTATATTATTTAAAATATAAATATATTATATTAAAAAAAAGGCTAAAATTAAAAAAAAAGCTTTGTCAACATTTAATTGCACAATCATAGCTTAAATTTGGTGAGTCGGCATTTTCTGTCATATAAAACTAATGGCGTTAATGTTGAAGGATTAAAAATACACTTTTTAAACATAAGAGATCAAAATGATACTTGTTGCAAACATAAAGCCCCAAATGACTACTTTAGCCTAGAAATTACAATTGACCAACTACACTTTTAACCAATGACTTAGAGTGTGTTTGGAATGGCGATTACAAAAATGATTTTTTTGCAATCTGATTTTTGCCATCTTACTTTTAGATAAAAATCAGATTGTATGATGTGATTTATGTTTGGATTAACAGTTGTATAAATGACTTTTCTAAAACTCAAACTTGTTTAGATTAGCGATAGAATAAGTGGTTTTTTTTAATAATAATAAGAGAAAAATTAAATTAAAAATTATAAAAAATTAAAAAAGTGAAGTTTGAATAGTGCCCCCTTGCTTCAAAGCAAATCTCCAATTCTCCCTCCTCACCTGTTTCTACAAATCCTCCATTCTCACTTCACCCACCCTAATCACCATTCTATGTAACTGTCCTCTATCACTCACCGCCTCGTTCTCCACACTCTCCCATTTCCAGATTTCGTCCACCATCTCGCCAGCAATCACCCATTTTGGCTCTGAAGTGTTATACAAGCACACTAAATCCCCTGTTGTCGACATCGATATTGATGAAACCCACCCTCCTTCCGCCTTCAGCTTCTTCACCATCTCCTCCGTCATCTCACACATTTCTTCGCACCACAGTCCCGATGGTTCCCGATTCCGGTCCAAATTCGACTTTCACTTCCCACAATTTCACGCCTTTCAGGTCCACTACTTCTCCAACTAAAAGCTAAAAGCTCAAATATCTGGCTTCTTACAAATTGTGTGATTGCGGAACAAGCCCAATTGTGAAATTACTCAACCAAACATCCGAAATTTCAGCATAAGTTTGAAATTGTGCGACTCATAAGTTTGAAATTGCGCGATTGAGCCTCTAATACAATGATTGACCCAGCAGATCGCGTAACTAAACACTCGCTTATGCAATTCATGATTACGATTGTCCATCGCTAATTAAGAGACACTCATTTTTAAACTGTTTACATCTAATCTAAATTGTGTAGATTTAATTTTTTTCAACCAAAAAATTTTGAAGAAAGATTATTCTTGAAAAAAAATGATAGTTAACTTTATTTTAAATTCTATACCCATCAATTTTTTTTTTTTTTTTTGAAAAATAGAGATTAAAAACATGAAATCTAAACAATTCAGTGATAATGGTGGAGGCGCTCATGAATGTGATCAGGCTCTACTAAAAACGGATGAGAAAGTGGATGCGTTTGGTTAATGGATATGAAAATCTAAGGACTTTAGTTTTGTTATTGCTCACCCCGCTCAAAATCGTCCTGATTTTCATGCCCGCCCCAACCCACAGTTTCTTTTTTTTTTTTTTAAGTGAAATCTGGAATTCATTAAGTTTCAACTAGGAAGGCTTAATACAAACTCAAATTAGAAATAAGGGAAAATCCCTATCCCTTATCAACAACCGCCTGCAGTAATGAAGGTGGTGTTTGATCAAAGAAAACAAAAACCCCGCATTTGGTGAGAGTTTCTGGCTCATACTAAATTCTAAAATGTAAAATCCTAATTAAGATCCAAAAAATCCCATCTTTCTTTTTTCTTTTTCAATTCGTTCTCAGTCACTGTCACATGCAAGTTCAACCCTTTCGTTAACTGTTTAGATTATACCGAGATTTATTCTCACAATCAACCATTTGCTAAAGACGCAAAGGATTCCTCATTATCTTACGTCTCCTGCTTCCAAGAGTCATCAAGAATAATTCACTCAGATTCAGTTTTCTTCTCCTCCACCACCACCTCCTCCTCCTTATTCTTCATCGTCATCTGATATTTTTGCAGAAAGTGATGGCATCTCTTAGCTTCACCGGGACCCACATCAAAACTAGGCGTTCTTCTGCTTCTGGGTTTGGCTTACCTCGTCGTCCCACAAGTCTGATTCGTCCTAGTAGAGTTAGCTTTAAGGTTCATGCTTCGGAGACTCAGGCAGAACCGGATCTTAGCGTTAACGTTAATGGATTACAATTGCCCAATCCTTTTGTAATCGGGTCGGGTCCACCGGGTACCAACTACACCGTCATGAAAAGGGCCTTTGATGAAGGCTGGGGGGCTGTGATTGCTAAAACTGTAAGAATTCGTTATGATATATTACGTCCCCTGCATGAGTGTCTCTACTTATTTCGTTTTTCAGGAAAACTAAACTAACAATCATAATCATAAAGATCTGGTATCTGGAATGTTACAGTGATTTGTGTTCAGAAACACCGGTGGCGGAAACTTAGTCCTGTATATTTGTAATCTATCCTGATCATCTAACTGTTCTTAGCTATAAAAAGGAATTTTTTCACTGTTGTGGTCAGTGCTGTAAAACTTGGATGTCAACTCCTGTACTTTGCTTGATTACGATATGGACTTTAAAGATTCTTCCCTCCTCTCCACCTCCCTCTTTTCCGTGATTCTATCAGGACTTTGTCAGGCTTTGTTCTTTTTGAATTGATATAAATTAAACCTCTTTTGGTGTATTAGGGAGCTCTTCATAATCCGCTGTCTGCTTTTTATAGTTGGCATTACCCACTCGATCATCAGATTTTGCCTCCTTGAACCTTGAAACACAGAGGAGTCTGCTTTCAATGTGCAGATTTTGACTCGATCCAGAGAGGATATTGAGATTGAGTGGGATGAAATGGAATATTTTGTTCCTTCCCGTTGAGGCACATGTCTGGGTGCATAAAACAAAATTTTAAGAAAGGCAGAGGCAATTCTGTGACAGAGAAGATATTTAAAGCTGTCTTTTTAAGCTATATACTAGAAGATATTAAATCCGTCTTTTTAAGCTATATACTTTGTTAATCTCTTGGATCCATGGCTAAGCTGTTTGTCAGAAAAATGCAAGAAGGTTTTTGTTCTCAGCATTTGTTTTAGCTGTATTGTTATTTATGAATTTAGGATGAGTGTTCTGTTAAATCCAATTAATAATCGTAATTTGTTCATCACTCTAAATATTCCAGAAAGCGAATGGTACAAAAGAAATCTTATATGTGTATGTACCCTAAGACAGTCTTATGTTCATGTTTTCTGTTTCTGTGGCTTTCCTGTAAAAGCATATCATTGTTTTTATTTTTCCGTTTCATTTTCTTCAGATCCCCCCCCCCCCCCCAAAAAAAAGCCAAAAGCACTAAACTAAGCATATCATATTTGATGATAGTTAGGCAGAGTAACTCTAGGAAGTTCACAATGATTTGTTGTCAAGAATTTGATCCTTGCCGAATTTGGCGGTTATTTTACATGAAATCTAAGGATTTAATTAATTGTTGATAGAACATAATAGTGTTGAGCCATCTATGTGGTTGACCTCACCTAGCAAAATAAGGCTTGTTGTTGTTGTTGTAAGGTTGGCTTTTTACTAGAGTACAAACAAAATGTTTTATACTTTATTGGTATCTGACTGAGAAAGGCTTGGTCATCAATTATCTAACTAAAAATTAAATTCCTTTAACATGTTTGATTGTTTATTGATAATTTATTTGGTGCAAAACATTTGGAAGGTTTCGTTGTCTTTTATAACAGTTAGAACTGATAAAGACATAGTCCTTTCTGTTGACATTGTAAAATCGTTCATAAAAGTGTTTTATAATTCACAATTTAATGATAATCGTTTTATTGGTGCATGACTCCAATGGATATGTGGACAAGCTGATAGTTCATAAAAGGGTAGGATTTTTGAATTAATGGTTAGAAATAGTAGTATTATGTGGACAAGCTGGTTTTATATTGTTCTAATTACTGCATGTGTTATTTGAACTCTGGACAATTCAGTTAGGGTTTATTTTTTTGTTTTACTTTCTGCCATATGAGGTCCTTATCTCATTAGGAATATTTATAATCATATTTAGAAAAAATGAAATTAACTTAGACAAATTGTAATTGTAATTTCAATGCAGTCAATTTAGATGCAACTGATGTTTTGTATCCCAGTTAATAAGTGATCATGAAATTTGATGCTATTCTTTTGCTAGGTGTCACTTGATGCAGCAAAAGTCATAAATGTAACACCTCGATATGCCCGACTGCGGGCTGGTGCAAATGGTTCTGCCAAAGGAGAAATTATTGGATGGGAGAACATAGAACTTATCAGTGACCGTCCTCTTGAAACTATGTTGAAAGAGTTCAGACAATTAAAAGAAGAGTACCCCAACAGAATTCTAATTGCTTCAATCATGGAGGAGTACAATAAATCTGCCTGGCAGGAGCTCATCGATCGTGTTGAGCAAACTGGAGTTGTAAGATGACTTCACTGGCTGAGTTTGTGAGCTTAAATATTTTTATAGCTAGAATTCTGGCATCTGACTCCTCTGACATACTTGTAGGACGCAATTGAAGTAAATTTCTCCTGTCCTCATGGCATGCCAGAACGCAAAATGGGTGCGGCGGTCGGGCAAGATTGTGCACTTCTAGAAGAGGTTTGTGGATGGATAAACGAGAAAGCTACAGTACCTGTTTGGGCTAAGATGACTCCTAACATCACTGACATCACACAGGTTAGCTTTGAAACTTACACTCTAATAACTGTTCTGTCTATGATTGATATAAATGATCATCACTCTGGCCCATATTAATTATTGCACTGTGTTGTTGCTTCTGTTCATAGCCAGCAAGAGTTGCTCTTAGATCGGGATGTGAGGGTGTATCTGCCATAAATACGATTATGAGTGTCATGGGAATCAATCTTGATACTTTACATCCTGAGCCTTGTGTTGAGGGGTATGCAATCTCTATGCCCAAAACTTTATGGTTTTTCTTTCCTCAATTTCTATGAATATCTAGTCTAATGCTGTCTAAAATTTGCTAGATATTCAACTCCTGGTGGTTATTCTGCAAGGGCAGTTCATCCCATTGCCCTTGGGAAGGTGATGAATATCGCGAAAATGATGAAGGCAGAGTTTGACCTTAATAACTACTCACTGTCTGGCATAGGCGGTGTTGAGAAAGGTGGTGATGCTGCTGAATTCATTCTTCTTGGGGCAAATACTGTGCAGGTATGTTGGGAAATTAACTTCTTTGGCCTCATTGATGAATTTACAGTTCTGCCTCTCTAAATTGGTCCCCCAAGTTATTCATTGTTAAACGGGTTATCCTTATCCATAACATGTCACTTCCAAAAACTCTGTGGAAAATCATGGCTTAGTGCAACTTGATGCTTTCTACAACCGCAAAAAAACCAGGTCTGGATTTTAGTGGCTACTGATTCAAATACCTGTGAAGGCTTTGAAATTCATAAAGGCCCAGTTAGAGCATAGGATTACTATATAATGAAGCCTCTTTAGGAAAAGGATGGATCCTTCGCATCCTCTTTAGGTATACGTGTCTCTTGTATGTTGGTTCTGCTGTATCCATATTTTACTATATATATTAATAGTGGGAGCGAGCCGTATCTATCTAGGTTTTGGCTCATTAACCTATTTTGTGTATTTTTTGTCTGTTTTCATTCTTGGCATTAGAGTCAGGTTTTCTAGCTTATCTTTGAATATATATCATTCTTTGATGAAAGTTTTTGATGTTATTACCTATTACATTTGAGATGGTGAGAACTTAACGATAATGTGTAGGTGTGCACTGGGGTTATGATGCATGGCTATGGTCTTGTGAAGAAACTAAGTGCTGAGCTTAAAGACTTCATGAGAAAGCATAATTTTAGATCCATAGAAGATTTCAGAGGGTATGTATGAACTTCACTGAGCTGGATTCCAGTAGCTTTTATAAACTCACAAGATTAAATATTCAAGGAACATTAAATTTCATTAACAATCTTTTACCTTTTCTGTGTCCACCAAAAAAAAAAAACCACAGGGTCTCTCTCCAGTATTTTACTACTCATACGGACTTGGTAAGGAGGCAACAGGAAGCAATTAAACAGAGGAAAGCCATAAGGAAAGGTTTGCAGTCTGATAAAGAATGGACAGGAGATGGTTTTGTGAAGGAGAGTGAAAGTATGGTTTCCAACTGAACAATGTGATCAAACAGATCAAGCTTCTTCTTCTTCATCCATGATTGGAAATACATAATAGGGCAATAATGGAGGGAAGTCTCTTGTATTATTCCTGTTCAGTTTATCTGTCTGAGTACTGTGTGAATATTTGTGGACATTTTTATCAGAACTATGATTTCTCAGAAGTTCAAAGAAGACAATCAGCAGCTTTCATGGCATTTTCTTTTTGAATGCTCTGGTTCCCTGAACAACACTACAAGTTCCACATGAAAGTCCTAAATTATGCTAGCTTTAGTTCTAAATATAAGACCCAATTGATTTTTTTGGGGAGATTAAGAAAGCTAATTAAATTACTTTAAAATATTTGTATTTATTATTTTTTCTCCAAACAAATTTGTCTGACTTATAAATTGATATATAATTTAATCACACTCAACATATGATATAATTAAGTAACTTATTTAGTTTCCTTAATCTTTTCAAACAAAATCAACTTGGCCTTATATTTAGGATCGGCATTACCTCAAGTTCTTAATATAAGATCAATTTAACTAATTTAGGTAGATTAAATAAATTAGTTATTTATTAAAAAAATGTGTGCAGGTTACCATAAAATGCCATCTTGAATTATTTGCATTGAAATTATCTCTTGATGTAAACTTCCTCAACATGTGCAATTAATAATGATAGTTTTGGGGAAAAAGATTATAAATATAGGAAACAAAGTGAATTGAGATATTATGTTTAAGACTAAGTCTAACCTTAACTAGTTTTTATATTAGAGAGTGTATTGTGAATTGCAAATCTCTGGAATCAATGTTAATCTTGTGGCCCTAATCATTAAACTAAGATGAAGTAACTCATCTCTATTATTCTGAATTATTTTTTATGAAGAATCCTACCATCTTTCTCCATGGTCACCTGCTCAAACTCCAAATTTGGTTACGTGTGATTAAATGATTGAAAGTTTGAAACTATATCATTACTTTAGAGCATATTTATGAAGAAGCAAATAAGCATATACGGTGATATATCATGGTCTTATTTATAAGTCTAAATTAACTAATTCTCACATACTAAGAAGGGTTGGTTAACTCATTAATTATAGACTAAATTTCCAATTTTGCCCTTAATTGATTCCAAAAGTCAATATGAATATATTCTTTTTGTTTATTGCAATTAATGGAGACAAAAATATGACAAATACATTTATTATTCTGAAAATGGGCTTATAATAAGGACCAAAATGTTTGGTCAAAATTGACTTATAAATAGGACCAGAGTGGTATGGCTTATCATCAGATTCACTTCATGGATGCAACAGTCAAATTTTTTAACATCTCATCTTTGAGATATAGGAATTATCCAAGGTTCGTGAACTCGGACCAGGCATTGAACTGGTTGAGATATTAGGTTAAAGGTAAGTGGGTCAGATTGGAGCTAAATCGAAGCTAAACTGAGGCCAAACCGGTGAAAAATTGAATATTTTAGATTTATCAATATAAAATTCTAAATAAAAAATATATATATATTTAAAATAGTGACCCGGACTGGTTTAGCGGCCGGTTTGCCGGTTTCCGGGATGAACTGGCTGGTCCAATCCGATCCGGGTTCATGAACAATGGAATTATCTGATTGCAAACTTAGCATAGTCTCCTTTTGTTTACTGCTGCATGGTTTTCTTTGGCCTTGTATTCCAAGAAAAAGAATTAAAAGGAATACATAAGTGACATAACCCATATGCATGAAAATGAAGTTTTATGTTTTATCCTTGAACATTACAGGCTAAGAGATTTGATTCTTCTCTTTTTGGTTTTATGTTTTATCAAAATGATTGATTCTTATCATCCCTCTTGTCGTTGTTATTCACTTTGGTTCTATTTATAAGCAAATTTTTTTGAGATATGCTTGATTGATATATCCCGATTTTATCACAATATTTAATATCATATTTAGGGATTTTATCATTAATTTTTAGATTAAATAGCATTTATTATGATTAAATTGAATTAAAGATGAGTGTGTGAAAATAAATCTTAAAATGGTATATTTTTTATAATCTTGTGATTGCTTTTTTAAAATTTGAATTTTGAATGAAGATATTATAAGATATTGATTTGAATTGTAGGTCATTTTGGAAAGTTGTATATGAAGGACCAAAAAGTAAAGATTTATAAGGACTGAAACGGAAAATAAAACTCTGCATATGGCTATAAGGGAATTCTGAAAGAAATCAGGGTATTTTTATGTAATATTAGTCGTCAGTTTTGGAGGGAAAATATCAGAAACAAATTACATAAAAGTACCTCTAATTTTAAAAATACCATTTGGGTCCAAAAATGGGAAAATCTCCGCTGGAACTGATTCTTTTGTCTGCGAAAAGATCAGAGAAAATTACTGAGAAGTACCCCGAATCTTCAAAATTTCATCTTGGTCCAAAAGTCCGAAAATCACCGTCTTCGTCTGCTGAAACTGATTTTCTGACCTCTGAATCGCTGATATAAAATGAGAGAAAATCTAATTATGATCTTGGAAGATTTTGACGTAACTCATAGGGGATTTGACGGAGATTTCAAATAAAAAACAAATAAAAGGGCACAAAAGTCTTCTTGTGAGAATCATCAACACCTGCACGCAGCCGCGGATTAGATTCAGAGATCGTGACTTTCGATCAAGACAAGAGGGAGAAGAAAGATCAAACTTCACCAACGCCTCTATTTGCTTTTCCTTCTATCATCTCAATTCCATGAATTCTTGTTGCGATGAAGGAGTTGTCGCTGTGATACACTCCATGAGAAGGTTGAGTTCTTTCTTATTTCTTGGGATGAAAAATTGGTTTGAGTTTTAGAGATATATTCATAGGAGTTATTTGTTTTAATCTTTTTCATTTAGCTATGTAACAGATTTTTTGAGTTATGATTTTATGTTATATGATTAACTTACTGATATTGTCAGTTGTTTATCTTAGTTTGGATTGAACAATTGTGATTTGGATTGGATTGTTTGGTTTGAGATTTATATTTATATATTCCCTTTTCAATGTAATGTGTTTGTACTATTTTTTCATAGTTTGAATGAGTATTATGTCTACTTTGATCTTATTTAAATATCTTAGTTGAGTGTTCATTATCTAAAGGAACAAGTTGTATAAATCTAATTTTAAATTACACATTAAGTAGTATTTAATAGTGTATTAAGAAGTAATTATCTAGTTAGAGTCTAGGGATAATCACTCACTAAACTTAGCGAGTTGCTAAGGTTTAATTTTTGACTTAGTGAGTAGTTTAATTCTTAAATTAATTTGAGCAAGGATAACCTATATTCCATTTTTTCAAGAAGCATTCATCATCAATTTGTTTAAATCACAATTTCATTAATTATCTCAACAATTTCTCAAAAGCCCAAAAAAAATAGTAGTCTAGGTTAATTTTCATTATTAAAAAGAAAAAAAAAATTTAAAATTCATCTTAATATTTTTGTCACTTAGTTTAGTTTAGAAATTAAATAAAAGGCTTATCAAGAGAAAACCACTCGAGTTGTGTCCTTCACTGCATAATTTTATTTATTAATCTTTAACCCGAGGCAACTAAAGATTATAAATCATTGATCCTAAATACAAGCAACAATTTTACTTTATCTAAAAGTTTAATGCACTTTTTCTATTTTTACTCTTAATTAATTGCATATCTTTATTATCGCTTTTTCAGTTTTTCCCATTCATTCTCTCTCTTTCACACTCATAATCTTTATAAATAAAGGTATGTTTTCAAAAAAAAAAAATTTATTACTTTACACTGTGAACACTCTATTTTTTCCAGACCCCACTCAAAAAAAAAATGAAAAAAGAAAAAAGAAAAAAAAGAAAAAATCATTCTTAATACTGGCGCATCTAAATTAATAAGCAAATGATAATTGAAAAATAATCATCCTTTAACGGCGATTGTCTTACAATTGAGGTTTGGAATAAATGCCAACAAATTTCAAAATAATTCATCTTATTGATGTTGACTGATGTTTAGATTAGAAAATTTAGTGTGGAGTCATTATGGAGGGGAAAAAAGAGAAATTAAAAAAAATACAAAAATATTTTCATTTATGTTGATCGGTTTAAATTAGGAAATTACTTGCAGGGAAAATATCAAAAAACAAAAAAACAACAAATATCTCTAATTTTGATAAGTTTAAGTAATGAAATTGCTTGTGTGAAAAAATGTAAAAAAAATTTAAAAAAAATGAAAATTCAAAAAAGAAGAAGTATTTATGAGGAAAATTTGAGTCTATAAATAAAAGAGCAAGAGTTGAAGCAAGACACAAAAATTGGGAGAAAAAAGACACAAGAAAATGGGGTGAAAAAAGAGGTAAGGGGAATGGTTAGATGGGTCTAAAGAGAGTGAAATTTATTGTTTATCTTGTTTTCCCCATACCTTAAGAAAAACCTATATTCTTATAATCGAGTGTCACACATGTGATGCTTCAACACCAATTACTAGAGTGTGGATTCCAATATGATGATGATATTGATTCATTCTTCTTTTTTCCTTCTCTCTTTTATTTTTCTTTTATCCTTTATATCCAAGGAAAGCCTATGCTTTTATGGTTGGTGTCACATATGTGATGTCTCAACACCAATAGCTAAAGGATGAATTCAATATGAAATTTGGATTAATTTGTTTTCTTATTATTTTTCATTTTCTCTCTCTTCTATTTTTATTGTTTCTTCTCTTTGTCCAAGGAAAGCATATACTCTTGTGACTATTGTCACCTTTATGAGCTACAATACTAATTGCTAGAGGGTGCAATCTAATATGATTTAGATTATTTTATCTTATTTTTCTTTTCCCTTTTCTCTCCTTATTTCTTTCCTCCTATTCTTTTTTTTTTATTTATTTTTTCTATTTAATCTTTTTAGTTTTATATGATTGTACTACACATCCCTTTTTCTTTTGATTTCTTTCACTTCACCACCCCAACAATATTTATGTTGTGCTCTTCTTGTTGATATTGCATTGATATGCCTAATGATATTTGTGTGTAGTACCATGAAGAAGTACGTATCCTTCATTCATTGACTTGACACGGGATGATTTGCTTCCACCTCTTATTTTCATTGTTTGGATGTATATTACCTATGTGTTATTTTCATTTCTCTTTCTAACCTAAGTTTTCTTTATAAAATGAAAAAGGAAAAATGATTGTGGCCCATTTTCATAAATGAAAATAACAAAAAAAGAAAGCTTCTCTTTTTATCAAAATAAATTAAATTAATTTTAAAAGGCATTTCTACCATATGAGGTTTTTAGAACCTCTTTAGATAAAAATCAATTATTCTTTCGCGTGACATTATGGGAATCTCCTCAAAAAGTTTAGTTCAAGAGCTTTCCAAAAACCTTTTTTTTCTTCAAATAAAAAATAGAAGAGTTGCTGTCATAAAATAAAAAATAACAAACAAATAAAAAATCATTTTCTCAAAATAAATGAAATGAACTTTTTCCTTAAAAAAACACAAATCCAATGACATGCATTTTTACCCAAAACTGCATGAGCTTTGATCCCTCTAAAGGGTATAAAGGCCTTGTTCCTAGGTCAAGTTCAACTTTGCAAATAAAATTTTTTGTCCTTTATTATTTTCTTAATTTATTTTCTTTTTGGGTAATTATAATAAAATTAAAGGCCATAATTATTTTGAAATAACTGACTTAGGGTAATCGTTCTTATGAATAGGTGTTGTAGGATGTCTAACACCTTCCCTACACACAATAGACTCCTGAACCCTATCTGATTTTTGTTTTTTAAAAAGGTTTATAAAATTATCCTATTTTAAAATTTTGGTGGCAACTCCATATTTTTTAAATTTCGAGCGCTAAATACACTTTCATTATTTTTAACTAATTTTAAAAGTCAATTTGATTTGGGTAGCTGTTGCTTATAAAAAAGGATCAGAGGGAGTATAAGGCACCAATTATCAATTTTCATACACAAATAAAAACATTTAAAAGCATTAAATTTGTCATAAAATTTAAGTGATTTTCAATATTATCCTTATTAACTACACTAAACTCTAATACTCTCTCTGTCCCTATATATAAGGTCCTTTCAACCTAATTGTGAGATTCCAAAAAACAGTTAAAATTAATTAAATGTAATAAATATGGAGGAAATATAATTTTTTTCTCAATAATGTCCTTATTTATTCATGAGTTAGAGAGAGAGAGAGTGATAATGAAAAAAATGATAAAAGAGAATGTATGGAGAATAAATGTTGTCATAGTAATTGAGGGCAAAATGGGTAAAAATGCATTTATTATTGAGACCAACTCAAAAAAGACTTATAAAAAGGAACTAGCTCATTCAAAAAAAAAAAAAAAGAGACCTTATATATGGGGACTGAGGAAGTATAATACTACTATTAATCTCTCCCACTACTTTTATTAGATATAGGCATACATGAAAAAAAAGTTAATGCTCATTCAAAACTAACAAGTGCCTTATAAAAAGAATTAAAGATATTTGTTAGTTGATGTGTTGCAGTAAAAAACGGAGGAAGTAATATAATAACATCATATCTATAGACCACAATCATGCCCATTCAATTGATATAATATATGGTGCTTTAAACAGAATCAGCTTTTGCCAAATGGGGAATAACAGGTGTGCTTTAAATAGTAAGCTATTAGCCTGGCTAGGAGATTCTACCACATTAATAACAGCCAACTGCTGAGAGAATAAAAGTGAAGCTCTAATAATTTTAATTCTAAAGTGAAGAAGAATTAATCATCTTGAAGAATATTATTGAAGTGAGCAGAAGTTGTGGGATGAGACGCATCATCATCAGGTGATTGACAAGAAGGCAAGTTATTCTTAACACTGAGCTCCTTCAGTTGTGAATTCATGTTGTTTATGAAAGCCATCACCTTTTGTTGTGGTTCCTCCATTGCCTCTTTCAGCTTCCCCAATGCCATGCAATATTCTTCCTTTGAAATATTCATATATAAGAAGATAATATAATACAGTTTCATTAGTGATACAGAGATAATAATACTTCTGGTTAAACTTAATGCAGGTCTTAGATTAATGATGGCATTTGTGTCAGGTTATAGCTGATTAAGACATTGTCAACTAAAAAAATAAGTTTTGTTTTGTCATGTATTGATTTAGAAGAAGAAGCAATAGTAGACGGATTATTTGTGAGCATTTATAATAAAGGTGAGTGAGGCCTTGAGGACAGAGACTTGTGATAGAGTTGGAACAAAAAACTATGTACATTTTTTATCAGAACATACAGTCATTTTCATGAACATGATTTGGGGTTTCCATGAGAGGTTTCTATCAACACTGAAGAAATTAACCAAAAAAATGTTAATCCTTTTCTCTTCTTTTCCATGGGATTCTCTGTACTGTAGTACAAGATCCATTTCTCAGTCAGATATATCCTCTCAAGCATTATTCAATGGCCTCAGAGAGAGAGAGGGAGGGAGAAAGAGGGAGAGAGAGGGAGAGGGAATTGGAGAAAGCCATACCATGAAGAGATCAAGCTCTGGCTCACTGAACATATCCAAGCTTTGACTGTTCACTATTAGCTTCTGATCTATCTCCAGGTTGGACATTTCACCTACCTGCAGAACAAAAAGAGAAGAAAAACTGAAATGATTGATGGAGTGACCAGTTCATTTTCCTCCAAAGTGTTAATCATTTATTCTTTCAAGACATTACTAATTTATCTGTGTAAGTGACATAAATTATAACAAAAAGGCCTAGTTTTCTGCCTCAGCTTGCTTTCCCTTCATAGCCTTTGCTTCGATCATTTGTGAATATACAATTCAACATCTCTGTGATATGATTTCTCTTGTGAGTGTGAGACTCAAAAACAGCTATGAGGAGCAAGCTCATCATGAGAGACAAACTCTTACAGTGTCAATATGTGCGTGTGTGTGTGAGAGAGAGAGAGAGAGAGAGAGAGAGAGACCTTCAAACACTGCAAGTGAGCTTGAACAAGAAGTTCATAGAGAGGATGGCTAGAGATTCTTCTCTTGAGAACGTCGTCGCTTTCTAAACCTTGTTCATTGTTCTCAGCACTGTGAAGCCCCTCAGATTCCGTATCCATATTTGAGCATACGCCAAATAACCTTTGCTATACCACTTATATAGATGTTGTGTGTGTGTGTGTGTGTGTGTGTGTGGATATATAAAATGTAGGTGAGAGAGACTAGTGGGATGGGTGGTAGCAAAAGGTAATGAAAATGGACTGGTGAATAAATGAAATTGGTGGTTCAAAGGTTAATGCTTCAAACTGAGGTCAAGTTTTATAGCATCGGTCTCAATTAAAATAAAAGTATTTAAATAGAAAAGTTTTCTCGATATGTATATAGAACATTCATGTATATTTCATACATAATTGTGAACACCCTATTTTATCCGGACTCTACTCAAAAATATAAAAATAATTGATGATGATTGGTATCTAAATTGGCAATCATCATTGGAAGAAAAAAGAAATAAAAAATGAAAGCAAGAAAAAATAAGAAAATCCTCCTATTAATGATGATCGATGTCTAAATTGGCGATCATCATTAAAAGAAAAAAAATTAAAAAAAAAAATTAAAATAAATCCCCTCATTGATATGATTGGCATTGTCATTCATTAAGGGAAAATAAAAAATAAAAAAAATCTCATTTATATTGATAGGTTTAAATTAGGAAGTTACGTGGGGAGAATAATAAAAAAAAATTAAAAACGAAAAAAATCTCCACGAATGGTAATTAGGTCAAGTTAGGAAGTTTTATCAATAGAAAATACAAAAAAATAAAAAAACGAAAATTTAAAAAAAAATCTCCATTGATGGTAATTGGGTCAAATTAGGTAGTTCTTAACATAAAATACAAAAAAAATAAAAAATAAAAAAACAAAAATTAAAAAACAAAGAGCATTTATGAAGAAAACCCTACCATGAGACTATAAATAGGAGTATAAGGGTTGAAGCAAGACACAAAAATTTTGGGAGAAAGAGGGAGGCAAGGTAGAGAGTTAATTTTATTGCTCATACATAATTTTCATGAGGAAGGTAGTTAACATAAGAGCCCATCTTATTTTGCTCACTACTCTTTGATTGTGATTAAATTTGCATGCTCTTCTTTTTGATAATATTTAGCCATATGTGCAAGATGATGAATTTGACTAACTCTCCCCATCACTGTAATGTTAAATGAAAGCAAGAAAAAATAAGAAAATCCTCCTATTAATGATGATCGATGTCTAAATTGGCGATCATCATTAAAAGAAAAAAAATTAAAATAAATCCCCTCATTGATATGATTGGCATTGTCATTCATTAAGGGAAAATAAAAAATAAAAAAAATCTCATTTATATTGATAGGTTTAAATTAGGAAGTTACGTGGGGAGAATAATAAAAAAAAATTAAAAACGAAAAAAATCTCCACGAATGGTAATTAGGTCAAGTTAGGAAGTTTTATCAATAGAAAATACAAAAAAATAAAAAAACGAAAATTTAAAAAAAAAAATCTCCATTGATGGTAATTGGGTCAAATTAGGTAGTTCTTAACATAAAATACAAAAAAAAATAAAAAATAAAAAAACAAAAATTAAAAAACAAAGAGCATTTATGAAGAAAACCCTACCATGAGACTATAAATAGGAGTATAAGGGTTGAAGCAAGACACAAAAATTTTGGGAGAAAGAGGGAGGCAAGGTAGAGAGTTAATTTTATTGCTCATACATAATTTTCATGAGGAAGGTAGTTAACATAAGAGCCCATCTTATTTTGCTCACTACTCTTTGATTGTGATTAAATTTGCATGCTCTTCTTTTTGATAATATTTAGCCATATGTGCAAGATGATGAATTTGACTAACTCTCCCCATCACTTTAATGTTTTATGACTTTGTACTTGGCTTTTTGTTTATCTTGATGACTCAACATTTGCATGAATCACCTACTCTCATATATGTTGGCCTTGCTAGACGTTTCAAATATGGGAATCACCTACTCTAATATATGTTGGCCTTGCTGGATGTTTCAAATCTGGGATCAAGAGCTATGTGGACTTGCTTTCCATTGCCTCATTGAATTGTCTTATGTATTGTTGTTGGATGTGTGGCTCTATCACCCTATCTCTTATTGTAGTAGGTTCAAAGAATAAAAGGTATGCATAAATCTCCTCAGCTTTGACTTCCATGTTGTTTAACTTGTGCTATTTTTTCTTTCTTTTTTCTTCATCCCTTTCTTAGGTCCTCTTCCAAAAAAAGAAGAAAAAATATTTTAACACATTTTTATAAATGAAAATAAAATGAAAAAGCTCTCTTTCATGAAAAATAAAAGAAGTTCTTTCATAAATAAAAAAAAACGTTTTTTTAAAAATAATAATAAAAAAATACAAACCAAATAAAAAAAATATTATTTTTCTCAAATAAATGGAATAAACATTTTTTCTAAAAAACACAAACAAAGTGACACGCATTTCTACCCCGGAACTATATGGGCTTTAATCCCTCTAAAGGGTACGTAGACCCTAGGTTTTCATCCTAGGTTAAGTCCAATTTGTAAATAAATATATTTTTTCTTATTTTCTTGTTGTAAATAAATGTTCTTTTTTTTTTCTTTCTCTTCATTAGCTTTCATTTCATTTAGTTTTGTAAATATTCTTTTTTTTGTTTGGGTAATTATAATAAAGTTGAAGGCCATATTTATTTTTAAATAATTAACTTAGGGTAACCATTCTTATGAATGGGTGTTGTGGGGTGCCTAACACCTTTCCCACACACAATCGATTCCCGAACTCTAAATGGTTTTTGTAGACCAGTTTCACTTTCAAAAAAGGTTTCTAAAATTATCCTATCTCAAAAATTTTGATGGTGGTTTCATGTTTTTCAAAATTTCGGGTGCTACAATAATAAAGTTATTAAAATATGAATATAATTGACCGCTATTATTTTAAAACTTAAAATGACGTTACTTCAAGCTTAATAAGAAAAGAAGAAAAATTATAACATCTAAACCAATTGACATGTCTAAAACTCTTAATCGAACCGGTCATTGTGTTCGGATAGCACCCAAAAAAGTGCTTATTTGACAAAACCAAGGTTTTGTGAAAAATTATCCGAACACACCAATTTTCTGAGAATCCTGTTTTTTAGTTGAAACCGAGGTTTTGAGAAGAAGCTATTTTCCACCGCTTCTGAGCTAGAAAATTGAGACCGTTGGGTGTAATTATTGTGTCCTGCGCCCCCTGTCCTTTTCTCTTTCCCTTTCCCTTCTTTTTCCTTCATTCCCGTCTTCCATTTTCTAGTGTGAAACTCTGTCGTCTTCCCTTTCCGGTCGGCATTCCCGTCTTCAGCCCTCAACAGATCCCCTCTTCCCCTTCTCGTTCTCATTCTCTTGTAGATTCGAAAATTTTGGCTTAATTTCGGCCAATTGATTAGCATGGCTTCGGTCTTCCTTTTGTCCCTTTTCTCGTGGTGAACGGAAGCGATGAACAGCCTAGTGGTGCTATTTTTGGTGGCTAGTCCTCTATCCCGTGAGCATTTATCTTTGTTGACGAAAAATCGCCTGCCAAATCTTGCCGGCGACTTGTGAGGTTTGGCGACCCAGATCTTGCCGGGGACTTCGGTGGCTACTCCTCTGTCTGTGGTGGTAGTGAGGTTCGACGACTTCCTACAAGTATGCATTTGTGGTGTCTGGTTTATGGTGGTAGCTCAGTTGCATTCGTGTGTCATTTTCCTTTGCGTCTGTGGTGGTCTTGTATTCTCTGGTTTTGGTGCTCTGGTTATGGTGCTATTTTCGGTGATTAACTTGTGGTGGCCTTGTGTTCTCTGGTTTTGGTGCTCTCTTAATAGTAATAATCAACATTTTTTCTCTTTTTCCTATGTAATAAGAGTTAGATTTTGCTTCTTTGGGCAAGTTGGTTTTATGTATAAGAGAGAGCATTGCAGCAGTTTTCTTAAACAGAGACAAAAATTTGCACTACTACTTCCGACGAAATTATTGCTCTCTCTTGATAAACGTGTGGTGGTATCATGTTCTTTGGTTTTGGTGCTCTGGTTATAGTTGCGTTCGTGTGTCATTTTCCTCTTTGTTTGTGGTGCTATTTTTGGTTATTGCCCCTCAGAATCAGATTTGTAGTTGCCAAGAAGGGCAAATTTTATTTTGTTGATATACAGACATTATTGCTTATGGTTTATGAAACACAGTCCTCTTAGGTTATCCTTTCCAACTGACCTTTAAAATATGAGTTACCTATCTTAGGTCCCATTTAGCTCTTGGGGATTATTCATCTTAAGGATAGCTCATAGTAGAAAAAATTAAGTTACAATTCTGTATGTCTTTATGCTGTTGAAGGCTTGTTTGTGCAATGCACACATTCAAATATTTACCATTTTGTATGACTAGTGGACTATTGCATCTTATATAAGTAATGAGAGGTGTCAATCGGATTTATGGTTCTTGAGACAATTAGGTCTACTCTTTGCAGTGGCAGTGGTGTTTTATCTTCTAAGTTAGCATCTTTCTTTTTATGATTTCTGTTACCTTCTTGTTCAACATGCACTTTTTACAAAATAGGCTTTTCTCCCTTACTATTCGGATTATTTTTCATGACTATCTTGTTCTTGGAAATTTGAGGCTAGTGTACAATCTAATTTGAAGTCATTGACTAGTAACTACCTTGTTATCCCTTGGCCACTGCATGTATCATTTGTTTGAAGTAACTTAATCCTGGGAACAAGTAGCTTAGCAACATAATGAGTAAGGTCAAAGCATCCTGGGATGTAAAAAGTACAAAAGTTTTTATTGACTTGTGCATAGAATAAGTTGAGAAAGGAACAAGAAAATGCGCTAGCTTCTAGAAGAATGGGTGGAAAGAGATATCGGAAGGCTTCACTACAAGGACAGGCAAATTGTACGAGAAGGGGCAGTTTAAAAACAAATATGATGCCCTTTGAAAGGAGTGGCAACTGTGGGATCGGTTGTTAAATGAGACCGGAGTTGAATGGGATAATGAGAAGAAGACTATTGTTGCTGACGATGATTGGTGGGAGAAAAAACTAGCGGTTAGTAATTCACTTATGTGAACGAACATATTTATTTCCCTGACATCGTGCTTTTATGAATTTGTGTAATAAATTTGGTGATTCACGTACAGGAAGTTCCCGGTTACGAGAAATTCAGAAATAATGGCCTCTAATTCCAAGAAGAATTAACCCATATATTTTCAAGTGTGGCGGCCATGAGAACAAATCATTGGGCACCTTCATCCATGTCTCTCCCAAATATTTGGGGTTTGGAAGAATAAGTTTGAAATCTTACAAAAAATGCGTAGCTATAACTTTCCCACACATGTTAGAATTGTTTGTGCGACGATGGCTATACAAAATTTCATCAAAAGAACATCTATTTCTGATCTTGACTTCCGGCACCATGAATGAGAGGATACTTTGTTTGATGTCAATGGCCATGACACTATAGACTCTTCAACAATACCTTCATCACTTGCATCTTCATCTGACATGGCTTCTCTTCGTGATTTGATAAGAGATCAAATTATTTATTATACGCAAGAGCATTAGTCATGTATTGTTTTCGTATTTTTACGTATTCTCTTATTGACAATATGTTAAATGTTATTGTATCCATATTTTGACTTATTCTATTATTGACAATTACTTTGAATTTGTACTTTGGTATTTTGTAATAGATTATTTTAAATCCTTACTAAGTAGCAAAGATTTCTTATTTTAACAATTTTTTAATATACTTATATATATATATATATATATATATATCTTGAGAGACTGGCCAGGAGTGGTAAACAAAAAACAAAACAGAATTTAAAGACACTGACACACTTGCAAAAATAAAAAATATTCACAAGAATTTGATGAAGAATAAGACAGTGAGTTTGACAAAAGATAACTCAGGTTATGAAAGGAGATGAAAATTAATATAGTGTACGCCTTCCGTATGTATGTTTGATCTAATTTTGTAATTTACTACATAATTGACTAATGTTATAATTTTAAAATTTTTGCATCTATTTTTTTATATTACATAATTGACAAATATTATAATTTTAAAATTTTTTGACAAATTTATTTCATTTTTTGTATTTATTATGCAATTTAATGTTAAATAATACTTAAAATATAATCTTATAATTTATATGTAATTATCACAAAAGTTAACGTCATTTTTAGTCATTTGACCATGAAAAAAGCTATTCTGACCAAAACATCCAAACACTCTCATTTTATTAAAATCACTTTTTTCCCATAATTTATTCTCCAAAAGCTATTCTCTAAAAGTTAATCCGAACACACCCTAATTCATTAGTTTATTGGACTAATCCGTCAACCCAAAGTTGTGTGAAAGTGGAAGATGGTACTTTTTCGGTTCTTAATATAAGCCATATTTATTTAATTTGATTAGATTGAGAAAGTTGATTGAGTTAGTTAATATGTCATGTATTTTCTAAAACATCCGAGTCATCTTCCTTAATTCCCTCATTCATTCTCCTCCTTGATTATTGTAGAGGAAACATGAATAGGGATAAATTAGAAAAAGATTGACATATATGAAAATTATATCTTATATTTAAGAACAAGATCAATTCCTTAAATATGTCTTATATTAAGGATTTAAGGGAGTACTAAATTTTTGAAAGGAAACGAGGGAAGAAAGCATAAGAGCATAAACATATAAACAACGAAAGCAAAGGGAAGGGTGTGGACTTGTTGCCTCCCCTATTTTCTCGTTTCTTTTTCCCTCCCTGAAAGCTACACTTTGAACAATGGAATCCCACTTCTCTCTCTCCTCTTTTTGTTTTTCTTTTGTACTCCTTCCCCCTTTCCTTTCCCCATAATTAAAATAGGTTTAAAATTGGACTGATATTCTGAGGCATCATCACATCAATATCTATGGTAATTATGCTTTTGATTGTAATATTCCTGAGTCTCCAGAGCACTTATTCATTATTTGTCCTGTGGCTAAGACAGTTTGGTTTGGAGGGTTAAACATTTGATTTCACTTTGCTTCCTTTGATGCCTTTAAAGATTGGTTAAAAGAGACTCTGTTCCAACTATATCATGATAATCATTCTTTGATGCTTGCTAGAATTGTCAAAGTGTTGTCTAAAATCTGGATGAAGAGAAATAAATTAATTCATTAGGGGATTCTATATACACATCATCTTTAATCAAGGAAGTTGATCATATAGTTACCTTTGCTTCTTTTGCTTTTTCTATAGCTATTGATGCTCGGAGAACATAGATTATAAATTGCGAAACAATCTATCAACAAAGTGTTCTTCCATCAATAGGATGGATTGTTTTTCTTGGACAAATTTAAAGAAAAGAGACATAAATTTTGTAAAGTATGCATTGACTTTCAAGAACAATTAGTGATTGCCATCAAATGGAAGAAAACCACAAGAGCAAATTTGTTTGCCCTTATGTGCTTCAGAGTTACCTTATCATGGATTCTCCGGTCTCCTTTCTATTTTAACAGTTCGTAGCAGAAACTAAAAATTATGTTCCTAAAGAAATTTTTTCTCCCACCAAAAGGAGCAATCATCCCATCATATAATTGTATCTACTAGGATATAAGTTTTTTTCTTTCTCACTTTATTTTCAATAGGATTTATGTACTGCAAAATTTAAATGTCCATTTTAAAAATTTTCTTGACTCTTGCTTCAATGTACATGTTGACATGTGAGGTTTAGAGTCTTTTTGTGCTGATTATCTTTTATATGGAATGCATTTTCCTTTTTCTGAAAAAAAAAAAGTTGCATTCAATGACCTTAAATATTTTTTTAAAAAATATTTTTTCAATAACAAAAAGTACATTAAATATAGGATATTAAATGCTACTAAAAAAATACTTTATAATGTTGAACACACAAAAAATTACTTTAGGATAATAAGTGCTATTAGAACCATATTTAAGGGCCTAATTATTACAGCTTAATCCTTCAATTTATTGGAGCAACCCTTTCATTGTTAAAATTGTTGTATTATATTGTGGCATCTAAACTAGTATACACTAACCTTCACCATTATAGTCTGGCCAAAAAAAAAAAAAACCCTTCATCATTAAGGGGCACTGGCCATTAATTAACCGTTAGTGTGAGTTGTCAAGCTCTTTTTCTTAACTGACAAGTGGCCAGTGAGCACGTTACGACACATATACAACTTGTGACGTCACTTAGTGCTTAACAGCTAGCAGTTATCCTTTGATAAATGAGAAATTAACCTTTGGTTCATGCTAAGTTCTTATATTTTGACTCGGTATAATTTAATTCTTATAATTTTGATTTGGTTGTAATTTAATTCTTTAATTTTGATGTACTACAACTCAGTCTTTATTTAATAATTTAGTTTTTATGTTTTAGAATAAATGTCAAAGATTGAATTATAAAATACTTAAAATTATAGGAATTGTTTTGCAGTAAGTCAAAATTAATGGATTAAGTTACAATCGAGTTAAAAATATAAAGATTGAATTGCATCAAGCCAAAGTGTAGTGACTAAATTCAGGGATCAAAAGATTAATTTTCCCTTGAAATATTTTTCACATGCATTCAATATTGTAAATTATCTCAGTCCAAAAAAAATATATTGTAAATTATCCTTTTATAACCTTTTGGGCCACTGGTGCTTTTTCAGTATCCTATTAACAGTTATCCAAGTAACTGACTAATCTGGACTAAGGCTTTGTGACTATGATCCCTCTCTCCAGGAATCTTTTTAAACAAGGTGAGATTCAAACTCAATTCGTTTATTTTGTAGTCCAGCTAATCCCCCACTAAACTAATTACCAAACTAATTACCTTTAGGTTTAACATTCTAAATTATTTTGTGGTTGAATTTTAAATGTAAGTATTATTTTTATTTATTTAAATTAAATGTCATTTTTAACTTCTAATAAAAAGCTCATGATTTCTTCTTACTTTTTTTGGGTGGACATGATTTAATGGAACACACTTTTAACTTAAAAAAAATATCTTTTTTTAATGAAATTTCCCTTTTTCTCTCCCTTTTTTACCCCTCTTAAAAAAGTGGTTTCAAAGTTCAAACTATGATTCATAAATCTGGGTCTCAAGGGTCCAACAAAAAGGGGCCAAAACTCTAACTGTTCACTTTGTTTGCTTTACTCTTTTAATTTATCAGTTCTTTTCTGTGTCCTTTCCAGAGGTATGGTCATGACGTACGTAGCTCCACAGATATCCACCGTTAGGGGCATTCAAAATTTTTCTATCCCAGTCCGGAACAAATTGGGACAGGAAAAATTTGGGAAGAAAATAAAACTTCTTGATTCCAAATATATATATATATATATATCTCTTTAAAATACCTAAGTGAAGTGAAGTACAAGAAGCAGTGAAGACTTGAAGTGAAGGTGAAGTCCTGAGAGGTTAAGACCTAAGTGAACCATTGAAGTACTATAGTTGTATAATAAAGTAACATTTATTTTTTTAGTTTATTTATTATTTATTAAATAATTATAATTTATTATTCTTTTTCTTACGGTTTTTACAGTTGAATTAACATATTTAAACATGTCATATGAATAGTAAGCACCAACCCCCTAATAATAAGGTGCTGTCTTTTCCTGACACTTAGGTGCTGATGAGCTTTTGCTGGGACATATGTCGCGGTTTTAGCTCCCATTACTTAGGTGCTGATGAGCTTTTGCCTACAATTTGGTTTTTTTTTTTACATATATCGGACTAGAATTGACGAACTAGGAATACATGATAGCTACCTATTTTGTATCTTCCACAACTGGGGTGAATTGGTCTATGCCTCTATTGTATATGCTCGGAACTGGGCGGTTTTCTTGCTCACAAAATTTATCATGCAATGGAGGAGTTGTCAACTCTTTTAAAATGGCCGATTGATTAAAGTTTAGAATTTCAGAGCATTATCTCAGTTTTCATTGATGCTATCATATATCTTTTTTTTTTATCCTATATGATATGTTAGTTGGCTTGTTGACTTGTGATATCTTTTTGGTTCACTTTCCCATCCTAATATTATTCATCTTGTTTCTTGAGCTCTTGATTATTTCTGATAGTGGTAGGACGAAAAGGCTCTATAAAGGGTTTTTTTTACCATTATTTGAAGTTCTATCAAGGTTTTTGTGCATAATAATAACATAAAAGATCATAAGGTCAAATTAACAGGGCTATAATCATAACCCAAAACTATGACAAAAAAAAAAATAAAGAAAAATAAAACCCAACACATTTTTTGAGAATTCCCGATCCCAACCCGGGAAATCCCAATCAGGAATTTTTCAAGATCGGGATTGGGAATGATATATCTATTAGAGTAAGTTTTCTAATAACACTTATTATTTTGCTATTGTTATCCGTTAAAATACATATGTGCACTTATAAAGTCATATATGAACACATTTGTAAGATTTTGTATAAGCTCTTATAAAATAAATTAAGATTTATGATCCATATGAACACTTGTTATCTTGCTATTATTAGATGTTAAAATTAGGAATTGTAAATTTTTATATGGACACTTGTTATTTTGGTATTGGTAGTTGTTAAAATACGCATGTACACTTGTAAATTCACATATGAACTTAACCTAATATAGATAAACCATTTGAGCTTAAGTTTTGTCCATGATTTAAATGCATCAAATTTAGGTGGATAGCTTCTATCTAATTAGATATTTGGTAATGATGTATAAAAAATATTAAGAAAGAATGATGATAAAAAATAAATAGATATTTTTTACAGAAAAAAAAGAAAAAAAAATCAATAAATTTTTGTTAATTCTTAATTTCATTTTAATATTTTAATAAAATATGAGAAAAACAATTTGTCTCAATTAAACAAATATTTTTTAATAAAATATATTCTATGTGAGTTGAGTTGCAAAAGGCTCACAAAATCTGTGTTTAAAATTATAAAGGTATCTCTGTAGAGTTTGGGATGGAGATTACAAGAAGGTCTTTCTGTGGAGTGACTGTACAGAAGGATCAGATTAATAAAAGAGGGACCAGATGAATTACATGAATACTATAAGCTTATTGGTCCATCTTGATCCTTGCCAAAGAGTGGATAACCTTGAGGCAGAAAAAAAAAAAAAAAAACCAATGGATCTTCTCTAAGGCTTCATTTAGTCTCGTAATCTAGCAGTAATGTACTGTAGTGTCTTTTGCATTCTATTTTATCAAATAAATAAAGGTATCAATATCAATATCAATATAACCCATCAATATATTTTTTTATAAGATGAAAAGTTCATCCATTAATATATTATATAAAAGTAGATTTCTCATAAGGGAGCACTTGAACAGAATCACACCCCAAATTGAAACAGAGTGAAGGAGATGGCCGATATGAGTCCTAACGTCTAAGTGCATATTTGAGTTGGTGTAGGAAAAACATATTCACGTAAATTGAGATAAAACTCTTCTCACATACTTAGCTCGCACATCGTAAATCATATTGGAAAATCAGTTTCTACCGCTAATCCAAATAGACACTTAAAAAGTGGGGTATAAGGCATCCAAATATGGCACGAGGATTCCTAGGCATAATGAAGAAGCCATTGAGAGCCACCTGCGGTTGCATTACATGAATGCAGAATTTTTAGATTTCAATAAAGACGTAATTTTTGTGTAATTTCGGTGTAATTTCCATGCAATAATATTCATAGTTGAAGGAAGAATATGTGTAATGTAATGTCTTACTGAATTAGTATATATAGGAAATATTAGAATCATATAAATTGGCAAAAGACCAACTTTTTTTTTTTTTTTTGCCAATGCAGACCAACCTGCTTGTATAAAGTGTTGCATGTGTAGACAAACACAATAGGACTCTATATCATTACAAAATTTACTGTTTATGAAGAGAAATATCTCTCCACTAAATAGTAAAATACCATAATTGAGGGTCCTGCTCCAGCTTCACCCATATATGGTACATCACTGTGCATCTACAGTACTATAAATATAAAGTTCTTATTTTTTTTTTTGCTAGCAATAATTCTTCGTTTGGAATAGCTTATTTTTAGGCAATAAGTGTTCATAAATCGTGATTCACGGTATAAGAGATAAGTATGTGAGATGAGTTTTATCTCGACTTACATAATAAGGACTTATTATCAAAAAATAAGTGATACCAAATACATGCATAAAGGTTTTATTCAATTCAATAATAATGAGGTTGTCCTTACCCCATAAGGCATTCCATTATTTGTGTGTGTTGGTCTTCTTTCATATGTAGATATATCATAATGGTAGTGTTTATCGCTTCAATTTACTTCAATTCGTTTATTAGTCTTATAATTTAACTAACCTGTGCTCAAACATAAACCATAGCATTGAGAACAATTAAGGGTTAATTCATGCTAAAAAATACATATGAACTTTTTAAAATGGGGTTAAAATAATAAAACAGTTAGTTTAGGTAAAAGGTCCGTTAATTTATGTTTTGGGGCCCAGGGCCTATATGGTTTCTTTCTGCATAAAGTAAAGATGTTTGTCCAAATTAACGGTATTGTTATTCTTACTCCATTTTAAAAAATTTATTTGTATTGTTGCACCCAAGAAAACTTTATAATGCTAGGTGCAAATTGGGGAAAAATTATGGGTAGATTTACATCCTAACCCAACAATTAAAATGAATGCGACAAACTAATTATGTCCAATATCAATAGATGAATTTAAGGTTGGTTACAAGTTACAACTACAGGGTGGACTATGCTTATATGGCTCATTAACCGTAATAAACAACTAAAACAAAACTTCTGCTATTTCGGTAAAGCTTAGTAGAACATAGACACGCTTTTGAAAGGCATAACAGTTGATTTCAAGCGACAAAACTTGATAAAATGTTTCTCTTTAAAGTTTAGAACTTCAAAGTCTCAAAAGCTAGAACTAGGAAATGTGTTAAGTAACCACGTTTTTTATGCAACTGCTGGAAAGTATAGAAGGAAAAGATCATTGAAAAAGATATGGGCAGATCAAGGTAACCATATCAGGTTCAACTTACATGCAAGGTGTGGATCTATGAAAGGACTCTAAAATTCTTTCTACAGTTATCCATGCAACTAAGAACACATAATATGGTTTTCATCTTTCACATATAATATCAATATGTTTCTTTTGTTAACTATATCCATTCTCTTCTAGTTTCTCAACCTTCATATTGTGTGCGCGTGTGACTAAAACTGCATTCACTTCTTCAGCTTTATACAGTACAGACCATACCAACTTCTACAAGAGCAGCATGAGGAATCTTCAGCGCCACAGGAGGCTCACGACAATTCTTTTCGCTCAATCGGTACGTCATGATTAGGAATCTCTTGAGAATGTTGGAGCCATTACGGACCACTAAATGAGATTGACCCAGGAAATAGGCACTGCCACTTTCCCGAGCATCGATTAGCTCTAACAGCTCCTTCCTCACTGATTCCTGCATCTTAGGACTATTTGCAGGCAACATGAACCTGACCTTTTTTCCCTTAGCAGAAGGAGGAAGAGGACTAGCAACTGGACTTATCTGACATTCATTGCTCGCCAAGCTTGGTCCCTCGGGCGATCCTAGATCCTCTAGAGGAACTAAAGCTTTTCCCTGTGATGATGATGAATTTCCAATTATGATCATCCTTCTATGTGGGGAATCCATGGCTTCAATGTCACTCTGTTCAACATTAATGAATTCTCCAATAGAACGGATTATCTGCTCTTCAAAATTATCCGAGTCCCTAACATAATCGCAGTATCCATATCTGACAATGCACCGGTAAATTTTGTAATCCTTTGGACCAATCCTGCCTATCAGATATCTTTCACTTTCTGGGACATAAGGCACAGGTAGTGACTTGAAGGATACCACTATGAGAACTTGATGAAATGCAGGAAGATTAGTGATGAAATGTGAAAAGAAAGCTGGGATTCCTGCTATGATGTCAGTGTAAATGAAGCCAATTCCCGGTACTCTTGAAATGCTGAGGTTTGGACTAACATCTATAAGCCATTCAGTGGACACCTTGTTTTCTATATCAAACTCATACTTCTTCATAGTTCCATAGTGCCAAGCAATCATAATTGTCATGGTCACCACCAAGAGAACAAATAGATACCATGATCCCTTGTGAAATTGTAGCAGACATGCCGAAAGATATGCGGCCTCAAGAGTGCCAAAACAAAAAAGAAAGCATGCAGAGATAACCAAGTTCTTCTCCCAATACAGAGCAATGATGAGTGACATCAGACTTGTTGTTACCAGCATTCCACTAATTATAGCCAAAGCTGTCAAGGGAGATAGTTAACATGTATCAAGACAAGGTTTCTAGAATCAGATTTGGTCACAAGAATTAATATCCTCTGCTAGCCCTTAATATAAGTGTTAGACAACTAATTGTAGATATTAAGAAGATTGGTTAAGTTAATTATTTGTAACAAATGTGTGTTGGTTTGCCCATAATACCCCTTTCAACCACGTGCATTGTAACTACCCTTTGATGAAAAACCCTAGCTATGTGCAATCAATAGGGATATTTTAGAAAAAAATTATAAATTTGGAAGACAGAGTGGATAAAGGTCTCATAATTTAGGACCAAAGTAAACATGTTGTCTAAGTAAATGTAGAGCTGGAGGTAACATCAGTTTTCTCATGCAGTCACATTGTTCTGGTAATAGCCATCAGTTATTTACTTGTATTATTTTAAGAGCTTCCTTTTTCATCATGAATAACTGACTCAAATTTGATAATCAAACGCGAGAATGATTGTGTACGGGGATACGTGAGGGGAAACTACTTTCCCATCTCTAATAAAAGTTAAGAATTTTCCAGGAGAAGCACAAGATGCCAATAAAACAGCATACCTGTCGCATTACCAATTTTCACCATGTCTCGGAAACCAATAGTGACAGTGAGACTGAGAATCATCAATATCCAGTTGATATCTGGGATATAAATCTGTCCATGTATCTTCTTTGATGTGTGAATAACTTTCACTCTGGGGAAGCAATTCAGAGCCAGGCACTGGTTAATTATGGAAAAAGTGGCTGTTATTGTTGCTTGGCTTCCAACAGCCGAAGCAAATAGGGATAATATTGTGAAAATATGATTGCAGTGACCTGAAAACACCCAGCAATATTTTTAGCAATACTAATATTTAATTGGATAAACAAACAAATGTCTTGAAAATTAAAATAAAAGAACTTGACCAACTTACTAGGCATTGATCCACTAAGATGAGTGAAGTCTTGAGTGTTCAAGTTCTTGGAGATATATGCAGCCTGACCCGCATAGCTTAAGACAAGAAGTGGGTAGATCAAGAAGATGAATGTTATCTACAACAGAGGCCCCATGCATAAGTTTCAATAATTTCAGTTACTCTTACATGACGATTACAGAAAAAAGATTATAGATATAACCTTAATAGATTTCTTGGAGAAATGACCTATATCAGCAAACATAGCCTCTGAACCTGCAGACAAGTTGATCAAGCATCTTATCATATTGATAATTAGACAGAAATTCAAATCACTGTATAGTTTATACCATGTTAAGGTTCAATTTTACCCTCAAAGTTTTCGCATAGGAGCCATGGGTATCCAAAAGTTTTTTTTGGACCATTTTCACCATGGAAGTGTTAAATATGGAGCAAATTCGTCCTAACAGTTAAAACACCAATGTTAACCATTAAAAAATTAACGTTGACTGGTAACATTTTTAATGGTCAGGGGCAATATTGCTCCTTTTTCAATACTTCGAGGGCAAAATTAATTTTAAAACAACTTTTAGATACTCACAACTCCCAGGCGAAAACTTCCAGGGCCAAATTAAACCTTAACCCTTTTATATTTTATCAATGAGTTATGTTTTCACAATTCTATGGAGAAGACATCAACCTGCTACACATAAAATGACGCTCCCTAGCAACCTCCATCGCCTCCGATCAATATTTTTGATGAATCTTACCATATATAGTGGGGAAATTTTATAAATGATTTCCACATCCCAATGGCAAATATTATACACTCCTATCCCAGCAATAAATAACAGCCAAACAAAAATTATTGGAGCAAATATGAACCCAATTTTGCGTGTCCCAAAAGGCTGCATCACGAAAAGGCCAACCATTATAGCACATGCAGAGGGAACAGGTACATCTGAAACAAGTCAGGCAGAAGTTGAACAAGATATCAGGTATGACAAATATTGAGTCAAAATATACTACCGCCAGACCTTAATATAAAACATGAAGAAATTACTAAATTGGTTGGGATATTTTAAGGAATTACTAAATTGAAAATCCTATAATATATGAGAACTTGAACAAATTATGGAATAAGGGCTGGTTAATGAAAGCCAAAATGTGCTTAATGCAGACTGATCATTAGCATGTATTGTGAAAGCATGGTCAATCAGATACATATCTTGTTAATATGTGAAAAAGAAATAGAAGAAAATACACACTATTCAAATTAAGATATCTATGAACATGACAAGAACTTACATTTTTTAATACCCTCCATCGCTGATTGCCGATAATGTTGTGAAGAGGAAACTGGACAAAGACAACAAGGTCAGCAAAAAATACATTCCAGCAATTGAATGATAACGCCTACAAAAAATTAGATTTGATTACTAGTCTCAGTCCTGGCTCTTACATATGTGTGACAAATCTGTCAAGGACCATACAACACCCTTTGAAGCTGATAAGGCTGGTGAGAAGCCAAAAAAAATAAACCAAGTTATTGAAGCCAAAATAACTCAATCGCCAAAGGAAAAATAAGACAACTCTGAATCTAATAATTAATTCTAACAGAAAGTAAAGTGTGTGAATAAGAATGATGCTTGTGTTACCAGAAAGTGCTGGAGTGAGCACCCCATCACCAATAGTCATACAGGATCCAAAGAGAGCCAATGACAACAGCAAATAGTGACAGCTTTTGTGCTTCTCAATCGCCCTCCGAGCCCTTGAATCCTCCTTCTTGTGGGAGGGACTCTTCTCCTCATAATGCATAACCTCATCGGTGCTTCTCTCATTTGGGAGCAGCCCAACTTTTGCGTGTCTACACAAGAGTGAGTATAACGCGAAAGTACCTCCTGAAAAAAAACAAAAAGAAAAAATTGCCATGAGAAGTCAGATTTTGAAGGGTTTATTCTGTCAAAATTTGTATATGGTTAGTGAAGATCATTAATTCACCTTCTCCATCATTATCCACTTTCAGCATTAACAAGGCGTACTTCAGTAAGGAAATGACAGTTAGAGTCCAGAATATGAATGAGAAGAGTTCATAAACAACACCCTCTGAATTCACATCCTCTGGATGCATAGTCGCAAAAACATACAAGGGCGCGGTGCTTATTTGACCATAAACTACTCCGACGATTTGGGAGGAAAAGAGAAGAGTTTGCTTCCATGTTTTCTTCTGAAGAAAATTGAAACAAAAGTGGTTATGACAAGGAGAAAAAGAACTTGCATAATTAAAATATAGTTTTGGCATCTTTAGCACTGATATAATAAAACTTTAAAGCAACATGAGATTGTAAATGAAGATTAGTTATGCCTTCACCAGAGGACTTTGCTCTTTGTTTTCAGACAAAAGATATATAAAGAAAATGTTGATGAATATATTCATCCCCAAGCACAAATGACCCATGGATCACAACATGGCTTTCATGGCGTTAACACCATAACTAAGAATCCTTTGATATTTCTTTCATTCATTCTAAAAACTATAATTTCACCTAACGGCAACAGAATTACGTCTCTGATCAATTAGTTAAGATCATAAAATTTGCAAAATCAACATGTATTTACTTATTTATTCAAAGTAGCAAATCTAAGATCATCCAGTGCTGACACTTCAAAGTAGAAAGCAGAACAGAACTACAAAACTTGGGTCTTGTTTCCTTGTATCTGGAGAAAGTTATATATTACCTACTAAATTTTGTTGAATGATAGAGTTATGTGATCTTAAGATCACAATTTTGTTTTTAACAAAAAAAAAAAAAGAAGCTTCCAAGACATTCCTGGAAAGCTGTTTTTCCAAGATAACAAATTGAAGTCTGCTATTTACCTGCACAGACAATCAGACATAAACCCCAAAAGGTTATGAATGAGCCTTCGACTATCGAATGTACAATAAATTCTACCAAAGTAACAAGACAGGAATGAACTTGCATTTTCTTTATTTTATCAATCAAGTTAATGCATGATGTGCATTTAGAGAAATGGGAGGAAAAAAAATGCTCAAGATCTTTCAGACGGGAACATTATATTGTCATAAGGACCACATCCCTGATTCTTCTTCATAAATCACTAATTCTTTTTTTCATTTCTGCCTATTCAAACTGGCAACTTGCAGTTCAGTGCAAAGCACTCTAGCCATCAAGCCGCAAGTCTTGAGGGCCAAAAATCATAAGCTATTATAAAATAAAATAGGATTACAAAAATAGAAATGATTACTTTTAATAACACACTCCTTATAAGAAGGGTCCATCTAAAAGACAAGATGACTTTTTTTCATCAATCATGGAATTACAACATAATTGAGTTGACTGGGTTCACAGACAAATCCTCACACATTTTGAGAATTCAACCCTGAAAGCCCAAGGGCCAGCGATTTATACTTCATAAATAAACGTTGAAAAACGAAGTATAAGTCTGACGTATTGTATTTTCTTTGCTCCAACAAAGATAAACTAATCTGGAACAATAAAAAAAGCCAAGATCCGCCCAAAAAGCCCTATTCAATCAATTGGGTAAGATTCCAAAATGGCATATAAGAAGAAAGAAAAAGCTTTACCTTAACCTCATCAAAATATGCATCAGGATGCAGCTGAGAATCCATAATCAGAAACAGTAAGTGAAGAAGCCAATCATACGCTTGAATTTGATTATGAAAAATAAATTTAAAGATGAGCAAATGGGCAGCAATATTTATGAGGAGCGATTCAAACAAAGCTTCTGAGAGGAAAATACGGAGAAAACTAAAAGCTTAAAAAGACCCTTCAAACCCAACACCCAAAGCCGTTGAAAAACAGAGATCTCACATAGTGATCTTCAGTTGTTGATCCCATGGCTTGGCTTGTGTCAGCACAAAATCTGAACCAAACTACTCTCCTTCCTTCAATATTTTACATATAAAAAAATATTTTTTTTAATATTATTTCTGTTAGGTAGGGACTTAGTAGTGTGGGCATGCCGAAGTGAAAATGACAAGACAATATCTCATGCAGACAGAGAGAGAGGAAACAGGGGAGGCTGCGGAATGATATTTTATTTTATGCATTATAATAATGATGAAATTGACTAGTAAATTAATTACGAAACCTAATGATTGAAAAGGGGAAATTAGTAAGACCAATAAGCGTCACATGGATTTCCGTCAGGGATTACTGACTGTGTGTGAACAAGTGCACATGGTATCTGATTGCTGCATATGCCGCTATCAGACCATATAACAGAGCATCTTATGGAAGCTTCTTTATTGTTACCTGACGAAGTTTTATGAATACTAATTAAGTGAAAAACAAAATCAAATCATTCGTTTAAGAGTAAAGATATAAATTATTGGGACAAATATCTTAAGTGATGATAATCTTACTTTCATAATACTCTTAAGAGCAAATCAAATCTAAGCCAACAAGAAAACTCATATTTTCGTTTGCCATCTATGCCAGTTATTAATTCAGAACAAATCGTAGGATTTCTTGAAGTTATAAACTTTCCTCCTTATTAATTTCCATTTACTCGAAGGCACTGTTTCTTATGTTACGTGATTTTGATCAAAGTTCTTGGTATGAAGATGAGATAGACAATCAATGGCGTGCACCGGCAAGTAATGAAACAGAAGTCAATAAAGATACAGCAAGTTAATGAAGCAACATCACCTATTCAACTTCTCCCTACGCACCAGAAGAGCTCGGTTATTGAAGACAAAATTTATCTTTCAATTTGCCTGTGATGCCAATCTGAAAGCCACGTTTTAACGTCCTATACATCAATGTATAAATAAATTCTCTTCCATTTAGCAGTGATGATAAAAGTCACTGTTCATAAGCCGGTTAGCTTATGAACAGTGGCTGGCCCCGGACTTAGTGTTGCGGATTGATTTTCTTTCTTTCTTTTCTTTTTTTTTTCCGGACTGATTAGTGTTCCAAATTTGAGGTTCACATTTTGAACTTCCCACTATATCCTTCAATATTTCTTTTTCCTTTCTCTCTCCAGAAGCTTCATCCCATTCCTTGCCGCCGATACATATTTTCTCCCCTTTTGCGTCTAACACGGATCCGGAGAGGAGTGAAGAACAAGAAGGAACACTGGAGGAGCTTCAAAGCTTGGACTAGCTACTGTAAGGTTTGATTTCTACGCAATTTTTCCATTTCTCTAAGAACTCTAAGCTCAATCAATGCATAAAAGCCTTCATTTTTCCTTTTCCAATTGCAAGTTACAAGTTGCAAGACAAAACCTTGCGGTCCAAGGCTCTCTTTTTGACAAAACCTTGCTTAGTAGAAAACGGCAACCTCGAGAGGAGATAGAGGTTCTTTCCCTTTCCCTACCCTTGGGTATACCAGCAAAATTTTTCTAATTTGGTGTTTCTTTCCCAATAGACATTATTTTCAGAAGGCTCTCTCTCTTTGTCACCATCGCAGTCCAAGACGCGTTTCTACTTCGAACCCTCTTCTTCATCAACACTTCGCTTTGCATTATCAAACTAGCTCTGAAGCCTCCTGCACCATCGGTTTGGTATTTTTCTCTCCTTACTCTTTTTCTTCGTCTTTTCTTTTTTCTTTCCGCATTAGAAGTTGTTCAAATAACTTGTGGTTTTCCCCCATATGTTTGGATCGATTTTAATCATGTTCAATTTTTGTTCATTATCTTATCATTTCGTTTGATGATTCCGCTTATTGCATTCGGTTATTTTGGTGGTTTCTAATGTCTCGAGTATGAAAGTTCTTGAAGAATAAGTTATTATTATTATTTTAAGCAAGTGCACACCATATCAACTCACTTGGATTAGTGAATTAGTTGGATGCTGGCATGATCGTTTTTAAGCAAGTGCACACCATATCAACTCACCATGGAGTCTTATGGTAAGCACAAAGATGCTGCTGAACTCTATGTGTTTAATGCGAGTGTCTAATTGTTTGACAAGGGTAGAACTCCTTTGTTGAAGTGTTCATACTTCATAAGTTGCAATTTTTCTATAGAAAAAAAGGAAAAAAAAAAAAGATAAGAAAGAACCTGAAGAGAATCAGATGAGATGATAATGGTTGTGTGTATTATTCAATGAGGTAACAATTACATTTATACGCAGAGAGAATTGGATCATTTAATGAGATCTTGATTTGATGCTATACAATCACTATATAATCGGGAAAGAATATGAAATAATAATCCTAATTATCAATCCTTATAATCATGGGATTCCTATAATTATGGGATTCTACACTCCTCCTCAGGTTGGACTATAGATATCAATTATGTTCAACTTGCCAATAAGATACTCAAACTTGTCCCTAGGTGGTCCTTTAGTGAGGATGTATGTGGCCTGTTCCTTGGACGGTATATATCGTAGATCAACGATACCTTCATCAACATTCGCTCTTATGAAATGTCTATTAATCTGAATATGCTTGGTTTTGTCATGTTGTACCGGATTATGGGCAATATTGATTGCAGCCATGTTATCACAATAGACCTTAATTAGCATATTTATGCATTTCCTTAAGTCTTCAAGAACACTTTTTATCCATATGCCTTCACAAATTCCAAGTGCTACAGCTCGATATTCCATCTCAGCACTGCTTCGTACAACTACACTTTGCTTTTTGCTTCTCTATGTGACCAAGTTACCCTACACATAAGTACAGTATCCAGATGTGGATTTCTTGTCATCTTGATCACCTACCCAATCAGCATCCGTAAACAATTCTATTTTCTGTTTATCAGACTTCTTAAACAGTAAGCCACGTCCTGGAGATCCTTTCAAATAACGAAGGATCTGGTATACTTCATTTAGATGCTTTTTTTAGGATCATGGGAGTACTGAATGACCACACTAACAGAAAATGTGATGTCTGGTTTGGTATGAGACAAGTATATTAGTTTGCCCACCATTCGCTGATAGTTCCCTATGTCTACACCCTTGCCAAGGTCTGCTTTTTCATCTATTTTATCAACCCGAATAGGTGTGTCACTAGGCCTGCGGCCTGTCATCCCTGTTTCCTTTAAAAGATCTAGTGTATACTTTCTTTGGGAAATATAAATTCCTCCTTTTGACCGGCAACTTCCATCCCAAGAAAGTACTTCATCTCTTTAAGGTCTTTGATTTGAAATTCTCGTGCAAGGGCTCCCTTGATTTGATTGATCTCTACCTCATCATCTCCAGTAAGGACTATATCATCAACATATACTACTAGGACAGCCATCTTACCCTTATGATGTTTAAAGAACAGGGTATGATCGCTCTGCCCTTGAGTGTATCCATGTCTCTTAAGGACCCGAGTGAATTTATCAAACCAAGCACGTAGAGATTGCTTCAATCCATATAATAACCTCTTAAGCTTGTAGACTTGTTTAGCTTTCTTCCCTGGGAACCCTAGAGGTAATTTTATATACACCTCTTCCTTGAGTTCTCTGTTGAGGAAGGCATTCTTTATATCGAGTTGTTGCAGATCCCAATCTAAGTTGGCTGCAATAGATAAGAGGATTCTAATTGTATTCAGTTTGGCCACTAGTGCAAACGTTTCAGTGTAATCTTCCCCATATACTTGCGTGAAACCTTTTGCAATCAGTTTAGCTTTGTATTTCTCAAGAGTTCCGTCTACTTTATACTTAGGAGTGAATACCCATTTGCATCCAACAGGCTTTTTTCCTCGTGGTAGATCAACTACATCCCATGTCTTATTACGCTTAATGGCTTCCATCTCTTCCAAGACAGCTTGCCTCTATTCAGGTAAAGCCATGGCCTCATCAATTGGGTCTGGTAACTTGATATTGTCAAGATGAGAGATAAATGCCCTGTATTTGGATGAAAGGGCCTTATAGGAAACAAACCTTTCAATGGGATGTCAAGTGCATAATCTGGGCTTCTTTCTTACTGCAATGGGAATATCAAGGTCAAACCTCTCTGTTACCACTGTTTCCTCTTGACCTGGCTCCGGTTCTGACTCTTAATGAGTGCTAATAGTTTGTGGCTTATTACCGCTTTTGTGACGTCGTATGTAGGTTTTACCCTACTTATTTGTGTCTCCCCCTAGAACCAGATCACCCGAGGTATCAGGATTATCAAAGGTATCAGGATTGGGTTCTATATGAGTAGATGTATAAACTATAAAGGTCATGTCATCTTCTGGTGTCTCTTGTGTTTGAAATTCACCATCTCTCTCCCCCTGAATTGTAGACAGGGAATAATAGGGAGTATTCTCATGGAATGTGACATCACAAGTAATAAAGATGTTAGATCCCAAGTTTTGATGATAACAAAAAGACAATCATGTGTAAAACATGTTTTTAGAAGATTAAGAAAAGTTTACAAAGTTACCAAATGCATAGAGAAAGTTTTCTGATAACTGCTATGAAATTGCACTGGAGTGCTCGAGCATGGATTTTGCACTCGAGCATAGATCTCCTCTGTGCTCGAGCAGGTGCGAGTGAAAGCCAGAAAGTGTGCACCCGAGAGGCATTCCTTTGTTATGTTCACTGGATCACTCGAGCACCAAGGTGTGCACTCGAGCAGAGAAGCAATACTCACTCGAGCAAATGCGAGCAAGGGTCTGCGAGTGCTTGGCCGAGAGCAAGTAATAGCATGCTTCCTTCATTCACTCGAGCAGAGACATCAATGCTCGAGCATGAGCATTCTGTGCTCGAGCAAGGTACTGCGAGTGCTTGGCCGAGAGTCATGAACTTCAGAGAAGTGCAAGTGTGCTCGAGCACACCCTTATATGCTCGAGTAACACATCAGCACCTGCAGTGAAAATTCTATCCCTCTCCAAATCTGATGCGAGTGCTTGTTTAAAAGGTATAATACTTGAGAATATTCTTCTCACTCGAGCAGGAGTCTATGTGCTCGAGTGAGGGCCCACATCACCTGCGAGTGATAATTCTATCCCTCTGAAATCCTGATGCGAGGGTTGGTATTGAGAGCATATTCCTGGAGAATATGCGTCTCACTCGAGCAGGAGTGTGTGTGCTCGAGTGAAGGACCATATCACCCGCGAGTACAAATTCTCACTCTTGTCAAAATGGTGTGCGAGTGATGACCCGAGAAGACACTCCCAGTGGAAAAGGTAAGATCACTCGAGCAGAGGAAGTTGTGCTCGAGTGAGACCCCACTTCACTCGCGAGTGAGAATTCTGTCTCTCTGAAATTCTATGCAAGCACAACCCGATAACAAAAGCATATGAAGGAAAATAGGAGATCACTCTAAGTGAGCCTTTCATGCTCGAGTGATGCCCTGTTTGAACACCAAAAATGCCAAGTCTCACAACGTTCATTCTGAATATGGTTTATTGTTATTTATTCATATCATCATTACTTATTATCATTGTTTAACATTACTTTGAATGTATTATAAGTGTGATACAGGAAAATGAATGTTTGAAATCAGCTGTTACGGAGAAAGTCAAACAGCGGCAGACAACATGATTACAAACACGTTCGCACCTACCGCATTAACAATATTCAAACATGCGCGTGTTCTCCTATAGTTGGAAAAGTCCCGCTCCTCAAATGTTGATTTTCCAAACGGGCAAAAACTGAAGCAACTATATATACAGAAATTCAAGGAGAACGTAGAAAAGGACGTAACACAAGAATTCACAAGCTTATACACGAGTCTCTGCTATTCATCATTTTCTCTGTATACACATTGATCTTCAGTGTTTATTCATTTACTCTGTAAGAGAATCTTCATACAATTCAAATTCTATGTTTATGTGATCTCAAGGTATTGGGACCTTGAGAGGGTAGTTTTTCCTTACGAGAGAAGCAGTTGAGAGAATTCCTTGTTGTGTCTTCCACTCATAAGCCTTATAAGATACAAGCAGGAGAGAACGTTGCTGCTCGTAAGACTTACAGTGGTGTAAGCAGGAGAGAACGTTACTGCTCATAAGTCTTGTATACATAAGCAAGTGAGAAGGGTCATAGGTTGTTTTTCTGCACGTAAGACTTGTCGTAAGGGGGAGAGAAGTTTCTTGTTGAGAGAATATTTCTGCTCGTAGTCCGTTCAAGGACGATTGTTGTTTTGTGGCATTCTGAGAGCCCATTGAATCTTAGAGGTATAATGAAAAACACAGTAGGTCTTGATTTCTGAGGACTGGACGTAGGCCTGGTTGTTAGGCCGAACCAGTATAACTCTCTGTGTTTAAATCTTCTCAACTCTACTCTATCCACTATATTTTTCATATCACCACATCAAGCGAAAAATTTATAACATCACCCAATTCACCCCCCTCATGGGTGAAGCTTGCCTCTTACAAAAGAGACATTTGGAAATCGGGTCATACACCTATATCCCTTTTAAGAATTGGAGTAGCCAAGAAAGATACATCGAAGGGCTTTGGGATCAAGTTTGTCGGTGTGATAGAGGTGGACATAGGATGTGCATCCAAACACCCTGAGTGGCAGGGTGTTTTCGAGGTACGGGCGGTTATAATATTTATGGAGGAGCTGAAGTGGTGTTTTGTAATACTATGGTCGGCTTGACATTCGGTTAATAAGGAAGGTGGCAGTGAGGACATCATCATCCTAATGATATTTAGGAACATTACTACTAAACATAATGGCTCTGGCTGTCTCGAGAATATGACGATTCTTTCGTTTGGTAATACCATTTTGCTGGGGTGTATTGAGACAAATGCTTTTGTAAACAATGCCATTGTCAGTTAGGAAAGTGGATAGGGCTTGATTGAAGTATTCAGTCCCATTGTCAGTGTGAAGGATCTAGATTTGGGTTTGGAACTAAGTCTGGATCATATTGTGGAAGTGAAGAAAGGTTTGATACACCTCTGTTTTATCTTTCAACAGATAAACCCAACTGACATGTGTATGGTCATCGATAAATGTGATGAACCATTTGGAGTTTGATTTGTTTGGTGTGCACGATAGTCCCCTATAAATTACTGTGAATTAAGGAAAATGGTTTAGATGCTTGGTATGGATGTTTTGGAAATGAAGTCCAATGATGCTTAGCTTTTTCACATGAATCACAATGAAAATCATATGTTTTTTTATTAGAAACGAGAGATGGAAACATTTGAGACATATAATTGAAATTTGGATGACCTAAACATTTGTGCCATAACTTTAAGTCACTAGTCCTAGGGAGAGACACATTATTGCAAAACTTAAGTCTATGACTATCACTTTCATCAAGGTAATAGAGACCATCAAGCTCTTTAGCACTCCTAATCGTCATCCCCGTTAGCAGATCCTAAAAAAGAAAGTAAGTAGCAAAGAAGTCAGCATGGCATCATTCATCATTTGCTAATTAACTCACTGATTTTAAGTTACACTTTAACTTTAGAACATGTAATATAGAGTGCAGAGTAAGTGTAGCAGAGATTTTAACAGATCCAATTCCAGTCATAATAGATTCGGAGTCATCAGCAATCCGTATAGTCATTCTCTTTGAAATAGGAGTATAAGATGAGAAGAGAGTCTTATTGTCAGTCATGTGATCCGAGGCACCTGAGTCAACAATCCATCAATTACCCTTACACAGACCTTTTATTATAGCTAAGGCTTGCAAGAAATTACCTCTTCTTACAATTGTGGCAATAGGCTGTTTTGTAGTCTGAAGGGCTGCAAGCATTTCCATGATTTTGCTCAGTTGATCACTTTGAGATATCTCACCTCCTTTTATAGCTTCAGCCATATGGCCTTTTCCTTTCCCTTTTTTGGGCTTCCAGTCAGCAGGTTTATCATAGAGGTCCTAACAAATATCTTTCGTATGCCCCTGTTTCTTACAATGATCGCCAAATGGTCGACCTTTGGAGCCTTTTGTTTCTGTGGATCGAGTAGTAAGAGCCGAGGCCTTAGGAGGTGTGGGAGTAGTAGTGGAATTATTCTAAAGCATTGACTTGTGTCTATTTTCTTCATTACATAGAATGGAGTAGACTTCATGCACAGAAGGCAAGGGTTCTTGACTAAGAATCTAAGCCCGAACATCATCATAAATCACATTAAGACCAGCCAGTAGCTCATATACTCTCTCCTCTTCTTTCTCTTTGTGATCTTCTGAAGCATCAACTCGGCAATGATGAGTTTTATTCTTTAGGGCATCAAACTCTTGCCAAAGAGCATATTTTTTGAGATAGTAATCATCAAGTGATATGAGGTCTTGTTTCAACTGCCACAACTTTTTCTTAACATCAAATATGCAGGACCTATTCCCAACAGTACTACATGTCTCTCGGAGAGCCTCCCAAATCTCGCGGGCTGAAGGAAGATACATAAAACTCTTTTTGATTGATGATGACATTGCATTAATCAGCCAGGATGATACCAATGCATTCTCAGACTTCCAAAATCAAAATGCCTTAGTTTCTGATTCAAGCTGCTTTTTTGCATCACCAGTGATATATTCAAGTTTATCCCTTCCATCGAGAGCGAGGAGCATATATTGAGACCACTCCCCATAATTTTCACTAGTGAGTTCTCAGAGACAATAAGGACAGTAGAGATATCGTTAGACCGTGAAACAGAGGAAGATCCTTCAGATAACATACTAGTATTTAAAAAAATGACAAATTGGTTCTTCAAATTTCAGAAATACCTATTCAGTCCTCCAAATTTTGAAAAAGACATATTGGTTCTTCGAATATTCAAAATGAAAAATTGGTCCTCGAGTGCACTGTTTCAAAAAAAAACACTGCCTTTGATCCCTACAGCGATTTTGCGCCTTCGTCTTCGCGGCTCTACTCCTGATGTTTGAAGAAGAATCCCGCCAATGATCTTGGTACGAGGGAATAGGTCGACGGTGTTAGAAAAGCTAAAACTAGATAGATGGTACAGCTAGGTCGATGGTACTGTTCGACAGATTCGGACAACGGTGCTGTAACTCTGTTGGACGGTGAGAGGGTCGACGACGCTGGTGCTGTGATGGACTGATGATGGTGCTGTGACGGACTGAATGTCTGATAACCACCAGAGGAAGGTCGACAATCACAGGTTGAAGGTCAACAGCAATGCTCGACAGAATCGGACGTTGTAGGCAATGACAGAAAGTAACGCTGATACATGACAGATTTGGGAGTTCCGGCGTTGGAAAAATTCTCTGATTATTTTCTTCAAAGCTCTGATACCATGAAGAGAATCAGATGAGATGATAATGGTTGTGTGTATTATTCAGTGAGGCAACAATTACATTTATACACAGAGAGAATTGGATCATTTAAGGAGATCCTAATTTGATGCTATACAATCACTATATAATCAAGAAAGAATCTGAAATAATAATCCTAATTATCAATCCCTATAATCATGGGATTCCTATAATTATGGGATTTTACAGTATCAATTGTTGTCTTACATGGTAGAGTGCAGTGCCACTTTTAAAAGCAGTTGGCCCTGCTAGAGGTGGTGTAGTGCAAGTGCACATTTGATTTTTATTCCCCTGTTTCGCTTTTTTCCCTATCAGGTTTAATTAGGTTTAATATTTTGGAGCTTATTTGTAGTTCACTAATTATGATCTTGGTCAATGCAGATTAACCTGGTCACATAAGAGATTAAATGCTTTCTTCCTTCCTGGTATGATTCTCATATAATCCTTTTGTGCTGTTTCATGCTTCATATACTGTTTCAAGACTTGATATAGGGTGAAAAATATTTAGGGGCATTTCCTTTTCCTAAGTTTTTGATAAAGTTCAAGAATAAAAATTTAAAACAATGCATTTTATACGCCTTAGACACTATGTCATAGGATTTTTTTTTTATTTTTTTGACTTGGTATGCCATAGGTTCTGAACTCAAATTTTGCCCACTCACTTTCTCTTGCTGAGCCTTTGAGGGACATGCTACTCCAAAAACACAAAATCTTGCTTACTTTTGTTAAAGAAATGGTAAATGGCAAATGATAACAATGAGCTATTTTGTTGTCATATACAAGCTGGAACTAATGGGACAGAAGTTGCAGGTGCTTGCTATTTCTTGAACAATATGAATTATACAAGAACTAACTTTAAGTCTAAATCATGAGTATTGTAAGACATTTTGGCAGCTGTGCAATAAATGCTTAGAGAAGCACTTTCCACAAGGTATTGTACTATTTGTCCCTTTCCTCTATTACACATATTTTTGTTATTTTTCTCTTCTTTCCTATAACACATTTTTCATCATTTCACGTTTTTTTAATATCAATAGTGCTTTCCCTTAGTGATTATGCTTTTTGAACAGTTTGCTCTATATTTGGTGAAGCCTTCATTTGCTGTTATATATGTTAGAACAAGCGTTTCACCCAAGAGGGGGGTGAATTGGGTGATACTAAAATTTCGTCGGAAATATAAAACTTTAACAATGGAATTAAAACAGTAATGAGTAAGGAGAAATATCACCGAAGTGTACACCGGGAGTTATACTGGTTCGGTCACAACCACTTTGACCTACATCCAGTCCTCAGAGCTTCTCTGAGAATTTCACTATAACTTCCAAGATTCAGTGGGTTCTTGGCACCTCAGTACAAGCAAGTTCCTTCACCTGGACACTCGCTCCCCCTTACAAGTTGTAATCCAATCTCAACTCAAGGTTCCACAACCTTAAGTTATCTCAATAACAACTATTGAGTTTGAATGAAATATCTCTCTTACAGAGTGAATAAGAATCACTGAAGCATAGAAATATAATTTCAACGTGAAAACAGAGCAATGAACTTGATAATTCGTTTGTGTGTGTTCTTGTTCTTGTTTCTCTGTTTGGATGTTCCCATATATATAGATATGTTGGTGATGACCGTTGGAACATTTTCTTTCGTCCGTTGGAGAGTGCGCAGCCACTATTGACTTTTCAAGTTTTTGAAAAATATCCGTTGGCAGTGGTTGGCATTTGAACGTTTAATTTGACTTCCCTTTCTTGACATGATTCCTTCATTGTTGATCTGTAAATATGCTAGAAATACTAATACAATGAAAGATTAATCATATAGGAAACAATTTAATAAACGTTTGAATGATTTCTAAATTTCTGGGTAAGCTTACTCGAGTAGCTACTCGAGTATTACTTGAAGTTTACTCGAGTATCATCGGGAAATCTTTGATCAACTGCAAGTCAATGAATAAATACAAGATTACTCGGGTAGTGCATGGAATAAACAATTTTCAAACCTTTGAAAATATCTGTTTACTCGGGTACTTACTCGAGTAATGCACTCATAACTTTATGAGTTACTCGGGTACCAACTCGAGTAAACCTTCAAATAAACTTTTGGTTACTCGATGCTCTACTCTAGTAATGTTGGCAGGATTTCAAGGCCGAGAGCACTTACCTTGTTACTCGGGTACCAACTCGAGTAAACCTTCAAATAAACTTTTGGTTACTTGATGCTCTACTCTAGTAATGTTGGCAGGATTTCAAGGCCGAGAGCACTTACCTTGTTACTCGGGTACCACCTTCAAGTTTTTACTTACTTCAGTGCGTTACTCGAGTAGCTCCTCGAGTAACATTGGCAGTAGTACAAAGTGCCGAGAGCTCCACATTTTCAGAAACAGAGTTACTCGAGTATCATTGGCAGGCCGAGAGCAACTCCAAGTTTTTACCTGGTTACTCGAGTCACTCCTCGAGTAACATTGGCAGGCCGAGAGCAACTTGAAAATACTTACACTATTACTCGAGTAACTACTCGAGTAACGTTGGCAGGTTACTGGAAGGTGCCTTTGGTTACTTCAAGTTTTGTCTCGTTACTCGAGTAGGTACTCGAGTAATGCCTTAGAAAACTTGCTTCTGATCAAGTTCCTCAGCATTTTCTCTTGACCTTTCTTCATTACTCCAATGCTAACTTCAAGTGATGCTTATTCCTGTTATTCCTTTGTTCAAACTTTTTTATTAATTATTTCCTTTTCAAACCATTCTTTTGTTATCATCAAAACATGAGATCTAACATTCTCCCCCTTTTTGATGATGACAAAACTTTGGTGATTTTGGGCATGGTTTTTCAAATTGAATTTTCAAATTAAATATGTCTTATTAAGTTTAAATTCATTGCACATACCTTGCATTCACAATCAACTTCATTAGTCAAACATGTATCATAATTCAAAGCTTAAATGAACTTAAAATGAAATCATAACTTAAACACACTTGCATTAAACTTAAAATTTTCAAATTACAAGATAAAGTTCAAAAGAATTCAAAATGCTCCCTAACAACCCATATACAACCAAATACCCCAAAATAAACTAGGACACATCCACAAAATCACTCTCAAGCTCTTCTCCCCCTTTTTGGCTTCATCAATCAAATGGAGGGATAGAAGGCTTGGCCATGGAAATGGGTGTCACTGGAAGGACCATAGAATCATCTGAGTCTAAAGAATCAAATGAGCTAGAGGGTACTGAGTCAGGCAGATGGACTGGAGGGATATGGATGTCATCGCCGGGAGGAGAAGGTTGGAAGACAACCATAGTAGAGGTTTCTCCTTCTGGAGTGGTCTGAATCTCAGTAGTATGATGTTCAGGGGAGGAGGAGGGAGATATTTCCTCAGTTTGGGTAGGTGATGGAATCGGTTTAGGAGCAGTTTCTGGCTGAGGTTTTGGAGGGGAATCATCAATGGTGATGTGTATGGTCTCGTTGGTTTCTGGGTTATCCACTGAGTAAAGGATGTCTTTGGCTTGAAGCTCAGGTGGACTAGAAACCAGAGGAGTAGATGGTTCATCCTCAGTGATAGGAGTGTCTGAAGGAGGGTTCACTGGAGGTGGTGGTGCAGAAGAAGATGGACCGGTAGAAGGTCCGGGACCTAAAGAATCCAGTCATGCCAGAATCAATCTCAAAGTCTCTCCCTGGGCACGTTGCTCAGCTAGCAACTCCTCATGCCTCTTGTCCATTCTCTCAACTAACTCTCCCATCTTGGTATTCATGTGGGTTATCAGTTCGGCATTCGTGTTGGCGATATCCACATGAAAACCTCTCAGCATATTTTCCATGAAATGCTGGAGAGTGGCATTGAGGAAAGATGGCGATGATGTGGTAGCAGCTGGAGCCGATGACTGAGTGTCATCCATCCTACTGGTCTCTGCCTCAGTGGTCTTCCTCTTCTTCTTTGACCCAGATTCCAGAGGGCCTTTGAGAGGGATGTCAATGTTCAATTTCCCTATCTGGTTTCTCCCAACCGGAGTCAACCTTTCAATGGGCTCCTTGCTATCCAAATACCATATCTTGTTCTCTTTCAAGATCAGTGACACAATCTGAGGATATGGCATTGGTGTTGTAGCCTTCCCATCCACTTTATACCTCTTCATCTCAGAAAAGATATACTCTCCCAGATTCTTCTGTTCCTTCAAAAGCAGTGAAGCAAACCACCTAAAGTCCCTATCAGAGAAATGGGTGTAATTATTGGCTTTGTTTACTAGGAACCTAGAGTAGATATACCATAGGACCCTGTGATGATCACACATATCACTCGGTTTAAAATTTAGGGGGCCAACTAGCTCACCGGGTTTGAGAATAGAAAAGATTTGATTTGGCTCAAGTTGGGAGTAAACATCATCCGGGGGATTTTCTATGCCTAACCACAAGTTAATTCTAGATGGTGAAATTAGAATCTTTTGGCCTCTCACTGTGGTAGTCATTTCTTCCTCAACTGAGGTTCGGTTAGGCTCATCTATGATCTCTAAGTTACAATAAAAGTGGGTGATCACTTTAGTACGGAATGGTAATCTAATAGATAGCCAAGGCATAAAGGGATCTAAATAAGGACTTAGGTCATGCTTCACTACCTCTTGAAGTAACTTCAGATCAACATAGTGTGTCTTACACACCTTCCTTCTGGAGAAATGAGACAAGTACTTCAGAGACTGCACCAATTTGCTAACATTGAATCCCTTTGGTGGGTTGGTGATCTCTGCTTCCGGTACTTTGGTCTTCTTAGAAGTTTGACCCTTCTCCATTTGATCAATGATGTTTGCCATAGCTGCAGCCACATTCCTATCATATTTAGGCTTTTTGGTAGGCTTTGGAGTGAAAGAGGGGGTAGAGGAATCAGAGGGAGGAGGTGAGGGAGATTTGGCACTCTTTCCTCTTCCGGTTGAGGTACTCTTTTTGGATTGAGCCCTTGTAGCAATAGGCTCTTTAATCACCACACCTTTGGGTTTTAGTTGAAGAGGAATTTTAGCTTTTGGTCTCGGGGTAAGTTTTCTTCTCTTTTTGGGAGGAAAAGAAAGAGGATCAGAGTGTTGTTGGGATTCAGAGGAATCTATGGGAGTAAGGTTTTTGGTTCTCATCTTTCTGAAAAATTGAAAAACTAAGATTTTCAGAAAAAGAAAAGAGACAGTCGCAGGTTAGGGCACTGAGAATCTGGACACAATAGGAGGTTTTTGGAAATGAAATCTCTTGGGTTTTGACGGAAATGAAGCAAGGAATCATTTGTGAAAAGTTTTTGTGAGAGAGAATAGTGATTTACTCGAGGAGATTTTGTGGAAATGACCGAGTTTACGACAGATAATGACCTAGAACCCGACGTTACTCGAGGCCTTACTCGAGTAACCTTCAAGTTTACTCGAGGCCTTCCTCGGGTGTTCATTCAGAAAAATTCTAAAATAATTCATTTAAATTGCGTACTTGGCATAAATAATATAGTAATTATCCATGGATGTTCCCTCGATCATTTATAACCTATTCTGATCAGATTTTAGTCATTGTTCATCAATTTGAGAATCTGGATTCCGACATTACTCGAGGCCTTCCTCGAGTAAGCTTCAAGTTTACTCGAGGCTCGCCTCAGGTAACCTGCTTTTCAACTTCTGACTCTTCAGTTCTTTGAAAACTGAACCGTTAGATTTAAATTTCAAGTAACTTGATCCATTACTTCCAGTTTTGGGAGCCATTACTCGAGTACATACTCAAGTAAAGTGTTACTTTACTTCAAGTTGTTCCTCGGGTATTGTCTCTCTGTTAGTCATTACTTCAAGTTGATACTCCAGTAATGGTGTCCTCTGATAATCTCTATTTTTGTTTCTCAAAACAGAGTTTCTTTCTTCCTACAAAACAAGTTTCTATGTACTCCGATGCTTAAGTTAGTAATCATCAAAACATTATCCAGTGACTTCATCTAATATTATGAAATGCTGAAATTACTTATAACTCATTGGGATTTACCATTCCCAATTCTCTCCTAATGTAAAGAAATTGATCTTTTGCAAGGGGTTTTGTAAAGATATCAGCTAATTGAAGATGAGTAGGGATGAATATTACTTTTACATCCTTCTTTTGGACATGATCTCTGATGAAGTGATGTCTAACATCGATATGCTTGGTTCTAAAGTGTTGAACTGGATTCTTTGCCAAGCTAATCGTACTAGTATTGTCACAATAGATCGGTATTTCTTTGAGACAAATACCAAGATCTTGTAGTTGTTGTTTTAACCATATCACTTGTGCACAACAACTTGAGACTGCAACATACTCGGCTTCCGTTGATGAGAGAGACACAGTATTTTGTTTCTTGCTAAACCATGATACAAGTGATCCTCCAAGAAATTGTCCTTGTCCGCTTGTGCTCTTTCTATCTGTTTTGTATCCTCCATGATCAGAATCTGAATATGCAACAAGATATTCACTTCTTCCTTTGGGATACCACAAACCCAATTCGGGTGTGTCAGCAAGGTATCTAAAGATTCGCTTGACGGTTTCAGCATGTGATTCCTTTGGTGCCGATTGATATCTTGCACATATACCAACACTAAATTGGATTTTTGGTCTGCTTGCCGTGAGATAGAGTAATGATCCAATCATTCCTCTATATTTCGTGATGTTGTAGTCTTTTCCTTTAACATCAGCATCAAGTAACGTAATTGAGCTCATAGGTGTGTCCGTGCCATTTGCTTCATCCATTCCATACTTCTTCAATAGCTCTTTCAAATATTTTGTTTGAGATATGAAGATTCTATTCTTTCTTTGTTTGATTTGCAAACCAAGAAAGAAATTCAATTCTCCCATCATTGACATCTCAAATTCTCCCTGCATTATCTCAGAAAATTCCTTACACAGAGATTCATTAGTAGCACCGAAAACAATATCATCAACATATATTTGAACAATTAAAATATCGTTGTGTTTTCATTTTATGAAGAGTGTTGTATCAACTTTTCCCCGTACAAAACCTTGATCAATAAGAAACTTACTGAGCCTTTCATACCAGGCTCTAGGAGCTTGTTTTAAACCATATAAAACCTTTTTGAGTTTGAAAACATGGTTAGGTTTAGTAACATCCTCAAAACCTGGAGGTTGTTCTACATACACTTCTTCCATGATGTAGCCATTTAAAAATGCACTCTTAACATCCATTTGATAGAGTTTGAATCCTTTGATGCATGCAAAGGCTAAAAGTACACGTATAGCTTCCAATCTAGCCACTGGAGCATACGTTTCCTCATAATCAATCCCTTCTTCCTGATTATAGCCTTTGGCCACCAATCTTGCCTTGTTTCTGACAATAATTGCGGATTCATCAAGTTTGTTCTTGAATACCCATTTAGTACCAATGATCGGATGATCCTTGGGTCGGGGTACCAAATCCTAAACTTGATTTCTCTCAAATTGATTTAGTTCTTCTTGCATTGCTATAACCCAATCATTGTCTGATAGGGCTTCATCAATGTTAGAAGGTTCAATCTCAGAAATGAATGCAGAAAAACTTACTTCATTAAAAATTCTATTTCTAGTTTTGATCCCTTCATTTACATCTCCTATGACTTGATCTAAGGGATGACTTTTATTGTATTTTCAAGCTCTAGGTTGACCTAGGTATTGCTCTTCTTCCTTAGTTTCATCAACTTCTGGAATAAGAGACTTAGAAATAGATTGATCATTCTCTTGATTTAAAACAACTTCCTGTTCTTCATCAATGGTTTTGTCAGAGGATTCAAATTCATCAAATACAACATGAATTGATTCTTCAACAACACAAGTTCTTTTATTGAAAACTCTATATGCTTTACTTCGGTTAGAATATCCTAGGAAAGTTCTTTCATCAGTTTTAGAATCAAATTTTCCTAAGTTATCTTTACCATTATTATGAATGAAACACTTACAACTGAAGATGTGTAGATGAGCAATATTTGGCTTTCTTCCTTTGTACAACTCGTATGGTGTCTTTCCAAGTTTTGTTCTGATATAAGCTCTATTTGAAACATAGCATGTTGTACTCATAGCATCAGCCCAAAACACCTGAGATACATTCTTTTCATTCAACATTGCTCTAGCCATTTCAGTGAGCACTCTATTTTTGCGTTCTACAACTCCATTTTGTTGAGGCGTCCTTGGAGCAAAGAAATGGTGATCAATGCCATTAGTATCACAATATTCTTCAAAGGCTTGATTTTCAAATTCTCCACCATGATCGGTCCTAATACCTGCAATGGACATACCTTTCTCATTTTGCACTTTCTTGGCAAAAACAATAAATTCTTCAAAGGTTTCATCTTTTGATGATAGAAAAATAACCCATGTAAATCTAGAGAAATCATCAACAATGACCAATGAATATAGGTTACCACCAAGACTCTTTACTCTTGCTGGACCAACTAAATCCATATGTAGTAATTGTAATGGTCTATTTGTTGAAATCTCATTTTTCAATTTGAAAGACGATTTAGTTTGTTTACCCTTTTGACATGCATCACAAATCAAGTCATTTTTGAAATTAACTTTGGATAATCCAAGGACTAGATCCTTTTTGAGTAATTTGCCTAGTTGATGCATATTGACATGAGCCAATCTCTTATGCCATAGCCAACTTTCATCGGCATTACTCAGAAAACAATTTTCAGATTCATTTCTGCTAATATCTAGAGTGTAACAGTTACCTTCCCTTTTTGCTCTGAGCTTAGCCTTGATATTCTTCTTATCAAGCTATAAGTCATTATTGTTGATGATTAAACATTCTTCAGAGTCAAATATTACCTAGTTATTTTTATCTGCACTTTGACTTACGCTTAGCAAATTGTGACACAAGCCTTCAACATAATATACATCTTTGACTTGTATTCCTTTGTCATTTTTGAAATCACCAATTCCTGCTATCCTTCCGGATTGATTTCCTCCAAATTTTACCTTTCCACCTTCTTTAGGCTGTAATGTGGTAAAACTTTCGAAATCTCCGGTCATATGTCTAGAGCACCCACTATCTATGTACCACTTGCTATTTTTGGATGCTTTGAGACATACCTGCAGTCAAATGACTAAGTCTTAGGTACCCACATATTTTTGGGTCCTTTTGGGTTAGTATAAATAATTTTCTGAATATATGAACCTTTAGGTACCCATTTGTAGGTTCCTATTGTTCCTTTCTTCTTATGAATGCATGAAGAGGTATAATGTCCTTTTCTATTACAGTAGTTACAAAATGCAAAAGGATTTGATGTATGCACAGAATGTTGGAAATAATTCAAATATGACTTACTTCCTGCTTTCTTTCTTCCTTTTCTTTTATCTGATTTTGGATCATATCCAATTCCAGATCGATCGTTTACAAATCGTTGAGCTTTTAAAATAACATTTAGCATCTCACTTCCTTGTGTAAATTTTTCAAGAGTTTTTGTGAGATCAATGTTTTTCTTTTTCAAAGATAAACAATTTTCACAATCCTTTCCCTTAAGTTCAGTTTAAAGAACTTTGTTTTTCTTTTTAACAACAATCAATTCTTTAACTACTTTGATGAATTCAGAATGTAAAGCATTATATTCGGAAAGTAATTCATCATAGGTAGGTTCAGAATCATTTACCTCTTCTTCTGTTTCTTCTTGAGCAACAAGACATATATTAGCTACTTCTTCCTCATCACTTTCTTCGTCTGAGGAGCTGTCACCCCATATAGCAGATACGAAAGCCTTCTTTTTGTTGAAGAATTTGCCTTTTCTCTTTTCTTTGCTCTTTTGGTTCAAATCTGGACATTCTGACTTGATATGTCCTGGTTTCCCACATTCATAGCAAATGATATGATCTTTGCTACTATTTCCTCCTTTCTGAAAATGTTTGAATCCTTGACCTTTCTTGTAGAATTTTCTGAATCGTTTTATGATTAGGCCCATTTCATCATCGTCAAACTCCTCATCCTCATCCTGATTCTCTTCTTTCGCTTTCAGTGCTAGACCTTTCTTTTTCTTGTCACCAATGTCATCTAGTTCTCGTTTGAACTTTAGTTTGCTTTCATATTCAGAAAGACTTCCAAATAGAGAAGCAATTGATCTCATTGATTCTCATTTTACTTCTTCTATTGCAGTAACTTTAGCTTCCCACTCTTTAGAAAGAATATTCAAAATCTTTCGTACTTGGGTGTGCTGATCATAGACTTTCCCAAGAGCTGCAAGTTGGTTAACAAGATGAGTATATCTAAGTTCGAATTCAGAAATCGACTCACCTGATTTCATTCGAAGTAGATCAAATTCGGTGACTAAAGTGTTGATCCTATTCTCCTTTATTCCTGAAGTTCCTTCATGAGCTATTTCCAGAGCTTCCCACATTTGTTTTGCTGTTGGAAGTGTGCAAATTCTGAAATATTCACTTTGACTCAAGGTGCTTTGTAACATCAGAATTGCTTTGCTGTTGAGAGTGATAAGTTTCTTGTTATTCTCATCATATTCCGCTGGCGTTTTTGGAATTTTCTGAGAATCTACAATCTTTGTAGGTTGATAGTTTCCACTCTCAATTACATCCCATAGCCCATATTCAGTAGCCATCACGAACACTCTGAACTTAGCTTTCCAGAAAGAGAAGTGTTCTCCATTGAAACCAGGGGGTCTAGTGATGGATGCTCCGTCGGGAAGAATTCCTTCACCCATGCTTGCCATTGGATCCTTCTTAGGCTGTTAAACCTTAACAAGAAGACCTATGCTCTGATACCAAATGTTAGAACAAGCGTTTCACCCAAGAGGGGGGTGAATTGGGTGATACTAAAATTTTGTCGGAAATATAAAACTTTAACAATGGAATTAAAATAGTAATGAGTAAAGAGAAATATCACCGAAGTGTACACCGGGAGTTATACTGGTTCGGTCACAACCACTTTGACCTACATCCAGTCCTCAGAGCTTCTCTGAGAATTTCACTATAACTTCCAAGATTCAGTGGGTTCTTGGCACCTCAGTACAAGCAAGTTCCTTCACCTGGACACTCGCTCCCCCTTACAAGTTGTAATCCAATCCCAACTCAAGGTTCCACAACCTTAAGTTATCTCAATAACAACTATTGAGTTTGAATGAAATATCTCTCTTACAGAGTGAATAAGAATCACTGAAGCATAGAAATATAATTTCAACGTGAAAACAGAGCAATGAACTTGATAATTCGTTTGTGTGTGTTCTTGTTCTTGTTTTTCTGTTTGGATGTTCCCATATATATAGATATGTTGGTGATGACCGTTAGAACATTTTCTTTCGTCCGTTGGAGAGTGCGCAGCCACTATTGACTTTTCAAGTTTTTGAAAAATATCCGTTGGCGGTGGTTGGCATTTGAACGTTTAATTTGACTTCCCTTTCTTGACATGATTCCTTCATTGTTGATCTGTAAATATGCTAGAAATACTAATACAATGAAAGATTAATCATATAGGAAACAATTTAATGAACGTTTGAATGATTTCTAAATTTCTGGGTAAGCTTACTCGAGTAGCTACTCGAGTATTACTTGAAGTTTACTCGAGTATCATCGGGAAATCTTTGATCAACTGCAAGTCAATGAATAAATACAAGATTACTCGGGTAGTGCATGGAATAAACAATTTTCAAACCTTTGAAAATATCTGTTTACTCGGGTACTTACTCGAGTAATGCACTCATAACTTTATGAGTTACTCGGGTACCAACTCGAGTAAACCTTTAAATAAACTTTTGGTTACTCGATGCTCTACTCTAGTAATGTTGGCAGGATTTCAAGGCCGAGAGCACTTACCTTGTTACTCGGGTACCAACTCGAGTAAACCTTCAAATAAACTTTTGGTTATTTGATGCTCTACTCTAGTAATGTTGGCAGGATTTCAAGGTCGAGAGCACTTACCTTGTTACTCGGGTACCACCTTCAAGTTTTTACTTACTTCAGTGCGTTACTCAAGTAGCTCCTCGAGTAACATTGGCAGTAGTACAAAGTGCCGAGAGCTCCACATTTTCAGAAACAGAGTTACTCGAGTAGCTACTCGAGTATCATTGGCAACCTGAAAGCAACTGGAAGTTTTTCACATGGTTACTCGAGTAGCGCCTCGAGTAACATTGGCAGGCCGAGAGGCCGAGAGCAACTCCAATTTTTTACCTGGTTACTCGAGTCACTCCTCGAGTAACATTGGCAGGCAGAGAGCAACTTGAAAATACTTACACTATTACTCGAGTAACGTTGGCAGGTTACTAGAAGGTGTCTTTGGTTACTTCAAGTTTTGTCTCATTACTCGAGTAGGTACTCGAGTAATGCCTTAGAAAACTTGCTTCTGATCAAGTTCCTCAGCATTTTCTCTTGACCTTTCTTCATTACTCCAATGCTAACTTCAAGTGATGCTTATTCCTGTTATTCCTTTGTTCAAACTTTTTTATTAATTATTTCCTTTTCAAACCATTCTTTTGTTATCATCAAAACATGAGATCTAACAATATATACCTTCACTATTCTTCTTTAATTTTACTTATTTACCAATCTTGAATGTCAGGCCAGTTTGTTTGAGATCAATCAAACTTTAAGGAAGGTCAGCTTTGCAGTTTGTTTGGAAACTCTATTTTTCGTAATAGGGAGAATGCTTTTCTGATGGATGATTAAAAAAACGTGAAGATGATAAAGTGAAGACTTTTGACTATAGTTATATTAGTATATGTTTTGTCTTTCTTATAGGCTTTTCTTGGTGACATTTTTTACTTTGTCCGTTTTGGTTGAGAAAAAACATAAAAACAGAGAGAAAACGTCTTCGTATTCATGCCATTAATACAATTTATTATACTAATGAGTAGCCAGCCTTCCTTTTTTTTCATATGATATATGTATGATATTTTCCTTCTGAAAAGGTGAGAAAGCAAGTCTGAAACTGAGTAAAGTGAGTAGGAAAGGGGATATAGGATAAAAATAAAGCAAGTCATTATAACATACTTGGGATTGGGAACTCACTTATGAGACTCAACATATCTGAGTGAGTTCTATGATTTGCAACTCCACATGTTTGTATTTTTTGTTTTCTTATACTCATTACTTGGAATAACATGTAGATGCGACTTTTTGTTGACATAAAAAAAGGATATTTTGTTAGAATGAATCTGATACTCTGATTTAATGAATAAAGGGCTTAGACTGTAGCATATTCAAAATGATGATGCAATATTTGGTGCATTCTCTCTGCTTTTTTGCACACTCTCTATTTCTCTAATATCATTGTTCAAGTATGTCATTGTGCTAATGAATGAAAATGATAAAAGAGAAAGCAAGGGCTAACTGTCTTTATGATGATGTTGTGGGTTTATGGTTTTAGAGTGTGCAAAAAAGTCTCATCTAATCTATATTCTATAAAAAGCTTTCAAAATGCATATACTTTGTCTAGCTTTTGCATTTCATGTGTTTGCCTTTGAGTAGAATATGCTATATAGGCATTCCAATTTTCACATTTTTTTATAAGCATAGCTGTTGAAGTCTACAAAGTATATGAGGTCTGATGTATAAAGTCTATAGAGGTTTAGAGATATACTTGACAAGTGAAAGTAATGGAACCTTTACCTGTGGGTAGCTGAACAGAGGTTAAGGGATAAACTGTGCAAGTGAAAGTAACGGGAGCTTTACTTATGGGTAGCCAAACAAAGCATACTACGTACCTCTTACTTAATCTAGGTATATGCAGAAAGTTGAAGGACGCGCCCAAAAGTTTAAAAAGGAAGTCTGTAGCTTAACGGAGTAAGTTGAAAGTCTATAGCCCATAGTGGTTTATTGGTTCATTCAATATGAGAAAGGAAGTCTGACCAATTTAATATTATGCATAAAAGCCACAATTTCATACAACTAAGTCAAGAGCAATGCCTTTCTGCTCAAAAAAGTTGCAAAATTTGTACATGGAAAATTTGTAGCTAAATTTGTATTTCACCAAACATAATGCTAGATAGTAAACAAAGCAATGTTATATGATCATTCTTCATATTGGTATACACAATTTTGTAGCCATGAGCCTTAATGGTTGTTGATTTTAAAAGCAAACAGTAATGGAATAGGCAAGGGACGGTGAGGTAAGAGGAAGTGTAAGAGTTCCAAACCTACATATCTATATATAGATGTAGAGGCATAATATGACTTATGAATAGTGTTTACCTTTTATTGCCTTGGATTCTCTGCTCATCTAATGGGTGTAGCATGTTTTTAGATGCACACAAACTCCTTACAGTGTTTAGCTTCTATTCCCTTACATCATATGTCTTAACTTTTTTTTTTAATAATATTCTTTCACTACCCTTCATCTGCCACCTTCTCCCCTATTGTCTTATTCTTCCTCATTTTATTCTTCCTCACCTTTGCTGTCATATTCTCATTTTTCCTGTTCATCACATCATTTTCATGTCCCTTCCTTCTCATTTAATGTGTCCACACTTTTCAGTAGGGGTGTTCAAATCCAAGACCGGAACTGGGATCCCCCACTCCCGGTCCCAGTTTTTGGCCGGGATGCAAATTGCATCCCAGTACCGGTCCCGGTTTGTCCCAACCCCGGTAATCCCAGGCGGGACCGGGATCAAACCGAGAAATCCAGGTTTTTTAAAAAAAAATTAAATTTAAAATATATTATTATATTAGTTAAATTTTTTATAATCTCGTGTTTAAAGTAATTATTTAACACCTAATAAAGCCATAATAATCACACAAATTGATCTAGAATTAAAGAATAACATTTTATTATTATTATTATCACCTTCATCATTTTTGTTATTATTGTTATACATTATATAGTAGGATTAGTATCACGATATATACAATTTAACTCCAACTAAATATATGATACACACTTTATCAAATGATAACTTAAATTATGGGATAAAAAATACAAAAATAAAATAATAACTTAGTTTTTAAGGGAAAAAAATTAAAAAAATCGGGACTAGGATCACAAGGTGTGTGACCGGTCCCGGTCCCGGGTCCGGGTTCAATAGGTCCCGGTCCTGATCCCGGTAGGGACGGGAAATTCCTGGGATCAAAATGTCCAGGACTGGGACCAGACAACCGGGACTGGGACACTTTGACCACCCCTACTTTTCAGTCCACATTTTATGTCTCCTCCTCTCACACTTTTGTAAAGCTCACCTGCTCTTGCCTATTTCATATATTGTTCCCTTTTACCTTCTTCTCATATAATCTTACCTATAGGCCATTTTTCCAACACTTTTTTGGTTGACCAAAGGATATATCAGATTAAAGACATTGCACAACTGGGAAGGCAAAGCAAATATCACATGTCCCAATAAGTCAAAACAATGATCACATAATCATCGTGGCTATAGTTATGAAATATCCAACCCTTGACATAATTGTTACCACAAAATTGTTTTTTCTGGCTAATTGTTTTTAAAATAAAGTTTATCTCTTTAGGGTGCTTGGTTGGGGAGGGGGGATTTTTACTTTTAATAGGTGTTTTATTTCACTATACGTTTATTTCTATAATGTATATGCCAAAGTAGTTTGCCATTTTGTTATAAAAACACTTGCTACTCTTTATGCAAAGACAACTTTATTTCTATTTTTTCCTCTTCCAATGGTTAGTAGCCATCTGTATTGGTCTACTTTGATAAGTATAGTAACCATTTGTGTTGGCCTACTTTGAGGGAGGAGATGCAGAAAAAGTTCTACAATGTATTTTGTCCTTCATATGGGTATATGAGATTGTTGTGCAGGAGAGTAGTTTTTTATAATACCTTTTCTCTGACATATGATGTCATTAAATTTAATTGTAAATGCTGCTCATTTTATCAGTATTAATTACCAAACATGTTATAGTCATAATGGGGTTTTTTTTAAGTACTTGACTGACTCATAGATGAGTAAATTGGATGGTGATGGAACATATTTAAGTATTTTTTTCTGAGTTAGAGTTGAACTAACATGTTCTTAACTTTTCATTATCCATTTCAAATTGTCAAAAACTCTTCAAGAAGTCAATAGCTTTAGCCTATAAGTCCTTGGTCATTTTATTACCTATTCCACTGTTCAGCATTTCTTATCAAAGTACTCTTTATTCATTTGTAGCTGTCATTGATTTTTTTTTCTCCTTTTTTTGGGTATAATAATGATTTTATAATTTATTAACATTTTAGTTATTTATTTTAACAACATTTTGTCTATATGATCCAACTAACCATCTTTATCTATCCTTATTTCATGGACTTACACTGTAAGAAGGCCAGTTGAAGTTGCATGAAAGATCCTTAAATTCTGGTGCTTTAAATCTGTAGGGTATGATGCTATACAATAAGAGGCCTTAATGATCTTCACATTTTTGGGGTGAGAACCTAATTCTAAACCAGATTCAATAGTAGAATTTACATCACATTTTTTATAGCTAGGTGATGAAGTAAATAGTAGAAGTCCTTGATTAGTGTCCTAATGTGATAGTTGTGAATCCTCTACAATTTCATTCAAAACAAAGCTTTGGTCGAAGCCTTCGCAGAGTATCAAACATGATAAGTTCTAGGGGGTGCAACCTATTTAATATCCAAGCTTACATGCAGCGAGAATTTGATTTTACATTGGTAGTTTCATGATGTAGTGAGAACTTTGTGGTATAAACATATAGTTTCCTCCGTTTCAAGTGTTATATTAGATTCTTTCATATATTCATATATTTATTGTATAGGTATTGCATGAATGTTGAAATCGAATAATTTGATGAATACAATACAGTTATTTCATCAGGCGGTGAACACTGATGAATAGTGGAGATGCTTCTCACGTATGGTCCTAAATAAAATGCGGAATTCCCTAGAGATGATGAAGAGATGACATCTTGACCTATCTCAAAATGTAACCCTTACTGATGCAAAAAGAAAAAGGAGGAGCAATATGAAGTCACAACTCCATATATTTAAAATTCCAATTTTTAAGTATGATTGTAAAAGTATGAAATAAAAAGAAGTGGCAAAAATAAAAAATGGGGAAAAAAATGCATCCATATGTACAAGCTCTCAATGCAACGCACAGTGAGGACAATCTCGTTAAATAAATATATGCTTCAAACGCGTGATAAAGCATAATTATTATAATATGACTGGCCCATATATTTTAGGAGCAAAATTGATTAACCTAAGAGTCTGTTTGGTGCGAGGGATTTGGAGGGGAGGGGAAAGAAAATTTTTATAAGTTAAATTTTAAAAGATTGAAAAAGTGGGATAATAAAATTTTAATAAAAAAAAATATAAAATAAAAGAGTAAGAAAAATTGATTAAAATTTTAACCCGGTTTCTTTAGTTTTTTTAAATTCAACTCAAAAAAATTTTCTCTCCGCCTACTTTCCCTCCCCTCTCCTCAGACCAAACAAGCCCTAAGAGTCAGAGAATACCAAATGACGAGTCATTGAGGACCGAGTCAAAATTCTGGCCGGGGACGTATGTCAAGAGTTGGAACAAAAAATTTTAAAAAGTTGCGCATTGACCGAAAATGGGGAATCCCCTCAACACAACAAAATTTATAAGCCAAGCCCAGAGCCCATATAATATTTGTCTATTCCTTTTTAACAAAATGACATTTCAAAAAAAATAAAACGAGAAAAAGGGATCACTTTTATCATTCATAAGCTTGCTCCCAATCATCTGCTACTTCAGAAGCTTCTGTTGCATTGGCATTTCCTTGATGCTGTCCTTGAACAGATCCACCGGGTTCAGATTCCAGCTTCGGGGCAGAAGATGAACTTGCCGAGTGTTTCCGAGAAGCTTCAGTTCTAATGGTCGCAGCAGCTGATCTTGAAGATGATTCATGCTCTAAGACACTCCAACGATTCAGCGAAGCAGTGATTGGGACTTTAGGCGTTTCTTTCGTCCAGGCAGAAGTCTGGAGATTAGCAGAACCAGCAGTCCACTCTTCATCACCCCAAGAATCTTCTCCCCAAGCAGTCCACTCTTGAACTACGGCCTTTTTCCATGGATTCCCCTTCAATGCTGCCAGCGCTCCTCCTTCTTTCAACGTCCCAGCTCCTCCCCATGCATTGGTAGCCACCGATGATGTTGCTGAAGCCCCGCCATTAGGAACAACCACCACAGCCCCGTGATAAGCTGTTCCATGATCCAACCTCCTCATCGCAGTTGCAGCTCGGTTAGGATCATGGAAAACAGCCAATGCATTTTTATCATTCAACCAAACAAGTTCACATTCACCGCCAAACCTCAATACTAAAGCACTTATATCGGCTTCTCTTGGTAAGTCTGGAAAGGAGACAACAAGACGGGGATCCATATCTACTAGGGGATCAAATTGTGGAGGCAAGGCTGCATTTACCGCTGGAGTACCCTTAACTCCAACCACCCGGGGAGGAGCCTTTGACTTTGGGGTAACATGAACTGTGACAAAACGCTTTGGCTCCCAACCAGCAGCATTCACTGCCAACTTCCACCTCTCAGCAATAACCCTCACTGCATCTCTCTTATCCTTCAGCATAGGACAGAAAACATGGACTTTCAAACCATGAGTTACTCCTTTGCTCTTGCCGAGAACTAAATATTTGCATCTCTCCTCCACAGACAAAACCCACTTAGGATCACGCCTGAACATGTCTGAAAGCAATTCAGTAGTAGTGGGGTTCTCACCAAAATGAAGAGAATCCAGGTTTGGAGAAGTGACATCAAAAGCATCAGCAAGAACCTTCTTACGCTCCAACTTAGCACATTCATCATCACACGTCAGCTTTCTTTGTCCGAGGGGAATCAATTTGCTGTTTTCCACTGGTTGAAGTGGCACGGGCAACTTTTGAATTATGGAAGCTTCATGTACGGAATCAGAATTATAATTACCACTACCACCACCAGCACCACAAGGAACATTTGCTGTTACACGGCCGCAAGAACAAGTAATTGTAACAGAGAACTCGCATCTTATGTCAGGGCATGGTGCCGAAGGGTGACATGCAGCTGTACATGTATGCCTGCAGTCTCTCCTCGGGGCACCACATATTTGACCACAAGAAGTTCTGAGACCTTGGTCACTACTAGACTGAACATCACAAGGTGGAGGGTGACATGTTCTTCCACAAGCATGTAAGCCACACCGTCTGGTCTTCCCACAGAGTTTGTTACATCTAATATCCTTTGATCCACAAGGTATATTCCGAAGAACCACATGCCCACCAATACACTCCTTTGCCACGGGCACCGAACAAGGTGGGCAATCTCCAAAGTGACAGCTGTGGGAGGCTGAATGACCACAAGGTTGAGGAACTGGACACGGAAGTTGACATGAGGGAGGAGGTGTGCCACAAGGCAATGGAGGAGGGATTGAAGTCCTACCACAAGCACATGTCAAATCAGTGAAGATAGTTTCAAGACAAGGTGGACAATGGCCACTGTGACATAGCGATTCGCATGCATGTTGCCCGCACCTTAGCTTCTTTTCACACGGCATGGTACAGAAGTGAGGATCCCACTCCTCATTTGGATGATTATTTGGATTGGAAAGTGGACAACACCGCTCACTACATCGATGTCTTCCACAGTTTTTTTTCCGCCCACAAGATCTTTCACAAGTAAATGACTCATCCTCCTTCATTGCCCTATAGCACTCCACAGTTCGAGAAGTTGAACCACATCGACACTTTTGGGAGACTAGAACCGAACATGGTGAACAATCCCCAGAATGACATGCCTCTCTACAATGATGCAACCCACAAGGAAGAGGCTTGTCACATACCTGCAAACAGGTTGGTACTGGATCAAGACAACTATGCCGTTCCTCCTCCAATTTTGTTTTCCCGCAACAGCATGTCTTAATCCGGCTTGGTAAGAATTCACACTCCCCACAGTTACCTGGATGACACATCTCATTGCAGACATGATTACCGCAACTAAGGTTCTTCCCACACTTAGAACCACAAGAAAATACACCACCTTCAGCTTTAATTTCTCCCTTCACAGCCATGTCCCCGCAAAGAATAACCTCCGCCTTCTTGTTGCAGAAACAAGAGGCATTGATTAGAACATGACATGAGTCACACAGACCCACATGGCAAATGCGTCCACACCTATGACGCCCACACTCAAGAAGCTTATCACAAACTTGACCACAGGTAAGAACAGAGGACCGATCAGAACACCGTGTGGTAATAGTTTTCTTCCCACATGGACACAAACATGGCGGTGCAAATGCTTTACATGGAGGGCATGGACCAGGATGGCATTGCAAAACACAAACATGAGGGCAAAGATCTTCCTTGCTCACTCTCCCCCCGTTAACCAACACCTCCTTCTCAAGAGGCTTCCCGCATGGTTCTCCACAAGAATGTGGTGTGAGATACAGGTCAGATGGTGGGTCTGGCCTCTTTCCACAAAAGCATACATACCTAATCTCCCATGATGACATCAGCTGTACAGATTGACAACCAGGACACCGCCAATTAAATCCTTGATTCTTTTCTGCAGACACATCAACAGAAGTAGGTGCTCGAGCCCACTTCTTTATACAATTCAGGTGAAAGATAGAGTAGCAGCTTGAACAAGACCAGATGGGCGCAGTTCTACCGACTGTGTCATAACAAATCATGCATTCTACAGTACTTTTCATAAGTTTGTCCTGGATCTCTTGCAACAATTGAGGCAAATCAGAGTCCCTCGCTCTTTGCACCACCTGATTCTCATTCCTTCCCTTTTCCCTGTCCCTTCTCTGGTTCACAGGCCGACTTGTGTGACCCCTCGACCCATGACTGCTTCTATGCCGATTTCCTGGTGGAACAACATTATTATCTGAGCAACCAGCATTATCATTTTGATCCAATGGATAATTTGATGGCGCCAAATTCACGGTGGCGGCAGCCACAGGTGCTCTAGGAACCCATTCCCGACGAGAACCTTGGGCAGGAACCCTGGACCGATCCCTTCTTTCCTGTCGGACTTGCAAGCTCATTGTATGTGATGTTTCACACACAAAGCTCGTCTCCGACAACACTGAACTAAGACTTGATCACGGACCAAACCCCAGAATAGTAGAAGTTACACCCGATTCTATTCCAGCTGCAAATCAAAATTTAATAAAGAATTACGTACTGGAAAGGCATTAATGAATTCGGAGATAAAATATCTAACCAACATAAATAGACTAAGCCTCGAAAAAAAGAAAATAAAACACAAAAAGAAAATCAACATTTCTTGAAATAACCTGATCACTTTTATTACAATTCAATAATCGTGCCACAAACAAAACCAGGTAAATTTATAAGACGAAAACGCGCTCAGAAATTTATAATATCCCCTCACAATCCGCCGAAATGAAATCTTACAGAAGCCAAAATGTATAACACAATATTGGCGACCAGATTGCAATCAATTCCAAACAAAACTTACTTAAAAGTGAACTCTCCCGATTCGAAACTCATGAAGAGAGAGCGATAATAGAGAAAATAATACGCACGCAAGCAATCAATAGGATCACTCACAAGAGCAAAACGATATAATACCTGATTGTAGCCTGCCTGCAGTGGCGGATTTTTCTGGAGTCGGTGATGGAGGATGGGAAATGTTCAACTTCGCGGGGATTAAAGGAGTTCGGGTCTGAGACACCGACCCGGCAGATGGCGAAGTGAGGATCGAAGGGTTGAGAAGAGAACCTTATATAGGGGAAACTGCTTGGTCCAGAAGGCAAGTGTAGGTGGTCCCCAGTCTCCTCACACGCTCCGAGCTCGCGGACTTTTAACCGGTGCGTGGTGATCACTCAATCCTTCTTAATTTTTTCAATAAAGAAAATTTTGTTTTTGGTACTTCCTCCTGTCCTAATTATAAGATAAAATTGATTTTTTTAAAGAAATTAAGAAAGCCAATTAAATTACTTTAGAGTATTTTTATTTTTATTTTTTCCTCCAAACTAATTAATTTTACTAATAAACTAATATATAATATAAGGATATTAAAAATATAAATACTCTAAAGTAATTTAATTGGCTTCATTAATTTCTCTAAAAAAATCAACTTTATCTTATAATTAGGACTGGAGGTAGTATTATCTTCCAATATTTAGTTTAGAGTTTGCCGCCGCTCCTCTCATCACATGTGTCTTCTTCAAAACTTAAATTCGAGATTCAGAGGGATCTAACAAAACCTCAAACTATTAGATTAACTTTGTCTTGTTTATAGTAAGACAATTAAATCAAGATAAAAAAGATACTCCCTCCGGTCCTAATTATAAGGCAAAGTTGACTTTTTTGGAGAAATTAAGGAAGCCAATTAAATTACTTTAAAGTGTTTATATTTTAGTATTCTTAGATTATATGTTAGTTTCTTAGTCAAATTAATTAGTTTGGTGAAAAAAATAAAAATATAAATACTCTAAAGTAATTTAATTGGCTTCCTTAATTTCTCCAAAAAAGTCAACTTTATCTTATAATTAGGACCGGAGGGAATAGTTTAAAATACAGATATTTTCTTATTTGTTTTGCATTGGGAAATTATATCTTTTTAATTTCTCATAGTTATTCTGTAAATTTGTTTCTTTATTTTCAATGCATTTTTTCTACTTTTTTTTCTTTGATTTCTTGTAATATATCTGGTAAAGATTTCATGTAATAATAAAGTTCATCGTTAAAATACATCAGCCTCTTGTCTAATCTATTTATCTATCTATTGTTATATAAAAGGAGAGATGTTGAGAGTCTTGTTCCTTCTATTTGGCACACTCTCCTTTTATTATAAATATCGTAATAACTAAAATAAAGATATAAAATAAAATATGTTCAAAAAATAAAGAAACATATTCGTGAGATATTTAAAAAATTCAAAATATTTTGAAGTATTAAAATATAAAATAAAATATTTTACTAAACTGTATAAAATACTTTTAGAACATTATTTAATGGTGTTATAATAGTTTGCACTAAAATATATATTTTTAAAATAGAGGAAAAATATGTATAATTAAGAAAAAATAAAAAGGATATAAAGCATTTTACTCTAAATATAAATTACATGCACCTAGCTTAGATGTCATCACAAAAAAAGAGGTTGAGAAATGAGAATTATGGGCATAATTAATGCACTGCATTATATAAAATACTTTGATTTCATATTATATAAAGGGAGAATTGCCCAAAAATACTTTAGAGACAAATTAATTACTGATTACTACCAAACGTGCAAGCGATCTTTCATGTGTGTAAGCGATCTTCCGTGTTGTACAAACCATCTTTCGTGTGTGCAAAAATCTTCAGTATAAATGTGCAAACAATCTTCCGTTATGTATAAAATATCTTCCTTTATGTGCAACAGATCTTCCATGATAGCAATCAACAATTAATTTACCTCCAAGGTATTTTTAGACAATTCTCCCTTATAAAATACTAACAAAGGGAAAGATAACAAAAAATTGATAAAGCGGTAGGGATTGATTTTAGCGTCCGTTGTCGCACGTATTAATTCTAGTATGCTATTCATAGACGATCTAGATTCATGCATGCAATTAATATTGGTTTTTTTCACCCTTTACACTTACAGCAATGTATTATTAAATATTAATCAATCATTATACACCATTTTCCATTTTTTTCATACCCATATTATTAATCAATTCTATTGGGCCATGCATTTCAAAATCCTGTCAAATGTATATATTAGCATAGATTGTGATATTCATTAGCCTCTAGATTCATGCATCAATGTCCATGTATTCTATGGTTTTTTTCATCCCTATACATTACAACAATGTATTATTCATCAATCATTCATTATAAATACTAGGGTTAAGGTGCAAAATACCCATGAATTTTTTTCAAAAGTGCATCCAACACCATAAACTTTTTTTAGGTGCAAAAATACCCATGAACTTTTCAAAATGGGGCAAAAATGTCAAACCGTTAATTGGTACAAACGTCCGTTTTGTGGGACCCACAATTTTATTTTTTGAGGTGCAAAAATATCCATGAACTTTTCTAAAAAGTGCACCAAACACCATAAACTTTTGAAAAGTTCATGGGTATTTTTGCACTCATAAAAAATTTTATGGTGTTGGATGCACTTTTTAAAAACGTTCATGGGTATTTTTGCACCTCAAAAAATAAAATTATGGGTCCCACAAAACGGACGTTTATACCAATTAACGGTTTGACATTTTTGCCTCATTTTGAGAAGTTCATAGGTATTTTTGCACCTAAAAAAAGTTTATGGTGTTGGATGCACTTTTGAGAAAAGTTCATGGATATTTTTGCATCTTAACCCTAAATACTATTCCATTATTTTTTCCTAAATTTAAAAATACAATGGATTTGATTCTTTCTTGTTAATTGCTAAAAAGATTAATGTTGATTTAATCAATTAATACATATGAAAGATCAATGAATCAGTTTGAAATAGGATAGGATCATGCATTTCAATTAATGTCATATACATTTAAGCTCAATGGTGTAATTTTCTTACCATAAAATATATAGATTAGCATACACTGTAACACACGTGTTAATTTTAGTATGCTATTCATTGTAGATATAGATTTATATACAGCCATTTTGAAACTTTTTTTCCTTTGTACATATGTACTTTGAATTTATCCTGATTGCTTTACCCATACAAAACTGAATGACAAAATGAAACTCCGTTAACTTAGACAACGAATAACGAGAATCACAGAATGAAACTCCGTTAACTTAGACAAAAAAAATGACACCGATCGATAGATGAAGAGATAGAGGAAATTGAGTTTTTTAACTACAAGAGAGAAATATAGAGTTAGTTTTTGTATTTTTTTAAAAAAATTAAAATTGAACGGTAGGCGTAGGATCTGAGAAGCAATGGAGATTGAAGTTCAAACATGTTAACACAAAGAGCAAGTAGTTTTTATAGTTGGAAGCTGTCAGTTTTCCATTGCATGTAAACAATAAAACCTCCGAGCGTAGTAATTGACTATATATTCTTCCCTTCTTCAAAATATCAACTCTATATCATTTTCATTAGGATTAAGTGCCCATTTTCACAGAGTTGGATGTAATGTAATAAAACATAATACAATGTAATGAAACGATGATTATATGAATTTATTTTGTACGTTATTATGAAAAGATGATATATATATGTATAAAAAGGTTTGGTTGGATTATATCAAATATAAGAATATATGAGAATGATATAGTAAGAGACAAAACTACCCATGTCTACACATAAATGTATAATATACATGTTAGGTTCATGATAATATTTCATTTTGTGCACTGTATAAGTTGGGTTTATCGTAATTTTTTAATATTTAATCATGAGAATATTATTAAATGGGACATTTTAATATTTTTTTAACAGTGAAATAAAATTTTTAAAATTTTTAATGGGGAATATTTCTTAAATTTCTATATTTTTTATTAATTTTTTAATATTTCATGGTGGTAATTAAAATAATTTAATATTTAACAGTATTTATGGGTAGACACTTTGATCAATTTAAAAAATTATAATAGTAATAATATTATTTTCATTTGATTACATGATGTCCCCATCTCCATGCATCAATCCAAGTAATGTAATCATGATTACATCTATAATCAATCCTCTTTACATAACATAAAACCAGCTAAATATTGTAATCAGTCTACTATATTATGATTACATGTAATACTTTCTCATGGAATTGAACCAAACGGACTACATACAATCTTTGATTCATCAATTTTGCCCTCATTATGATTTTGGTCTATCAAGTTTCATTCCGTTTAAAATATTTGTCCTTAGAATTTAATTAAACTTGGATCATTTTACCCCTTGAGTGACTAAAACCCATAATTTGAAATTTGATGGATCAAAATCAAAATGAGAATAAATTTGAGGTATTAAAGATTTTAGTATCCCTTCTCATTATCTATAGGTGTTTTCTTTTTCTTGTTTTTTTTGGTTGTATAATACTCCCTCCGGTCCTAAATATAAGACAAAATTGACTTTTTTACAGAGATTAAGGAAGCTAATTAAATTACTTTAGAGCATTTATTTTTTTATTTTTTTCTCCAAATTAATTAGTTTGACAAATACAATAATATATAATCTAAGAATACACAACATATGATATGATTGAGTAACTTATTTAGCTTTCTTAATCTCTCCAAAAAAGAAGTCAATTTTATCTTATATTTAGGACCGAAGGGAGTAATAACTTAATGGTATTCGCTTTGTGATTCCATTTCACCTGAACCTAGCAATCACTCAGTTGGGTTCAATATACTTTATGTAATTATGTCCTTCATTTTGTTATATATATTTTGTGTGTGTTTGGAACAGCGATATGAAAAATGGAGTTTCTTAATTTAGTTTTTGGTAATTTTATTTTTGGTAAAAGCCTGATTGTGTAATGTGATTTATGTTTAGAACAACGATTGTATAAATGACTTTTGTAAAAGTAAAACTTGTTTGGATTGACTTAAGCACAAGTGACTTTTTTAATAATAGTAAGAGAGAGTGGGTAGAAAAATATTTTAAAAGGTTAAAAGTACTAAAAAATAGTTTAAAATAATTTTTGGAACTGAAAAAGTACATTCAGGATAAAATTGTAATCAGTTTGATAACATACTGGGTACAGTTGAAAAAATATTTTAAGGGTTAAAAGCACCAAAAATAGTTGAAAATAATTTTGGTAGCCGAAAAAGTATATTATGGGTAAAATTGCAATCAGTCTGATAGCATACTGAACACAACTGAAAAAATATTTTAATCATTCTCACTCTCCCCAAACACTAAATCACTAAAAGCTTCAATGTTGAGCTTATGACATAAGCTATTTTTTTTCTCACAAGCTCAATTGCTAATTGGGGGCTCCAAACACTCACTTTTGTTTTTTTCAATTGCCAATTGGCGTTTGGGTTGCAATTGAGCGTTTGGGCCCCCCAAACCCCCTCACCAAACATGCTTATTATGTGCTCGTTTGGATTAACGATTGGAATATTTAAAAGTAGCTTTTCAATTATGGCTTACGGTATACGACGTAAGTATATGAGAGGAGTTATATCTCGATTTACGTGAAAAACAGCTTATAAGCAATCGAATCGTTAAAACAAACATGCATCTATATATAATTCAACTTTTTAGCCAGTGTTCTCAGGCTCGGACCGGTCGGTCCGACCGATCCGATCTGGCTACTGACCTTGGTTTGACCGATTTTCACGCGGTTTGACTGGCTTTCTTAATTTTTTTTAATATTTTATTCAAAATTTTATATAAATAATTCTTAAATCTTCCCTTCCTCACCAGTTTAACCCTGATTTGACTCCGATCTGACCCACTGACCCTTGACCCAGTACCCCGATCGGTTCAGTGACCGGTCCGGGTTTCAGAACCTTATTTTTAGTGTTCTTCTATGTCCGATCCTTGAAAAGTGTGATGCTTTACTATACGAAAGAATTGATGAATTATTTGAATTCAAAATAATCCATGAAAGATTACAAAATTCATAAAATATTGTAGTTAGATATGGGTCTTTTTAGTGCCTGTTTGGATTAGTGGCGAAGAAGTAGTTTTTTTTTGCAATCTAACTTTTGGGAAAGTCAGATAGGAAAGAAGCCAGATTCTATATGTAATTTGTGTTTGGATTGGCGGTGACAGAAGTTATAACACCCCAAATTTTTTATTCACAAAAAATATATTATAATTATTTGAGTAATTCAATAAAATAGTGAATATTCATGAATTTGGATTTTGTGAATTTTGAAATAGTCATATTCATAAGTAAATGGGCAAATTAATTTAAAAATTGAATTAAACTACAAAGGGGATAGCAAAATCATACTTTTGCCAATTTAGCACAAGATTAATTATTTTCCAATTAATTTGAGTTAATTTCAATTAATCAAGGAAAATAAAGGAAAATGCATAATGGGATTATTCTTTGTGGAATAAATCAAGAATTGGGAAATTAAGGGGAATTATACATAATTCAATTATATGAATTATGGGATTAATGAAATGCAAATTTTCCTCCTCTTCCTCTCTAAATTTCGTCCATGCATGAAAGAAAAAGGGTAAAAATATTTAATACATGAGCACACGCCACAAGAAGAAGGAAAATGATGACTAAGGTGGAGTGTGTTGGTAGATTAATGTTGAGTGTAAGAATGGAAAGGGAAGCTTGAGTGAAGGAGTGAAACCCATGATTACATAAAAGGGTGTAAGAGTATAGACATAGAGAAAGAAGCATGGCTAGTGGAGAAAAGAAAGGGAGAGGGACGGATTTGTTGGAGCAAGAAAAGGGAGACAATGACTCAAGTTAATGACAAGTCAATGAAGAAATTAAGAGGAAGAAGGAATTATGATAAGTGTCACATTAGGAGCCATTGATTAAATCAAGGGCTAAGAGGCAACAAGAGACAAAATAATAAAACATACTCCTTCCTCTTTCCAAGTCACATTCGGCCAAGGCAAGCAAGAGAGAGAGAGAGAGAAGAGAGAGAGAGAGAGTGAGTTTGTGAGTTCCTTTGGAGATTTAGAGAACAAGAGGAAACAAGAGCTAAAGTAAGCGTTATTTTCAAGTGATTTAAGCTTCCTATCTTGTGTAGTTCATCCTCTAATCTCTTATTCTTCATGGAAATTATGGTTTAGCAAGCTAATCTTCAAGGTTGAGGAGAGAGAGAGGACGTCCTAGAGAGAGAAACACCAAGGATCAAGAGGTAATCTCTAAAACCTCAACTTTTTAGTGTATTAAAGTTGTTGTTGGTAATTATTGTTTGGTTTTGTGATTTTTGGATTGAGTTGTAAAATTAGAAAAGTCATAATCCTAAGGTGTTATGCTGCCCAAAATCCTTTAAATCATGGTTAAGAAGTGTTTAAGTAAGTTAATCAAGAATTAGAAGTGGAAAAGTATAAGTTTTGGGAGCTAAAACACAAAACCTCATTTTTTTCCATTTTTCCCTAATAATTTCGGCCAGGATCAGAACTGGTACTAGGATTTGGATTTTCATGAAATAAATGGTTCCATTGGACTCAGTGGGCAAAAATAGGTGGGGTTACAGTTGAGCACTTTTTCGGTAGAGGCCGAAAAAGCATAATTACGAAAGCATCACTGAAATCCCTAAATAGGGGCTGTCAAGGGTATTTTCATAATTTGACAGTGAATTTGGTGATTTCGAGTCCGGAAATGGATTCTTTGGGCGAAAATTAGTCAGAATAGCCGTAGTCAAAATTTTGAGAAAACGTGCCATTGGACCGAGTACAGCGGGGCCGGGCCGGGGTCCCGAGGGCATTTTAGTAAATTTTCACCATATCCTAATATAATCACAAGAAAAACTATGAAATAGTCTAAAATGATACTTGGATAGGTTATGACCTATTTCTGGTACATTTAATATTTTAGGACAGAGTCGGACGCCGGGACAGCACGCTTTACGAGACACCATCAAATAGAGGATTATAAAGTATTGAGGTAGGGACATTATCCTTCATACATTATGCCATAAGTTATGTGATTGTGTAGATGCCAATGTTTGTAAATGCGCTTTATTAATTAATACGATTTGCTTAGAGAGGGGCCTGAAGTGTCAAAGGCACTTACACTAGAGTTGGTGAAAACCCAATCGATACAGAATAGTGGGGTTGGGCCCTACTCATGTATACATGCAGATGATATGTTTATAATGTTCATTAATTAGTGCATACATGGCATATATCATATTTACTTTTCGCATTCTCTATAAACGATAGCATGTTTCTACTTGAGTTCTCTGGAATTTTACCCTATTTTTAAATAGGGTTAAGGTGCAAATTTACCAAAGAAATTTTGTCTGAGGAGTGTCTGGCATAAATATCTTTTAAAAGGGGCAAAAATACCAATGAACAATTTAAAAGGGGCATCCACCACAAAAACCGTTAAATCTATACTAACGGCGTTAAATTATAAGAGAAGAAAACCTCTAACGGCGTTAGTACGGATTTAACGATTTTTGTGGTGGATGCCCCTTTTTAATTGTTCATTAGTATTTTTGTCCCTTCTAAAAGATATTTGTGCCAGACGCTCCTCGGACAAAACTTTATTGGTAAATTTGCACCTTAACCCTTTTAAATAAACACTTTAGCGGGTACCAGTGGGGCAAAGGGAAAAGACGTAGACGCCGGAAAGTGAACGGCACGTGTTTCAAGGCGAGGATAAGATCATGATTATAATTAGTCTATTTTGTGATATTTTGGTGAAACTTGTAAATATTAAAACTTCCTCTGTATTTTATGTTTCCGTCGACAAATGACGTTGGAATTGTAAACGAATATTTTTATCAATATAATTGTACTTTTCTGTATGCCCATTGAATTCCGTCTTTATTACTCTTTGATTATCGAAATGGAAACGGGTGTTGACAGAAGTAACTTTTTTTTAACCTGAAATCTGTTTGGATTAGTGTTTGAAAAACCCATTTAGATGGGAAATAACTGAAAAGGGCATGAATCTTATTGAATACTACATATATATATATATATGTATATATATACATATATATATTATTTATATATATTGTAATAATTGAAGTGAAAAAATATAAATAAAATTTGATAAAACTATTATTTAATAAAATTCTTTTCCTCTGTTGAAGCAGCTTCTGAGAAAAAAGCAGCAGCTAAGAGCTTTTATTAGAAGCTGTTTTTCATTTTGAAGCCCAGTCACTGATTGGGTTCCCAAACAGAGGGAAAAAAAAGCCAACTGAGCTTTTGGGTGCTTTTGCCATCTAACTGGGCTTTTTTTCAATCATCCCGTGTTTCTAAACATACCCTTATACGGATTCACAAATCACACTATAAATTTATACAAGTGACTCCAGTTGGAACTTACAAAACTCCTCTCAACCCTTCACAATTCCTGTGCCTAATTTAGTTCTATATCTATTTATCTAATGAAAAAGTGTTAAGTAAATGAAGAAGAATCTTCATTGGTAATCGGTGATTGTTTATAAGCGATAAATTAGGTTATTTAGGTTTAACAATGATCATATCTCACTTAAGAGTAATGAACAAACCTTATTTGGGGAGTGTTTGAAAGAGACTTCTCTTCCTTGGGAGAGACCCAAATAGCCCCACCCTTTGTCGTTAGTGAAATCAATATCTTTTCACACTGTTAGTGCATATTTGGATTAGTAGCAAAAACCGTTATTTCAATATAATTTACGGCACACGATGTAGGTATGTGAGAATAGCTTTATCTCAATTTATGTAAACATACTTCTTAAATACTAACTTAAACAGTCCCTTAAATACACATAAGTTGAGACAAAACTCCTCTCACATACACATATAACGTATGTTTGACACAGCTTATTTTTGGGATATAAGTGCTTTTCACATAAGTCGAGACAAAACTCCTATCATATACTAACCTCGTATACCGTAAATGATAATTTAAAAGCACTTAGAAGTCAAAAATAAGTTATCCGAAACAAGTAAGACATTTTATGTAGTGCTTGTTTGGGATAACTTATTTTTGACTTGTAAGTGCTTATAAATCATGATTTATTGTATATGAGGTAAGTATGTGAGATGAGGTTTATCTCAACTTACGTAAGAAGCACTTATTTTCTAAAAAAAAACTATTCCAAATATAGCTACAGTGTCATCATATAATCATATAAAAAAATACTACTTGAATTTTAAAATTTCAAATAAGTCTTATTAATTATAAGAATATGGGTATTAATTATAAAAATATGGGTATTATCCACTTATTTTAATAAAAAATCACTTATTAAAGATTTTGTGAGGGGTTTTTTTTTTTTTTTTTTTGTCTTTCTCCCTGAAACCTTATAAACAAAAACCTGAAAAAGTATTCAGATGCATAGTTGACGGAGCCAGGAATAGAGCAGGAAATATTCCGGCAATAGTATACCTACTCCATTGGCAGTGAGAACTTCACCACACTCTTCTTCGTTCTTTTCTTCTTCTGTACCACACAAGAAATCCAATTTTGTTATCCTTACTAGCCTTCGATTTTCCTTCTATAGCGCTAATCTCTCAGCTGTATGTTCAATTAGAGCATTCGATTGGTAAAATTTCTGGGCACCTTCATTTCTGACGTCCTGCTTGCGATAGTTACGGCTTCGATTAAGTTTGCTTCTCTTTTGAATTTTCTCGGCGACCTCTATGCTTGACTAGATTTTTTCAGGTTTGCACGCGTGCTTGTTATATTTGTGTCGTTCTATTCGGGATAACCGTTTACGTTCTAATTTTGAAGTTCTGATAGTCATTGAATTGATGCATATCCGGATAGAAAGGTTGAATAGCAAAAAGTGAAGCTGCTTGCTAGTATTCATTTTTTTTCTTTTTCCCTAGCATGATGAACTTGAAGAAAGTCGCGCTGTATCATTTTCATGGGCATAATATTGCAAAATCAGCTTCTTTACTAGAATTATACAGTAACCAAACTTTACTGTAACATACTACAACCAGCTAATTTTTTTGAATTATGACAAAGTCTTAGGATTTGGAATTGGTGAAGCAGCTGTGAGCTTCATCATTAGCACATTAGTTCTGCTTCAGGTTGTATAGGCAACTATACTGTCAAAGGCTTCCACTATGACATTAAAAAGATCCAGAAAACATTCCTCCCACCCTGGGTTATGTAGATGTAAGAGCAGAAAAGGAAGATATGGGACAGTATGAAAACTGGTGGAGCAATAATAGCTTGTCAGATAGATGTCTGATTATAAATAAATCATGCATTAATGACTCTTCAATGACAAATCTTTAGAGTTAGTATGATCCTCAAGTTAAAATGATAAATAGTTTTTAAGTAGACAGTAGCATCATAACTGCTCTGTTGTACAACATTTTGCTGATCGATGGTGCATTATAAAGCTTATTATTTTGTTTTTGCGCACAGTATGTTACATGTCCTTTAACTTCTTTTTGTCCAACATTGTTTCTTTAGCATAACTAAGTGCGTCCTTCTTTCCCTGCAGAAAGTTAAGCAGAGAAAATGAAACAACCTGGACATCAACAACACTGGACCCAGCCTCAAGAAGAAAAGCATTGCAACCTAACAGTGACAACTTCACTTGTTGTGTCTAGCGTTTGTAATTATAAACCTAGACGAGGTAGTGATGTTTGGAAGAAAAAGAGATGAAACTCAATGTAACATAGAAAAGCAATGCTACAAAAAATAGCTTATATTTTGTGGTTTCCCATTCTCCAAGACATCAGTTCTGTTGCTAATTACCGATCCTGTCCTTGTTTCTTATGGCGTCATTTCTTTCACTTTCCATGTGTTGGCATCTCTTATTTTTCATCTTTTCCAACTTATTGTGCCACTGTCGATGGTGTTGAAATGGGTGAGAGACAAAATAGACTTAAGTTCTTGAATTCTATGAGAAATCAGTGCAGGTCCAGTCAATTTAAAAAGGTTGATGATGCCGTAGATTTCTTTCACGAAATGGTTAGGATGAAGCCTATGCCGCATGAGAGGGACTTTACTTTACTGATTGGAGTGATTGTGAGGATGAAGCACTACACAACAGCAATCTCCTTAATTAAACATATGTATTCCTTAGGAATGAGAGCTGATGTCTGTACTCTTGATATAATCATCAATTGTCTCTGCCATCTGAAGCAAACAGCTTTTGGATTCTCAGTATTGGGGACTATGTTTAAAGTTGGTTTGGAGCCCACAGTGGTGACTTTTACCACCCTTGTTAATGGACTTTGTATAGAAGGTGATGTTTTTCAATCTATAAGTTTGGTTGACCATATGGAAAAGATCGGGTATCAATCTGACATTCGCACCTGTGGGGCAATAATAAATGGACTCTGCAAGACCGGAAACACATCTGCTGCTATTGGATATCTTAGGAAGATGGAAAAAAGAAATTGGAAACTCAATGTCGTAGTTTACAGCATAATTGTGGATGGTTTGTGCAAGGATAGATTGGTACGTGAGGCTTTAAATTTGTTCTCAGAAATGAGTAGCAAAGGTATTCATCCTAATCTTGTCACTTACTCTTGCTTAATTCACGGTCTTTGTAATTCTGATAGATGGAAAGAGGCAATGACTTTACTGAATGAAATGATGGAAAAGGGAGTCATGCCTGATTTGCAAACTTATAATATCTTTATAGATGTTTTTTGCAAACAGGGAATGGTTATGAGGTCCAAAAGCATAATTGGTATCATGATTCAAATGGGGAAGGAGCCTAATGTTGTCACCTATAATTCGTTGATTGGTGGATATTGTATTCAAAAGCAACTGAAGGAGGCCATGAAAGTATTTAATTTGATGGTTGATAGGGGCTGTTTCCCAAACACCGTAACTTATAACTCTTTGATCCATGGATGGTGTAAGATTAAAAACTTGAATAAGGCTATGTATCTCTTGGATGAAATGGTTAATAAAGGATTAATTCCAGATGTTATCACCTGGACCTCTCTTGTAGGTGGATTTTGCCAAGTGGGTAAACCACTAGCTGCAAAAGAACTGTTTTTCAATATGCACAAGTATGGCCAAGTTCCTAGTCTCCAGACTTGTGCCATTATTTTGGATGGACTGTTCAAGTGCCATCTTCCTTCTGAGGCAATATCTTTGTTTGGGGCCATGGAGACGATGGATTTGGATTTTGACATTGTGATCTACAATATTTTGCTTGATGGATTATGCAACTCTGGAAAACTGAATGATGCATGGGCTCTCTTTGCTTGTATGCTTGCTAAAGGGTTGCAGGCTACTTGTCAGACATATAACATAATGATTAAAGGTCTTTGTAAAGAAGGACTACTAGATAAAGCTGAAGACTTAGTGATGAGTATGGAAGAGAAGGGATGTGCCCCTAACGGTTACACTTACAATATCTTAGTCCAAGGATTGCTGCAGAAAGAGGAGATTTCAAGGTCTAAGAAATACGTTCAGATAATGAGAGAGAAAGGGTTTTCTGTTAATGCTGCCACAATCGAATTGCTTATTAATTGCATATCTGCTAACAAAGGAGATGTGTTTCACGAATTGCCTTAGAAGTTTGTTTAAATTTAATCTCTCAACTCATTACATATTGAGTCTTCATATTTGATGCTTTTAAAGTTTTTCATTGCCCTTGCTTTATATACAAGAGAAAGTGAACACTGACATTTGGTGGAGACCGCGTTTAACTAGTAAATTTTGTCTTAATATTTGCTTACACATTTTAAAACTAGATCTCTCTCTCTCTCTCTCTCTCTCTCTCTACTCACTCACTCACTCACTCTCTCACACACACACCTAATGTGTTTATATATGGCAAATTGTGCTATGACCTATCAAAACTTACCAAGTCACTTAAACGCAAACCGAGATTTTTGCTCTCAGATAACACTTCAGGGTTGTCATTTCATCATCTGAAGTTGTCTGAGATCAACCATGGGATTGGGCTGCTTTAGATGCATGTTTAAGTTTCTAATCTAATTGCTTTTGTTATTCTCTTAGCTTAGGGTTTTTTTCCTTCACATTAGTAATATAAAGTATGCTTTAATTTGCATTTGCTTCCTTAGTGATAAATTTCTTCTTTTTATTGTGAAATTGTGGATAAATATTGAACTGGTTGCAATCCTTTTTGTTTCGGAAATGTTCACAGTTGTTATTATGGTGTTGAAATGAATTATTGGTGCTGAGAAACAAATTGTCTTTCTGTTGACTACTAGAGGCCATTTAAGACAACTCGTTTTACTAAGTTTCTTCCTGCTGTGTAATTGCTTAAGAATCATTTCATATTGTTATGGCCATTGTATGATAATTTCATGATAATTATTTCACTAAGGTCATTATCTGTGTGTTGTGATTAACTCAGGTGACCCATGATGGCAGTTGTAAAGGTAGAAACTGTTGGACAAGGAGACTTCTATTGCCAATATTAAGCCTTTCCATGGACATGGAGAGTGTTGGACAATTTATCTGCATTGCTTGAAAATAAAGCACCTCCAATTTGTTGATTGTTTGGACTTTGGTGAAACAGTAAATTCACCAGGTAATACATTTATTCATTCATGGATAAGATAGAAATTAGCGGAGCTTATAAATAGGTGTGAAAATTCATAGAGAAATACTGAAAAGAAGCTTTTCTGGAAAAGCTACGGAACCCTGCTTCACTTATTGATGTATTGTATCCAAATATTACATATTACCTCGGTCTTAAATGTAAGACCTAGTTTATAATGCAAATTGCATTATATTGCAATATAAACTATGTCCTACATTTAGGACAGAGGAGTATTTTATATTATAGGTCATCTTTGCCGCCAAGCACGTAGTTTGAACTTTGAATGGATATCTTGATTTCGATAATAGGATGGATGAATATGATACTATGATTAATAAATTGCACATTTCTCTCACTCTCTGATTTAAATAATAGACTGGATAATTCATGTATGATCTGAATTAAGTCTCTGTTGATTGTTGTACTGGGGGAAAACATGTGATAATTTACTATTTGAGGTTTTCTATTTTGGATAATATGGTCTCCTTTCCTGGGAAATCTTCTACACAGAAAGATTGAGGTACACGTTATAGTTTGCTAGATAAATGCATATAAGTTTTTGGGTCTACCAAAAGGATGATGATAGAATTGAATGAAATGTAATATTGATTAACATGAATCTGTGTGGAATGAAAAATGTTGGAGAAGTTTTATTAATCTGGATTTGGCCATAGTTAATATGATTTGTTCTCACTAGAAATTGAAGTCAAGCTTTCAGGTCTGTCAATCTAGAACAAAATCTAGTGGATGAGAAAATTTTGGTAAGAGTGAAGAAAAATTTATCAATATATCTTATGACATTTATTGTAAGACATATTATTTATTAACTCTGAACAGTTTACCTTTATTTTTGACAGAGGATTCTGTAGCCGTTAACGATGACCTTACTCTACAAGGAAAGGGAAATTTGAACGAGACTAATCTTCTGGTCATGGTGCGTCACTCTTGGACCACAAACTTTTACGTACAGCCCCTATAAACCTAAGATTTTGATGAGCATTTTGTTTTGTTCTGACTAGGGATTTTTTTTTGGGGGGGGGGGGGGGGGGGGGTGGCGGCAAAAATAGTAATATAGTGTTTCACTACATGCACTCAACATAATTAATTATTTTTAGGTGCAAAATTAGACATCAACAATATTTTTGGATATAAAAGTAGATATAATTAATTTATTTGGGAGCAAATATAATAATACCGTTAACTTTTGTTACTTTTTGCAGTGTGGGTCCCATCGGTCTTATCACTATTATTTTAATATATTTTTATAATGATTAAGGTATAAATGTAACAACAAACTATTGCACCTAATACAATTAACTATTTTTAGGTGTAAAAGTAGACAAACAATTTTTACAGTAGATGTAGTAACACCATTAAGGAAACTTAATTTCTGTTACTTTTTGTACTATGGGTCTGATCAATTTTCTCACCCTCTATTATTTTAATATATTTCTAAAAGGGTAAAGTTGAAAATTTAGCAATGAATTATTTCCCTATGGGCACTAACATAATTATTTTTCATAAAAGCATTTATAAGACAGATATGAGCATTTACATAAGAGCATTTTTTTTTTTAATAAGAGAATTTACAAGACAAATAAAGAGATTTAAAAGCATACAGTGAGTTAAAAAAATTTTACTGCACCCCATTCAGTCAAATAAAAGTTAGGTTTTATTAGTGGAAAGATGAATATAAGCATTTACAAGCTATATATGTGAATAACTAAATTTTTTTAACTCTCTGGATTCTTTTAAATCCGTTTATTTGTCTTGTAAATACTCTTATGAAAAAAATAAAGTAAGATCATTAATGTAAATAATCCTTTGTAAATGTTCATATTTGTCTTGTAAATGCTCGTTTGAAAAATAATTGTGTTAGGTGTTCATAAGAAAATAGTTTGTTGTTAAATTTGCACCTTAACCATTTTAAAAATATATTAAAATAATAGAGAGTGATAAGACCGATGGGACCCATAGAAAGTAACGGAAGTTGACTTGGGTTAATGGCGTTGCTATATTTGCTCCATAATAAATTGATTATATTTACTTTTACGCCCAGAAATATTGTTGATGTCTAGTTTTGCACCCAAAAATAATTAATTGTGCTAGGTGCACATAATGAAATAGTTACGTACGATGACCAAAATAGTTGTTATTTTTACACCTTAACCCAAAAAAAGAAGAAGAACGAACCAGATTTATCAACAATACCTCTGATTCAAACTTGCTTAAACTTGACTAATAAGAGTTACGCACAATAATGACCAGAAAATCAGTGGTTGGTTCAAAATTCCCTTCAGTAAGGTCATCCTTGACGGCGACAAAATTATCTCGTAAAAGTAAAAAAGAGTTAACTATGCACCCTTAATAAATAATAAGTCTTACCAAAAATTTTATGAGATATATGGATAAATTTGTCTTCACACTTACCAAATTTTCTCTCCAATAAAATGCATGTGAAACCAACCGATGTTGATCCTAATAGAAACGGTAATGTTTGTTTATGCAAAATAACTTAAACCAGAATCCAATCTGGTTTGACTTTGTGCCAATGAAAAATAACTTTTGAAAAAGCTATATTGTGATCGGAATCTCTGCCTCAAACCAGATTTGTGTAATGTGTTGTACCGAACAAGGAATCGTGTAATGTGATTTCAGATGGTGCTTGGTTTTCTAGAAAAAACCATATGCATGCATACCTTGCGGGTGCTATCATTGGAACCAGAAAGGTGAGTTTATCATTGTCTTTATGAAAAACTGACAAATACACTGAATAGTGAAGGCCTTGTTACGTACTTTTAAATATTCAATCGATTAATTGATAATTATAAAAATGAGAGCATCCAAAGTTGGAAGGGTTATTTTTTGACCGAAAACAAAAAAAGTTGGAATGGTTTTTTATTTAAAAAGTATTAAATTTGGTATCTTGGTTTTCCAATCAGAACTCGCCCGATAAAAAGTAAAGAGGACTCACATGTTAAAGAGTTGTTAGAGTCTATAGATATAAAAATTGTATGAAACTATTATACGTTGGAACACAAAGAAGAATAAAATCTTTGATGGTTGGTGAAGCAGACCCGGTTGATTCTTTTGTGTAATTATATAATATATATTTTTGGGTAAAGGCACTGAAATTTATGATGGTGTGGGTGGGCCAGCATACACAAAATTAGTATTACTTGCAAGACCAAGCTACTAATCATGCTGTGTCCTAATTTTCATATCTTAATTGCATTAACACACTCCACAAATCTCATTTTAATTCCTAATTCTGTTCTCTTATATCCCTTTAACCTGCTCCACAATAAAACTCTTTATCCCTTTAAATTTATTTTATTATTATTAAAATTAATTAATAAAATATATGGTTAGGGATCTATATTTGTATTAGGAGTTTTATGCAATTACTCTATTAATTTTCTTTGCCAAATTTTAATCTATTCATCGAGTATAGTTGGTTTTCAGTACAAGCATCATGTCAGATCAAGAATATGTAAAATATTAATATTTTATAATTTAGGACTAGTCATAAAATGTATTCATTTTTTAAGCATATATGAGAAGTTTCATAAAAATTGTAAGACTTAAGGACACAATAACATATATTACTATTGCTTTAAAAAAATTATTTTTTAAGAAAATAAAAAATGATATAATATTCAATTCAAAAGTTTAAGAATTTTTGTGAATGTTTGTTGAGAACAAATACATATTTAATAATTGACTTATTTATTATTTATCCATATGATCTGTCTAAGGGCCGTTTGGGTTAACGGTGGTAGAAGTTATTTTTTTTTATCTGACTTTTATAAAAGTGAGATTCTAAATGTGATTTATGTTTGGTTAATAGTGGCAGAAGTGATTTTTTTTTAGAAAAGCTAGATTTTTTAGTTTCTTCTCAAAAACTTCTTTTGGAAAAAAAAAAAAAAAAGAAGCTCAGTTGTCAAAACACCAATTCAAACATTCTATTTTTTCAAAAGCTAATTCCACCATGACATTTTTTCATAAAAAAGCCACGTTTGGGATGACGGTGCTGTAAACAAGGCATACATGCTGCGTAAGGTTTCTTGTGAGTAAGGTGGCAAGATTTATAGGCCAGACGCCTATCTCTTCTCTATGTAGAAGCTCCTTTATTCGGTGCCTTCATATTTAATCCAAGGTAAATGTGCATCCAGCACTTTGATTTATTTTTGGAGGTGTAATCAGTATTCTAAAATATTATTACACCCTAAACTATTTTTGGAGGTGTAATGATCACCCTAACGTATTTAAGGGTGTTGAACTATTTTTGGAGGTGTAATTAGTATTCTAATGTATTAAAAATAGAGCAACCACGATGTCCAATGATAACAACCACGACAGAGAACAACAAAACTAGGATTGGATGAAACAGAAGTAACTTTATTCAATTTTTTTTAATAATACGTTATTTTGACTCTACATTTAGACTTCAGTTTCTTTTACTCGGATAATTTAATACAATTTAACATATTCCTGCATCTGTGATTGAAACTGATAATTTACTTTGAATAAAAGTCCTTTCTAATTTTGACTTGGCTTTTTCTTTTATTTGGGTTTTGAGATTCAATAAGACCGGGGTATTTATTACACCTCGAAAAATACATCAATATCATTAAATATTTTAATGTGTTGATTGCACCTCTAAAAATAAATTAGAGTGTTAGATGCATGTTTACCCTTTAATTTATTATCAAGATCCATTATAGAACCGTACACCGTACGAAAACTTCCAAATTTAAAGTTTCAGAGTCAAATTACACCAGCACTATTATGATTATTATAATTGGAAAACAAATTCATGCAAACACATGGGATTTGAGTCCTTGACGGAGGTCAAAAAAAGAATGAGACGAGTAACACAAAGTACGAAGATGAGTTTTGCTTGTTTGTTCTTTAACTTTTTAAAAATATTTTTACGACGTTTAAGTAAATATGTGAAAAAAATATTATTTAAGCTTTCTTGGGAAAGTATTTTAAAAAGCATCTTTTGTTTGTAATTCCCAAATAAGCATATAAAAGAGAATTACAGGATAAATATTAAAAGTTATTAAAGAGCTCACTTCTTTTGGGATAAGAAAAATTCAAGAATGCCTAAAGCTAGAATAGAAGCATGGTAAGCTTTTGGGGAAGTCATTCAGAGTGGGTTTTATGAGGCAGAGAATGGAAAGAATGTGAAATCCAAAGAGTCCGATGAAAGTTACCCTTTAAGTAATGAATATTTTATTGTGTCGTTTTCTACAAGAGAGGATAGGGATTACGCTCTTTTGGAAGGACCTTGGATGATTGCTGGTCATTATTTGATGATACAACGTTGGCGGCCAAACTTTAATCCTTGGAAGGCAGATTATCAAAAGAAAATAGCTGCGTGAATTCGATTTCCGGATTTACCGGCGGAACTTTACAGTATTGAATCTCTAAGAAGACTAGGAAACCTTGTGGGAAAAACTCTAAAAATTGATAGAACTACGGCGTTTTCAGAGAAAGGAGGCTTTGCTAGAATCTGTGTGGAGTTGGATTTGCAGAAACCTTTATTGCCTTTCTTCAACCATTTTGGGGAGGACAGGAAGATTGAGTATGAGGGATTACATCTTGTCTGTTTTCAGTGTGGGCAATATGGCCATCATATAGGGGTATGTCATCATAAAATTCCAGAACAAATGAAGGAGAATAGGGAGACTCGTCCAAATAAAGCTCCAGAAAAAATCTCTGATGAGGTGAGGGATAATTTGAGAAAGAATGCTGAGGTTACTGAGAAAAGTGAATTAAAGGGTGGAATTTTTGGGCCACAGATGCTGGTAAGGCGGGATGTTAGTAGAAATATTAATAAAGTGGATTTAGTAGGATTAAGCTCTAATGGAGGAGGGAAAAAAGGGGTTACAAGTCATAAGGGTTCTCAAAAGAAAAATGAACTTAATTTTGCCAAGGATAAGGGAAAGACGGTTGAAAGGAAGGATAAGAGTGAGGGAGTACATGAGAGAAGGCGTCAAGTTGGGATGAATATTAATAAGAATGTTACAGATCAGAAGTGGATTCCAGTGGGAGAAAAAAGACTAATCGGGATTAAGAGACGTGCAAGAGAAAAAATGAACATGGTTAGAGGCAAATTATCGACACATGATGTAACAAAAGGGGAGGAGATTGGGAACCATGATACAACCGAAGTTATCTCCCTAAATCCTTTTTCTGTGTTGAAAGACAGGCCTAGTGAAACCCTGGAGGCTACTGAAGAATCACGTGGTAATGAAGCGAAAAAATCTAAACATGGAGATGGAACAGGGGAAATATTGCAAAATAGTGAAGTGTCAAAAGCTAACTATATCGCGGATCAATGTATGATAATTACAGATCATCATGATGACCTTTCTTCATTAACAATGTCTGAAGGTGGGATTGTTAGAGTGAATGAAGATGCTTTGATAGGGGATTCCACCCCAAAAATTATTAATCTGTCTTAATAAATTTCATTTTATGGAATACTCGGGGCACAGGAGGTCGCCTTTTTCCTAATCTTATAAGGGAAATGTCTCGGTTCCATAATGTGGATTTTATGGCAATTTTTGAAACTAGGTGTAGTGGGAATAGAGCAGTCCAAATAGCTGATAAGCTGGGATTTCAATTGATTCAAATTATTGATGCAGAAGGTTTCAAGGGAGGGATTTGGTGTTTGTGGTCTGATAAGGTGGGAAAAGTTGAGGTATTAGTGAAGCATCTACAATTTATGCATATCAGAATCTGTGGGAATGATCGTAGAAAGTGGGAACTGACACTTATTTATGCTAGCCCGATTTTAATGCAAAGACGAAAATTGTGGCAAGCTCTTTTTGAGTTGCGTGAAAAGATATATGGGCCTTGGGCTCTTAGTGGTGATTTTAATGCTACTTTGATGGCGAATGAAAGAAGGTCTATGGGTGAGAATATTGGGCCGGATAGAGAGTTCATTCATTTTGTTGATGCTGCTGTTCTAAATGATCTCGGGTTTAATGGACCTGAATTTACGTGGCATAGAACAGATTCTCATAGCAGACTTGATCGTGTTCTTGGATCAAATGAATGGTTATATATGTTTCTAAATGCAAATGTTACTCATTTACCATGGTATAAATCTGATCATCATCCCATTCTATTGCTTTTGGAAGGGTTAAGCAAGACGAGTCAGAATAATAAACCATTCCGGTTTATCGCAGCTTGGGTTTTACATGATGAGTTTGGAGAATTTGTCAAGGAAATTGGAGGAAGACTGGTGAGTGGAAGGAGACAATCTCTCTATTAACTGAAGATTGTAGAAGTTGGAACAAAAATATCTTCGGTCATACGGATAAGAGGAAACGGGAGCTAATGCGACGTCTTAATGGAATTACTAAAGCGGAGAAACAACATGGGCTTTCAATGGAACTTCGAAACCTTCAACTTCTTTATGGGGCGAGCTTGAGGGTGTCTTATTGCAAGAATCATTATTATGGGCACAAAAAGCTTGCTCTGAATGGTCTTTGAGTGGAGATAGAAATACAAAATTTTTTCATACTCGGGCTAATGGAAGAAGAAAAAGAAACTTTGTTGGGGCGATTCGAAATGAGGATGGAGAATGGGTCTATGAAACGCAATTAATTAAAGAGATGGCTTCTTCTTATTTTACTACTTTGTTTACAGAAGAACGAATTCAAAGGGAGAAAATCAATTGTCACAATACATATCCAAGAATTGAAGATGAAGACCTCTATCTCTTAGGTAAAGATATACGTGATGAAGAAGTAAAGGAGGTGGTTTTTAATATGGGAGCGTTGAAAGCACCAGGACCGGATGGTTTTAATACACTCTTTTACCAGAGTCAATGGAAACACGTTGATACATCTGTTTATGGTTTTATTAAAAAACTCTGGGAGTATTCTGAAGAAATTGCAAATATAAATAATACTTTTCTGGTACTTATACCAAAAAAGGAATCTCCGGAAGAGTTAAGGGATCTTCGTCCTATCAGTTTATGTAATGTGATTTTCAAGATTCCTACCAAGGTGATTGCTAACCGTATAAGGGTTGTCCTTCCTAAAATTATTAGCCCTAACCAATGTAGTTTTATCCCCGGCAGAAACAGCTCCGACAATATTATCGTAGCACAGGAGGTTGTTCACTCTATGAGGATTATGCAGGGCAAACGTGGATATATGGCTATTAAGATTGATATGGAGAAGGCTTATGATAAGCTGAACTGGAGTTTTTTGGAACAATGCTTGAATGATCTTTCATTTCCTCCTAATCTGGTCAGAATTATTACTCATTGTGTTATGACGCCTTCAATGCAATTATTATGGAATGGAGAAAAAGGTGATTTATTTAAAACTTCCCGTGGTGTGAGACAAGGGGACCCTTTATCTCCATATTTATTCGTAATTTGCATGGAACGGCTGGCTCACATAATTCAAGACAGGATGGAGACAACGACCTGGATCCCAATAAGGTTATGCAAGAATGAGCCTCCTATTTCTCATTTATTTTTTGCTGATGATATTGTTTTGTTTGGCCAAGCTTCTGTTTTTCAGGCAAATGAAGTTAAGGCTTGCCTAGATGAATTCTGTGAAAGCTCGGGTTTAAAGGTCAATACTATGAAGACTAGAGTTTTCTTCTCCAGGAATGTGAATCACAATCGACGAGCTGAGTTGAGCAATATTCTGGGGTTCCAAATGGCAGCAGATCTTGGTAAATACTTGGGAGTTCCTCTGCATCATAAAAGGGTGACTAAGGAGAGCTTCAGTGAGGTTGTCGATAAAGTGAAGAAGAGGTTATCTAATTGGAAAGTAAATTCGTTATCTCTAGCTGAACGTGCTATTTTGGTAGGGGCTGTCACTTCCGCTATTCCAGCTTATACAATCCAAACAGTATCATTTCCTCTTGGTTCCTGTGATATGATTGAGAGTAAAAATTGAAGCTTTTTGTGGGGCACAACGCAGGAAAAGCAGAAAATTCATCTTGTTTCATGGGATTCGGTGTGCAAGTCAAAGGGTAATGGTGGTTTGGGATTGAAACATGTTAAAACCCAGAACCATGCATTTATGGCCAAATTAGGATGGAATCTTATCAAGAAAAAGGATGACTTATGGGTAAGAATTATTAGAAGTAAATATAAATGTGGAAATGATTTGATGCCTCAAATTGATATGCAGAGGATAGGATCGAATACATGGGCAGGGATTAAGGCGGCATGGAGATTTGTGCAAGAGGGTCCCGAAGTTGAGCATGTGAGACAGATTGTTCGATGGAAACACATAAGAAATGGAGAATTCTCAGTGAAATCTGCTTATAAAGTTATTGCAAATGAAGAAGAGAACCAGGAAGTTTTATGGCAGAAAATCTGGAAGCTGAACACTATCCCAAGGTGTAAAACTTTTATGTGGCTCGTTGCTCACAACAAGCTTCTTACTAACGTGGAGAGATATAGAAGAGGTTTGTGTACTGATGATGTGTGTGATTGGTGTAAGAAAGGCCCAGAAACTGTGTTGCATGTACTTCAAGACTGCACTGAAGCTAAACGTTTGTGGATGGAAAAGATAACATTGCCACGAGATCGTTTTTTCTTTGAGCTTAATCTCAAGGAGTGGTTGAAATTTAATATTCGACACTTGGATTGGGGTGACTGGTTTGCAACTTTATGCTGGTTATTCTGGAAGAGGAGAAATGAATGTGTTTTTTAGCAGAAGAATGAGAATAATGAGAGCCTACAGAATCATGCCCATGCCATTATATCTAGCATTCAAAAGGAAAGTAAAAAACTAGTCGGAATCAACTTACAAGGCACATTAGTAACGGATAGGGGAGCCACATGGATGCCGCCAGAGGAAGGATGGACTAAAGTTAACGTAGACGGAGCATTTGCAGGGAAGAATGGCGCTGGGTGCGGAGGAGTTATTCGAGAAGCTAACGGGGATTTTATTATGGCTTTTAAGCACAGATTGGAGTTGGGTGATCATGTTACCGCTGAAATATGGGGTATTCTTGTAGGATTGAAGACAACTTGGGATCAAGGAAAGCGTAGAGTGGTATTAGAATCCGATGCGAAAGAAGTTCTTGATCTAATCAATAGTGATAATTGCCAGAATCATCCGGATGCTAATACAATAGCAGAAGTTCGCTCCATGTTGCAACGAGAATGGAGGATAGAATTGAGGTTTGTTCCAAAAAACGCAAATAGGGTTGCCGACTTCTTTGCAAAAAAGGCAATTTCTTGTGTAACGGGGTTTCACCCTATGTTATATTCCACGCTTGAGTTAACAGCTGTTTTAAAGCTGGATCATTATATTCCTACTAATGTAGGCTGAGTTTTAAGAGTTTCCTACTTTATGTATCCAAAAAAAAAAAGAATAGAAGCATGGAAAACCCCTTTTTTCCCCCTTTGGAAAAGAACATGGAAAAGCTCGCTGGATAGAGCAGAAAGTATTTTTTTCTTATCGTAAACAAAATAATTTAAAAAAAAAAAAAAAAACCATTATAGACTGACATGATCATCATCTTCTTGAAAGTGTCTCCTGCCTTTCTTAGCTTTCCGGAAAACATTATATGATATGATATCTGTTTTTGAACTTTTTTCTGCCAACATTATTCTCCGTGCTATACATAATATAAAAGATTTTAACTAATTCACAGAAAAATAAAAATTAACAGTTAAGTTATTAAAAATATCTTAAATTAATTTTTTTTTCATTTTTATCCTTATTAGAAAAAATATTTAAAAATTTAATGAGTGGACAAAATTAGAAATAAGCATTAATTATATTGACAAAATTGAAAATAAGTTTTAATTATTTTACAAGTGACATATGCTCCATCCGATCCATAATATATGACACTTTTATAAAAAATGCATATTTCACAATATAAGTCACCTCCTGTTTAATTAATATTTTTTCCCTGTTTTGCTCCTGTAATTAATATCCACTTTCTAACTTTGTCCCACTCATTATATCCCCTTCTCTAAAATAACACTATCAATATAATTAAACACATTTTTCAAGAAAGGTATAAGTGGAAAAAAGTTACATTTTGAGACATATTAAATTATTTAACTATCATTTTTTATTTCTCATGATATAGTTAAGGTACTCTATATTATAGACGGGAGGAAATATTGTACATCAAACCATTCTTCTAAGAACGCCATGTAGTGTGGACGGGAGGAGTCTAATATAATACTCCCTCTGGTCCTAATTATAGGACATATTTACCTAACTTTGGAGAAATTAAGAATAGTATTTAAATTAGTTAATCTTATTTATTTTCCTAAAATGCCCTTATTTAATACATACAAGAAATCATGTTTTGTTCATGTTGATCACTTACCTTGATGTAAAGCAAGTAATCTTGCCTATCATTAAAATGGAGTTATGCCGGTTTGGTTCGAGTGGAATTAAAGAAAAGGAAAGTTATAATTTTTAAAAATAGAGATGATGACGTTGATAGTGTTAAATTGATTTTCTACCCTTTATTCTTATAAAATAAAAGAAATAGTGGAATTGAAGTAGTAGAATTGAAGTGTATGTGACATTAATGAATTGCAAGTATTACTTACTTTATAGAATACATAGGTGTACTATAAAATTATTATTGTATTTCATTATTATTGAGAAAGTATCAATGGGGGTATTTTGGGAAGAAATTGATAAAAATTAAAATTTTGTCCTATAATTAGGACCAAGATCAACTCCCAAATATTATCCTATAATTAGCAAAGGAGGGAGTATAATGGAATGAACCAATGCCGTGTCTCTTCCATTGCCGACTAAGTGTGTGTTTTGGATCACTTAATTTTAGAGAATAAGTCCTTATTACGCAAGTCGAAATAAAACTTCTCTCAGTGCTCGTTTGGAATAACTTATTTTTGGGTAATAAGTGCTTATAATTCGTGATTCACGGCATACGAGGTAAGTATGTGAGAGGAGTTTTATCTCGGCTTACGTAATAAGGACTTATTTCCTAAATATAAGCTTTTCCAAACACACACTCATATACTTACCTCGTATACCGTGAATCACGATTTATAAACACTTATTAATAAAAAATAAGCTATTCCAAACATAGTTTAATTCATAATGTAACCTTTAGGTCCATCATTTTTTGGACTAATAACTTGTTTTTCTTTTTCTTTTTCTTTGATTCCAACTTTTCTATTTTCCCCTCTCCTTCAAGAAGCTTGCGTTGCGTGTCTGAATGAAGTCTTCACACCTCTGACTATTCTATAAAAGGATCCTCATCCCAAAGCAGAGAGAGTACATAAGCTAGCAGCCTCTCATACCCTCTGTTCATATCAATAAGCCCTTTCCTTCAAAGCAAAATCTAATAATGTCACTTCTCTCGGATCTTGTCAATCTCAACCTGTCTGATACAACTGAGAAGGTCATTGCTGAGTACCTATGGTAAGCTCTCTTCTCATCAGATATCTGTCTTAAACATCTTTCCTCGACTTAACTCAAAACTCTGAGAAAACAGGACTCTTCCTCTGTGTTTGTTTTCTACTCTGTTTTGTCAAGACTGTGATGAATATATGTTAGACCAATGGGTTCTTTTAAATTGTACGAATCATGTTATGGGGTTGATTTGCTTAATGAGAAGACACATAAAAATTAATCCTTTTTTATATATATGAACAAACAGGATCGGTGGATCTGGTATGGACCTCAGAAGCAAAGCCAGGGTAAATGCTTTTTTTTCTTCTATAGATGATTAATATTTAATCCTATGTGATTGTGAGCAACAAGCAAAGGCCACTTGAAAACTTACCTCTTTCTAAAATCTGAACTATACAGACTCTTTCTGGACCAGTGACTGACCCTGCAAAACTTCCCAAGTGGAACTACGATGGGTCAAGCACAGGGCAAGCCCTTGGAGAAGACAGTGAAGTTATCTTATAGTATGGTTCACACACACACACTCATCATCTTGCTGTTCTATCTATGCTTCTTTACTACTCTTACAGAAACTCACAAGTATAGTTTTCTTTCTGTTTGATGTATTGTCTCAAAGTCCGCAAGCAATCTTCAGGGATCCATTTAGGAGAGGCAAAAACATTCTGGTAAGCTTTTCTTGTAACTTGTGTAGAAATAATTAGTTTATTATGATTAAAGAAGCTATTCTTTCTGAGTCATAATCTTCCACTATTTTGGGTAAATGTTCACTTGTGGTGAAAATCTAATTTATTAGGTGATGTGTGATGCTTACACACCAGCTGGTGAGCCCATTCCAACCAATAAGAGGCATAATGCTGCCAAAATTTTCAGCCACCCTGAAGTTGTTGCAGAGGAACCATGGTACATATATACATATTCTGAATTTAAATATTTTTATGAATAATAATCTGTGTGTAACTCTACATTTTTAGGGCTTCAAATGTACTGAAATTCTTATGCAAACAGGTATGGTATAGAGCAAGAGTATACCCTTTTGCAGAAGGACATTAATTGGCCCCTTGGTTGGCCACTTGGTGGCTATCCAGGACCACAGGTACAAAAAGTATTCCATTTCCATTATTATATATTTGTCTTTTTTTATTTTCTTCCAGCTATTTAATTTTTCTTGCTCAGATTTACAGTTCTATTATTGATAATATGAATGGAAGGTCTTACAAGAAACAGTGTGAATCCACCACCTCACAACCAATAAGTGAATTGTCTTCTACTGTTCAATACTTGGGTTTTGGCAACTTCTATTGTTGTCCCACTTGCTACGCAATTGAAGGGCCATTTGATTATCTTCTTTGAGAAAGTAAAAACAATTTTTTTTTTCTCAATATATGTAACTCTCAGCATGCCAAATATTAAGTTAGGGCTCATAAATTCAATGTTACGCATGTAAGCATTTCTACTGGTAATATGTAGCTTTCTAAGTAGGTAGTTTCTCTTTTTGAATAAATCAGAATCAAGAAAGATGAGAGAGAGTTAGAATGCTTAGAAATTCTTTTTGCTGAAATTGGAACATGGTTTTTTTTTTCATTGGTCAAACTTGGCTGCCGTGGTTTCAACATTAATGGTGGCTTGTTGTTTGAGTAAAAAAATCTTGAGCTGATAATTTGAACAGGGCCCATACTACTGTGGGGTAGGTGCTGATAAAGCTTATGGGCGTGACATAGTAGACTCACATTACAAAGCTTGTCTTTTTGCTGGCATTAACATCAGTGGCATCAATGGCGAAGTCATGCCTGGCCAGGTAAAAAGATATCATCACAACAAAGATTCTGCCTTTTTCCTCATCATCTTGTTGCAATCTGATCTTGTTTGTGTTTTTATAGTGGGAATTCCAAGTTGGTCCTGCCGTCAGCATCTCTGCCGGAGATGAGCTCTGGGTCGCTCGCTACATTCTAGAGGTATATTTTATTATGAACACAAGTGCAAGCAAAAATGTCTAATATCAAAAGATTAGCCTATTAAAAAAGAAAGTCTCTTAAACCTTAAAGAAAACACCTTTATTAAGAGTCTCCTAAACCTCAATGAAAACACATTTATTATGAACAGGAGTTTATTTGGAAAGTTTGATCCCTAAAAGGCTAGCATTTTCGAGGAGAGCCCTTAGAATTCTTAAACTACACGTTATTTGTGAGACTTCATGACGTGGGACTCGTAACAAATTTGAAGCCAATCTTGTCACGTCTCTCTCATCTTATGAATGAAGTTACTGATGAGGATATATGATGGTTTTTGGTTGACAGAGGATAGCAGAGATTGCTGGAGTTGTGGTTTCGTTTGATCCAAAGCCCATTCAAGGGGATTGGAATGGAGCTGGTGCCCACACCAACTACAGGTATTGTTGTCGTCATAATTATTAATTATTAGTTGAGATTACTAATGTTTTATATATATTAAGAAATTATTGAAATGTGATATATATAATAATAACAATGGATGAAAATGACAGCACAAAGTCGATGAGGAAGGAGGGAGGATATGAGGTGATAAAGAAGGCGATAGAGAAACTGGGATTGAGGCACAAAGAGCACATTGCTGCTTATGGGGAAGGGAACGAGAGACGTCTCACAGGCAGACACGAAACTGCGGACATTCACAATTTCTCTTGGGTAACTAACTTCATTTGTTTTCATTATTCATTAGTATAAGCCCCACATGTTAGAAACACCCGCAAATAATTCGAGTCGTGCGTCATTAACCTATATTTAGATAGAGAGAAAAGTGAAAGAAAATGTTATAAAAAAAAACTTAGTAAAAAAAAAAATTAATACATCCAACCCTTAAAATAAAACATCTAGTTTGTAAGTGTAAAATGTACTATAAACTAGATATTATGTTATATTAATAACGAGAGGTAGTACTATTTTTAGTAGTTTTTCTTTCTAACATTTTTTTCCTATGAGTTTCTTCCTATCCAGATTTAGGAAGATTAAAATACAGTACTCAAAAGATTAAACAAATCCTTCCTATAGTAAACATGGTCACATAAAACATGGTCACATAACAACATTAATATAAAATCATAACGAGGGAATAAAATCGGCTAATTAAAACAAATTTTAGCCCTTTTTACTAATCCAGACCCACATTTTATCATATACACCAAGGGCTTCCCTCCATCTTAAGCAAAGTGCGACTTCTTTTGACACGCTCACACACTGAAACTCCAACACCAGGCACGTTATTGCATAGAATCTAAGAAATGAGTTGTATTACTGATGAACAGGGAGTGGCAAACAGAGGAGCATCGGTGAGAGTAGGAAGGGACACAGAGAAAGAAGGGAAAGGGTACTTTGAGGACAGAAGGCCTGCTTCTAACATGGATCCCTACGTTGTCACCTCCCTCATTGCTGAGACCACCATCCTTTGGAAGCCATGAAAACATCCTCATCACCACCAACGTTTGTTTCTCTCTGTGTGTGTCTTGTCTCTTTGACTCTCAGCTCCTTCATTTTCGTGACCATTTAAAATATGGCATCATATTGATATCCCACTTCTGTGGAGTTTAATAATTAATCATATATAATAATACCCCATCCCATCCAAATTGTTTACTCTTTATTAAAATTTTGCATGTGTTAAACGCGACAAAAATAATAATCTTTTGCGCTAATTAATACAATATTCGGTATCTTAAGTGTACCATCATTTTGGTTTTGGTTTTTTAACTTTCAAATTATGAGTTTTAATCCCTCAAGAAGTAGAAATGATCTAGGATTTATTAAATCATATGGAGTAGGGACCACTGTTTAAAACGGAATAAAATTTTGAGAAATCAAAACTTATGATTTGAAATTTAAGGAACTAAAATCATAACGACAGCAAACTACCTAATCTTTTTGAAAAAGTGTCATGCTTGTTTTATCAAAGTTTGTGAATAGTAATTTATAGTACTAAGGATCCATACATGAATTCTTATGAATATAAATGGAGGAAGAAGTGGTACTAATCATAAGAAGATTAAATTTAAATATAAGGAGGTTCTAAATAATTTAGTCGTTTAATCTACTCGTTAAGCTTGTAAAAAACTTAAATTCTCTAAAATCTCTTTATATTTAATTTTTTATGTGAAATTTATAGATAATGATAATAATACTAAAAGGTGGCTTCCCAGCCTTAGCATCAGGAACACAATTTTCTACATTCAGACTTGAGAGGCTAACTCTGTTTTTACCTCAGAGTTCCTATTAAACTATATTAAGAAAAGTCCCAAATTGATTATTTGAATATTAAAGTGAAGGTATATAATCTTAAGGTAGATCCTATCAAATTGATTTAAATCATTTTAATAGAAAGATCAATCTAATTCATACCTAAATCACTAAATTTAATAGTTCTGCACTCCAAGTTTAACAATATTCCTTCATTCTTATCTAAAAAAGAAAAACTAACGTGGAGTAGGAGGCACTAGGTACCTTAAGTAATGTCCAAGGTTTAATTCCTGAGTTGTGTATAAAGCTGCTGACTTGAGAGAGTCGTCCTGTTATAGACATCTATGATACCTAAATCCGGATTAATATGGGTTTGTTGAATTTTCTTGTGATATAGAGGCTAACTTGGGATATTGGTTGCGCATTCATGAAAAAAAAAAATAAAGGTCTTACTTTAGTTTCTTTTTTATTTTTTAATTGGTATTTACTCCGTGTATCTAATTAATCTCACATGGAGCTTTGGATTGCATTTTGGGAAAATGTTGGTATGAAGATGATAACAATGAGACAACAAATGCGTGGAAATATTGAAAAAAAAAAAATGATGGAATAAAATGAAATGAAATGAAAATATCCGTCTTTTTTTTTTTTTTTAAAAAAAAAAAGGCCAACTCAATTATCAACTAGGAGCAACAAGAGACAAGTTGCCAACCGTTGATGACGTTTGAGGCCTCTCTGGTCGTTTCAGTGGGGTTAGCGTCCCTACCCGCCGTTGCTATCAATTCAGGCTGCTGCTTCTTATTTTTAATGAAATTAGTAAATATCCCAAGTATGTTACGGGGTATTTTAGTGGAATTTATAATTTTTTAAAGGATTAAGTAGCAAATTTGTCTTGGAAGTATGGTTCAAAGAGCAATTTTGTCTTGGAAGTTTTTTGGGATCAATTTCATCCGAAAAGTTTCAAAACGTAGCAATGTTACCATTTTCTATTAAAAAATTAACAGTCAACGTCAATTTTTTTAATGGTCAACGTTTATTATTTAACGGAAAAGGGTAATATTGTTACGTTTTAAAATTTCCGGGGTGAAATTGATCCCCAAAAAACTTTCAAAGTAAAATTGCTCCTAGACCCATAGTTCCTGAGTAAATTTGCTACTTAACCCTTTTTTATATCTAAAAAATCATTAAATAAGCAGGAACTGAATTATTAATAATAAATTCTTTTAAAGACAAATTTTGAGATTTTTAATACGGATATACGTACCGTACAATTTATTATTCTTAAAAAAAAAAAGCTGTATATTCAATGGGCCATCATTGTTGAAGCTGTAAAAAAAGCGGGATGACTTGGTTGAAGATTTGATTGTGAAATGAGGTTTTCAATGGGCCATCATTGTTGCTTCTGAAGCCAGCACACCTACGTGAGTTTGGAATAATTGTTTGGTATATTCACTATTCACTTGGATAAAAAAAAAATTGAAATTAACAACACATACATTGATCCCATAAAAAAATGAAAACGGAAAAATAAATGAGATGGCACTTATTTTTTCTGGCGGCAAGTAACCCAACACACCCTTCATACCTAACCTATGAAAAAGCAGAAGGCACCTTGATGGATTAAATGATGACAACATATTAATTAAGACAACTTGATGGATGAAATGGATAGGTGAAAAATGTTGGAATAAGTTTCATGTATTCCCACTATTTGTGACATTGGATATGTATTAATTATTAAAACGCTTACCTCATGTATTATAAATTATGTTAGAAAAATAACTTCTACTGCTAATCCAAATATATACTAAGTGAGTCGGATCCAAATATATACTAAGTGAGTCGGATCGGAGGTAATACTAATACTTACGTGATACTACCTCCAGTTCTAAATATAAGACATAATTTGTAGTGCAAATTACACTACAAACTATGTCCTATATTTAAGACAGGAGAGAGTACTTCATGACATGAATCAATCAATTTCAAACTGCTTCTAATCATCTTGCACAGTGACACTAGGCTAACTCCCCCATAGTGATTAATACATAGAAAGGAAGAAAATGAAGATAATTGTATCAAAAAAAAAGAAAATGAAGATAATTGTATCAAAAAAAAAGAAAATGAAGATAATTAACATGTCTTTTCCACCCTCTTGAGGAACTTGGAAGGAGGAGAGAGAAGTTTGTGAAAGTTAATGAATGCTACTCTCAAAGATGTGATTGTGCAACTCTCATTAATTATAATATTTATATTTATTCGAAACTATGCCACGTTATTCATCATATATAAACAGTTGATCTCCTTTATTCTCTGTTGAATATGTCACCGAAGTTTCCTCCATTTCCGCGTCTTTCTCAAAAGACAATGCTCTGTCCTTAACAAATACGTAAAAGATAGTAGCTTTAGGTGACAATTCGCACAACAAAATACAAGTATAATTTTTCATGTATAAATATTTTATTTTTTTATTTTTATTTTTAAATTATTCAATCATCATCACGTAACATCTATGCCTATGAGCATAAATTTACAAACAAATACACGTCATTCACGAGTTATCGTTTTGTCTTAAAAAATTCTTTTACAAGTCATATTTTGAAATTATGAATATATATACTTTGATTCCTATATTTGAAGACCAAAAAATTACCAATTTGATTCTAACTGAAAAATATCCTGTCTTTCCCAGAAAGTAGATGTTGATTACTTAAAATCCAAGTCTTGGCTCATCTCTATGATAAAGCACTAGCGAAGAAACAGAGCTTACGCTTCAAAACTTGATAATAACGCATTCACAGTAACAATATCGGTGTGACATGTTAAGAATTGAATTTTCATTGTTATGAATTCTGATTATTAAATAAGCCAATATATTATTAATCTTGTTCTAAAATTCAAACAGCCAGGAAATTTCCTAATTTATACTCTTCACGACCTTTAGTTCTCAACTTGCCAATATTCTCTCCTAAGAAACCCACCACATCCTAGAAGATCAATTCAGAAACACACAGTAGAAGAAGAAGGATCAATCAGACCAATTCATTATCACAAGAATCGTATTCATTCTAAAAGCTCCTCTTCACATATTAGCAGCACCAAACACAATAGAATAAGCATCAGAACTCCTCAATCTACACAACCATATATTAATTAATCATACTATTTACAAAATAGAAAAGAAAAAAGGCAGAGCATATCTAAATGTTCTCTGATAATTAAGAAAAAAGAAAAACAGAGCAAAACAGAGAAGCAAGTCCTCTGTCTCTGGCTCTGATGCGCGTACGCGTAGTTAGTAATAATACTAAGGAATAGACTCCGTCCATATAAAATTTATGAAGCCTACGAGTCACCTACTGAGATTGGTCGGCCGGAGATCCCCAACGGCGACCGGGAAATCTGCCTAGAAAGATCACGGAGCACCGGTCTGACCTCCGGCTGGCCTGGCGACCAGTCCGGAGCATTATTCTCCAATTCCTTCTTGATCTTTCGAACCTGACTGTGAACGGGAACACCCTTCTGCTGAACCTGAAACCCATCTTCCTTATTGACGTCCTCCATAGCCAAAATCAGACAAAGCTTGGATTTTTTGTGGTGTGAGAGAGTAATGAGACGACCCCTTCAAACCTCGAGGCGAGAAAAAACAATCCGGAAGGAGAAGGATGAGTAGGTTATGCTATATATAGAAGAATGGGAAGTCAAGGTTGAAACGTAAGAGTGAAGGGAAAATAGGGAAATTTGGTGGGAAAGCTTTTATTATCCGATGGAATCGGTTAGGGATTTGGACCCGATTGGACCGGACCGTGTCGTTGACCCAGATTGGTAGTCTTTTTTCTTTATTACCTGCGGGCCGTCGTATTAGTGACAAGGTTATTTCAGCCGTTGGATGAGATGGATTCGGTAAATCGTGTGGCCACAGTCACACAGGGCATTTCTTTATGTGAGTATAAGGAATACAAGTTGCCTTCTTTGCTACTTACTCGTCTTTTCCTTCTCATTCTCAAAATCAAATATGATCCATATCCAATAGAACTTTTTTTTAAAAAAGGTGTGGAAGATGTAAAACAAAAATATGTTTTCATTTTGAATCGTTCAAAGTCTTTTTTCCATGTTTTTTTAAGAAGAATGAGCTTTTTGGAATTGAAATAAATAGTAAAACTCAAATGTTATGATTATTTCAAAAATTAAATCAAGTTAATGCAAGTAAAGAAAATATGCCACCAAGTGTGAGTAGATATAGAAGTTTAAGGTTTAGATCGGAGTCATTCGAGTGCTTGCTTGGGATAGCTTATTTTTGACAATAAATGCTTATAAATCATGATTCACGGTATGCAAGGTAAGTATGTTAGAAGAGTTTTGTCTCGACTTACGTAATAAGTGTTTATTTCCCAAAAATAAACTATTCCAAATACTCACTAACTTAACTAACTTATGTTAAGCAAGTGATTGTGAGTTCAACCCTTCGTGAAGATGATGTGTGTGTGTGAGCTTTTTCACATGGGGAATGATGATAGGAAAAAAAGAGTTTATAGTTTAAACATTTTTAATATAATTAAAGAGAATCATGTGAGATTATAATAATTTTATCATATATTATTAAGAAAATTTACATGCGTGTGTGACTATAAACTATTTCAAAAATTATAGTTTTAAGAAATTTTAATAATGTTGGCAGACAAAAAGGGAATCTTAACAATAATATTTCAAAACTTAAAATTCCTGAAACTTTGAAGCATGTGGATTGAGATGAATATAGATTTTGGGATATTGATGACGCTTATTCTCATCAAGTTGCCAAATTGGCTATTGGCATCACACATTGTGGGACTATTCTAAGTGCAATTTGCATAAAAAGTTAAATTAGTGTTACTATTGTGCCACTATTACACTTGTTGGTAAGATAAATTCATTTAGTTTAATATATGCATATGAACTGAATTTTGCAATGCGGCTAAAGATTCGGTCAACCAACTTGAGTGATTAAACTTTGACCACTACAATAAAAAGAGGTTCACCAAGGGCCACAACCCCGTAGATCAAGACAAGACTAGGTTCATTATTGACTTCAACTTTGTGGCGAATTTTACAAAAGAGCTTTATTTTCAATAAAAACATATAGGCCATTCAAATTTGGGATTTGGGTCCCTCAATCGAGTCATCTTCAATTGATGCTTAATTGAGTGTATCTACTATTAGGGCTTGTTTATGGCCAAAAAAAACTATAGATTGTGATTTTTTTTTTTTTATCAAATATAGATTGTAATTCAACGATAATAAAGTAGTTACAAATTTATATTTTTTTTGAAAAAAATAAACAATCATCTTTATTTCACAAATCAATACTATTAGACCATAGTCGATAACCAGCTGCCTCACTTATAAGCATTTCTGCCTCAATTGAAGATACTATTAGATCATAATCTAATAGTTTATATCTTTTTAATTGAGATCCAAACTCATTAAATTTGAGAGACTTGAGTTTTTTATGGGATATGAACCCACCAACAACATCCTTATATTAGAAAGTAGGATTTGAACCCAAAACTTAATTTATGGATCTGAGCTAATTCCGTATAAACTAAGCCAACTTTAATATTGACCAAAAAGTATGATTACCATTGGTCCTAAATAAATATAAAGCATAATTGACTTATTTTGGAGAGATTAAGGAAATTAAATAAGTTATTTAATCATATCATATGTTGTGTATTCTTAGATTATATATCAGTTTATAAATTAAGCCAAATAGTTTGGAGAAAAAATAATAAATGTAAATGCTTTAAAATAATTTAATTAGCTTCCTTAATCTCTCTAAAAAAATCAACTTTATCTTATATTTAGGATCAGAGGGAGTATTAATTAAGCATAGATAAGTACAGTTTCCCGGGATGATTTATGTCATATGTTGTGTGTGTTTAAGAATACAACATGAATGAAAAACTTACAAGATGTAAATGACAAAATTGTGTTCCTTTGTTTTATAGGGGTAATGACGAAAATCGGCATTGTGGCATCCTAGTTAAGCGTAAGATGCTACACACTACATAAGTCCCAACACTTGTATAAAACTAACCCAACTTATAAAACTTGCACACAAGACAAACACAAGTTACAAAATGTTTATTTGGGACATATTAAAAAACAATGTACTTTTATATTTAACGAGATAAAACTCTTTTTCCATAATGATTTCACATATACGAAATTACTTTGTACGTGGTTAATGAAAGCATGGATCCTCATAGTTGATTTTTGCAAGACAAAGGAGGGAGAGTGGAGAGGTCAAGAATTGCGGAGCCTATTACATGCTAAGCTCATCCTCCAAAATAATGTCGTTTTGATAGCATATTTATGGAATTGATCTTGGTCTTAAATATAAGACATAGTTTTTATATATATATTTGTCAATCCTTTTCTAATTCACTCCTATGAATGCTTTTTCAACAATAATCAAGGAGGAGGGAAATGATGAAATTAAGGAAGATGACTAGGATGATTTAGAAAATATATGTCGTATTAAGTAACTTAACTAACTTCCTTAATTTAATCAAATGACATAAATATGTCTTATAATAAGGACTGGAGGGAGGATAATCTTTTAGATTTGACTTTTGATCACAATATAAAATGAGCATCTCCCTTTCTATCCTCGTCCCCTCTTTACTCTATATCGATCCATTCTCTTACCTAGTACCAGTACAACGGGCCAGCTCGCGAGTTGCGGGCTGGCCCGTCATGGGCTGGCAAAGCCACCTGTCAGCCCAATCTATTTTTTTTTTGTTTACATTTTCACTCTTTTTTTATTCTCACCCCCTTTCTCTTTCACCCACTCACATCACATTTCTTTTCTTTTATACATTTGTGTTATGAAGTCAATTTCATTATTGCTTCCCTTTTTTTTTTTTTTCATATACTCACATAATAAAAACATATAAACACATCTCTTTTAAATTTAATAATAATAGAGTAAATAAATATAATATAAAGATAAAAGTGTTAAATAAAAAGAATGAAAAATTAATCAAGCACAGCATCAAAGGAAAGACGAAAAGGATATTCAAATTAATTTTTTTAAAAAAACTTTAAAAAAAAAAAGAGGGGCCAGCCCGCCAGCCCGGTGGGGCAGGCTAAGCCCAACCCATTTTACCACTTCTACCCTTACCTTCCTCCATTAAAATTTCTCTCATCCCTTCCTTTCATTGAGTCAAAGGCAACGTTATTGTATTTGTCCACTTCTCTCCACTTATTTCTTCTCACCATTAAATCAATTATGAATAGTTAAGATATTAAATCCTATAAAAAGTAAAATAAATATAGAGAATCCCTTAATAAAGGTATAAGGATTAAAACTATTTAAATCAAGTTAACGGTGAAAATAAAGAAATGAAGTAAATTAAATGATAAAGGAAGTGACGAGGTCCTTATTCTATGTAAGTTGTTGGTTCACATGGATCACAATAGAGGCTGAGTAGTGGATATGGTGAGTCGACTATGTAGCTGTTTATTTTAGGTTTTTAGAAGTGAATTTATAATTTATGAAGTCAGTATAAGATGTTACCAAATGAGCATATATGTCTACCCTCAAATAATAGCGAAAACTACGTGACCATAATGCGAGCCCCTTCTTTTACCTAAGTAAGACGCATTATATATTGAGTATGAATATCTTTAATAATTTAAGTTTTTCTGTAATTATAAAATTAATCATATTTAATTAATTTTGTCTGTAGTATAAACAATGGAGGGATGGATTGGACGACCTATTAAAGGGTTGGTCATGATGGGTTTGTGTTGTTTGCGCAACGTGTATCATAGAGAACGTTAAGTTGAAGGCACAGTTTTAAAATGGGAAGGATACGAAAGAATTAGTCCCCCAACAAAAGCTCGTGTGACACGTGAGATGGCGTGATCTTTCAGATTCGCCGTGTCCATTATTGCTATTGCTTCCACGTCATCACCAACTTGCCATGTCAACTCATCTTTTTTTATTTGTTTCTGACTCAAAGTCTTAGTCTTCTTGTTGTGATCAGCCATTTTTCTTCTGTTGTTTGTTTTTTTGGACCAAGCTGAGATCAGGCACATTCATCTTTGAAAACATATCTTAGTGAAATTGATGCATGAGGGGAAGAGAATAGAGAGAGAATGGAGGATGAAGAATAGCAACAAGTGTGGTGTAAATAGGCCTTACCTAATACCTGGTTAGAGAGTAATAAGGTTTAATTTGTTTAATAAAGAGGTCAGACTTGATACCTATTTAAAGATTTGCTTGTTTAATTTTAACAAAGATGACTTTTTTTTTAAAAGCCTAATCTACAAGTCTACAACCTATGATATATTTATTATATATATAATGTTGAATTTTAGGTCTTGTTAAATGATTATTTGTAATATGTAATTAAATCAAATTTTATTTTAATTTAATATAGGCTTTAATTTGAAGCCTGCAATTTGCATATATGTAGGTTTAGAAGCTATTTATAGCCTTTAAAGTATGAAATATGATGTATTTTCATAGGCCTACATTACAAATAGGCTTTTTTTAATGTAAGCCTTTAAAAAAGGTTCAAGTATTAGCAGACCATCTAAAAAGCTCAAGTTTGGGCCTAAAAAAACATGCATTAAAGCCCAGGCCCAAACCCATACTTTATGCCCCCATTACATGATCATATCTATTAGGCTAAAGTCTGATATCACCCAACCTATTTCCACTCATAGCAAAAAGGAAGGGTGAAAGTGGAAGCAAATAAAAGGAGAATAGAATAATTTGAAGCAAGGAGGAGATACTCAAGTATCCACTTGTTTAATTCATATACAAAATAAAATGTACCGAGGGCAATTTATAATCTTAACCCTAAACTTAGAATCATGACAAATATTCTACAAATCCTAAATATAAGTAGTTAAGTACAAATATTCTAAAATCTAAAAGATAACAATAAACTTCAAATTAAAACAAAGAGTCAGCAAAATATTTGTTTTAGTTTGCTTTATTTTAATTTTAGTCTCTATAATTTTAAATTATAGGTTTTCGTACCTCAAGAGAAAAAATTGTCTGGGTTCTTTTAAAATTGCAAGGAGCAATGTTTCAGACATAAAAAAATTTGGTCTATGTACATAGCTTTTTTTGATTAATACAATTACCTATTCCATTCAAAAAAAACAAAAACAAAAGCAGAAGTGAGAATCATACTGTGACACCAATTATACAGAATGGAAGCGATTAGGACTGGGAAAATGGGTCGGCCTGAGATGGGGTCGGGCTTAAATGGGTCGGTCTGTTTTGACTCGAGTTCAAAAAAGTATCATTTTTCAACGGCCCAGCCTGTTTAAGGGAAGCCCGCAGGCTTTAAGCCTGTTTAATTTTTTTTTTGCCATGTCTTTTTTTTATTCTCCTAAAAATTAAATTACCTAATTTAAAACATAAATATCATCAGCTCTAATTTAAAACATAAATATTATTTAAATTTGATAGAACACAAATAATAAGACTTAAGTCCAAACCATAATTAATGTTAATAACAAATCAAACAAGTCCACAGCCACAATCAAACAAGCCTACAAGCTTCAAATGTCTGTAATAATATAACATCTGATTTGGATTTTGGCATACACAAAAAAAAGAAAAAGAAAAAACAAAATCAAAGAAGATAAGCTTCAAATGAGATTTGAGTCAATGTGAAAGCTTTTCTAATATAAGGGTTACGTTAGGTTAACTCTACCCTCTGACTAATGCTTGCTACCCATTGCCTTGTGCCCATTTAAAAAAAAAAAAGTTAAACGGGTTTAAAAGGGCCGGTCCTTTTAAGCTCGCTTCTATTTGGAGCCTCTAAATCATAGGTCCACCCCTTAACGGGCTCGGATCTAAATAGACCAACCCAATTTCCCGACTCTAGAAGCGATAGGCAATAGAATAGGAAGAGCGATATAACAGAAGGAGAGAGAATATGAATAAAAAATATCATATTAAAATATCTTCTATAATAATTTTTCTACCGTTTATATATATATATATATATATATTGTCCTGATCCATCAAATGATTTTAAAATTCAAAGTCTTCTAACATAGTTATTTTTGTCTAAACTTTTTGAACGTTATTCAAGGATAAAATAACACACACACACAGACACTCTTTGAGCTATTTTACTTCCAACCACACGAAAAATTCCTCAATACTCTAAAAGTATCATGTTATCTTAATTTTATTCAATGAAAACATAACAACTCATCTCATTTTAATCTTACTTGGATAATAATTCATCTAAAAAAATTCAAATTTTATCTTTGTTTTTAAGAAAAATGGTTGATCATTTTGTTTTAGTTTTTCCCCAAATTAAGATGTTTTTTCTTAAAAATAAAATAAAATATACTTTTTTTAGATGAGTCATCAGCTAATTAGGATTAAAATAATTTGAGTTATCATATTTTCATTGAACAGAGTTTAGATGACGTGGAGAAAGAATTTTTCACAATCCCCACTAATGGCGTTTTCCCTGTTTGATTTGAACAGAAGTTAAAAAGTTTTGAAGGTTGATTTAGTATATATAGTAGCACATTATTTAAGTCAACACAACATCCTATAATTTTGACCCCGCAAGTGATGTTTTTTACCATTATTTTAAATATTTCTCTTGTACTTGATATTACAAAGTATTAATACCAATTTTGTCATATTCGAGTGTTACTAAATATTAAAGGAAGAAAGGTTCCCTCCAATATATAACTTATTTGAGAAATCCTACATAGAAGTGATTTCTTGCAACTGGCATTCTCATATATCCTCTAGCATTTTCATATAATCTAACACGCTTTGCAATTTTAATTAAGTTTTAACTTTTAATATTATTCTATCATGCCATTTTTTTAAAAAAAAAAAACTCCCGTAATAAATAAATAACAAAAAATTAATTACTATAAACATATAGGCCTACGAGGACAACCTAATTCTCATTATATGTTTGTCTAATGTCTACAGATTATGAACCCATTTCCAAGTCCTTCAAATAACCCATGAGGAAACCAAATTTGAACTTTAATTTGTTAATTATTCTCAAACTAGAATTAGATGTCTTCAAAGCATTTTCAACAACTCCTTTTCCTTTGTTGTATGCTATTAATCGTATCCCTACTAGGTTGTCATAGTACTTAGGTTTATAGTTATTATATGAAGTTATAAAAGAAAAAGAGAACAAGTCTTTCTTTCTTTTTATTCCCACTTCAACAATATCTCTCTCAACACTATTAAAATTTAGTGGTTTTAATAAGAATTTTTATTATAATAATTTATAAGTGTTTATCAGTGGTATTTAAGTTATAAGGCAAATCTTGATCTTATTTTTAAGCATCCAATAATTCACCTAATTTAGTAACAGAAAAAAAAAAAAACTCATCCAGCTTAGTGTCGTTTAAGCTGTGGATAGGATGAACACAAACAAGAATTAAGAGTGGAATAAGATTAAGAACTATGGAAAGGAGACAACAAAAATAAAATAACATTAGACATTTGTGATTTGTTTGAACTTTGAAGAGATAAAACTTGAGGTTACACTTTACCTTGATGACATCTAACTAGAGTTGGGAATTAGGGCCGGCCCAGCCTTACAGGGTTGGCCTTTTGACGGGCTAGAGCCTAAAAGGGCCGGCCCTTTTAGGTCCGAGGTAAGAAAAATTGCTATTTTTTAAAACCCGACCCGAAAGCATAAGGACCAGAAGATATTTTCATAAGATTGAACAAATTTTATTTCTTTTTTCAGTTTTTTTTAAAAAATTATAACAATGGAATTCCTAATTTAACACATAAATATTGTCAAAATTAGAGTGTAAACGGTATATATCATGCAACAAACAAACACGGTCATTAAGTCATAATCAAAGGTAAACTATTGTTTATATACCACAATTACAAATAATTAATGAGGAGACTTGACAAAATTAAAAATACTTCTTCTAAATATGTCTTGAAAAGTGTAAGTCGTTAATAAAATAAACAACACAAGATATAAATAAAACAATCATAAGCAAATAAGTCAAAAAATACAAAATTGGTAAGAATACTTATGAAATAAGAAATATTTTTTATAATTTTTTAATTTTTAGGATTATTAATATAAGATATTCTTATGAAACTTAATTCTAAAAAAGTTAATATTAACTAAATATTTACAACATTATTAACAAAATATAAAAAATCAATAATAATATTATCTTATAAATAATTAAAAAAAAACATACAAGGCCTAAAATGCTAGCCCGTGGCCCTACAGGGCCGACCCTTTTAAACCCTTGGCCCTACAGGGCTGACCCTTTTAGGCTCGCTTTCATTTTTGAGGCAAAAATCTGAAACCCGGCTCTTATAAATTCAGGGCCTAAAAGGGCTGGCCCGACAAGCTTATTCCGTTTCCCCAGCTCTACATCTAACAGTCTTTATTAAAATCTTCTCTGTTTTTTATTTAAAACAATTTAAAGACACGAGTTCTCCCATTAATTAACGAAATCCTCTACTTTCTCTTGATAATCAATTACTGTCACTTTTCTGGTTCTTTACTCTATGCCCTATATTCTCATAATTACTTTAATTGCCACTTATTCCATCCATCCATCTTTATTTTTTAAAAAAACTTGTTAGGTAGCTCATTAAATATGATCTCATTACTTAAATTTATGAACTTGTGGTTAATATATAAATATTATCCTACACTATTGAAATTTGATAATGAATTTTGAGTTAAAGTTTATTTTTATCCTGAAAGTTTTCACCAATGAGTTGTGGGCATCCAGAAATTTAAATGGTTCAATCTCATTTAAAAAAAATATTAAAATTGAGCAATGTCACCCTTTTTTTTAACACTGGGATTAGTTGACTGTTAAATATTACTTTTTGACCCACTTTTGTAAATGTGGCAAACGAGAGGCTCACTCAAACTGCCGCAATCCAACCATTTAATCATCAGGAGTCGTGATGATTATGTTGTTTATTCTTCCCTTCTTCTTCTTCATCTTTTGGGTTTGTGATTCATGTTGTAAAGATTGTATCTTTCTGTTGCAAGATGGGGCTGTTGAGACATTATGAAGTGTTGCGGAAGAACGTATCAAATAATTGGCGAGAGAAGCCATATAATCATCCTTTCTGCAGTGAAGCACAGATCAATCTAGACTTAATTCACCAGTATTTCATTTCGTCCTCTGTTCTGATTAAAGATAAAGTTGAAACTAATCATGATTGTAACATCTAAAGATTTAACATTAAGAGCCTCCTATAAAGAAGATCCCATTGGGGTTTAAGATGCAAAAATAGAGAGAAGCCGAAGTCATGCATGAACGTGTTTCAAAACGTTGGGGATGGAGAATTGTAAAAGGAGGAATTAAATGTGGAGAGTTTCAGACTTTCAGGTACATGTCAACTTTTTAAAAAAAAGTGAGTGGATCCAATCCAATAATGCCTATCACTGCCAAATAAAATGGTACAAAGTCATCTTCTAACTTAGTGTTGAATATAGAACCGATAGTGATTGACTTGTCTCATCGATCACTTTTGCTCTATCCATACCGGTAATAACGGTAAAATGCACTACTTCCATGAGTGAGAATAATAGCAACACCATTATATTTTAGGGAAGGAAGAAATATATTTGTGACCCTCTTTATTAAGAGAATTAGGGTGTGTTTGTCAAAGCGGTAAGGAGGCTCAAACGTACGGTGGGCAGAAAAAAGCACAGTGAGAGTTAATATGAATGTTTGGGAAAGCGTTAAAATAATCTGACTTTGCGTTAAAAAAAGAGAGGGGTACAGTTCTTTTTATTCCTTTTGCTTTTAATAAAAAAATAAAATAATATTCAATAGTTATATTTAATTAATCTCTAAACAAAATTCATATTTGGCCATTTGTTTGAGAAATAATAGAGAAAATACAAATGATATTAATTAGGGAAAAGATTGTGTAAGTAGTATTCAATAAAACTTATAGCATTTTTAGTCATTTTCCATTTCAACTTGCTTTTTAAATAATAATCTAAACAGATTTAAGGTTAGAAAAAAAGTCACTTCCACCACCGCCAATCCAAACATAAATAACATCTATAATTTGACTTTTTTCTTATCTTACTTTTATAAAAGTCGTATTATAAAAAAGTCACTTTTACCACCGTTAATTCAAACGGACACTTAGATGTCAACTTGTAACCCCAACTTACTAAAATGCGGGTTCCAAATTAAAGCCCCCCCCCCCTCTATACATGTATACCTGTGCCCCTGTTCTAAGCATTACATATAAACAGAGGATTTCAAGAGGGGAAAGAAAGAAATTGGAACAGAACATGAAATATATATTACTATAAGGCTAAACTAGTTCAGGACTTCAGGTATGCTAAAAAGTCTATTGGGTGGGTTGTATTCGAGAATTTCTTCATGGATCTTCAAGCCTGGTCTTGCAGAACCAAGCAATTCCCCGGCATTCAGGGAGGGGAAGTGACATGGGTGATGATGTGGCTCTATTGGTGTGCCATGTCAGTCAAACAAAATAAGTTTACAGTCAACTTCAACATTTTTTAATGGTGGGGCATTATTACTTCATTTTTAATATTTCTAAGGTAATATTGAGCCTACAAAAACTTCTCGATACTTGTTCCTTCGTGATGATTTTCAGGGCTAAAGATGACCCTTAGCCTATTCTATGGTTTAGATTTTTAAGATGAGTTTGAAGTGGTAAAAACGAAGGAAGAAGTGAAAACCAAGAATAAGTTAGAGTATGGTGACAAGGTATAAGAAGACTTTCTTATGAGTCATGTTTCATAATATTTCATTGACTCGTTTGAGGTGATATTTTACAGATTTGAATGGGGCTATAATGAGTTATTTTGATGGTCTATGGTTTGATTATCAAATGTTTTTGTGATTTGGGGAATCCACTTTTCTGAGGGAGATGCCGCCCAAATTTTTATAAAATTAATATTGATTCGTTAAAAGATTAACCCTGAAAATATAGCTTTAAATCAAGTCTTGAACCAAAAAAATATAGTAGAAAACCAAGCTAAAGCCAAAAGACCAATATTGGAACATAAAGGTGCTATGCCTAGGACAAGAAGATTACATATGGCAGCCTTGAGAATTTGCTAAATGTGAGTTTAAATAAGGATTCCTCATAAAAAAATTTATGTGGGAAATATAAGTCAATACAAAAGTGAAGATTTATGTTAAAGAAGAACAAGTTTGATAAGTGATCAAGAGATTTAGGATGATCAATGGCTGTAATGAATGAAATAAATGATGTATGTTATGTCTTTAGTATCATGAGAAATCTAGGAAGATGAATTGGGTATTTGATCAAGTAACCTCAAATACTGGAAGAAAAGTAAAGCAAGAGAAACTAAAGCTTAAAGCGAGCGACTTTACCCTTTCTAGTATTTAAGTTGTGCTCATGTTTTTGTTATGTTTCTCAACATACCATGAGTTGAACGATGAATGCTTTTCTTGAATTGTGTCATGACCATATGGTGTTGACAGTTACACTAGTAGAAAATAGATGTTTAGGACCAGCACGTTTAGACCAGTTATAGAGGATAAAATCTAAAAAAAATGATCGGTGACAATTTTGTAATTATAAAGAATTTCTGAGACCAATTCCTTTAATATCAAGTCTAAAAGATATTATTTAGACCTGATTTCAAACAAATCCATCCAAAAATATATATTTAAACCAGTTCTCTCTATAACTGGTTTAAATATATAAGGAATTAAAAAAAAAAAATATTTACAACCTTTTAGACTGGTTGTATAAAATAACCAGTCTAAAAGATTAAATTTTTTCTAGGAGGTCGACCCTTTCCTATTTTCTGTTGGCTCTTACCTTCCTTGCTCTTCTCGCAACTCTCTCCTCTTGCTTGCTCCTTTACTTGAATATTCTGCCAAAATTTTGTTATTCTTTTAGTAGTGTCCAGTTCTGAGTTCTGAGTCCTTGAAGAACTAAAATCGCTCTCTCATGTAGAATTGTAAGGATGTAATTTTCTTGTCTGTTTTCTAATTTTCTCTCCATTCTGCTCTAGATTTGTTTGCTGAGAGAAGCAAGGGAAAGAAATAAACTATTATGAGTTTGCCCTAGTACTTCTTGCTTCTTCTTATTTGTTTGCCTTTTGTTTTGAGTTTTAAATTTTTGGACGCGTTTTCTGCATTAACATCCATCATTGCTTCGATCTGATAATATTTTCTTAGATTCCTCATTCTCTTCTCAGATCTTGTTATTTGGCTTTGTTTAATCATTTAAGGTCCTCCTTTTTTTCCTGACGTATAATTTGTGACTATGGTGGCTAGGGTTTGTCCCTCTAGGAGGCTCTCCACTCGGTTACTGTGGTTGGCGGCCAGGTATGTACCGAGTCTTTAAGTTCTTTCATTTTTCTTTTTAAATCTCCAATTTTGTGTGGTTGTTCTTTAATGTTTTGAAAATGGATGTTTCGATTTTGTGCTTGTATGTTAAAAATCAGAGTTTATGGAAATTGTTAGTCTTGGAAAGTGTGGTAGGAAGAGGTTTTCTGGTTCATGGATCTGGTAATGCTCAGTGTTTATCTTAGCTTGAGTATCTTGTGTTTTTGTTCCTGCTGTGTAGTTAAGGAAGTGTTAGAAGGAACAAGTATGTTGCTGTACTTTTGGGCAGCATCCAGTTCAGTGTTTTGCTGTACTTAGTGTTTGAATCTTTCCTTCCCTTGATGTTGTTCCCCATCTTACTCCGACGGCTTACCTGGATGTAGCTTAGTGACCAAATACATTGCGGTGTGTATATATTCACACTAGATGTCTTTACTGCTATCCAGGGTGTTTCTATTCTGCAGAAAGAAAGAGGTAAGGGAATATACTAGGGGGTGATTTGCCATGTACTTTATTAGTCCTATTACTTAGATTTGAATTCCTGGATGATTTGATGCTAGAATTTGTGATATTGAAAATTTTTGGGACTTCACTCGGTGAAGTAATGACAAACTCATTTTTTCACTTTTTTTTATTCGTGACTTGGTCTATTAATAATTACTGTAATTGGTCCTATTGTTCTTTTTTTTTTTTTTAACTTTGTTCACTATTTTATTTGTTGCTAATCTGAGACATGTCTCCAGCTTTGAAGCAATGCAACTAGACACAAGGCAAGTCCTTATAATGTGTGTTAAAAAAATTCATCTTTCTTCTGGGTTGGTCAAAAGATTTTATGAAACTCCAAAAACTCATTTTGATTACAACATATCAATCATAGTACTATAATTCTATAATCTATTTTGTATCTGATTCACAAAAGTATTTTTTTTCAGGAATCTCTCTTCAGATTTTGTAAAATTGGATCAAGACATCCTCTCACTACTTGCAAGGAAGAAACAGTTGTAAGTATATGAAACCAAGGACTTTTGGGAACAAATTAAAACTCCTGGGTAAGCCTTACCAGTAGAGGATTGTGTTGCCTGGATAGCATTTTTTTTTTCATTAGGAATTCTTATGAATTTTTATTCAATGCTTGCAAAATGTCCTTAAAATGTTCTTCCTTGTATCTTGCCCAATTCCGTCACACATCCCCCCACCTATTGGCGAAAGGAGATGGCCCTAGTGGTGCCAGCATTCGTTGTGATGTTTATATTCACCCATCTGTGAGGGTGCATCCATTTGCAAAGGTAATTATTGCTTCCTATTATTTGATGGTTAGCTAGAAGGAATTTTGACTTTTATAATCATGTCAGTCATTGTGTGCTTTTGGCTATGATAGTCCAAATTTTTCATGCTTTTATTAACTATTGTATATTATTGGTTGCGTGATCTGTGGCATGAGCATCCATTAGTTAGGACTCTTTTGGTTGATGCTCATCATTTATGTTTTGCAACTTTTTTTATTTCAAGTCAAATGGTGTTATATATGCTTTACAAGTTTAGTTGCGCGATATCTTAAACTGTATTATGATAGTTGGCAGGAATTATTGGCCATTCAACATTAAGGACCAAGAGCTATTAGAATTTTTGGTCAGCTGGTTTAAGGAGAAAGAAAAGAACAATTATTTGGAGTATGTATCTAGTTGAAGTTTCAGGGTCCTAGTGGGTTTCTGAATGATTTCTTTTAGGGTTATTGGAACATTAGTCACAAGGATATTATGAAGTTTTTCTTGAACTTAGTTTTTATTTTTTTGGAGCAAGACTATGAATGGTATGAATTATGTTTTCATTTGTATAGTTGTACATATGGTTATATATTTCTTACAAAGGTAGAAAAATTTCTTACTTTCTTACTTTCTAGTTTTTTGTTGTTTCATTTGTTCTTTTATTTGGAAATAAAGTAGTTCTCATAGCTCACCCAGAATTTATGTCATGATAAAAATTATAAAACATTTTTTTTTGTATTGGAGATTATTTTTAAAAATAATCTCCAACAAAAAAAGGCATTATTTATTTATTTTTTTTAAAAAAATGCTACTTTTTAGACCAGTTTTAATCACAACCGGTCTAAAAAATAAAAATAATCTCCAATACAAAAAAAGACACTATTTATTTTTTTAAAAAAAATATGCTACTTTTTAGACCAGTTTTAATCACAATCGATATAAAAAATCCACTTTTTAGACCTAATATAAAGTCACGTGACTTTTTAGACCTCATCTTTAGGAACCGGTCTAAAAAATCACACTTTTTAGACCGGTTCCCATGATAACCAGTTTAAAAAGTGACTTTTTTAAATTTTTTTATACCGGTTGTATCGAGACTTGTTCTAAAACCAATTTAAAAAGTAATTTTCACCCGATTTAAAAAGTGATTTTTATGCTAGTGGTTCTATACTTTTATGTGCATATTCTTGACTGCAAAACAAGTTTTAGCTATGCTACTTGCTAAAGAGTTCAATGATATAAGCAAAAATTGATTGATTGAATGATAATTATTTGGTACTGGAGTTTTATTTAAATCTCACACCCTCAATAACTAACTATGCTAGATTACATGTTTCCAAGGGAAAAGCCAAAGTAAGAGGTAATGGTAAGTGGAAGGAGAAATGAACTTGCTATGTCATTATATTGCTTTCAATTGAAAAAAGCATAACAAATTCTCTGAGTTGTGTAAATTAAATATGACGCCTTAACATGTATTTTTTATATGAAATGATGCAAAATAAGTGACTATATGCTCAAATAGCATAGCCTTGAAAGCATGATTTTATGATGCAAGATTATAATGGTTAGGCTTAGGCTCTTTTTAGAGCATAGTCATATTTTCATTATGTGCTATATAATCAAAAAAATCCAATGCTCATGATAATTTGTATGTTTATAGTAGAAATTTCCAACAACAACAGGTCGATTAGATGATTATAATGAGTTATGAATTTGTAAAGATGCAGTACAAAAATCTGTCCAAGAAACAAAGCAAGTTTACAAAGGTAATAAACTGTATTGGATGACATTGTTTAAGGAAAGCATTGTAAAACTTTTCTCATGTAAAGAATTTCAAAAGCTTTCCAAATAGTTTTAGACCACACTCATGATATTTCTAGAACGAGTTACAAATTTAAAAAGCTGCACCAAAAATCTGTACATACCAAATGATTAATGGCCCGGGGATTATAATGCAAGTATAGAAAATGATGGATTTGACATTTTTAATAACAGAGATTATGACATCAGATATAATGCTCTACTCATGATTAATGATATGAGTCTACGATGCCTTAATAATTAAATTTGCTTATAAAAACTTGTAGTTATTCTTAATAGGGAAAATATTGCGAAGACTTTTACTGCATTTTGCCAATACACCTGCCACAATTTCTAAGCCACACAGTTTTAGAAACCACTTAAACGAAGAAAATTTAGAGCGAAAGTAAACGTAGAAGGCAAGCCCAAAAGAACTTTAATTGCTGAAACTAGAAAGAAGAGAGGATCTAAGAATAATCCACCCCCAAAAAAATTAAGTATGTACAAATGAAAGTCAAGTGAAAAGGAATAACACCATAAGTTGATGTTATATATAAAGACTTTAGGTTCTGCAACTAAATCTAGAAAATCTTGCCAAAAAGTTTTTAATTTTGACTTAGAAGGAGTATATACAAATATCAGAACAAGACAGAAATAGGTTACTCACAGAGTTACTCATTCCAGTGTGTATATATTAAGATACAAACACAGCTTCTGCTTCTCCGGAAGCATGATGATTTACAATCCAAAACCAGAAGCCCATAAGCACATTGGTAGTACCTTTACATTGTATTAAAAGCTAAGTGATAGATGACTGGCTAAAGAATCAGAAAAAGCGGAAAACTCAAAATGAAAGTAGGAAAAGATAAAATTAGCAGAAACCTAAAACATATTTGACGAATGGTACATCAAGCTGCTATGCACCTGATGGTCTTGCTAGTTTGGCTGATGTAAATTTCATTAAGCAATGGATTTTTCAGGATGACTTTTGGCATACAACTACAAAAATGTCCTTCTAAAGAATCCAATGTTTGATGAAATTTAGATCACCTAAGCAAGGAAAACCATCACCAGAATAGCAGCTTGACATAACATTAGTCAAATGTGTTTCAAATTTATTATTTTTTCCTTTTCTTCTTACTTCCAAACCATGTTAGTTTTGAGTTTTGAGTTTTTTCCTTACACTTTTCGCAGACATCTGTCACTTTGCTTTTGGTGCAGAAAAAAGGCACAATCTTTTGAGCTTTTGAATTTTTGATCTTCGACTGTAAATCCAAGTATCCAACCCTGATAGCTAAGAAGTAGAGTTGTGTTTAGATTGTAACATATGCTCGATGCATTTAGCAACTCTCTTAGCATCTCATTTCTACCATGTTCTAGTATTTGCATCAACTATCTTCAAAATCAAAATTTAGAATTTTCTTGAAAGATTTTCTAGTTGCCATTGCAGAACCTTAAAACCCTATAACAATAGTTTGAGGTGTTGCTCCTTCTCTATTGACTTTCTTTCGTACATACTTTCTTTTTTAGGGTGGATACTTCTTAATTCTTCTCTTTTTTTTCTAGTTTCAAAAATTGGAGTTCTTTTAAGCCATGTTTGGTATCATGGAAGTGAGAGGGTGGGAGATGGAAGTGGAAGTGGAACCCATATTTTGTGTGTTTGGTAAGGTGGAATGCACTTCTCTAGGGAAGTGACTTCCATCAAAAGTGATGGAATTGGGTTCCATACCCAACCCTAGGGAACTGGCTTGGACTCCATGGAAGTGAAATTATATGATTATTATACCCTCTTGTATTTAATCAATTCACAAATTTGCCCCTCCTGCAATTTGACAATGTTGCCTCTCTCTCTAAGCTCCGTGACTCAACCTACGACAACCTCCCCCACTTTCTCTTGCGGCGACGGAGAGTTGGCGACTGTGAGGATGGTGGCAGCAAGGAATGGCAATGTTGACGAAGGTTGTGATGGAGACTCCAAGTCCTTCAACGACTTCTTCAAGTTCTGACTCCACCATCGACAACATTAAAAACCCCAAAGCCAAGCTCCATGAAGTTGACTCTGCTGTCGACGTCTTCAGGCAGGCGGTGAGGACGATATTCAGATTTGAGAGGAGGAGGCGACGACTTCAGCTCTGTGGCGATGAGGGAGAGTTCATGAGGCAAATGTCGCGATTCAGATATGAGAAGTTGCGATAAGGGATCCAGCCAAAGCTCTTCTTTATTCTCATCGGTGGTAGACAAGTTCCGAAACTCTTCTTCATCCTCATCGGAGAGTTCCGAAGCCAAGCTCCATTGTTTAGATTTTTTTTTTTTTGGACCAAATACCCTGTTGTTTAGATTAATTTTTCTGGATTGGGTTTGATTTGATTTCTCCGGCAATGGTGGTGGACACGTTGTGATTTTTTTTTTTTTTTTGCCTGAGAAGAACACATTTTGATGACCGTGAATAATTTTTAGCAGGTAGGATGTTTGATAGGTTGGTTTTTGGTGGGGGATATTTTTTTTTCTTGAGAGTATTTTAGTATTTGTTCATTATTAATACATATTTTAATTAAAAATTATATCGTACCTCCCATATTATACTAAATACATTTTAAATCTCACTTCCACCTCCTCTTTTATTTTTATTTTCACATCCAATTTTATAAAAAAATTTCTACTGTAGCAAACAGAGCATTGAACTTCCCTTCTAATATTTCCTTATTGTCGTTTTTTCTCGTCATCTTTGGTAATTTCTAAATCCTAACCATCCAACTAATCAGAAAGCTCATAATGCACCACGTCATCAAGCAACTCTGTTCTTCACTTCTCTCCCTCTCCCGACTCTCAAGCCTCGGTTAACAAACCATCTCTCTCCTTCCTCATCTTCTTCCTCTATTTCTCACCGCCTAACAAAGACCTCCATGGCGTCATTTGGTTTGTGAAGTGGATTTTATCTCTGTGGACCGAAGTTCGTGGCGGCAGATCGGTGGGATGCTATTCCGCTTGCGTTTTCGAGATTAAAGACGGCAGAAATTGCAGAGAGACAAATATTAAGAGTCCCTTACTACCTTGAAATTTTCTTTCCCCTTCAAAGTTTTTGATATTTTTGGTTTTGCAGAACAAAGAATGCACTGAGGCCTCAAATAGATAATTTTGCGTTTGATTCTAGCACTTGTAGAGCCTGTTTGGTTTTACGGAATAGAGGCCCAAACGTACGATTGTGGCAAAAAAAAATCATTTTGATCCCAAAACACATGTTTGGGATAGCGGTGATGATGACTTTTGAAGTAAATAGCATCTTAAAACACATGTTTGGGTGAGTGGGTGGCTGAGAGAAAATAAAAGCAAATACTTTTTGAGTATTTATAACTAGTTGCATAATTCAGGGCATCTGCACAATTTTCCTTGCTTCTTTATTTTTTTCCAATTTCCTTTCCTTCTTCTAATAGTGTACCACTGTGGAATAAAACAATTATACATTTATAAAATATAATTGGATCGTAAGTTTAAAATTCAATTTTTAACAAGTAGTTTTGAGAGGATTGTGCTGGTTTCTCCAACCAGGTCCTTGTGTTGGCTGTGGGAGTTAATTCCACGGATTGTATCTTCTCTTTTCCCACTAAGAGAGAAGTGTACTTTGATTATCAGTGGATTTCAGTAATGTTTCTAGCCATTTATGTTGGCTCATTGCAGAAACATGTTGCAAGAATTTCATACATATACATATAGTGATTCCCTAGAAGGAAATCTGATAAAACATCTATTTAACTTGATGTTCAATTCTCTCTCAGTTTGCACAGAGAGGAAAAAAACAACAGAGAGGCATTCTTTTATGAACGTCTGAGTCATTAGCGAGGTGAAGCATTTTGTGGATGATAAGGAAGGAAAATAAAAAAAGAGACATAAGATGAGAAGAAAAAAAATAAAAAGAAGAGAAAAATTGTGCATAATGTAGGTTGTAAGGTAGTTTATACTATGGAACAAAAAACTGGACCGGACCGGCCGGTCTGACCGGAAAACCGGTTCTTAGTCCGGTCCGGTTCGTTGTTGAGAGGGGGGAAGAGTTGAACCGGTACAAAACCGGAAAAACCGGTGGGTTACTGGTTCAACCGGTTTGCTTTTTTTTTTTTTAAAAAAAAATGAAATATCTCTGGAAAGCGTGTTTTGGGACAAGTGAAGGCTGACATATAGGAAAGCGTGTTTTGGGACAAGTGAAGGCTGACACAGTGACACTAGAACTAGAGCATAGGAAGTAGGAATTGTTCTATTAAGTCAGTTTCTCTCTCTCACGGTTTAAATAATGCTTTTATAAATAGGTTTCAGTTTTTTTCCCAATATAAATAGGTTTCATATATCAATATATATTTGAAAAGTTAAACATTTTTAATATTATCTATTTTTATATTAAATTTTTAACAATTTTAATTTTACTTCAAGTAATCAAATCTAATATAATCAATTAATTTTATCTATAGAAGTTTAAAAATATATTAATATATATATTATTACTAATAAATTGTAATATTTTAATATGACCGGTTCGATCACCGGTTAGACCCCGATTGACCCATTAACCCTTGAACTTGTTCCATGACCGGTTCATTACCCGGTCCGGTTTTTTGTCCCTTGATTTATACTTTCCGACAAAAAAAAGTAGTTTATACTTTACATAGGAAAAATTATATCTAGTACACATTTGATTGTTTTTTGTGTATACAGAGAGAGATCTTCATCATTCATTATGCTGATAAAGTTTCTCATTTTTGTTATAACCCACTGTTTCAGTAGTTTTATTCTTATTTCTTTTCATTTTGATGAATCCTTCAGCATTTTAATCAGTGAAGAAGTATTCTATTGGTGTATGTTACACTGACTACGAGACTCTAGCAATGTTGAAGTGGCTTAGACTTCTATAGTTTTAATTGGGTGCCTACAGCTTTAATTTCTTAACCACATTTCTTTTTTCAAAACTTGTTTTAAGAAACAATTATTCAAATAAGTTTTTTCTTTAATTTTTTTCTAAAACTTTTTTTCAAAAACAATTATCCAAACAACTTTTGCCTGTGTGATTTTGTTGTGCCTGCACTATCCAATTATGCTTTGACCCGTAAAAAAGGTATTCTTTAACTAAACTAAAGATGCCATGTGTTGATGTTTCTGTGCTATAAATTATTATTTTGTATTATCATAGGCAATGAAATGCAGCCACTTCGATATTCATCTTCGGATGTGGAAAAGCACAAACTTACTTAAGAATCAGATGCTTTGGAGCCCCAGCATGAATGTCACATGCTATCCAAAGAGGTGGAAAAACCTTGACTATGGATTCTATTATGATATTGAACCCAAAAATCTCTGTGGAGAAAGAAAATGCCAAACCCTTGCACAAGAATCAATTTCAGATTATTTCACAGACTCAACTAGAAAAAGGAAGACCGAATTTTCATCTGAGATATCACTCTACTTGCGTTCTCTTACCTTTGATCCATCTTACATGAATGATGAGAGAAGGCCTACGATTTGTAAAGCTGAGGCTTTTGAGAGTTACTGATATTTCAGATCAGAAAATTGCTGATGCCTACTTCAAAGGTACCATTGTGTACTTAATAATCAGTCTATCTGTTTATTTTTCTTTACAAGACTTGCTTGTTTTATTTGATTCTGACTTCCACCGATATATCAACACCCTCTGTCACTAGGCTTATGCTACTGAACTTGTTCAGGAAGAACACCAAGCTTTATGACTCTCTACTGTAAGTCTAGTTTACTTTGGCCTACTATTGATTCATGGAGGTACATGTTCTTTATGATAATTGAATATTGTGATCTGGTTTCAGGTCAGTGCAGCTTGGGGCTATTTGGCTCAGGTGCTTTATTCTTTCCCATCATGCGTACAAGCCTTGTCGCTCACTGTAATTAAATTTTACATTGCATGTGTGTGGGAACATGCCCTCTAGCATACTCATCTCTCGTTCACCTAACAATTTGGGAATCTTGGTTTTTCAACCCGTTGAGAAATATCCACATTTATCTTCAAAAGGTTCCTTATTTGATGAGTAATTATGCTTGGCCTACTTTTAAATGATAACCAGAATTTGGGAATTTTTTCTTTTGAAATTTTCATTTCCTGGTCCATATTCTGATATTCATTTGTCCAAACATAAATAGCCCATAACCCACAGGTTTCCATACTTCTTGCCTTGCCTTATAATATCAACCTTGGCATTTGCTGCGTTAGTTGCCTGTATATGGCTCCCGTAAGTATAGCCATGAATTCTTTTTGTCTATTAATATTAACAATACTTTTTTAGTGTCTGTATTAGCGTGTCAGATTTGATTATTGTCAAGTTTAAATGGGTAGTAACTTTCCCAATGTGATACCCACATAGTGAAAAAGCCTCATATTTGTCACAGCTTCGAAATCTATCAATTTTTTTTTTTTTTTGCTTTTCTGTTCCTTATTTTTTTAAATAGGTTTCCAAATATTTCAACCATGTAGCATATAATTATATATACATGTATTTTAAACTGTTTTGTATTAACATTTTTGTTTTCAAAACCGGCAGGAAACATTTCACAACCACAAGATTACTGATGAGTCCGATGAGGATGAAGAAGCTTTAAAAAGTGAAATCACAACAGGAAAGAAAGTTCAGAATGATGAAATACTCTTCCTAAATTGGCCAATGATGTCATCCATTATTATTTATTGTGTTTTCTCACTGCACGATATAGCTTATACAGAGGTATGCTTCTTACATAATAATAGTATAAATAATTTTATGCATTTCATATACTATGTTTTCAAAACTCAAAAGAATCAAGTTGGTAATGACATGATCTTTTGTGGTGTGAAACGAGGTTTTTGTCTTTCATCTTATAGGCTATATAGGGAATCGCTATTTTACTTTGTGCAGGTTTTCTCATTATGGGCTGTCAGTCCTCGATGGCCTAGGGGGGTTTGAACTTTTCAATTGACTGTGGTGGTAATATTCTTTTAATATCAGGTAAATCCTTGAGGGCTATGATATTAATTATAAATTGTGTTTCCATCCTAATTTTCGTTCCCCAAATATTCTGCATAACTTTACTGCATTTAAGACAGAACAGATATGCATTAGAGAGATATATAGTGTTAATTTGTTTCCAATGTGATATATCTATCAATTCAAGATTATGCTACTGATTAGTACTGACATTTTCTCAACTGGTTAGGTGTTAGTCTGTTGCTCTACCAAATCTTGCTGTATCTATTTTTGGAGAATGTTTGTGGACCTGTGAGTCTTGCTCACATTTCAGGGGTTAGTTTACCCAACCTTTCATGAAACGATTATTATGATTCAGCATTTTCATTTTCTCTTGTTTCTCAAACTGTACTGTTATTTTTTTGGGTGATGTGTGCAGGTTTTATCCATACCTATCTTGCAAAGTCACCCTTTCATAGCATTGTTATCTGGCTTCCCAATGGATCTATTGGTTACTTTTGTTTCTATCCTTATGCTTTGTCTTTCTGTAAGTTCATATGTTCCTTGGTTTTACCAACCACAATGAAAATATGAGAACACAAAAAACAGAACGCCATCTCACTCACAAAATCCTACATAGATTATGAGCTTGCCTGCTTGTGAATTTTTCTTTTCCAGCAAACAATTATTACAGGATTATTTCTTCTGCAAAACAGAGCAGTGGTAAGATTTTTTTTTTTGTGTTCATAATTTATTATGATTTATTTTTCATTTCAAGTTGTGAGATTATCGTGATTGAGTTGGGCTAATATTGATGCTTCATTTTGGAAAAACAGGAACAACACCAAAGGGGAGCAGCTAATGGTATTGCTGTGACTGGCATGTCAATTTTCAAAGCACTTGGCCCTACTGGAGGTGATGCATTGTAAGTTTACTTTTCATTTATCTGTTTAGCTTCTTATATGAGACTTCAAATTACATTTTGCATCTCAAGTGACATCTGATAAAAATATTAAAATTGGAAGTTGGTATCTTAAGTCAGCTGTGTTAGCTTTACAAATAGTCATTTAACCTCAAAACAATTGCTAAAACACTGTTAAAGTCTGAAACTTTGAAATTAAAAATTTTTAACTTTATGAATTGACCACCGTCTCCGCAGGCCGCTAGCAGCTGCAAAGACACCTTCACGACGTCATTTAACCGATGAGTACTCCGGATGTGAACGCTAGACATAACGGCGCCAAAGATTCCTGCTTATCTTCTCTGCTCCATTACTATCCTACTGCTTGACTGGACCGGAGATCATCTTGAATTGCCGCCGCAGTCACCTTCAGAGGTTGCCAGAGGCGCCTTCCTTACGCTCCAATCCGTTCAGGTCGATTCCAATTTTTCTGCTGTTAGATAGGACGAGGACTGGGAGGAAAACTATTAATTTTTTCCGCCGTCATTCTTGGCATAGGGAGAGCGATTTTAGACGAACAAAGACCACATGAATCTAGTGAAGGAATATTCCGAGATTGAGTAGAGGAGTTTCTGATACTGGGTAGGATTAGCATTAGCTTGCTCTTAGCTTGGCTTCGATCAAGACCCAGAAGGCTGCAAGATTTTCCCAAACCCACCGCCTCTTTTTCTCTTCTAGTACTGATACTACGATACCCTCGCTTCCACCTCCTATAACATTTGATATTTTGAAAGAATGAGAGACCTTGATCCAAGCCAAGCTCTAGCATCAGCAAGTCCTAGTGCAGGGTCTCCTTCACTTTCTCAACGAACCTCATTGGCACCTACATAGCTTGCAATTCCACTTTCCATGCAGTTTTGCTTCTCGAGAGCCTCCTACCCCTCCCTATTCCATATTTTCTGGTGGAATCAATTGATAAAGTTGGCAATTCATGGTAGTTTTCCTGATCATGTTTTGGGATTTTACCGTCGGATGAGGAGATTGGGTTGGATGCCTGACCATTATACCTTTCCATTTGTTTTCAAAGCTTGTGGTGAGCTCATGTCATTCCATCACGGTGATTCACTTCATGCCCCAGTGAGTATCGAACAGGGTTTGAGTCGAATGTTTTTGTTTGTAACGGGGTAGTTGCAATGTATGGGCGCCGTGGTAAGCAACATTATGCACGTAAGATGTTCGATGAATTATGTTACAGACGTATTCAGGACTTGGTTTCTTGGAATTCTGTTGCTTCTGCTTATGCCCAGGGTCAAGATTTCACTAATGCACTCAAAATGTTTGACAAAATGTCAAATGATGATTGGATATTCCCTGGTGCTGTGTGCCTCATTAATATACTTCCTGCATGTGCTTCAATGGTTGCATCATCAAGAGGTAAACAAATTCATGGGTTTGCTACTAGAAGTGGATTGTTTGATGATGTCTTTGTGGGTAGCGCTATTGTTGACATGCATGCCGAGCGTGGTAAGATGGATGAAGCAAATAAGTTTTAAGAGAGGATGAAGGTCAAGGATGTCGTTTCATGGAATGCCATGGTCACAGGGTCTTCTCAGATTGGTAAATTTGAAGATGCTCTATCTTTATTTGAGAGGATGCGAGCAGAAAATATTAATTTAGATGTTGTGATTTGGACTGCTGTTATAGCAGGATATGTCAGAGAGGACATGGTCATGAGGCCCTGAATGTGTTTTGGCCGATGTGCAGTTGTAGGTCGCAGCCAAATGTGGTCACTCTTGTGTCTTTACTTTTAGGTTAATTGTAATATCCCAATTTTTGATTAAGGGATAATCATGATTATTATGGATAATTATGAATTTAATTGGGATTAGTATGTATTTTATGACAATATTAATTAATGTCATAATTAATGGAAATTGGAAATATTATTGCATATGTGTGGTATTTAAGATCAAGGGTTGTGATTCCTTGACTGTGGGTCGGAATCCTATGTGTTGTGGTGTGGTGAGCTCATTGTGGGAATGGTTGAGATGCTGACAAGTGGCATTGTGAGAGTTGTGGATGAAGGCCACATGTGGACAAATGAGCACTTTTCCTCTTTTCTCTCTCTCACTTCATCTCTCCATCTTTCTCTCTCTCGTGCTCTCTCTCTTTCGCTGAAGCAAGGAAGAAAGGGAAGGAAAAGCTTGATCTTTTGGTAAGTAGATGATATCCATTGCTCAAACTCACTTCCTTAATGTTGATCCTTGTATAATGGGCTTCATTTTGGTGTGTGTAGTTTGGTCATTTGGTTGTGATTGGTGCCACACGAAAATTTGGGAGTTGGTGAATCAAGAACTCTCTTTGGAGAAGTTGATAAGGTGAGGGAACTCAATCTATCTACCTATGTTTCATGCTATTCGGAATAGTTTATGATTTCTGGAAATTTTGGCTTAATCATGAAAATGAGTGCCACTGTTCATTTGGTATGTTTTTGGCATGAGAATGGTGTTTTGGAATGAGTAAATGATAGATAGATTGATTAGAAGTTGAAATTTGTAGTTTGGTTAAGATTGGTATTTTGATGAAATTTATGCCCAAAACCCAAAGCATGATAATGGAGTAGGATTTTGATGATTCTGAGGATTCCATTGAGTTTGTTGGGTGTTTTTGTGTGGGAATGGCTTTGGGTTAAGTTCTGAGTCCATAGGAATCAATTGGGCAAAGGTTATGGAGAGTGCCTCTGTTCTGCGTTTTCTGCTATCTGAGGGATTCTCTCGAGCACGCTGGGGTCTGCTCGAGTGAAGTATGAATATCACCCGAGCAGGGATGAACTCTGCTCGAGTGAGGAGGTGCTCGTGGGTTATCACTCGCGGGAATGGGGTGTCTGCTCGAGTGATGTGTGAATTTTCCCCTGTGTGCTTCGAGTCACCTGGGTTTTCTATGAGTCCTGCTCGAGCACACCACTTTGTGCTCGAGTGAGCGAGGGACCTTCTCGAGTGAGAGTGGCTCTTCTCGAGTGAGGGTGTACGCCCAGAGTAGAGGGTTGCTCTCGGGTGGATGCTCGCGGGCAAGGTGCAAGAAGTGTGCCTTCTCACTCGCGGGTGGAGGGCATCTGCTCGAGTGAGCCGTGTGTGCTCGCGGGTGAGAGGGGTATGCTCGCGGGTGTGCTCGCGGGTGTGCTCGCGGGTGAGAGTGTTGTGCTTGAGGGATTTTGGTCTTGGAGAGCTTTGGGTGCTCTCGGACCCTCACTTTCTGATTTTCTCTCGCGGGTGCTCGAGTGAGGCATTTGGCCTTGTGCCCGAGTGAGGATTTGTGCTCGAGTGAGCCAGTTCCTGCAAGCGTCTTTGTGCTCTCGGGTGCTCACTCGCAGTCTCACTCGCACTTGTGCTCGAGTGATGTCCGTACTTGTGCTCGAGCACGGTCATCTGTGCTCGAGTGAGGCAGTGAAAAATGTGAGTTTTGTGCTTCCAAAAGGGGATCTTTGGGATAGTTCTTCCTACCCTTTAGGGCTATTGTTGGGAGTGTTTAGTGACTCCAAAAGTGCAATTATGATAACCAATTAAGTATGATAAAGTGGATTAAGTCTTGGAATAGAGATTAACTCTTCGTCCCTAATGATAAATATAGGATTTGATATTTGCCCGACGCGGGAGAGACCGGAGCCAAGGAACGCCCGGAAGAACTCAGGTAGTGACTTTTCTCTCATATCTTGTATGATGTCTTGGCATGCATAACTTGTCATTAAACTTGTGAATGTGTGCCATGGTCCATTACGGCGCGAGCAATTCAGCGGGAGCCGTATAGGGAGTGACAGTGGTCATCTCTAGTTCGGCCGTTGTAACTGCCGTCGTAACCGACATGGATGATGTGAATCCGACCCGTGTGAGGGCGGCGTTTGTGCAACCAGCCGTGGGCTGTGTATGTGTATCTTGCCTATGTGGCTTGCGTATATGACATGCTTTATATGGATCCCAGCTGTGGTGAACTATACTGTGTTGAATGTGGTGAGGCAATACGGCGTGAGCAATTCAGCGTGAGCAATCGTAAGGGATGACATGTGTCATACTAACCATTGCCGTTGTAACTGCCGTCGTAGTTGCTTGTTGTGATGCAATACAGCGTGAGCAATTCAGCGTGAGCAATCGTCAGGGATGACATGTGTCATACTAACCATTGCCGCTGTAACTGCCGTTGTAGTTGCTTGATGTGAATAATGATTTGCTTACATGCATTATTGTTGTACATTATATGATTGATTTGTTACTACGGGGATTCTTTAGAATCTCACTCTCCCAAAATTAACTATTTTAGACAGGGCTGAAGGATCGAAAGGCAAGCGGGCGACGAAGAGTAGTTAGATCTCCTGTTTAGGAGTATATTTTGGAGATTATGGTTATCATTGTATATTTTGGAATTGTATGTAGTAAACTTTGTGTAATCCCCAAGTTAAGGGTATTGAATAGTGGCTTCGTGCCTTTGTAAATCCCTTATCTAATGAATGGAACCCGAGCGTGTCGGGAATTTATTTGCACTCTGATATTTGTAAATGGAATCCACCTGTTCAGGCCTTTATTATTTTGTATTTTGAATGTGAGACCGGTTTGAAAAGTGTTTTTGCAAATCCGATTTTTGGGCAAAAGATTGTCTTAATAAGTCCCAAATTGAAATATGGTCTCTAATTACAAATTAATTACAAGTTTATGAACTTAATCTCGGCCTAAGGTGGGAAGGGGGTTACATTTGTGGTATCAGAGCTGTAGTTCCTGGCAAGGTGAGAATTTGCTAGGATAGCTCCCTTAGTGATTGCCTTAGTCATAGATGATGGCTTAGGGTTGATTATTGTATACACATGGATATTTCTGCTAGTAGTAGATATATCTAAGTCTTATGGATTATGTGTATACTTTTGGTTTGAAACTGACTTGGTGAATCATTGTAGAGAAAAGAACAACATGGTTCGCCTTAGAGTCAGGCAGCATGGCCCAGAGATAGAGGAGTTGGATGACAATCCTCCTAACCCAATGCGAGAGGTGATGGATCTCGTACGGGAACAAAGAGATATGATCCGTGAGCTAAGAGAAGAGCTCCGGGAGGAAAGGGCCAAGCGTAATGAGGAAAGGGCCCAGTCGACTCGTGAGGAGACTCAGGCAGAGACTCATCATGAGAAGACGGCTGAGGGGTCTAATCGGTCCCATGAATCCCCACCTCACTCGGTGCCTAATCAAGAATCTCAAGGGGTGCCGGTTCGTGAAGGAAGAGGCTTGCAATATTGGGTTTCTGAGTTCTGCAAGCATCTACCTCCTGTGTTCAAGGGAAGGTTTGAGCCCCAAGTTGCTGAGGACTGGTTGACTCGTCTAGAGAAGATCTTTGAGGTCCTCGAGTGCACTACGGAGGTAAAGGCGAAACTAGCTGTGTATAAGCTAGAGGGGGACGCAGACCGGTGGTGGCGGAACATCGCCATGACACTTCGGAGCCGGAATATACCATTGACTTGGGAATTGTTCCAAGAGAAGTTCAATGAGAAGTACTTCCCCAAGTCGGTGAGGTTGGAAAAAGAGTCGGAGTTCTTGGCTATCCGGCAGGGAGATACGGAGAATTTTGATGAGTATCTTTCCCGTTTCGTCCGACTATCTCGGTACTCTACACATCTCCGGGAAAAGGATGATGAGGAGTGGAGCTCCGATATGCTTATCAGAGGTTTGAGGCATGAGTTGAAAAAGAGATTGGCCACTCATATGTTTACTGACTTCAACAAGGCGGTGGAGCAGTGTAGGATTGTTGAGAACAATCTGAGGGATTGGTACCCAGCTAAGGGTAAGGACAGTCGCAGTGAGCCTATTAAGGTTAATACTTCCCAGAAGCGGAAGGGGCAAGGATCCTCATATGGGGGTGGTAACAAGAAGCCCTATCAATCTGCGGGTCGTAGTGATCAGAGGCCTCCAGCGGGACCGATGTGCAATCAGTGTAGAAAGTACCATCCGGGAAGAACTTGTACTGGGGAGGTGATTTGCTACAACTGCAAGCAAGTGGGTCACGTTTCTTTTAAGTGTCCACGACAGCCGGTAGAGCAAAGGCCCAGGAATCAGGGTCGAGTGTTCGCGATGACACATGAGGAGGCTCGGAAGTCGCCAGAGTTGATCCAAGGTAAAATTCTTCTCGGTGATAATGAATTGAATGCTTTATTTGATTCGGGTGCAAGTCATTCGTTCATAGCTTATGACTGTGTTAAGCGCCTAGGATTGCATGTGCATAGACTTCCATTTGATTTGGTTGTGTCGACGCCGATGGGTGTTAAGGCTGTGGCAGCCGAAGCCTGCTTAAATTATGTAATAGTTGTTGAGGATCGTGAGTCTACAGTAGATTTGATCTGTTTGCCACTTCAACAACTAGAAGTTATTCTGGGTTTTGATTGGTTAAGAGCAAATGATGTATTGCTTGATTGTGGTAATAAGAGGATAGCTTTCCGTAATGCACAGCGGGATAGCAATGTAAATGCCAGTTTGAACTTACTTTCAACAGCTAAAGCTGAGAGATATCTTGAGAAGGGATGTCAAGGGTATATGGTGTTTTTCTCCGTTCAGGGAGAGTCGGGTGAAGCTTTAGAGAGTATACCAGTGGTAAATGAATTCCCTGAGGTATTTCCAGAGGATCTTGGTGGATTGCCTCCGGAAAGGGAAGTAGAATTTCCAATCGAGATTGTGCCTGGAGCTGGTTCGATATCGAAAGCCCCATATCGTATGGCCCCTAACGAGATGGCGGAGTTGAAGAAGCAAATTGAAGAATTGCTTGAGAAAGGGTTCATCCGACCCAGTGTATCGCCGTGGGGAGCTCCAGTGTTATTTGTGAAAAAGAAAGATGGGAGTTTGCGATTGTGCATCGATTATCGAGAACTTAACAAGGTAACTGTTAAGAATAAATATCCTCTCCCAAGGATTGATGACCTGTTAGATCAATTGTCTGGCTCGTGCGTATTCTCCAAAATTGATCTAAGGTCAGGATATCATCAGTTGCGTGTGAAAGCGGCGGATGTTCCGAAGACTGCTTTTAGAACAAGATATGGGCACTATGAGTTCCTTGTGATGCCCTTCGGTTTGACAAATGCACCGGCGGTATTCATGGATTATATGAATCGCATCTTCCGACAGTATCTTGACCAGTTTGTGGTTGTCTTTATTGACGACATCCTGATCTATTCCAAGAGTAGGGAAGATCATGAGCAACACCTGAGAATCGTGTTGAGAATTCTGTGGGAAAAGCAACTCTATGCCAAGCTGAGCAAATGTGAGTTTTGGCTTACGGAAGTGAAGTTCCTTGGCCATGTGATCTCTCGAGACGGGGTATCAGTGGATCCCAGTAAGGTGGAAGCAGTACTTGAATGGAAAAGGCCAGAAACTGTTTCTGAGATTCGCAGTTTTCTGGGTCTTGCTGGTTATTACCGGAGGTTCATTCAGAACTTCTCGCGTATTGCATTGCCGATGACCAAGCTCACGAGGAAGGATCAACCGTTTTTGTGGGATGAACGTTGTGAGCGGTGTTTCACTGAGCTGAAGGAGAGATTGACTACGGCACCAGTGTTGATTATACCTGATCCCAGTGAGGCTTACGTCGTGTACAGTGATGCGAGTAAGCAGGGGTTAGGGTGTGTGCTGATGCAGCAGGGACGTGTGGTGGCCTATGCCTCTCGACAGCTGAAACCGCATGAGATGAATTACCCCACTCATGATCTGGAGCTTGCGGCAATTGTGTTTGCATTGAAAATTTGGCGTCATTACCTGTATGGTGTGACTGTGGAACTGTACTGCGACCACAAAAGTCTCAAGTATCTGTATGATCAGAAAGAGTTGAACATGAGACAGCGTCGGTGGATGGAGTTGCTGAAAGATTATAACCTGGAGATCAAATATCATCCGGGTAAGGCTAATGTCGTCGCGGATGCTTTGAGTCGGAAGGCGGTGCTAGTGGCAACAATGATGATCCAGGAATGGAAACTGATAGAGGATTTTCGGGATTTGAATCTCTCGAAGGATATCCTATGTGCCAGTTATGGTGTGGTCCAAGGGGAGAATGACCTGAGGACTGAAATTGAAGAGGCTCAGATGCATGATGAGCTAGCCCAGTCGATCCGAGCTAAGATCGAGCGAGGGGAGACTCGGGATTATGACCTATCGCCTAGTGGGCTAGTGCGTTACCAGAAGAGAATCTATGTCCCACTGAAGGCGGAGTTGAGATTGAGAATTCTTGATGAGGCTCATAAGAGTCAGTATACTCTTCACCCCGGTATGACCAAGATGTATCACAACTTGAAGTCTATGTACTGGTGGCCAGGGTTGAAGAGTGATGTGACGAAGTATGTGGCGCGGTGTCTTACCTGTCAAAAGGTGAAGATTGAGCACCAGAGACCGCCAGGATTGCTTCAGAGTCCAGAAATTCCAGAATGGAAATGGGAGAGTGTGACCATGGATCTGGTAGTGGGTCTGCCCAAGATCAGGAACCACGATGCGATCTGGGTGATAGTTGATCGACTCACGAAGTCTGCGCACTTCATACCTATCAATGCTAGCTATTCTCCGGATAGGCTGGCTGAGATATACCTCAAAGAGATTGTGAGACTCCATGGTACACCGAAGAATATTATCTCCGATAGAGATCCTCGGTTTACTTCGAGATTCTGGAAGGCTCTGCACGAAGCTATGGGTACTCAGTTGAGGTTTAGCACGGCCTACCATCCTCAGACAGATGGACAGTCAGAGAGGACTATCCAGACTTTAGAAGATATGCTGAGAGCATGTGTCCTTGACTTCAAGGGAATGTGGGACTATTATCTTCCATTGGCTGAGTTTGCGTATAACAACAGTTACCATGCGAGCATTCAAATGGCTCCGTATGAAGCACTGTATGGGAGAAAGTGCCAGTCACCGTTGTGCTGGTCAGAGTTGTCTGAGAGGAAGTTGTATGGGCCGGATCTTGTTGATCAAACTGCTGAGCAGATTCGAGTTATCAGGAAGAGGCTCCTTACAGCACAGAGTCGTCAGAAGAGCTATGCTGATAAGAGGAGAAGACCTCTTGAGTTTGAAGTGGGGGATCATGTTTTCTTGAGAGTGTCTCCGGTCACAGGCATCGGGAGAGCGATCAAGCGGAAGAAGCTTAGTCCGAGATACATTGGTCCATTTGAGATTCTGGCAAGAATCGGGCCGGTGGCATATCGGATAGCCCTACCCCCGAGTTTGAGTCGGTTGCATGATGTATTCCATGTCTCGCAACTCAAGAAGTACCAACCGGACCCTGAACATGTCATTGAGTATGAAGAAGCGGAATTGCAAGATAACTTCACTTATGCGGTAGAGCCAGAGAGGATCATTGATCGAGAAGAGCGGAAGCTCAGGCATCGAAGCTTACCGTTCGTGAAGGTGGTCTGGAAGGGAATGTCTCCAAGAGAAGCCACTTGGGAGGCGGAAGCGGACATGAAGAGAAGATTTCCTGATTTTATGCCCCAAGATGTGTAACAAATTTCGAGGGCGAAATTTATTGAACGGGGGGAGAATTGTAATATCCCAATTTTTGATTAAGGGATAATCATGATTATTATGGATAATTATGAATTTAATTGGGATTAGTATGTATTTTATGACAATATTAATTAATGTCATAATTAATGGAAATTGGAAATATTATTGCATATGTGTGGTATTTAAGATCAAGGGTTGTGATTCCTTGACTGTGGGTCGGAATCCTATGTGTTGTGGTGTGGTGAGCTCATTGTGGGAATGGTTGAGATGCTGACAAGTGGCATTGTGAGAGTTGTGGATGAAGGCCACATGTGGACAAATGAGCACTTTTCCTCTTTTCTCTCTCTCACTTCATCTCTCCATCTTTCTCTCTCTCGTGCTCTCTCTCTTTCGCTGAAGCAAGGAAGAAAGGGAAGGAAAAGCTTGATCTTTTGGTAAGTAGATGATATCCATTGCTCAAACTCACTTCCTTAATGTTGATCCTTGTATAATGGGCTTCATTTTGGTGTGTGTAGTTTGGTCATTTGGTTGTGATTGGTGCCACACGAAAATTTGGGAGTTGGTGAATCAAGAACTCTCTTTGGAGAAGTTGATAAGGTGAGGGAACTCAATCTATCTACCTATGTTTCATGCTATTCGGAATAGTTTATGATTTCTGGAAATTTTGGCTTAATCATGAAAATGAGTGCCACTGTTCATTTGATATGTTTTTGGCATGAGAATGGTGTTTTGGAATGAGTAAATGATAGATAGATTGATTAGAAGTTGAAATTTGTAGTTTGGTTAAGATTGGTATTTTGATGAAATTTATGCCCAAAACCCAAAGCATGATAATGGAGTAGGATTTTGATGATTCTGAGGATTCCATTGAGTTTGTTGGGTGTTTTTGTGTGGGAATGGCTTTGGGTTAAGTTCTGAGTCCATAGGAATCAATTGGGCAAAGGTTATGGAGAGTGCCTCTGTTCTGCGTTTTCTGCTATCTGAGGGATTCTCTCGAGCACGCTGGGGTCTGCTCGAGTGAAGTATGAATATCACCCGAGCAGGGATGAACTCTGCTCGAGTGAGGAGGTGCTCGTGGGTTATCACTCGCGGGAATGGGGTGTCTGCTCGAGTGATGTGTGAATTTTCCCCTGTGTGCTTCGAGTCACCTGGGTTTTCTATGAGTCCTGCTCGAGCACACCACTTTGTGCTCGAGTGAGCGAGGGACCTTCTCGAGTGAGAGTGGCTCTTCTCGAGTGAGGGTGTACGCCCAGAGTAGAGGGTTGCTCTCGGGTGGATGCTCGCGGGCAAGGTGCAAGAAGTGTGCCTTCTCACTCGCGGGTGGAGGGCATCTGCTCGAGTGAGCCGTGTGTGCTCGCGGGTGAGAGGGGTATGCTCGCGGGTGTGCTCGCGGGTGTGCTCGCGGGTGAGAGTGTTGTGCTTGAGGGATTTTGGTCTTGGAGAGCTTTGGGTGCTCTCGGACCCTCACTTTCTGATTTTCTCTCGCGGGTGCTCGAGTGAGGCATTTGGCCTTGTGCCCGAGTGAGGATTTGTGCTCGAGTGAGCCAGTTCCTGCAAGCGTCTTTGTGCTCTCGGGTGCTCACTCGCAGTCTCACTCGCACTTGTGCTCGAGTGATGTCCGTACTTGTGCTCGAGCACGGTCATCTGTGCTCGAGTGAGGCAGTGAAAAATGTGAGTTTTGTGCTTCCAAAAGGGGATCTTTGGGATAGTTCTTCCTACCCTTTAGGGCTATTGTTGGGAGTGTTTAGTGACTCCAAAAGTGCAATTATGATAACCAATTAAGTATGATAAAGTGGATTAAGTCTTGGAATAGAGATTAACTCTTCGTCCCTAATGATAAATATAGGATTTGATATTTGCCCGACGCGGGAGAGACCGGAGCCAAGGAACGCCCGGAAGAACTCAGGTAGTGACTTTTCTCTCATATCTTGTATGATGTCTTGGCATGCATAACTTGTCATTAAACTTGTGAATGTGTGCCATGGTCCATTACGGCGCGAGCAATTCAGCGGGAGCCGTATAGGGAGTGACAGTGGTCATCTCTAGTTCGGCCGTTGTAACTGCCGTCGTAACCGACATGGATGATGTGAATCCGACCCGTGTGAGGGCGGCGTTTGTGCAACCAGCCGTGGGCTGTGTATGTGTATCTTGCCTATGTGGCTTGCGTATATGACATGCTTTATATGGATCCCAGCTGTGGTGAACTATACTGTGTTGAATGTGGTGAGGCAATACGGCGTGAGCAATTCAGCGTGAGCAATCGTAAGGGATGACATGTGTCATACTAACCATTGCCGTTGTAACTGCCGTCGTAGTTGCTTGTTGTGATGCAATACAGCGTGAGCAATTCAGCGTGAGCAATCGTCAGGGATGACATGTGTCATACTAACCATTGCCGCTGTAACTGCCGTTGTAGTTGCTTGATGTGAATAATGATTTGCTTACATGCATTATTGTTGTACATTATATGATTGATTTGTTACTACGGGGATTCTTTAGAATCTCACTCTCCCAAAATTAACTATTTTAGACAGGGCTGAAGGATCGAAAGGCAAGCGGGCGACGAAGAGTAGTTAGATCTCCTGTTTAGGAGTATATTTTGGAGATTATGGTTATCATTGTATATTTTGGAATTGTATGTAGTAAACTTTGTGTAATCCCCAAGTTAAGGGTATTGAATAGTGGCTTCGTGCCTTTGTAAATCCCTTATCTAATGAATGGAACCCGAGCGTGTCGGGAATTTATTTGCACTCTGATATTTGTAAATGGAATCCACCTGTTCAGGCCTTTATTATTTTGTATTTTGAATGTGAGACCGGTTTGAAAAGTGTTTTTGCAAATCCGATTTTTGGGCAAAAGATTGTCTTAATAAGTCCCAAATTGAAATATGGTCTCTAATTACAAATTAATTACAAGTTTATGAACTTAATCTCGGCCTAAGGTGGGAAGGGGGTTACATTGTGCATCTATCGGAGCTTTGCTTCATGGGAAAGAAACCCATTGTTTTGCAATCAAGTCTATCCTCAATGTAGAAGGACATAATCCAGGTGATGATCTGATCGTAATTAATAGCCTAATTGACATGTATTCTAAATGCAAAGGAGACAATGTTTGATTCTATATCTCAGAAGATAGAGATGTGGTTACTTGGACAGTGATGATTGGAGGGTTTGCCCAACATTGTAATGCCAACCAGTCGCTACAACTTTTTTCTGAAATGTTTAAAGGGGATAACTCTATAAAGTCCAATGACTTGACTTTATCTTGTGCTCTGACTTGTGCTCGTCTGGCAGCAATAAGGTTTGGTAGGCAAATCCATGCTTGTGTGTTGCGGAATCATTATGACTCTGTTATTCTTGTTGTGGCCAACTGTCTCGTAGACATGTATTCTAAATCTGGAGATGCAGTGTGTGTTTGGATTAGCGGTGAAAAAGGAGCTTTTCTTGTAGATGGGCTTTTGGAAAAGTCAGATAGAAAAAAAGTTAGATTGTAGATGTGATTTGTGTTTAGATTGGCGGTGGCAGAAATGACTTTCTTTCTAACCTGAAACCTGTTTGGATTAGCGGTTGAAAAGCCCGTTTAGATGGAAAATGACTGAAAAGGGTATGAATCTTATTAAATACTATATATATATATATTGGTTGTATATATTGTGGTAATTGAAATGAAAAAATTAAAAAAATTGATAAAATAAAAAAGGTGCAATTATTATTGGAAAAAAAAAGAAAAATGCACGAAAATATTGAATTAAAAAAGAATAAATTTATATTTAAATTAGAATGCATATATGAAATGTCTGATTATTGGATTATCTACCCCTAACAAGTTGCTCTCTGATCGTGTCACGAACATAATTCATTTATATTGAAGATAATCTACGGATAGTTAATGTGGATGCGACATCAATCGGATCATTAGTATATTGATTAAGTATATTTCCTCGTTCAGTTTCTTGAAAATCCATATTTGTTTGGGAATTTCTCCAGATAAGATTATGTATAGTCATTGTAGCACAAACTATGTGGACTTGTGTTTCAAAGCTATATGATTATATTTCCCCCAAGAGCTGAAACCTATTCTTCTAGATTCCAAACGTTCTTTTTTATAATTGTCCCCATACTTGAATGATAATAATTGAACATCTCGTTCGGATTTGCAAATCCCTCGCGTCGCCTGAAGTTTGGAATATAATAACGCTCACGTCTATACGGACTAAGATATCCAACTTGTGTTGGATAGCCATCATCGACTAAATAATATTTCCTTGAGTAATGCACCAAAAATGTCGTTTACGCGGTAAAATTATAGCAAGTGTGAGGAAAAAAACAACTACACAATGTAGGTGCAGGTGAGGAATAGATACCTTGAGGTGGATGAAGGAAATTCATAGATGGAGTTGAGATTGCAGTTTGGAACACATGAGCATCATGTGCAGTTCCTTCTCAGCCTGCCAACATAAAAGTGAAGCACATATCCCAATCATATACGACCATGATATTTTGAGTTGGATATCCCTTTCTCCCGATATATTTCTCTAACTCAGACTGATTGACCACACACCGGATATGAGTTTCAAATGACTAAGCACTGACATAATTAATCATGTAACACAGGACCTGAAGGGAACTTAAAGTTGTAGTATAGCTAAACACTTGTATCAAAGATAAAAACAGAGATCCATTATTAGCTAGTCACAGGAAATTGAAAGCTTGGCCTTCCTCTTAGCCACAAAGGGCATCAACCATTTCAAAGCATGTTGAATTTTCACAAAATTGTTAAACCAGGCTATCATAAAATTGTTGTTATCATCAAACATACAGATTATCACCATAAAAATTCATATTCCAATATTTGATCATCATACACACACAAATTTGCCTATACGAACGCAAGGGTTGAAACTTTCACAACCAAAGGGACCGAAACACCATGGCAACTGATATGAAAGCAAGTACTCTTCAAGCATAAAAAACAGGGGATGGAAAGCAAGACCAATATCGATCAAACACAGATCATCACCATAAAAATTCATATTCCAATATTTGATCATCATACACACACAGATCAGCCTCTACAAACGTAAGGGAAGAAAATTTCACAACCAAAGCCACCGAAAACCATGACAATAGATCTCAAACCAAGTCCACTTGAAACAAAAAAAAAACAGGGGAAGCAAAGCAAGACCAACATTCGACCACTCACCTATGAACGGACGCCAAAGATCACAGCAGGGGAGAACAAAGCACAGCAGAGAGATCCGACCACCACACGATCTCCGGCCACCACGGATGCCAATGCCTACCAACAGATCTAGCCAACCAACTCGAAGGAGAAGCAAGTGGAGCAACACCTGACAGCCGACATTAGGGGCAACTCAGAATGAAGACCGATCAAGGGGGACACGTTGACCGGTGGCAGCTTCCTCCAACCTCCAACAACGCCGACACTTGACGATCCTGATTCGGCACTTGCATACAAGGATGAAGAAGGGAGAGGTAAGAGAAGCAAGAATTCTAAGCTTCGACCCAGCCACCAACGACGTCTTCGACTTGGTAGCTCCGACGACTCCCTGCCTCTCAACACTGCTGACGGTGCGTTCAAGAAGGATGAAAAGAAACGAGCTCCGGAACTCTAAGAAGGAGTTGAGAGCAATAATGGTTTAAGGGAGGAACTACTGTGAAGTAATGGTGGAAGAGAGGGGCAATTTTGAATGGAAATAATTGCCCCAACGGTCACCACTGACACTCGATTCTCAACGCTCCTCAGATGAGCTTCTCTTCCAAAGCTCCTTCAACCATTGAAGCCCAGCAAGGGCCAACGCTCTCCCAAACATACTCCCATTAGCAAAATGGGCTTTTACCTTGTCACTGGGCTTTTTTTAGGACGTATCGGGTTCCCAAACAGACCCATAGATGCTGTTCGCATTGTTTTTGACAGCATGGAGGAGAAGAATTCTGTATCATGGACATCTTTAATGACAGCATATGGCATGCACGGACGAGGCAAAGATGCTCTTAGTTTTTTATGCTGCCAGGAAAGCAGGTCAAGTGGTTGACGACATAACATTTCCTGTGGTGTTTTATGCTTGTAGTCATTCAGGAATGGTGTGGATCATGGAATCAATTATTTTTACAGAATGACCAATGTTTTCAGGGTTGTTCCCGGAGAGGAGCATTTTGCTTGGACGGTGGATCTTTGGGGTTGACTAAGCGAAGCCATGAAACTCATCGAGAGCATGCCCATGGAACCAACCCCTGTAGTGTGGTCAGATACATTCAAATGTGGAACTCGGGGAATTCGCTGTACGTAAATCAATTGGTAAATTTGGAGTCAGAGAATGATGGACCATATACATCACTTTCAAACATATATGCTAACGCTAGACGTTAGAAAGATGTGGCTAGGATTACAAGTTTAATGAAACAAGAAAAGGCCTGGTAGGAAAGAAGGGCACAACACAACAACCTTCTTTGTAGGAGACAAGTCTAATTCACAGTCTCAACAGATATATGAAATTCTCTCTGACTTGATTCAGCCGATCAAAGTACTTGGATATGTTCCTCAAACAGGCTTTGCTCTTTCTGATGTGGACGATGAAGAAAAAGGTGACCTTTTTGAATATGCATGGTGAAAAATTGGCACTTGTTTATTATGGCATCTTAACATCACCTCCGGGGGCAACTATTCTAATAACCAAGAACTTACGCATATGTGGTGATTGCCATAGTGCTATGACTTACATTTCCAGAATTGTTGAACATGAAATCATTCTAAGAGACTCTAGCCGCTTTCATCATTTCAAGAAGGCAAACTGCTCATGTAAGGGCTATTGGTGACCACAAGGATCGCAAAATCTTCTCTTGCAAATTATTGAGTTAGAGGTAGGTAATCTACACGAATACATATCTTATTTCACTATCTTTCTAGTCAACAATTACGTTCCTTCTTCTTCTTCTTCTTCTTCTTCTTATTGTTATTATTATTATTTTCTCTGAAAAATCATTGGATACATTTAGTATAGGGAAAATGACACAGGTCCCAAGGACCAAACAAAATAACAAAAAAGTCACTTTGAATGATCAAACATTAGAAAAGTTCCTAAGGACTTTTCTGTGATTATTTCCTAAAGTAAAATGACAAATATGCCTTCAAGAATTTAAAACACTCTATTATTTCTCTCTCTCCTTTGTTCTACTCTGCTTTTGCATCTTCCTTTCTTCGAGTCCCAGTGTTGGTGCGTCTGTCTGTCGCTCTTCCGCTGCCCAAGCCTCTGTTGTGATGTGGTAGAGGAAGAACAACGAACTGTTTTTTTTTTCTGTGTGTGTGTTGGTTGGATTGAGATTGAGGGTTAGTTAAAGGTTATGTTGGAGTTTGGGTTCAATAGTGGACTAAGTGGTAGGAGGTAGATAAGTAATGCTAAGATTTTGCTAAAAATATTATCTTGATCATTAAAGTTGGGGTTTTATTATAGTTGGGTTGTGTGAATGTTATAGTACTATGTTTTTGGGGAAGGTTACAGAGGGAGTGTTGTGTTTTAATTTTAAGTGGGAATGGTTGAATGTGATGATGGTTGTTTGCTGTGAAAACGCTGATATGAAAAAAAATTGTTGTTAATTCATAAAGTTGTAGTTGTTAATGCAGAACCTGTATTTTGTTTTTGGGCAATATAATAGATGGAATGCTTTGTTTTTGGGCAAAGTAACAGAGGGATGACTTTGTTTTAAGGGGCAATGATTAAATGTGACTGTGGTTTCTTTGATTACAAAATGCTGATATGATATTAAAAAAAGTGTTGTTAAATTGTTAATATATGCATTTTTAGTTGTTAATATTGATGTGGCAATTGTTAATACGAAGTTTATGTTGCAGATTGTCATGAAAGATGAGAACTAATTCAGTGAAGAATCTATTCTGTTGCTTTCATGTGGGGGGAAGTTTTTAAATGGTGAAGAAGATAAAATGCAATATGACCTATACTATTATAAATATGACTCATACACTTATAAAACAAGGCAGAAGAAGTTGTTAAAAACCAATTCAGCTGTTGTGATAGACCTTATGGGAATAACTCATGCAGTTGTGAAAGTTGGAGTTATACAACTTGTCATTTCAGTCAAGCATGAAACATTTCATTAATTAGAAACTTTTAATCTCACTTCGCTTATTTTTTTAAATCCAACTTAAAATTTTTTTTCCTCCGCCCACTTCCCCTCCCCTTCCCTCCCCTCATACCAAACAAGCCCATATGGGTTTGGCTTCTCCTAAAATAAATGATTTTATACCCCCACAACATAAGATTTATATCACATATTTAACTTTGACAACGTAAAATGTTTTAAAACAACCTGCTTTTAGTTTTCTTATCAATCTTTATTTGCAAGGAAGAAAAATATTTCAGATATCAAAACCACTTCTTTCATTCCTTTTTATGTAGTATTTGCTCCTATCAAAAGAAAAACATATGGATGATTAAGGTCTCTTACTTTTTTAAAATAGTTTAGGAAAAGTAATTTTCTAATTCTTTAATTTTTGATTCACTTACAACTTAGTCTCTTAAATATGACTTGGCACGACTTAACCACTAAACTTTTGATTCAGTCCTTATCTTTTCACTTTTTTAGAAAATGATTATGATCAGATTCAGTCCTTATCTTTTCACTTTTTTAGAAAATGATTATGATCAGCCCAACTCATTCTACACGTAAGAAAATAGGAGCTGACTTGACTATCAAACTATTTATATTTGTCATTTTTTCTCTAAATTATTTTACCTAAATTAGAAAATAAAAGATTTAGTTTTCTTAATCTCTAAAAAAAAGTCAACTATATCTTATATTTAGGACATGAAGGAGTGTATATATATATATATATTGAAATAGAGTGCCACGGTTTGGAGCAACTTTATTTCTAAATAGAGGCTCTAGGGGTCATTCTTGAGCCACAGTCACCGCTTTGATTACCTCAAAAATTTTCTTTAAAAATATTTGGTGCTGAAGGCAAAAAAAGAAAAAAAAAGAAGTTAACGGGGAGTTTAATTTTTAAACTTTTTTTGTTAATTTGCTCATTAATTATGCTTGGAGATTTTAGGATTTATAGCACTGTTGGGGCAGGGAGGAAGCCTAACGGTGAGCTAAATTCTATTTATTTTGTAGCACTCTTCATGTTGATTTTATATTGGGCACCGTTTAATCAATAAAAAATATGGGTGATCTTAGACTCGGGAAGGAATTGAGCACTAAATGAAAATGATTAGTAATAATACACAATATTTATGAATAATAGTTGTCAAAAGAAATTAGCAACTTGTGGATGAAATTACAACAACGCTTCAAGTGATGGTTATTTTCTTCTAATCCTTATTTCTTATTTTCTATTTATTCCAATCAAATCTTATTTCTTTTAATCCCAATAAGAATTGCAGTCTTCGAAAAATTCTTGAACTTCATGATCCCACCTGCAATCTTCACACATGTTTGGATCATTCTCATCGTCGTCTTCAGTCTCCAGGCACTGACTTCCAATTCTGGGTCTCCATGTATTTGTGCATGCATTGGTACAGAGAAATTTTGGTGACATCTCAAGATCATCACGCATACCCAACGCCAACAAGCCAACAAATTCTGAAACCTCGTCCCTACACCTAAGCACACACTTGTGATGCCTTAAGAATCTCAAGTATCCCAAAGCCTCCTCCAATTCTTCTAGCCCGAAATCTTCACTCCTCGCGGCGTCGTGGGACAGCAAAACAATCATGGCAAAGGCGTACATCGATCTCTTGTGTCCTTTTTGAGCAGCCATACGCACCTCATCCAACCCCATCTCGTCGTCCAATAAGTATTCTTCCATGCCTCGTCTGTATAGAGATTCTAAGTTACCACTTAATCTGCAACGCCTTAAGAAAGACTCTTCTTGCGGGATTTCTATGATTCTAAGGAAAGGAACTCTATCCAGATAAGCATGCTTGTATACATGGTCGTCGTCTGTAATGTTCATCATCTCTTTGGAGGTTAGTTTAAGGTGATAGAGGTCGGCGAGTGATTGAGAGGCGACTTTAGAAGCAATCTCCGCCAATATCTCCGTTGGCAAAATACAAGTTATGGACTTGGAACTTTCCTCACAAGTACTAGTAGTAGTAGTTTTAATCCTCTTGGGCGCTCGTGAATCAGTCATGGTTGGTCGTCGTCGGAACGGCAATCAATGTAATCAGTGCTGCACCATATATATATATATATATATATATATATACATGTAAGAACTAAACAGTAGATTAACGATTATAATAACGTACGCTTGATTAATATTCGAATCGTAATAGCTTGATATATATGCATGGGTTCATATGCTAGAGAGTGAAAAAAACAAAAATACTCCTAGAAACTTAATCTCATATCATCACTGCGTTTACAATTAATTAACCAATTAAGAGTACATAACCTGTACATACATATATTTACAGATGTCCATTATAAACGTACTGAATACACTACTACAAAAAGATTGAAAGGTGGCGCACATTTTGTGGCACTTCTTTAAAGAAGTGCCACAGCTGCCCCTTTTTTTTTATTTAATTTTTTTTTTAATTTTTGGGACCAGCTGTGGCGCCTGGTCCACCAGGCGCAACAGCTGCTCCTACCCAAGGGTGGCGCTTGCCTTGGCAGGTGCCACAATTGGGTCCTAAAAATAAAAAAAAATTAAATAGAAAAAAAAAGGAGCAGCTGTGGCACTTCTTTAAAGAAGTGCCACAATTGGCTGAATATGAATTTTCAACTCTCCCGCCAATCAGATTTCCCTCCTTTAACTTTATTTTTTATCTTTTCCCTCCCTTTTTCCTTTTTATTCCCTCTTCCTTAGCTCACGTTGACGCCTCTCCCCCTGTAAAAGATATCACTTTCTCTTGCACAACAAAAACACACACTCGTCTTCTTCATTAAATTCTCTTGTCCCTTTTTCCATTTTGTTTCGTTAGTCCCCACTTTTGTTCCTAGTTGTTCCCCTTTCTTCGTTAGTCCCCACTCCACAGCTCACATTTGCTCATCCTCGTCACTCAAGCTAGCGTCACCAACGTAAGAAGAAGATTGTTTCATTCTAACTTGCTTTGTTTAAATTTTTTTTAGTACAGTCAAGATAAACCGTAATATAACGTTTTCCTTTTTGCTTTGTTTAAATTTTTTGGCCTACAAGCTTGCGTTTTTTAGTAATCTTTTAATTTACTTAATCATCAGTTGTTGATGTACTGTGTTCACATATTAAGTTCTTGTATTGTGATATTTTTTATGTTAGCTTTGGAGAGTATTAATGTAAGAACATTATTGTTGTAAAAAGCAAAAAAAAAAAAAAAAGGGCCACAAGAAAGAAAATAAAAAAAAAAAGCAAAAAAAAAAAAGGGCCTCCTGTGGCGCCTAACCAGCCAGGCGCCACAGGAGGGATGCCTCCTGTGGCGCCTGGTTGGTTAGGCGCCACAGGAGGCTATTGAAAAAAAAAAAAAATTTAAATAGCTGTGGCGCTTCCAAGCGCCACAGCTATTTTTAGTAGCGTATAGATATGTGGCACTTCTCTAGCGCCACAGTTAATATATTTATAAGCGCCGCAGCTTTAGTTTTTTGTAGTAGTGATACCGACGTACATCTATGATTATGATATTAGGATTCTAACTAATGCTTTTTCTGCACAACTTGTTTATGGCTGTGTTTGGAAACACGTTTTGGGGGTAAATAAGTCCTTATTACGCAAGCCGAGATAAAACTCCTCTCACATACTTTCTCTGTATACCGTGAATCACGATTTATAAGCACTTATTACCCAAAAATAAGTTATTCCAAACGAGCACTATGCTGTTCATGCATGCATGTACGTCTTTATTTTCAGCTTCGTTCGAACTGAAAATGGCTATGAATTGTTCAATAATTATAAGAGAAGCAAGAAGAAAAAGAAAAGGCTAAAGTATATATATTTCGTACCTGTACCCTAGAAGCCGTTGGATAATTAAATTAAATTTCTACTGTTCAGCACTCAGGAAGAGGAGTGGGTCTATATATATAGACACAAAAAGATATGATATATTACGAAATGGTAAATCCTATGATCATTTGGAATGGATAAATTTAAATAACTTCTATTCACTAACTAGTTTGTGTTAATGACTAATTACATTAACGGATAACAAACTAAATATAATATATTATAAAAATGATATAAATATTTATTCTTAATATCTTGTTATGCATTCAGAAATTGAATCTAGATTAAAAATTTAAATAAAGTATTGTTTGCAGTCATCTTTTTATTGTTCATCATGAAAAATTGGTCCTTTTTCACTTTTATATATCTTGTCAACAATCAAAATCTAAATGAACAATAAATTCTAACATGACGGATCAAATTTAAATAAATAAAAATATATTATTATGTTTCTATCTTATAAAAATGAAATTTTTATCTCAAAAAGTATTATTTCTTATCCTATAATATTAAAATATTATAATAAAATCTTATATAACGATATCTTATACTACTATATCTATAGTATTATTTCTTATGTTTTTATCTCAAAAGAAATCGTATTTTTATCTCAAAAGTATCATTTCTTATCCTATAATATTAAAATATTATAATAAAATCTTATATATCTACAGCACGATGTAATGGTCTTGATATTCCATTAAAAATATATTATCTTTTTTCAATTACAAAAGCAGCATTACTTCCCTAAATCAACACAGGAAACAAATAAAAAATTAAACGATATTATATGGGTATACTAAATGTACCCAATGATTTTTCAGAGCAAATAATAATAATAATAATAATAATAATAATAATAAGAAGAAGAAGAAGAAGAAGAAGAAGAAGAAGAAGAAGAAGGAGAAGGGAACGTAATTGTTGACTAGAAAGACAGTGAAATAAGATATGTATTCGTGTAGATTACCAACCTCTAACTCAATAATTTGAAAGAGAAGATTTTGCGATACTTGTGGTCACCAATAGCCCTTACTGCCTTACATGAGAAGTTTCCCTTCCTGAAATGATGAAAGAGGCTAGAGTCTCTTAGAATGATTTAATGTTCAACAATTCTAGAAATGTAAGTCATAGCACTATGGCAATCACCACATATGCGTAAGTTCTTGGTTGTTCGAATAGTTGCCCCAGTTAAGATGCCATAATAAACAAGGGCCAATTTTTCACCATGCATGTTCAAAAAGAAGGTCACCTTTTTCTTCATCGTCCACATCATGAAGAGCAAAGCCTGTTTGAGGAAGGAGTATATATGATAATCAAAGTACACTTCTCTCTTAGTGGGAAAAGAGAAGATACAATCCGTGGAATTAACTCACACAGCCAATACAAGGACCTGGTTGAAGAAACCAGCACACTCCTCTCATAAGAACTCTCAAAACTACTTGTTAAAAATTAAATTTTAAACTTACAATCCAATTATATTTTATAAATGTATAATTGTTTTATTCCACAGTGCTACACTATTAGAAGAAGGAAAGGAAATTGGAAAAAAAATAGATAAGCAAGGAAAATTGTGCAGACACCATGAATTATGCAACCAGTAATAAATGAAATAGAGTGCCACGGTTTGGAGCAATTTTATTTCTAAATAGAGGCTCTAGGGGTCATTCTAGAGCCACAGTCACCACTCTGATTACCTCAAAAATTTTCTTTAAAATATTTGGTGCTGAAAGGCAAAAACAAAAAACAAAGGTTAATAGGGAGTTTGATTTTTTAACATTTTTTGATAATTTGCTTATTAATTATGCTTGGAGGTTTTAGAATTTATAGTATTGTTGGGGCAAGGACGTAGCCTAACGGTGAGCTAAATTCTATTTATTCTGTAGTACTCTTCATGTTGATTTTATGATTGGCCACCATTTAATCAATCAAAAATATGGGTGATCTTTTCTCAAAAAGTATTTGTTTTCATTTTCTCCCGGCCAGCGAGCCACCCTACCGTAACGTGGGGCCAGAAGCACCTAAATTAGCTTCAGCTTTTAAGTTGCTTTTTTACTTCAAAAGTCATATTGCATCACCACTATCCCAAACAAGTGTGTAGATTTTTGCCTCTTGGAAACTTTTTGGAAGAAGACTTATGGTCTATTTGGGAAGCGGCCCAACTTCCCAAACATACGATAACAAAAGAAAAGCACAATTGAGGTAGGTTGGAGTGTTTGGGTTCACGTTAAATGATACCGGACTTATAGGAAAAAAGCTGCTTCTTAGAAAAACCAACCAACCCTGCTTTTTTTTCCTCCACAAGGTGAGAGCCAGTCACAATAGCTTAAAGAAGACTGTTAGAAGAGCATTGGCAGGCACTCCTCATTCTTTTGCTCTCTTCTCTGTGAGTTCTCCCACTCCCCCATCCGTCTCGTTCTCTCCAATTACCTCCGCTGCACCGGTTTCTTCCTTCCGCCTCTCAACTCTTCTGACACCTGCTGGGATAATTTCCAGAAATTCATCAATCAATACCACCCCAACCTGGATGTTCGTGCCACTTGTAGCTTCCAAACAACCTGGATCTCCCAGGGATACAAGAACGTCACCACTAAAGATGATTTCTTGTCCCAAATTCCGTCCTCAGTGATTCAGGACGCCGGCCAGAATTGCAATCAGTCACTCAAAAATAACTCCCTTTGCACCCTCTAATAGAGGCGTTGCCCAGTGCGTGTTCCTTCTGAGCTTCAATTCACCAGGTTCTCTCAATAATAAATGAACGATTGTTATTGTAGTGGCTGTGAATGTTTGTTTATTGGCTTTGTCGCTAGTGATCGTTGGGCTCTGGATTCACCGGAGATCGAAGAAGAAGGGCAAGAGGGTTATTAGCAAAACTGAAATGGGTGTTGTCGTCTGTGGGTTGGATTCTATGAAGGAGAGCACCACTTTTAAATATAGATTTATGTATTTTTAATTAATTACTTTAGTTTGTTTTTTTCAATAATAATTAAACTTTTTTTATTGAATTTTTTTTAAAAAAAAATACCACTTAAACTTTAAAATCTCATATAAGTGATTTGACAAAAATTTGAGTTGTCAATCTCCTTACTTTTTTTTAGCAAGACCAATTTAAGATTTTGAAGTTCAAGTGGTATTTATATGTCTTTTTTCCTTTTTTATTTTATCAAATTTTATTTATATTTTTTCACTTTAATTATCACAATATATACAAATAATACATATATGTAGTATTCAATAAGATCCATACCTTTTTCATTCATTTTTCATCTAAACTCACTTTTCAAAAAACAATCCAAATATATTTAAGGTTAGAAAAAAAGTCACTTTTTAATAATAATTGAAGTTTTTTTAATCAAATTTTATTTATGTTTTTTTATTTCTAGTATCTCAATATATACAAATAATATATATATATATATATGTATGTAGTATTCAATAACATCTATGCCCTTTTCAGTCATTTTGCATCTAAACGGACTTTTAAAGCTCTAGTTCAAATAGGTTCAAGGTTAGAAATTAAAAAAAGTTACTTCTACCTCCGTTAATTCAACCACAAATCACATTTACAATTTCACTTTAAATCTACCTTACTTTTCCAAAAGTTAGACGGTAAAAAAAGCCACTTCTCCACCACTAATCCAAACGGGCACTCAATTAACTGACTTGCATATGGTGAATATAAAGTTTACATGTCAGGATAAGAAAATTATAAAGCATACCCGCACAATTAATTCATGGATATGACAACTTGTTGAATACTCATAATGCTCAGAAAAATGTAATAACAGTGGGAGATAGATGAAGAACAGCCATTGTTAACCAGCGTTTGGGAGTCAGAAGAGGAGAGAGAAGTCGAAAGAGGAAGTAACTTGATGACGTGCATGGAATGATTTTTTTTTTTTTTTTGCATTCCCACCCGATATCCCAAGCCAACCTATTTTCTCAAGGACTCCAGAGATTTAGTGAATATTTGACATCACTTATTAAAGGCTTATAAGTGCTTATGCATATAATTCGAGACAACACTCTTCTCATATACTTACCTCGTATACCGTAAATCACGATTGAAAAATTATTTTTGAAAACTTCAATCACTGTGTCAAACAAACTAAGTCATATTTGATTACTAAAGAGGCCGACCGTCCAATGCCTACAACTACATTCACATCCTAGGATAGGATTCGAACCTTGAATGATGGTTAAGGGAACTAGTGCCTCATCCTGCCAGGCCAACTGGACATTTGTTTGAATGACTTGATGTGGTAACATTAAAATCTTCATGACAGTTTCACATAATTACGATCTACAGAAAAATATGGGATCTTTTTGTAAAAAAAATCAAATAAATTCCTCCCAAGTCTTTATAATTTTATGGCTTTCTATGTTTTCTTGATTATTTAAACAGAAAGATTTGATTAATGTTTGCTTTAAAATAGAACGTGTTTTTCTGGGTTTCCATCAAAGCCATCTGATGCGGACCGCATGTCTTTTCTTTTCTTTTCTTTATTTTCTTTTACTTTGATCGCATTTCAGCAAACATTCGAGGTTCATCTTGAATAAACTGATATGGAAAAGGATGCATGCAAATTTATATTTTGAAGCATATTTAATATAGTCAAATTCTCAATGCTTTAGAGGGCTATCTTGCTTAAAACGTTATTAGTGAGTACATGAAATTGATAATTTCTACACTTCTTGCTGTCAATCACATAAATTCCTTTCAACTAGAAGAATAGTAGGAAAGCATCGTCACCAATGACTGGAAAGATTTCTCTTGCCTCAATAGTTTTTTTTGGTTGAAATTTAACTTTTAGAAAAAGAATAATTTTTTTTATTAAAGGCCTTAAATACTCCGGAAGTATGCTCATATGGGCGGTTGGCACTCAGAAGTTTTTGAAAGTGTTAAAATGAGGGTATAATCGACCCACCGTGATGGAAAGCTAACATCCACAGTTAACATCCTAATTGCACCTGAAAATGCCAAAATGGAAAACATGTGGCAGCTAGTAGGCAGACAGTTGGTGTTGTGGGAAGATGATAAGCAAATTAGGTGGATTTGGAAGGAATTTGACTAACTATGTTCACAAGCTGTAGGGCAAAGTAAAAGGAGAAAAACTGGGGCAAAACGAAGAGGAGGAAGAAGGCAACTTTGGTAGAGCAAAGAAAGAAAGTGGGTTGCATGTGATTCTGAGGTGCGCACACGTGATAGGAAGCCGACATCTCAGAGATTCATAATCTAATTGTCCCAGTACCTACTGATGTTTGGGAAGAGTGCCTGAAAATAGTTTAACTTAGTGAGGCATTATAAGCAAAATATTCATAAACCCAATGGTGGGTTTTACTCAGTCCATGAAGTGCACATAAGGCAAATCGATTTATGCCTTACATAAATCGATTTGCACCAGGAGTAAATCGATTTATGTCTTACGTAAATCAATTTACTTATGACAACAAGATTTATAAGGCATTATAAGTAAAATATAATGTACCCGACAGTGGGTTTAATGTAATGCCCCAAATTTTGATTAAGGGCTAATTACAATTTTTATGAATGATTATATGGATTAATGTCGATTTGAGATCCGGATTAAGTATTGGGAATGCCCAACACCTTGTATTTTAGCATAATTATATGATGAAATAATTATTGGGCTAAATATAAGGGTAAATGGCGCATGAAAGAAGGAAAAGAATTTGATTATGTGTTATATGGCAATTTAAATAAATGTGCCATAATTAGTGAGAAATTAAAAGAATGGCTATAAGTTAGTGATTAATGGAGCAATTAGTTACTAACTAAGAAAAAATGAGGTGTGAGAGTAAATGGCTAATGGAGGGATTAAGTGGCTAGTTAGTGGTTTACTTTGTGAGATTGCATGAGATGAAGACAAGTGTCAAGTTGGGATGAAGCAAGAGAGTGTAGAAAAGTCAAGAAAACATTTTAATATCATTTCTCTCCCTCTCCCTCTCTCTTTGTGCGTTTAGGCATGGGTTTGGGAGGCAAAAATATGATCCCATCATGCTTCATCTCTCTTCCTTCTCTCTCTTTCGTTCAGCCATGGCAGCCCAAGGTGAGAGGAAGAACTTTGTGTAAAAGGTGAGTATTTGACCCTCTAAATAGCTTCTAATGGAAAAATGGTCTTCTATAAAGTTTGTCCATTTGGTGGTGTTTGAGCTCTCATGAAATTGTGGACTTGGGTGAATCAAGAAACTTCTTTGAGAAAGTTGTTGAGATGAGTGAAAGCTTCATTTTCATATAAGTTTTGTGGCCATTGATTAGGCCTTGAATTTCTGGAATTTTAGCCCTAATTTTTGTGATTTAGGGTTGTGGGGGAGTATGGTATGTTGTTGTTATGGAAATGGTGCCTTGTTTAGTGTTTTGAATTAATAGAATTGAATTGAAGCCTAAATGTAAAGTTTGGCACCTTTGTGTTGGTTTTTGTGCATTGGGCAAAACTGGGCATGTCAATGGGTTGTGATTTTGGTCATTTTGAGGTTACCATTGTGTTCCTTGTGAGAAATTGTATGAGAATATGTTTGGTTATTGATTTTGAAGTCATTGAACACTTTGGTAGAAAAGTTGGAAAATTCGTCTTATGTGAACTCTGTCTGGGCAGTCAGTTTGTACGAACGTTTTGAATGACCAAATGTGTTGGAAAATTATGAAACTTTCTAGTCTTAAATTTCACATCCCAAGCTTCAAAAGGGGCATATATTTTGTTTCATTTCGTTTTGTGAACTGAGAGTTATGCTTTGCCAAAGTTTGGGATCAAAACTGAACTCTGTTTTGGGGCAGTGTTGAGTTTTGTGTAATTCTGGAATTTTGTGGTGATTTCCAGTAATATTCCATATTTTTCCTATAAATAGGACTTAAATATATTTCATTTGGCTTTAGAATCACCTCATTTCGATTTTTCTAGAATTAGTTATGATTTTTGGAAGTTCAGCCAGGAAACAGAATTTTCTTGGCCTTGGCCAGAGGTTATGAACGGCGACCCAAGACTTTCTGTACATCCATTGGCTGCGGCCCATGGGTAGGTTGGCCGCGGCCAACCCCCAAAAATCAGCATTTTGGACTTTTAAAAGGTGACCTTTGGTTAAGTGTTTCCCAAACCTTTAGGCATGTGTTTAGGCTTTGATTAGCCACCTAAAGGTCATGAATGATAACCAACGATAAGTGTTATTCAAGTAAGAATTTGGAAAAGAGAATAATCCTATGTCCTTATTTTGGTTATAGGGTTTGATATTCACCCTGATCATGGTTCGATGTTCGTCTGATCGTGAGTAAACTGTGCTGGAGCACACGTGGAAAAATAAGTTTAGGAAACTTACCTCTCATGCATGTATTGATATTTGTGTTTATGTATTGATGCATGTTATTGCTTTGCTTGATTATGTGAAACATATATGAATGATTGAAACTCTGTTTTTATTTATGCTATGGCCATAAGTATGTTGTTGAAACACTGAGCATGCAGATATATCATTATGTGAGCATGAGTTATTGTGATGCAAACATGTCATGCATTAAACACTTATCTTACATGCATATTGGTATCTGTTTCCTACTGGGATTCTCTAGAATCTCACCCTCCCCTACCAATATTTTAGACAGGACAAGTGGCTCGAGGAAGGAGCAAGCGACTAGGGGCAGCGAGAATCCCTTATGGGCATTTGGATTTGGTAGTTGGTTATCATTGCTATTTGGCATAATGGTAGTTGATTTGGATGTATTTAGAGTTGTATATGTTATGATGGATATATGGTTGTATATGTTATGGAGGTGTATTTAGATATGTATTTGGAATGAAATTTGTGTAATCCCCATTTGAGAAATTGTAAAGGGCGTATGTGCCCATGAACCTTTAGTGAAGATATAAACACGGGATTGTCGGGATTGTTATTGTGCACTCTGATATATTATGAATGTTAATTATCTTTGCAATGTAATTGTATTCGAAATGTGAATATAAGACCAGGTTAAAGTGTTTGTTAAAGAAATTTGTAAAAACTATATCTTAAGGATGGGGAATGTAAATGAATTTTGATTATTATTGGTCTCTATTTCACTCTAATATTGTATTTCGGATATGATTATGGAGGGGGTTACATTTAATCTAGTCCAAGAAGTGCACATGAGGCAAATCGATTTATGAGGCATTATAAGCAAAATAGTCATAAACCCGACGGTGGGTTTTACTCAGTCCAAGAAGTGCACATGAGTCAAATCGATTTATGCCTTACGTAAATCGATTTACTTATGACAACAAGATTTACGAGGGATTATAAGAAAAATATAATGTACCCAACTGTAGGTTTAACTCAGTCCAAGAAGTTCACACGATGCAAATCAATTTATGAGGCATTATAAGCAAAATAGTCATAAACCCGACGGTGGGTTGGCGTCAACGATTACTAACGGCCACGTCAGACTTTGTTGGCTCTTTGTTTTCACTCTCACCTCCACGGCCTCTAAGAAATGTCAACCTTCGTCATCCTCTAGTCACCATAGATGCAATCGAGTCCCCCATCAATTGTCTTATTTGCTCAACTATCACCCAGAGTTAATGGGCGATTCAACTTTCTTCTACTTCAATGTCCTTTTTTTCGTCTGCAAGATTGACGACATGGATGATTCTTCCAACGTGGATCATATACCTGTCAACAAATTCCTAAGTGGAAGACGACATTTGGCTTTTCATCACGGTGGGTCGATTATCCCTCATTTTAACACTTCCAGGGTATTTTTGCCCCCTCAAAAACCTTCAGAGTGCCAACCGCCCATATGAGCATACTTATGGGGTATTTAAGGCCCTTAAAACTTTTTTTTAAAAAAAGGATGAAGTTACCTAGAGCCGGAAAATCGGGCCAAGCCTGTTTGAAGGGCTCGGGCTTATGATTTAGAGGCTAAAAAGGGAAACGGGCCTAAAAGGGCGGGCCCTGTAACCCTGTAGCGTTGACCCTACTTGTAGGGCCTGTTTAATTTTTTTTAAAAATAAATTAATAAATATAATATCATTATATCAAATTATCAATATGAGAGACATCTAAATATCTAATAGAGTATTAATAACAGGCAAACACTTATTAATTGGTTTGATTTATTTTATTTTCTACAGTAGTTTATTCATTTAAACTTTAAAAAAAGGCTAATTTGGATATTAGATGATTATTTTAACTAAAAATTTATGAGTTTTAAAAATAATATATCTCAATTTAAAGCAAAATAATAAATAAATTGTAAAACTTGAAAAAGGAATTTTTTTGGAAATATAATGAGTTTAAGCCCGTTTAGGCCCGAGTCCGTGAAAGGCCAGCCCTATAGGGCTACAAGCTTCAAATATATGGTACTTTTTAGGAAGCGGGCCTAAACGGATCAGTCCGTTTAGGTCCGAGCCCGTGAAGGGCTGAGCCGGACCGTATTCCCGGCTCTAAAGTTACCATTAGCTAGGTATCTCCAACTTAGGGAGGCTATTATTTAGAAGGCTCGAAAATGAACAATCAATTACAGACACAACATGACAATAGTGAGTTTGATTCTAGAGCATAATGCCTATACATCTACTGCAATTTCTAAACCACACAATTTTAGAAACCATCGAAGAAAACTTAAGGCCAAGGTAATTGTAGAAGGCAAACACAAAAGAACTCTAATTGCTGAAACTAGAAAAGAGAGAGAATTGAAGGATGATCCACAAAAAAAAAAAAGCATGTACGAACGAAAGAAAGTCAAAAGTCAAGAGAGAACGTGTAATACCCCGAATTTTGAGATTTGAGGCTAGAGAATAAGTTCGAAATAAATGGACTGCTAAGCCCTAGTTTAGCAGAAGCCCAAATTTATTCCCTAATAATTCTTATATTTTTGGGCTATTAAAGAAAGTAAAATGATGAATTTTGGAGAAAGTAATTATGTTTTTGGTGAAATCGCCTATGAGGTAGTGAGCTTATCATATGATTTTGTACGACTAAATGATGAGCAAAAATTATAAAATTTTTCAAGATGAAAGTAGAATCCTAAGCTTTAATTTGATAGGTCATACGACCCAATTAGAGCTATATACAAAAAGTTATGAATTTTTGAAGTCAACACAGAAAAACTGTGAAATTTCTGGAACAACATATAAATATTAAACATCTGGGAATGATGTGCTTCCTAATAGTAAAAGGCTATATTTTTTCTTGAAACTAGACTCAATAAAAGTTCTATAGCCTTTGGAATTACTCCAATTTGATTTTTTCTAGAATTAGTTATGATTTTTCAAAGTTTGGGCAGAAAATCTGCCAGAATTTCTGAAAAATCTGAAAATAGGAATTATGACATAAGCAATTAAGGAGATGACATAACATGGAGTATTAAACATTTCTATCTTCATCTTCTTCTTATTTCTGAGGTGAAGAGCAGCTGAAATAGAGAAAGAAAGTGAGAGAAAATCTAGAGAGAGAGAAAGGGAAGAAATCTCACAAGGTAAGCCGTTTCCTCTAACGATTTAGCTCCTAACGCGTATAACTATACTCCTAACCTTTTATTCAGTATTCTTGAAGGTTGTAAAGCTCATATTTTGGTGTGGAGGAGTTAGGGTTGTCAACTATATTGAGGAAAAGCTAGTGTGAGCTTGAGGTAACTTCCAAACTCTTCTATATTGACTATTCTGGCCATTGTGGACAATTTAATAGGTGAAATTTTTCCGGATTGTCATTGGTTTTAATTTGTGGAAATGGGTTGACATAGGGGTTATGTTGCCAAAATTGACTCCAAATGGTAATTGTAACCTAATGTAATAGTTAATAAAGTAGTTAGGAGTATAAAGAAACACGTTCGTGGAGCCGAAACTAAAAAGCCCCAATTTTTCCCGGCCAAGGCTAGTTTGGAGGGATTAGAGTTGGATTTTTATGAAATTAATGGTTCCATTGTGTTCAGGAGGGAAAATTAGATGGGGTGACGGTTGGTCACTTTTTTGGAAAAGTACGAAAAAGCATAATTACGAAAACGCCCCTGAAACCCTTAAAGCGGGGCTGCCAAGGGCAATTTAGTCTTTTGACAATTTCAAGATTTGAAATGGATTCCTTGTTCGAAAATATGTTAGGATGGCCCAGGTTAGAATTTCAGGAAAAGTACCGTCGAACCAGGTACGGAGGGGCCGAGCCGAGGTCCTGGGGACATTTTGGTAAATTTTCACAATAGAATCATATAACTCCCAGAAACACTATGGAAGTGTTTAAATAGTACATTTGGAATTGTAGGATCGAGTGGAGAACTAAGCTGTGACACGCAAATCGAGGCATACATTTCGAGGTGGAAAAAGGTTAAGGTAAGGAACTTACCTCTCCTACATGTATTTGATATTTGTTTTGGTGTATTGGTGCATGTTATTGCTTTGCTTGATTATGTGAAACATATATGAATGATTGAAGCTCTGTTTCAATTAATGCTATAGCCATAAGTATGTTGTTCGAAACGTTGAGCTTGCAGATTTGTCATTGTGTGAGCATGAGTTATGTAATGCAAGCATGTCATGCATTAAATATTTATCTTTCATACATATTGGTATTATTTTCTTACTGAGATTCTCTCAAATCTCACCCTCCCCTACCAAAGATTTAGACAGGGCAAGAGGCTTATGGAGGGGACAAGCAACCAAGGGCGGTGATGACTCTCTATGGATATTTGATTTGGTAGTTGGTTATCAATGTTAGTTGGGATTATTGTATATATTTTGGATATGTATTTGGGATATATATTTGGATGTGTATATGTTCGAATGAGTAGTTGGTTATGTATTCGAAATGAATTTGTGTAATCCCCTATTTGGGAAATTGTAATGGGCTAATATGCCTTATATATACCCTTTAGTGAAGATATGAAACACGGGGTTGCCGGGAATTATATTATGCACTCTGGTATGTTATGAATGTGATTTATCTTCATGAGGTAATTGTATTCAAAATATGAATATGAGACCAGGTGTATTAGATTTTGAAAGGTATTTGTGAAAATCATATCTTAAGGATGGGGAATTGAACTGAGTTTTGTTTATCTGATAGTCTCTAATTCATTTTAAACATGTATTTCGGATATAATTACTAAGGGGGTTACAGAAGGAGCAACACTGCAAGCTAATGTCAGAGTCTTCAGGTTCTGCCATTAAATCGAGAAAATCTTGCAGGAGAGTCCTTAATTTCAATTTAGAACAAATACCAGAACACAAATTTTGCATCTACTCTGTTCAAAATCAAAATTAAAAACTTTCCTGCAGAATACTCCAGAGATGTGGATGAGAAGAGAGTCCTGTACTTGCAAAGCATCAATATATAATAAATTTTCCTTCCCTTTTGTAGAGACGGAACAGTATTGTTCATAAGCCACAAAGCCGATGAGGAATAGCACTGTTTGTAAGCTGCAAAGACGATTCACAGTGTCGGCTCAATCTTGGGCGTGATGTTAGTTATTTGAGGTTCAGATTTTTTTGTTTTCAGCTCCTCACCTTTCTTTTTGGCTCAAAAGCTCCTTACCTTTCCGCAACAAGTTATTGTCTTTCTTTCTCTTTCCCATTCTAATTCACAGTTCACAGTAAATCGACGGATGGTGCTCCTCTGTTTCTACCTTCTATGCCTCCCACTACCATCAAAAAACAACCTTCTCTTCTTTCTCGGTTTCAGTCATGGTGTCTCATCTATGGAACCCTAGGGGTTGTAGTAAATTGCCGGATAGTGCTCCTCTATTTCTACCTTCTATGCCACCCGCTACCATTAAAAACCACCCTTCTCTTCTTTCTCTTCTTTTTCGGGTTCAGTCATGGTGTCTCATCTATGGAACCCTACGGGTTGCAGAAAATTTGTCGCATCATATTTCTTCTTCTTCCGTGATGTAATTGTTAGGGATAAGCATATTTGTTATTACACATAACTCAGCACCTTTCTCTCAGCCAATGGCTACGCAATAGTTTTCGAGTACGTTTTCTTCTCAACTTCTCCAAGGTAAAAAGGTTTTGTACTCTTCTTCCATTCTGTCATTTTTGTATGTTCTCTCCCCTTCTTCATTTACCTTCTGTGAACTGTTTGTTGAGGTGTTGCAATGAAAACGTGCCGTCGAAGACTTGTGATCTCATTGAAATATATACCTATAATTTTTTATTGGTTCTCTAATATCTTTTTATGGTTGATCATGTAACAGTTGAACATTATTGTACATATCCTAAACAAAAAACGTATTGGATGTAGCATAAAACTTTTATTGATTCTCTGATATTGTTTTATTCGGACTCCGTTTCGTGTGCGAAAAAATGTATTGGATGTAGCATAAAACTTTTACATCGGCCTCTGTTTTCTTCTCAGCTTCTCACTGCTTAAAAAATGTTTGTACTCTTCTTCCATTATTTCCTGTGTTTCTGTTCTCTCCCTATTCCTTTACCTTTGGTGATCTATTTGTTATGGTTTTTGAATTATCCTTTTTCAGTTTAGCTGTCTTTTAAGATTTTCTACGTTAAATTGGATAGCACCACATATTCTAAATGCCTTATACGTTTGCTCCCGACTCATTCTTCATGTTTAATAGGAAAAACTATTGAGGAATGGGAAGAAGGTACAATGTCATGTTCCTGAGGTTGTCTTTGTAATATGAAAAAGGTATTCTTTACGTAGACAATAAAAGTGCTAACTTCTTGAGTGTGATTCCTCTTTTGGCTAGAAGCTTAGAATATAAATCCTTCACTTATGCATATAGTATTGTTTCTTCTACTATTTTATAATATATCACCCACATAACAGAAATCAGAGAATGGCTGAAGATCAGTCTATAGTTGGCAGAAGGCGTATCTACTATGATCAAAATGGAACTGAAGTGTTAATATGCAGTGACAATAAGGAAGAGCTAACGGAACCTCAGGAAGCTAAACAAGAATTGAATGATGTTGAATTACTAAATATAGAGAAGGTGGTTAATCACATAGGAATTGACTTTGGCCTTAATGTCCTCAGAGGAATTACCTACTTCCCTGCTTAAAATGAATGCACAATTACTAAATATAAACCATAGGGTCTATTTAGATTACACCTATTTTTAGTTCATTCATGTCTACAAAAGTATTCTAGAAATTGAAGTCTTATTTATTGTATCCTATTCTCGTGTTTACTGGCTATAGATATGATATAACACTTCTTTCATTGTAGTTGCAGGGAGTATTCAAAACGAAAGTTGAAACTTTCAGAAATTAACTTAATCTTTTAGTAAATAAATTTGTTTATTTGGTTTTGAAATCTTAATATGTGATTTGATGTTGGTAAGATAGATAGGTTTAGGGGACTCAACTCAATGCGTAGAGATCTAATTTCATATAAGACCTCATTAAACTTGATAGGTTTAAGGGGCCACTTTTACCTTATATAACAAATTTATTTTCTCATTATATTTTATTGTAGGGAAACTTGATCTGCTGGTCCTAATAATTTTACTCAATTTTGAATCAAGTCCTTATAGATTTTGTTCCTTTTTTTTTCAATCCTTATTGTTTGCTCAGCTATTGAGGTAGGTCCTTCTATATCAAGGATACAGTGGATTGAACGAAGGCCAGTTATTTTTACTGAAAGTTCAGGGAAGTAGGTAATTCTTTATGGGGAAACTAAGCCGCTCTTTAATGCATGTCATTCTATGTGTACTGATCATGATTTTTTTCTTGATTTGTGTCCAATGCAACATAAGCTATAATATCTACCATTTTGCTGTACCTTCTCAGCATTAAGGCTACGGAAGTAGGTGGCGCATATGCTCCATGCTGTAGTAGGTAACAACAGTACCATTATATCTTTGTTTACATCAGTATTCATTTATTTTTTACTAGTAAACAATTCAGACCACTGTTACAATTTTTAAAATGCCTAATGCCTAACGCCTACTGCCAGTTCGTCTTTGACTTGAAACCTATACAGTTTCATTTAATGCGCACATAACACTCTAATATGCACTACTCAGTTTCATTAGATCATGCAATCCATAGATTTGCTTCCATTTTCAAAAAGTTTAAGAAAACTATTTCAATACGTAGGAAGTTGACTTGTTACTTCATTCAGTAATCCCAACATTACCAATCTGACTATATTTTCTCTGCTGCACTGCCAAACTTGTATTCCACTTATATAGCAGTACAAATAATAGAGTTGTGCCCATTTTCTAATAGGTCACTGTAAGTGTCAATGTGCAGGCCATGTGCATAGCTTATGTCTTGTATCTACATTGGTATCTTTGATCAACTATATCAAGCTCACTGTTACTTCTTGCATACAATAAGACCTGCTATTAAGTCTAACCAAGGACGCATTCTAACATGTTCTTTTCCCAACAGTTGGCTCTTACCTCTTCAAGACTAATATATTCATGTCCTATCATCTCCCACCTACCCCCAATACTTGAAAAAGTACATACCTTGTCACCTACTCTCTTGCCATAGAATAAGACTCATATCTCCCATATTGTGCCTATCCATTTTTTGTACCATTTTTGACCTTCATGCCCGCCTTTCAAAAAACTGCCTTCCATTATTTACCCCAACCTTATGCATAAAGGTAACAACATTGGAAATAAGCAAGCATGTATAACAAATATGAGACCCAATGATTCCTAGAGACATGTTGTGAGAAGTTGCAACCTTATTCCATATTTCATCTATACTGTTTTGTGCACCCTGAATAATAAGTTAGGCATAAACTAATATCACTTACTCATACATTCCTACACTGCAATGCAAGGGCGAATAATAACTTTGGCGTCAACTAATATCATTTCCCTCTTACAGTCTTTGGGTAAATACTGATATCATGTCAGCATCCATGACTTTAAAGGAATTTTATATCACCATTAAGTAGCCAGTCTTCCATTTCCTCTTCTCTACTACCCTTTTGCTATAGTAAATCAGTAACAAACCAAGTTTGCAAATTAACCACCTATCAGAAATTCAACCCTTCTTTGGTGAAAATACAAAGAGCAATAAACTAATTGGGAATGAGACAAATAGCAAATGAGCCACATGCAGGATATTTAAATAATGGACGATGAGCATACAAGCACTGATGCAACATTTCCATTTTTCAATGTCTTTATTAATCTAACAAAGCTGTTCATCAATAGTATATTAGCTATCATATATATATGCTATTCGCTTCCAACTGTACCTTCTGTTTCCTTTGTCTCATGGCTTAATTAGTAACTCTTATGTATTGAAATTTGTCCCTTCATCTTATTATGGCAGTTTTAAGATTACCAAGTCATTTGCAAATGTTACATTCAGTTATATGATAATATAATAACATTATGACTTTTACTTAACTCTTTACATGTACCCACTTGGTAATCTCTTTCACTCAGAACTATCAACATCGGACTACAAACTGCTGTGATTTTAAAATAATTTATAGGCCAGTAGCTATTATCTTTAAAATGCTTCCTACATAACTTTTCTTAGTAACTTTTGTTTTCCTTAATTAAGAAAATTGTCCTACTATTATTGGTGTGCTCATTTGAACTTTGAAGTTTTCTCCCTATTTATCATCATTGCTGATGAAATCATGGTTATATAACTTTTTACAAATGCACACTTTGCAATGCCCTTTATTTTTTCTTTAACCCTATAATATTAAGTAATTTGTGGATGATCTTGTCATTTGGAGAACAATATGTGGATAAGTTGTTATTTGACAGTAAATCTAAAAGGGAAGGTTGGAGAACTAAGTTGCCAAGGGTAGGACTAATTACGGAAGTTATTGAGTAAATGAGAAATGAGAACAAATTGATGTCATTTGGCTGGCAAAATGCTTATGTGAAAAAAACTGAGTTGCCAAGGGCAATATCTTCTTCTTTTTAATTGCTTTGAATCATGAGGAATATGGATACACAGGGAAAGATGTAGATTGAGCTTTGAATCAAGGGAAAGAGATGAGATGAACCGAGTATGATCTTTGAATACTCCTCTTTGTATGCTCTTCTTTGATTCAAACTTCCCCTTTCTTGCTTTTTGAACTATATCATTCAGCTCGGAACATGAATGATTATGGTCTTATTGTTTTTGTAGATGATAGACAATGAAATTTGTGTTCCCTTTTTTATTGGTTTAAAAATTTTGGTCCCTTTAATATTTGAACGTGAGAGATAGTACTTCATGTTAATGTTTAGCCAGTTCTGAAATCCTTGAAAGAGGCATGAATTAATAAATATTTATATCTTCTTCAGAAAAGTTTCAGGCTTTCAGAAAGGAAATGGGGTGTCTATGTTTCCTCATCATTCAAATGAAAACAACAATGATATAGTTTGAAGTACATGTGAATTATTATATGTTAACACCCGTTTCCATTTCAATAATCAAAAAGTAATAAAGACGGAATTCAATGGGCATACAGAAAAATACAACTATACCGATAAAAATGTTCATTTACAATCCCACCGTCGTTCGTCAAAAAAATACAGAAAATACAGCAAAAACTTGATAATTACATAATTTTCCAAAATATCTAAACATAAACTAATTATAACCATGTTCGTGTCCTTGACTCACAACACGTGCCAATCACTTTCTGGCGTCTATGCCTTTGCCCTTTGACCTACTAGCACCAGCTGAGATGTTTATTTAAAAATAAGGTGATTCAAAGAATCCCAGTAGAAACATGCTATCGTTCATAAAAAATGTGAAAAGTAAATATGATATATGCCATGTGTGCACAAATTAATGAACAATATAAACACATCATCATCATGTATACATAAGTAGGGCCCAGCCCCACAATCTACACCGGTTGGACTTCTGCCAGCCCCCAATGTAAGTGCACCTCTGACACTAACTGCCCCTCTCTAGGCAAACCATGCTGATTAATAGAGTGCATTTACAAACAATGGCAACCACACAGTCACATATACTATGGCATAATGTATGAAGGATAATGTACCTACCTCAACGCTTTATAATCCCTTTTTCCGGTGTGTCTCGTAACGCGTGTCGTTCCGACTTTCGAATCGGTCCTAAAATATTAAATGTACCAAAAATAGGTTATAACCTATCCAAGTATCATTTTAGACTCTTCCATAGTGTTTCTTGTGGTTATATAAGTCTATGGTAGAAATTTACCAAAATGCCCCGGGACCCCGGCCCGGCCCTGCCGTACCCGGCTTGATGGCACGTTTTCTCAAAATTTTGACTAAGGCTATTCTGACTAATTTTTGCCCAAGGAATCCATTTCCGGGCTCAAAATTACCAAATTCACTGTCAAATTATGAAAATACCCTTGACAGCCCCTATTTAAGGATTTCAATAGCGTTTTCGTAATTATGCTTTTTTGGCCTCTACCAAAAAAGTGCCCAACTGTAACCCCACCTATTTTTGCCCACTGAGTCCAATGAAACCATTTATTTCATGAAAATCCAAATCCTAGTACCAGTTCTGGTCCTGGCCGAAAATATGAAGAAAAATAGAAAAAAATGGAGCTTTGTGTTTTAGCTTCCAAAACTTATACTTTTCCACTTCTAATCCTTGGTTAACTCATTTAAACACTTCATAATCATGATTTAAAGGATTTTGGGCAGCATAACCCCTTAGGGTTATAGCTTTTCAAATTTCATAACTCAACCAAAAATCACATAAACCAACCAACCATTACCAACAACAACTTCATACTAACATAAAGTTGAGATTGGTATAATTAACTCTTGATTCTTGGTGTTTCTCACTCTAGGACGTCCTCTCTCTCTTCTCCTTAACCTTGAGATTAGCTTGCTAAACCAAGATTTCCGTGAAGAATAAGAGATTAGAGAATGAACCATACAAGGTAGAAAGATCAATCACATGAAAAACAAGCTCTTACCTTAACCTTTGCTTCCTCTTGCTCTCTAATTCTACAAAGGAACTCACAAGCTCACTCTCCCTCTCTTTTCCTTTGCTTTGAACGAAATGTGTGTATGAAAGGGAAAGGAAAATGTTTTATTTACTTACTCATCTTTCTTCCTAGCTCTTGATCTAATCCATGGTTGTGATTTCTCCACCTTACATGCACACCACTTCTCCAACCATACCTCCCACCATACCCTCTCCTTTATACCATACTCCCTTAACTTTATGCCATACCTTCTTATTCCTTATTTTTAATTGGGTTTGCACTAGATTTTTCCCTTATTTTCCATGGTTGGACGAAATTAATGGGAAAGAAGAGGAAACAAAAATGTTCTTCATACATTCCATCATCCATACAATTGAATTATGTATAATTCCTCCTAATTTCACAATTCTTGAATTATTCCATCAAGAATAATCCAATTATACATTTTCCTTTATTTTCCTTAATTAATTGAAATTAACTTCAATTAATTGGAAAATAATTAATCTTGGGCTAAATTGACGAAATTATGATTTTGCTATCGCCTTTGTAATTTAATTCAATTCTTGGATTTATTTGCCCATTTCCTTATGAATATGAATATTTCAAAATTCACAATATCCAAATTCATAAATATTCACCATTTTATTGAATTACTCAAATAATTACAATATATTGTTGGTGAATATAAAATTTGGGGTGTTACATTATATGCACATGTTTCCTCCTCCCCTCTGCTTCCATGCTTTATGCCATCTACTACTAAGTTGCAGATGTTCAGATAAGAAGCATTGCAGATCACAAAATTTGTATTTATCCTCAAGCAGTTATGACTTATTATTTCTGCATTGGTTCAAAATTCGGATGTATGGATGACTAAATATTTATGGGATTTGTGTCCTTTTTTCTTAACTTCTATTTTAGTTGAAGAATATGGATATATTTATCTGATTGGAATTTCTTCAATGTTATAATAGGTTTGAATGTCTGAAGTAGTTTTGATATAATGGTTTTAAAGTTTTAATAACTTTAGCCATCCCTCTTTAATGAGAACATGGAAAATGTGAATGCATACAATCTTTTTATCTATTGTTTCTTAAAGTTGGTCCCAAATGCAAGAAATTTCTCAAATGAGCACCTAGAAAACCAAGCAAACAAAAGCAATATACATCTTTCCTTGTGTATCTTGCATGATCTACACAAATGCAGCAAATATGTAATAGGATATATTTAGAATAAAAGGCAATAATACCTTTGCATGTAGGTAAACTTATTATGACCTCACCGTCAATGCAATATTTATGTGTGCTAATCTAGAATTCTAGTATGATCGTCAACAATTTATGTAGGAAGTAATGATGGGGGCAAATGCTACACCTGTTGCTCCTATTGAAAATATTACATCAAGTGTGGAAGCAAGGCTGAAAATTCAAAGTCTAATATGTTTTGCTTGCCTGTTGTTTATTGCATTCTTTTGTGGAGTGAGTTAATGGCCTGTTGTGCAAATATCTTTTTTGTAGGATAAAGCAAAAAGAGAAATGGACAAGTGCCTTGAATAAAGCATTTTTGTACTTACAGTGCATGTGCGAAGATTGCTTCTTTTGGTAAGATGGTTGGTCTTACAAAGAAATGGACAGTTGGCATTTATGTACTTAATTAGAAGTTCAACAACATTTTTTTGGTCAAAATAATTCTTGGTGAGGTATTACATTTAGCCACCTCAAATGGAATACCAAGCATTTATTTATCAAAGTTTCTTTTAGTTGCTCATTTGGTGGCAGTTGGTTCTAATTTTTACCTTATTACTTTTGTAATATCCTTTATTCCTTATACAATTTTTTTTCACTATATTGTATTTTTTTTCTCTGTTGATTTGATAACATTCTTTATTATAATATGTTGTTTCATTCTCGCCTAAGACACTTTATTTATTTGTTAAATATTTTAATCCTCTTAAGGTAGATCATGAAAATCTCACTGCAGGTTTTGTTATTGAAGAGAACAAGATAACCCAGATATTTTGTTTTTATAGACTCATTTATGAAAATTTTCAAAATCAGGTTATTTTATCAGAAGACAACATTGTGATGGAATAAAATAGAGAAGGGTTAGGAATAGGTCTCTACTTTTTTCCAAGTGATCAAAAAAAGGTAACGATTAGTTTTGTTAGTATTCTCAAGCTACATAAGCTAGGCCCAGGTTGGTTTCATAGTATTGAGTAAAGGGAGTTGTAAACTTCTGTTCAATGATGCAGGAGCTGTGGTTGTTGTAGTGTGATTATTAGGTAGCCTTGCAAGTTTCATGTTTAAGGAAACATTATGTATATCAACTTAAAAGTCAATTTGACGCATTCTTTTCTTTCATAAATTAGGCATGCTCAATGTTAGTACATGGCCGAGTTGTCAGTTGATCTTTATACCAGTGTTATTTTTGCATTTTTCATATGGATAGATTTATGAATAAGTCAATGATAGTATAACTGACCAAGTAACAATTGAATTTACTTATGGTGGCCAATTTTCTGTCAATGATAGTGTGAATGAGCAAGTCACTTTTTTAAAGTTGGGGGTCCATCCTATCATTATGTGTTTTGCTTTTACATCATCTAATGTCTGATTTGCCCTTTACAAGGCCCATGGAACTTCCTGATTACTGAAATTTTAAAATTTCCTTTGCTTTTAGTATGAAACTTGATGTGTAATCTATTCCATATTTCTATCATATTATTGTCACTTTAGGGGAGTATGCAATCAGATTTTTAGCTGTCTATCAATTGATATGTAATGTATTCAACCTTTCCTGTCTTATTACAGTCATTGTATCCTGACATCACACCATCCTAAAAGTCCAAAGGTGTGGTCCTACACATCAAAGCTGCACAGCTCCTACATCCATTATCTTTTGTAATCAACCTTACAACAGGTCTAACCATCTATTACTTTCTGCATTGACAAATTCCATTGTTCCAGCGGGTTCAATTTCCCATAATTGTGATTTATCCCCAGTTATCGAACCTTCTCATTTTTATATTTTCCTGAGGTTACCTAGCTGTTTTAAGTGTCAGCGAAAGATGATGACCAATTTATACTACCTTATTATTATATGAATAAATATAGACTATAGGTTCTATTGAGATCTATAATATCAATTTAAAGGTGACTAAATAGTCTACTGAAGAAAGATATTAGGTCCAAAACACTTAGTCCATGCCTACGTTTGCAGCCTTTTTGCACCATTACGTGGACACAACACAGCAAACTCGATATACAAAGTGTCCCACCATGTAATCCCCCCCTCGCATTCATTTCACATCTTCTAAATGCACATCTTCAATCTTACCTAACCTTGCAATCAAACTCTTTCTCATCTCACCATTAAAACTATTTCCATAGCTCTTCTGCGCATGCCTATGCTTCTTCCTATATGTAACCCCCTTCAATAATAAGGCCAAAATTAGTGTTTAAAGGTGTTTAATAATCGAATGAGAAATTCGGAATAATTAAAAACTTTTTAAAACACCTGTACAAATGGATCTCCATTCATTTCATTCATTAAAACAAATGGCATGTTTGGTCTGTTACATATACAATATCAGAGTAAGCACAATTCCTGACGTTCACCCGGGATAATAACATTAATTCAAAGGTTTATACAGGGCATCATTGCCCATCTCAGTATCCATACCGAGGATTACACAAAACTATACCACTACAATTCTATTCAATATGTATACATTTATCCAAAATGATAACCAGTTCAATATAAAACCAAAATATATAGCTAAGACTACTGCTGGCAGTCCTAATCATCCTTTGCCACTTGCTTGCTTTTCAATCCACTTGCCCTGTCTAAAAATGTTATTTGGAAAGAATGAGATTCTAGAGAATCCCAGTAGCAACAGTTTATTTATATGATGCATATATACAAAGCAAGTCACATATATCACAATGCAGCAATCAATATTCGAGACCGGGCTTTCGCCACGTTCCCTTCACTATATACGAGGTCGGGCTTCAGCCACGTCCCCTTAACTTTATCTGTATTCGAGTCCAGGCTTTCGCCACGTCCCCTTCACTTTCACTGTATTCAATGACTAATGCAAACAAGCAATGCAATACACATGATATAGGATAAAGTGTCACTACATTTGTCTTTCCGTTCTTAAGCAAGCACAGGCCTTCTACGCTCCGGACAAATATCAAATCCTAAAGTCATAATTAAGGACGAAACATTATTCTCTATTCCAATACTCAATTGACTCTTCAACACTTAGATTTGGTTATCAATAATGACCCTTAAGAAGCTATAAATGCCTCTAATAAAACCCCTAAAAGGTTGGGAAACAATAGGTTGAAGATCTCTTTTCAAAAACTCAAAGTTTTGGAACACAGGGGTTGGCCGCGGCCAGCCCTTCCTTGGGCCACGGCCAAAATATGGTCAGAAGGCCACTGGCCACGGCCAGCCACCCATGGGCCGCGGCCAGAATCAGGTCAGAAAGGTTTGGGCCGCGGTCAAGAAATTCCTTGATTCTTGGCTGAACTTCCAAAATTCATAACTAATGCTGGAAAAATCGAAATGAGGTGATTCCAAAGCCAAATGAAAGGTATTTAAGTCCTTTTTCAAGAAAAAATATGGTTCATTACTTCAAATCATCACACCAATACAGAATCACCAAAAACTCAACACTACTCCAAAACAGAGTTCTGTTTTTGTCCCAAACTTTGGCAAAGCATAACTCTCAGTTCACAAAACGAAATGACATAAAATATATGTCCATTTTGAAGCTTGGGATGTGGTCTTTAAGACTGGAAAGTTTCACAATTTTCTGAAATCATTTGTTCATTCAAAACGTCCACACAAATAAACTGCCCAGACAGAGTTCACATTGACAGCATTTTTCAACTTTTCTACCAGAGTGTCCAATGACTCCAAAATCATTAACCAAACATATTCCCATACAATTTTCCATAAGGAACACAATGGTAACCTCAAAATGACCAAATTCACAATCTAACCACATGCCCTGTTTTGACCAATACACCAAAACCAACACAAAGTTCCCAAACTTTACTTTTAATGATTCAAACCAATCCATTTGTCCAAAAGACATCATAATATACCATTTCCATGATCACAACATGCCAAACTCACTAAGACAATAATTTTCAAAAATAGGGCAGAAAATTCCAGAAAAATCAATGCTCAACCAACAACCACAATACATATATCAAAAGGGAGTTAACACTCATCTCTTTCACTTTGCTAAAGAGATTTCTTGATTCTTCAACTTTCACAATCTCTTGAGGTCACAAACTAACACCAATGAACACATTACAACCATCAAAATGAAGCTCTTCATTCAAGGATCAATATTAGAGAAGGAAGTTTGAGCATTTGGAGACATTTCCCTTACCTTTTTGCAAGCTTTTCCCCCCTTATTTCTGCAACAATGGCGCCAAGAGAGAGGAGAAGAGAGAGGACGAGAGAGATGAGAGTGAGGAGGAGTGAAGAAAGAGAGAAAATGATGATACACTACTCCCCCATGCCTTTTCAGCGTCCAAGGGGGAAGAAGAAAGAGAAAATATATTTTACAATTGCCTTTGACTTTTCTCATCTCCCTCCCCACATGTGAGCTTGCCATGTGTGCACTCCTCATTGGCTCTCACTCACTAAATCACCAATTAGCTTCTCTAATCCATCCATTAACCATTCAATCTCACTTCTCATTTTCCCATAGTTAGTAATTAATTTCCCATTAATCACCAACTTAAGGCCAATAATCCCATTCTATCAATTTTCCATCAATTATGACATATTAGATAATATTGTCACCAATACACATTAATTCAACTTTAATTCATGATTACATTCTCAATAATTCTCATTAGCCCTTAATCAAAATTTGGGGCGTTACACTATACCTACTGCTTGCAGTCCATTTTTCCATTATATTTGATATATTGTTCCGTCCCCTTCTCCCTCTACTCTCAATCCCCTTCTCTCTTCACACCCCTCTTCCCTCATTATCACATTTCTTAACCATTTCACCTCCTCTTCCCTGACCTTATTTCAGTTTTCGCCCTTTCCCACCCTTCACACCCACCAATGTCTATTCTTTTTTTCTAGTCTATTTAAACATAACATTATTCAACCTTCAACCTATCTCTCTGCTGCCTTCATTCTGCGTTACTTCATCATTTTCAACCATGTCTGAACACACTTTGCTATCTGCAATTCATGATGCTTTTGACCTATAGATAGTTTTTGTTGCAGTGTTACGAAAATGGAATGTCTACCAGAAAACATATCCACATGAACTCTTTTGTGTTGCTATGTTGTTGGTTGATGCTGAGGTATGTCACCTTCATCATTACGCCTCGTCTTCTTTTCCCCTCTTACCTGTTTGCTCCCACTTTTTTTATTTATTTTTCTCCTTATATGTCCTTTAATGCAGGGAACAACCATTCAAGCAAGTGTCATCATCAAGTCCATGCATTCCATATTATGTGCTTCCATTAAAGAAGGCCAAACTTATGAAATTGCTAACTTTATTGTCCATGCAATGCACAATTACTACATGCTATACTTATGTAACCATTGTCATCTTATGTGTAGTTTAATGCTTTAAATGCACTATTGTAATAATCAACATTATTCAAGATGATGCAACTGTCATTATTTAAACACAAAATATATTAGTCTAACTTATTAAGTGAAAAATGGAGAGAAAATTTATCAGTAGTAAAAGCTCTCTGTGCAATGCACAGGTTGCTCCTGCTCGTTGGTTGAATAAAATTGTCACACCGCACATGGCTCAAGATTACAGTACAGCACTGCATGGTTCGAATAAAATACATATGTCATTAATAAAATTGTCACACCACACATGGCCCAAAAGCTACTCCATACACACTTTTAGTGCATGTTTAGGAAATAATAAAACTATAGTTTCATAAGCCATTTTCAGCAAGTCAAAACAAAACTCCTCTCATATACTTACCTTATAAATCGTAAAAATTATCTCCAAAAACTAATGCAAACATGCTCATACGCCTACCTAACCATATCCCACCTACTCTGGCCATATGAGTTAGTCTGCAAAGTTGGCCAACAGAGGATTGGTATATAAATGTTAAGTTTTAGCTTTGTAGTCCAAAATCTATAATCCCAAGGGAAAATTACATTTGGGCTTTCCTAAGATGGAAAACAATGTCACATGATGTTAAAAATTACCCTTTTTTAAATTGGTATCAAGGAGCCAAAAATTTGCTTACAAGGTAACCTGAGGATATCTAGAGCCGGGAATCAGGGCTGGCCTAGCCCTACAGAGCCGGCCTTTGATGGGCCAAGGCCTAAAAGGGCAGGGGCCTTTTAGGACCCGGGGTATGAAAAATTGTTGTTTTTCACAAGATTTTACAATTTTTTAATTTTTTTTCAGTTTTTTTTTAAACTTATAACAATGAAATTCCTAATTTAACACATAAATGCTGTCAAAATTAGAGTGTAAACGGTATGCATCATGCAACAAACAAACAGAGTCATTAAGTCATAATCAAAGGTAAACTATTGTCTATATACCACAATTACAAATAATTAATCAAAAGACTTAACAAAAGTAAAAATACTTCTTATAAATATGTCTTGAAAAGTAAATAGTCAACAAAATAAACAACACAAGATATAAATAAAACAACACTAGAAAATAAGTCAAAAAATACAAAATTGGTAATAATACTTATGAAATAAGGAATATATTTAATGAGTTTTAAATTTTTAGGATTATTAATACAAGATATTCTTATGAAACTTAATTGTAAAAAAGATAATAACAACTAAATATTTACAATATCATTAACAAAATATAAAAAAATAATAATATTATTATCATATAAATAATTTTAAAATATCAAAAAATATATATGGGCCTAAAAGGGACGGCCCTTTTAGGCCCTCGGCCCTACAAGACTGGCCCTTTTAGGCCCGCTTTTACTTTTGAGGCAAAAATCTTAAGCCTGGCCATTGTAAATTCAGGGCCTAAAAGGGGTGGCCCGACAAGCTCGACCCGTTTTTCCAGCTCTAAGGATATCATTTTTCATAATCCTGAACCATGAAATTGGGATAAGAGGCTAGTTTTTTTTTTAAATTTTTACTATAGAAAAAAAGTTTATCCATTACAAACAAAAAAGGTACAAAAGCAAAGATAATCCACAGCCCAAAACAAAATAAGCCCATAGAACGAGGCCCATTAAGAAACCAAACCCTAAATAACAAAACAAGGCCCATTAAGAAACTAAACCCTAAATAACAGAACAAGGCCCGTTGTCTAAATTTGCCTTTGTCGCTGTATGTAATAATCGTATCGCCCTTGCTTCAAGTTTCTGGGGCAAAATTCGTTGCCAGTACTTGATGGTTGATAAGTTTACTTGGAACAATATCAGCTCGATCAACAAACTCCTGGAATCATCACAAATCATAGATTGGGCATATCCAAAACTAGTACTCCCTCCAATCCTAAATATAATACTCACTTTTTAATTAAGTTGAAACTACAAAGTGGGACTTATATTCAAGTGAGGAGGAGTACTTCATTGCTGTCCATTATTAACCAATTTAATCGTATCATATGGCAGGAAGATGTAAATTATTGTTAATTTCCTTGTTGAAGCTGGAATGCAGTGCTTGCTTGAATTGCTTTAGTATCAAAAGTAATTCCTTTCTTCTTTCACTCTTTAAGAAGATTGTTCAAGGTGAGTAGTGACGACCTAATAGCTAATATTCACTTCATTGGTCATGTTGTTGCTATGAAAAGAGTTAGTTAGGATTGGATTTAATTCTAAATATAAGACTTCAATCCACTTTGTTTCCCAAATTTATTTATTTTTTCTAAAGCATCCCTGTTATTGTTGCAAGACATTAAGGAGTTTCTATCCAAAAGTAGTCATAATAAAATGTGGTATTCAAAGAAAATCAACTTATATTTATTATAAATAAATAGCTTCCTTAATATACCAAAATTAGTTAACTAGCTCTTATATCAAAGAATTGACGTAGCATTAGATCTTCAATTTCTTTGGTTGCCTTACACAGTATTTGCGAGGGCCTTCATGGGATGAACTCCTTGTGAACACATGTCTGTATATTCATCTTTTTAATTATTGAGTCAACAATCACATTACTGATGATGTTATATAAAGATATTGCTAAAAGTCCTACCAACCTCAAGTCTCTGAATGGTTTAGTTTGAATGCCCTTGTTGCTCCCTCCAATGATGGTACAACAGTAACAAACCTTATTCCATCATCAGGTGAGATCGGTTATATAGATTGCACGGTGTTTTTGTACTTCCCTCTAGTGATGCTACCGAGGGAAAATGGTGTTTGTGTGTGTGTATATGTATATATGTAGTATATGTTTCTCCAACGAGTATCAGTTTATCGTATATAGCTGGCAGATATTGCATATCTGCATCTTTGCTTTCAATCATCAACATATGGAACTGTCATGAAATAGGGGAACCACTCTTCTTACACCAGCCATGGTCATCACCAAAGACATGGCTCTCATTAGCTATCATCTTTGCATGAAGTGTGCTTTATATGGTGATAGATATTTAATTACCAATTCACGTGTATCGATGGCTTTGTGACCTAGTAGTGGTATGAAAGCTCCAATATAATAAGTAGGATATTGCTAATTCGATCCCACTTATAACCACATGTTGTTAGTGCATGCCCCTTTAATTCAAAAGGAACAAACCAATTCACAGTCATGGCTTATAGCTAGCTGGGTTCTAGAAGATTTGGTTAGCACGCATGACCATAACCTTCGTTTACAAAAAGCAAGTGGTTATGACCATTAATTGGTTTGAATGGGTGAGATATTGAAGAAGAGAAGATATAGATAAAGCATGAGATCTCTGACAAGTCTGACTGGCACTCGTTTCAAGTTGGTCTACATGTGGGATTGTCTTGTTTTTTTAGGTCAATCCATTTCTTTCTTTGAATTTTCTTGCCAGTGACAGATTTTGCAACGACGAGATTCACTGTTCATGGCATGGATTTAGAAACACTTTAAATGTTTTTATGCTTTAAATGTCTTCTCTATAAAAAGCTTCTTGAAGTGCAAAAAATTCCACAGACCAGGATCAATGATCATGAAGTTTATATATTCGTTATTTTCAGGGAAAAAAATATCCGAGACCCTGCAAACATTCAACGTGTTAATCAGTCCATATGTTCTTAACTCAATCATTGTTACATTTTCTTAATTTGTAATATTATACTCGATTCATAGATATCCATGCATGCACATAATGATCCGAAATTTCAATATTCAAATCCAAGACTGTGCATTAAATGATTTGGTGTTTTAATTTGAAGAGTAAACAAAGAAAGTTCTATAATCAATAATTGAATTCGTATCACTGGACCATATTGAGCACACCACCAAACTCCATCCACCAAAAAGGTTCTCGCTATATATATATTTAATATTCATTTAATCCCATATATAGAGAAGGAATTTGAAATTTTCAAGAGATATATCTATCTTCCCAACTTGCTCATCATGACCCGTTCATGAAAAAACTCCGCTTTGTATATTGAATATTCAACATGACATACAAATCAACGCTAACTTTGCGGCCAAAGCAGTGAGCACGCGCGTACCAACTTCGCTAGCTAGCCAAATTTGTGAGCTGTCCTCTTTCCCAAGATTTACATTTTAGTATCTACTATGAACACATGCACTTCACTCGGTTTTTTGCCCGGTCAAAAACTTTCGTAGGTAGCCCTTCCTGTGAGCCAGCACACAAGTTCAAAAGGAAAACAAAATTCTTAAAAGAGTAATTGACTTATGTGTTAGAGATCAACTCGTTAAACCTATAAATCACACTCTAACTATGAGGCTTCTCAACGTGGAACTTATAACAATATCTCTTCATTGAATTATATATAGTTTGTGTTGACAATAACAATAGACTTGGTAGGTGTTACGTGTGGATTTTAAATGGAGGGAGAGCATGTAATATAATAGTGTCTTGTGCATATATATATATATATGCATGCATGCATCTTTCCTTAGCCTGGGGGAAATTATTTAATGTTCGCTAGCATGGTTGACATAAGAGAACGAAGCAAATGCATGTTTCCACAACCTGGTGGAATTTCTATTTTTCATATTTAATTTGCAAGTGGCTGTGTTTTGTGTTACGTGAGTGAATCGCATTTGGATATATATTGTGCTCGTTTGGAATAACTTATTTTTGGGTAATAAGTGCTTATAAATCGTGATTCACGGTATACGAGGTAAGTATGTGAAAGGAGTTTTATCTCGGCTTGCGTAATAAGCATTTATATCCAAAAAAATGTATGTATTTGGAACAGCGATTGAAAAAATAGAGTTTCTCAATTTAGCTTTTGGTAATCTTATTTTTTATAAAAGCCCGATTGTGTAATGTGATTTATATTTGGAACAACGATTATATAAATGACTTTTGTAAAAGTAAAATTTGTTTGGATTGACTTAAATATAAGTGACTTTTGTGATAATAATAAGAGAGAGTGAGTGGAAAAATATTTTAAAAGGTTAAAAGAACCAAAAAATATTTTAAAATAATTTTTGAAGCTGAAAAAGTACATTAAGGATAAAATTGCAATCAGTCTGATAACACACTGGGTACAATTGAAAAAATATTTTAAGGGTTAAAAGCACCAAAAAATAGTTGAAATTATTTTTTGTAGCCGAAAAAGTATATTAAGGGCAAACTTGTAATCAGTCTAATATCACACTAGACAAAACTGGAAAAATATTTTAATCATTCTCACTCTCTCCAAAAGCTAAATCACCAAAAACTAGGAAATAGAGCTTGTGGCAAAAGCTATTAAAGTGAGATTAAACTCAAATGCTCACTTTATTTACCAAACACTCATTTTTTTTAAACTCAATTGTCAATTGATATTTTAGGGGCAATTGAGCGTTTGAGGGCCCAAACGCTCCCCCAAACACAGCCTAAGTGTTCCCAAAGCACAATCCTTGATTTGTTTTTTGGTTCTGAGGCTCATGAGGGCCTGCCTGTAACAATGAATTCTAATGAGGGCCTGCCTGTAACAATGAATTCTAATGGCTGTTAAATTGTTAATCCCTTTTTTCCCCTTGAGTAAGTGCTTGCTTTTGAATCAAAAGTAAATCATTAGGCATAGAAAATTTATTATATAAGTCATGTCTGAAAAAAGACAAAAATAAACAACTTTTATTATTGATTTTGTTTTCTCCACATGATAAGACGGTAGGTGGCACCGGGGGTGTTAGTGTTGGGTTTCATTTTTCTAGCAAAAGAAAAAAAAAAAGGATTCTTTGGTGATGGAAATGATTGTGATTGTTTAAATTATCTTCAACAGCGCTAACTTTGATCCTCTGATACAATCTTTTTAATGATCTCTCCCTTAACAAATTGCAATCCCATCATGGATAATATGTCTGATATTTATTATAAGTCGTTTTTAACTAATTAATATGTGTCAATAAAAATAATTAAAAACATTAAATTCATCATAAAATTTAAGTAAATTTAATATTATTCTTGTTAGCCCCATTAAATTCCAACATTATATTAATTATATTTTCTCTCACTATCTTTATTAAATATGGGCATATAATATATATTTATATTTATATATATATATATATATATATTTAATAATGCTAATTTAATCAAAATGTCTTATAAAAATGACTAAAAATACCTTCAAGAAGACATCTTGTAAAAAGGCTTGAACATCTTTTTGCAAGCTAAGTTGGACCAGACGAGTAAATCAAGCAGTAAAGAACTCCCTCTTATTCTAATTATAAGATAAAGTTGATTTTTTTGGAGAAATTAAGGAAGCCAATTAAATTACTTTAGAATATTTATTTTTTTCTCCAAACTAATTAATTTGACTAATAAACTAATATATAATCTAAGGATACTAAAAATATAAACATTCTAAAGTAATTTAATTGACTTCCTTAATTTCTCTAAAAAAGTCAATTTTATCTTATAATTAGGACCGGAGGGAGTAGTAAACAGATAATTAGTGGGTTAAAGATTTTTTTTTTCAAAAAAAAAAAAAAAATTCAGCAAGGTGGTGAACAGAGGAAGAGCTTATATATGGGAAATAAATCCTTATTACGCAAGCCGAGATAAAACTCCTCTCACATACTTACCTCGTATACTATGAATCACGAATTATAAGCATTTATTGTCCAAAAATAAACTATTCCAAACGAAAACTATACATGATGTATTTTCAAATCAACAGAAAACTTTTGGGCATCAATGATGAAATCCTTTGTTGGCCAAAAAAAAAAAATCAATGATGAAATCTTATCTTGTATGTTAGTAGACTTAAAGCTGATTTGAGAGGAAAAGTCAAACAAATTGTTCATCATCAAGATAAGAAGTGATGAAATTCTAGGAAGGGCTCAAGTAAAAGAGAGATGCCATGATTATTGATGCATAAATTTGGGATTCCAAAGTGGGAGAAAAAGGCCAAAATGTTGGGAAAATATCATAATTTTTTAAAATAAATAAAAAAATATAAATTGAAAAAAAAATAATCAAATAGTATCCCAAATTGATTGAATTCATGTGTTGCCTCTCAACCACACGACACACATGCATGAGTGGGGGGACATAAATGACACAAACAACATGCTCACTACCACAACAAATCACACATCTCCTCCTTAAAATTACACAAACCTCCTTTAGTTATTTCTTGTGGATAATATGTGATTTCTATATTACAAATCTCTTTAATCCCAATCCTAATCTCTTATAATTTTAGATTATGTCGGAACCAATCCTGCTATTGTTACATTAAAAACTGGCCCCTCCCGTTAATTATCTCATTAGCATAGAAGTTTGGTTGTAAATTAAGCTTAATAATTCGCCTTTTTTTGCCAGCTTAATAATTCACCTATAGGACTGAGTCAATTGAGGAATATTTGGAGCACGACTTTTTGTTGAATTATTTTAATATTGAAATTTTTTTATTATATATAAATTTTTAAATATAATTTAGTGAACTTGGATATAAGTTAAAATAATGAAAGACAAACTTGTTGCCCCAGCAGAAAACTAAAGAGTAATGGCACCAAGTGATTGAGTTTACTTCCTCATATAAAATTATTGACTTTAGAGATATGAAGAAATCAAAATTGTTTCAAACACCGATAGAACAAAAACACCCCTTATTTCAAAAAGGGGTGAGAGGTGAATTGAGAGTTAAGCTACATGGTCGTTTTAAGGATTCTCCCTTGGAGAAAAATATAGACTACTTTATTTTTTTTTTGGGTGTTTTGGTACATTGAATTGATTATGGTTTTAGCTATTTTTTTTTTTTTTTTAAAAAACAACTTTCCTTACAACAAGCAAGCATGTAACACGGCGTCGTATCAGCCATGGTGGAGGGATGAGAAGACGAATATTTATGGAGGAATGTTTTCACGGATTTCTTTTGTCTACTATATGTTTTTTGGTTTTGTTTTTTAAATAAAGAGAATATGCAGTCTAAACAACAATTTTATTTTAGACACAACATGAGAGAATGAACTAACTTGGCTTTTATCCCCGCTCCACCCATCGCCTAGTTGATTCTTTTTTTTTTTTAATAAAAGTACATATATTAAAATTTCAAATAAGTAATTCCACAAGATAGCCGTCGAGTGAGGACCCCAGGTCGTCGAGAAAATAAAAAAAAATAATTATAAACATAAAAAATCAATAATAGCCAACAATAATTATTATATTTTGTAAATAATTATTATCATTTTAAATTAAATACATAAATCTTAAAATCGTATTTTAAAAAAACAAAATATGATAAAAAAATTTTATATTAATTTTAGATTTTTGTTCAAAGTCATTTGATCTATTATTATTGTTACTGTGATGGAAATGTCTGTCCCCGTAATACCCGAGAGGTATCATTCTTATTGTCGACAGGATTAGCTTCTTGTTCTAAGAAGATAAAAGAAAAAGGATAAAAAATTACTTGATTTAAAATGCTACATCTAACAATAAGTCACTTAGTAATAAAAATGGGTAAAGTATAAGCAATACTTGAGCAGGTAGATCAAGAATCGAAACCTTTCTTATATAAGACAACAAAAATTCTTTTTTCCTTTTGGTACAAGAGATAGGACTAAGTCCCACGAGGAAAAAACAATTCTAATAGCATTAAAAAGAGTATACAACCATTTACATTTGAAGAAATATGAAGAAACAAAAGCACATCAATAAATAAAATATATCTCCCAAGATAATTTTAAGACATAACAAATTATAAGTGGCAAATCTTCACATGGCTCAAAAAATTACAAACAGTCACTTTTATAGTATAAATGTCTCTAATTCCCACTAGTTTATTTTTAATCAAATTCTAATCCCCACGAATTCACTACTACCCTTGAGGTCTGTAGGCATTAGAAATAGAAAAGGATAAAACTTAAAAAAAGAATTGGCTAAAGCCTTGTTGGCCCAGTGGCACAGATTTCAACCTTGTGATTACTCTTAGCTGGCCTGGTTCTGCCAAGGTTATCAAATCCAAATCAAACTGGCCGGGTTAGCTGGGAAACTAGCGACGCGAGGTCTCTAACCCGGATTTTGGTGTAACCTAGGGTAAAGCTGGGAATGTGGGCCAACCTGCGGGCCATGTGGTGTGGGCCTGTGTGACTCACATTTCTGCGGGTTGGCATCTAACCTGCAGTTTGCGGGTTGCGGGCCAGCTAGTGAGCCCGCATTTTTTTTTTGAAAAAAAAAATTCTTATTTTTTAAAGAAGATAAAAAATATGAGACATATATATATGAGTCATTAAATTTACTTCCTAACATCAATCATTTCTCTTATAAAAATTTAAAAACATAATCCACAATTCAAGAGATAAAGTTATCAAATTTGCCAAAGTTTATAAATAAAATATAAACTCATCCTCAAGCAACCAAGATATAATAATTTTGCTTAAAGAAGAAGGGAAGAGGCTAAGATTTTTCTCTTTGGATTGAGAGGTACCAAGATAAAAATAGAAAACTTATAAGTTTTGTAAAATTATTATATGTAAAAAATTTAAAAAAAATTACGGGCCAACCCGCGAGCTGGCCCGCATCGACAGCTTAGGTCATGGAGAAGTCGAGATTCGAAGGTTGGAGAAGGTGAATGTTGGGGTTTGTGTAACGCCTCAAATCAAAATACCAAATAGATAACTAAAGTATTTCAAATATCGCTAACAAGGATGTCCAACATCCAAACCATCAAAATACAAATAAGTTCAAATAAAGCCCACGTCTCAGTGTTAAATCAAATCCTCAAAATATTTCAATAAAACAAAATAAAGTGCGGAAGTCTTAGTATCATGGCAATAAAAATGACATAACATGAGCTCTAGGAGCACAAAAGAGCCTCTAAGGCTCACTCCAAAGGTGCCTTCCCTTGCTCCCTACTAGAACAATCACCTGAAAATGTTAATATATAGGGATGAGATTCTACGTCTTAGTAACTACTAAAAATTTCTACCGTACACAAGCAAATCTCATATGATAAAAAGAAACTGATTACATATATATTCATATATACCATAATTCTCATACAAGACAAAAACAAGTTTAAGCACCATTATATCAATCTGTATTTTCATCGCAACATGTAATATACAATTATGCAATATGCAATATGTAAGATGCAACCTTCCTTATATCACCGTCCATCCTTATTCCGCTGACTGGAGCCATAGGCTAACTTATAGTCCAACAGAAACCCATCCATTTGACTGGATTGTCCCAAGTGATACGAGTTCAGATGATCAATTAAATAGTGCAAGTGTACACTGCCGTAATCAAGTAATATAGAAGTGAGTAGAGTATCGTTCCCACAGGGATTGAGCACTAAGTACCAAAATGGGTAATTTTAATTCTATTTAGTCGATCGATTAGTTGGTGATTGAGAGTACAAAATAAAACAGAAACAATTAAATATGAATGCAGATGATATGAAAGCAAATATGAGAAAAAGCCCTAGGGGTCAGATTTCACTTACCAAATTTTGGATTGAATCACTTATTTATTCTAGCCCAATTTATTCCACATGATTGATAGTCGAGTTTCCCTAATTTAATTACTAGCCTCTTCCAAGGTCAAGCAATTCTATAATCAATTGCTAATCCAATATATTCCTATATGAATTTAAGCAATTAATTATGCATTAAGATTTATGGAACTCAGTAAGACTACACAACTCATAAGAATATATTCCTATTTCATATGCAAGTCATGATTTTAATTATAGGGTCTACACACATGTATATCCTTCCGGTCTCAACATGTATATTGAAATCATTTAAAAGATGGCCAGTCAATCAAAAGCATTAAGAATAATAATTAAAACTCAATCATGAAGGAGAAATTCAAACTAGATTTAATAAGTTAAGATTCAATCCGTCATTAGTAAGCTACGTCATCACCCTAGGAAAATGAAAATTTAGCTCATGATAAAATTAAAAACAAAATCAAAATAAATTGACATTATATAAAGCTAGAATGAAAGCCTCAGAAATACTGTATGAACTTGAATATTAAATTCTCAAACATAAATATACAACTAAAATATGCATGAAAAATGAAGAAATCAAGCCGTCCATTTAGGAGGTAAAACCTTCCATGTAGGCAGCATGCAAAATGTAATAAAATCCTAAGCCTTCTAAGATAGAGGCATGCAAAAAGGAATAAAATCCTAAGCCTTCCAAGATAGAGGCATGCAAGAAGGAATAAAATGTATGAAAGTAAATCTAGAAAGTAACACACTTTTTTTTTCAGAACTGTCAGAGAAAGGATCTCTCCTTGTCAACAGAAGCGCCTCTAATTGTCAGAAAAGGACCTCTGATTCTTTTCCTCTCTTCTCCTCTTTGAGCTTGGCCTTGATCTCTATTTATAGGGGAAAAAACGTGTGCTACAATACTTTTACTATTCCCCTGGCGGCTGCTACAGTACCCGTCGACCTGCTACTATTCCCCTGGCGGCTGCTACAGTGTCGTTGACCTTCTACTGTTCCCCTGGCGGCTGCTACAGTGTCGTTGACCTTCTACAATGCTGGCGGTTGCTACAGTGGCCGGTGGCTGCTACAATGCTTTTTTTTTTTAAAATGCTATTTATTCCAAAAACAATATTTATTTATCAATCACACCCAAATTTATTATATTAAACGCAAATATCGTCCATAAAATCATTATATAAGGGAAAATAAATATGCAAATATTTTACTTATCACCAAGCTCACCAGTTCTTAAGATACACCCGGCCAAAGGTGTAGAGCTTAAGTCTGGACTATGGCTCCCCTCCTTAAAAGAATACAACTAAGGAGGTGTCAGATGTCCTACAGCTCCAATGAAATCCCGGCCAAAGGAAAACATGGAAGAAGGGGCCCTGACAAGTACCATCCACTGTACACCGAGTGATGGCATACCACGTGATAAAAGATCTTAACATACAGATTCCTCCTTACTCCAACCCATCTCAAATGCAACCACCATGACAGTTATAGTTAATCATCAATAAATATAATATTATTAAAAGACAAGGTACAATAAATCATGTTTTATTCATATCAAATATCATCATATATTCAAACATGCTAAAAAGGAAATAATAATCCAACAATACATTAATTATAATTAAATTATCAACTATGCAAATAAAATAAAATTACAGAGAAATTTACTTGTAACATTACCTATTTGAGAATTTACAATACATACACATATACATATAATTCAGTCCATTTTTTTATAAAGAAAAATAGTCATTCACAATCATACACAATTCACAAGTATATAAAAGAATATTTAGAGTTACCTGCTACTCCTTAGCACACAAGTAATCACACAAGAGTTACTCCAAAACTCTCAATGAAAGTCTACAAAATCACAAACATAAATATCTATTAATATGTTTCTCAAAATTACTATAGAGTTGAACTAAAATACTCTAAATACTTAAAACTAAGCCTCTGTGACTAATATTACACACACACCTAAGTTTCCACATATTCCATTATTTTATTTAAATATGGTATTATTTAAAAATATTTTATCTTATTTTTTTTATAGAAGGAAACAGCTTTTACATATATATATATATATATATATATACATACATACATATATATACATATATTGAAAGGTATACTATGAAACAGGATGCAAAGAAGAGCTTGGCTCGTTGTGTGGACCCCACAGGTGTGTGTGCGTGTTTTGTTTTAAAAAAAACATGAATTTGTCATTCCTTGATGAGCAACCCAAACAATAAAGAAAAAAATAATAATAATAAAAAGAGAGAGAGGATAGGGTTCAACAGTGAGGTAAGGTTAGGAAAGGAAAAGAGACATAACTAGACGGCAAATACACACACATTTACACTGATATCGATATGAGAGTTGTTGGGTTTATGTGGAAAATAGAATAAAACTATATAAATTGATATACACATACCTGCACACTCAACTAAATAGTTCTATATATTTACACCAATATAAAGCTATATAGATGTTCATACACCCACGCATTCTGTTGGTTTAAAAAGACAGGTGATGAAGAAATAATTAGGAAAAATCAAATCCACACACTAACCTAGCAAAAGACAAAAGAGAAGAAGGAGAAAAGAAAAAAACGAAAAGCTAAAGGAAAGTAATATATATATATATATATAGGAACAATAGGGAGAAGGTGGAGTTGGTAAAAGAAATGCAGATGTACCCACGCACAGTCAAGGGAATGAAATATTGATATGACAAGACATTGCAGTCTAAAATATTTAGACGCTGATGAAGGAGAACAAGAAAATAAAAGCTTGAAAATATGCTTTCTCAATATATTGAGGAACAGTACTCTCAGTATGTTGAATGACAGTAATAGGACAGAGTAGATCAAATCAATAGACAAATGAAAGATAAAAAAAATGCACCTTTGAGTCTGTTGAGAGTCATGTGGCGCCGGGAGTGAGGAGTGGGGGTGAGAAGAAAGAGATCTTATATAAGGGTAGATCTAGGGTTTTGACTACTCTTAAAAAAATATATATTATTTTTTTTAACACAGTAAATAGTAATGGTATTATTCGGACTTATTGAAGCATTCTCTCTGTGTTTTTTTTATATTACGTATTCCAATAATAAGATATGCATACACATACATATCCATATATTTAAAATAATTATTTTAAGGAGGTATTTCATTTGTATATTTTCCTCTCTTTCTTTGAATTGATTTTTTTTTTACTTCATACTTCTTCTTACTTATTAATTTATTTTATACTTTTTGATTAAATAAAATCTAAATTACAACCAACTCTAAATGTTTAAAAATAAGGATGTTACAGTTCTCCTCTCCTAAAAGGAATTTTGTCCCCAAAATTCATCACACGAGCTAAAAGACATACCTAGTTAAACAATTGAGGATACTCAAGCCTCATCTTTTCCTCTGTCTCCTACGTGGCATCACCAAGAGCCATACCTCTCCATACAACCTTCACAAGTCTGATGGTCTTGTTTCTTAATTGCTTATCCATTACATCTACAATCCGCTCTGGCTCAGCTTTATATGTCATATTATCTCTGAGTTCTATCTCCTCCACTTCAATAACATGGGAAGGATCTGGTTGGTACTTCTTTAATTGCGACACATGGAAGACATCATGAATGTTCGCAAGCTGTGGAGGTAATGCAATTCTATAAGCAACCCGTCCCACTCTCTCCAAAATCTCATAGGGACCCATAAAACGAGGTGAAAGTTTCTTTGCTCGAATCGCTCTACCAATGCCAGTCATCGGCGTGACTCTCAGAAATACATGTTCGCTCGCCATGAACTCCAACCGTCGCCTTCTTCTATCGACATAACTCTTTTGTCCGCTCTGGGCGGTGAGAAGTTTTTGTTGAATTATCTTAATCTTCTGAGTAGTTTCACCAGATCCGGACCTATTAAACTTCACTCATTCAATTCTATCCAACAAATAGGATATCTACACTTCCTTCCGTACAATGCCTCATACGGTGCCATCTCGATGCTTGAGTGATAACTGTTGTTATATGCAAACTCTGCCAGATGAAGGTGATTGTTCCAACTTCCTACCATTTCAATTGCGCATACTCGTAACATGTCTTCTAGAGTCTGTATAGTCCTCTCAGTCTGCCCATCAGTTTGGGGATGGTAAGTGGTACTAAACCTCAAACAAGTCCCCATAGCATCCTGCAATGCTCTCCAAAATCGTGGGTCACGATCTGATACGATGCTCTTCGGTAACCCATGCAATCTGACAATCTCCTTCACATAGATCTTCGCTAGTCTCTCAAGAGAGTACTCTGCCGCGATAGCTAGAAAATGAGCTGACTTAGTCAATCTATCAATAATTACCCAAATGGCATTATATCCAGAAGTAGTTGGAGGAAGTCCCATGATAAAATCCATAGAGATGATGTCCCACTTCCATTCTGGGATCTCCAAATTCTGCAACAATCCCGGAGGCTTCCTGTGTTTAATTTTAACTTTTTGACACGTCAGACAACGAGAAAAAAACTCGGTAACATCTTTCTTCATGCCTCGCCACCACCAATTCTGCTTGAGATCATGATACATCTTAGTTGCTCCAGGGTGAATAGTGTATTTACTCCTGTGAGCTTCCTCAAGCATGAGCTTCCTTAATTCTCCATCATCGGAAAGACAGACTCTTCCTTTATATCTTAATATCCCATCTTCACCCAACTTGAATTCTGATTCTCTTCCCTCTTCAATATCTTCCATGACACCCAATAGGTACTCATCCTTAAGCTAAGTGAATTTAATTTCTTTCCAGGTTATACTTTCAATGGTTAACGCTTCCATGGTAGCAACTAATCCTGACATTATGTCAATGGATGTACTCTGCACATCCTCTAGCAATTTATGTTCCCTGACCATCAACTGGGCTGCATGGATTGACTTTCTGCTTAGGGCATCCGCTACAACATTTGCCTTTCCTGGATGGTACTTCAACTCATAGTCGTAATCCTTGAGAAACTCCATCCACCTTCTCTGTCGCATGTTAAGCTCCTTTTGGTCAAACAGGTACTTCAGACTCTTATGGTCACTAAAGACCTCAAATTGTGAATCGTAGAGATGGTGTCTCCAAATCTTCAAAGCAAATACTACTGCTGCTAACTCCAAGTCATGAGTGGGATAGTTCTCTTCATGTGGCCTCAACTGTCGAGAAGCATAGGTAACTACCCTGCCATTTTGCATTAGCACATACCCAAGACCCTTCTTAGATGCATCAGTGTACAAAGTGAAAGTCTGAGTAGGATCTGGAATCACAAGTACCGGCGCCGTAGTCAACTTAGTCTTCAAATCCTGAAAGGCTGCTTCACACTTCTCGTTCCATACATATGGTTGGTCCTTCCTAGTTAACTTAGTCAAGGGCATGGCTATCTGTGAAAGCCTTTAATAAATCTCCTATAATAGCCTGCCAATCCCAGAAAACTTCTGATCTCGGTGACACTCTGTGGCCTTTCCCAATTCAATACTGCATCAATCTTACCGGGGTCTACTGACACACCTTCAGCTGATACAACATGACCTAGGAAATTTACTTCCTTTAACCAAAATTCACATTTAGACAGCTTCGCATAGAGCTTATGTTCTCTTAGTACCTGTAACACAACTCTGAGATGCTCTTTATGCTCTTCTTCATCCTTAGAGTAGATAAGGATGTCATCAATAAATACCACTACAAACTTATCCAAATATGGTCTGAATATTCTGTTCATGTAATCCATAAAGACAGCTGGAGCATTGGTTAGCCCAAATGGCATAACAAGAAATTCATAGTGACCATATCTGGTTCTGAATGCAGTTTTTGGAATATCTTCAACTCTGACTCTTAACTGGTGGTAGCCTGATCTCATATCAATCTTGGAAAATATGGATGCTCCGGTCAACTGGTCAAGTAGATAATCGATCCTGGGCAAAGGATATTTGTTCTTTACGGTTGCCTTATTCAATTGGTGATAGTCAATGCATAACCTTATACTCCTATCTTTCTTCTTCACAAAGAGCACAGGCGATCCCCAAGGAGATACACTGGGCTTGATGAAACCCTTTTCCATTAACTCCTCAATTTGATTTTTCAATTCTACTAGTTCTGATGGAGATATTCGATAAGGAGCTTTAGAGATAGGCCTCGTCCCAGGTGCAAGGTCGATAGAGAACTCTACTTCTCTCTCTGGGGGTAAACCCGTCATCTCCTTTGGAAATACTTCCAGAAATTCATTTACCACTTTAATGTCTTCTACCCCTTCCTCCACTTCTGTTTGAATGGAGAAGAACACCATGTACGCAGAACAACCCTTACGAATAGACTTTTCAACTTGTACTGCAGATAACAATTGTGGTCTACTAGGACTCATAGGGTCAACAGGAAGGGAGATGATCTTCCTCTTACAACTAAGGATGGCGTCATTCACCGACAACCAATCCATCCCCACTATCAAATCAATACCCTTTATGGGTAGACAAATAAGATCAATAATTGAAGTCCTACCATCGAACTCAATTGTACAATTCAAGCAAGCTTTAGAAGTTCTCACCGAGGCTCCCGCCGGTGTAGAAACAATCATGTCAAAAGGTAATTCACTTATATGTAAATTTAATCGATGCACGCAAGCATAAGATATAAAAGAGTGTGTAGCACCAGAATCAAATAAAGCTTCAATCTCAAGGCTTTGTAGTTTAAGAATACCTTTAATCAGAGTTGGCAAAGCACTAGCCTTCTGGTGTGATAGTGCGAACACTCTGCCTGGAACTGCAGCTCTAGCATCATTGGCTCCTCACGAGCCTTCCTCACAGAACCTGAAGACATGGCCTGGCTTCCCACACTTGTAGCATATCAGACAATTGCCTTGGTGCACCCTTCCACACTTGGCACACTTCTGACTGTTAGTAGTGCTAGCAACAGGAGCTGTGGAGCCCCTATAAGAGTTATGTCCTCCACTAAAATGACTCCTCTGTGGTCCACTGAAATGACTCCTTGAAGGTCCACCAGAATGATTCCTTGATGGCTGGCCAAACCGCTTCTTCACACGACTGAAGCTATGGCTATGCTTCTTAGTGATTCCCCCGTAGGTCTCATGGGAGGTGCAAATCTAGCTTGGAATCCCTTCATTCTCTCAGCTTCTTCTTCTCGCTTGCTTCTAGCAATGGTGCGAAGCTTGTCACACATCTTTTCAAAATCCTTTATCTCATCAAGGAATGGTGACAAAGCTGTTTTCAAATCCGGCCTAGCTTTTTCCACTAGTCGATCACACATCCATTTAGAGTTATTTTGCGAATACTTGCAAAACTTAGACAACTCTAAAAAGTGAGCGATAAATTCTTCTTCGTGCAAATCCTCTTGCTTGAATGTAAGGAATTCAGTCTCTTTCGCCACTCTAATGGAAACGGGGAAATTATTCTTCTCGAACTTTTCCCTAAACTCTTCCCAAGTTATCTCCACATCATCATCAATTTTTGTACTCTCCCACCATTCTTGAGCAGCTTTCTGCATCAATTGCTCGGCCACTAGCACTTTCTGTTGAGAACTGATCTCAATGACCTTGAAAATCTTTTCCAAACGCTTCAACCACTCCAGTGCTTCAACTGGATCTAGCTTCCCCTCAAACATTGGAAGAGCAAACTTCCAGAATTTGTCCCAAACTTCAGTAATAGATGGGGCGTGGTATTGAGAATGGGAACTGCTACCGCCTCTTGATTCGGTACATGAATGGCTGCCACCTCTAGAATGCTAACCAGTGGAAGTATCTTCATTAATGGGACTCTTCTCCTTATCATGATCACCGCTTTGGCCTCTTCTTGCTGCTAGTTCTTCTTCATGCCTATTCACTTTCTCTCTCACATATAGGACTAAATCCCGTAACTCCAACAAGATGACACTATTATCCTGAGGAGGAGGACCATTTTGGCGAGGAACAGGAGTTGAATTAGTCTTTCGAGTATTCACCATCCTCCCCTCCTATGAAGAACACCACAAGGACATTAGGTGAGAAAATAAGTTACCAAATGAATTCTAAACCTAAACAAAGGGAAGTGCACATGTTATGATATTTAAATTGCCACGACCTTTAAAAATTTTAAAGAAAAACAGTCATAAAATTAACAAAATAGCCATGGAACGTTTTGTCTCTGATACCAAAAATGTAACGCCTCAAATCAAAATACCAAATAGATAACTAAAGTATTTCAAATATCGCCAACAAGGATGTCCAACATCCAAACCATCAAAATATAAATAAGTTCAAATAAAGCCCACATCTCAGTGTTAAATCAAATCCTCAAAATATTTCAACAAAACAAAATAAAGTACGGAAGTCTTAGTGTCATGGCAATAAAAATGACATAACATGAGCTATAGGAGCACAAAAGAGCCTCTAAGGCTCACTCCATAGGTGCCTTCCCTTGCTCCCTACTAGAACAATCACCTGAAAATGTTAATATATAGGGATGAGATTCTACGTCTCAGTAACTACTGAAAATTTCTATCGTACACAAGCAAATCTCATATGATAAAAAGAAACTAATTACATATATATATTCATATATACCATAATTCTCATACAAGACAAAAACAAGTTTAATCACCATTATATCAATCTGTATTTTCATCGCAACATGTAATATACAATTATGCAATATGCAATATGTAAGATGCAACCTTCCTTATATCATCGTCCATCCCTATTCCGCTGACTGGAGCCATAGGCTAACTCATAGTCCAACAGAAACCCATCCATTTGACTAGATTGTCCCAAGCTCACCAGTTCTTAAGATACACCCGGCCAAAGATGTAGAGCTTAAGTCTGGACTATGGCTCCCCTCCTTAAAAGAATACAACTAAGGAGGTGTCACATGTCCCACAGCTCCAATGAAATCCCGGCCAAAGGAAAACATGGAAGAAGGGGCCCTGACAAATACCATCCACTGTACACCGAGTGATGGCATACTACGTGGTAAAAGATCTCAACATACAGATTCCTCCTTACTCCAACCCATCACAAATGCAACCACCATGACAGTTATAGTTAATCATCAATAAATATAATATTATTAAAAGACAAGGTACAATAAATCATGTTTTATTCATATCAAATATCATCACATATTCAAACATGCTAAAAGTGAAATAATAATCCAACAATACATTAATTATAATTAAATTATCAACTATGCAAATAAAATGAAATTACAGAGAAATTTACTTATAACATTACCTATTTGAGAATTTACAATACATACACATATACATATAATTCAGTCCATTTTTTTTTTATAAAGAAAAATAGTCATTCACAATCATACACAATTCACAAGTATATGGAAGAATATTCAGAGTTACCTGCTACTCCCTAGCACACAAGTAATCACACAAGAGTTACTCCAAAACTCTCAATGAAAGTCTACAAAATCACAAACATAAATATCTATTAATATGCTTCTCAAAATTACTATAGAGTTGGACTAAAATACTCTAAATACTTAAAACTAAGCCTCTGTGACTAATATTACACACACACCTAAGTTTCCACATATTCCACTATTTTATTTAAATATGGTATTATTTGAAAATATTTTATCTCATTTTTTTTATAGAAGGAAACAGCTTTTACATATATATATATATATATATACACACACACATACATATACAAGGTACCTATATATACATATATTGAAAGGTATACTATGAAACAGGATGCAAAGAAGAGCTTGGCTCGTTGTGTGGACCCCACAGGTGCGTGTGCGTGTTTTGTTTTAAAAAAACATGAATTTGTCATTCCTTGATGAGCAACCCAAACAATAAAGAAAAAAATAATAATAAAAAAAAAGAGAGAGAGAGGATAGGGTTCAACAGTGAGGTAAGGTTAGGAAAGGAAAAGAGACATAACTAGACGGCAAATACACACACATTTACACTGATATCGATATGAGAGTTGTTGGGTTTATGTGGAAAATAGAATAAAACTATATAAATTGATATACACATACCTGCACACTCAACTAAATAGTTCTATATATTTACAGCAATATAAAGCTATATAGATGTTCATACACCCATGCATTTTGTTGGTTTAAAAAGACAGGTGGTGAAGAAATAATTAGGAAAAATCAAATCCACACACTAACCTAGCAAAAGACAAAAGAGAAGAAGGAGAAAAGAAAAAAAAATGAAAAGCTAAAGGAAAGTAATATATATATATATATATATATAGGAACAATAGGGAGAAGGTGGAGTTGGTAAACGAAATGCAGATGTACCCACGCACAGTAAAGGGAATGAAAGATTGATATGACAAGACATTGCAGTCTAAAATATTTAGACGCTGATGAAGGAGAACAAGAAAATAAAAGCTTGAAAATATGCTTTCTCAATATATTGAGGAACAGTACTCTCAGTATGTTGAATGACAGTAGTAGGACAGAGTAGATCAAATCAATAGACAAATGAAAGATAAAAAAAATGCACCTTTGAGTCTGTTGAGAGTCATGTGGCACCAGGAGTGAGGAGTGAAGAGTGGGGGTGAGAAGAAAGAGATCTTATATAAGGGTAGATCTAGGGTTTTGACTACTCTTGAAAAAAATATATTATTTTTTTTAACACAGTAAATAGTAATGGTATTATTCAGACTTATTGAAGCATTCTCTCTGTGTTTTTTTTTATATTACGTATTCCAATAATAAGATATGTATACACATACATATCCATATATTTAAAATAATTATTTTAAGGAGGTATTTCATTTGTATATTTTCCTCTCTTTCTTTGAATTGATTTTTTTTTCTTCATACTTCTTCTTACTTATTAATTTATTTTATACTTTTTGATTAAATAAAATCTAAATTACAACCAACTCTAAATGTTTAAAAATAAGGATGTTACAGTTTGTTGTGGGAGCCATCAAACGAAGGAAAAGTTTGATGTGTGGAGGAAGAGTATTCACAAGTGAAATAAAGGTTAAAGTAAAATTTTTGAACGAAGGGAAGGGGGAAAGCTGAAAAAAGGCTCTTAAAATAATGGAAGGAACTACAGAATTTTTGAAGGGGAAATATGTTTTAATCTGTATAAGCGGAGGGAATAATGGCCCGCATCGACAGCTTAGGTCATGGAGAAGTCGAGATTCGAAGGTTGGAGAAGGTGAATGTTGGGGTTTGTCAGGGGAGCAGTCAAACGAAGGAAAAGTTCTATGTGTGGAGGAAGAGTATTCACAAGTGAAATAAAGGTTAAAGTAAAATTTTTGAACGAAGGGAAGGGGGAAAGCTGAAAAGAGGCCCTTAAAATAATGGAGGGAACTACAGAATTTTTGAAGGGGAAATATGTTTTAATTTGTATAATCGGAGGGAATGCATATGCAAATGTTTTTTGGGCATGGTTTTTGTAATATCCTGAATTTTGGGATTGGAGGCTTGGGAATAAGCCTAAATTAAGTGGAATGCTAAGCCCCAATTTAGCAGGAGCCCAAATTTATCCCCTAATGATTCTTATATCTTTGGGGTATTAAGAAAGTAAAATGGTGAACTTTGAAGAATATAATTATGTTTTTGGTGAAATCGCCTATGAAGTAGTGAGCTTGTCATGTGATTTTTAGTGACCAAATGATGATAAAAAATTATGAAATTTTACAAGATGAAAGTAGACATCCTAAGCTTTAATTTGATAGGTCATATGACTCAATTAAATCTCTATACAAAAAGATATGAATTTTTGAAGTCAGCACAGAAAAACTATGAAATTCCTGGAACAACATGTAAATATTGAAATTCTGGGAATTTTGTGATTCCATCTAGCAAAAGTCTATATTTTTTCTTAAAACTAGACTCAATAAGGGTTCTATAGGCTTTGGAATCACTCTAATTCAATTTTTCTAAAATTAGTTATGATTTTTCAAAGTTTGGGCAGAAATCTTCCAAAACTTTGTAAAAATCCAAATTTTGGAAAATTGACAAATGAATAAAGTAATATTATATAATATAAGATATAACATCATCATCTTCCTCCCAAGTTTATTTCTAGCGTGAAATAGTAGCTAAAAGAGTGAGAGAACGTTCAGATTTTTAGAGAGAGAAAGGAGAAGAAATCTCGCAAGGTAAGCTGATTCCTCCGACAATTTAGCTCCTAAAGCGTATAACTCCGATCCTAAGCTACTCCTTTATGTTCTTTAAGATTTGGAAGCTCGGTTTTCATGGTTAAGAAGGTTAGGGTTTCATCCAAGAAGAGGAAAAGCCAGAGGGAGCTTGAGGTAACTTCCAAACCTTCGTATATTGACTATTCTAGCTGTTGTGGGCAATTTAATCGATGAAATTTCGCCGAATTGCCATTGGCTTTAATTCTTGGAAATGGGTTGGCCTAGGGGTTATGCTGCCTAAATTGGTACTAAATGGTAGTTGTAACCTAATAGAATAGTCAATAAAGTGGTTAAAAGTATAAAGGAACGCGTTTACTGAGCCAAAACTGAAAAACCCGGATTTTCCCTAGAGTTCTTATAAGTTTCAGCCAGCTCTAGAAATGGGCCTTAGAGTTGGATTTTCAATGATTTGATGGTTTCATTGAGTTCAAGAGGGAAAATTAGGTAGGGTTACAGTTGGTCACTTTTTTGGAAAAGGCCGAGAAAGCATAATTACGAAAACGCCCTTGAAACCTTTAAAGTAGGGCTGTCAAGGGTAATTTTGTAATTGGACATTGAATTTGATAATTCCAATCCAAAAATAGATTCCTTGGGCGAAAATATGTCAGAATAACCTAGGTCAAAATTTTGAAAAAAGTACAGTCGGACCGGGTATAGCGAGGCCGGGCCGGGTTCCTGGGGGCATTTTAGTAAATTTTCACAATAGACTCATATAACCCCCAAAAATATTATGGAAGTGTCTAAACGGTACCTTTGACATTGTAGGATCGAATATGGAGCCCAAGCTGTTGGCACGCTTTACGAGGCACATGTCTCGAGGCGAAAAAAGGGTTAAGGTAGGGGACTTACCTTACTTGCATGTATTTGATATCTTTGCTTGTGTAATGATGTATGTGATTGCTTTACTTGGTTATGTAGAGCATATTTGAATAAATGAAGCTCTGTTTCTTTTTTCACTATAGCCATAGTCTTGTTGTATGAAACATTGAGCATGTAGAAATGTCATTATGGGGCATACATCTAGATAAAGCTAATATATCATACACATAGCATCAACCATGCATGCATTATGGTATCTGTTTCCTACTGAGATTCTCTCGAATCTCACCCTCCCCTACCAACAATTTAGACAGGAGACGACAGAAGATATGCAAACAATAATGCAGAGTACCGTACAAGGGGATTACAATAGTGGAACGAAGAAGGGAAGAAGTCTCTGTTTCACTGAGATGAGTTTAGACACCCTAGTAGCCTTGTGTGGCTACCTTAATAGTAAGTATCATGTACAAACCCCTAAGGGGAATTTATGTAATCATGCACATATTATCATTATAGTTATGCTATTCCTGAGTTGCCTACTGTTAACTCATAGAAATTGATAACATTCTAGCACATTTTCTTCTCTTTTCACTTTCTTTGAAGTACAAATTGTGCATAGATAGAAGAAAATGTGATAGAACAAAAGAAAAGTGCAAATGATGAGTTAAATGCATATGAGTAGGATTATCTCTTAAAATTAAAGAGCTCATGATGTCCTCCTCCTTGTAGGTGAAAGATGATAAGTCAAAAGCTCTCAAAGACCAAGGAAAAGCTCAATAAATCAGGAGGGAAGCTGCTGTGTTGTTGGCTTCAGCCAATAATACATGTGCTGAAGCTAATGGAGAATTGCCCTCACTGTGTCATATGCTTCAGCCAAAAGCATATGTGCTGAAGCATTCGGGGTCAGAACTTACTGTGTAACATACTTCAGCACTCGTCCTTGTGACAAAGCCAACGAGGACCAGAACTTACTGTGTCATATGCTTCAGCACACTCGTATGTGCCGAAGCATACGACAGACTATGCAACCATGCGTTTTACTTACTGAAACGCATGTGGAGAGTATTTAAGCAAGGAATAGTCTGGAATTAGGTCATTCTTTAGTTTTCAAGTGTTCCTAGGAGTTGGGTGTGCTAGGGTTTTGCCCCCTTGAAGAATATAGAGCTTGGGTTGAAGTCTAGAAGGGATTTTGGGCTCTAATCCTTGGTTTTTCTCATTCCTCTTCTCTTTCTTTGCTTAGTTTTTGTTATGGCTGTAATCATTCTGCATAGTTATAGCTCTTTCATGACCATGAGTAGCTAAAACTCCTAGTTAGGATTACTTTTACCCATTGTATGGATTGAAACTATTGGATATCTTGCTTTTGTTGGTTAATGATTATATGTGCTGATTTTTCTCTATCCTTAATGCTATCTTGTGTTTGATCACCACATGATTAGAGTTGTTCAATTGGAAAATGCTTGAGAAAGCTATTTTGATTGTAGAACTTGGGAAAAATCATGCTAGACTTGAAGTTTAGGGATTAAATGGATGGTTTTTTATTAGAATAGAGATATATCTAACAACCTAGCATAGTCAAGAGAAGGCTTGCTTTGGAAAGATGATTTTCATTAATTGTAAACAAGAGATTGACTATTTTTAATGAGGATTAAAAATCAATCTTGACTTGAGAGAGCTTGATTGATGATTTTAGAACCTTTGACTAGCATATAGACTCATTTAATCAACATAAGTGGATATTTACTTAGTTTCATGAAATACAATGGGGAAGAAGTAATCCAAAGTTAATATCTCTTAAACCTAATTTCCAAATTTTCACTGTTTTTCTTTGTTATTGTCATCAAACTTCTTTATTTAACTTGATCAATTTCAAATGATTCCATTCAACCTAATTAAGAACATAGTTAAGTTAATTAACTCGCTTTAGTCATAGTCCTCATGGGAATGATATTGACTTATCACTTTATTACTTGCGACCCGTGCTCTTGCAGAAGCTAAACGGCAAACACCTGCCGAACTGCATATCATTTTCCACAAATACTCTGAAAAAGGTTGAAATTGAGATAAGGGCATGACAATTTTCCCCACACATTTAGATATAAAAACTAAGTAAACAAATTTTTCCCACACATATGATAACTCCTATGATTATACCTACTTATTAGTCTTAATTAACAAATTAAATGAGTATTTAACATTGAACTAAACAAACCAACCGAGCAAGAGAGGGGAAGTCGGTGACTTTGTGAGGCTGAACAAGTGACTAAGAGGAAGAACCAAAGATGGGAGATCTGTGATGGAATGAGAGAGCCTTAGAAATTAAAGAGAAGTGGGATTTGGGGGGGGGGGGGAAGCTCAAATATGGAGGGAATTTGCAAAAATTTGGAGGGGAAATTTATTCATTCTTGTAAATGAAGGAAATGTGTGATTGTTTATGTCAACCTTAGAAATTATTGTATTAATCTGGTCCGTCGTGTTATTTGTAGCCTAACCAATTAAAATACAACAATTCATGAGCTGATTTGGCACCTCTTAAATATTAGTTGGTATATTAAAAAAATTAAAAGATTTCACAATATTTATTTTTTCTTTATTTGTGAAATCTTAATTAAATGATTTGAATTTTTTAAAAAAATAAAAATGTGAATCAGATGAGCAGCCAACTAGGATTAATATTAGTTGAATTGTTGTATTTTAACTAATTATACCAAAAATATATTGTAATTGTTTGAATAATTCAATATAATGGTGAATATTCATGAATTTGGATCTTGTGAATTTTGAAACATTCATATTCATAAGGAAATGACCAACTTAATTCAAAAATTGAATTAAATCACAGAGGGGATAACAAAATCATAATTTTTCCAATTTAGCCCAAGATTAATTATTTTCCAATTAATTGGAGTTAATTTCAATTAATCAAGGAAAATAAAGGAAAATGCATAATGTGATTATTCTTAGTGGAATAAATCAAGAATTGAGAAATTAAGGGGGGATTATACATAATTCAATTATGTGATTATGGAATGAGTGACAAATAATTTTTCCTTCCCTTCCTCTCTAATTTTCGTCCAACATGAAAGAAAGAGTGGAAAAAAATTAATTAATCTATGCATGATCACATGTCATAAGTAGAAGGAAATCATGACCAAGATTGAGTACACACAAAATGGAGTGGTGATGGAGTGCATGAGGATAGAAGCTTGAGTGAAGAAATAAGCAACATAATTACATGGTAGAGTGCACATTTTGACTTAGTTGGAGGAATGATGGGATAATTGGAAGAGGACACACATGATGACATGTAAGAAGCTAACTTGCCTTGTAAGAGAGGAGGAGGGGACGGATTTTTGAGGAAGAAAAGGAAGAATAAATTGATTCAAATTGATGACAAGACAATGGAGCAATTGTGAAGGGAAGGGAATGGTGACAAGTGGCACAACTTGGACCCTTGATGGAATCAATGGTTAGGAAGGAAGAAGACTAATTTATTAAACACAAACTCCTTCCTCCTTCATGTACACTTCACGCACAAGTCATAGGAAAAAGGAAGAGAGAGTGATTTTGTGAAGCTTGAATTAGAGAGAAGGAAGAAGAAGAAGTCAAGTGTAACCCCCTCACCGTAATTACATCCGGATTACGAAATTTAAGTGAAATAGAGACCGATAAAATGGAATAAAGATTTATAATCCCACATCCAAGGGATGGGGTATTTCGAAAATCAATTCAAAACATACTTATTGTTGGTCTCACATTCACAGACGGATATAATTACTTGAGAAAACGAATCACATAAGAAATATCAGAATGCGGAAGCTAAAATCCCGGCAAAACCCCGGATTCAACTACATATATTTATACCATGGGTTTACAAATTCCCAAAATGGGGATTACATGTCCAAAATATTCATTTACAACTTATATACATTTGGTAACCCCAAATCCAAAACGAAGATAACCAACTACCACTAAGTCTCAGAGTAATCCTAATTACTCCTGGTTGTCCGCTTTCCTTTCGAGCCACTCGCCCTGTCTGAAAAGGTTAGTCATATGGAAAGGGTGAGATTCTAAAGAATCCCAGTAGTAACAACAATTTTATACCACATGCAATCACATAATATGTAAACAAATCATCTCATACCAGCAACACACGTCACTCCACCCTCATCCCCTTTTACCGCCGGGAAGGCATACAACCTTCACCCGAATCGTTGTTAGCGGCTCAGGGACTATTGGCGCGGCAATGCATACAAATAGCCACACGGCTCACATATAGCCTTTCGGCTTTCACAATGGCCCGTCGGCCTTCACAAATAGCCTTTCGGCTCACAATACACATATATCACACCTTAACCTCATCCCCTTTTACCGTCGGGAAGGCATACGACCTTCACCCGAACCGTTATTAGCGACTCAGGGACTATTGGTATAGCGGTGCTTCCACAATTTCACATAGGCACATATATGACACCCTAACCTCATCCCCTTTTACCGCCAGGAAGGCATACGACCTTTACCCGAACCGTTGTTAGCGACTCAGGGACTATTGGTATAGCGGTGCTTCCACAATTCTCACAAACATGCAGCATACGAAAATCCATTTCATCTCAATGACATTGAACACATACAATGTATCACATAGGATATAAAGAAAGAGTCACTACCTGTATCTTTCTTGACTGGCTCCGGCACCGTGGCCTCACAAGGGCGACAAATGTCAAATCCTATTCAAATTAGGGACAACCAATCAATCTCTTTTCCATATGTATATTTCAATAATTCTCTAAGTTGGTTATCATTTAGGGCTCTTTAAATGACTATTAGAGACCTAAACATATGCCTAAAGGGTTGGAAGACACTACCCAAAAGACCCCTTTTTCGAAGACAAAACACTGATTTTTGGCAGTTTCACTCGAGCACAAGTACGGACATCACTCGAGCACAAGAGAAAGTGAGACTGCGAGTGAGCACCCGAGAGCACAAAGAAACTTTCAGGAACTGGCTCACTCGAGCACGCTGAACCTCACTCGAGCACAAGGCCAAATGCCTCACTCGAGCACCTGCGAGTGAAGTTCAGGAAGTGAGGACCCGAGATCACCCAAAGCTCTCCAAGCATCGGATCACTCGAGCACAACCATATGCACTCGAGCACACACATCATACCCGCGAGTGAGAAGGCACACTCGAGCACCTTGCCCGCGAGTGACAACCCGAAAGCACCACTCACACCTGCAGCACAACCTCACTCGAGCATGATCCCCAGTGCTCGGGTGAGAAGGCTATGCTCGTGAGTGTCAGAGCACACTCTTGCAATCAGCCAACGAGTGAAGACCCGAAAGCAACCCTTCACTCAGAACCTACACCCTCACTCGAGCAGACCATGCTCACTCGAGCATGTTCTTCGCTCACTCGAGCACAAAGCGATGTGCTCGAGCATTGTCCATAAAAACCCAGGCGAACTCGAAGCACAAAGGGAAAAACTCACGCATCACTCGAGCACGTTCTTCCTCTGCTCGAGTGACATGCATCAGAGACCCAAAACGCAGCCAAAAACCAGAAACACCAGATGGTCAATTTCACTCCCAATTGGTTCCCAAATTCCTCCCAATGCTCATACACTCTAAGCACTAACTAGGGAACATATTGGCCACTCCAAAAACACCCCAAAGACAATTTGACCACAATCAAACACTAAGAGTCTCTATGATACACAATATCCAAATTTCCCTTACATACTTCCAACATTCCAGATTATATCCAACCATCAAATAACTCAACATTAACCCATTTTCACTATCAAACACCATAAAATCCACATTTTCAACATTTGGCATAATTAGGGCAAATTTTCCAGATTTGACTAAACTTAGCCAAAAATCACAAACAATATATAAAAATGCTCTAAATGCCCACCTCTTTACTTTGCCCAATCCAGAATCTTGATTCTCCAACTTCCAATTTCGACCAAATCACAAACCACCACTTCTCAAGATTCTACAACCACCACCATAAAGCTCTCATTGAGATGAACAATATTAGAGAAGAGGTTCTTAGCAAAGGAGGAACATAACTTACCAAGATTCAAGCTTTTCCTTTCTCTCTCCAAGCTTGATTCAGCGAAAATGGAGGAATGAAGGAGAGAGAATATGGTAGAGGGAAGAGATGATGATGAGATGTCACTTCCCCCCTAGTCACACATACCCAACCGAAAATGAGAGAGAAGGGAGAGAAAAGTGCTATTTTGTCCTTTTGTGGCTTCATCTAATAGCTCACACAATGCCACATGTCATCATCTTACACATCTCTTCCATGAGCTCACCAAGTCACAAAACATAGGATTCCGACCCACGGTCAAGGAATCACAACCCTTGATCTTAAATACCACATGTATTTATTCTCAAGATTCTCATTACATTAATTCCAAAAGTGTTTAATCAAGATAATTACAATAATTATCAGAGTCATTAGCCCTAATCACGAATCGGGATATTACATCAAGGTAAGGTGGTTCCTTTGGTTTTCTTTTATTATGGCATTTCCTTATACTCTTCTCTAAACTCTTGTTTCTCATGAATCTATGGTGGTGAAGAGACACTTTGAGATCAAGAAGAGAGGGAGGAGGATCCTAGATTAAGAGGAAACCAAGTAGCCAAAGAGGGTAATTTCATGAACTTGCCTTCTTGAGTTGTTGTTGATAATTATTGTTTGGTTTTTATGATTTTTGAGTTGAGTTGTAAAATTAGAAAATCCATAACCCTAAGGGGTTATGCTGCCCAAAATCCTTTAAATCATGATTATGAAGTGTTTAAATGGGTTAATCAAGGATTAGAAATGGAAAAGTACAAGTTTTGGGAGCTAAAACACAAAACCCCATTTTTTTCCATTTTCCTTAATATTTCGGCCAGAACCAGAACTGGTACAAGGAGTTGGATTTTCATGAAATAAATGGTTCCATTGGACTCAGTAGGCAAAAATAGGTGGGGTTACAGTTGGGCACTTTTTCGGTAGAGGCTGAAAAAGCATAATTACGAAAACGCCACTGAAATCACTAAATAGGGGCTGTAAGGGTATTTTCGTAATTTGACCATGAATTTGGCAATTTCGAGCCTGGAAATGGATTCCTTGGGCGAAAATAAGTCAGAATAGCCTTAGTCAAAATTTTGGGAAAACGTGCCATCGGGCCGGGTACGGCGGGGCCGGGCCGGGTTCCCAAGGGCATTTTTGTAAATTTTCACCATAGACTAATATAACCACAATAAACACTATGGAATAGTCTAAAATGATACTTGGATAGGTTATGACCTATTTCTGGTACATTTAATATTTTAGGACCGAGTCGGACGCCGGGACAGCACACTTTACGAGACACTATTAAATAGGGGATATCAAAGCGTTGAGGTAGGGACATTATCCTTCATACACTATGCCATAAGTTATGTGATTGTGTGGATGCCATTGTTTTGTAAATGCATTTTATTAATAACATGATTTGCCTAGAGAAAGGCTGCTAGTGCCATAGGTGCACTTACACTGGGAGTTGGCAGAAGTCCAACCGGTGTAGATTGTGGGGCTGGGCCCTACTCATGTATACATGATGATGATGATGTGTTTATATTGTTCATTAATTTGTGCATACCTTGGCGCATGACATATTTACTTTTCGCATTTTCTATGAACGATATTATGTCTCTACGGAGATTCTTCGGAATCTCACCCTATTTTTAAATAAACACCTCAGCGGGTACCAGTGGGAAAAAGGGCAAAGACATTGACGCCGAAAAGTGAGTGGCACGTGTCTCGAGGCGAGGATATGAACGTGGTTATACTTTAGTCTATGCCATAATATTTTGGATAATTTGTAAATATTAAATCTTCCGCTGTATTTTCTGTTTCCGTCGACGAACAATATCAGAATTGTAAACGAACGACGTTGGGTTTGTGAACGAATATTTTTATCAGTATAATTGTACTTTTCTGTATGCCCATTGAATTTTGTCTTTATTACTCTTCGATTATCAAAATGGAAACGGGTGTTGACAAGGTAGATGACAATATTAGTCAAAGTTAATGATAATTTTTGTGTTAATGACTATTAGTTTAATGATTAAAGGATTGTAAGTATAAATATTTGGTTATCATCTACCTATTTTAATAATTTGCTATGAACAATATTTATGGTTATTGATTATAGTATCATTGGATGGTCGATTGATATTATATGTCAATATGTTAAAAAAATTGTAAAAAATGTTGGATAAGTATATTATTATTTTGTTAAGGATTCAAGGTATTGAATTGATTTTAAATGGTATGACACTATGATGAGAAATTAAATTATTTTTTAATTTTTTATTCTCCATCAGTATGGTCCCGGGTTAACTCTAAACTGATTCATTGACCCTTGATTTATTGCCTTGACTAGTTAAGAGGCCTATCTGGGTTTGATAACTTTGGGTTCTGACTTCTTACAAGTTTCAGTTTGACATTCCATTTTTTTTAAAAAAAATATCTAACCTTGTGTTTGGATGAGGAGAGAATAATTATTCTCATATTTAAACAGCAAGAGAAAATACAGAGGAAAAAACTAGAGGAAAAAAAAAAGTGATATAGGGTCCATATGTTTTCTCTTAAAGAGATATTTCAAAGAGAAACTTTATGTTTGGTTGAGCGATTCGATTGCTTATAAGTTGCTTTTTAATAGTGATTTACGGTATACGAAGTAAGTATGTGAGAGGAGTTATGTCTCGATTTACGTAAAAAGCAACTTATAAGTTTTTATAAGTTGAAACAAACATGCTTAAATTGTTTCCACAATTACCCATGGACAAATCTCATTTACCCATGGACAAATCTCGTTGAAGGAAAAAGGGCTCATTGTAGGACCCAGTATGTCCCCATTAATTGTACCATCGCCATTCTTTTTCCTCTCAACTACGGCTGTGTTGTCGGACCAAATTGTTGAACTTCTTGCATTGTCACAGAGTCGATTGGACAATTTCATGTGCAATATTATACGAACATATATATACACACACACACACACATATGCGGGCACGCTCTCTCCCGACCCCTAATATAAAATAAGGGCTTATTTTAATATTAAATATAAAATCCTTATATAATTTATCTTTTAAATTTATAATTTAATATGGCCTTATAGCACACCCGGGAGGGAGGGGGGGTAACCGGGAACCAAACCATTAGCACATTAGATTCAACTTTGGAACAGAGCCAAGGTTGATGGGGAAAATCTGACGATAAGTAAGATAGTAAGTGGAAAGAGAAAATAAACAGCCACAAAAATCTTGATAGCATTGCGAGAAAAATATATACATAGATATTAACTTAGGAGCAAGTGTTAACCCTCACATTTAACATCATAAGATAAAACATTTTAACCTTCCATAAAATGAACATCATCATCAAGCACGATATGATTCATATACCAAGGAAAAATTGGCTGATTTGTCCACACAGATTTTGAAGCTGCATTGACTTTCAACAATGGCGTCATCGTTAGTTACGTGAGTATATTAGATCATATTCAAACATTATCACATCTTATTAGGTAGCAATTCTTTCAAAAGTATCCTTTTTTATTTGCATATGTACTCGAACTTGAGAAATCATATTTAAGTAGTAATAACTTATCTTACCAGGATCAATGCATTCTTTATCATTTTAAATTTTGAATTATATTTAAGTAGTAATAACTAAATACTGCATATTTGTTAATGCCACCTAGAGTTAGTGTAGGTGACAACTGACAATACTAGATGGGGTGTAAAGAGGTTATATATATGTTGAAATTCCCATCACAAAAAAAAAATGTTAATCCATAAAATTGTCTGGCCAAACAATAATTAAAAAGGAAGAATTGTGAAAAAATAACTCAGTGGAAATTTAATTGCCAAATGGGACTCCTGTATGCAAACGATCTTCTTAAACCTCGTTTGACAATTAATTTGTTAAGGAGGTCTTTTTTCATAATTCTCTCTAAAAATTTTGGTAAAAACAGTTAAAAATAAGATATGATCAAATTAAATGAATGAAAAATAAATTAATTAGCTTATTGATTGATCCATGGATGAATCCAAATGGGTCGACTTCAAATTTCGTCTTCAATTTTGGGTACATCTTATTGTTTTATGGCATGTTTGGGCAAAGCAACATGATCCCACTCCCACCGTCACGTGCATTGACTTCTTCTTTTTGCAATTTGCACTAAAAACTGTACTAAAAGATAATACATATCCCCTATTTAATTATTAAAAAACAGAAAACGATACGTATCACTACCAAAAACCTGTTCAATTTTCTCTCTCCAAATTTTAAAATAAAAAGTCGAAATCCAGAAAATGGTTTTGAGAAAAAACCAGAGCTAGTAGGAGACAATTCCATATTGGAAGAAATTGACAGGCAGGGCATATGTGGAAGTATGTGTTTGGGTTGTTGTTGGCCAAGGAATTCACTTGGATAAGCTACTCTGAGGTGGAATAATATAACGTCCCCATCCAAACAACTGGATCATTGTCTTCTTCCTTTTTTTTTTTTTTTTTTTTTTTTTTTTTAATAATACACCCTGGGATCTTTCTAGAAATCATATTGAACGCCAATTTACCATCCAACAAGAAACTGAAACTGGTTGAGGCTGTGATTCAAATATTAGTATAGTTTAATACTTGTTGAATTGATGCTAACCCAATCATAATTAAAATAATATAATTTAAACAAAATATGTAAAAATAATATTTTTATAAAAGAGACATTAATTTACAAGTGAGTGGGAGAATATTAGTACCATTGTGTACCTAAATGTAAGTTACTTATAGGAAAAAAAGTTTAGTTCAAAATATAAGTTACTTGTAAAAAAATTAATGACCTTTTCTCAATTTTACCCCTATTTAATTTCTATTGGAAAGAGAGAAAGATGGAAGAGAGGTGTGGAAATTATTTATAAAGTAAAAAAAGACAAAAATTTAATAAGGACAAATTTTAAAAAGTTTATCAATTTAATGCATTATATGGTATGTAAGAGTGAGGTATAAGTGACACACATTTAACAACCGAGTGGTATAAAGTGTTATAGCGATAAAGAATAGGTACTTCTCCGATCTTTAATATAAGACATATTTATTTAATTTAATTAGATTAAGGAAGTTAGTTAAATGACATGTATTTTCTAAAACACCTTAATCATCTCCCTTAATTCTCTCATTCCCCCTCCTTCATGATTATAGTTGATGGAGCATCAATAAGGATAAATTAGGAAAACATTGAAAAAAATGAAACAATGTCTTATATTTAGAATCAAGGCCAACTCTCCAAGTGTGTCTTATATTAAAGACGGGAGGAGTATTAGGGCTTGTTTGATTGGAGGGGAGGGGAGGGAAAGTGGGCGGAGGGAAAAAATTTTTGAGTTGAATTTAAAAAAATTAGAAAAGTGGGGTTAAAAATTTTTAATTACTTTTTCTTACTTTTTTATCTTATATGTTCTCTTTATTAAAATTTTATTACTCCACTTCTTCAATCTTTTAAAATTCAACTCATAAAAATTTTTCCTCCCCTCTCTTTCCCTCCAAATCCCTCACACCAAACATACCCTTAATTTTCTTGAATTAGCAAAAGTTTTTTATACTTGTCTTTTAGAGGCTACTTGGTATGAGTGGAGGAGTGGGAAATGGAGAGGACAAAAATTTTTTTGAATTGAATTTCAAAAAAATTAGAGAAGTTGGGTTATGAAATTAAATTTTTTAAATCCACTTCATAAAAAATTTTCTTCTGCACCCAACCAAATCCCTCACACCAAATAGGTCCAATAGTGGATGAAAAATATTATATGAAATGAAATTTCTTTTATAAATCAATACTATTGGAAGAGTATGTTTGAGGGCTAGCAATTAGCTCAATCATTATAGCGCTTTATATATTTTTATTACCCAACATGAACCAGGGTGATGCCAAGGGCGTCGAATATTCCGATTGAATCAGTCTTTAGTTGTTTGTTGTCTCTATCTTAAATCATAACGAATTAAAACGCTTCTATTTTTAGTCTTTTTTTAATAGTGGTATAACATAGTAACATACCTTAGACTTTAGTCTTTTACTAGGACACTTCTATCATTTTATTCCGAAAATTTTCATTACAATTAATCCAAATCTTTTGAAAGAAAGAAAAAAATTCATACTCAGATTTGTCTTAAAAGGAATGAAATCATTCTATACTCAAGAGTTGAGTTTAACAAACTTATTTTTTAATCGCATGTCTCCGGAGGATATGAATCTCAAAGTCACAGAACACAAAAGTATATTTACACATTATCATTACAAAATTCTTAGCTACCAAAATTATCAATAATCAATTAAAGTATAATTTTTTACAGAAAGTGAGTAATGCTCGTTTGGCAACATCAAGAAAGTGTTTTTAAGCATCTTTTCACGAGTCAAGACAAAACTCTTCTTACAAATTCATCTCGAAAGTTGTAAAAAGATTTCTAAAAAACTAAAATAAACCGGCATGAGCGTTGGATGTCCAAAATTTTTTTAATGAAGCCATTATTTTATTATTTATTGGGTTAAGGTCCAATTTTGCCCCTAAAGTAACTACGCATGAGCATTAGGTATCTAGGATTTTTTCGAGAGGCAATTTTGCCTTAAAAATAACCATTTTGCCCCTTGCTATTAAAAATGTAAACGGTTAACATCAAATTTTTATTAATCAACATTACTTTATTAACGTTTATGGCGAATTTGCTGTTTGTTTTAACATTTACGGAGTTAAATTGTTCCTCGAAAAACTTTTAGATGCCTAGTGTCAACACCCGTTTCTATTTCAATAATCAAAGAGTAATAAAGACGGAATTCAATAAGCATACAAAAAAATATAATTATACTGATAAAAATATTCGTTTACAATACAGATATTGTTCGTCGACGAAAAACAGAAAAATACAGCAGAAATTTAATATTTACAAATTTCTTCAAAATATCAAAACATAAACTACATTATAACTACGTTCTGGACCTCGCCTCGAGACACGTGCCGCTCACTTTCCGACGTCAACATCCTTGCCCTTTGCCCCACTAATACCCGCTAAGGTATTTATTTAAAAATAGGGTGAGATTACAAAGAATCCCTGTAGAGACATGATATTGTTCATAGAGAATGCGAAAAATAAATATGACATGCGCCAAAGTATGCACAAATTAATGAACAATATAAACACATCATCATCATGTATACATGAATAGGGCCCAGCCCCACAATCTACACCGGTTAGACTTCTGTCAATTCCCAGTGTAAGTGCACACTGGCACTAACAGCCTCTCTCTAGGCAATTCATGTTAATTAATAAAGTGCATTTACAAACAATAACATCCACACAATCATATAACTATGGCATAATGTATGAAGAATAATGCCCCTACCTCAACGCTTTATAATCCCTTTCTCCGGTGTCTCGTAACGCGTGTCGTTCCGGCTTTTGAATCGGTCCTAAAATATTAAATGTACCAGAAATAGGTCTTAACCTATCCAAGTATCATTTTAGACTATTCCATAGTGTTTCTTGTGCTTATATTAGTCTATGGTGAAAATTTACTAAAATGCCCTCGGGACCCCAGCCCTGCCGTGCCCGGCCCGATGACACGTTTTTTCAAAATTTTGACTAAGGCTATTCTGACTTATTTTCACCCAAATAATCCATTTCCGGGCTCGAAATCATTAAATTCACTGTCAAATTATGAAAATACCCTTGATAACCCCTATTTAGGAATTTCAGTGGCATTTTCGTAATTATACTTTTTCGGTCTCTACCGAAAAAGTGCCCAACTGTAACCCCACCTATTTTTTTCCCACTGAATCCAAAGGAATCATTTATTTCATGAAAATCCAACTCCTACTACCAGTTCTGGTGCTGGCAAAAAATATTAGGGAAAAATGAAAAAATGAGGTTTTATGTTTTAGCTCCCAAAATTTGTAATTTTTCCCACTTCTAATCCTTGATTAACACACTTAAACACTTCCTAATCATAATTTAAAGGATTTTGGGCAGCATAACCCCTTAGGATTATGGCTTTTCTAATTTTACAACTCATCCCAAAAATCACAAAACTAGACAACAATCACCAACAACAACTTCAATACACTAAGAAGTTGAGGTTTTGAAGATTACCTCTTGATCCTTGGTGTTTCTCTCTCGAGGAAGTCCTCTCTCTCTCCTCAACCTTGAAGATTAGCTTACTAAACCATGATTTCCATGAAGAATAAGAGATTAGAGGATGAACTACACAAAATAGTAAGCCTAATCAGTTTGAAACACAAATTCTTACCTTAATCTTCTTCCTCCTTCTCTCTAACCTTCAAGAACTCTCAAGCTTACACACTCTCTCTCTCTCTCTTTTCTCTTGTGGTTGGCTGAATGTGACTTGGAAAGAGGAAGGAAAAATGTTTTATTAACTTAATCTTTTATCTTCCTAGCCATTTGATTTGATCAAGGGCTTCTAATGTGACACTTGTCACACTCTTCTCTTCCTCATAATTTCTTCATTGACTTGGCCATTAATTGAATCATTATCTTCCCTTTTCTTGCTCCAAAATTTCCGTCCCTACTTCCCGTTTTTTCTCCAACTAGTTCATACTTCTTTATCTAAGTCCAACCTTACACTCTTTTATGTAATCATGCTTTTCCATTCCTTCACTCAAGTTTGATCTCATCATGCATTACACTATCCTTCAAATCTTACACTCAACGTCTAATCTACCAACTCACTCAGCCATAGTCATCATTTCCTTCTTCTTGTGGCATGTGATCATGTATTAAATATTTTTCCCTTTTTCTTTCATGCATGGACGAAATTAGAAGAGAAGAAGAGGAGGAAAATTTGCATTTCATTAGTCCCATAATTCACAAAATTGAATTATGTATAATCCCCCTTAATTTCCCAATTCTTGATTTATTCCAGAAAGGATAATCCCATTATGCATTTTCCTTTATTTTCCTTGATTAATTGAAATTAACTCCAATTAATTGGAAAATAATTAATCTTAGGCTAAATTGGCAAAATTCTTATTTTGCTATCACCTTTATAATTTAATTCATTTCTTGAATTAATTTGCCCATTTCCTTATGAATATGAATATTTCAAAATTCACAAGATCCAAATTCATGAGTATTCTCCATTTTATTGAATTTCTCAAATAATTATAATATATTTTTTATAAATAAAATTTGGGGTGTTACACCTAGCGCTCTAAAATGGTTACTTCTGCAGAGCAAGATTGCAATATAACCCTTTTTTTATATAATTTTTTTAATCAATAACTTGATTTGTCACTTCAATTACAAGATCACAATACGCTAGCATCAAAAATTGCTTGTGTAAAGTACTGTATATACAAATAATGAAGTAGAATACACTCGTGTAGTCAATGACTCTATGGCTCAGTAACCCTAAACCCCCACCATAAAGATTAGAGATTGTGGGTCTGATTACCTGAGCTTTCAAAATTCTTCAACTTGTCTATCTTGTTGTTTTTTTAATGGAAATTAAAGGATGTATTAACCATATATTTACTAGAGATTCTACAAAACACTACCAGTTAAGCCACGAGATCAACAGACAACTTGTCTCTTGTACCTAAAATAGAATTGCACTTGTACAATATAGTGGACTTTTTTAAAAAAAAAAATCTACATATATATTTTACGAAATGTTAAGTATAATTAATATTTTATGTTTTGTAAAAATATTTTACATATTCGAATTCTTGTTGAGAGATATCACTTTAGTCCTTTTTATAAGTACAACTTATCTAATTCTCATATAATAAAGAAAGTTAGTTAACTCTGTAAATATGTCCTAAATTGAAGTATTTTTCCAATTTTACTCTCATTTATAAATGATATATATTCTCAACCCTCTCTTTCATTTTTCTCTCTTTTTTAGATTAATTAATTCATTTTTCCGTTACATTTAATAGGGGCAAAATTATAACATTGTCATTAATTACTCTATATTAAACTTATAATAAGGATCAAATTTTTTTCTCAAACTGGCCTTATAAAAGGGATCAGATTGGTATGTCCACTTTTACAATAAGTTGGGTTCAAAACCATGCATCATTAAATCCAGATACATTTTGTTGATTAAGGTGCTCGGTTTGTAAAGTAAAGTAATTTAATGTAATCCTTATTATAATGGGTTATTACAACTACAAATCAGGTAATTCCTATTACATAGACATTCGGAGTGATGGAACCGGATGAAACTGGAATTCTCTTGGCCTCTACGATGAGGTACCACAAGATTAAACCCACCAATAGATAAATGAGGTGGCCGAAAAAATCCAACTTCACAAATGTCATGCCGGAGGTGGAGCTTAGATGAAAGCAAATCAGGCCATTTATGGCTGACACACCTCCCACAAATTTCCAGATCTTACGCTAATTTATAAGATCTCTTATTCTGTTCTTTTCCAGGTATCACCAACAGCCTAAAGTAAAAGAAAAGGGGAAAAAACAGAAAGGCTAGGTTTAGCTTAAGCATAACCAAGGTATTAAAACCCGGATTGAGTATTGAACCAGTCGGAGTACTAGGTTAAGGGTAAGTGGGTCAAACCGGGACCAAACTGATGAGAAATTGAAGATTTTAGGCTTATATTATGAAATTCTAAAGGAAAAATATAATTTTTTTTAAATTTGAACCCGGACCGAACCGGTCTACCGACCGGTTCACCGATTTCTGAGCTAGACCAGCTAGTCTGGTTCGGGTTCCACAACCCTGAGCATAACAGAGAATCGAAAATGAGAAAAAGAAAGATTAAATGCATTTGATTCCTCATGAAATGATGATTTAAATTCCAAAAGCATATCGTATAGCCTAGATTGTAGTAGGATTTGGAAGAAGAAAAAATAAATCATCCAAGAGACAAGCTAACCTCAACCAAATGCCTCTCCTGCACTGCCCAGAAATCTCAACAGCCACAAGAAGATGGTAACTCTCGATGTGGTTTTTGGGGTTCACGCGGTCGTTTTTAGCATGGATGCATGAGGAATAGAGGGAGGAGGAGGAGGGGGAGCAGCGGCAGAGAGAGGGGCGAGGAGGAGATCAAGTGAGAAGTTGCAACAAGAAGAGAAGCAAGGTTCAGATCGCTAGGGCGGGATTCAACAATTTTAGCGTGGGTGGAAGCGGATTTGGGAAACCTTTTAGACTGATTGTGAATCATAACCGGTCTTAAAATTGGAAAAAAATATTTTAGACAGGTTTAAAATACAACCGGTCTAAAATATTTCATCTTTAAAACTGGTTATTAGTGAACACTGGTCTAAAAAATTTTAGATTTTTTTATTTTTGAAATTTTTTAAAATCTTTTTAGACCGGTTGTCTGAATAACCGGTCTAAAAATTTACAAAATTTTTTTATTTTTAAATTTTTTATCTTTTTAGACCGGTTGTTTTAATAACCGGTCTAAATGATTTATTTTAGACCGCATATTTTAAGAACCAGTCTTATAGGTTCTTTATAATTACAAAACTGCCACCTCTCATCTTTTTTAGACCTTATCCACTATAACCGGTCTAAATGTGACGGTCTAAAAAGGCAATTTTGTACTAATGATTTATCCTCATTTTAATTTTAATCACTTAAGTTTCATGCCGTTCATTTAAAATACCGGTTCCTATAATTTAATAAAAGCCTAGATCATTTTGTCTTTAAAAGGGTTAAAACTCATATGTTGAAAGTTGATGGACTAAAACCAAAATGCGGATAAAATTAACGGACAAAAGCTTGTTCAATTTTTTTTTTTCAATTTTTAAAATAAAAAGTCGAAATCCAGGAAATGGTTTTGAGAAAAAACCAGAACTAGTAGGAGACAATTCCATGTTGGAAGAAATTGACAGGCATGGCATGTGTGGAAGCATGTGTTTGGGCTGTTGTTGACCAAGGAATTCATTTGGACAAGCTACTCTGAGGTGGAATAACATAACGTCCCCATCCAAACAACTGAATCATTGTCTTTCTTTTTTTTTTTTTGGTTACAATTTTTTGTTCTTTTTTTCAAACTTAATACACCCTGGGATCTTTCTAGAAATCATATTGAACTCCAATTTACCATCCAACAAGATACTGAAAGGCCAATTAGTCATGAAATGGTTGACGCTGTGATTCAAAAGCATAAATTTTGTTGAGGGCAAAGCAAAGTTTGAAGATTAGGGTTTGGAGCAAATGTTGATTTTCAACAAAGGGAACCAAATGATTGTAAAGGTGAGTAAATACTTACATTTTATCGGTTTTTAATTTTTATATTATATTATTTGAGAAATTTAGAGTTAGGGTTTGAATATTAGAGAAATGTTATGATCAAACTCAAGTTTAATCGATTTAGAATGTTGTCAAAGCTTGTAAAATGCAAATGTTGGAACCCTAACTTGGAGAAATTGGGGATTTTGTTCTATTTGAGTAATTATGGGTTAAATTATTGGTTCAAATGAAATATTAGGATTTGGAAAATATATAATTTGATATTGGATTGGAGATTTAGTCATTAAGAGATATATTTGGAGATTAAAGGTAGAGATGGAGACTTCAAGTCTAATAATTAAATTGATTATTTGTTCAGCAATTTGATTGATGAGGAATTGTATAATAATGGTGTAAATTAAAGTTAAATTATTTGGTATTTGCAAATTGGAATCATTCAAGTGTTGGTAAAAATAAACTTAGAGTGGAGGTAACTTTGATTATTCTTTTATATATTGTCAACTATATATATATATATATATATATATTAAACTGTTTTGAGATTTGTTACGCCCATAGAGGGCTTGATTTGGAATTATATTATATATTTGACTAAAAACTTATACTGACGAGATTGAAAACTATTCAAACATGTTTTTGTGTATTAGAACTCCTGGTCATATATTTTGGAAACTATTTAAGCATGCTTTGTGTGTTATAATGGAAATATCATTTGTTATAAATGATTTGAAATTATGTTATATGTTTTAGATGATGCTATTTGTTATCTTAATTATGATTGAGAGGATGTATTATTTGATAAATCCTGATTGGAACCATACTCATGATTTGGAACTTACATATACACACCGTAATTGTAATTATTTGTACTTGATGCACATGGATGGATGTGGAGCAGTGATAGGAGTTATTGTATATATAAATACCACGTGATATGCCACTACTTGGTGCATAATGAGTGACGATTCTCAAGACCTAGTCTCTAATATTTTTCTTTTGGTTGGGAATTACAGCGGGTATGGTGGACAGTGACACCTCCTTGGTTTCATCAAAAGAAGAGGAGTTATAGTCCAATCATAACGAGCTAGGGACCTTGACTAGGTGACGCCTCATGATTTGGAATCATGTGTAATCCAATTAAATGGATAAATTATTTGTTAGTTATGGCTCTAGTCAGTAGTTATAAGGGTGGTTAGGAGTAATAAGGATGTTCTGTGCAACAATAATTTGCTTTACATGTTATTTATGATTTAAATATGTTAAAGTTGTTGAATAATTATTTTTGTAATAAGGTTGAAACATGTTTTTGTGAAATTTATTATGAACGACATTTTGAAAATGAATTATAATATTCAATTGTTTTGGAACCTTTTTGAGAGGGGGTTTTGATAACCAAATCAAGAACTAATTTGTGGAAGGCTTTATGTAAAGGAAATATATATATATATATATATATTATTGTGAGTAGAACTTAATTTTGGTAACCGAATCAAGAATTAATTTTCTTTATTTTTCTTGATTAATTGAAATTAACTCTAATTAATTGGAAAATAATTAATCTTGGGCTAAATTGACAAAATTATGATTTTGCTATCACCTTTGTGATGTAATTCATTTCTTGAATTTATTTGCCCATTTCCTTGTGAATATGAATATTTCAAAATTCACAAGATCCAAATTCATTAATATTCACCATTTTATTGAATTACTCAAATAATTATAATATATTTTTGGTGAATAAAATTTGGGGTGTAACATCCCAAATTTTATTCACCAAAAATATATTGTAATTATTTGAATAATTCAATAAAATGGTGAATATTTATGAAATTTGGATCTTATGAATTTTAAAATATTCAGGTTCATAAGAAAATGGGCAAATTGATTCAAGAATTGAATTAGATTATAAAGGTGATAGCAAAATCATAATTTTGCCAATTTAGCCCAAGATTAATTATTTTTCAATTAATTGGAGTTAATTTCAATTAATCAAGGAAAATAAAGGAAAATGTATAAAATGAATATTCTTGGTGGAATAAATCAAGAATTGGGAAATTAAGGGGGATTATACATAATTCAATTATGTGAATTATGGAATGAGTGACAAATAATTTTTCCTTCCCTTCCTCTCATTATTTTCGTCCAACATGAAAAAAAAATAAGAGAGAAGAAATAGATTTAGTTAGAGTAAAGGGAAGAGTGGATGATTTGGATAACTAGAGGGGATCTAGTCCCAATCCAATTGGACATAAATGATAGGAAGGCATAGCATAAAGTTGGAAGAGTATGGCCTAAAGCAAGAGAGTATGGTGGGAGGTATGGTTGGAGGGATGGTGTACATGAAAGGTGGAGAGATCTCAACCTTTGATTAGATCTATGGCTAAGAAGAAAGATGACCAAAATTAATAAAAACATTCTCCTTCCTCTTTCAAGCCATATTTCATACAACACCAAAGAAAAATAGAGAGAGAGAGAGAGAGAGAGAGAGAGCTTGGGAAACTTTGAGAGCTAGAGAGAAAGAGGAAGAAGATCAAGGTAAGAGCTTGTGTTCCAAAGTGATTTAAGCTTCTTATTTTGTGTAGTCATCCTCTAATCTCTTATTCTTCATGGAAATCATGTTTAGCAAGCTAATCTTCAAGGTTGAGGGGAGAGAGAGAGAGAAGACGTCCTAGAGAGAAAAACACCAAGGATCAAGAGGTAATCTCCAAAATCTCAACTTCTTTGTGTATTGAAATTGTTGTTGGTAATTGTTGTTTAGTTTATGTGATTTTTGGTTAAGTTGTAAAATTGGAAAAGTCATAATCCTAAGGGGTTATGCCGCCCAAAATCCTTTAAACCATGATTATAAAGTGTTTAAAGGAGTTAATCAAGGATTAGAAGTGAAAAAGTACAAGTTTTGGAAGCTAAAACACAAAGCTCTATTTTTCTATTTTTCTCTCAATATTTCGGTCAGATCAGATCTGGTAGTAGGAGTTGGATTTTCATGAAATAAATGGTTCCATTGGACTCAATGGGCAAAAATAGGTGGGGTTACAGTTGGGCACCTTTTCGGTAGAGGCCGAAAAAGCATAATTATGAAAACGTCCATGAAATCCCTAAATAGGGGCTATCAAGGGTATTTTCGTAATTTGACACTGAATTTGGAGATTTCAAGCCCAAAAATGGATTCCTTGGGCGAAAATATGTCAGAATAGGCTTAGTCAAAATTTTGGGAAAACGTGTCATCGGGCCGGGTATGGCAGGTCGGGGCCGGGCCGGGGTCCCTGGGGCATTTTGGTAACATTTCACCATAGGCTAATATAACCACCAGAAACACTATGGAAGTAGCTAAACTGTACATTTGACGTTCTAGGACCGAGTAGAGAACCCGAGGTATTGGCATGCAAATCGAGGCATGTTATTCGAAGATCAGGGAAGGGTGATTAAGGTAGGGAACTTACCTCTCCTGCATGTATTTGATATTTGTGCTGGTGTATTGATGCATGTTATTGCTTTGCCTCATGATGTGAAACATATATGAATAATTGAAGCTCTGTTTTTGTTTATGCTATGGTCATACATATGTTGATTGAAACATTGAGCACACAGATATGTCATTGTGTGAGCATGAGTTATGTAATGCAAGCATGTCATGCATTAAGCACTTATCTTGCATGCATATTGGTATTACTTTCCTACTGAGATTCCCTAGAATCTCACCCTCCCTTACTAACAATTTAGACAGGAGAAGACAGAACGCATGCTGAGAACAAAGAAGACAACCGTACGAGGGGATTGCAGTGGTGGAGCGAAGACGAGAAGATGTCTTCGTTCACTAAAACGTGTTTAGACACCCACGTAGCACTACGAGGCTATGTTAAATTGTAATTATCAAGTACAAACCCGTATGGGGAATTTCCGTAATCGCGCGCATAATATTAGTATATCTATGTTATTCCTGTATTGCCCATTGAACTGCGTATCATTTCCGCAAATACTCTGAAATAGGTGAAAATAAAATGAGGGTGTGACATGGGGTGTTACAAATTTTTCCTTGAAAGCAACCATTTTGCCCTTGCTATTAAAAATGTAAAAGGTCATCATCAATTTTTTAATAATCAACATTAATTTTTAAACGATTAAAGCGAATTTACTCCTTTTTTTAACATTTATGGAGCAAAATTGCTCCTAAAAAATCTTCTGGATGCCTAGCTTTCCAAAATGGTTACTTACGCACAGCAAAATTGCACCTTAACCTTTATTTTTATAATTTTTTATCAATAACTTTATTTGTCACTTCAATTACAATATCACAATAAGCTAGCATCAAAAATTGCTTGTGTAAAGTACTGTATATACAAATAATGAAGTAGAATACACTCGTGTAGTCAATGACTCTATGGTTCAATAACCCTAAACTCCCACCATAGGGATTAGAGCTTGTGGGTTTGATTACCTGAGCTTTCAAAATTCTTCAACTTGTGTATTCTTGTTGTTTTTTTAAATGGAAATTAAAGGATGTATTAACTATATATTTACTGGAGATTCTACAAAACACTACCAGATAAGCCACGGGATCAACGGACAACTTGGCTCTTGTACTAAAACAGAATGCACTTGAACAATATAGTGGATTTTTTTTTTTTTTTTGAAAAAAATCGACATATATATTTTACGAAATGTTAAGAATAATTAATATTTTATGTTTTGTAAAAATATTTTACATATTCGAATTCTTGTTGAGAGATACCACTATGGTCATTTTCATAAGTACAGCTTACCTAATTCTCATGTAATAAAGAAAGCTAGTTAACTTATTAAATATGTCTTAAATTAAAGCATTTTTCCAAATTTACCCTCATTTATGAATGATATATATTCTCAACCCTCTCTTTCATTTTTCTCTCTTTTCAACAACATGAATTAATTCATTTTTCTATTACATTTAATAGTGACAAAATTGTAACATTGTCATTAATTATTCTATAGTGAACTTATAATAAGGACTAAATTTTTTTTCAAACTGGATTTATGAAAAGAATCAAAGTAATGTCCACATTTACAGTAAGTTGGGTTCAAAACCATGCATCAAGAAATCCATATAAATTTTGTTGATTCAGGTGCTTGGTTTGTATAACAAAGTGATCTAATGTAATCCTGATTATAATGGGTTATTACAACTACAAAAAATCAGGTAATCCCTATTACATATAGCTTTGGTTGTATAATTTGGGTTCAAGCTTACATGAATTAATGTACAAACATTTATACCATTATGAAAACAAGCCATCAGTGTTCAAGAGTAATAAGATTGTCTCTAATAGAAATATACATATGCCTTGCAATAAAATGTATTGTTTTACATATTGAATGATAATATTTATTTAAAAGAATGGGTAATATGTGAAAGGAAGGAAATGCTCCATTCAATCCTTAACATATAACCAACTTTGTAGTCCCTACGTTAAGGAGGACTTGAGAAGTATAAAGATATGCAGTGTGTTTGTTTTGGCGATTAGGGAGACCAATCACATGATTTGGAGGAAAAAAATTACTGTTCACTGATTTTGACTTATTGATGTGTTTGGTTGGACGATTTGGACACTGAACTTTTCCTTATAAGTAGCTTATTTTTTGAAGCCAGCTTTTGTGGCTTATCAGACGTTTGGCTTTTCTCACTTCATCCCAATTTTACCGTTATTGCATTAATTCTCCAACCTCTTCTTTCTCTCTCTTCTCCCTTTTTTCTCTTCTTCATTCGCGACCTCACTCTTTGATCTCTTCTCATCATCTGAGATTTGCCTCCGTCGCTAGCCTCCGATCTTTGCTAATGCTCCGTTTGCTTCTCGACGCATGTATGAGCTCCATCTACTGGTCTGTTCTCTTCAATCTTCACCATCGTTGAATCAGAAGGAGTCGTATGATTCACTGTGGATTATCTTCTTTAGTGTCTTGGTCGGAGAGCGCGGGGGGGGAGAGTTCAACGGCGGTGGCGCTATCAACATTGTGTGAACCAGCGAAGAGACCGAAGGAACGAAGGAGGTAGCTTCATCATCCTCAACTTTGAAACCAGAGTCCGAGAAAACACCGTTGGTGAACTTGGCGGCGTCTGGAGCCCCAAAATGTGGCCTTCGTCAACCACATTATCCATTCAAACCCTCCTCACTCCCACAAAGTCCCTCCTTCTTCTCATCATAGACCCTTGGCCTCTTTCTCTTAATCCCTAGCTGAATCAGACCAAACTCATGCCTTAAAGTCGTTGCATTATATCTTCCAGGGATGTCCAGAGCAGAGAAGCGATTCAAAAAATGAGAAGCTCAGGGGAAAATTGAAACAAGGTGAAGCCGTTAGTTTATCGGAGAAAACAGGGGATAAGAAGAAGAAGTCGCAGAAGAAATTGAGGAAATCTAGGGAATCGAAGGTAAAATTCACTGAAGAGGAGGAAGAGGTCGTTAAGGAGGAGCTCTAAGAAAAACTGTAACAACCCAAATTTTATTCATAAAAAATATATTGTAATTATTTGAATAATTCAATAAAGTGGTGAATATTTATGAAGTTGGATCTTGTGAATTTTGAAATATTCATATTCATAAGGAAATGGGCAAATTAATTCAAAAATTGAATTAAATTACAAAGGGGATATCAAAATCATAATTTTGCCAATTTAGCCCAAGATTTATAATTTTCCAATTAATTGGAGTTAATTTTAATTAATCAAGGAAAATAAAGGAAAATGCATAATGTGATTATTCTTGGTGGAATAAAATCAAGAATTTGGGAAATTAGGGGGAATTATACATAGTTCAATTAGATAAATTGAGGAATATATGAAAAACATTTTTCTCCTCTACCTTCCCTTAAATTCGTTTAACACATGGAAAGAAGATGGAAATTGTAAATCCAAGAAGCAAGATGAAGGTGATGTTGATAAAACTACATGCACAACTCAATGATGGCAAAGTTGGAGTGCACACAAAAGGGAAGTATGGTGAATGCATGAAGAGAAGCTTGAGTGTAGGAGTGGAATACTTGAGTGATTGGAAGAGGACACTTGATTACATGTAAGAAGCTAGCTTGTCTTGTAAGAGAGGATGAGAGGGACGAATTTTTAGGAGGAAGAAAAGGAAGCAATTGAATTAAATTAATGGCAAGACAATGGAGAAATTATAAGGAAGAGAAGAGTGTGACAAGTGTCACATTAGAAACCCTTAATCAAATCAATAGATAGGAAGATGGAAGATCAAAATAATAAAACATACTCCTTCCTCTTTTCAAGTCACCATTCGGCCAAGACATAGAAAAAAAAGAGAGAAGAGAGAACTTGAGAAATAGAGAGAAGAGGAGAGCTCAAGGAAGGAGAAGCTAAGGTAAGTGTTGTCTTTTAAGCATTTTCCTTGTGATCTTCCATGAAATCCTTCTCTAAATTCTTGTTTCTCATGAATCTATGGTGGTGAAGAGACACTTTGAGATCAAGAAGAAAGGGAGGAGGAGCCTAGATTAAGAGAAAACCAAGAAGCCAAAGAGGGTAACTTCATGAACTTGCCTTCTTGAGTTGTTGTTGATAATTATTGTTTGGTTTTTATGATTTTTGAGTTGAGTTGTAAAATTAGAAAAGCTATAATCCTAAGGGGTTATGCTGCCCAAAATCCTTTAAATCATGTTTAAGAAGTGTTTAAATAAGTTAATCAAGGATTAGAAGTGGAAAAGTACAAGTTTTGGAGCTAAAACACAAAACCTCATTTTTTTCCATTTTTCCCTAATATTTCGGCCAGGGCCAGAACTGGTAGTAGGAGTTGGATTTTCATGAAATAAATGGTCCATTGGACTTAGTGGGCAAAAATAGGTGGGATTACAGTTGGGCACTTTTTCGGTAGAGGCCGAAAAAACATAATTACGAAAACGCCACTAAAATCACTAAATAGGGGCTGTCAAGGGTATTTTCATAATTTTACAGTGAATTTGGTAATTTCAAGCCCGAAAATGGATTCCTTGGGCGAAAATAAGTTAGAATAGCCTTAGTTAAAATTTTGGAAAAACGTGCCACCGGGTTGGGTACGGCAGGGCCGGGCCGAGGTCCCGGGGCATTTTTGTAAATTTTCACCATAGACTAATAAAACCACAATAAACACTATGAAAGAGTCTAAAATGATACTTGGATAGGTTATGACCTATTTCTGGTACATTTAATATTTTAGGACCGATTTAGAGGCCGAGTACGACACGCTCTTCGAGACACATTTAGAAAGAGGATATTAAAGCTTTGACGTAGGGACATTATCCTTCATACACTATGCCATAAGTTATGTGATTGTGTAGATGCCATTGTTTTGTAAATGCACTTTATTAATCAACATGATGTGCCTAGAGAGGGGCAGTTAGTGCCATAGGTGCACTTACACTGGGAGTTGGCAGAAGTCCAACCGGTGTAGATTGTGGGGCTAGGCTCTACTCATGTATACATGACGATGATGTATTTATATTGTTCATTAATTTGTACATACCTTGACGTATGTCATATTTACTTTTCGCATTTTCTATGAATGATATTATGTCTCTACGGGGATTCTTCGAAATCTCACCCTATTTTTAAATAAACACCTCAGCGGGTACCAGTGGGCCAAAGGGAAAAGATGTAGACGCCGGAAAGTGAGCGGCACGTGTCTCGAGGCGCAGACAAGATCGTGGTCATAATTAGTCTATTTTGTGATATTTTGGTAAAATTTGTAAATTTTAAAACTTTCGCTGTATTTTCTGTTTCCGTCGATGAACAATATCGGAATTGTAAACGAACGACGTTGGGATTGTAAACGAATATTGTTATCAGTATAATTGTACTTTTTTGTATGCCCATTGAATTTCGTCTTTATTACTCTTCGATTATCGAAATGGAAACGGTTGTTGACAAAAACCGGAACAAGGCGAAGCCATGAGTTTGTCGGAGAAAACAGAGCAAGAGAAAAGTGAAGTTCGATGCATAGAAGACAAAAAGAGGAAGCCGAAGAAGAAATTAAAGAAACCCGGGCAATGGAAAAGTAAATTCATAGAAGAGGAGGAGGAGGAGGAGGTAGTTTAGGCGGAGCAAAAGAAGAAACCTGAGCCGAAGAGATTGTATGATTTGTATCGTCAAGGGAAGAAATCAAACGAAGCTAATCCGAGGAGATTAAGGGTGTGTTTAGTTTGAGGGGAAGGGAAAGGAGGGTAGGTAAATTACAATTCTGGATAAAAGAAATCTAAAATTTATCTTCTCATTTTTTTAAATTTTGGGCTTCTGCCTAAAATTTACTCTTTCATTCCTTTTAAATTTAAATATTTTCAACTCAAAAAGATAATTTACCCCTCCACCCCTCCCCTCACTCCCCTACCCTTTTCTTAAACCAAACAAAGCCTAAGACCTGAAATTGCTTCGGTTGAAAAGTATAAAGAAGTGAAACAGAGGGAGCCAGTTGGTTTAAAGAAGCTTTCGTTGGACATGAAAACATCCCTTTCTTATTTGTACATCTATCTATTTTAGCTTCTTTTGGTTCATGGCTTTTCTTTTTCACCTTTTTCTTTTTTAACTTCTAAAGTTTCTTTTCGATACTTTTGCTACCTCTGGCACATGATAACGATCCACAAAACTGAACTTACCTCTGGCATCTGATTTTTTTTTTTTCACTTTTCATAATTTTTAAAATTTTTTCTCTTAAATATCATAAAAGCCACTTATGTAAAAACCAAACTAAATACCTTTTATTTTTATAAAAACATTTATCCAATCACCAATCCAAACATTAATCATTTTATTTAATTTTATTTTTTTCCAATCTTAAACTTTTATAAGTTATATTAAAAAAAATCACTTTTCGCCGCTATTCCAAATACACCAATAATATATAGGATGGTTACCTGCCAAAATGTTGGCGATATCTATATGATACAACGACTCCCCTGTGAGAAGTTAGAGCGAAATTACTTGGATGACGCTTTTGACAAACAAAACTAAAGTGCGTGAGACCGAAGACAGAGTCAACGGCGCCCAACATTCACCTATAACCGTGTTTCAACTTTTTTCACATTCTCGTTCACTTCTCTTTTTTAATTTATTTTTTTAAATTTATTCACATTTTAGTTTTATTTACTCAAATTTCATTCAGTTTAAGATACTGATCCCTATAATTTAATAAAAACTTAAATTATTTTACTCTTATAAAAAATAAAATTTAAATATTAAAATTTGATGAACCAAAATAAAAATGGAGATAAAACTAAGGCATGAAAGATTATATATAACCTATTTTTAATTTTGACTGTTATGACCCCAAATCCGCGTTCCCCTAATTATTCTGCTTAAATAATTATTCTCTGTCCCTATCCCCCAACTTGAGCCGCACTTTTCACCTCTCTCTTCCACTCCACAAAACATCACGAAACCGCACAGCAACATCATCTTCGGATCAGTCCAATATCCAAATCTGCGCGTTGCCCTTTCTCTTTTCTATGCCACACGGATCGCGCACACACACAGCCCCTGATATAGACATGTATATATACCCACGCCATTTCGAGTTCTCTCCTTCATTACTGCCTTCTCGTTTCGCATTTTTCTTATTTTGGCCTTCCCTTGCTTCCTTCTCTTCCTCATAACTCAATCTTCGGAATTTGATTCTTCAATGGGTCTTACTCTTTCCCGGGGTTTGGTGGCTAGATTCTTGCTTCCCTTCCTTTCCTCTAAGAAATTCTCTGTTGATCTCTTCCCCAAGCAGTTAGAAAACATGATGTGCTTGGTTTCTCGCACCGGCCGGCACTTGCAGCGATACGACAAGGGTTGTCGCCTAGTCGTCGGGTGCGTTCTTCTTCTCTCATTCAAACCCTTACTTCAAAATGTTTTCTCAATTAGGTTGTTTCTCGTGTTGCTAATAATTTAGATTTTGATGTTAATCTGACTTTCATTTTGAAATTGTGCAGATGCATTCCATACAGATACAGGGAAACTTATATTGGGGGAAACCTTAAAGAGGAAATTGAGGTTCTTCTGATTAGTGCTCAGAACGGCCATGGAATGCAGTTTCCAAAGGTATTATTGATTTATTGTTTCTCCTCAAGTTGTAAAGTGTATCTCTTACATGTTACTGTGTTTCATGCTTTGAGTCCTGACGTATATGTGTATTGTTGGTTTTGCTTCATCAGGGAGGTTGGGAGATTGATGAATCCATGGAACAAGCTGCCTTAAGGGAGACTTTGGAGGAAGCAGGGGTCGTTGGCAATGTTGAAGTTAGTATCTATAAACACTTTTTGGGGGATTCAGCTTCTTAGTTATTAGCCAATAGCCAATCTTGGTTTCTTACCCTTTTATGTCTTGGATATTTTTGCAGAGTAAATTGGGTGAATGGAATTATAAAAGTAAACGCCAAGCTATTGTACATGAAGGGTATATGTTCCCTTTGCTTGTCAAGAAACAGCTTGAGGATTGGCCAGAGAAGAACATCCGGAAGCGACGATGGGTAAGTATTCATATGATTTAAGTCAATTGCAAAGGGAATTTCACACAAATCTTTAAGGATTGTGAGTTATTTATGTAGTAGTTCTAAAGTTTCATTGATTTGCTTGATGCAGTTGTCTGTGGCTGAAGCAAAAGAAGTTTGTCCACATGCTTGGATGAAGGAAGCTTTAGATGTATTGGTCTCTAGACAATCTCAAATCAAGCAAAAATAGGGTGGAATTTCAAGTTAGATGTACATTGTAGGTGTTCTCTCATGGTTTATGCAAATTTCCAGGCGACACAAGCACTTGGATGTGACATATCAGGAAAGGTTGGCAAAAAAAAAAAAAAAGACATATCAGGACAGAAAATTTCAAGTCAGGAAGAGGGAATTGAGGTACGCTTTGGTTCATGATTGCTTCGTGGCGTTCAATTTCTTCCAGTTGGTGTTCCTGAGAAGTGCAGTGATTGGAATGCAAGTTTGTAGAGTATGTAGTTGAGAGTGATCTTGCAACGGAAGTCAGCTGTAGATATAAAAAATTCAATTCATTCTTTCTATTCTTTCAATCTGATGATTCTTTATGTACAATAATGAGTGGTATCAATGATAATTCCATTCTTCTTCACCCACTTGGCTACTAACTATTATGCTTGCTTATGTTCTTGGGCAATTCAAAATTCAGGGTAAGGGTATAAAGGATTTCTTTTAAGCAACTCTAATGGAAACTGTCTGATAAACATACTTAGCTATATTTTGGAGGCAAGAAATCTAATACTACTTCTGATCCTCCTTAATGTAAGATCCGCCTTGTAGTTCAATTAAACATAATGGTATAATGGATTTCTTCCGAGCAATCCTAATAGAAACTGTCTGATAAATAAACATGGTGAGCTATTTTTCGAAGGCAAGAATCTAATATGACATTTTAATATAAAATTTATTTTGTAGTTTAATGATTAAAATGGATCTTATATTAAACATCAAAGCTATAATAGGCATGACTACTCTCTGATGAGAATAAGTTGATGATAGAAATGGTGTGAGAATGTCTAGTAACATATTATTGATCATAAATTGTGTACACATAGTGGGTTAAGGCCGCAAAAGAGGCTAAATCGAGAAGGTTCTACACCAAGAACAGTAAAAAGAGATAAGATATTATGATGAATGATTTCTCTAAGACCATTGATTATTATTGATACCCACCTAACTTTAGGAAAAACCAACGGGTACTTTTGATTCACGCTTAAAGGGGAAATGTGAGGTAAACATGCGTTATGAAGGCATGGTGGGGATGAAAAGAAGATTCCCCAGATAAGCAGTATATAAGATGATAAGGTTGCATTATTGCTCCATTCTGATTGGTTTGCTCAAAAGCATTGAAAGATATATGTGGGGCCAAAAGCTGTTGCCATCAATCATGGCAAGTCCCTTTCAATAAGCTAAGATACTTCTGTCTAATGGTAATGGGCAAAAATACGATTTTCTAGTCTGTAAGAATATGATCCTTGTCTCGGATTTATGAAGATGTGAAGACGGAACAAGTGCTTTCCAAAGTAAAATAAACTCTAAAACTCTGTTTAAGTCCTTATACTTTAACTTGAACCGATAAATTCTTATACTCGAATTGGTTTGAGGCATGTGGAAACCAACACGAGCAAAGGGACAAGGCATAGATTTAACAATTGGTGTGATTAGTTTCGTGTGTTAAAAATAAAAAGAGAAGCCATTGGTGGAAGCATCGAGATTTTCCCCCTTAAGCTTATTTTCTCACACAATTATTGTGTAAAATTTTTCTTCCCATGGGATCCAAATAAGTAAGGTTCTGAAACCCGAACCGGTTATTGAACCGGTCGGGGTATTGGGTCAGATCGGGGTCAAACCGGAGCTAAATCGGGGCTAGATTGGTGAGGAAGGGAAGATTTTAGAATTATTTATATGAAAATTTAAATAAAAATTAAAAAAAAACGGTCAAACTGTGAAAAAAACCGGTCAAACCGCGTGAAACCCAATCAAATCAGGGTTAATAGCCAAACCGGATCGGTCAGACCACCGGTCCGACAGTTTTATGATCAGACCGACCGGTCCGACAGTTTTATGATCAGACCGGTCCGGTTTTGAAAACACTGCAAATAAGTCCATATCTATGGCTAATATAAGACCAAGTCACCGGTCTCTAAAAACCTCAAGTTTTAATGCAAAAATTCTCATCTCAGAGAAATTGCTTGGCATGTTCTGTTCTTTAATACATATAGACAACCAAGACAATAACAATTAACAGCACATGTCGAATTGGGATCCTTTCAATTTATAGAATGATATTAATCTTGGATCGCTACTTAATTATATCATATGATCTCTTTAAATACTTCTATATAATATTAAATTGAATCTTTAAATACTTCTATATAATATTAAATTGAATCTATTTTATTGTTGATCACTTCTTACCTTTCTTTTGCCAATGTTGATCGCTTCTGAATTATAACCTGTCCTGCATTTTCTTATTATATAATGTGGCCACTGATTTTTATGAAAAAAAAAAAAACAATTGACGTGCTGTTAAAGTAATTTACATACTTGGGCAAAAAAAAAAAAAACTTACATACTTGGGGTAAGTTACATTCATTTTTCATTTTCATAAGATTTTTTTTTTTTGGTATGAAAACAAAGTATTTTCAAGTTACTTTAGACTTGAGTATAATAAGTGCATCCCCTGATATTCCAACTTGTATTTTTCTTTTTATAGGGATAAGATCGCTTATCATTTTAACCAACAACTTGTTGGTTTTACCATAAGATTTTAATAAAAATTACGGTTAAATGGTAAAAATATTTTAGAAGTTTTTTCCCATGGGTATTGGGCATTTAAAAATTTTTTAGGGGACAATTTTACTACATAAATTTGAAAAATAGAATAATTTTACTCCTCCCTTAAAGACCCAAACTGTCAACCATTTGTTGACTTATTTTGCTGAGGTGACATGGCTATGTTCCATCCATCTCTCTTTTTTTTTTTTCAAGTCAGATTTTTTAATAGGAGAAATTTTTTTTTTAAAAAAAAATTTGCTTCTCCTTCCCCTCAAGCTCTCTTCGCACGCCGTTGTTGATCATCTCCATCTTCCTTTTCAACAAACAAATCATGAGCTCTGAAGTCAAAATGGGTTCTAGATTTAAAATACCTAACAGATTTGAAATCAAATCTGAACCAAGGCGAAATGACAAATCAATTGATGATGATCTTTCAACTGCAAAAAAGAAACCAAAAACAAATTCAGCCTCTGGTTGCTTCTAGAACAAAAAATTATGTACTTCGCATGTCTGAAATCTAATGTGCTCCTTGTCCTCTAAAATCCAGATTTTGAAGGGAATGAAGAAGAAAAACACATCTAGATTCATATCTCTACAATGGTAAATTCTTTTTGTCGTCTCCTTGGTGAGGCATGTTACCTCAGCAAAATGAGTCAACAAATGATTAGCCGTTTGAGTTTTGATGGGAGGGGTAAAATTTCCCCATTTTTTAAATTTTTGGGATAAAATTACTCCTTTAAAAATTTCTAGGTACCCAATACCTATGGGAGAAAATATATTTTTGCCTCTTAACCCTAAAAAGTATTGCAAATTCATTATGCAAATTTGAAACCTTTGTTAAATATACCAATGGGATTGGTTTTAATAGAAGATGCTAGTTTTTAATAACGTGATGAACTAATGTTTAAATTCTCATTAAGAGATGCGTCCACATTTAATATCTAACAGATCTTCGAACATGATTGTTTCTAATAAGAAAATACATGTGGTTAGCAAAAACTAAAAGTGAAAACCTGTGCTTAAATATCATATACTTATCCTATTTTAATTAAAGAATCATATTAAAATAGAAATAATCACGTTCAAGTTACTTTCGGGCATTAAATATGATACCTCTCCGGGGAGAAATTGAACATAGGTTCGTCACTCTGTGAGCCATGAAGAACTAACATCATTCCCTAAATTCAACCCCATGTTTGATATGGAAGAAGACTGTTTGCGGCTTAATAAAGTTCCAAGCGTCTTTTTTTTTTTTTGGCCATAAAGCACCGTCCTGTTAGAATACAAATTACAATTACAAAATACTCACTCCAATATTTAATATAAGATATATTTAAAAAGTTGATCTTAATTTTAAATATGAGACAAACTTGGAAGAGAGATGTCTTCATTGATTTTCCTCTCCATTGAATATATATACCATTAGATCAACTTTTAATGATTGAGATTTACCATGGTGGATTTTTATTATAATGTTATTTTTACATATTATTAAATCCCAACCATTAAAATCTGATCTAATGGTAGATACACTCAATTGAGAGTAAATGAAGAGGAGGAGACACCCCTCTCCCAACAAACTTTTCATGTTTGTCAATCTTTTTCTAATTTACTCCTATTAATGCTCTCTCAACAATAATTAAGGAGGAGAGGGGAGAGGGGAATTAAGGAAGATGATTAGAGTATTTTAAAAAATATATGTGATATTAACTAACTTAACCAACTTTCTTAATCTAATTAAATTCAATAAATATATTTTATATTAAAGAAATGAAGAGTATTATAATATTTTGGGTTATAGGATACAAATGCCCAACTATCAAGTCTTAATAGGCCTTTGGCCCAACTAATTCCTCAAAAATCAGTTTTTTGGTTGATCTTCAAAATTTGAAATGGCGGTCCCTTGGTGAAATGACCGACTAGGCGACTATACAGTATTCACTATCTCAGACCGAAAGGACTCAAAAGGTTACATTGCCGTGGGCGTTGGCTGAACGAACACGATGGGAGCGAAGAGCGACTACGAGACTCTCAGAAACGCACGCGTGTTAGAGAATCAGGTCTCCATTTCATCATTTCCTTCGATCGCGATATTATTCCCCTGTAAGCTTCTTTCTTATGCAGTAATTTGGTAAATGCAGGCTCGATTAGCTTCTCTGGGTCTTCACAAAACCCTCTCTCAACTTCGGGAAGCAACAGCATCTGCTAAAAAACCTAAAGGACCCTGGAATAAAAAGGTTTATGCAATCACTCCTTTGCGTCGCTCCCAGAGAATCAACGCAATCGACCTCAATCGAAACGGCAGCCACCTTCCACTGGGACGATCTCAGCGTTTGAGAGGGAGTAAAACCGACCCTTCGTCACCAAAACAAGGTTTGCAGCTAATATTTGATTTTTCTTTTGGCCAACGTAGAAACAATAGGAACATTAAAATTCTAATCCTAATGTTTGTTTTTTCTGTTGTTTGCGATAGTGAAAGTAGATGTATCTGAAGACGGGGAAGAGCGTTTTCCAAGTGAATCAAAAGAGAAGAGGCCTGCAAATGCACCGTTGATTGTACTAAAGGGAACAGAACTTCAACTATCTGCAGAAGCTTCGGCTGTCCGCTGTAATAGCAAGGGTAGAGGCAGTGTGTACAACCCTGTATTTGGCATATGCTGCCATTTCTGCAGGTGTTCTCTAACCTTTAATAACATTGTAGTTGGCATATACCACATTAATAAGTAGAACATGACATTATTAGCAGTTTATCAAGCCAACTGATTAATAACATTGTAGGTTTCTGCATTTGTTTTAGTGTTGTCTGAGGCAATGTGTTCAGTTCATTGAGCCATTTTTCCCGATTTTTGATTCCTTTTGGTTTGCATTTTCCCAATTTGGCATATATGTCCTGGATTTTCTTAAACTGCGATTGTACACACATGATCCATGGGTCACAATCACAAATGTTGAGATTCAATGATAGAATATTGGGAAAATGACACTAAGGTCAAAACCAAGAAAAATAATATCAGATAAGTCCTATAGCTTATCAATAACAAATGAAAGAGTAACCATTGATAAGTTGTGAAACTTTTTTTATATTAATTTTTTTTGTTGGAACCTTAGTGTCATTTTCCCTAGAATATACTGTCGTGAAATGGAAAGGTCATATGGTGTATTTAGCTCCTTCTGCTTTGCCATTAAGCCATACCTGTTTTACTTGGAATGAGGACACTGCAATGGAATGCTCGCAGGCAAAAGAAATTATGTGGTGAAGAAGACTGCAAAAGATGTGGCAATTTTGATGTAAATGAGCCGTGCCTAGGTTAGATTTAGAATTGCGACTTATTTTCCATTCTATATTAGCCCTTCATTTATTAAACACTTACCATGCATATTTTAAGCAGGGAAGACTGATTGTTCTGTATGCCACTCTAGTACTGGTGTTTTCTGCAGAGCATGCCTCAAGGTTCGCTATGGTGAAGGTAAGTAGCAAATGGCTTAGCTAAATATTAGACATGTCGATGGGGTAAACAAATTAATACATCGGAGTAATAATACTGGCGTCTGATTTATTTACCTGATGACCCCAATTTATGTGAAAATTCATCGCCTTTTCCACTTATGCAGCTATAACAGCTATAGAGGTTTGGTCTAATGCTAAGAATAGTGCTAGTTTTCCCCTTAGATCGGAGTATTAGTAAAATATCTTCTATCTTAAAGACTTAAAACATTGTGTCTAAGTTAAATAAGCTATACTCAGATTGTGGTATCGTAGTTTATGAACTCTATATGTCATGCTATGAAAGAATTGGACTCTTCCAAAATGATCCGATATCATGTCTTTTATCTTTATTGTCCAATGTTAGAAATAGAGGAGGTGAGAGAGAACAAACAATGGATGTGCCCTCATTGCATAGAAGCAAAAGGAATCAACCCTTACTGGATATGCAACAGGTAGCCCTTCTAAATTCTAAAAGCTACATATAGTTATTTTTTTGTTAGATTTTATCAGTACCAATGCATTCTTGTTTTTGTTGAATTTATGTTTATAGCTCACTATGCCTGAGGAAACGTAATAAGGCTCCAACTGGAATTGCAATATTCAGAGGTTAGTTCTTCTATTATTTGATTTTATGCTTACATTACTGTTCTATTGCTTATGTAATAATGTCTTTGATTGTTTTTGACATTCTATTGGCATTTCCCCTCTTGGATTGGTTGAAATATAGCTCGCCAAATGGGATATGAATCGGTGGCGCATTTTCTTATGGATGAACTCAAAAGAAAAGATGCAAAAAGGTACAAAACCTGAAGGATATATATGTGTGTAGTGTAAGATCAAGGTTTGATATGGACATTTAACTAATTCCTAATGATGTTGACTTTTTATTAGCCTTCCATTAAGCCTTTTTTTAAAAAAAGAAAAAATCTTTTTTCGTCTTGACAATTCAGCTCGCGAGGACTCACGGTGTACTGAATACTGAGGCTTGGTTGGGTCACTTATCTATAAATAGGATTCGTTCTCTCAAGTTAAGTCTGGCTAAAAACTTAAATGAAAAGATCAAAATAATTCTCACACAGCATACTTTAGATCAAAATATTAAAACCCCTCTTGCTTTCACAAGTTTATGTATAAACGGGGGGGAAAAGAAATTAAAGAATCCATTATTTTATTTGGGTGGTTCTTCCATGAAAAGCAAGGACAACTAAACGAGTCCAAGTTGTGCAGCTTTTATATAATGAAATACATGTTAAACAGCATCATCCTTGGCATGATTGAATTTTCTGAATACTTTGGAAGAACCTGGCTGCAAGAACTGAATTTTCAGGTAACTAACAAATAGTTGGTTGATATGGTAATTGTACTTGTTGGGAGAGGTAAAATCTCTTTTGCCTCTGCACCCCAAAAGGGAAGCCTTTCATCAAATTAAAAAAAAAAAAAAAAGAGTTTTGAGGTGGTTTTTGGCAGCAGGCTATCGTATTTGAATCTGTGTTTCTGAGGAGCTGGATCATGACGTTCATAAAAAAAAATAACCTTCAATCGTGCATTTGGTGGAATTGAAAGGCACAACCGATTGACCGCCATTTGAAACCAAAGGAACTCGGAAGCGACATTGCACGACCGTGGCCGAAAAAATTCAGGACTGGTGCTCTGGGCAATCCATGCTCCGAACCAAAGAACCAAATCCACGGCTAAGTCATAAATCCCAGCCTTAGCCTCTTGGTTATAGTCAATCTCTTGAAAAGGCTGAACACGATCAATAACTGCCTGAGCTTGGAACACGGCTGGTTCCAGGAACTCGTGGTGTTGTTGTAGCCCAGAACAAAAGGTGTCAATCTCACACTAGTTGACTCTCTGTCCTTGTACAAAGGAATGGCTCTGATGCTTGTTCTGTTAGGTTTTGTGACAGAGATGTTGAGGGTGAAGTTGTAAGAGAGGTTACTGGTGGTGGTGGTGAGATCAAAGTGGGAGAGAGAGGCGTGTGTTACGTAGAAGTTGAGGTCGGAGGGCAGAGAGAGGAGACAGAGCAAGAAAATGTAGATAATGGCTATGCCTGACATGAATGAGAACCAGCAAAACCTTTGTCTCTCAAAACATGCATTCCTCAAGCCTTGAGCTAGAATTCAATTTATTTTGGGCCGTGTGGATTTCGGAATTTCGGTGCTCTCAATCCGAGAATAGCTATTAGAAATCTAATACTATATTTGTTATTCTTAATATAAGACCCATTGATTAATTTAAAGAGATTAAAAAGGTTAAATAAATTATTTAATCATGGTATATGTTATATAATCTCTCTAAAATACTATGTGTATCATTAGATTACATATTAGTTTATAAGGAATCTGCACTCCATTCCCAAAATGAGGATTTTTTTAAAAAAATTCATTAATTTTTTTGTTTATTTGAGTTAAGTTGATGGATACATTAAAAATTAATTAATTGGAAATACTAAGTGCTACTAAAAAATATTTTAAGATATTGAGTGGTATTGAAAAAATATTTTAAAATACTGGTAGTACTTGAAAAATATTTCAAAATATTGAATATACTAAAAAATAATTAATTTGGGATACTGGATGTTGTTGAAAAAATGTTTTAGGATGTTTTGGTGCAGAAAAATGAATTAAAATCAGATATTGGGTATTGTCAAAAAAATATTTCTAAATGCTGCATATACTAAAAATTAATTAATTTGGGGTACTGGACGCCAAAAATATTTTAGCGTGCTGTATACAATTTAGGGAGAATTTAAATTAAATCCATTTGAAATATTAAAATCCAGATTTAGGCCTATACTTTTAACAAATTCTTCATCAGACTAAGAAGACTAATTAGGGCCTATTTGGTATGCTGGAATTGGAGGAGGTGGAAATGGAAATGGGGCTTAATTTCATGTCTAGGTTTGTTTGATACAATGGAATTAGTTCTCAATTCCAATTCCATGTGAAAGCCAAAAATGTCAATTCCACCAAAATGAATTCCTCGCAAAAAGCTAAGATTTGTAATTCCTCCTCCACAATTCCATCAATTACCCCTCATCTTGGCTTCCATCTCCTCACGCCGGCGACAATAGCGACCTCTCCTCCCTCACTAGCACATATACTCTTTCACCAATGACGGCGACTGCGACTGCGACTGCAGACAACACATGAAGACAAGAGTGAAGAGGGTAAGGGAGTAGTGAGAACAATGCTCTTTCACTCATACTCCAATGCCATCTTTGGAGTTTTTGTATTTTTTATTTAGAAGAGCATTTTAGTATTCTTAAGTAAAAATTATGAGATTTCATATCTATACCAAACATACTTTTAAACCTCATTTCCATATCCATATCCATTTCCATTTCTATCAAAATCAATTCCAGTATACCAAACGTGCCCTTAGAGATTTAGGAATTTTGAAAAATTACCTTAATGCCCTTAAATGTTTACAAACCCTTTTCTTCCTTCCTCAACCAGAAATCTCTCTTTCTTTCTATGCTTCTCACTCCCTCTCCAATTTTCTAACACCTTATACCATAGAAAAGAACAAAAATTCGAGTTTCAAAACGTTATTCCCCCACTTAATAGTGCAGATTTGACTTTCACAAGAAACAAAGAGTGCATAATTGCATATTTGATAGGAGTAGGCCATCTACTGTAAGAAGCATTGCAAAGGAGATGATGTTAAGGTTCTTGCTCATATTTTTATTCTTTTTAATGGTAGGAGATAATCGGTTATTAGAAAGAGGGGGGGATGGGGGAGAAAGAGGGATTCCTAATTAAGGAGAGAGGAAAGGATCTAGCAAACATTTAAGGGCATTGCGCTAAATTTAGATTGTGTTCGGCAGACCCCAAAAAAAGTGATTATTAGCCCAAACCATGGTTTTGTCTTCTGGCCTACCGAACACCCAAAAGAAATTGACAATCCCGTTTTTTTTTCTAAACTGAGGTTTTGAGTAAAAAAAGCTATTATCTCCATAAGTTATTCCGAACCACTTTTGAGCCAGAAAATTCAGACTGTGGGTCCCACGCCACTGACACTATTTTTTTTTTATTTTCTTGCTATGTGGGCCCCACTGACTCTTTCTTATTGGCTCATTTTCACTATGGGTTCCACGCACAGACACTCTCTCCCTCCTTTTTTTCCCGTTTTCCTCTTTGTTACTTTGTTTTTTTTTTAAGATTTTAAAATTTTAATACTCCCTCTTATCTTTAATATAAGATCTATTTATCTAATTTAATTATATTAGAAAAAATAATAAAGTTAATTAACATTACATATAAACAAATTTATTTCATTTTTGGTATTAATTATAAAATTTACTGTTAAATAATGGGCTAAGATGTATCATTTTTAATGCCGTTAGAGATTTTCTTCTTTTATAATTTAACGTCGTTAGATAAAATTTAACGGTTTTGTTAAATTTACATCCTTTTTAATTATTCATTATTATTTTTCATATTCCAAAACTTATTTGTATCAGATACCCCTCAGGAAAACCTTAGCTGTTAAATTTGGATCTTAACCCCTTAAATAATACATAAAATATAATCTTATCCTTTATATGTAATTATCATAAAAGTTAATGTCCTTTTTAGTCATTTGACTATGAAAAAAAGCTATTCTGATCAAATCATCCAAACACTCTCATTTTATCAAAATCACTTTTTTCCATAATCTATTATCCTCATAATCTATTCTCCAAAAGCTATTCTCTCCAGAATCTATTCTCCAAAAGCTAATAAGAACACACCCTTATAAGATTCATAAATCCCTAATCAATTATCTTGGCTTTATTAGGAATTTGGTGAAAGTGTGGGCCTAAATATGAATTTTGGTATTTTAGATGGATTTAATTTAATTTTTCCTACAATTTAATCTAAATAAATAAAAATACATAAAAATTTAAAAAATAAAAAGGGTTCCTCACCCAAAACGCTGCCATTTCAGGGGATGAGCATACGCTACTCATAGATTCGCTAAGAAGGGCATGCAAACCCGTTTATAAGTAAGATAAATTAGTTTAAAGAAAAATGATAAAAATAAATACTTTAAAGAGATTTATTTAAATTTTTTAATCTTTCTAAATTAGCCAATTTGAGTCTTATATAAAGGAGCACACATAGTATATATACCATTAATGATAATCGTTAATATTATATATAATCAAAATGCAATTCGGGCCAATATATCCCAAATAAACCAGACAAATCCATCCTTAATAGAGAATCCGAAATCAAATAAATTAGTTGTAACCACACTAATCAAATTACGTACATTTGAGTTTCATAAGATACAATACGTTAAATGTGGTGAAAGTTTTCAACTAATATATGTGCATATTGCAAGGAACGAAAAATCGGGTCGGTCAATGAACCGGTCGCGGTACAGGTTCAAGGGCCAATGGATCAACCGGAGTTGGACCGGTGCTTAAACTGGTCATATTAAAATATTACAATTTAATTGAAAAAATCAATGCAGAAAAATTGAAAAAACACCGGTCTTTGAATAGTTTCATTACCTCGATTTGAAGCTAAATCACCAAGATGAAAACACTGATCAGTGATCACTGAAGCTAAATCACAAAATCACAGAGAGCAAAACGTGAGGCTAAATGACAGAGCAACTCGCCGCCTCTTGCCGTCTCTTAAGCTCGTCGTTGCCTCTTCTAGTAGCCGCTTGCCGTTGCCCAAATCACCGTTGACTTCAATGTCGTCGACTTGGCATTGCACAGTGGAGAACTGGAGATCGATGAATCGCACAATGGGGCTAGCCGTTAGGGCATGAGTTTGCTTCGCTCTCTCACCCTCTCTGTCAGCGATGTGGTCTAGTTTGGATCGATCAATTGATCGATGCGGATATGCGATCTCATATCTAATCTCATGAATCGGTCGGGTAACCAGATTCGACCTGATCTTATTTTTTTTCCTTCTGAAATATCCCAAAACGGCGTCGTTTTGGGACATTTCCAAAAAAAAAAAAATTTGACTCGACCAACCCGCCCACTCGGCGGGTTGACGACTCGACCGGGTCGATCCTCCCCCAGAGCCAAACGGCCAACCGAACCTGACTGGGGTCTGGTCGACCGGTTTTTCGGTCCGATACGGCCACTCGGCGGGTTGATGACTCGACTGGATCGATCCTCCCCCAGAGCCAAACAGCCAACCGGACCTGACTAGGGTCCGGTCGACTGGTTTTTTGGTCCAACCGGCCGGTCCGATCCGATTTTTCACTCTATGGCATATTGTATTGTGCGTCGATACATGTATAATTTCATTTAATATTAAGCGAATGCCTAAATAATAGGAATATCTAGATTGTAACCATTATCTTAGCACATTCAGTTCAACGCACAATCACCGTATACTAAATTTATGTATTTTATTTTTTGAAAATTCGTTATAACCTAGTTCACCCCTTAGATGTAGAGGCGGTAATATGGTCCAACCCACTGGGTTCGGGCTAATCCGTCACGGGTTGGGACCATATAGGTTTGAGTTTAAAAAGATTGTATCAATGTGGGTCGGGATTTAACCAACCCAACCCATAACCGTTAGGTTGGATGGTTAGCCCGCTCAACCCATATTATTATTTTTTTAAATTTTTTTTAAACAATATACTAAAATTATTTTTTCTACAAATCTAAACCATACAAAAATTAAAAATAAATTATAGATTAAATATTCATCACAAGTCCACACATGACAAAATAAACATAAATCCAAAAGCCATCAATAGAACTTAAACATAATTAATAATTAATTAATATTAATGGTGTTCGAATTTGAAGCATAATGTGAAGCTATTAAGATTTTCTTGAGCTCGATTACTTTGCTTTTTCATAGATAATAAAACAAAGTGAAAGATAATATTATGTTAATTTTAAATAAATGAGTAAGTGACAATGAAATAAATGAGTGAATATAATTAGAAGATAAATGACAATGAAGAGTGTAGTGATAGTAGGCTATGGCAAGAAATTGAGTTTGGGACTTGGGTTTTAGCTTACATAAAAAAAATATGGGCCAACCTACAACCCGATTGTTTAATCCGCCACGGGTTGGGATCATATGGTTTCGGCCCTAAAATAATTACTCCCAAACGGTTCCAATTTTACAAAACCCAAATTGCCCATCTTGTCGGGTTGGACGGGCTCGGCTCATAGTCTATAAACCCATATTACCAGCTCTACTTAGATGACCTCTAAACTGTCAATTATGAATTTTGATTTAACTTAATTTATGAGAAACTTAACTTTTATTTTTATTAGGTGTATGTATATTTATAGTATGAAAATCCTTAAAAACATTATTCAAGAAAGAACAAACATATATATTTTAGCCCAAAATACTTAACATGTTTGTTTGCAATCATATCAGAAAATCTGAATTGTTTATACATTATTTATTATATAACAAACTATTATCTTTAATACTAACAACATTTTAAAATCCAGTTAATTCGATTTAATTAGTTGCAAATATATCAAAGATTCAGGGCTTATTTTAATTAACATTTATAAAAATGACTCTTAACCAATTGACTTTTACAAAATGAATTTTTTGAACTTTACATCCAAGCTAAAGCTAAGAGGTCTAATTTTAAATAGGTGAAACTAGAATTATATTTGATAAAAAATTAAAAAAGTTTAATTGGTGAAAGAAATATAGCGGGAAGACTTTGCATTGGGTGAAAGAATTTAAAATTGTGTAGATATTCTTTTTAATTTTTTTGGAAACTTAGATATTCTTTTTTCTTTTGGTGAAAAGATGTTGTTTTTATTTCCTAGACATGTTGTCTTATGTTCTTAATATAAGATCTAAGTTTTAGTCCAAATAAAACTATAAACTAAGTCTTATATATATATATATATATATATATATTAAGGACATGAGGTGGTATATAACTTTTGTGTCAATTTTAAACATAAATTCTTAATTTTGAGAAACTGATCAACAATGTTTTGAGTAATGTTTTTGAACAGATATTTATGGCAAGTGGTAAACATTGGAGGGAAAATTGGTTTAATTCTGTTCAATATATTTTATAGGATTTTTTATATAGAGGGGCATCTTGATCATTTAATAATATTCAGAAATTCTTTATTATGCATTTTGTCTTGATTAAGAATTTATTAAAAGCCTGAATTTAAAATTAGGTATTTCAGCTAGATTTAATTAAGATGTTTCTTGAATTAATTAATAATTATTTAATATAATTAGTATGAATTTGTTATTTTAATTACAGATGTTTGACAAAGGGTTTTTTTTTTTTGGAAAATTATGATCATGGATTTATTTATTTATATCTATTTATAATATATGAAAATTTTTAAAAAACAGTGACTTGGAAATAATACTACTCATTTTTTATATTTCATACAAACACATTGTTCTACGCTAGTTTAAGTAATAAAAATAAAATACTTAGCATAATTCTAAAATTTTATGCTTCCTCATTATAAAGCTTTATATAAAATAAGTGGATTTTATACTTATCGTCTCCACAAATTATCAATTATTTTATTTTATATTTCATTCTATTATATACATATATGTTATATATATAATTCATTCATTAATTTCCAAAATTTTGCATACAAATATATACAAATATCTAATGTTGTTCATGTTTTAACTATCTATATATGCGTTTAGGATCCATTTACATAGCAAGAACTAGATTGTGCTCTCCCGTGCGTTGCACGGGGTGCTTGTACTTATAAAACATTTAAATGCTTAATTATATCATTTTCCTGGAAATAAATCATCGCCTTTAATACTTTTTTTTTTTTTTTGAATTTCTTCCTCCGGTATCCCACACCTAAAGGTGCAGACTAATCCGGAGTCGCCCCTTGGGAGGGACTTTCCAGGGATCGAGCCCAGGTGGCGGGAGGGAATCGCCTTTAATACTTTAAACACACTATATCATTGATAACATCAATAGCATGGAATGACATTGTGATATTCATAGTCCTACTACAACTAATTAACTTTTCTGAATAAGTAACATAATATGTTTATCAAGAAAATGCAATAAAGCCGCCTATCTTAGTGTGTGCTTCCTCTGCATTGCACGAGAATTTTATAAATATGGAGTTTTTTTATATTTTTATTACCATTAAAAAGACAATTCTCACGTAAATGCAATCTAGTTCTTTAAAATGAGGCCCAACTTTGTAATACATAATTAGGTAATTTTTTAGTTAATTATTGGCACTTCATATTTACTAATTAGCAACAACAAAATGTTCACAGAATTTAGTAATAATTGGTCCAACTCAATAGGATGATGCATCAATATTCCTAAATATCTCCTTGTGCTGTAAACAATATTGGTGTGCTTCCCCACTTAGAGAGATTGTAAATATGGAGCCATTTCATTCTAATTATAATAAAAAGCAACTCAATTGAGAGTTAAGAAGAAAAAGAATATATGATGACCTTGTATAGAAACCCTCTGTTTGTTTTTTTCCTAATTATTTTTCTTATTTATAAATCTAACTTGGAAAAAATAAAATAGATGACATATGAACTCGTCAAATAAACATATTTAATTAATTAACAAACAAAATTAACTTAAAAACTTTCAAAGTGACATTGTTTATTAGTGAAAATTTTATATGATGACCTTGTATAGAAACCTTCCGTTTGTTTTTTTCCTAATTATTTTTCTTATTTATAAATCTAACTTGGAAAAAATAAAATAGATGACATATGAACTCGTCAAATAAACATATTTAATTAATTAACAAACAAAATTAACTTAAAAACTTTCAAAGTGACATTGTTTATTAGTGAAAATTTTAAAAAAAAATTTCCCCTAAAAAAAAAAAGACGAACTCACGACCTGCTACTAAACTATAAGCGTATTGGCTAATAAATGAGCTTTTTCATATAGCATAAAGGTATCTTCTTTTTTTTTTGGGGGGTGAAATCATAAAGGTAACTAAATGAGTGCAGTGAGATAATGAAGCCTAAGAAATAAATCATTTATGAATTGGAAACAGAGCAAATTTTTTTGGCCAACGGAGACACAGCAAGTTGCTATAGATAACTCAGAATATGTGTGTATACATGTACATAGATTGAAAAGATCTTGCATACACGAAGAATACACATCTCAATTGAGAGAAGGGTTTACAAACTCCAAAAATGAGGAGAAAATTACATTCAGTTGTACCCAAAAAAATTCTGGAGGGCAGCAAATGTAATCTCAAAGAAAAATTAGAACCAATATCAGGGGAAGAAAAAAAAAACCACCATTACAAGGGGAAAAGAACTTTCGATAGCTTCTTCAAAATATACGCTACTTTCCTATCAGTTTGCGAGCACGCTGGTTGGCACCTTTAACTCGAGAATTCAGTTCGTCCACATCATCACTAAGATTATCAAGAGCTTTATTTTGCCTGCAAAAAACCATTTAGTGTATAAAGCATCAGCGAAGTCTTTTATGAAGATATATATATTACATAATATATTACATAATGTGTAATTATTTGTATATTGCATTTTTATATGATCTCCTGCATGTACATATGATCAGACCCATTTGAAAACAAACGTCAGAACTCTTCTAATGAATTGAAATTAAAGCAATACATTCAGAATTGTCAACACCTCCTCTAATCCCTTATCTTGACCGTGGACTCTGATATAGCTCATCGGGAAAGAAGAATCAATCTGGTATTCAATTCCTTATCCTCAATCACTCTCACGATCAGCGTGTCTCGCTCCTCTGGTCCACCGTCGGTGAAGAGGCTCCAAAAGAACTGAACTCCAGCCGCCTCCTCTGTTCCTCCGCTGCAAATTCAGAACTTCCGATGATGATCTACTCAGCTACCTCCCGCTCGCGTTAAACTTCCGCTCTCTCTGAATCAGAAATGTCAGAAGCCAAAACAGAAACAGTACATTCACCGCTCTCCCAACTGGAGTTGATGATCCATCGTGTAGAAACGGGCGCTCCTCTCCTCTGCTTTCAAATGATGATGAAAACTCTCCCCTGGTTCTCGATAGGTGAAGATGATGATCAATAGTGCCCCGCTCTATTGCTTTTTGCACCTCCCTACTGTGCGGCGGCCTCCCTCCTCTCTTCACTGATTCTGTTTCTTTTTCCTGTGCCCCCTTCTCACTCTTCCCATCTCTCTTCAAATCAAAGTCTCCTTTTCATGACTTTTTTTAACTTTAGGTGGGCAATGATGATACTGCTTTTTTAAAAAGAAAACTGAGTGGAACTCTATGAAAGGCATCCGAAATTATCATCATCATCTTACCATATTCTGCTCCCTTCATCATCATCATCATCTCAACAACCATCTTCTCCCCTTTTCCTCCTTTAAAAATCATCATATCATCATCCGAATAGCATCTTCATTTGTCGTTCATCACTTCTTCCTCCATTCCTCTTTGGTCGCTGGCGACCCTCCTCTCTCCAACCACCATCTCCGGCGACGCACCTCTACCAACACTTCAGTCTTCTTTCTCCCTACTACCGCAGAGCACCACTCATCCTTCCTCCTCTCCACCAAACGCTTACCACCACAGCTGTCAGTTTCGGAGTTGGGCACTGCAAGCTGAGAACTAAGAACTTCCTTCTCACTTCGCCCTTCTCACCAGCGCCGTCAACAACCACTGTAATCTCCACCTGCGTCGAGTCACCATCATCCCTCCTTCGCAGCCACCGCGCGTCTTCTTCATCACCATCGAAGTTCGCTATACCAGATCATCACTGTCCAGATCGAATCAAAAGCAGCGTTGGAACATTTTTCCGACCCCCATTTCCGGTGAGTTCTTGAATATTCTGGTGAATTTCAGAGAAGGACCTTAAGGTAGGAACACCTACTTTATTAAAGATAAGGGACTATCGAAAAAGGCAGAGAAGAAGGAATTAGAAGAGGTTGAGGCAAAGCCCAATAGAGGTGAAAGAATGAAGTGATAAGGGACTATCGAAAAAGGCAGAGAAGAAGGAATTAGAAGAGGTTGAGGCAAAGCCCAATAGAGGTGAAAGAATGAAGTGAGGAGATAATAGTTTTGTGGATGAAGACGTTTGTGATGGGCATCGACGATTATAAAGCAGACGTCCTATGTTGATGGTGGGATTTTTGAAAGTTTGAATTGATCAGTTTGAAAGCAAACATTCCTCGCTGTCAGTGGTGCGTTATAAAGGAAGAAAGTATGATGTTTTGGGCGGGGAGTTTGAAACTTCAAATTCAACTTTGAAAGGAGGGAGAATTCTAAATCCCGTGACCGCTGAAGGACTAAGCGGCCACATGGGTGCCTTTTTTCTTTAATATCTCCTTTAGTGTGCAACGGCTTAAGTGAAGCCCGAGGAAGGAATATAATATGATGTTTTTGTTGATCGGCTTGTGAACAGTATTTAGGGGAAGAGGTTTAATATTGATATCGGCTTGTGAACAGTATTTTGGGGAAGAGGTTTTATATATATATTGATTTAATCTTCAAGTTTAATTATTGATTCTCTATTCTGCAAATTATTTATGGGTCCCCACACACACAGTTTCATTTTATTTATTTAGACTTGCATTGATGAAACGACATATTCTAAATTATTGTTGTACTATTTTATTTGAAGGAAATAATAATTAAGTTTGGTTAAAGCGAAGGTTATGTTAGAAATTATATGTGACGTCCTCAAATTTTTAATATATTTAAGTTATTTTTTTTTCCCTCCATTGAAATATGAACATGATGTTGCACAAATGATTTAAGTATATCATCCTTAATAAAGATATAATATATAAATATATGATCACATTTTTTAAAAAAAATCTGTCAAATGTCTGAAGTTAAAATAACAAATGCGTGCTGATTTAAATAGTTATTAATTAGTTTAAGTAAGATGAAGCCTAATTTAGAAATTGCTTTTCCCCCCTATTTGTCTGCCTTGAATTTTTCTTTTAAATTTATAAATTATAAAGGCATTATTTCAACAACATTGGGAAAACCTTAATTAGAATTTTTGGCTTTATTAAGAACTTATTAGAAGTATAGGCCTAATTTGGGTTTTGATAATTTTAATTGGATTTAATTAGGATTTTTTTTATAATAAGCTATTGTTATTAATACTATTATGAACGGTTTTAAATGACTTATTTTGATTTAATTAGATATAAATATAGTTAGTATAAGTATGGTGATCTAAGTCGGATTCAAATAAAGATAAAAACTAAGCATAAAAATTCTCATCAAATAAACGCATGAATCTGCATTTCGGCCAAATGAAGCAATAAGGTAAAAAAAAATTGAAGCCTAAAAACTTTCTTAAACATCTGGCAAACGTTAAACCCTTCCGCTTCCTTCTATACTCTTCGACGAATCGCCATTTACTCAATTTCTGAGCTGAACTCTCCCATAGATGCATTCAATCCACAGTCCCTCTTGCTATGCGAACCTCAACTATTCTCTATCCAAGTTCAATCAAATTTCCAACTGTTTGGTTGGATCCAATGTGCCACTGGCCTCATGTGCACCTCCGGCGGTTCTTAGCTTCGGACTGCGTGCTACGGATTCTGAATTCTTGCCCAAAATTAGTTATTTTCAGAACCCAAGTTTTGTTTTCGCACGCAGGAAACCCTGTCGTTGTGTAGTAGCCAGAGCCTCCGGAAAGGATTACTATTCGACTTTGAAAGTTAGTAACAATGCTTCTGTGCAAGAGATTAAGAGCGCTTACAGAAAACTAGCCCGTAAGGTTGGTTGCTTTGTGCTTGTTCCTAAATATTTGATGTATCTCAAGTTTTATAGCTATGGTTTGTGTTTGGTTTCTTGGAAAAGGATGTTTGGTATTTTTGGTCTTTTTGCTCCAACTTCTCCCCAGTAAGCTATTATTACATTGCCGCCGAACTTTGGGGAGTATCAGTCGATCACAAAATATATATATATATATATATAACGAATCTTTTGTATTGAAGCTTGCGTTGGTTTATTGGGGCGAAGATTCGGTAGCTTCTTTCCTTTTTGTTATATGCGATGTCTTTATCCTTTTTCTCAGCCGTGTGAGGTCAGTTTTCTGTAGACAAGACTCACCATTTCTGGAGTATTTTCATAACAACCCATGTTGCCATATACAACTATCTTTTGTCACAATTATTTCTCCAACCGTTCTCAACCTTTCTCATCAGGATATCTTGAGTACCAAATAACATATTCAAACCAGATCCAGGAAAATCTCCAGCTAAAAAGCAAATCTTATAGTTTAATTATTTGTTGTACTAGTGACGTCTTCTTCCTTGTATGCTTTCATCTCCGTCAGTCTATTTCAAATAATTGCATAGTTCATGGATAATCCTCCTTATATTATATCCATCAGTTTCAATGCCATTGTAAACTTTTTTACTGGGGATTTGGAGTTTCAATATTTTTAGATTTTAAGTGAATAAACATGAATAGGAAATAATGTATTCATGTCTGCTGTAAGTTCTTGTCATATGCCACTAAAGAAACGTGATTTCTTTTGTTAGTATCATCCAGATATGAACAAGAGCCCCGGGGCAGAAGAGAAATTCAAGGAGATAAGTGCTGCATATGAGGTAATTCTCCTGCCCTTGAGAGTGCAACCTTTTCTATTGTCAGTAGCATGTGCTCATGTGGAATGCAATATGGACTCAACTAAGGTGTTTCCTTGTTACATTATTGGTTCCAATTCATCTCCGTTTTGTCTTTTATAATGTTATTCTTTTTTGGTTGGACCTGAGTATAGTTTTATTGACTTACCCATTATTCCTATGCTCATAATCTGGGCTTTGGCATAGCAATACTTCACGCAATATAGGTGTAATGTTGGTTATTGAATTTGAGGGATCCATGGTTGATTGTATTCTTCATGGGTTATAGCTGCATGCGTGATATTATCATCTCTTGATTTTCCTTCTTGTGGTAACAAAGCATGTATATAGGTTCTATCAGATGATGAGAAAAGATCTTTATATGATCGCTTTGGTGAGGCAGGTCTACAAGGAGAAAACGGAGGGTCAGCTACTGCTTCAGGGGTATGTTTACAAGATTCTTTCATTGATGATACAGCCCTATGTTATGAACATATCTTGCCTTTCTCTTTTCCTAGTCTTGGAGAAGCTTGGCTTTGTGTCGAGTACCACTTATTTGTTCGTTACTTCTGATGTTTGATGAATTACTCAGGTTGATCCTTATGATGTATTTGATGCATTCTTTGGTGGTTCGGATGGTCTATTTGGAGGTGGTGATGAACTAGGAGGAATGAACTTCAATTTCAGAAACAGCAGAAAACGTGGCCTTGATATTCGGTAACTATTTTTTCAAATTGGTTTTGGCTTGTGTTCCACATAAGGGAAGCTGAGAGCATGTTCCTCATTCACTTGCCGTGACCATTCATGTTCCACATAAATGAATAATGGCATTGATGTAAATGTTCTATTCTTATGTTAATATTAAATCCATCTCATTTGGAGGTTTAATATGAATTCATTTAATCCCCTGGAAATAACTGGAGGATAGAAACTACCTTGATCTTCAGTGAGAGAGAAGTTATGAATAGAGAAATCAGTCTGCTGTCTGTCTAGTATGTCATGACTTACTCCCAACTTTATCGGTCTGGTACATGAATGCTTAACATTATTGTGGTATCCAATAAGCTACCATTTTTACTGAGAAACATGATAGCAAGAATTGCCCATGACAATTAGAGAGGATATTGTTTCAGCTATTTCAGATATCTGCTCGCAAGATGCTGTAAAATTTGTGCATAGTATACACTATACAGTATTAATTTTGTCATATTTTTCCATTCAGGTATGACCTTTACTTGAGCTTTGAGGAATCTATTTTTGGGGGAAGGAAAGAAATCGAAGTTCCTTGTTTTCAGACATGTACTGATTGTGATGGTACAGGAGCTAAGTCAAGGGATTGCATTAAACCATGCGTAAATTGTGGTGGCAGAGGAGGAGAGATGAAAAGTCAAAGAACACCCTTTGGAGTAATGTCTCAGGTAATATATGTTAGGAAATAAATATGTTAGGCAATTAATATCTTAGTATCCCACATAATCAGGGATAATTAGGATCCCTCATAATTAGGAATTGTGATTGATATCAATCACCATAATGAGCCATTAAAGTGGAGGCTCCTCTCTTGTATATAAATCCCTACATCTATACATGAAAATATACTTTTCTGAGAATACACTTTCATGGTATCAAAGCACAGTGTTCTGGTTCGTGTTCTGTTTTTTTTTCGCCTGCTTCTGTTCTGGTTTTTTCTTCTCCGACACCACTGTTCATGCGTTAGGGTCTCCGGTGACCGGGCGCCACTGCACACACGCGCCGCACAGGAGGAGTCGCCGGCGTCCGATCGGCCCGTCCCCGAAGATTCGCCGCCATCCGAGCAGCACGTGGACTTCACGCGCCACCTCCAGTTCGGCCGGAGCTCCACGCGCCGGCGCGTGAGGCAATTTTCCGGCGAGTTTTTCGCCGCTGTTTGCTGCGTTGGGTTCGGATTTCTGCCTACGTCCTTCCCCATGTGGTTTCGTGCAGTGGGTACTCACCGTTTGCGGGTTGGTTGTTGATTTATCCCCTTGCTCCTGTTTCTGGTTTGCTGCATTTCTGTGCTTCTGGTTTTGGTTTGCTGCGTTTCTGTGCTACCATTTTGTTCATGGTTATTGCCTTTGCGGTGCTGCCTGTGCTAGCTCTTTGTTTTGGGGGGGGGGGAGTTGTTTGGTTGTGCGTCAACTCCATTTGGTTATCAACTCCATTTGGTTCTTTGGTGTGTGTGGACTTGCGTGGAGATTATAAGTTTGGAAGTTATACACTTTTGGTGTTTTTCTGCTTGCATTGATGGCTGGTGACTCCAAGGCTAGTGTTACTGAAATTATTCCTGTGACAAATAAAATCACTGAGCACAAATTGACCTGGACAAATTATATGGATTGGAGCAAAACCGTCCGAATGTACTTGCTTAGTATTGAGAAGGAGGGCCATTTGACTGATACGCCTCCCGCAGATGACCCTAAGATGGCTTGGGCCCGAGCAGATGCCCGTTTATTCTTGCAAATCCAGAATTCTATTGACAGTGAAATCCTTCCCTCAGTTAGTCACTGTAATACGGTTAAGGAACTTATGAGCTGTTTGGAATTTCTGTACTCTGGGAAAGGAAATATTACTCGTATTCATGATGTCTGCAAGGGATTCTATCGTGCTGAACAGCAGGGGCGCTCGTTGAAAAACTTTTATGTGGAATTCAAGAAAATGTATGAAGAGTTGAAGATGTTAATGCCGCCTACTACTGACCTTAAGGTTCAGGCTGATAATATGGAGAAACTAGCGATTCTTAGCTTTCTTACTGCCTTGGATCCTGCCTATGAGACTGTTCGTTCCCAGGTTCTGTCTAGTTCTGAACTGACGAAATTCTGGTGACGGGTATCAGTGGGACCACGGCCAGCTAATGCACTAGCATTCAGAGTAGGAGTCGGGTGTAAGAGACTGACTGCACGTAGCACACGAGAGTACACATCCTGAAGTGACGGAAGTTCAGAACTAGATAGAACCTGGGAACGAACAATCTCATAGGCAGGATCCAAGGTAGTAAGAAAGCTGAGAATCGCTAGTTTCTCCATATTATCAGCCTGAACCTTAAGGTCAGTAGTAGGCGGCATTAACATCTTCAACTCTTCATACATTTTCTTGAACTCCACATAAAAGTTTTTCAACGAGCGCCTCTGCTGTTCAGCACGATAGAATCCCTTGCAGACATCATGAATACGAGTAATATTTCCTTTCCCAGAGTACAGAAATTCCAAACAGCTCATAAGTTCCTTAACCGTATTACAGTGACTAACTGAGGGAAGGATTTCATTGTCAATAGAATTCTGGATTTGCAAGAATAAACGGGCATCCGCTCGGGCCCAAGCCATCTTAGGGTCATCTGCGGGAGGCGTATCAGTCAAATGGCCCTCCTTCTCAATACTAAGCAAGTACATTCGGACGGTTTTGCTCCAATCCATATAATTTGTCCAGGTCAATTTGTGCTCAGTGATTTTATTTGTCACAGGAATAATTTCAGTAACACTAGCCTTGGAGTCACCAGCCATCAATGCAAGCAGAAAAACACCAAAAGGGTATAACTTCCAAACTTATAATCTCCACGCAAGTCCACACACACCAAAGAACCAAATGGAGTTGATAACCAAATGGAGTTGACGCACAACCAAACAACCCCCCCAAAACAAAGAGCTAGCACAGGCAGCACCACAAAGGCAATAACCATGAACAAAATGGTAGCACAGAAACGCAGCAAACCAGAACCAGAAGCACAGAAATGCAGCAAACCAGAAACAGGAGCAAGGGGATAAATCAACAACCAACCCGCAAACGGTGAGTACCCACTGCACGAAACCACATGGGGAAGGACGGCGGCAGAAATCCGAACCCAACGCAGCAAACAGCGGCGAAAAACTCGCCGGAAAATTGCCTCACACGCCGGCGCGTGGAGCTCCGGCCGAACTGGAGGTGGCGCGTGAAGTCCACGCGCTGCTCGGATGGCTGCGAATCTTCGGGGACGGGCCGATCGGACGCCAGCGACTCCTGTGCGGCGCGTGTGTGCAGTGGCGCCCGGAGACCCTAACGCATGAACAGTGCTGTCGGAGAAGAAAAAACCAGAACAGAAGCAGGCGGAAAAAAAAACAGAACAAGAACCAGAACATTGTGCTCTGATACCATGAGTATGCCATCTCCTGTTCTCAGTGGTGACATTCCATACACAACCTTGTTTCCTTCCAAACCATTGTTTCCTATTGCTCCCAAAATCTTTGGTTGTCTGTTTTGTTCGAGATATTCGTCCCACTGTCACCAAACTTGATCCTAAATCTCTCAAGTGTGTCTTCCTTGGCTATTCTAGGGTTCAGAAGGGTTATCGGTGCTACTCACCCGATCCCCGACGCTATCTTGTGTCTACCGATGTCACTTTCCATGAGTCTACTTCGTTCTTCTTTGTCTTTGTTCTGCCTCCATCTCCGAACCCTGATCTTGATCATCTTTTAGTGTATGAGGTTCGCTCCCCACCTGTGCAAACGTCTGTGCCGGCCCCTGCTCCGCCTCCTATCCACCATGTCTATCAGAGACGTCCTAAGGAAGGTAATGCCGCTGCTGGTTTCTCTGACCTACCAATGCCCGCCTCGGCACTTGATCCGCACTTAGCCTCCTCGCCCCCAATGGCCTCTGACCCTGAACTAGTGCCTGAGTCCGTGCCGGATACTCTAGATCCTCCTGCCTCTTCTACTGACCTACCCATTGCCCTGCGCAAAGGTAAACGCACTTGTACGTACCCTATTTCCTCGTTTGTATCCTATCATCACCTATCGCCCACCTCTTGCTCCTTCATAGCATCCCTAGACTCTCTTACCATTCCCACCAACCTATCCCAAGCCTTGGCCCATTCTGGTTGGCGTGCTGCGATGGACGAGGAAATGTTGGCCCTTGATAAGGCTGGTACCTGGACTCTCGTTGATTTACCTCCTGGGAAGAAGGCTATTGGGTGTAAGTGGGTGTTTGCCGTTAAGACGAAAGCTGATGGTACCTTGGAACGATTGAAAGCTCGACTAGTTGTTAAGGGTTATGCTCAGACGTATGGTGTTGACTATTCCGAAACTTTCTCTCCTGTGGCCAAGTTGTCCTCTGTTCGTCTCTTCATCTCTATGGCAGCTACCCATAGTTGGGATCTTCATCAGCTGGATGTTAAAAATGCCTTTTTAAATGGCGATCTTTTTGAGGAAGTTTACATGGAGCAACCGCCTGGCTTTGTTGCTCAGGGGGAGCATGGCAAGGTATGCTACCTTCAGAAGTCTTTATATGGTTTGAAGCAGAGCCCTCGTGCTTGGTTTGACAGATTCAGTTCTGTGGTTAAGAAGGTTGGTCTGAATCAAAGTAAATGTGATCATTCTGTGTTTTATCAACAGACAGACGCTGGTATGATTCTCTTAGTAGTCTATGTCGACGACATTGTTATTACAGGTGATGATATGACAGGGATCTCGTCATTCAAGGTCTTTCTTAATTCCCATTTCCATACAAAGGATTTGGGTCAGTTAAAGTACTTTCTTGGGATCGAAGTTATGAGAAGCAAGAAAGGCATTCTCCTAACCCAGCGGAAATATGTTCTTGATCTACTGAAAGATACCGGGAAACTTGGAGCCTCACCAAGTAGCTGTCCCATGATTCCTAATCCTTTTTTGGATATTGATGAGAGTGTGCCGTTTGATGAGCTAGCTGAGGATATGAAAAAAAAGATTGATCCTGAGAAGATTAAACCGTTTGCCTACCCTGAGCGATACTGAAGGCTGATTGGAAAATTGAATTATCTCACGGTAACTCGCCCTGATGTAACCTTTCCTGTCAGTAGGCTGAGCCAATTCATGGTAGCACCAACTGTTGCTCAGTGGGAAGCTTTGGAACATGTCTTACATTACTTGAAGGGCTCACCTGGTCGTGGTATACTCTATACGAATCATGGACACACAAAGATTGAGTGTTTCTGTGATGTTGATCATGCGGGGATAAAGACGTCTAGGAGGTCTACTACAGGCTATTGTGTTCTTGTAGGTGGAAATTTGGTATCTTGGAGGAGCAAGAAGCAGGACGTGGTGGCAAAGTCTAGTGTAGAAGCTGAATATCGAGCCATGTCTCAGTCTGTACAGGAGATTGTGTGGATTCACCAGTTAATGAAGGAAGTTGGTCTTGCCACGTCATTGCCTGCGAAGCTATGGTGTGATAATAAAGCTGCCTTACACATAGCCTCTAACTCCGTGTTCCATGAACGTACGAAGCATATTGAGATTGATTGTCACTTTATACGTGACATGATCAAGGAGAACTTTATCTCTACAGGACATGTACCGTCTAGTGATCAGTTGGGTGATTTTTTGACTAAGGCCTTGGATGGCACTCAGGTTGACTATCTTTGTAATAAGTTGGGCATGATTAACATCTATGCTCCAACTTGAGGGGGAGTGTTAGGAAATAAATATGTTAGGCAATTAATATCTTAGTATCCCACATAATCAGGGATAATTAGGATCCCTCATAATTAGGAATTGTGATTGATATCAATCACCATAATGAGCCATTAATGTGGAGGCTCCTCTCTTGTATATAAATACCCTACATCTATACATGAAAATATACTTTTCTGAGAATACACTTTCAATATAGATATGAGTGACACGACAGTTACCAATCTCTGCATTTACAAATTCCATTCATTTTGTTAAATGTATTTCTGTTGCCTAGCCTCATGAAAGACGTGGGAATGCATTATGCAGTTTTCTATGATATATAGCTATTTAGTTGCCTCGCCTCATCATTTATCCTAAGCATTATTTTCCCTTTCTAATAAAATATTTGTTTCTTTCCATCATAATTTGCTTCTTTTGGCATTTAGATTGTTGTAGAGAGTAGATTGAAACTGACTTTTTTTTAATATTAATCTTCTGATTTGTGTTTAATTTTCCTATTCACTTCATCTTGATGTAGATAATTGGCACGTGCAGAGTTTAAAGAAGTAAATTTATCTCTTTCCAGATAGAAATATTTTCAGCTGTCAAATCATTTATTCAGACTTATGATTATTCTGTTTCTAGAGTAGTTGTAAGATGTCCTTAACAGCTTATAATTGCCACTACTTACCACATCTGGTTACCAATATTGATTTTTAGGTTTCAACCTGCTCTAAGTGCCGTGGTCTTGGCAAGATAGTCACTGATTACTGTCAAAGGTGCAGTGGCGGTGGGATGGTGCAGTCTAAACGAACAATGGAAATGGTCATTCCTCCTGGTGTCAATGAAGGAGCCACAATTCAAATTCGAGGAGAAGGGAATTTGGATAAGAATAGGTTAACTGTTAGCATAAGCATAGAAGCCTTTTTGTAGATGATAATATACCAAGCCGCCGCCCTCTCCCAAAAAGGGAAAAGAAATAACCAAAAAAGGATATTGTATTTGATGCTATGCTTGGTTCTCTAGAAACTGAGAAACTGAGGTGTCTTAATAAACAAGAAAAATTCATGATACATGATCTTTCAGCATGCCTAATATTTGTGATTTCAGAGGTGATCCAAGTGATGTATAGTTTGATAGTAGAAGGAATTCAGTTGTTGTTAGTAATTAGTAATAAGGGGTGCAAAACGAAGACTCTATTGTTTTTAACCCTGGGCTTTATACTCCAATATGCCATTAACTTTGAAATGCTATAGTTGAATGCATATTCTTTTCATTTTCTCTTTATGCCTTCATGTCTAAATTTTGCTAATTTAGGAGTAAGTTACAGGTAGCTTCTCTTTGTAGCTATTATATATATATATATATATATTTGAGTGGGCCGGGAAGATCGTGCAAAGGTTGCTAATGAGAAACTGAGACATCCAATTTAAAAACAAACCACTATCTAGGTCACTGTCAAAAGTTTTGTCTGCTGAAAACTGTCATCGAGACCATTGTGAACTATTAATGATAGATTACTGCGAATTTACTTCAATGTTTCATGTTTGATGATGAAAGTGAAAGTATAATGATCATGAGACCCATGTAAAGTTGTTCTGAACTAAAAGTTTCTCTCATATGCTATCAGAGGAAAAATTATGGTTAGAATTACTAAGAATTCAACTCATCTAAGTAATGATAAAGAAATGTGCATTCTTTACAGGGGTACAGCTGGTGACCTTTATATAGTCATCCATGTGGATGAAAAGGATGGAGTTTGGAGGGAAGGTCTTCATTTGTACTCAAAGATTAATATTGACTTCACAGAGGCAATTCTAGGGTCTGTTAAAAAGGTAATGTCAGTCCTGTTGCAATAGGGGAGATGCAACCAGCCTGTCATTTTTAATGTATATTGTTGACCTGATTGGGTGTATGTCCTTTGCTGACAATTGAATATCTTGCTTTTAATGTTTTCCGTGATATATCTAGCTTGTGGTTATTTACACAAGTGGTCAAGCTTCCCTAGGTTTTCTTTGCTAGCAATTCTACATTCATGCAAGTTAAAAATATATAATCCGCAGAGTTGCCTACAAACGCATTGATGATCATGCTTCCTTATGTTATTATGGTGCCTTCTATTAATGCTGACTCTATTTTGAGACGTCAATATAGTGTGTATTTAATTTATGTGTCATATATAGAAGCAATTTGACAAGTTTAATCATTACATACATTTCTTCAGTCATGGTTTAGTGCTTGAATCGCTAGTAACGTTATTTAATAGCCTGTGGCTCTAGTTTGGCTTTGAAGGTTGGACATGGGTCATTTCAGGTAGAAACGGTTGAGGGTTTAAGGGATCTCCAAATTCCTTCTGGGATTCAACCAGGAGATTCTGTGAAGTTGTCACGTATGGGAGTTCCTGACATGAATAAACCATCTGTTCGAGGTGATCATCACTTCATTGCTAATGTTCTCATCCCTAAAAATATCAGGTATGTGCACTTTGAACTTTTTTTCTTATTTCTTATAGTCTCAGCAGAAGTATGAAATATGTGCATGGCTTGAATTGCACCTAAATTTGTAACTAAATTATGTATTTGCATAATCATATTCAATTTATGGATACGGCTCCCTTTTTCTCTTTTCTTTTCTTCTCTTTTTTGGGGGTGGGGGAGGGTTCGGATACGAAAGGGCTATTGACATTCAGCTTGGTTTTATAGAAATAGGTGAGATGCATTTAAAATAAAACAGTTGTTTGAAAATGGTCAAATTGGAACTGCTGTTCTCATTTATTCATGGCCCTTCTCTCTTTAAGTCTTAACAATTGTAGAACATGCAAAGTGCCAATCTCTGTTTAAGTTTATTCAATATAAAAATCAGTACGTCATTGATTGTCTGGCTATCAGGGGTTTCACATGTACTGGAAATTTTATAATGTTTCTGGGTTCTTAAGTGTAAAATGCTTGTTTGCTTTGGCTGTGATCCTAAAGAGAAAACTTTTAGTTAGTCTTTTTTAACTAACCGATTAAAAGTCATGGTGTTTCTATTTAATTTGCATGATTTGTGTTCCATATTCCCAGAAGCTGCAAATAGAATGGTTTGGCAGTAATCTTTCACCTCAAAAGGTTTGACCCAAAGGGCTGGCCCAATTTATAAGAAAAGATAGAAACTCTTGTCTACCCAGCTTTGATTTCTTTGACGAGCAGTCAGAGAGTAATTGAAAATGTGTGATTTGTTGTCAATACTCCAATCCTCATTTAATAAGAACAGATAGTGTATTATATCAATTTGGTATGATTTCTAAGGAAAAATTTCAGAGTAATAACTTAAGATTGCCTGAGAAGGGATATTACCCAGATTCTAATTTTTAAAATTGTACCCCCAAAAATGGCGGTACTTCATTGCATGAATGTGTATATCTGTGGGAGTTTGAATTTCTTTGCATTTCAAACTGGTTGTGCCTTGATTCCTGAAAACATATGGCCTCTGCCTCTCAGGTTAAAGCCGTACGATGCCTTCTTGATACACCCATTCTTGTTTCCATTTTGAGTGTTGCTTAATTTAATTATCCTCAAATTTGTGCTTGGCATAGTGTTGCTGAACGTGTACTTGTTGAGGAATTGGCTTCACTCAGAGCATCTGGCAAAGACACCTCAATTTCTTCTAATAACATTGGTAATTGTCCTCTTTTCTCTAAAACTTGTGGACTGTGGACTAAATATTTTGGGTAAAGGCTTGGCTTAACATACTTGGACTAACATTCATATTTTTGCCACCGTGAGTTTCAGGGACACCTAAAGGGGAAGTAAATGATTTCAAAAAGAGGCACCCAAAACGTCATTCAAGCATGGGAAGTAAACATGGTTCTCTATGGAGATCAATCAAGAATTTCTTAAGGTACACCTCAAGACTTGTGGTATATACACCTAGTTCTGATATCTAATAGAACATCCTTTGACAAAAGAAAACAGAAGTTTTGTAATACGGACGAAGTAAAGTCTTATTCTTCCTTATTGGACAGTTAAAGCCGTCTTTTTAGCTTAAAAGTGAGTAAACATTTGTCTGCCTAAATTGTAAACCAATATTTCCTGGACCTAGTTTTATGGTCCTTGGACCTGGGGTGGGCAACAAGAAATGGGGTTTGGAAATATGTAGCAGGCCAATATTGTGAGGTTATTAGAGGTTCACAGTATCATATTAATTCAAAGTACTAAATCCTTTCTGTGATTGTTTTGGTGTGGGGTACTAAATTCCTTCGTTGTCCAAATAGGAATGTCTTAGTTTATAATTCTTAGAGAAGACATTTTACATATTTATTGATTTACAGAAGAGGAGAATCTGAAGAGAAGTTTGCATCCATGAGCTTGGATTCCCCAGCAGCATTGTGGAGATTTGGCAAGTCAAACTCAACAAACCCTAATCATTTTATATTTGGTTTCATTATAGGCTGTATCATGCTGTATATATCTAGGTCGTATTACACTTTGTTTCATAAACGAACCCTGCCCTCTACACGTAGAACACCTAGTGAAAGGACAATAACAGGAAGAGATTTTCTGTTTGAGCTAAGATGAGAGTATCACCATGGTTTTTTGTTACTTAAGCTAGGCAAGAACGGATGTGGTTGTAAATTAGAGCTATTTTCTGCATCTGCATTCTTTTGCTTCCGCATCTAGAAATCTTGCAGAAGCATTAAACATTGAGACCTCCAATCTATATGACATCTGGTTCTGAAACTTGGATTATGTCTCCTAAATTTTCAGTTGACGTTGGTTTTAGTGTTCCTGATAGATCAATTGAAGTACTGAGTTTGCTGTTTCCTTCTGGTATCAATTTTACACTATTTATTAAATGTAGACTTGTGTGTGTATTGTTGATACATCTTTTTATAGAATGGCATTCTTGGTTATGAATTTTATTGACATATTGATAAGACAATTTTAGTAATCTTCCGTAGCAGTATCTTGCTCTTAAATGTGAAAATGATACCAACAAGAAAAATGCTTTCTTTCTAGACAAACTTGCATAAAACCCATCACACTCGGTGCTCATTTGGGATAGCTTATTTTTAACTTATAAATCGTGATTTACAATATACGAGGTAAGTATGTGAGAGAAGTTTTATCTCGACTTACGTAATAAAGACTTACTATCTAAAAATAAGTAATGCCAAACAAGCGGTTTGCCACTTCATTCCCTTGGCAAGCTACCAAATACACACTGTTCAGGACTGAAATTGTATTCAAGATCAGAATCAAACTCCATTATATTCAAGAGAATTAAACATCATGTTCAAGTTGGTCACTGCATTATTATATCAGCTGCTTGAGTGAAACCATTCTCCATAAGTTGATGCTTGAAAAAAGTAAAGTTAGTATTCTAGAAAGCAAGGCTAATATTGAACCGAACAAATGGGATAACTTAATACTTCTTTCGGTCTTTAATATAAGATATATTTAGGAAATTCATCTGACAAAGTTTTCATATCGCCATATCGGTCATTTCCCCCCCCCTATTTTACTCTTATTGATGCTTCCTCAATGATAATCAAGAAGACGGAATGAAGGAATTAAGAAATATGATTAAGGTGTTTTAGAAAATACATATTATATTGACAAACTTAACTAACTTCCTTAATCTAATTAAATTAATTAAATATATTTTATATTAAAAACTGGAGGAGTGCTTAATAAAGGACAATTGTTGAATGAAGATACCAATGATACAACACTACATTTGAACTATAAATTAGATTTTATTTTAAAGACCGAAAATAATATTATAATTTTGTGTCTGAGAAACATACAATTATGTTTCTCTTCCTATGTCAATCAACTCCCAGTTATCTTTGTAGGCAAATGTAGCAAGCCTTGTTTATCACAAAATGAAAAAAGAATTTAGAAGAAAATCAGAATACATGGGAAGAGAACCTAAATTAGAAAATCTTCAAAACATGAGAAGAGAAGCTGAGCATAAATGATCAAACTCATGAAATATCATTTTTTTTTTTTATCCCTTGGGGACCCCCCGGTATCCGGCGCCTAATGGCAACCGACTACATCCGGGTCCGAGAGACAAGAGTGCTGCCCAACTCGATTGTGGACAGGGTACGCCCTCTCCCAGCGAGAGCGCTTCCCGGGACTCGAACTTGCGTCCTCATCCTTACGGGGGCTCAAACCACTATCATTTGAGCCAACTCTCGTTGGTTCATGAAATATCATTTTATGAATGTCCTCGTAAACTTGAAACAAATATGCACTTTGGTAATATCAATGTAGAATAGCCCTATCATTCCAAGGCCATGCATGAAGGAGGAAAAAACAATTAAGAAAGAAACTGAAATTGAATACAAATAATATAAAGATGATTTATAACTCTTTCGTTTTTTTTGCAAACTGTAAGAACCGCCAACTGAAAAGTTTACATTGTAATTTAAATTGAACATTTGATGCAGCATCCTATAATCTGTTGGGGTAATTTAGACCAAGCCCAACAGATATGAGTATAGATAATAATGTAAATGTTATTATTAAGAAACTTCAAACTTGATTTTTTTGGATTACAATGTAAAGCATGTAATTAAACGAATTGAGTGTGTTTGTGCAAATAAATATAAAGAATGTAATCAAACAAATTGAATTTGTTTGTGCAATCAAAGCAGCATCTTGAATTATCTGATACAAAAAGTTTTATATTTAGAGAAACATCCATACTGACTATGTGTGTATTTGGTTGGGCTTATTTTTGGACAATAAGTCCTTATTACGCAAGTCGAGATAAAACCCTTCTCACATACTTACCTCGTATACCGTGAATCACGATTTATAAACAATTATTACTAAAAAATAAGCTATTCCAAACGAACACTATATCTATTTCTCCATGGCAGTATGAATCTCAAAGGCAAAGTTCTTACCAAGATAAAGTGGCCTTCCCTTTTCATGCATCTTCCTAAAAGTGATCCTATAAAAAACATAATGCTAAAATAGAACTCTGATACTAATTGATAAGATTGTGATACCCATCAACAGGACTTTGATACCAATTGATAGAGTTTTAATACCAACATGGCATGTACTCAAACTTGAATTCAAAGCCGGAAAAAGATATAATCTACTGAGTTATTTAAGAAAAGATCTCACTTAAATAATCTTAATAACTAAAGTGGAGAATCTCGATAAGTTGAATTGATAATTTATTTTCACATAATTTCTACATTATGTAAAATTTAATATTTATGGACAGAAAAATACCTAAGGAGTCCTAAGAACACTTCCCTTAATTCATAACTCAAATAATGGGATAACTACCTGAAAAGGAAATAAATAAAATATATGGGTTTTTTTTATAACTAATAAGTAAAATCCTACATTCCTACCTGCAATATAGGAAAAAAAAATAATGAGTGGGAAAAAAGTGAGTACAGGGTGAAATACATCAATGAGGGGGGAAAAAATCTTCCCTTCTTTTTGTTGGTTTGTCCTCTGCAATGGCTCAAAAACATGAAACAAATAAGATAAAAATATAAAATAAAATAAATTTACTGAAAGTGAGATAGAAAGGATTCATTTTTCATAGGCTTCTCCAATCCAGGAGCTTATTAGTTAAGTATTACATTCATAAACCCAAATATTTTTTTTTTTTTTTTTGCCAGTCATAAACCCAAATAAATTCTTAGCAATATTGCACACAAACTTAAATTTTTTAAAGGTTATAAAAAGAGGGATGGGTTCAACTAAGAAGGAGAATACCTTTTAGACAAAAGTTTAGACATAGAATACTGGCTAGGTTCTACTTTCTAAACTTGATTGAAAAAAGTTTAATTTGATCTTACGTGACAACAAATACATCAATATATTTAACAAATAAGCAAATATAGAATGAATTATGACTTACAGCTTATAGATCTTGGTTCTGTATGGCCCTGTTCATATTTTTCTTGATCACATCCTTCTCTTTCCTTTCATTTGATAGCCTTTTCTTTTTATCAACGCAATGCAATCATCAATACGTGATGATGAAACGTTACTATCTAAATCTTAACAGGTCTAATGATAGGAGTACTTTTTTTTTTTTTACTTTTCCTGAAAATGAAAAAATCTCAACTTGGCCCGGTACTAGTCAGGACCTGGGCCAAGGCAGGTCAAACCAGAAAAGCACCAAGCTGGAAAAATTGGGCCAAGCTATAGCATAGTACATGTCAAATCTGTCTTGGGATATTATTATTATTATTTTGTGAACATTAATTTTTCTATTTAAAACAAAGTTATTTGTTTGGGATTAGGAAAAAAAAATTCCAAACTGCAGCAGAGGAACCGGTTTTCAGTATTTAATACAGTGCTGACATTTACGTTGTCTAAACACAATTTTAACGGTTCAGATTTAAAATTTTAAATTAAAGCTTTTAAAATAAATAAAAGTCATTCTTGAAAACTAGCCATTCTTTACCTTGTATAAACACAGAAACGGATTAGACGTGAAGATGTCACTAGCTTCTATTGGTAAACTTTTCTCTCAAGATAAGTATTCTCAGTTCTGAGCCTCACTCAGCTTTGACAATTCTGAAGCTATTAACTGAAAAAAACTAACTTGGACGGCTGTGAAAGTACGTGTACGACCACTGAAGCTGATGGGTATTTCAAAATCTTCAAGAGTCTTTCATTAATCGGTATATTAATTTCATGTTAGAATTAGCTCACATTTTGTTGCGTTTTTTTTCTTTTGGCATGAAACCTATATATCTGATTATCTGGACTGAGTTTTCTCTGACCTTTGAAGCATGTGTTGTTGTTGGTTTCTGTCCTGTATTGTTTGGTCATTGTCTCATTGATCCATCAGTCTTTAACCAATGTGGTCGGTACACCAAGCATTGATCCATCGAAAATTAGCTAGTTTTGTTCTCTCTCTCTCTCTCTCTCTCCCCTGAAGTGGTTTAGAAGATTACAAAGCCTTCTTTCACTAGTCATAATGCTCTTCAACCATGGTTTAGATGATTGTCTTTGATTATGAAATGTTCCTGAATTTAGTGGCAGCATGTTTAGGCGTGAGTGGCTTGGATTGAGAGAAAAGTGAGGGCGGAGATAGGGGGACGGAAGAGGAAAGGAGCCTCCCCGCTTCCCTTATTGTATAAGTCTCATTACTTCTATTTTCACCCTTAGATCAACTCTAAACGTTTGAGATTTAATATCTTATAACAAGAATATATATATATATATATATATATATATAATACTTTAATAAAAGTATCAATATATGAACTATTAAGATAAAATTGTAATGATTTAAATTTATTTAAATATTTTTTTAATCTGATATTATAATAATATTTTCATAGGATATTAAATCTCAACCATTTAAAGTTGATCTAAAAGTGAGGATAAAGAAATTGAGGGAAGTGAATAGTAAGGGAAGTGAAGAGATTCTTACCCTAGGAGGGAATACTAGGAAGGGAAACTTCTCAAAATGGTAAAAAATTTCCTATTTTTTATAAATTTTCCATCATAGTATTTTTTTAACCCGTATAATTTTCTCTCCATCCAATTAAAGGGTCACATTCTAGTTGTTCTGAGAATTTTTCCACCACAATTTGGTAAGGGTATTTTAGTATTTTCATAATATAAATATGCATATCTAATTAAAAATTATACCAGGTTTCCATCAATACATGCATACATATATATTTGACGCCCAGATATCGTCCCATGATACCAAACAGAGCGTTGGGTCTTCAAAAGAGTAAAGACAGTTTGACAAAGGAATTCAGAATCAGAAGAGAGTATCTAAATCAGAACATGAACTGTTAAAATTTTGATCACAAGAGTTAAACAATTTGGCCCATTTTCAGTACTCAAATATATACAAACTATAATCTCTGGCATGTTATCAAAAGTTGTGGGCAGAGTCTAAGTAACCAAACATGTCATTTTGTGAGCCTAATTAATTATTAAAGTGAAGGCTGGAGAATCTCTGGACAACCTGTAGGCCTTTGAGATTATCTTCCTTCTCTTCTTCCCTTTACCAAAAAAAAAGCTCAGTCTTGCTGTACAAGTTGGTGCAATCTTGTTACCTCGATGATGCTTCGTGTTGTGGTTAGATCTATCTATCTCTAGGATCTCTCAAATCTTTATGCCATTAAAAGGCACATTCTTAATTAATAATATGATATCCCAAGCTCTGTGCCAACTTGCTACTAACTAACATGCATGTTATAATTAGTTACTACTAACACATATAATTAATAATGACCATTCTGGTATATGAAGCACACAATTTTCTTTTCCTTGCCTGACTCATCACATTTGGAACAGTTTAATTTATGCATACAATTATCTTAAAAACCTCATTATTAAGATGTTTTTTTCCTCATGAAACGTCATATATGTATATATAATAACATAAAAGCTAGTACAGCGAGCACACGTAGAAACCGGGGACATGTACGCAGGACCACAAAACAATATTGCTCAAGTCCTTGATAAAAGATATATTTACCTAATTTGATTATATTAAAGAAGCTAGTTGTATTAGTTAATATAACATATATTTTCTGAAATATCCTATTCACTTTTCTTAATTTTTTCGTTCTCTTTCTTTCTTGATTATTGTTAAAAGAACATCAGGGATAAATTAAAAAAAGATTAACAAATATAATAATTTTGTCTTATATTAAGAACCGAAAGTAATATTTAAAACTAAAATTAATTCCCCATATATGTATTATAGTAAAGATCGGAGGAGTACAACACAGGACACATAACGCAGGCAGTACACTTTGTGCCAATTCCTACATAAAATTTAGAAAACAACACCCCGTAGTTTCCACTATGTGTGTGTCACTAAGATGATCTAGTTCAAAAAAGTTTTTTGAATAAAAAAAGGTTTTCTTCAGTTATCTGCAACCTAATAAGTGAAGGTTCTTTACAATCTGGCACAGATACGTGGGGGAGCATCTATTGGCCTTTGTCTATGAACGGTAGCTTGTCATTCATATATATAATTTTCGGTTTTTAATATAAGAGTCAGTTAATTTTTTTAATATATTAAGGAAGTAAAATAATTTACTTAATTATATAATATATTATGCATAATTAGATTATATATCAGTTTATAAGTCAGACAAATAAGTTTGGAGAAAAACGATAAATATAAATAATTAATTTTACTTATTTAATTTTCTTAATCTCTTCAATAAAATTTAACTACTCTTATATTAAGAACAATTGGAAATAGTGTGGATTGGCTATTTTCTTGTGATTAAAGGCAATGTTTTGAAGGCAAACCAGGCATAGAACTTGTCCAGTTCAGTAATTTTTAAAAAAAAAATTAATTTTTTTAATTTTTTTTATAATTTCATATTAATACTCTTAAAATATTCAATTTCTCACCGGTTTGGCCCCAGATTAATTTCGATTTGACTTCGGTCTAAATCACCGACCATTAACTCAGTATCCCGACCGATTTTATGACCGGTCCAGATTTCAAAACCTTGATTAAAGGCTTAAAAGCTGCATCTAAGGCTGGGCACTTATAGCTTTTATAACCTTGTCTTTGAGCATATATATATATATATATATATCAAGATAATTAAATCCGGACCGGTTAGTGAACCGGTCAAGGTACTAAGTCAAATGTCAGTAGGTCAGACCGGAGCTAAACCGGGACCAACCGATGAAAAATAGAATATTTTAAACTTATAGTATGAAATTCTAAAAAAAAAAAATTTTAAAAATGACCCAGACCAGGTCACCAAACTAGACCGGTTTAGCAACCGGGTCCCCGATTTTCGGTTGAGTTCAGCTGGTCCGACCAGGATCAAATAACCTGGACATATATATAGATATTGTTTAATAGTTTCAGTTTCGTATAATACACAGACCCACACTGACAGAATGTCAGTACGTGAAAAAGTCGGCGTGGAACTATCCATCATGTTGTTGTTGACCACATAGTGGAATGACTGGCACCTTACAGGAATCAAACATGGAAATAGATTTTCTCAATGTTTTTTCCTATACACACATTTCTTCCTTATTTAATTGTTCGCCTGATTTAGTTAATGATAGAAAGTTTTTCTGTAGACACTCATAATCTTGACATCTGTATGTTAGAAGGTTAAAAAAAAAAAAAAACAGAAAGAGATCTATGTTAATTGTTAAGCATTTGAGTCTATATAAAACACAACCAGCCTAAATTCTTATAATCAAAAAAAAAATTCCGTGGGATCTATTAATAATTACGCATATGAAATAAATGAGGTTTAGAGTATAGTGATAAAATGACACAATAGAAGGAATGGCTTAGCCTGTCTAATTAAAATAATCTGTCTTTGTAACTGAGGTCCTACAAAAACAAAACCTAAATATTGTAGGTAAAATAAAGACTTTTATATATTAATTCTCAAATTTTTCAATGAAAGTTAACAGATGAACTGTGGCAAATAAAAAAAATATTGAGGTTGAGATTTTTAAAAAATAAATTAAAAGGATAGATACTAATAATTTGAGATTACAAGTGGAATTAAATCATAATCTATTACAATATAAATATATAGTTTTAAAAAGTAAGAAACTTAGTTTAAATATATTAAAACAATAATTATATAAAAATCTCAATCATACAATACTGGTTTTAAAAAATTACTTTTATGTCATGATGTTAATAGAAAGCTTCATTTATCTAATATTTAAGGGAAAAAGTCAAAAAAATATCACTTAAACTTCAAATTGGTTCTATTGACAATAAGAGTAATGAGATTAATAAAAAAAGGTATAGCAATTGATAACTCATATTTTTAAAAAATTATTGATTTAGGATTTTAAAATTCAAATGATATTTATTTATCTTTTCCCCAATATTCAAAGATACATTTAAGTTAGTAATCAGGACCTAATAAAAAAATACATTTAATCACTGTCCAAAAACTATTTAATTGAGCAAGAGAGCTTTATGAGTCACAATACTCATATCACATTTTTTTTTTTTAATCTGACATGAGTCATATCACATTAGCACAGTTAGTCGGTGAGGTTTATGTATTTTTTGTCATCAAAAAAATAAATAAATAAAGCAGCAAACCTAAAATTCCATCCAAGTTATGTAAGTGTTGGTTTTATATAACCTATGATACCTTCACCTAAACCCCATTTTTTGCTAATAGAATACATTTTCTTAATAAATTGATATATTTAATTTGAGTTAAAATATTAATCCCTTCCGACTTTACACTCTACTTGTCATTTTCACCTCATGTACGTCCAAAATAAGTAAAAGAATATTAAATGCTTATTATACCTCACTAATTGCCTTGAAAAGCTATACAATACACAAATTTTTTTAGACCACAAGTGGGGTTGGTAAGAAAATTTCCATATTTTATTTAAAATTTAATTAGTACTTTTTTTAATAAAAATAAAATAAAACATATCCAAGGCACGAATAGGCTGGCATGCCCATGCCAGTAACTCTAAAAGTTATTAATAAGTGGGATGGAGATTTATAGAATCTTAATAAGTGGGCCCCACACCTCACATTTTAGAGTTGTTCCAGCTTCAATTATCACTCCACATTAAAAAAAAAAAAAATCGTATGAATATTTAATGAGTAAACAACGTTGGCTTTCTTAAACAAAAAGAATGAGTCTAAATGTAATCATAATTATTAGGTAAAGATATGGAAAGTGTCGTATAAGAATCCTATGTGTGTAGCACATTCAGCTTACTATATGCCACACTCAATTTTATTTTTTTGACACACGAAATTGACGGGAGTGTAATAGTTGAAGATGTAATATAATGTAAAGTAATAATAAAATAATTATAAAAAATATTTATTATAATGGGGTTGTTTGGTACAATATTAAGAATATTTAAGCTGCTTAAATATTTTAACAAACTTTCTCAACTACTTAATTAAGTTGTGAGTTAAGAACTAGAATAACAGACAATTATATAAAAGAATTAAAGAAATGGATAATACTTTCTTAAATTATATTAAATTTAATTGAGCTAGATAATATAATTTCGTGAATTATTAACAGCTTTTTGTCGACAAGCTTTCTCCTAATCCAGATGATGAAAATGAAAAGCGTGGGCATAATCATTTAAGTTCAGGGCCCCTATGCTCAACTCTCACATGCCCTGCACATGGGCTCTCTGCCTCTCACTGATATATCAAATAATCAAATTTGTGGTTGGCAAAAAAAAAAAAAAAAAAATCAAATTTGTGTTTCTTCCTTAAGATAATATGCTCTCCGGTCCTAATTATAAGATAAGTTGATTTTTTTGGAGAAATTAAAGAAACTAATTAAATTACTTTAGAGTGTTTATATTTTTAGTTTTTTCTTCAAATTAATTAGTTTAACTAATAAATTAATATATAATTTAAAGATACATAACATATGATATGATTAAGTAACTTATTTAGCTTCCTTAATTTCTCCAAAAAAATTCAAATTTGTCTTATAATTAGGACCGGAGGTAGTAATATTTTCTTATAAAATAATAATGTGTTTTATTAATTACCATTATAAGCTATTGGCATTAATTTACTTAACTTCATATAATAAAGTCCCTCCTTGGAACAAATATTTCCGGCTGCTTCATGTTAAACAAATCTTAATTGTTTTTAAGAAATAGCCACGAGCAATTTTGAATACTAAATAATTAATTATGTTATATAAGCATATTATTCAAACTTTTCTGACTGTTAAATTATACTTGAAGCGAGATGGGTAGGTTTTATCTATTTTTCTTAATTAACTCTTTTTTTTTTGGTCGAGATTCTTCTTAATTAATACTAACTCTAGAAGGGACGACCATTGTTAGATTCTAATTAATGGAGGTAGTTGAAACTTGGTAAACCAAAAAAATAATTGGTTATTGCAAATGGAAAAATGAAAAAACTGGGGAAGAAGAACCAAACAAGACTTAAGAATGAAGTTAATTTCAGCATCAGGTAAACGACAGATGACATAATTTTTAGCTGTTTGCTTCCAAACATTTTCTTTTCTTTCCTTGCAAACAATTCTTCCCTCATTACATGTCATTCGGTCAATTTTGCTTGCATCTTTTTTTTTTTTTTAAATATAGGCTAAAATTATCTATTTAAAAATTTTATTAGTAAAAAAAGCTGGAATTCGATCATTTATGCTCTCTCTATGTATGAAATTCTACATAATACTGATATTTTTATATAAAAAAAAACATATCAGGTATTTGTACCTAATAAAATTTTTAAATATTGACTTTTCATCAATTTTTTCTTCCATTTCTCCTAAAAAAAATATTAGGTACATAATTAGGTATCCTGTAATGATCACCAGCTAAAACAAAAACAGAACTCACAAAAAGCTTACAGAAATACTTAAGTGAGTTCAATTCCAGGAGACTACTAAAAACCAAAGCATACCTCACAACAGAGAGTTTAAATAGGTGCTTATATATAATCCTTTATGAAATGTTCATATCGACAACAAAATTTAATACAAATATTTTTATAGAACCAACTTGTTCAGTCTCATTCATTACAATACACGCACGCACATACGTAGCTCAATTATTAAATAAAAGAGTAAAATACTTTCACCTCCCTTATATTTTATCTTAATTACATAGCTAGACCTCTCCTCTGTTTTGAAAACATACACTTAAATTTAAATTGTTAATTGTGTTAAGGATTTTTATTTTTAATTAAATTTTATTTACTAATTTACCCTTCATCATTACTAATTTCCTAATTTTTGCTAAAATTGTTAAAGTAATTTAAGAGTTCTTTATTTTTCTTAATTTATGTTTTACTTTTGCAAATATTTATCTTTTTTTTTTCCAATGTTGAGATAAAGACTTAATTAATTTAATTAATATAGACATAGAAAACTTAATTAAAAATGTGATTAATTCTTCTAATAGATGTATACTTAAATAGAAGTGTTGATAAATGTATGTGTAAAAAATTTATTTAAAAAATTAAAATTTAAAATTAAGATAAGTTATATAATATCTTATCGAATTTACATTATTAGTAACATATGTTCAATAAAAATATTCTTTTTAAATATGTTTTCAATTATGGTGTCATGGCAAAAAACCAAAGAAAGAAATATGTTTTTAGTCATTAATACTAGGCAAATAAGTTTTAATAAATATGATAAAAATTTATAATAAAATAAAAATTGCTAAATTTTATAATATGTTGGAAATTTTGAACATATACGTATTATAATTATTTTTTGTTTGTATAAAAAATTATTTTTAGGCAAATATAAATGTTTATTCATTTGTTGAAAAGAGGGGTATTTTATTCAAAGCAAATATTTAATAGTCAAACTTAATGGCTGGGTGGATGAAAATAGAATCTAAAATACATAAGGGAGGTTTCTGTGACATACATTTTAATTTTAAAGGATGTCTATATGCGTTTTCAAAATAGATTGGAGGTTTGTGTAATTTAAATAAAACAGAGGGATGGTGAATATATTTTACTCTAAATAAAATGTTTTGGAGTAATGAAGAAGGCATCAATGTGTAGTTTTGTTTAGATTTTGAAATGAACCACATCAATGGGTAATGTGAAAATTAATTTCCACAAGGTCGATATAAAAGAAACCAAGAAATAGTGAAACTTGCTCCAACGTACAAGTTGTGAATTAATTTATTTGGGGGACTTTGAATTATTGTTTCTGGAATTTGAAAACTGATTGGAGTAATGGACAAGTTGGATGAGATTATGTTGCTGGATGAAAGTAATATTTAATGAAAGTCAAATTGAATTAAGAATTATGCTACTGAGTTGAGTAAAGCGTTGTGAATATTTTCGAGATCTTAAAAAGATGTTTTAAAGTTTATAAGGCTTAATTCTTTACTTTCTCACACTTTCAAGTTGCTAATATCTACTTAAAAAACAAAGACTATCAATTAAACTCTAGCAAAAAAATAAAGGTTAATTAACTTTTAGAGTATTTGAAATGTTTGAATACCTTTCATGACTCCTAATAGTGGATAGCGTTGTTATCATTTATTTACAACTGATCTTCAACAATTTACATTTGACTTTCAATTTTACAAATAAAACTTATTAAAGACCAATATCTTCTATTGCATTTTTTTCTTCCAAATTTTGGGGCCTTACTTAAGTGTGTTTATGTTTTATTTTAAGCCTTTATATCTTATTAAATCAACCCCACTCTCTCTGTAAAAAGATCTAATAAATATCTTTTTTTTTTAAAGAAAAAAGGGTAGGCATATGCAATACATAAAAATGAGCAAAAGATCATTAATTTCTTTGTGGGTTGACGAGAGAGAGAGAGAGAGAGAGAGAGAGAGTAAAGGTAATTTTTGGAAGGGGAGGCCAACAGAAACAGCTAAGTTTTGTTGTGTTGTGGCTTTAATGCCTTCAATCACTCCACCCCACTTCTTTCAACATTTAGGCAACACCACGTTGAGTGAGTACTCATTATTTCAATCAAGTCAATTTAGGCAATATATATATATATATATATATATATATAAATTATTCGTTTTTCTTATAAAATGTCTTCACATATAACTTGAAACTCAAAACCCTCAAATAATTTTACCTTCATTTTTTTCGCCATAACTCACACATTCATTATATCTACCTATAGATGATTCAAACTCATAGTTTCACGTTTAAAAATGATTTAAGGGTGAAGTTTGATATCATTGGGTTACAAGTTCCTAACAAACTTACCTTCCTTGCTTGATCAATCACTAAATATCTTGAACAATAAGGAGTTTAAGATAAATGCGGGTACCTAAACATGTGGAAATGTGATTTTATATTTCCTATGGTCTTTTTAGTGTCTAATAATTACTATATCTATTATTTTTTTCCATTCTTAAGTAATTACTATGAAGAGAAATTTGGTAATTCATGAGGGCATATCTGTTAATCCAATAGCAGTGATCAAAGAAATCGAGCATTCTGCATCCTTAAGCTATTTAGCTTTTTCATCATATCATTCTCAGATGGTTTCTCATTCTTCTACACTGCTACGAATTCAGCTTGTTCATGTTTGTTTTGACGTTAAGATTGTTTATAAGCTGTTTTTCACATAAATTAAGACAAAATTTCTCTCACGTACTTATCTCGTATACTGTAAATCACAATTAAAAAATTGCTTTAAAGCATTTCAATCGCTGTTTTAAACGAGCACTATTCAGAACGATGGTTGGACCATATTCTCAAAAAAAAATATAAGATTGGTTCTTTTACTTATTGTCAATCATGGATCTGCTTTTAAGGTCAATTAGTCCAATCTCTTTTATGGAAGAAATCTCATGGGCAAGCATTCCTTGTTCTGACTTACTTTAGGGCGTCTCTTCATTGGATATTTAAATGCCCGTTGTTTTCTTCATCAAACAACAAGAATTTTCAGGTAATCTCCATTAAGAAACAACTACTACAAAAGGATAGCACAAAACAACATTCTTCTAACATTTTGTATGCTGACATCGACACTTTACTGACTCATTTCTCTTTGAAGAATTTCCTTTGGGTTTAAAAAATATGATGTAATGTTTTCAATTCTCTGCAATCATGCCAAGTCATGACATTAGAAACATGATGTGTAATCTTTTTATTTAATGGTATTGATCTTTTAAAAAAAACAAGTAATTATTTCTTTTTACCAAAATTATGTAATTCGATTTTAAATTTGTGTACGTTATCTAGTAGTTATTTAGCTGCATACGTTTTTTCAAAACTGGATTGAAGAATTTCCCTATTTCCAAAATCACAACAACAACAAAATTCTGGTCTAAAAAAAATTAGAAGTCCAGCTATTAATCATTTGTTTCATTTTATGAAGATAATTGCATTGCCTTATAATATACTCACGATGCCGATACATATTATTTTATTATAATGTTGGTTGTTCATGGGTCTTTTTAGATGATAATTACAAACTACATATAGTTAAATAAAATACAACTCACAATAAATAATTGTGCTATTCTAATTTGTTGATCCTTTGTGGTTAGGGAAATTTTTAAGACTTGATATCCTAATCATACTCAGAAAGGGAAACTAAAAAATGAGTTGCATTTATAAGTGGAATTCAAAATAAATTAGTATAATGCGTGACATTTCATATGTTATATTGATATTAATAATGTTTCGAATGATTCCAAACCTACTTTAATTTTCTATTGTTTTGGGTTTATTTCCAAACAACTTGGTAACATTATTCAGACTATTTCACTTACATGAGCTAAATTTTGAAATAAATTAAAAAAATAAACAATTTCGCATAGCTAAAGGATATTCTAATCAATAAATAATTGGAACAATTAACAAAGAATATAAGATCTCTAAGAGGGGAATCAAATATATTTTTTATGACCAATAATATCAAAAGATTTATTGATCTAACAAAACTAAAATAAGGAATACAACCAACTGAGAGAATCTGTCACAGATGCCGCAGTAGGCAAATTTGGCTGTTGCTTGTTGGTATGAAATCATTGCTCATTATAAATTTATCCTTGAGTTTGTACTTTTATGGAGAGTTCTTGAACAATATTAATTGAGTTAAACGAGTCAATTTAGTGTAGTGAGTTAAATGGGCTTGTTCTTTTAACTCAAATTAATTTAGTGTGGTGAAAATTTAGTCACAGTTCACCATGCATGCGAGTTAATTATACACTTATACGTGCCAACACATCTAAAAAAATTATATATACGTGTGTGTGTTCTTCAACGTTTAACCTTTAACATTTAATTTTTTAATGCTTACCAACCAAAAAGAAAAAAACGAAAAAATAGAAATGTTCAAATTTCCTACATCATATGTGTGTGTGTGACAAAAGATGAAACAAAGAGAAAATGAGCATGTTCATATCTTGACCGTGGAGAGTTCTCAGTTCTATGAATGCAAAACTTCTCTACCATCTCGTAACCCAACTACTCTTGAAGGATTGATCAAGCTAGAGGTAGATGGGGCGGTTTTAGAATTAGGAAGTAGTGGATGTGGAGGAGTTGTGCATAACGAGGAAGACCATTGGCTGCGAGATCTCAGTTGTAAACTCACCAGAGTTCTCCCAGCCATTGCCGAGCTTTTAGAGATTATCCATGGATTGTATTTATGTTAGTCGATAGGTTAGAGAAAGATTTTACCCTTTCTTCTGATTCTGATTGTATTGAGACTATCAATTTAATGATTAGGGGTTGTGATATTCATCATCCCTTGTAGATATAGTGGAGTTAATAGTTATGTGCCACATACGTTAAGAAATTGGCAGGTAATTATGTGCCATACTTTAAGAAATGGCGTATCGATTGTTGATCAACTGACCAAATTATTCCATAGTACTATAGGAAATCTTTATATCTTTGATTAATTTCCATATACTATTCAAGAAGATCGATGTAGGTTAATGAAAGAAAAATGTATTGCTAAGTGTGCATGTAATCTCTCTAGATGAATGATGATATTCAGATTTTATTAAAAATAATGTTGCCAACCTAACTCATCTTTTCAGAATATAACAAGGTATTCTCCCCCTGCGTTGCATAGGCCAGTTGATTCGGCACAGTGTTCAATTTTTTAGAGAATAAAGATCACTTGGGTAAGGAGATGCAAATTTACAATCCTTCGATGTAATTGTAGGATGCTAATTTTTTTGAGGTGTTGCTTTGTTTTGGTTTTTAGAATATTGCAAATAAAGCTCCAGTAGTTGGAGCATGAGGAGTGTGCAAAAATTGTTTCTTATCATGAAAACACTCAAAGTTAATTTGACGAGTTCACCTTGTTGAGTACTGAGCTTTTGTTTTCATTCAAGAGTTTATATCCAACCAAGGGGCTGTATTTTCTTGTGTGAAGCCGCTAATTTTTTATTGTCCAAAGAATATGAAATTTCTACTTCACCAGCCCACATTTTATCTATATTTTCTTTTTCTCAAGTCATAATATGGACGATTGGCTTTTCAGTATTTTATTTTAATTGCATGAGCGTGTTTTGGACCTGACATTTCGTTGCCCAAAAGTTGCAATTGTGACAAATGGAAGACCCTTTATGATCTGCCCGTGAAGACTAGCTTGGTCACATATGGCTAAATGTCTTTAATGAAACTAAAGCAAGTAAGAGAGCAACTCCATCGTCATAATCGGGCCTGCGGTTTATTGTTATATTTGTTGCTGCCTTTAGGTGTTGCGATATTTCGGCCTCCTGTTTACGATGTTGCTTTTTCTGTTTCCTTGAATAATGCCATCAAATTTGCTTAGGAGTGGGATTCCTTAGTTTTAGCCCGCTATGCATTCCGGATAGCAGATAGTGATGTTGGGTTTCCAAATGCAGGAAAGGATAAAGGGTAACCTTTGTCACATTTTTGTAATTGTATATGAAAATTTAACTGAATTAGTTGTTGTGATATTTGTACTCAAGTCTTCTATGTGTTGTTATCTATATTGTTCCTAAGTTCTAGTTGTGTTTGCTTACCTTTACATTGCTCGATTGTGCATAACTGAATTAACAAAACAGTCGCCTCATCCTAACTTGGCATTAGGGGAAAAAGCACCACAAGGAATGGTGAAAAGACACTACATATGTACCTGCTCATCTACTAAAATCATGATAACCTTCCAAGGAACATGTGATGGGTCTTCTTATAGGAAACAAACTTTATAAGAACACGTACGTTAATAAACCATGTATTCGTCCGGTCATCAATTTCACAGAAATTTGCATGGCTGATAGCGGTCATATTGTACTTTGGAGGGTCCACATAGTAATGAAAATGTGTAATATGCAATTTGAATTCAGGTGCAAATAAATAAATGAGTAAGAAGGATGCTTGGTTGTGTAACTCGGGGCTACATTGAAAAAGATGGGGAAAGGAATATGAGTTGGTAAAGTTTTTATGATGAAATTAAATAAATAAAGAGGGGGTTACATTATCATTAAATAGATCTAAAGGTTGAGGGTAGGAATATGAAGAGGTGGAGTTTTGGGGTGAAAATAATTCAGGGAATTACATATTATTTTAATTACATGGATGGTTGATTTCACCACCGTTAGTGAAGCCACGGAAATTCCATAAACAATTAACAATAAAAGAGATGCAGTATAAACGATGTTAACCAATACATTTCTCCGTCACTGCGCTTTTTCTGGTAAGAAAGTAGATAGATTGCAATATATATCCCATTCTAATGCATGAAACATAATACTCCCTTCTATCTTAAATATAGGACATAATTTATAGTGTAAATTACACTACAAATTATGTCATATATTTAGGATTGGAGGTAGTATCTCTTATTAATAGATTTATTATTTTGTTGTTATTGGCAATTTGGCATTTAGCGGTATAACCGTATAAACTAATATGGGGTGGGGTTCAACCGTTTGTTTCACGAGACCCACAATAACTAAATTTAACCCATTGCACGTTTGAGGTAATAGGTTGTATTGTTAAAATAATTTTTATGGTAATTTAATAATTTTACTTTTTAAAATATATAATTACATAAGAACATTTGCTCTCTATTTCACATTTCATAATACTTTGATCCTTATCTAAAATAAATTGGCTGATTTGAGCCCTATAGTGTCATTTCTCCCTCAACGCTCATATTCAATGCTCCCACTTTATTTGTATGAGATACCTATCAATTATTGATAAATTTCACAAGGGATATCATACATCGCTTTTAAAAATATCATGCCTCACCTTTTAAATTATCACAAACAAAAATTATTATTCTTCATCCAAAAGCTTGTTTCAAAAAGTCATGCAATTATTAGAAAAAGAAAAATAAAAAATTTAGTATGTATTAAAAATATAGTACTTGAGAGGATTTCATCTTAATTATAAATATTATAAAATATGTATAAGATTTTCATAGGTTAGTTTCAACAAGTGTGTAATATTTTCATTATTTTAAGCAGCAGCAGCAGCAACATATTTTTGTTTCAAAAGTATTTTTAGCAAAGCTATTGATACCAAAAAAAAAAAAATTCTAGAACAACATATGAATTTTTAAAATTGGTGTAGTGTTACTTTCTTCAACAATTAATCGTTATTGTGGGTTAGAAAATTTTTTTAGCCCAACATTGACTTAATGTTAACTGTTCAAAAAATAAAAATTGCATTAATTATTTTAAAAATTACTATATGTTATATTGTTCCATATTTTTTTATTCTTTTGAATAAGAAATGATTCTATTATAAATTAAAAAAAGTTGTTCCATATAGAGGACTCGTTGAAAAGTATGAAAATATAGCGAGAGAAAAAAAACACATCCAAAAAAAAAATTTGGACAGCAATAAATATCAAGAGCAGTTGTCTCATTAAAAAAAGAAACATACCGCACCCTTTATCGTAAATATAGAATTTCAATCTATTTTATTTATTTAGGTAAAAAAAAAAATCTATTTTCTCTATAATATTTTATTGATTTTTAAAATTAACATAAATAAGTTATAAAGTATAAATTGATATATCACCTATTGATATATATATATTAAAAAATCTGATCACATCTATTATAATTAAATGATTTATCTGACATTGGATCCAAATTAATTAAGCACTTCTTATTACATAGTAACGACGAATGAAAGGTTACCAATAAAAGAATATAAAAGGTAGAAAGAGAATATCTATAAGGAAAATGTCAAAAAAAATATCACTTAAATGTTAAAATTTTAAATTGGTTTTATTGATAATAAGAATAATAGGATTGATAATTCAGATTTTTACTAAATTACTGATTTAAAATTTTAAAATTTAAGTGGTATTTTATTAAAAATTCCCTATATCTTTATGAAAACAACAATACAAAAAGAAAAGGTAAGTGTAGATTTTCGATCATTTTTTGAGAATAAATTTTACTACTTATGAAGTAAGTATGTAAAAAAAATTTTATTTTAACTTTCAAAAAAAAATCTAAAATTATGATTTTATGATTTTCCAAATACTCATTGTGATATTAACATAAAAATGATCTAATGCGATAAGGCCTCATTAAATCACTTTGATTTGGAGTTGAGCTTAAAAAAAAGAAAAGGAAGGGTAAGACATAGGGTGTGTTTGGTTCAGCTTATTAGGCAGAAATAAATCTGTTTTTGGGCAATAAGCTCAAATAAAAATGTGTTGCGTTTTTGCAATGTTTGGTTCAGCTTATTTTAATTGCATCACGGGTAGAATAAGCTACTTATTAAATAAGTTCCTCACTACAACTTTTCTATTAAGTCACTTATTACGTAAGTCGAGATAAAACTCCTCTTACATACTTACCTCGTATACCATAAATCACGATCTATAAACACTTATTATCCAAAAATAAATCGTTCATCCAAACATAAATCACATTACAAAAATTAAATTTTCTATTAAGTTATTTCTAATAAGTCAAAATCATAATAAATCATTTTTTCTACCATAATTACAAACACACATAAGCGTAGAAATTGGTTTGGAGTTAAGCTAAAAAAAGAAAAGAAAGGGTAAGACATAAGAAGTAGAAATGCGGTGCTGTAGAATGGAAAAGAAACGACAAAGAAAATAAAAAATAAATATAAAAGAGTAATAACAGTTGACTAATCGCTTTTAGGCGTAGACAGCTAGGGTTGCTTTCTTTCTTTCTGGTAAGATGTGTAAGTACTTGTATACAATTACAACCAGCCTGGACCTTCTTTCTCATCACTCTCTCTCTCTCTCTCTCTCTCTCTGTAATCTCATCTCATTTGTAGAGAAAATTGCAGGCTGCCCAACTCTTGCTTTCTCTTTCACTCCTCCATTAGCTCCACCCACAATGCCATCAATCTGAACCAATCTTCCACCATTGTCTCCTTCTACTCATTCCTCACTCTGCTCGGCGTTGCTCGCCCATTCTCAGCAATGCTGCTTCACAAGCTCTCTCTCTTACTTCCCTTCTTCCTCGTTTTGCTTCCTCTAGCCACACCAGATCCGGCCTCTGAGCGAGCTGCTCTTCTTGCTCTCCCTTCTTCGGTCGGTGGCCGAACCCATCTCTGGAACATCACCGAACCGGATCACTGCAAGTGGGCCGGCGTCCAATGCGACCGTGGCCAGGTAATCGAGCTTCATCTTCCCGGTGTTGGGCTTTCCGGCAAGTTGCCTAACGGCATTTTCGGTAACCTCACTCATCTCCTGACTCTCAGTCTGCGTTTCAACGCCTTGACTGGTAGTCTCCCTTCAGATCTCGCTTCTTGTGTCCATCTTCGGAATCTTTACTTGCAGCGAAACTTGCTCTCTGGAGAAATCCCTGAATTCTTGTTCTCTTTACCCGATATGGTCCGCCTTAATTTAGCGCACAACAATTTTTCCGGTGCGATTCCACTGGATTTCAACAAGTTGGTAAGGCTGAGGACTCTGTATCTCGAGAATAATCAGCTTTCAGGTCCCATTCCCGGGTTGAAACTGGAAAATCTCGAGCAGTTAAATGTGTCGAACAATTTATTAAACGGCTCGGTACCGGTAAAGCTACAGACATTTTCTGAAGATTCATTTTTAGGCAATTCTCTTTGTGGGAAGCCCCTCAATCTTTGCTCAGGAGGAGGACCCGCAATATCTCCGTCCGGCGAGATTGAGACCAACAATAACAACGGAGGGAAGAAGAAGAAATTGTCTGGTGGGGCCATTGCGGGAATAGTCATTGGATCTGTGGTGCTTCTCCTGTTGATTGTGTTTGCTTTGATTCTCCTTTGCCGAAAGAAGAGTAGCGAGAAGTTGAGGTCCGTCGAAATTACAACTATGAAGCATCCGGAAACTGAAATTCCAGGCGACAAACCCGTTCCAGATGTGGAGAATAATGGCCACAGTAATGGGTATTCAGTAGCTGCAGTGGCTGCCGCAGCCATGACAGGAAACGGCAGAACAGAATCAAACAGCAATGAAGGTGCGAAGAAGTTGTCATTCTTTGGTAATGCACCGAAGGGGTTTGATCTGGAAGATTTGCTTAGAGCTTCGGCGGAGGTTTTGGGTAAAGGAACGTTTGGAACAGCATATAAGGCGGTTCTGGAGTCTGGTCCGGTGGTGGCTGTGAAGAGGTTGAAGGATGTGACAATTTCTGAGAAGGAATTCAAGGAGAAGATTGAATTGGTGGGAGCAATGGATAATGAGAATTTGGTCCTTCTCAGAGCTTATTATTTCAGCAGGGATGAAAAACTTCTTGTCTATGATTACATGCCAACCGGAAGCTTATCTGCACTTTTGCACGGTGAGCATTTTCAATCTTTTTAAGATCTACTGATAATTGATTTCAGATTTTTAGTAGATTTTGACGGCACCATCTATTCTTGTAAGACGAATTCCCCAATTTGCACTCTTTTGGTTATTGTGCCCATATTCTATTAGTGCCTAACTGTTGACTTAGTTGAATCTCTCAAAAGGTGGGCTGAGCGTGTGACACCTTTAGAAAATGAATTATTCTATATATCCCATTTGCAGTTTGCTTCAATTGCTTCCTCATTGATCTATATGGCTTTGATTAGTACATTCATGTTCATGCTATTCCACTTCATCTTGTTCCATCTTCTGTTAGCAGCAAACAAAACATGGTGGCATTGGCTGGTAAAACTTTGCATTATCATGACAATTACTTGAATTGGCTCTGTTTTGTTTAATCAGCTTTACATCCCAATGACTTCATTGTAACAAGCATGTGAAAAACATGAAACAGGAAACAAAGGGGCGGGCAGGACACCATTGAATTGGGAAATCAGATCAGGAATTGCACTAGGGGCTGCTAGGGGCATCGAGTACCTACATTCACAAGGACCTACGGTTTCACATGGAAACATAAAATCATCCAACATCCTCCTCACGAAATCCTATGATGCCAGAGTGTCTGATTTTGGCCTGGCACATCTTGTTGGTCCCTCCTCCACTCCCAATCGGGTTGCTGGATACCGTGCACCGGAAGTTACCGATCCTCGCAAAGTTTCTCAGAAGGCAGATGTCTACAGCTTTGGAGTGTTGCTCTTGGAACTTCTGACTGGAAAGGCTCCTACACATTCACTCTTAAATGAGGAAGGAGTAGACCTCCCAAGATGGGTTCAATCTGTTGTTAGAGAAGAATGGACTTCTGAAGTGTTCGATCTTGAGCTCCTAAGGTATCAGAATGTTGAGGAGGAGATGGTTCAATTATTGCAGCTTGCTGTAGATTGTGCAGCTCAATATCCTGATAAGCGCCCTTCAATGCCTGAGGTGAGACAACGCATAGAAGAGCTACGTCGCTCAAGTTTGAAAGAGGATCAAGACCAAATTCAGCAGCCCGATCTGATCAGTATGATGTAGATGACACATCTTCTCCATGATGGGTATGCTAAGAAAAAAAGATCATATCATCTTTGCTTTTTTTTTTTTTTTTTTTTTTTTTAAAATGCCTATGTTTCCCTGTGCTTATGCTGTATTCTTTTAGCTCTGTCCTTAAATTTTATCAGCAGCCAACTTTTAATTTTTCACCTTTTCTTTTTCTTCATTTTTTCGCCTTCTCTTACAGCATCTTCATTTACTATTTCTTCCCCCCAATTTCTATCTCAATGAATAGCTTAAGGGGGTGGGTGTCTGTTCCATTAGTCATTGTTGGTGGATTCCGGTTGATGTAATTATTACTCTTCTTTGCTTTAACATTGGCTTTTGCTTTGTTGAAAGTTGAAACCTTTTCCCTTGTCGGTGGCACGTATTATCAGTTATCACCCCTTTATTTGTTATATCAAAAATGTCATGACATGAACCCCACCTTGTTAGTGTCAATTAGATGTAGAAGCTGTTTTTTCAACGTGATTTATAATATATGAGATAAATATGTGAAAAGAGTTTTGTCTCAACTTACATAAATATGCTTATGTAAAGCTATCTCAAAGAAGGCATATTTATTTGATATCCCATTCATTAAAAAAAAAAAAAACTGACAATAATTCATCAAACTCTACACAGGTCAACTTCAACTGTGGCCTGTGAAGAGCGTCATTGCCAAATTTGAAAAGCCAGTTAGATAATTAAATGGACTTGATAGTATTTATTTATTTATGATTTTATATCATTATTTAGCTTTGAAAGATTAGATTTATCTATCCGAAACTAGTACTTGGGGCTATGAAACAAAATTTAGAGGAAGGGTTTTTATCTTAACTATGCTTTGAAAAGTTCATTTGAAATGACGTTAGGGAAGTTTAATCTAGCAAACAGCTCTAGAAAGCATGCTCATTAAAATAATGTCTGATAAGACTTGTGGAATGCAAATTATAAGGTGGTCAGCCCCATTATGGGTCCCAATATAAACCAAATTTGTTTTTAGGTTAGAAAACCATAGGTTAAGCAACTGCCTTGTTATCCTATCTGGATATATATGATTTTAAATTTCAAACATCATGGGAAGTGATAAGCACTAGGAAATAAAACTTATCAGAAGTCTTGGCTATTATAATTATGAATGATTTTATGGCAGACCAAAAATGTAAACAAGTTTCAAGTATTGGGGAGTGGCAGGTTTTGAAAGTTGAAAGTGACTTCTGCCCCATGCTGATATTTTGGTGCTTTCTGAACCGAACCTTTGCTGCTTCATTTCTGTTTAAACTGGAATGCGGTTGGAAACGAATGAACAAAGAGAGTGATGCGTGTCTGTCTCCTGCTGATGTTGCTGTCTTATTACGTATATCTTGTTTCACCAATTGGTGATTCCTTTTGTAGGACACGTACAAATTTGGTATTTACACAAATACAAATATTGGAGGCTTGGAGCCTTGTTGAGTAACTAATTGACATTTGAACGTTGAAATTTCTTGTCTTTGGGCCAGGGCCCCAAATGATCCTCGTTTTTTCCGTCGCTATTCCAGCGGTAACATAGAAATGGACTTTAACAATGATTAAGTGCATGTTTGGATTAGCGGTGGTAGAAATGATTTTTTTATAATCTGATTTTTGTAAAAGTAAGATAGGATAAAAGTCAGATTGTAAATGTGATTTGTGTTTGAATAGCGGTGACAGAAGTAACTTTTTTTTCTAACCTTAAACCTGTTTGGATTATAATTTAAAAAACTCGTTTAGATGGAAAATGACTTAAAAGGGAATGAATCTTATTGAATACTACATATATATATATATATTATTTGTATATATTGTGATAATTGAGGTGAAAAATTAAAATTACAGAAAATTACAAGAAATAATCCAGAATCTTTGGAAAATACAAATTGTGAAGGAAGGAACCAGAGAAAATTGCATACAAAGGCACAGAAGGTTTGAAAATTATGGTTGGAATCACAAAAGACTTAAAGTTTCAATTTAGTTCCTCAACAAACTTTCAAACATTTCGTTGTAGTCCCTTTTTTGATTGCACTGGACTCGACCTAGTGTTTTTGTTCTTTGCTTGGATTCGAACATTCGTAAGGGAGTGAGCTTCCGTGAGGATGAAGAGAGCTGCGAGTTTTAATCTTCTTCACCATCACTTCACCTTCGACTTCTCTCTCACCAGCGGCAGCATTGACGACCAAGGCCACCGGCAAGCTTCAACCACTCCGCCATCACCACTGCAAGAGACACAGGCGCCGGTGAGCATTGGAACTTTGGGTTTCTTGAAGAGAGGGCCACGATCACAAAGAGACCACACCACCGTCCTTCACCTTCCTCCTCACCGATGGTACCATTCACTTTCACCGCCACTGGCGAGTTTCCACCATCATCATCCTTCTTTTCTACCGGCTTCTTCACTTAGAGGTTGAGTTGTAGAGCGCCGTAAACAGAGATCCGAGCTTCTTTCATCCATCTCCACTTTCGGTCTTCTACCTCTACCGGTCATCATTTTTCCCCCTCTGTCGTCCTTCATCTCCTCTCAATCTGAGTTGTGGCGGAGCTATGCTAAACGTCGACGGTGAACACCTTGCAAATGCCAGAACAGGGTAAAAGAATCAGGAGTCCCTAAGAAAATGCACCAACGGTCCTATCCGAGCTATGCCATCGTGCCTGCCTCACTGCAAGGAGAAAAAGAAAAAAGTAGCTTGGTTGGGCTTCTTCAAGAAGCCACTTCTATGCCAAAAGCCCAATAAGGGCTAACACCAACCCAAACACTCCACACATACCCCAACTGTGCTTTTTTATATTTCCATCGTGGCTTTTGGACGCTGGGCCGCCAACCCAAATAGACTAATTTTAGTTGGAACTTTTCTACTACTGGGTTCATGTTCGTCGATTAGGGATCTTTTCCATGGGTTTCTCTTCGGCTTTTAGCAGTTTTGATCGTTGGATTACTTCTATTTTACTGGTTCAAGACTCACTCTATTCCTCCTAGGCATCTTCCTGTATGTAGCCTCGATCGCTTGGAGCATTGCCATGCTCATTACTTGTTTGCAATTATCATTTATGCTAGATCGGTGCATGTTCGTAAATTCTAGTCTCTTATATCCCTTCATTGGGATCTCAGTGATCGAGTTTCTATTGTTCAACATCATGGCAATTACTTTGTTCTTCATTTTTCATGTGCTGATAATCATCATTTTATTTTGGAATATGGGTTTTGGCTTTTGCAAGGTTTCTTAATTGCAATTTATCCATGGTCACCGAATTCTCCAATTTCGGAGCTTCGCCTTGCTCATTTCTCTGTTTGGATACAAATTTTTAAGAGAAAATGACACCTAGGTCCCAATGACCAAACAAAACAACAAAAACATCCCTTTAAAAAGTTAAAGATCAGAAAAGTCCCTAGAGACTTTTTTATGATTATTTCCCAAAGCCAAATGACAAAGTGCCCTTAAGTCATTTTATAGCTGCCAACTTCATCAGAAAAGTCCCTTTATTCAGATATGCTTCTGCGTCTTCCATCGAGTGGCCGTACGTCAATTCTTCAAGTCCCAGTGTTGTTGCTTCTGCGTCTGCCCATGCCTCCGTCGCTGCTCCGCTACCCAAGCCTCTGTCGTGATGTAGCGAGGTAGAACAACAAACTAATTTTTTTTCTTTGTGTACATTGGTTGGATTGAGATTGAGGGGTTAGTCAAAGATTGGAGCTTGGGTTTAATAGTGGACTCAGTGGTAGGAGGTAGATAAGTAATGCTAAGATTTTGCTAAAAATATGATCTTGATCATTAAAGTTAGGGTTTTATTATGGTTGAGTTGTGTGAATGTTATAGTGCTCTATTTTTTGTAGGGATGGAAATAGGTTAGGCCGGGCTAAGCTTTAGCTAAATAGACTTAGGCCTGCAATAGAGATCTAGAGCCTGGGCTTGGACTTGAACCTGCATATAGGCTTTTTTTTAGGTTCGGGCCTGAGCCTTCAAAAGGCCTGACAAGGCTTGAAGTCCGTTTAAGGGCCTATTTAAAATGTAAGCATTTAAATAGGCTTAAATCCTATGCCTCCATATTCATTTACAACCTCTCAAACATATTTAAAAACCTACATTATGTCTTAAAAGTTTAATCAGGATTTATTCTCACCTATCATAGTTTAGTAAGAAAAAGAACACCTAGTGACAATAATTATCCAAGCTAGTTAGAATAAGAAAAACCAATATAAGAAAATATATTTTTAAAAATCAACCAAGTATAACAAGTACTAGCATATAAAACCGGATTTTATCTTTCTTTTTTTTCCTAAAGAAACTGAGACAAACTCTCGCTACTAAGATTATACTATTTTATTGGGGCATCACTAAAATAAACTTGTAGGCATTATTATGTTTCAACGAATAACACAAATCAAGGGAAATGGAGTGAGCTAACATTGCAGTCTTGGGTGATTGAAGAGAAGAGAGGTAAATGTATTCGACTAATAAATAAAAATGTTGAATTTGAGGGTGAATGATAAAATATGAAACCCAAGGTAAAAACTAAGTTTGTAATTGTATAAATAATTTATAAAACTGATTTAGATTATATTATATATAATTATATATAATAGTATAAATTAACAAAAATAAATAGGTCAAGCCTGTAGGCTTGTAGGCTAGGCTTTATGAAAAAAGGCTTGGCTTGTTTACCTAAATAGACCTAACAAAGGGCCTAAGTCTTGGCCTAATCTATTTAGTAAATAAGCTAAGCTTAATGTAGGCTAAGCCGATAAGGGTCTAGCCTATTTCTATCCTTAGTGTTTGGGGAAGGTTACAGAGGGAGTGCTATGTTTTAATTTTAAGTGGGAATAGTTGAATGTAATAGTGGCTGTTTGCTGTGAAAATGCTGATATGAAAAAAAAAAAAGTGTTGTTAATTCGTGCAGTTGTAGTTGTTAATATGGCTGTTGTAGTTGTTAATACAGAACCTGTACTCTATTTTTGGGCAATATAATAGAGGGAATGCTCTGTTTTTGGGCAGGGTAACAGAAGGATGACTTTGTTTTAAGGGGGAATGATTGAATGTGATTGTGGTTTCTCTGATTACAAAATGCTGATATAATATTAAAAAAAGTGTTGTTAAAGTGTTGTTAATATGTGCATTTGTAGTTGTTAATATTGCTGTAGCAATTGTTAATACGAAGTTCATATTGCAAATTGTCATGAAAGATGGGAACTAGTTTAGGGAAGAATCTATTATGTTTCTTTCATGTGGGAGGAAGTTTTTAAATGGTAGAGTAGAAGAAATGTAATATGACTCATACTGTTGTAAATATGACTCATGCACTTGTAAAACAAGGCAGAAGAAATTGTTAAAAACCAATTTAGCTATTGTGATAGACCCTATGGGAATAACTCATGCAGTTGTGAAAGTTGGAGTTGTGCAACTTGTCATTTCAGTCAAGCATGAAACAATTGTAAAAATGACTCATAATGTTGTAAAAGCAAACATCACCAGTTGTTAAAAAAGCAATTTGCAGTTGTGAAAGTTAGAGTTTTGAAACTTGTCATTTCAGTCAGGTATGAAAAAGCAGTTGTAAAAATGACTCAAGATGTTGTAAAAACACGCGTTAGAAGTTGTAAATTGAGCAACTTGCAGTGTTAAACCTGAAGATGTGAACAAAGGTAATTTCATTCACATATGAGAAATAAGTTGTTAATATGTTGTAAAAACACGCGTTAGAAGTTATAAACTGAGCAACTTGCAGTGTTAAACTTGGAGATGTGAACAAAGGTAGTTTCATTCACACACGAGAAATAAGTTGTAAAAATGACTCAAGATGTTGTAAAAACACGCGTTATAAGTTGTAAACTGAGCAACTTGAAGTGTTAAACTTGGAGATATGGACAAAGGTAATTTCATTCACACACGAGAAATAAGTTATAAAAATAACTTAATATATTGTAAAAGCACGCTTAACCAATTGTCAACTGAGAAATTTTCAGTGCTGAACTTGATATGTAAAAATGTAGTTTCATTCAGACATGAGAAACAAGTTGTTAAAATGACTCAACATATTGTGAAAACACGCTTAATGAGTTGTAAATTAAGCAATTTGCAATGGTGAACAGTTGTTAAAAAGGCAGTTTCATTGTGACTTGAAAAATATATTGTAAAAAATACTAAACATGTTGTAAACACAAGTATAACCAATTGTTAAACAAGGGATATGCAGTTGTTATATTTAGAGTTTTGGAAAAGGTCATTTCATTTAGGCAATACAAAGAATGTGTAAAAATCACTCAAACAGTTGTTATAACACGTAATGACAGTTGTGAACGTAGGAACTTAGCAAACTTAAAATTAACTCATTACATAAAAACATGTGAAAATGACTGATAAAGTTGTAAATGACTGATGAAATTTTCAAGTGTAAAATGACTGATGAACTAAAGATAACTTTATTATTTGGTTTTAGAAAATAATCACAGAAAAGTCCTTGAGGACTTTTCTGATCTTTGACTTTTCAAATGAACTGTTTTGTTGTTTTATTTGGTCTTTGGGACCATGTGTCACTTTCCCTATTTTTACTCTCCCTTTGGAGTGTTATACAGAAGAAGTGTCCAATCTCATTGCCTCACAGTTTAGAATGCTTATTGCTATGGATATATCATCATAGTATCATCTTGGTGGTTTACGAATCAAGGTTGCTTGCTCTCCAACTAGGTTTTGTTCCAACCACTGCTTCTCCTTCCCTTTGGTAAGGCGGTTACCATCTCAGTTTTGTTTGAACATGTATCTTCGATCTGCTATGGATGTGGAGGCATTAGTTTGCCACCTCAACTTATCCCACAGACTCAACTTCAGCTCCTTCTGAAAGCCCTGTTTCACAACCTCATTCGCTTACTTCTCGTAAATGTTCCGAATCAATTCTTGTTAGCTCTCTGGTTAAGTGAACTAAACCGGTTAGTCCGACTTTTAAGGTATTAATTGTGCATCAGGAAGTTGGATTTGACAGGGGTTTGCTTCATTATGATCTCTTCTTTCCCTCGATGCTTCGGTGTCGTTCCTTTGTTCTCTCCACCTTACTACCTTGGTCATTTCATGATCTCTTGCAATGCCACGCCACCGCGAGCTTAGTTTTCTTTGTTGCCAGAAGTTTTACTATCTCCAGAAGGCTTCACAAGCGCATTATACATTTTTCTATTCCGACTTCGGTGTTCTCTTCCAGTTCTTTGAGCGCTATATATAGAAGTCGTTGGGAACTTCTTCACACCAAAGCTTCGAATCTTCATACTACGGATCACCGTCACTTTTCGTTCTTTCGGGGTCGGTATTTTATACCTTCCTCCATCATTGGCGCCAAGTAGGACGTATGATCCTAAGAATCTCTGTAGAGGACATTTTCTTCTTCGTTCATCCTATGCTTGGAAAAGGTGCTCTGCATGTTGCTATGGATCGTACAATGGTTCGTGCAGGTTCTGCCGCTTGGCTCGATGCTCCATATGAGTGGTTTTGATGGATCTATGGCCTCATGCGTGTGCATGGATTTCAAGAACCTTTTTGGGAGTTACTTATGAGGGATGGTTACTCTGTTGTGCTTCCTAATGTCTCTTTTATAGATCAGCTCCGTGCTCTTTACCCTCAACTTCGTGTGTGTCATACCCGAGGGAACTTGATCAGTCGCTTCTTGTGCATAACCGTGGCAACTCTACGTACATGCGAATCAAGGATTATACAGGAGAGGAAGCACTTGACTTTGCTGATGAAATCTCTGCTTTGGGTGGTTCTAGCCCAACGAGCCCTCTTCAAGCCTCATTTGAGTGCCCTGTTGCATGGTGGACGTAGCCGCCAACGTGGTTCGCCTTCCCCTGCCTTCACAGGTTCTCACTGTCGCTTTCAAGCCTCTGCTTCACTGGGTTCTTGCGGTTCTTTATCAAAAAAGACCCGCTTGATCTCTTCAATGGGTAATGCCATGATTATCATTTTGGCAGTTAGGCTGCTCGTCGTTTTTACTTTGGCTTTGGTATGGTCCTTTTTTGTGCTTTTCTGCAGGTTTGTAGCTTGGTTTCCTCTTGCTTTCTATTACGTCGTGTGGAGTTGGGAATTGTTCTTTATGCTCTATTTCTAGTGGCCGAGCTGGTTCAGTCGTCCGTCTTCTCTTCCCACGGGAAGTTTTGAACCTCGTTGGTTCGCCTGGGTGGCCTATGTCTTTAGAGAGACGTGCTGCAATACCCACTCTTTCGCTTGAGAATGGCTCCTCCTCCTCTCTGCATCGCGGCGTTGCTAATAGTTCTAAGAAACTTGCTTTTGTTGGTTGCAAACTGTCTTCAAAGCCGAAGGCGCTTGTGTGCTTGTTGCTTTGCTTGGTTTGTGTGTTTTATTGTTACTTTGTTGTGTGTTGGGCTTGTTTTACTTTGTGTTGTTACTTTGTTTTGTCTTAATTGTATATTTGGATTAACTTTTTTTAATAGCTTTTACGACTTATGAGATAAATGTGTGAGATGAGTTTTGTCTCGGGTTGCGTTTTGATGCTTGCAAAACACACATTAGGCTGCTTGATCTTGCTACTTCTCTATCTTGTGATGTAATGCAGCCCAAGTTTATATACTAGTTTTGTGTGTTTAATGCATTTGGCTTTTTATCAAAAAAACAAAAAACAACTCATTTTTTTTTAACCCAGAGTATCTCCAAGTCACTTTAGACTTGAGCCTAATATCTGTCAAGCAGGGAGTGCTAAAAGTTAAAAACCTCCAATAAATATGTTTCTCGAGATCAAATTTGTATTTTCCTTATAAGGAGGATAAGATCGCTTATCATTTTAACCAACATTTTATTAGTAACAATGACTCCTTTTATCTGTTCACAAGAATGTTTCCCCCAAAGCAGTGTTTTAAACTTTTTTATGCATTTCATTTTATTTATTCTTGTTTACTTTATAGTATACTTGTAGCCTGATTTGATCACAAGTGATAAATGTAATAGAATTCACTGGCAAAAAAAAAAAAAAAGATAAATGTAATAGAATTGAAAGCAATGTAATGAATATGATTTGTAACAAATCGTAGCACTCATAAAGTATAAACAGTATAATTTCCTGTCTAAAATGTTATGCAAAGCATCAAGCTCTGTAAATTGAAAATAAGTTATTAGAATCAAACCTCATTCCGGGAATACTATAAATTTAATACTCCCTCCGGTATCATATATAAGAACCAACTTATTTTTTTTAGAGATTAAGAAAGCTAAATAAGTTACTTAGTCATATAATATATTATGTGTCATTAGATAATATATTAATTTATAAGTTAGGCAAAATAGTTTGGAGAAAAAATGTGAATATAAGGGAAAAAGACAGGGAAAAAAATTTAAAATTGTAAAATTTCAAATCAGGTTTGTTATCAAAAGTTGATAAGGGAATAACGGAAACTTGATAAATAATTCACAACTCATTTTTTGGAAAATTCTTGATTTAGAATTTTGCAATTTAAAAATTATTTTTCTGTTTTTTCCCTAAATATAAATATTTTAAATTAATTTATTTAGCATTTTTAACATCTCCAAAAATAGTCAATCATGTTTTATATTTAGGACTGGAAGTAGTAATTTAGAAGTGTATTACTACCACCTCTCTAGTTCTAAATATAAGAATTAGACAAAAGAATTATTTTAATTTTAATTATAAGACCTCTATCTATTTTGTCTCTCAAATTTATAATTTTTCCCCCAATCCCTTATTGATTACAATTAATAAAATAATTTCTATCAATAGATAATTATGAGGCACGTGATTAAAAAGAGTATTCTAGAAAAACTAATAGCCAGTTTGGTACGATTCCATGGAAGAGAATTACATATAATCTTAATGCAAGAGACCGATAGCGTTTAGTTGAGTTATGTAATGTAAAGACGATTACGTTTATAATCTTGATCATATCATTTGATATGATCAGAATTACACCACTAGGATTAATGAATGGAGATACAAACATCCTGTAATCAAGTGAAAAAGACACTATTATCATTATAATTTTTTAATTTAACCTAAGTGCCCACCCATAAGGGCTGTTCAATGTTAAATAATTATTACCATTAAATATTAAAAAAATTAATTAATAATATAAAAATTTTAAAAATATTCCCCCACTAAAATAAAGGGAAAAAAGACAAGAAAATACTACTTAAACTTTCAAATCCCAAATTAGTGATTTTCCAAAAAACTGAGTTATCAAAGGCTATACTCTTTTTATCAATCTTATTACTCTTATAGTCAAGAGTTGTCAATTGTTATACTCTTTTTATCAATCCTATTACTCTTATAGTCAATAAAATCAATTTAGGATTTTCAAGTTTAAATGGTATTTTTGTCTTTTTCCCTAAAAAAAATGTTAAAAAATATATTCCCACCATTAAATATTAAAAAATTATTGTCAACCCAACATATACATTGTATAATATTTCCACTATTAAATTAAATATTAAAAAATTACTATAAATTCAACATGTACCCTCTGAAACTTGAAAAACTTATGATGAGCCCTACTTGAACATTATAATACATTATACATATATGCATATGGAGGTAATTTTATCTCTTACTATATTCTCATATTCAAAGTAACCTAACAAAACTTTTTTATGCATATGTATCATCTTTTTTTAATAACAAACAAAATAAATTCATATAATCATCATTACATTACATTCTATAACATTATATTATAATCCATTACATTACCTTTGGTACCGGTACCATAAACCAAACAAGCACCAATACGTTATTATAAATAACTAATTATTTTAATATCCATAAACTAGTTATCTATATCTCTTGTTAAGGGGGGAAAGGACGGAGTAAGATCTTTTTTTAAACAGATATGATTGCCTTAAGAGAGAGATCACTTGAAATTACAAGGCGTTGGCAAAAATACGAAACATAAAAGTATGTGCAAGATTTAGATTTGAAGTCCCAAAACGGGTGGCCTTGATTAAAAATCTTCCTTTTTCTCTAATCTCTATTATCAAAATATAAATCCGTCTGAAAACTACTTTTGAAATGAAAGAAGCATCATATCCACATGAAGAAAAGGAAGGGAAATGCTCTTTATTGCCATGGTATCAAGAAAAGCAGGAACGTTCCACCACAGAACAATGCAAGCAACCAACGTTGTGGTATGCATTTTCAAGCATTTACAGCACTGAATTCATTCACAACGCAACAAAAAACATTGAAACCCCAGTGTTGACCTTGAACCTATAAATAAATTGCGCATCCTGAACCAGTTTCAATTTTTCCCCCTCTTTTTTTACCTGAACGTTTGTTTGAGACTCTTTAATCTCTGCAGATCAAGAAACGAAAAATTGATCAGCAAAAAATTTAAGTAAACGTGTGATAAAATGACAAGGACATTGCAGAATCATACATGTACAAGGAATACAAAAAAACATGGGTGTGTGCGCCCCTTCAAATTGCTCATATGTTGTCAAAAACTAAACTCTGGGAGTTGATAGAGACAATGAAATTGTTTATGCACTAGAGTTTGGAGGTGGGTCATCTTTCAATCCCTTGGTGAGAAGATCATAGTTGATTGATGCAAGCTGGGAGAGATTCTGAAAACCAAAGGGAAACAATCAAAATAAGGAGGGAGTAAATGATAAGTAAAAATAACCCGTACTAGACAAGCCGGGGCTTGAGCTGCTGCAAAAATTTGACATACCATGAACTCAAATTTTTTCCTAATAATACCAGATGCATTTGGTTACATCATAAAGAAAGCCTAATATACTTTACAACAACAACAATAAAGCCTTATCCCACTAGGTGCGGGTTGGCTACATGAATCGCACGACGCCATTATGCTATATCAAAAACCAACTCTTTAGACAGATTATTAACCAATAGATCCCGCTCTATTGAAAGCCTAATATACTTCATGTGAGATAATTACCTTGAAGGAAAAATTACTAAAAGAGTAATTGACAGAGGAACCAGGCTCAAACCCTGCAAGACCACCACATTCATCTCCCTGCTTATAGGGGTTCCCAAGAGTAAGTCAGCCCACAATATTTAAAGGGATAATTCAACATTGTTCATTTTAGAGCTGGCAGTGTCTATAAATGTGTATACCACTTCATCTTGACGATTGCTCAAGCAACTACTACTGCCACTTAAGCTATCACCATCACTATATTCCTCAATGTCACTAGCTGGATACACGAGGCCATCAGATGCATTCCATGAATACCGGCTTGTGAAATAACTTGTGTCCAGAGCACTCTCAGAAGAAGGCACAAATGCAGCCTGCAAAAATAATAAATGCGTTTGGTATTCTGCACGGGACATTAAAGTCAAGCACAAGCTATGCCATTACCATATTAAAGGAGTTCATACCTTCTGCCTGGCAAGAGTATCCCAGTTTATATCCTTGAAGAAAATATGCTGCTTCACCTGGATCATTAAACTTGTATTTTAACATTACGGATTGACAAAGAAGAAAAAAAGATAAACTATATCATTATCTAGAGAATTTATTGCACCTCCGATGCTCCCCTGGCTCCAAGTCTCTGATTAGGATCTTCAGTCAGTAACCTAAGGAGTTGACATCTCAATCATTAAACACTGAAAATAAAAACAATCGAAGAAGATCCAGCTACCTTGATTGATAGTGCAAGTACTGGACTGAAAAAGAAAATGATAAAATCTCCATTGTTATTTTCTCACATAGAATAGACAAGGTGCCTCAAACTTAAAAGAGGCTTGGTTTGATTGATTGATAACATTTGGACATAAATAAATAACAAGTTGAGCCCTAGAAGAGACATCATTGCAGATCTTTCAAGAAACAGGAAGTGAAAGTTCAATAATTTTGCAAATTTCTCAACTAAAGGGGTGAAAATTTTGCTTTTGGTCAGTTCCAAAGGACCAAAGGAAAATATTTTCCTGAGGCTCATTTTCAAAAGGAAACCGATATTGCAAATGCTGCCTATAGCTATAGGAGAAGAGAAAACTAAAGTTCAATGGCCTACCGCAATTGAAAACTTCAAAAAATAATGAGATTAAAATGGAGCACTTTTAAGAAGCAGAATTTTGAGCTAGCTAGCTGTGAACTAAGAAAAAGATCCTAATGTGCACAAACAAGGTTCACCTTTCTTTACTGCATTAAGGCTACTATGATACAAGAATATCGCTGTGTCTAGACAGATTTCACAAAATAATGCAAACTAAGGTGGCAAAAGTAACATCTACATGACCAAGCAGCAAATATCAATCAAAGACACTAGAAACATCACACACAAGAGATCATCGTGCCAAAACCAAAGACCTACCTAATCCCTATAATAAGAACAGTCAAAAATAAAACAACTACAGCGAAAAATAAAACATTATATTACCGATCAATAAGATCTCGTGCTTCAGGACTCATTTCTTCCGGCACCCGGGGCCATGGGATATTACGATTAAGGATATTATCAAATATCATCTATAAATAAGAAAAGAAAAAAAAAATCTTCCAGTGAGAAATTGTTCATTTTAAGTTTGTCACAGTTAGTCACAAATTTAATAAGGCAATTTAGGCTATAGAACAAAATAATGTCAGAAGACCAAGTTATCTCCAAACGAACCGAAGATTAACCAAGATGCAAAAATAAATTAGAGATCAAACACAATTACAGGGAGGATAAAAAAACTTGAGAGGAAACCAGATATACAGATTGAGTAACAATAAGTAGAAGGCCTCAATCTGATTGAGTATTATTACTTAAATTGACACCATCACCAAATAACAAAGGTTTGAACCAAGTAATAACAATGCCAGCAAGAAAAATGTTGAAAGAATAAAATCAACTCAAAACAAGTCACATCATCATGCAAATTTATCTCCAGCAACTAAATGGATTTAATTCCTTATAAGGAAAAATTTGACACCAATTACAGGAAGAGAAGAAAACATGAGAGACAACCAGATGTACAGACTAACAGATGGAAGCCCAAATGCACTCTAACTAAATATGATTACTTAAGAACAATGAAAACAATGTTGAAAGATCCAACCAAAAAATAAAGTCACATTTGATATGCAAGTTGATTCCAGGGAACTAAGTTGGTTGCACAAATCAATCATGGTACCGTATGCCTCCACAAAAGTGATGGAAGCAAAGGTAAATGCAAAACAGGGAAACTGAAACAGAAATCCCATTCATAGATACATATCACATGAAGACCCGGAATACAAACCTGAGGATGCTCTGCATTGAAAGGTGGAATGCCAACAAGCAATTCAAATAAAATAACGCCAACAGACCACCAATCCGCAGTATACCCTGTAAAATGTGCACAAATACTTTGTTCATGCAATGTTTATAATGATAGATACAAAATATGTATACATCATGAGCTTCATCGGTATACAGTATAATTTGGGGGAAAAACAAATCATGAATTCCAGAAGAGTCTGGCAGTTCTATCAATCAACATTTAACAATTAATTTCACTGAAGGGGCAAATATCTTTCCAGTATGTATTCAGCATCATCAAGTTCTTTCTAAACATCATCATCAAGATAATGTTCCCTAATAATGAGAAAAGTCCATCTAATAACTAAAGAGGCAAATAAGGTTAAAAAATTGGAAACTTAAAAAGAACAATGGTCTATACAAACCATGCCCAGTTCCCAAGAGTATCTCTGGTGCTAAATAATCAGGTGTACCCACAGCAGAACGATTCTTCCTTCTTTCACTTTGATGCTCAGATGTAGATAACTGAGGTTCATCCTCACCAAGTAGGGATGCCCCACTCACTGCTGGACCAGACAAATCATCAGTGCTGTTGATTAGACCTACTTTTGAAAGCCCAAAATCCGTCAACTGCATGAGTACAAAAATATTAAAGTTTAAACAAGCTAACAACTGCTATACCGGTATGCATAGAATTATTCAAAAGGGACCCTAGATTACATAAATGTTGAAATTCAGAAGCATGCCACTGTAGCTTGAAAGATGTATAAATTTTATCTATCATTTAACACTAATCTGTTAAGGTCAAGTGAATTTTAAAAATCATTGATCACCTTTCATGGTAACTCACAAATCCATAGGACAAGCTATGTTGAGAGAAAGCATTCTTCAGTACCATTAACTACTTCAAGAAAGAAATCTATAGAGTTTGACTATATAAATATTTAAGTATAACAGATAAAACAATGATATTGAACCAGAATTATTGATACTAACGTTAAACAAAGTTAATGAGTCAACATAACAGTAATCCAACCAAAAATATCTATTTTTTAAGTTTAAAATGTAGGACTGGTGAAATCAACTCCAGGTAAATTAAATAATGATAATTTTTCTGAAGTAACCTTAATATGACCATCATGCGCAATCAACAAATTGTCTGGCTTCAAGTCACGATGAACCACCCTCAGTGAATGCAAATATTCCAACGCAAGCACCTGCAATTGGATAGAATATAAAAAACGACTTGTTCAAGTCATTTCTGTTTATTGAAAGACAGACGGAGGATCAGTAAATACCACTTCAGCTATATATACACGAGCAACTTCCTCATCCAGGCAGCCTAAATTCCTTAATAGTGAATAGAGGTCGCCTCCATTAAGATATTCCATGACAAGATACAAGTTCTCACTACATGTAAATGAATAGAAGAAACGAACCTGATACAATTCATAATGTTAGCACAAATTTTCCAATCCTCAAAGCAACATAGAAAATTAGCATGTTAGACCTGCTCACCACAAAAGGGTTGCGCACTGTAATTAGGATATCACGTTCTGCTAATATACTTTCCACAGCATTCTTGCGGATCATATCTGCCTTCTTAAGAACCTGTTACGAAATGAGAATGATATGGTAAGGACCTAAAGACTAAAGTATATATTTAAAGAATAGAAACAAATTAACCACACAATTAGAGATAAGGCACAATATAGCCATGCACAAAACTCATCACATCAATATACCTTTACAGAAACACAAAAATGCATGTTGGCAAAAAGTACTGAATAATTCCAGGTAGTACTCAATAAGAACTCCAGTAGACTCAGAATACACAGGCAAGAACACATGCACGCACTCACACAACACCAGCAATGGCAAGAATAACAAATAATACCATGACCTTCTGCAAAATGCTGGTCATATAGTACCATTGCATAATCACTGTTAGCCACTCATCAGCGCAGCACCAAAGTCTAACAAATTATTTTTGGAGATGAGTTGATTACATTCAACAAAAATTGAACTGACAACTAAAGATCATAAAAACGGAAATATAAACGAAGGGAAAGTTTTGTTCAAATTCCACACAAACATGCTTCAGCTTCAGGTTACCAAACATTCTTTGTATACAAGTCCTATTTCCCTTGACCGCTAATTATGCTAGGAGAAAAGAAAGTTAAACTCTTCACCGAAAAAAAGAGAGTTAAACTATAAACCAACTCATCTAGTTGTCACCAAGGCACAAATAGATATAAAAAACAGAGAGAAGAGAATTTCAAATGACATGACTCTGCAATGACTGACAGTACAAGCCCAAAAAACAGGAAAATAGAAGAGACAAAAAAACTAGATGCATACAATAAACTCTAAAGAGTAGTAGATTAAAACTTCATCAGGCATAGAAGAAGCAGCACAGAATAAAATAACCTTTATTGCAAAAAGATCCCCAGTTATTCTCTTTTTAGCCAAGAAAACCCGTCCAAATGCCCCACGACTGATGGCTTTTATAATCTCAAAATCATCAATGGTGGTACGGTCTTTTGAAGAATGGATAGGACTTGTTCTCAAGCTACGAATCACATCATCATCCAAGGGAGCATCTTCATCAATAACAGTGCTCGTTATGTCTATCTTTTCATCCTCCACCATCTCAGTAAGCTGCAAGTACTTTTCCCTGCCAAATAACAACTTATTCATTGACAAAAGGTTGCAGAAAAACAATTTGAAAAGGCACAGGTAGTAAAGTAAAACCACAGAAAGTTGCAAAAATCTTGGTTAACTTTCAATAGGATCTACTTAGCAACTTCATATAGCTGGAGGACAGAAACACGTAAGGGGGTTTCAGTACAAGGAATTCAATCATAAAATCTCATGGTTATTCTATAAGATAATGTGGTTGGTTAAGACCTCATTTTTGAACATTTATTCCAATTGCATTCAATAACAATTCACCAAAACTTGAATTGTTGTATTCACTAAGAATCAAAAGCTGTTGCATATAATTGACTTGAATGCTTTCCTTTTTATAGGAATTGAGAAAGCATATGCGTGGAACTCCTGGTGGATTAGAAGTTTATTGATATCTACAGTCTTATAGTTTATCATTGTTTATGTGTATTAATTAACCTTTATTATTATCTTTAGGAGTTTATTGCATCATTAATCTCAATCTTCACAGTACAACAAAGATAAGGGCTGCCAGTAAGACAAGTATGTGCATAGCCAACCCATACATCATATTTGTGTTCTTATCTTAAATTTGAGCCTTGTTTGCACCAAAAGAGTAGCCTTAATTACTTATACTTTTCATTCAGGGCCAGAGCTCCACAACTTTTTTGGTCAACCAGAACATATTCCAGCAACTGAATAAATTTCCAACAATATCCTATTAGTCTTAAAATCCCTAGTTGCCAAAAGTTGTTAATTGGATGAGATCATAATTGTTTGATTGGCAAATTGCAGGTTGAGTCATAAGTCAAGTTGTCACGCACTAAGTTATTGCAGTAGTTGTTGGGCTGCGACTTAAAGTTTGACTTATTGGACAGTTAAAAGAAGCACGCAAACATGCAACAAATGGAGATTTTACTTAGAGTGCGTCATTGGCTTTTGGGCCTCCTACTTAGGGCCATTAGCTTAGGGTTTACAATCCAAGTTGCTCGCCTTATTGCGTGCCACCTGGGAGGTTTATTCACTCAAATCCTATAATTTATATCTGTAGATTATAATCTGATTTTGTATATCCCTATTGATTGAGAGATTATCTCTCCATCTGATGTATACATATCTATGCATATGTACATTTATATGTATATGTTGAGAATAATAGAACAAGATGCTCAAGGCAGTATTTCACAACACAATTTTGACGCTAGAGTTGCACATTGTCAGGTGCTGCAGCAAACAACCCAATTAGTGAAGGCCAGCAAAAAGAAGACTGAGGACTACTCAAAAGATGCAAAACAAATATTCTGAGAGCTTCTATTTGTATCTCAAGAATGCCATTATTGAAAGTATTAGTTGCCATCAATTTCTTGAATTACCTTTAGGAACATTGTGTGGTGCAAGTGCAATGTGTCTCGATCTAGATACATTTTATTCTTTTCAAATTCAAATTCGGGTTCAGTATCTAGGTATCCTACTCCAAATATGTTTTATATTTAAATATAAATTAGATGCAGATATGTCTGAACATGTCTCATTTTTTAAAATTGGCTTTTCTTTGGAGAAAAGCCTGTAAAATCTTCATTTCAAGAGAAAAAGCTGAGAAACCTATGTTGATCATTATCTACGTCTTAGAAGTCTATCATTATTTAGAAGTCTTAGCTATCCTTTATCATTATCTTTAGGAGTTGATATTATACTAATCTCTATATTCCAAGTGCTATACAATTAATAAGATGATAGAAGGGCTACCAAAGGAAGGCAAATGCGTGTCTCCAAATTCATTGTATCTGAATCATAAATTTTACTACAACTATACAGACACAAAGTACTAACCGTATCAACTTCTCAATGCGCGCTCCAAAGGTCTCCACTGTGAGTGCATCAAATTTCCTACGGTCTACAACAACTTGCAAATCATCAAGACAAGATAATAGATATGACGTCGAGCGATCATCATCCAGAGGAGCATTTGCTACACACCGTGCTATATCAGCAAGTTCATTCATCTACAGTTTCCAAAAAGGAGAATCTTGAAGAAAAAAAAAATAGACTAATATAAACTCCTAGTTTAGCCAGAGAGATCACAAAGTTCTCTGAAGCTCATTCCAATTCAATACAACAACAATAATGTAACTTATTAACTATAGACTCAGTGAAACACAACCTTACAGTGTTAGCCTGTTATCCATCTATTCTTTTCATAGCAATTAAGAGAGATGCCCAACACAAATACATCTTTGTTTACTTAGTTATCAGTGGCATGTCAAGGAGCAGAATCATGGGCATTGTGATAGGCACCCAAGCACCTTGGAGAACCACACCCCAAAAGCTAGCTATTGAGATGGGAGAGCCAAGGCACTTAAGTACCCCATCAAGCAGCCCATACTACTCGATGTGGGACTTTGACAACCCATACTACATTAGTCCCTATCAATACACCCTCCCCGGAAAGCCGACGTCCCGACGGCTTCACTCGACGGCACTTCACTCGGCCTCGTTGCTGGTCAGAACCCTCCGTCGGTAGCTCTCTCCAGTCCGCCAGCCACTAACTCTGATACCAAATGATAGGCACCCAAGCACCTTGGAGACCACACCCCAAAAGCTAGCTATTGAGGTGGGAGAACCAAGGCACTTAAGTACCTCATCAAGCAGCCCATACTACTCGATGTGGGACTTTGGCAGTGCATACTACCTAGGTCCCTATCACATTGCAAGATTCATATGGCATGCGCCTCAAGAGCCAAATAATAATACTAGGCTTTCTTGCCCTCAACTTCCAGTCCCAACTCCAAAATGTTTGTCCCAAGCCCTCAACATCTCTCTGCATCTCACCCATTATCATTACACTGGAGAAAGTACCAACAGGTTAGGAGCTGGGATCTATTTGGTTAAATTACTACTATATTAAAACTTGTACTATCTCTCTTCCTTTCTGTTTCTACTAGTTCTCTCTTTCTAAACTGTATTTTCCCCTCTTCTTTCATCTCCCTTAAAAGTGATGCTTTTCCAACAATTTGCATCTCAGTTTCTTTTAGAAGTTAGATTTAATGCCACGAAAGATTTCATTTGTGCTAGTTATGATTATGACATCATAAACAAATTGATAGATTTTAATTGTGAAACTTATGATTATTAACTCATGAATCAATTAATTTCATTTTTATTAAGTTTTGAAATCTAAGGAGTGACAGTTGTAAATTATGCTTAACACATAGGTTTTGGAAAATTCTTGGAATCATTGCAAGATGTGTTTTAAACGAGTTAACTTTAACATCTACATTAACTTGCAATTTCAATTGTCTCTCAAGTTTATTGAGTTGTTATGTGGGTAAGCACTTCAATGGTGTCACAAGCTGTGCATATAGGCTCAATGAGTGTGCCATGCATCATCATCAACTATGAGTCTTGCTCAAATCAACTAATTAAACTAAACTCAACCAACTTCCTCCCCGCTCACATCCATTCATATACCCCTTTCGCTAAGTTTATCTTCACAAGCTTCACCCCTAGAATTCTTTCATGGCCAAGTTCATTAGACTGAATGCCACTAGCTTACATACATACATACATAAATATATATATATATATATCACCAAACATCATGGCCACACAAGCACATATATAGTAAGATGACCAAACATCACACAGAATACATGGGGAAGAAAGGGCATGCCTGTGGAAAATCATCATGTTCAGAATAAGCACCCTTCCCTGCCAAGAGTAAATCAATATGACTCGTCCTTGGCGTCATCAAGGGAGACCTGGGAGTCATGCTCCCTGCAGATGAAGTTGCCATGCCCTGGTCAGACTTGGGACCAAAGCGAGTTTTACATGATATCGGAGGTAGCCCCTTCAGGTCATCCATAAAAGCAGAATTATCAGCTTCAGGGAAACAGTCTAACATATCCTCTGAGCCTCTTCGGGACCAATCACTGAGTTTTGGAGAGAGAACATCAGATTCTTCAGTCATACTTGAATTTGACACCTTTCCCACATCAGGACTTCCCACTATTTGCTGGATATCCTTCTGCATACATGATTCCATCATCTTTTCTAAAGTTTCAGCAATTCTGACAAGGCGCTCATTGACACTCAGACCCTTCTGATCACATCTATCAGCAATTGCACAAATTCTTGAATGTTCTTCAACATGTGAAGTAGCAACTTCCTCCTCACATATTCGACAAATTATCGAGTTCTCCTCAACAATACTCTGATGCTCACCCCAGTAGCCCCAAGAAACTTTGTGTTGATGTTTGGAAACATGTTCATGGGAATCCTTAATAAGCTCAGATGGCTTTGGGGCTGACAGATCCACATCAGAATTTGATCTCTTGTTAATTGATAGCTTTGAAGGTTCAACCTTTCCAAGATTCTGGTCCTTCATCTGAGATGCTTCTTTTGGGCTTTTACTTGCTGGAGATAGGAATTTCTTCCAAGAACCCATCCGATCCATGCCTGAAAAAGAATCTTGTTTTGAAGCGTCACCAGCACGGAGAGGAAGTGTTTCAGGCTGCATAGCATCTTTCTTCAATTCGAAGCTATACTGCTCCTGACTATAAGACTTTTTAGCAGAAGCTTTTGACACCTTTGAAGCCTTTGTAGCGCTCAAGCTTTTATCATCCCTTCCCAAACCAGGAGGAATCCTTTTTTCAGCAGAGTGCAAGACTCTAGATTGGTGGAGATTAAAAACATGTTCATCCTCTGCCAAACCACTTTCCTTGTGGAATTGCAATAACCTTGTACACCTGGTGAGAATGAAGAGCATTCGTGTATGAAGCCGCTTTAGCATTCCAGGGGGAATTTCTTGACGCTTATCATCCAATTCCTGAACAATTCCTTCACACTGAAGCCAAAACTCCCCAGGTGAAGTCATAGCACAGCTCCTAGCTAAAACTAGCAAGTCCTCAATTGTCTCTTGCCACTCAGGATGAGTATCTGCATTTTTTTCAAGAATTCCAACCAGATCTGCTGCAAAAATAGCCAACTCAGAATTCACTTCTTCCTTTTCTTTATCAAATTTTGCCCGAATTACAACCAAGATCTCCTGCAAAGATCAGCAAAGAGATTAAATTACATTCGTCTCAAAACAAATGCACCAATTATGGCATAATGCAATAAATGAAGTCCAAAGTGTATAGTACCTCCAAGTTATTTAATCTTCGAGCCTTCCAAAATGGGAAAGGACGAACAACGCCTTTGGAATCCAGCTCATGAGAATAACTCTTAATGTCATTAGGAAACCTCTTTCTTGGTGCACTTGTAACACGTAATAATGCTTGAAAACGAGGAGATTCAGACTCCTTTGGGTTTTCATAATCATATGCTGTCTGGAAATAAAAGAAGGAAAGTTTTCAGTCATAACATAGTAACAACTAACAAATACTATACAGCGTCTAAAGCAACTTATTCAGGCAAAAGTTAAATGGGTCAAAAACTAAGATAGCAACTGCAAAAATCTACAGTACCTCTGGAGTGCAAACATCTGCACTTCGTAAGCCTTCAGACTGAAACCGTGTCGATTCTTGTCTCCCTGGTTTAGGAGATATTATGGAAAAAAAATAGCATTTAGAGAAATGAGTGAAAAGACTTGACAGTCACTAAAGGAAAAGGAACATAGAAACAGAGAACCAGTTCATTAATTGCTAGTGGGTAAACCTCAACAGGTAGCCAATTACACCAGAATATACACTAAAAACATGAATGTCAGGCCAAAAAATAAATAAATAAACATGACCATGAATACAAAAACAATATAACATGAGATTTAGCTCTAAGGTAACATCTAGCCCTGGAAAAAGCATACATAGAGCAAACGAAATCAGGATACGTAGGATGCCTACTTCGTATGTGAAGACATCTCAAAGTACACAATATTTTTTTATACCACAATGAGAAGACAAGTCCAGCATCTCGTGGGACAACTTTAAACCATGTTAATGTGAATACACAGACTACATCAATAACATGACAACGTAGACTCCCACTTGAATGTTCTGCAATATGTTTGTTACGATCTTATAACTGTGGAAGAAGAGTACTCAAAATTTTCGTGACCACATATTATGATCCACTGTGTTAGATTCTCGAATTTAGTGGAGTGTTTGATATTAGGATGGTATTGGGCAAGCACCAGCTCTTCTTTTTCTTTTTTTCTTCTTTTTTTTTTTTTGGAAATTCCTTATCTAAATCCAAAATATAAATTCGCCATCAGAACCCTACCTGAACCTCAAAAAAGTTACACTTCTCATATTTACACTGAAAATACTAGATATCCAAAGCATTTGAAACTTACAGAGAAACTAGGTGTAATTGGTTTTTTTTATACTAAGTATTGTATTACCCTGAAAATACTCAATATCCAAAGTATTTGAAACTCACAAAAAGTTGGTATAATGGGTTTTTTATATTAAGTATTGGGTATCAAACAGAAGATATCCAAATTATTTATAACCATATTCATATTGCAAAATGAATTCTCCGTGATTTTACCGAAAAGAAAAGAAGTAATAAATGGAGTTGGTAATATATGAAACTATAATACTAACTCCAGTCCTCAATATAGGGAGCTAAATAAGGGGTTTGCTTTAGTCCTAAATATAAGACCTCAATGCACTGTCTCCCATATTTATAATTTTTTGCTCAAAATATCTCTATTGATCGCACATAGCAAGAGGATTCCATCAAGGGGCAATGGTTGCAATGCACATGACTAAAAAGGATATTTAGAAAAACCAACACACATTTGTTACAAATAACTAACTTAACTAATTTCATTAATATCCGCAAATTAGTTATCTAGCTATTATATTAAGAACCAAAGGAAGTATATTCTATGCACAATAACTTACATTCATTTCAATTATATCCATTTAGACAGATTTCAAAAAGGGTACCCAATCCGCCAAAATCAATACAGATATCTAATTTTAATATCCTGAACATATGTTGGATATTAGATGTTTGTTTTGTTGGGATGTGTGAAAAACCTGCCCAAATTAATTTTTGGGAGAGCACTATTACTCAACAATTAGAACTTTCCCACCTTTAAACACATTAGGTGATCCTAATTTAATTCTATAACTCAAATTTAGCCAATAAACCAATGATTAAATAATTGTGAAAATAGTAGTCCTGAATCCTCCACCTCAATTTATGCAGATATGTGGAGACAAGTGTGGAAGTTGAAAGTGCCCCATCGAATCAAGAATTTCTTGTGGAAATTACTATCTAATGCTTTGCCCACTATGGAAAATTTGCAGAAAAGTAAGCATGCTGTCACTGATTTATGTTTTATTTGTAAATCCATAAGTGAATCTGATAGGGACCAAGGTAGTAAGTAGTATGGGCTGCTTGATGGGGTACTTAAGTGCGTTGGCTCTCCCACCTCAACAGCTAGCTTTTGGGGTGTGGTTCTCCAAGGTGCTTGGGTGTCTATCATTTGGTATCAAAGCCGGTGGCTGGTAGACCGGAAAGGGCTACCTACAGAGGGTTCTAACCGGAGGGGCTGACCAGCAAGTGCCAAGTGGCTGAGTGAAGCGCCGAGTAAAGTGCCGTAGAGTGGAGCCGCCGAGATGTCGGCTTTCCAGGGAGGGTGTATTGATAGGGACCAAGGTAGAAAGTAGTATGGGCTGCTTGATGGGGTACTTAAATGCCTTGGCTCTCCCACCTCAACAGCTAGCTTTTGGGGTGTGTATCTCCAAGGTGCTTGAGTGTCTATCAGAATCTGCCAGCCATTTGTTTCTATTATGTGAATAGGTGAAACTAACATAGTTTGGTAGCTTCTTTTGTTTAAGTTTCAAGAGGGTCAAACTCAGAACTTGATCTAAAATATTGGATTGCTTGGAATCTCACCAAGCCAAATCTCTCTAACGGGCGCAAGGCATTTCTTGCTATGATGTTATGGCAAAACTGGAAGGGTCTTTGTAATTTTATTTATCAGAATATCCAACCTGACCCTATTTTTATTTTCACTCGAGCAAGGACCTTACATAAAGAGTATTGGGATGCACATGTATGGTATCAAAAGGAAGTTAGCTCCGGCACAAGTGAAGTACAATGTTCTAGACAGCCTGTTAGATGGATGCCTCCGGAAGGTAATGTCTTAAAAATCAACATTGATGGTGCTTTCTCCAAAGATAATGGGTTAGCAGCTATTGCTGTAGTGGTAAGGAATATCCTTGAAAAAAGGCAACTAATTATAAACCACTCGTGTGTGGATTTTCAGGGAAGCAAATTTAGTAGCTGATTGGGTTGTTAAAGCTTCGTTGAATGGGTTGTGTCCCTTTGATTGGACGTGAAGACCTCCAAGTCAGCTGCAACAACTTTTGAAGAAAGATTGCACTAATACTATTGTTGATAATGGATAATAGGTTCTGATTTATGTTTAAAGTGGTTGTTAGTTTCTTTAATTTGGGTTTGGCTTGATGAATCAGACATTGTGTTATGGTTTTTATGTTTAATAATAGTTTCTTTCTTCTAGCAGAAAAACATGCATTCGATCGTGGTGCATTACCCTAGTGGCAAAGAGATCCCCTTGTATAGGGGTGGTGGTGATTTCAATCCCCCACAGGGCCAGTGGCCTCCTTTCCAACTCAAAAAAAAATGCATTCAAAAGGTACAAACTCACAAATTGAAGTCTTGGAAACCAATAAAACCATATTTTCTACCAAATTTCAAATAAAAAACTAAACCCTGGAGACACATATCTTGTTTGCCTGCTTCATTTTAAAATATCTGCAACAATCAATCTCCAAAAAAAAGCATTGTTTCTCTGCAGTTTCTGCTCGTACAATGTTTGACAAGTTTCTTAGGAAGGAAGGAGCATTCCCCCACGAAATATCTTCACACCAAGCCAAAAATCAAAATGAAAAACGCACAACTTAGCACATAATGAACTCACAGCAGATTAAACATTCACAGTTGGAGATGAGCAAAAATGTTAAAAAAAATACTCACTGTCACCGCAATCCAGATAGAAGGCAAACCTGATTCGGCTGATGATTCCGCGTTTTGTAGCCGCGAACGTGGCAATACATTGGGGCTCTGGTCCCTGGACGGAGCACTCCCAGTTGACATACTATCCGAATTGCTTCCATTATCAACCCAGTTTCCGCTTCCAGAGCTCTCTTGAAACGCCACTTTACGGTGATTCACCGGCTCCTTTAGTTTTCCATCATCACTGCCAGGCTTCGAGAGATTACTCACACCAAGTGTCGACCCTTTATCATTCCTAAAGCCGAAGAAGCTCTCCTGTGGCAGTGGTCCTGATCTCGTCTTTATCCTATTCAATCCAAGGGAAGATGCTAAAATTGGCGAAACCGAAGATGAAAGCGATTCCTTCCCGCTAGCAGCCCCACCCGCCGCCGTAGCAGCGGCCATCTTCGGCTTCAACCCAGAGCTCGGTGACAAACTGGAAACCAATTCCCCGCCCGAGCTTGGCTTGGACGGTGTCCAGCGGGACTCTTGTTGAGCCTGACTCTCGTTTCCTTTGGCATCCTTCTTCTTAGTCCCGTCCTTCACTTGCTTAGGGCGGTAAGCATCGCCGAACCCAGTGGTACTCGCAGTGTTAGCGATCTGTGAATCCTTAGCAGTTGATTTGGCCTTCTTCTTGTCGGATCTGCTGGGGGAATTGGAGGCAAATGATCGGGGACTACCGGGTGATCCATCGGGGCTAGAAGAGTCGGATTTCTTGAAGTTGAAGAACCTACCTTTGAAGACCATTATCGAGGGAGGAAGGTGAGGAGAAGAAGGTGGTGATATTGGTGCAGCCCTAGCATAGATGCAGGGCTGCAGAGACGGACATTGATGGAAAAAGTGAAGTTATTGCGAAGTGAGCGAAGAAGGAAGTTGTTTTAAAAAGTGAAAAAGGGTGGTTGTCTCCTTCAAAGCTTGGGTTTGTGGACTGGGTTGATAAAATATATGACTACATGAGGAAAGGGGGCGAACGACACTGAAAGAGCGAAATGACCAAACGAGGTTGATTCTTGAAAGTTGAAGCCCCTTTCAGGTCATGGGCAACAGGGCAAGGCAGACTGAGACTGCCAGATAAGACATGTATAATACAAATACAGATACCAATTACGACATACAACCATTTTATATTTTATATTATTTAAAAAATTAATCTATGTGTAGTTCTTTTTTTGGGTATGCCACCTCAAACCCGTGCCGTGGGGTTTAAATTTTCAAAAGGTTGAGAAAATTGTGCGAGAGTCTGTCCATTAAAAATTTTATTATTAAGAATATATACACACACACATATGTACACGTCTACGAATTTTAGACACACAAAATATCAATACTTTTGCTAGAAAATAAAACAATACTTTAAAGTTTGAGTAAATAGCAATTATACTCACAAGAAAAGTTGATCTAATTGTTGAAGAGTTTTTTTTTTTTTTTTGCCAACAAAGAAACTAGTAGTATTAAAGGGCATGTTTGTCAACTTCTCTCACATACTTATTTCATATACCGTAAATCACTATTGAAAAGCTACTTATAAGTAATCGAATCGCTAAAACAAACATACCCTAAAATTACAATATCTTATAGTTAGAATTAAACAATCCAAAGCAACTGGATGGTAACCAACCCTCAAATCAAGCTAACTCATGAGTTGGTTCATAACTCATGAGTTTGTGAATTCAAATCTTCCCTAGACTCTCTCTGAATACAAAAGCGTACAGGATGAGGTCATAAGACCCAACTAATATAAACTTTAACTTTTTTAAAAAAAGTAGTAATTATTCTCAAAAACATACTAATAAACTATAATCATCCCCATATGAATGTCAATATTAACCACTTGTGCCGTCATGCCATGTGCGTGCAAGATTAAAAATAAGGATCGAGGGATAATTTTATCCTGAAAGTTTTACCCTAACCGTTATCTTAACTAATTTTGACAGTTAGTTAACTAAATATGTTTAGCTGATAGTTCACATATTTTTCATATCATTTTTATTAAGGTATTAATTTATCCTGAAAATCTATGTGTCATCTATTCATTTTTTTAAAAGTTATATTTAAAACTTTTAAGAGAAAATTGCTTATTTTTTGATACTTTTTTTCAATTATTCAAAAACAAAATTGCCGTCAACCCTAATATTAGATGAAGTGAAAGGAGCTAGATATCACCTAAACAAGTTTGTAAATTCCAACGTCACGTACTCACGTATGAAAAAAGCCAACTATTGAAATAATTACTCATATTTAAATAGCAGTTTGAGATATTTGTCGAACGAGCATGTGCTACCCGTGCGTTGCACGGGGAGATCAAGGTTCGTTGAAGGAAACAATTAAACAAATTTGATGATTCAACAACCTTTCCCAATAAGAAACAATCAACCAACATACTCAGTACAAATCCATAATGGTGGCAAACACAAAGTGGAAACTGTTTTCAAATTAATCAAAGCATTTCGAAAAGGCTACGCAATTACATCGACATTAGAAAAAACCTCCTTATAGACAACATTTTTTGTTGTCCTTTTCCCTCCACATTCATCTCCTTCCAAAACAATCTTTAAACCATCCATGCTCCTCACTCTAGACAATGCAACATATAGTTGGCCATGTGTGAAAACGGGTTTTGAGAGATATAGTCCCACATTACTTAAAGATTGCCCTTGACTTTTGTTTATGGTCATGGCAAATGATAAGGTGACTGGGAATTGTCTCCTTTGCATGCGGAAAGGCCATCTTGACTCCGAAGGGTTCATGTCCATTCTGTGTATGAGCACCTTCTGATTTGGTTTGGATCCATTTAAGGTGATTGCTTCAATGACTTTCTTCCCGATGAAAGAGACTCGAAGACGTGTTCCATTGCAAAGGCCAGAGGCTTGATCAATATTCCTAAGCAACATAATTGGGGCACCGACTTTTAGCACAAGTCTGTGCGGCGGCAGCCCAGAGGAACTTATCGTGTTAAGGAATTCTGTTGTGTATAGGTTGTCAAAACTATCAGCATCTTCAGTTGACTTGCACACAGTATCACAACTTAGGAACTCAAATTCTTCACCGGGAAGCATGGAACACATATGATCGTTTATTTTGTTAACCATCTCAATTGTTGGTGCTAGAATAGCCCTGTCATTGAAGTACTCATTCACTGTTAGGTTGTCCATAACGTCAGCATATGTAGCTTGCACTATTGCATTGACACCGTCGTTGGAGTTTGGTATGAGGACTTCTTCTGGGATTTCAATGTCTGCTACTCCATCAACAGATTCCCCTAAATTTCCATCACCGACGTCTAACAACCATTTTGAAAACCATTCTATTCTCTTATTAACTTGGGGATCATTGGTAGAGTTAAGTCGCATATTTTTCGTTAGCCTGAAAACTTTGCAATACTGCCATAGGTGTGAAGAACTTATGCATGCATTGACAATAACTGCTCTTGTACCCTTCGGTATGACCGGAAGTATTTGTCGGAAATCACCCCCCATGAGAATGCATTTCCCGCCAAAAGGCCTCTCAGTTTGCATGATATCCCTCAAACTTCTATCAAATGCTTCAATGCAAAAACGCTGGACCATAGGTGCCTCATCCCAGATAATTAATTTCGTAGCTTTTATGAGGTTTGCCAATGGTGAGTTTTGCCAAATAGAACACGTAGATGACTCCGATATTTGGATTGGAATTGCAAACCTAGAATGAGCTGTCCTTCCTGAGGGAAGTAATGTTGCAGCAATCCCGCTAGAAGCAACTGTAAGAACAATATCCCCTTTAGCTCGGATTGTTGAGGCTAATGCATTCCATAAGAACGTCTTGCCTGTACCACCATATCCATAAACAAAGAAGAAGCCACCATAAGGCAAGTGGAGAGATGACAATATGTGATCATATACATGTCTTTGATCCTGGTTGAGATCTTTTAACAATTTTTCTGATTGTCTCTGTAAAGTAGGGCGATCATAATTCAACTCTTGTAGGATCATGTGGTTCGAAATATCTATGGGAGCCATTTCATCTGGGATTGGAAGGGAGCTAAAATCATGCAAACTCTTTCCATTCTGTTTGAGAAGGGCATCAATTTCCTTGAGCGCGGCTTCCTCTTTCTGACACATTTGTACTTGAATGCCTACATATTATTGGCCACATACTTGTTATGATCAATCTATAGTAGAATGTATTATGTTATAATGTGAAATATAACTAACCTGATAGAGCTGGATCATTCCGTGGGATGTATAGAAGATCTTCAAACAATAAGTGTGAAGTTTCTTTCCAAACATTGTGAGGACGCTCCAAAGAACCACAGAGCAACATTGTAATAAATAACCTCCTTAAAGAGTAACCAGTAGCCCAAGAAGAAGCTTCTCTAATTGCAGCTATATATTCCTTATCGTCATCTAAGAGGCCCAATGCAAAGCATGCTTCTTTGAAGCTATTGTAGATGACACCTTCAACTGTTCGTATCGCTTCAAAGGAAGATGGCCCACGGACTTGAGTTAGCAAAACCCGTAGATAATATAGTTCACCAGCAGAAGGGGTGACATGTGCAATTCTACCTACAGAGCCTCCTCTTTGCCTTCTTTTCCATTCACGCTTGTCTTTCTGGTAAACAAAGTAATTTGGGAACTCAGAGTATGTGAGAGTTCTGGCAAAACTATCAGTAGCATTAATCTTCATCCATGATAGGAATTGAGATTCACATACTCGGGGTTTTTCCAGTAATTCAGCAACATCCTCTGTGCTAGAATAGATGACATATTGCTGATTTAGAAGATGAAAGCTGAGCCTCTCAACTGCAGGGTATCTATGATGGATTGCAAAACCAAATATTCGCCATGAAGCTTCACATGCCGAAACATATCGACAGTTGTAATATTGTTGGATTTCATCAATGACACCATTGGCTGATACATGCTTGCTGCTGTCAAATATTCCAAGCACAACTCTATCATTGCCTTTGCTAATATACTTGAATAAGTATTTAATAGCGGTTGACTGGTTGCATTTCTCAACATTAATATGTGCTTGAAACATTTGCAATAGCTGTGGATTGTATGGGACGACATAACGGTTGTCCAATGGTATGCCCTTCAACTCGACAACCCTTCCATCATCTCTACGTCTATAAGTAGGGTAACCATCTTCATCTATTGTTGTGTGATTGTTGAACTTCTTCGGGAAATACTTGCTACATTTATTGTCTTTCATGCAAGGTGCATTACGTCTACTAATTCCACATGGACCATGAAGCATGAATTTCTTTACCAATTCATGAAGCAAGGGTGATTTCTCCTTGTCAGGTATTTCAGCTGAGATGACCTTGTCAATAGAATCTGGGTCTTTCATCTTGTCCTTATGATCTAAGAATAGAAGTATATGTGCGTGTGGAAGGCCCCTCTTCTGGAACTCTATTGTGTATATGCCTGCCACATATGTAAGTGTAATATATGGTTAGTAAGCAAACCGGACAATTGCAAGAAAATTAAAGCACTCTGACAATAATTCAGAAGGGAGAAAGACAATTTGAAGAAAAATGAGAAATTGATATATCTTACTTGCATTTATTGTGCCAAAAAAATTTTTTCCCTTCAGCATCTTCATCAATGACCTTAGCTTCATCTCAAATATGCGTGAAAGTACCATAGGACAATCCGAAGGATTTAAACCATGTTGATCACAATATCTTGTGACTTCAGGCCATGCTAGATTGCAAGTGAAAGTAATGAAAAGATCTGGATACCCAACTGTTCTACATATTGCCATCGCATCCTGGTAGTTCTGAATCATATACCTAGCCCCACCAGTGAATGAAGCTGGGAGCACAATCCTTTTTCCAGTTGAAGAAGCATTAGTCTCACCATTTATGACTGAATCTGACAAACCCTGATATAAATCAGCCCTCAGCTCCTTTTGGTGCGTCCTAACCCACAGTAATCTTTGTGCTTCAATCATTGTGTAACCATCAACAATGAATTGTTGCAAAAGGCGAGAAGCATGATGTAGCGTGGTTACTTCATTCTTTCTAAGCATCAATCTGTAACTGAAGAATTCACGTATGCTTACTCTTTTCTTCGTCTTTGTGCTAATTAATGTCTCTTGTCTATGTTGGACATCATCTCTATAGCCATCTTCACCATAAGGGAACAAAATAGGATACTGTAGAGGCAAATATGCTGCATGTAATTCATTGATTCGTTGAAGACTTCCTTCATGAGTCTCCACAATGATATCCCTCACATTGAAGTTCATATCAATGTCTCCAACAATTAATGCTGCAACTTCAGAAGCTGTTGGCAAGTTATATGTGCGACCATCATGTTGTCTGTTGCCTATCAAACACATCTTCAAGGTAGAATGGTTTGGATTTGAAAGAATCTCCCTGGCTAATCTGAATTGTTTCACAAAAGGATTACAATCATCCAGCTGGTCCTTTATCTTAATAACAATGTCTGGGTCAATCACGTTTTCCTTTTGATGTTTGCTGGTAAGAGGAAATGAATATCAATATAACAGACAACGCATTGATTTGAAGCTAAGAATAATTGAACTGAACAAAACATACCTGACTGCAGCTATTCGGTGTGAGATTTCATTATCAGTGTCATGTATATACAATTGAGAGTACACCGGTCTTGCACCATTAGGTGGCATTAAGTTGCCAATTGTGTGGTAGTTGATGCCAGATAAGACATAGGTATAAGGACCACCTCCAGAGTTGATAGAATGATCTATTCTCCCTCCCATTGATGTGAAAGAAAACATGTTGTTGTATTGTCTTATATTTGCCTTGAAATTCCTTGAAGCTCCTTCACCATTGTCAAAGAACAATTTCTGGAATAACGGAGGTGGCGGTTTCATAGCGGGTAGGACAACCTTCCCTCTCAAGCAACATAACGAAAATGTGTTGGCATTTCTTTGTTTCCTATCTTTCTTGACTCTTTCATTAAACCAAAGTAGTGCTTGGCAGAACTGACATTGATATATTGGATCTCCTTCATCTGGGGGAAGATTTCATTGAAAGATGTGGCGTCATATTAATTCTAAGCGTCAAGCATTAGAGAAGCAAACGGAGCATAACGGTTTTTTGGATTCTTTTTTGTAAGATATTGGAAATGAACATAACAATTTAGGCTTGACGTTACCTTGATAATCAATGTCGTCAAAGGATGTCGGACCTGTTGTTGCATTTCCTGTTGCCATTGTGGATTCTGACATGTATAACGAATCACCTGTTTTGTGATATCAATATATGATTAGCATGACCAGTGAGTGACCATGCATATTCCTATGTGAAAAACAGAGACGTAAGTGATGTTTACAACCTTTATCCACTTCTGTTTCAGATTCGCTGGTAAGGTCATGCTCTGCTGTTTCCATTTCGAAGTTGAACTCAATGTTCTTGTAGTATTCATCTTGAGCAACTAACAAACATAAGGAAAACTATAATGAATTACTGCAAATGGCAATGCTTCTCAAATAATAATTAGTTCAAGCTAAGCGTATATAAAAAAAGGTTTGCTTATTATATAATTAATGTAAAATCATAAATAATCTGTTAATCGATGTGCAGTTGGCTTGGTACATATTTCCTTTACGATTTTACATCGTTTGCTGTTACCCCAAGTTGTTTAAATAGATTGGGCATTAATAATGGTTATACAATGATAAAGTTTGCCACTTTGATTTCACATTCACTTTTCAGATTCTAGATTTCCAAAGGCAATGATGAACTCACACAATTTGGGTATGGATTTTGTGTAAAACATGTATACAAATATTAGCATTAATTTTAGCTTATTTATTTTTAATTACTGGGAGCGTTCATAATTTTAACTATTTCATGGTGTATTACAATTTTTATCCATCTGTATTATCATTGTACTTAGTAATAGGCTGTGAAATTTTTCTTCTCAGACAACCAATTGCAAATTTTTCAAATGCTCACACATACAATTCCAATCTTTTAAATTGCGAGGCTGTCAACAAATATAATTGGTGTACATGTTATGTTTCAAATACATCATACTTTCTACAACCAATATTTTGTGGTGTTTAGCAAAAAAAAAATTCAAATGGTACAAAATAATTATACTCATGAATAGGAAGGCAATATGAGTAGAAGATGTTTATATATCAAGCAAAAAATTAAGCAGCGTGCATCCACAGCTTCCATTTCCGCAAGACTAATTCAAAGAGAAACTTGCCTATAATTACTTCCATAGAGTTAGGATGTTGTGAAACTTGGCTAATGCGTAGGGCATACCTGTGATATGATTAATGTTGGAGGCATTTATAACATCACTTGTAGTGAGGGAACTTTGCCCCTGCTTCACAGTTGCATTCCTCTTGTTCCGTGTGCGGACATTAGGTTCTTGATTTTCCTCAATGCCTCGCCATCTTGCACTCTTTCGTTTATAAGGTTGTTTTGAAGAGTTGCTGGTGTTAGCAGCTGCAAGGTGAGAAATGAGTTCTGATGAAATTTGATTTAGGTATTATTCAAGACCAAAAGTGCAGCGAAGAAGATAACAGTAATATAACCAAGTTGTATGACCTTGAAAACGACCATCCAAGTTTGTCTGCAAGTTGGTTATGTCATGAAAAGGAGCAGACGTTCTCTCCCTAGCGTGATGTTTTCTCCACCGTGCTGAAACATCACTTAATACTGTAGTTGGCTGAGTGTGGGCTTGATTCTCTGCGTTGGGTTTTAGCCAGTCAGGAGGCACTGCATTTTCCTTCATCGTTGTGCAGTTATAAGGACAACCACAAAATGTCTCGACGCACCAGACGTGATGTGGTTTCTTTTGTCAAGATGAATAAAAGCTAGAGAGTAATAGAGGACTTGTGAAGTAGATCATTGTGGAAAGGTATAGCTAACTGCATTATGACTTGAAGCACAATATATGTTTAGCCGTGGAAGGAAGTGTTTTAGCTTATGGGGGGGAAGGAAGTGTCTTCCATGGTGAACCATGCAATTTTGGAGGCATGAAAAGTTAATTTCTGAGGTTGTGCATTCTGGCCGACGGTAGCACATGCTGTTAGGTTGGAATCCGAATAAGGTGTTGGTGTCACATATCCCGATAGAAGAAGGAATGATGATGTAGTTAAGACTTACGTAGACTGTGTTTGCTGTTCTCAGTAGGAAAGTAGGAATGGAGCATACCAAATAAGTGATTACTTAGACATGGAAACCATTTAGAGGTGAAGGAAGATAGTGACAGCGCATCAGATGAGGAATGCATCGGTTGAACCATTGTGATATATGATAGGCAGTAGTCTGCTATTTGATTATGTATGGTAATGAAACTTGCAACTATACTTGGAAGTTATAACCAAGGATAGCATATCAATGCAAGTGGTCAGTGAGCATATGTAGGCTACTATCATATAGAAATCTGGTTCTCTTTTTTTTACTGTCATACTTTACCTCAGCTCATAATATCTTAAGGGGAGGGTTAGTAACCATAGAGGAAACGCAATCCTTGTGTTATTAAGTAAGACGGGGCTCGGGTTTCAAATGTATGCCACAAGTTGTGCATATATTGATACATACCAGTGAAAGATAATCAGCAAAGCAAGCACATGATCTGCGTTGTTGGAGCTAATGGCATGGCACTATATAAATAAGGGACCGATGGAAATTAATTGGTTAGCCCAGACTTGTGTTTGATTGAATTCCAAGTTTGGAGGACTTTGATATAGTTTCGGATGGGCATTGCAATGGTTATTATTGCTCCGCAATTTAGATGACCAAATTTGGAAGTTTGATATTGAAGATTGCAATCACGCAAATACAAAGAGGGAAAAAAACTAAGCTTCCAATTAAACATATATTAGCTTCCAATGCATGATTCGATTTTGCTGATAGTGGATGAGATTTGTTGTTTGTCCCTTTCCAGTTTTTCCATTTCGTGGTCTAGGGCTGATTTACATTTTCTGTGTGGGAACCTGGATTATTTAATTGCAATGTTGCCCAAGATGTGGTGACATCCATAATTTTCTAATTTAGTTGCAATCTAGAACAGATACCATTAATTTGTTTTGTTGCCACAGCTGCTAAGTGTAGATCTAGCATTATATTAGTTTTATTTTACCTGCTAGTGGCGCCATTATCTTAAAGGACGGGCAGATTTTGCTATTTACTGCTATCTGGTCATCAAGGACATTAAAGTTAGACAGTTTCGTTTTATCAGAATAATCCTTGAATCTGTATACATAACGTATGGAAATTAAAATATAGGAACACAGCTGAAACATGAATGGAGATCACATATGGGATAGAGATTTGGCAGAGACGTCTGAAACATTCAACATTAATAAGTTCAAGGACAATAGAGTCATTTCGACCACGACAAGTGATAATCCTACACAACTAAAATAAGGGGAATACAATTTTGATAAACCAACACGACAGAAAAAGAAAACAATTCCAGACTACAGGAACCATAGTTTAGTTTCGACATAGAGTGATTTCATTGCTCTTGGGAGAACTCCTGACTATCTAAGTGGCACAGGAAAAACCTTGGCTAGCCAACTATTTTTCTTGTTTAATTGATTTCAACAGCCTCTGTTCAGGGCAGTTTTGGGACGCAGGTTGGATGGTAGCTGGAAGTTCAGTTTTATTAGCTCCCCTCTTCATGTTAGTCTTCCGTTTGCCTTTAGTAGTTGGCTGGGGGGCACTTTGAAAAAGGTCTATATGAGTCCCATCTTGATCATCTATGGTTTTTTTACCATCCTCGTTAAGGGCAGCAGTAGCAACAACCTCAGGTCCACCATCATCAGATGTATTTGTTGCATCCTAAGTTCAATGCTCAACGTGAGAATTGCATTGTAATCCAAAGGCAAAAAGGGAACAACAAATGGTTGGAGTCATTAAAAACCATACCAATCCTGGTTGTGTGTCTGATTGATGGCAGTCCTGTAAAATTAATGAGGGAACATATTATCATAATGTAATGACAGTTTGATCAAGAATAACATGACTTTGAGGTCAATGCAAAAAATTTCAGTAAGTGTGCACCTCAACCGATGCAGCATCAAACTCATTGAGAAGGTCTTCACATATTGCAAATTCACAGACACTGATGCTGGAGCCTGGGAATTTTCTGTTATACTCATTCAGTTTCAATTTCAGCAAGAGCTTGAGGCCAACAGGATCTTCCACCTCCTTAGGAAAGCCGGTTCCATGGTTCTTCTGTTCATCATGGTAATGTGGTTAAAAAATTCAAATTCATTGGTTGAATGGTAATGTAAATTTGTCATACCGCTGCAACATTGAGTTTCAACTGCAATGGCGTTTTATTCAATAACTGGACAGCAAGCTTGTCCCAGAAAAGGACAGAGTAGGAACCGGTTTCGTCCTTAACAATATAGTGGAGTTTCATTCTAAACAAAATGAAGGAGAGATGGTCAAGTATGTCTTGGTGCTATGACAACAGGTAATTTATAAAGAATTGAAGGGAAAATGTTAACAGCAAAAATTACTTAGGCTCAATTGATGCAGGTGTCTTTTTACAAACAGCACAGAACAAAGGGCTGTTAGGGTCATTAACATCTTTGGGTTTTGGTTTTGAAGAGCATTTGGAGCAACCATCATAAATCCAACCATGCTTGGACTCAAACTTGTGAATTTCACAGTTGACAACAAATATGCTCCCCTACAATAAAGTCAAGGGTAGACAATATCAGAATAAGGACCTAAAGGGTGGTTCATGAATTTGAAGAAGGTGCAAGAGTAGCTCACTGGTTTTTGATCCTGAATTTGTGAAATGGTCAGTTTGGTCTGGTTATGCAAAGATCCTCCAACAGAAGGTTGACTCATCTGTGATGGGAAAGATTGACTGAAGCTGGTTGTCATAGGCGTGGCACGATCTTTGACACTGAAATGAACCCAACATAAAGAAGGTATAGATGGTTAATAAGGCAATAGGTGATATAACATTGCAAGTAGATATTGTGTATGCATAACATGTAAATAACATTTTGGGGACCTTTCAATCAGTTCATGGACCTCTTTAATGGCAGGATTGAATAATGCCCTGGTAGCATTGAAGGAACTGCAGAGCTGTGGCCTATCTACACAACATTGAAGTGTAGAAATTGATGGTAACAGAAAGGGTAAGTGTTCGTAGAAGGAGAACAAACTTTGTTTGGGGTGCTGAATCATACTGTTCAAGAGCTAATTAGCCATGTCTTTAGAAAGTTAATTGTAATTTGTAATGAAACAGACACTTAGAAGTATGCAGAGTAAAATTGCTGCCATAATGTAGGGAAACGTAGCATTAAATGTAGTTACTGCTCTCAGTGGTTGCAAGCCGCGTGAGGTGTAACAGGATGACAACGGGCGAGTCATTGTTTTGCATCTGAGCAAGGTATGCATCTGAGGCACAGCTATCCCAAAGGACACACTCGATGTCATTCCCCCTACAGTGAAGTATTTATGAATTTAAAACAGATGCTGGTTATATAAATGTGAAAAGGGGAAAAATGATGAGAGCTGAGATCTTACTGAACATCCACCAGAACCATTCTCAGCCTGTACTTGGTCTCATCTTCTTTTTGAATCTCCTCTAGTGTGCCAATGGAACTGACGAATGCTAGAACATCTGTATGCAGGGCATTGAACAAACAGGTTTTTTTCATTTGCAAGATTAGGTTGAAGTAAGCTTGTCTGGAAAAGGAGCATAATCTGACCGATATACTAAGTATTAAGTAATGTTTGGATAATAAGCGGGTGTGTTACAGTACCGAAAAGGTAGTCAACTGTGGCATTGTCATGGAGTTGTATGATGTCAGATATAGATTTGAATGAGTATGAGTAAAGTGGAAGTGGTGCCTCTTCTTCACTGATCGATGTATGTGGAGTGAAAGTAAGTTTAAAAGGATGAACCGTAGGTCTATACTTGTAAGAGTTTTGGGAGACAATGAAGTTTGCAAATTCATAGGTATTGCCTTCAATGATTTCATTAGAAAATTTAGTGTGCATCCCTTTGTTGAGCACACTGGCCTGAATCTTGTTGCCCTGCAGTGAACAATAAGATCGGTGTGTAAGTATGCAAGGGAAAGTAGGTACATGGCATGAGGAAGTGAGTAGAGGTTCGCATGAAGGGATGAGAACTCACCTCAGCATCAAGCAAGAGCAGAGAAATGCAAAATAACTGTGATGGAGCAGCCTTTTGGTAGACGTTCCATTTCCTAAGAACTCTAACCAAGATGGTCCACATGTCTGAGCGATCGTGCAAGTCTTTGAGCAAAGTGTGAGCCATTATGTTGGAAAACGATTTGTTTTTGGGAGGAAAGGATGTTGAGTGAGTAATAGGTGGGTGGGGGGGGATTATAAGAAGAGGCAGGAAGTAGGTGGGCAGGAGTAAGGGACGTGCTTAGCTGAGTTAGCAAGCAGTAGGGGATTTTTTGGTGCAGGTAAAAATATAAACAAATTAGCCATGAAGCATAATCGTGGTTTGTGCTGAATGGGTCAGGTCAAATCATGAAGCAGATGACTCATCTGAACCGTTCTGCAGGAAAATGATGTCACCTTTGGGTACCTGGAACAATATCTGAAACGTTCTGAACAAACCATGAATATATGCAATATGACCAGAATAATATAACCATAGAGGGCACACTATAGGGTTAACGAATCAATAAATTATGGTTAGCTCATCCGTATATTATGCTATAGAAGGAACATAAGCAAATTAGGAGTAAAGTTTCATTAGCACTGTGTAGTCAAATAGCAAGCTGATGAGGATAAATACAAATAAAGATACTTAGAGTATAGGAGAACTTGCGTGCAGGAGGAACCGGTGCACAGTATTGCGACAGTTTCCTTCGGTAATGAACATTATTACAGAAAGGATGCAGATCGCAACTTCGTGACGGTAAACAGAATGGTAGGAGTAACATATTTAGCTAAGGAAGGATCAGAGTAGTCCCAGATGTCAGTTTTCATTATTTTAGAAACTGAACTTCCATGCCCTGAGAACCTGGGACAAAAGTGAATTTTTTAGTACCGCAAACAATGCCATGTGCTGTCAGTGTTGACTGGAAGGGATCATTCAATCATATTTTGGCATTAAAGTAAAGGCAAGAAGCATGTGGTCGATGTGAGCAGGTGAGGGTGAATCAAAATCACTGGACCATGTAGGGATAATAACATACTTAGGATTAAAAGGACTCTTCCGTTGAACATAGAGGCGTCGGTTTTGCGCATGACCTGTAATGTGCCAGGGATAAATATAATCAAAGTGAGCAGATAATGAGAAGTATGCGTGAAATAACATGAGGACAAAAAAGCAAGTGGACGATATGACCTCTGGAGGGTGAGTAACAATGTTGGCCTCAATGAAGATGGAATTGGAAGCACATGTGAGCAGAGAAGCGCAAAGTTCAGAAACGTTTTATATGCAACCGGAAATATGGAGAATGTCAAGAATAACCTAACCATAGGGGGCACACTGTAGGGTTAACTCATCTATATATTCTGGTTTAGAAGGAGCAGGATCACCTCTGTTGTCAAGCTTCATTTGCTATAGGCATAGGCAAAAGTCAACCTGATGAGGATAAATGCCAAGAAAGTAAATTAGAGTATATCGATAATTAGGTACAGCAGCTGGAAGATGGATTTGGCATAGCTGAGCGATTAAAGATGGACGTGACAACAGCTACAACAATACACAGATATAATCCCAGTATTTTGCAGACAGAATACAGGAAAAGCGAAAGGAAGCAGGGGGGCCACAGCCTATTTGAAACCCCTATAGGGAACGTAGACTCATGTTCTGGCACCCTTTCGGTCAACACGTTGAGGTTGTGCTATGACAGTATGGCAGGAACTTAGAACAGAAAGCTCAGATTGGAAGTAAAAAATTAATGCTTGAGTGGTCATATCAACACCTACGTGGCGGGATTAGGAACATACAACACACAAAACAAACAAAGTTGAACGGACTTGCTTGGAAAAGTAAGGTAGAAACCATCACGCAACTGATTTCCACTTCCAAAAAAGTTGAACGGTGGGTGCCAGATATGTAGCGTTTAGGGTAGAGGCAGGGACTGCAATGCGTCAATAAGGTCTGCAATATCAGAAAATTAAGTGCATATCATGGAAATGAGCATAAGACCAAAGTTGACACAGTAAAAGCAACCAAAGCTGTATTCATGAAATCGTGTCAGCTCCTCCAAGGCTGTGGTCCTTCGGTCACTGCACACCCTCCCCCACTATGTTTTCTTGATTGGAATCTCACGTCTATTTAAGCTGATCAGTTATGGGCTGATGGGAGCAGAAACTACATTTAGATAAGATCAGCAGAACTATGGATGCATCCGCACCTCAGTTAGTGTCTGAGATAGCTAATATACTACAACGATGGAAAGTCATGAGGGTCCGACATGTTAGGCTGCGGTGCGGACCGTTCGAGGTGACTGAAGCGGTTGAGAGGGTTGATGAGGTTAGGAAGATGGTGATGTTTTGTCCTAGCGTCAATGCCTTCGTTGAACACGTTAATGTGTTAACCCATTACGGCTCGAAGCTGATGACAAAAAGGAAAAGGCCTGTTTTTGTTGGATCACACCAGTGGCATGGACGACGGTACTTATTGTCCAAATGCATCTACGGCCTGTTGAAGGAGGAAGGATTTAGTAATGAAGAATGGGATGGGGTGCATTTCCCAAGATGCAAAAGGAGGGTCATGAAGGTTATACAGGCAAGAACGGGGTTCATTCGACTCCAAAAACCGGAAGAGGGCTACCGACCATTGATAATTGAAGATTTCAGCGAATTCACATACCTGACTGTGACGCCGGTCGGCCCCACGAATCAGAATGACGGGAACCCGAACGACGGAGTGGCGCATGTTCCAGCTACACGGGTGTTAACCACTACAAACGGCCAAATCTTAGACGACGCTCCAGATTATGATGACAGAATGCAGCTGCCGACAGCATCTGAGTTAGGGTGGGAGCTAGGTTTTGTGACCGACTAATAGTGGTGTTCCAAGGATTACTTGTTTATTTTGCTTCTGGTTCAGAATAAATCACAGTTAGGCCTCTCTGTTAGTGTTTCCCGAAATGGAGTGTTTTCTGTCTTTTATGGGATGATGTATTAACAGAATCACAAATTTAGTAATTGGCTTTTCCAGTTAGCAAATGGTCATGGGCTTATATGCTGTTAACCAAGTCAAATTGGGCTTATCGGTTGGCCGACAGTAATAGGCTTTTGTTTGTGAACTTTTCCATTTGGGCTACATTAGATGAAATCTGATTCCAACAAATGGTCACAATCCCGCTTTGGGTTTTGCTGCTTATAAATTTCTATATATTGTGAGCATATAAGCCCATTACTAACGGACGAACCCACCTGTAATGATTGTTATGTAATGTTAGTTACTTCACGTGGGCTGAACTAACTCAGGCTGAACGTAATACGAAGTTGACATCCAATTGAAAAATGCGCTTATTGGTCAAATAAGATGTTAGACAATATCCCAATATACACGACTGAACAGAAGCCCCAGGTTCGAGCAAAAAAAAACAGAATCACCAGGCACTGTGTATTCATTTCCATAGCAGATATCATTTTACATCGGAGGTTAGAAATAAAAACTTCTGTTTCACATGACGCACCGAAGAAGCGCACAAACTCAGTTTCGCTCGTCTTTAGATATTAGGCATCCCCTGTCCAGACTTGACGCAGGAGAGCAGGACACTTCCTCCGAGTGACAAACGACGGTGAGCTCACTTTGTTGTTCTGTTAACCATTGCTAGAATAAGAAAAATGTAAAGTGAGACCCCACGGACGTGAAAGTAATAAAGGCTAAGGGGGAGCTTTGGGTGTACATAAACGGGACTGAAAATCAGAGGGTGTGCCCCCTGCTTAAAACCGGATCTTAAAACAGAGGAGGCAATGATTTATTCAAGACAATGAAGAACGGCTCATACCTAAAGAGGAAACATTTCTGGACGACGTTAGCTTGGTATGTGGAGGAGAGAAACAGCACCCAAGTGCATAAATACAAAGAGGACGTTGATTGCTTAAAATGGGAGTGAAAAACAGAGGAGGGAATGAGTGATGTATAAAAGGATCATCTGGTCCATATCTAAAGATGCTTGAAGAGAATGACGATCATGGGTTATATAGGAATGAATGAAGATACTTTAGGCGGGGAGTTTCAAACTTGAAATTTGAATTGAGATAGCGGAACGTGTGCTGTCGGATAAGTCCCTTTCTGCTGGTTTCGGCTCACACGTAGCCCGAAATATATGGTATTCAGCTTGTGAACAGTAAAATGAGTGTGAAGCTGATGGATAAGCCGTTGAAGCAGTTGGCTTGGTGGAAGAGATTTATAAGTTATATTGATTGAAACTTATGGGCTTGTGGCTTATGCCATGTTACGTATCGGTTGTTGGTCGTTTTGTTTTTGTTTTTTCGTTTTTTTGGTTTTTTTTTTTTTTGGTTTTTGATGCAGATCCTCTCTAACTATTGAGCCAGGTCTTTTGCCTTGTTGTTCGTATTTTCAGGATCATGCTCTGTGGTTGTAATCCTGTTCATCGTCTTTTGTTGTTACCATGCTTGGAAGTTGGAATTGTGATCCTATTCATTGTCTTTTGTTTTTGTTTTCTACATCTGCAACTTGTAGGTATGTTTGGGCTTATGTGCATGTATGCGTTTCATTTATTTTCTGAGTCCAGAGCCTCTACCAATCAATGAATATGACAGTGGGTCTAACAAAAAGAGTCAAAATTTGAATCAACTGGTAAAGGGGTCGGACATTTTTATCAAAGGGAGAGGGCTCGATCCTAAAGCTGGTCGTGGTGCTAAGGGAGGCATTATAGCCCTTGGGTGCCTAAGCAAAAGCCTGAGGGTAATTGACGGCTCACCCTACCCAATATTAGTATGACCTAGGAGGAAGGTAGATTTCACTCTACCCTTGGATCATGGGTGAGCCTAACTCTTTTCCTAAAATTTTTATACCAAAAAAAATTTTAATCAACTCTTTAAAATAGTAAAAAAAAAAATTATTATTTTGGGAGGTTTTCCTTCCACCTAGTATTTTCTCCCCTTATTTTTCTCTCACTTTTCCCTCCATCCAAATATAGGTCAAATTAGTGTCTAACAGTGTCTTAAACAATACTCATTTGATCCTTAATATAAGATATATTCTCAGAGTTGATCTTGATTTTAAATATAATATATAATTTTTATATTTATCAATCATTTTCTAATTTGTTCATATTGATGATCCTACAATAATAATCAAGAGGGAAAGGGAATTAAAGAGATGAGTAGGGTGTTTTTTTATAAAATACATGTTATATTAACAAACTTAAATAATTTTATTAATCTAATCACATCATATAAATATGTCTTATATTAAAGATCGGAGAAAGTATTATTTTCAATGGAATGATACCTGTTCCTCAAAAAAGAGTCTTAGGATTCTCGGGGTTTCTTGTTTTTTTATCCAATGTTGTAACGTAGTTTTTTTATTATATGATGGGAATTAAAATCACTTTTTCTTTGAAAAAATTTATCATGTTAGAAATTGTTCGGATTAAAAATTGCATCCATAAGTTTGGTGGAAAAAAGGATATTCGTAAGTCAAAACAAAACTTTTCTCACACAAATACTTCATACATTGTATGTAAAAATTTTGAACGTACCTAAAATATAATTGACTTGCTGAAGTATCACACGAAACCAAAACACCAATATAGACTCTGATTATATTACATAACAAATACATCAAAGAGATGAGAAGAATAGAGCACTCTTATGAATATGATAGGACGTTTTAGAGCGGAGAGAACATTTGTCTGCATGTTATTCGGATTACCTACTCCCTCAATTAGACATACTTTATACAGCATTTGCACAATCGTATATGAATAGATATAACTTTTGAATGTACGGTTACATTTGAATAAATATAACTCTTGAACCATAAAGAAAAAACTCACTCTTTAACTCATATTTCTTATATTTATACAATAACCCCAATTTACATTAGGCTTAAACTATAATCTAGTAAGAGTGGATAAGATATATAAGATATTCTCCAAAAGTACTGTAAATTACTTTTGGATGGCAACTTCTACTGTCAGTCTAAATAGACAATTAGTAGATTGCCCAGTGTGCAATAAAACAAACAGTACCATTTCATTTTGTGTTCATTTGAGATAGATTATTTTTTACCTATAAGTGCTTATAAATCCTGATTTATGATATACGAGGTAAATATGTGAGAGGAGTTTTGTTTCGACTTACGTAATAAGGATTTATTATCCAAAAATAAATTATGTCAAACACACAGTGAAGTCATGGAGGATGGGGAATATATGAATCTAAGAATAATATCAAAGAAATACCACTTCAACATGCAAGCGCGTGCGTGGCCGTGTAAACTAATTAAAAGTTCAATAATTTTATGACACAACAACACCAGATGAGTGAACAGTAAGAGCTTTTTTCCTCTGTCGTGATTCCCGTTGCAGTGCAACGGTAACCTTCAGCGTCGACGTTCGCCGGTTGGATCTGCACCGACGAAGCTGCTGTTTACATCTACAACGCTGGGAGTCTCGCAGCATCATCGTCTAGTGTTGAGGAGCTTTCTCTCATTCGACATTAGGCTCTGTTTCTGCGGCACTCTGTTTTTTCCGGCGAACTAAACTTCTTTTGCTGAGCTCCGCATGTACGCCGTCTTGAGGATCTCTACAAAGGAGTCTATTTTTCATCTTGCTTCAGTTTTTGTTTTTAAGTCGGAAGTTTCTGTCTCAGTAAAAATCTGTCGTCGTCACTGTTTTCTTTGCTGTTTTGAAGAACGCTGATCTTTGGCTATAGTTTCAGTTTTAGTCATCGGTGATCTGTGGGATGAGATGTTTTTCTGGCTTTCCAAAGTTTTCAGAGATTTGTGTGTAACCTAAGAACAGTATGGGAAGTAATATACGTGAACGGGATAGAAGTTGTGAGAGAGTATCTCCGGTGCCGTCGTCTGAAGAACAAGATGCTATGGTACGAAGCCGAAAGAAAGTTAGAGATGGGAAAGATGAGTTCTCTGAACACCAATCCCTTGTACCAAGGGTGGAGGATTGGATGACTAATGAAGAGGTGGTGGAGGAGGTTTCTTCACAACCGAAGAAATCTTACAAGGAAGCTTGTGTCGATATACCGATGGCGGGAGATATGTCTGACGAGGAGGAAGAATGGTGGTGTGGGGATGGATGGAAATCAAGAATTGAGGTTGAGATCACTCAGAAAGGTCCAAATATTGTTGTCTCACCGGAATTTCATCAAAAACTAACAAAGAAATGGAGGACTTCTTTGATTGTGAGGCTTCTGGGACTATGGTTCGTGAAGACAACTTGGTAGAAAGTTGCAGCAACTATGGGGTCGAAGGGGTGAGGTAACTACAATAGAAATTGGGTCTGGATATTTCTTGGTTCGTCTAACAAGCGAGGAGGATTATGAATTTGCTTTGACTGGTGGCCATGGTTATACATGGAACATTACCTAGCTGTATAGCCATGGAAACCTGAGTTCGATCCTGATGCTGGGGAGGTACCGAAGATCGCAGCATGGGTACGTATTCCAAAACTTCCAGTAGATTTTTATGATAAAGGTATTTTATACGTGGTGGGTAGTCAGATTGGAAGGGTGCTTAAGGTGGATAATAATACTTTGAAACAAACAAAAGGCCATTTTGCTCGATTATGTGTTGAAATAGACCTGAATTCGCCGTTACTCCCATCAATTATGATTAATGGCAAGGAAAAAAAATAGTATACGAAGGTCTACACCTGATATGTTTTTCATGTGGGAGGTATGGGCATGGATCCGAACATTGCTCACGAAAGAAAGAATCTGGACCTTCAGGAGTTCAAAGTTCGGAGACTGAGAATGATGGAAGATTGGTGGATTCGATGTGGACTAACCATAACCAAGAAGCCATAACCTATGGTGAATGGATGGTGGCACCTAGACGTTGAAGGATGCTGCGTGGTACTGGAGGAGAATTGAATATTAGACAAGGAGGGGTTTGTGATTTGCATAGAAACAATAATGGTGGAGGATCAAGATTTGCAGCATTGACAGATGAGAATACGGAAGAGAAAGGAAATGAAATCACTTTAAGGGCACCCAATAATTCGGCACATGATGCTACAGAATCTTCACAAGTCCGAATTATTAAATCATGTGGGTCCTTGCCTAGTAAGAAGAAGCTTGTGGTGACTAATCCTGGGATTAAAGAAAGTGTGGTGGAACGTAAGACGGGTTTGGTGAACCCAATGGAACATTATCAACAAGTGAAGAATAAAATGGTAGACTAAGATAATTCTAGTTTGACCTCAGAAAGTGGAAAAGTCCATAGTGCTATGGTCTTGGCAAAAGGTATTAATGAAGGAAGGAAGAGTGTCGCGGGTTCGTCTAAATTGCAACCAATTAAGGCCTATTCGGGGACACCTTTAAAATCTAAAGGTGTGAAAATTCAACCACCAAAATCTAATACAAATAGTGCTTCTGACCCTATTGATCCAGGTGCAGCTAGGAAGATTATCTATTCAACTAGTATTAATCTCCCAAGTGAGGTGGGTGATGTTGTTATGAAGGAGTCAGGTGAAGGAGCATACGGGCCTAAGTCCCAGTAGTGTTTTCCTGAATATTTGGGAAACCTTTATCTTTTATTATTTGTTTGATGATAGTTATGACATGGAATACTCGGGGTGCCGGTGGTGCCTCTTCTCATCGTTTAATCAGTGACATTATTGATAAACAAGGAGTTAATCTTTTCGCTCTTTTGGAACCTAGACAGGCGGGAATAAAAGCAAAGTTATTGGCTTGGAAGATTGGATGGTCTAATATGCATGTGGTTGATGCACGGGGATTTAGTGGGGGCATTTGGTTATTTTGGGATTCAAGTTGCAACTTTTCGATTCTTTCGGCGGGTGAGCAATTTGTTCATGGAATTGTTAACGCAGGTAAGGATAATGAATGGTCCCTTACAATTGTTTATGGACATCCTAATATTTACCTGAGGCGCCTGCTATGGTCTTCATTAAGAGACATTAGCCGGGTTGTTCGTGGGGGTTGGTTGGTAGTCGGGGATTTTAATGCTGTATCGTGTCTTGAGGATAGATGGAGCATGAAAATTCGAGAAACCAGTGGAGTTGACAAATTTTTTCGGGAGTGGATTACTGATACTGGATTAATTGATATTGGCTTTAGTGGTCCTCGATTTACATGGGGGACGTCGTCTAGTCAAAGCAAAATTGATAGAGCATTGGTGGATGGCAGATGGCATACACAGTTTTCAAATGCTTCGGTGCTTCATCTACCAAAGTACAAATCAGATCATTGCCCCATTCTGGTTAATACTGACAAGGTTGCGCATGGTGAGAATAAACAAAGGCCTTTCCGTTTCTTCGCCCCTTGGGTTATACATGATGAATTCTCAGATTTTGTTAAGCAACAATGGAATGTTAAGGAAGATTGATGTGGATCTTTAGAGAATTTTACTGAGCAACTGAAAATTTGGAACAAAGAGGTATTTGGGAATTTAATTTATATGAAGAACAAGCTATATAGATGTCTTGATGGGATTAATATCACAATTGCTAGAGTTGGGCCATCAGTGAGATTAGAGAATTTGCAATGTGAATTATGGAAGGAACTTGAGAAAATCTTGGCACAGGAGGAAATTATGTGGATCCAATACTCTCGTGCTACTTGGTATATTCAGGGTGACCGAAATACAAGATATTTTCATTCAAAGGCAAATGGTCGAAGAAGGAGGAATCGGATCTTAGCTCTTAAACTTGATTCTCAAGAATGGTCTTATGATGAGCAAGAAATACGAGAATTTGGCAGTAATTTTTTTGAAGATCTATATACAGACATAAGTACGTACCAGGGGTCCTTGGTGTTTGGGTGCACTTATCCTGAGATTGACACAACTGATAGATGTGCTTTAGGAAGACAGGTTGATGAAATGGAAATTAAACGAGCTCTGTTCGATATGGGTTCTCTAAAAGCTCCGGGTCCAGATGGGTTAAATCCTCTTTTTTATCAGAGCCAATGGGATACGGTTGGTCTTTCAGTGACATCTTTGATTAAAAGGGTATTTTCTAATCCGGATTAGGTACATAATATTAATGATACTCATGTACTTATTCCAAAAATTGATCATCCACAATCTTTCCGTGATTTTCGACCAATAAGCCTCTGTAATGTAGTATATAAGATTGTTACAAAAGTTATTTCAAATAGATTAAAATCTATTATGCCATTGGTTGTGGCCCCGAACCAATGTAGTTTTGTGAAGGGGCGCCAAAGTACTGACAATATTATTCTAGTGCAGGAAATCATTCACTCTATGCGGAGCATGAAGAAGAAGCAGGGATTTATGGCAATAAAGATTGACTTGGAGAAAGCATACGACCGAATCAGATGGAGTTTTCTTTTCGAATGCTTGAATGAATTGAGGATTCCTAAGTACCTCTGTGACGTCATTCAAGCTTGTGTATCTACTCCGCAAATGCAGTTACTTTGGAATGGTTGTGCTGCAAAATCTTTTTATCCTTCCAGAGGAGTTCGTCAAGGAGATCCTATTTCACCGTATCTCTTTGTTATTATGATGGAGAGGTTGGGGCATTTAATCCAAACTGCAGTAGAAGATGGAGATTGGAAACCTTTTAAGTTGTTCAGGCAAGGTACGTCTATTTCTCATGTTTTTTTCGCTGATGACCTTATTCTGTTTGCAAAAGCAAATATGGACCAAGCCGGGGTGGTGAAAGCCATACTGGATGATTTCTGTGATATTTCTGGTCAGAAAGTAAATAATGCAAAATCGCACATTTATTTCTCCAAGAACGTGGGTAATACGAGAAGAAAGGACATTAGTGAGTTCTTGAATTTTTCCTTGTCTTCCAACTTGGGAAAATATTTAGGAATGCCAATCTTGCATGAGCGAAGTACTAAGTCCTCATACAGATTTATTCTTGATAAGATGAATGTTCGCTTGGCAAGCTGGAAACCAAACATGTTATCGATGGCAGCTAGACATACTCTAGTATCATCAGTCATGTCAGCTATGCCATCCTATGCAATGCAAACTATACCCCTCCCACTAGGTACCTGTGATGAGATAGATAAAAAGTGCAGGCAATTTCTTTGGGGAAGTACATCCACGAGTCGTAAGCCACATATGGTGGCTTGGGGTCGTGTGTGCTCTCGAAAAAATGATGGTGGACTAGGCTTAAGACAGGCAAGGCTTCAGAATCAGGCATACGTGACGAAATTGGGGTGGAGCTTGATACACAAACGAGATACACTGTGGGTTCGTTTTCTTCGGGAGAAGTACAAGACGGGAAGTGATTTGGTGCCACAAGTAGAAAAAAGACGGTCAGAATCAAACACATGGAAGGGGATTAGACAAAATTGGGAAAGTGTAACTGAGAGTATTGCCTGGAAGATTACTGATGGAACTTCGGTGTCTTTTTGGCATGATCTATGGGTCCCCCATTTTGACATATTGGAGAGTTTGACATTTCAACCATTAACAGATGAAATAAGAGAATGGAAGACGGCCGACTGTATTACTTCATCGGGTCAATGGGATCTGGATAAGTTTGGACATTTATTACCAAAACATGTCGTCGCTGCAATCCAAAGAGTGAATATTAACCGCAATACTAGTGGTGATTTTCCTATTTGGAGATGGACATCTGATGGTAAATTTGCACTAAAAGAGGCGTACAAGAGGTTAGCTGGGCAAGGTGAAAACAGTTCTTGTTTCGGATGGAGGCTTATATGGAAGCTGAAGGTCCCTCAACGTTACAGAATGTTTTTGTGGTTATGCGCTCATGGTCGTTTACTTACTAATTTGGCAAGAGCTCAACGGGGAATCCACACAAATGGGATGTGCCCTACTTGTCAAGACAAGACTGAATCAATTATGCATGTACTTCGAGATTGTGTGATGGTTAAAGATATATGGAGTGAGACATTACCTCATCCATGGCATCGGCATTTCTTTGGCTCAAAGGATAGAAATACTTGGTTAACATGGTGTTTACGCCGTCGTGATCATGTGTATGGCTACGAGTTTCGACATTGGTTTACGGTACTATGCAGGCACATTTGGTTGGCAAGGAATGACCGTATCTTCAACAATAAACAATGGAATAAACAGGAGTTATTGGCACGTACTGGTTTGGTGTTGTCTTGGGGTATGTCTACCCACATGCAACCCAGGTCTTATACCGCAACAAGAATGGGTTGGCGACCTCCACCTCCTGGGATGGTTAAAATTAATACAGATGGATCCAGGAATGAAGCGACGGGATACTGTACCTGTGGTGGGGTGATAAGGGATGAACAAAATGGATTTATTCAAGGGTTTATGTTTAGAATTGGAAGCGGGTCGGTAATCACAGCAGAGGCCTGGGGAATTTTGTGGGGTATGAAATTAGCTTGGGACGGAGGATTTAGGCATATTATTATTGAGAGTGATTGCAGCGAAGTACTGGATCTTATTCAAGGAATGGTACCTGATGAACATCATGATGCTACTTTAATCTTGGAAATCCAATCGATGCTGAAACGTGACTGGGAGGTGGATATTCTACATTGTTGTAGGGAGGCGAATAGGGTGGCGGATTACTTGGCAAACAGAGCATGGAATATGACGGTGGATTTTCTTGTGGTTGACAGAGAACCTGATGAAGTCAGACGACTAATCATGGAAGATGTTGCAAATCATTATATTTGTACTGAGTTAGTAGAACAGAGCCTGTAGGGCTATACCTTCTCTTTTACTATCAAAAAAAAAAAAGACAGGCCAATCAAATGGCAAAGAAAAGAAATCATTTTACTGGCATTTAAATGCCACAAAAAGAACTATAATAATTTTCTTGAAGGAAAAAACTATGTAAATTATAATTATAATTTAGCCTCATATAATCATTGATCATTTCCCTCGTAAAATACATGTAAGTAAACAATGCTTCCAAAAACATCATGCCACGTGAATACCGCTCATTAAAAAAATCATCTTGGCAGTATTTCTTATAATCATTATTATTAAATTGCCAAAAAGGTTATGTATAGATAAACACAAATACCTCATGAGGATGAAATAGCAATATAAATATTCCTTTTGTTGATAAGATCAATATATAATTATAAAATGCATATATCATATATGTATGAAGTTGTTTTATTATTAACCTAAAAAAGCAACATTGATAAAAAAAACATTTTGATACGATACTCTCAAACTCATTTATCTGTAGTATTGGCTAAAAAACTATTTATTCTAGAATTACAGAAATGAGAATAATAATTATATCTACTTGTTGATAAATCACTTTCAAAGTGTAATTATTTGGAAATAGACGACACAATCGTCTAGAAAAGCTGCAGAAAGTTGGAATGTGATTCTTGTGATCTATATGAGTACAAGTCAGATTGTCAATGTTTAAATCACATCCTATAGTTACATTTTAACTAATTTACAATATATATATATAATGAATTAGAATAATAAATAATTTTTTAAATGAAAATATTCATTGATTTACATTTTTAGGAAAAAAAAGTAATCCTTATTATCATACAATCAGAGTAAATAAAAGTAATGAAATCATAATAAAAATAAAAATAAAAATATATATATCAGTGGATTTCTTTTCATCAAGAATTAATATAACTATTGGCCAAAAAAAAAGAATTAATATAACTAAATGAGTCATCATCTATTTAGCAATCATGTGAAGTGATAGCCTTGTTGGAGACACAATTTTAATTTCTAAAGTTTCCACGTGATGCGTGAGTAATTTTTTAAATAAAAAAGTTTGCCCCTCGAGCTATGAAATTGACGAGTCGATTACGCTTTCTCTAACATCGCCTGTTAAAAGTCGACTTGTTGAGCCTATTGGGCCCTTTGGGCGTATTATTCATGAGCACTTCTGGGCCTTACTGTAACTCATACGAGGTTAATAAACTCACAATTGTATAAAAAAAAAGCACTCAGATAATGATGATGAATGGCTTGGGACTATGGGATTTCCTTGGTGTTGCGGGAATCGTGATTTATTTTGGAGTATTGGAACGTTGCTTTGTTAATATTGACAGGACGTGCATAGAAATTGGGTTTAGAATGTGTTTAGATTAGTTTTTAGATAATAGTTTCTAAAGAAAAAATGGAGAATAATTTCTGAAGAATAGATTCTGAGAAAAAAGTAATCTTGATAAAATGAGAGTGTTTGGGTATAGTGATTAAAATAACTTTTTTCATGGTCAAATTATTAAAAAGGACATTAAATTTTGTGATAATTACATATAAAGAATAAGGTTATATTTTATGTATTATTTAAGGGTTAACGTTCAAATTTAACAGCCAAGTTTTTTCTGAGGGGCGTCTGGCACAAATAAGTTCTGAAATATGCAAAAATAAAAATGAACAATTAAAAAGGATGCAAATTTAACAAAACCGTTTGACTTAACGGTGTTAAATTATAAGAGAAGAAAACCCCTAACAGCATTAAAAAGGATGTATTTTAACCCATTATTTAACATTAAATTTCATAATTAATACCAAAAATGAAATAAATTTGTCTACTGTAATATTAATTAACTTAAGTAATTTTTCTAATATATCGTATTAAATAAATAGATCTTATATTAAGGATAAGAGAGAGCATTAAAATTTTAAAATTTAAAACAAAAAAGAAAAAGAAAAAAGGGGGAGCGAGGGGAGAAATTCGAAATTCTTAAAAAAAAAAAAGATGAGAGAGAGTGGTGTGGGGCCCACCAACAAACAAATGAACAAATGAGATAGAGGGTGGGCCCCACAACATGAAAAAAGTATTAAAAAATTAGATAATGAAAAACTATAGTTTTAGAGAAAAAAGGGATTTTGGGTTTTTGGAGAGTGTTTAGGTAATAATTTTTGAAACCATGGTTTGCACTTCAAAAACACTTTTGTTTTTTTTTGGCCGTTTGTTTATTCAAACACACACTTGGTATAAGGGGCTAGTCCATGCATCAATGTTTGAATAAGATGCACATATTTTTCTTTTACTCGGTATAGGTATTCTTCTATTAAAGATATTATGTTTGAGATATTATCGAACACTAAATATAAGCACATCTCTCTTAATTGGAATTTGAACCTTGGTTCGTCACCTTATAAGACAAAAATGTTCACATTTAATATCTAACAATATCTCAAATATAATTATTTCTAACAGAGGATGCATGTGCCTACAAAAATTATTATTATGTCTTGTATTGTATTGTTAGTTGGATTCTTGATTCTTGGTTTATTGCGCTTGGGCCTGTTGGGCCTTGTGAATTGAATTACGATATTTTCTAGCCTAACTATGGCATGACTCACTTTTAACGTTTTTTTGTCTGATATTTAATGTAAAACCTATTTAATTAATTTGATTAGATTAAAAAAATTAGTTAGATTAGTTAATATGGCATGTATGCACAACAATTATCTTCCTTAATTCCCCCTTCTTACTTAATTATTGTTGAAGGAGTTTCAAAAAAAGAAATTAAGAAAAAAATTAATAAATATGTCTTACATTTGAGTCTTAGATTAAGGATTGGAGGAGTATTAACAATAATATTAGGCTAAATTATACATTTGACCCTTTAAGTTTGCGTCAAGTTTCATTTTAGTCATATAAGTTTATAAAACACATTTTTAATTATTCAATCTAATCACTGGTAGTCTCATATAATAAGAAATGATAACTCATCAAAGTAACGTTATTTTAATTCTAGTTGGCTGCCATATCAATTCAAATTTGTTAACAAATTCATATTTTAATAATAATGGAGAAAAACTCTCAATTTTAAATCATTTTTTTCATTCGCTCTATATTCCTTCTTCGGCCAACACACTTCTTCCTCTATGAATCATTTTTCATAGCAAGAGCCAAATTTCTTCAACATGACTTGGTTCTGATTTGTGAGTGCCTAATATGCTTCTTCCTATTCTTTTTTATTTGGCTGACGTAGGTAATATGCTTCATTCATACATGTATTTGGGTTTCTCATAAACCTAGTAAGAATTCGTTTGATAGAGCCAGTAAAATGAGTTTAACCCGCTGGTTCAGGTTGGCCAGCAAATCTTTCTTTCTTTTTTTTATTTTAAATAAAAAAATATAGTGTCAAAACAAAAAGGACTAATAGAGTGTAATGGGTCTGGCTCGTTTGAATCAGGGAAAAAAAGATAAGAAAGTGTAATGGGCCCAACCCCTTTATATCACCCAAAAAAAAAGAATTAAAGAAGTGAAACAGGTTGAGTCCCTCCTTTTTTTTTTTCATAACAAGGCCTAACCAAAGAAAAATATAATAATGTGTGGGCTGGCCCACCGACCAACACATACGGGTAGGGTTGGCACTTTGTCAGCTTTTGAAAGTGTGGGCCTTCACTGCATAACTCACGGGCTAGCCCGCATTACTAGCTCTATCATCTTAAATGATTTAAAGCATTGTTGTCAAACTCACGAGTTGACTCTCCGAGTTTACCATTTTTACGTTTCTAACTTATAAAATCGAGCCGAGTCATTGGTAAACTCATAATCTTTGTAAACTCGATTAAATTCACGAGTTTATACACCGAATTTACCGTTTTTAAGTTTTTAGGTTATAAAACTGTATTAACGCACCCTTAAACTCGTGTTAACTTTGTTAATTTGATTATACTCAACGGCTTTATATATGAATTTTATAGAAATTTCTTTATTAAATACGATAAATTATGAATATTGATAGATTTAATTTCAATTATTTGGATTTAAAATATATTTAAATCAAATTGTTATCAACTTTTTATATTTTAATTATTTAATTATATACTAATAATATTTATTTAATGATAAAACTAAACTCTTACGAGTTTACGATACGAATTTATATCACCATTACGATTTTATTTAAATTCTTGAGTTTGACAACCTTGATCCAAAATAAAAAATTCTTTTTCAATAGTTACATTTGCTTTATCATTGCTTTTTGTTCATATCACTCTGACCAGAGCTGGTAATTCGGGGCGGGCTGGCGGGCCAGCCCGCCAGCCCGCCCCTTTTAAACGGGTTCGGGCCGCCGGAATGGCGGCCCGATTAAAAACGGGCTAAACGGGCTGAGCCCGTTTAGCCCGCGGTCAGATGCGGGCCAGCCCGCGGGCTGGCGGGCTGGCCCGTTTATTTTTTTTTTATTTTTTTCTCAAATATCCTTGGTCCCTTATCTCATTTTCTTTGATGATATGTTTAATTAATTCCCCATACCTTTTATTTGACACTTATTTTCATATTATATTAATTTATTATACTATTATTAAATTAAAAAGAGATGTATTTATATAGTTTTGTGATATAAATAGATGGAAAAAAAGGAAAGTAAGAATGAAATTGATTTCTTAACACAAATGTATAAAAAAAAAAGAAGTGTGATACGAACGGATGAAAGAAAAAAAGATTAAAAATTTAAAAAAAAAAAAAAAAATTTGGCGGGGTGGCGGGCTAGCCCGCCAGCCCGCCTAAAAGGGCTCGGGCTGGCAAAAGCCAGCCCGCCTCGCTGCAACCCGCAGCCCGCGCGGGCTGGCCCGCAACCCGCGGGCCAGCCCGTTTTCCCACTACTAACTCTGACGAAACTTTTCAAGCTGCAGTGAGAAATTGAAGTCTCAAGAATTGAGATTCCAATTAAGCTCTGTCCCAGTCGCTTAACATTAGAGATTACCACCACATTCGTATGATTGATGAATCAGATGCGATATCCCCTGATACTTTCGGACATAACCCATTCAAACAAGAGAGTCAATATGATCTTTCAAGTGCTTTTATGTGAATATTCTTCATCATCTGCCAATGTTGTAAATATTGTGTTTAATTGTGTCAAAAGAAGAAATCTCGTATAGGTTAAGATTAGGAATGTCTTAGTGTGTAATAAAATAGGAGTTTGAGTTAATAAAAAAAGCTAATAGGAGGAATTAGTGAACTGACCATTAGAGCTTTAATGTATTTTAATTGATCAACTTTAATAACATTAAATGGTTTTATTATATTAAATCATCATTACTTCTTATTTTGTAACTGATATTTTAATTCTCATTTAAGCCATCATTAATGGTTATTATTGCTGCTCAATGGTTGCATGATTTCTACCTATAAAAGGCAATATATAGAGCAAGGTCAGTAGAATTAAGGTTAGAGCATCGAGGTTAAGTGACACTGAGCTCCTCTCCTCTTTCTTCTCTTGAATTACACTGTTATCTTTATGTTGTTTTGGTACTCTGCCTTTTATAGGAATGGTTTGTTTTATCCTAAAAAGTGTTGTTTTCTAATTTATTAGGGGGTTACAAAATATCTTCTCACAATAAGCTTTTGGATGTAACTCGAACTATACGCCTTCTGCATTTTTGCTGGTGTTTGTTGGCGCCTATAATTTATAGGGTGCAAGATGATGACGCCAACACCCAAATCCTAACAATTAAATTTATTAAATTTTGGGGTTTATTGAATTGGCTTATGCGAATACTCTGCGGTAGGAGAAGGGTTCCGATAGAGAGGAGGAGAAGTAAAAAGTAATCAAAAACTTACATTTTTCCTATTATTTCAATTAAAATTTGACTTTGTTAAAATATTTCAATTGATATAGCAGCTAATTAGAATTAAAAAATGTAACTTTGATGAGTCAGCATCTATTAAATAAGACTGATAGTGTTAAGATTGGAGACTAAAAATGCATTTTATAAACTTAAAGGATTAAAATAAAACTTGATACAAACACAAGGGACTATACATATACTTTATATAATATTATTTTCCCATGAGCTATCATAAATTCACAACAAGTAAAATAGTTAGTTATCTGTTAAATTTAGCAGGTAACAATAACAAGCGAACCAACAAAATTATAAATTTGTTATAGTACTTCTCTCATCTTTAATGTAAAACCTATTTATCTAATTTGTAAAGATTAATAAAGTTAAATAAATTACTTATTTATAATATATGTGACATGATTTTTTAAGATTTTTTTATGAAATATTATATTATATATTAATTTATAAGTTAGGTAATTTAATCTAAAAAACTGTAAGAGATAAAATGAAAAAAAGTTAGGAACAAAATTCATCCCCAGCTAAATCCTACATTTATAACCAGAGTAGCAGCATGTTTGGAGGAAAAAAAAAATCTATCATCAACTTAAAATAAGTAATGTTTTTTTTAAGGTATTAAAACTCAGACCGGGTATTGAACCGGTCGGGGTATTGGGTTAAGAGTCAGTGGGTCAAACCGGGGCCAAACCGGTGAGAAATTGAATATTTTAGGCTTATTAATATGAAATTCTAAGAAAAAATATTTTTAAAAAAAAGTGAACCGGTTTAGGCACCGGTTCCCGGGCCGGACCGGTCCGGGTTCCGAAACCCTAGTTTTTTTTTCAAGTTTATATAGATCAAGGTTCAGGAACCCGGACCGGACCGGACCGGCTAGTCTGGACCAGAAACCAGCGAACTGGCTGGTAGACCGGTCTAGTTCCTAGTCCGGTCAGGGTTCCTATTTTTATTTTTATTTTTATTTTCTTTAAAATTTCATATTAATAAACCTAAAATATTCAATTTCTCACCGGTTTTGTCCCGATCTAACTCACTGACCTTTAACTCAGTATCCTGACTGATTCAGTACTCGGTCTGGATTCATGAACCTTGATATAGATAGAAGTTCGTTCAATTTTAAATATATCACCTTGATAATTAATTTAAAGAAATTAAAACATTAATTAAATTTGTTATTTTTAAAACAATATGTATTGATTACTCCAAAAATACTCCTTTTGATAATTTAGTAAATTTAATAACTTCACTTATCAAAAAAATAATAAATTTAATAACTTAATTATCTCTCGTGGCTTCTAGTGACGCGGCAAGAATGGTGGGAGACTGGGAGTATATATTGATGTAAGTGTAGTCTATCACACAGTAAGTCCCATTTTTCTTCCTGAGGAGTGTGTTTCTCAGAATTTAATTTATTCTTTTCCTTCTTATAAGGATAAGGTCGTTTATTATATGGGCAAAGGAGCAAAAATGCCCATGATTATTTGCAAAAGGAGCAACAGGCACCATATAAAAAATTTTGGTTCAGAAATGCCTATGTACATAACAAAATGGATCATAAATGCCCATGATCAAAAATTGAGGTGTCGATGCTGGATGAACAGACCGATTCGGAGTGATTTCTGGATTTTGAGGTGATTTTTGGCCCTTAGAGTAAAATCAGACTGAAACACTACTTTATTTTGATTGAGAAAGTGAGCTTCTGGATATTTTTCTTCATACCTCGCAACTTGAAAGAAGCCTCTCATTCCATGGGTAACATAGGAAGTAGCAGCGCTAACGGCCGTCAGAGAAGCAAGAGCAGACAGAGTCATCCGCCGCCACTGCCGGCGGTTAGGCCTCAGCCAGAAATCACTCCGAATCGGTCTGTTCATCTAGCATCGACACCTCAATTTTTGATCATGGGCATTTATGATCCATTTTGTTATGTACATAGGCATTTCTAAACCAAAATTTTTTACATGGTGCCTGTTGCTCCTTTTACAAATGATCATGGGCATTTTTGCTCCTTTGCCCTTATTATATTAACCAACAACTTATTTATATGATAAGTCCATTCATAATGCACATGGTCAACATTATAATTTTCTTAAAGGACACGTACATGAGCACGTGTCATGTGAGTAAAATATTTAATTTTCATTAAAAGTAATTTAAATAATACGGTGTTAATTAACAATACCCATATTTTTTTTTATGAAGTTTAATCAAGACAATTCCGTAACAACAAGAAACATAGTTACAACGTTATATCAAGAGAATGCGAGGATGAAAATGAATACAAATAATAGTAAAAAACCTGGTGCTGTTTATGTTGAGAGCAACATTACATTAATTGTGAAGAATAATTAAACCCATAGAAGGCTGTCCACATTATATTATGTTAGAAGAGAAGTAATTGTGAGGAATAGACTGGAGATGATAATGAATAACGATATTCTTTTTTATTTTTGGGCCAAAAGTAACATTTTATTAATATCCAAAAAAATTATTTCCCACCCCCAGCTTAAGCCCGCCAAACACTCAAAAAAAATCCTAACAAACAACTTGACACACATCTCACACAAACTAAAAAAAAAACAACAATCCTAATCAGTAAAACTATAAAACCAACGACAGCTATACTGATTGAAGAAATCAGATTCAACAAATCAACCAATATACCTTCGTTTTTCAAAGAATTATGAATAATGATATTCATTCTCATAGTTTCTCCACACCGAATTCTTTCATAGTCTTCTCTCTCATCCAGGATTCATGAATCGGGACAGAACTGGCTGGTCCAACCCTGAAACCTGCCAACGAATTGGTCTGGTCTGGCATCCGGTCCGGTTCACTATTTTTTTTTAAGATTTCATATTAATAACCCTGAAATCTTCAATTTCTCACCGGTTTAGTCCCGATCTAACCCACTAACCCTTAATCTAATACCCAACCGGTTCAATGCCGGTCTGGGTTCATGAACCTTGCTCTCATCACAAGAATCCTTCTTGCTTTGACAGAGTTGAAAAAATGCCAATTTAAACCTTTAAAGGAATCAGTATAGCTAGATACAAGGTTCATAAGAAATTCTTTTCATTTCAAACTCACATGTAAATGTTTGAGCAGCCAAAATATGCCCCATCATTTCCCAAGTAGTTAATCTACTTTCTGCATTATTTTGAGGGAATTCCCTTGTACAGACTTCTAAATTCTTGATACACAATTCAAAGCTGTTACCAAATATGATAACATTACTTAATAGATTTGGTTTCCAATTTGCTTCCAAGAGATTGTTGTATAAGTTTAGCTCACAACGTGGCATAAAAAACATATGCTCCCTCCTGTCCTAATTATAAGATAAAGTTGACTTTTTTTGGAGAAATTAAGGAAGCCAATTAAATTATTTTAGAGTATTAATATTTTTATTTTTTTTTCTCCAAACTAATTAATTTGACTAATAAATTAATATATAATCTAAGGATACTAAAAATATAAACATTCTAAAGTAATTTAAATAGCTTCCTTAATTTCTCCAAAAAAATCAATTTTATCTTATAATTAGGACCGGAAGGAGTAGTTGGTTTCAGGGCTTGTCTCCTTCCTTCTTCGTTGATAGATAAGACAGTACAACACTACAACCAAAAGATTTCAAAACTTGAATTTCAATCGCCGAAAGGATAGGATCAAATACTTGGATATCCCCAATCCAAGTAAAATCTTGTTGCATTAATATTGCAAAAGACTAAGCTGCAATTTAGGATGTTTACGTGTCTCATTCGAGATACTGCCAATACCATAAATTATCATTTGCATCTTTGACTCTGATCCCAAAACCCTTCGTATGCATTTAGAAATCGGTTTTTCTTTGTAATTCATTCTTGAAATCACAATAAAATTGAGACATCTCAACTTCATTTGTAAACGTTTTCATTTTGCACATCAATTCTGCTTGATCTGTCGGAGTCGATTATTCTACTTTGTCATTCTCGGAGATCGTTGACATTTATCCAGGTTTGTTCTTCTGACCAGAGAACAAAGTGTATAATTAGAAACAAACTGTATAATTAGAAACAAACAGTAGCATATTACTCATCTTAATAATATAAAAGAATGTCACAAAATCTGTTAATATTCATTATATCATACAAAGCAGGGTAAATTAACAGTATATTGTCAGTTAAGATATTATCAACATATAATAATTAACAAGACAGCGTCAGCATATCTAACATAATAAATTAAACATTCATCTATGCTCTTTATGATATACATGCATGAATAATCACTTTACTTTTACAGGTTGTATGCAATTATAACAAAATCTGTGATAAAGAAGTCCAAGCGGACGTATAGTTTTTTTCTTTTTTCTTTTTTTGATTGACATACAGTTTAAGAAATAACATCAACAATCCAACACAAAGAGGAAAGAAAACACACAACAACAAAGAAAACTACGAGACACCTATATCTGAAAGTAACGTAGAACGAATGCACTCTGGTGGTTCACGAAACCAGACAAGCCCTGTAGATATACCCAGTGATTCCTTAGCTAAAATATCCGCCACATGATTAGATTTTCGTCCACACCAATCCATTGATACATCCCAGCTTCTATCTAGCATATCATGAATCTCCCCGAGTAACTGAGCTTCCATGTGATCTTTCTCCCAGCCACCCATTATCAGCTCCAAAGCCTCCAAGCAGTCCGACTCTATCACTATTCGCCGCTTCCTCGAATCCCAAGCCATCTTAAGCCCTATCATTACTGCCCACACCTCAGCATGAAGACTAGATCCTCTACCCAAGCCATACATGAACCCAGTCAGCAAACTGCCCTCATGATCCCTCACAATCCCTCCACACCCCGCACGATCGCCTCCCGAACTACATGCGCCATCCACATTAACTTTGACCCAACCAACATATGGAGGTTTCCATGATGTAGTTACTCTTGTCTCAAAAGAAGACTTACATAGCGTCACATCAGCCCATCTTGTCTGAGCTCGGACTTGAGCTATCAACTGATTAGCACCCGAGGTCTGACCTTGAAATACTCCAGAGTTTCTATTTAGCCATAACTGCCTACAAAAAATTGCAAACCATACCTGCCAACTCACCCCTTCATAGTCTTTTCTCTGTAATAAATTCCATCTTATCCAGGAGTTTATATCCGTAAACTCAAAAAACTTAGTGCTCTGCGCGGGAGAATCTAAAATCCTCGCCCAACAACCTCTTGCTATACGACAATCTCGAAGTACATGTAACACACTCTCAGACACCCCTGCACACAAAAAACAATCCTGCTGTACTTGCATTCCACACACTGCTCTCCATGAATTCGTCATCAATCTCCCGCGAGCTGCCATCCACAGAAAAGTTTTGCATCTTTGTAGAGTACGCAATTTCCATATTCTTCGCCATAACCCAGATTAGGTGAAGGCTGCTCCCCGGCCACTAGTCCATATGCTGACTTGATAGTAAACTCCCCACTATTTGAGATCCGCTATATGGGTATATCCTCCTCAGTTCCTCGAGCAGACGGTATGACCCTCCGTAAGGCATCAAGCACAGAGTAAGGTAAGAATGAATCAAACTTCGCCCAGTCCCACCCACCTGACGCGGTTACATATGTACACACAGGATCCACTAACATGTCATCCGGAATATCTCTAACACAATAATTCACAAGACTATCATAATGCGGAAGCCATGGGTCTGTCCAGAAGAGCACACGGTCACCCTTTCCTATCCGCCATCCCACTCCTTGCTGTACCCTTTCCCAAACGTGCCTTATCCCTTTCCATGCCTGAGAACCACCCCTCGCATTATTTATGACGGGCAAAATATCTTCCCCACATTTATATTTTTCCCGCATAAACTTCACCCATAATGTATCCCGTCGCTTCACAAGACCCCACCCTAGCTTCATCATGAAGGCTTCGTTCTGTTTTCGAGCATGACGTAGACCCAGGCCTCCTGCATCCTTTGGCTTACATACTTCATCCCATTTAACCATTGAAGGCTTGCTACTCATACCAGAACTTCCCCACAGGAAACCCTTACACTTCTTATCAATTTCTTCACAGGTAGCTGCTGGTAACCATGCTGATTGCATGGCATAGCTGGGAATTGTTGAAACTACTGAAGAGACAAGTGTATGACGGGCAGCCATTGACAAGGTATTCGCCTTCCAACCCTTCAAACGGTCTTCCATCTTATTTACTAGGTACTGGTAGGTATGCTTCGACACCCTGTCATGATGTACAGGAATACCCAAATATTTACCAAGATCCGCAGTCGGTGTAAATTCAAGAAAGCGCTGATCTCCGTTCTCCTGGTATGGCAGACGTTCCTTGAGAAGAAAATCCTGGACTCTGCTCCATTAACTCTTTCTCCTGATGCAGCACAGAAATCATCTAGGCAGGCTTTAATAATTGCTGCTTGCTCAAGAGAAGCCTCAGCAAACAGAAAAAGATCATCAGCAAAGAAAAAGTGGGAAATTGCCACCCCATGCTTCTTTAACCTGAACGGAATCCAATTCATCGCGTTCACCTCCGCTTGAATAAGATGAGCCAATTTTTCCATAACAAGTACAAACAAGTATGGAGATATAGGGTCACCTTGCCTAACACCTCGGGACGGGTTGAACGTTAGTCCAGGCTTACCATTCCACATAACCTGCATTTCAGGGGTAGTAAGGCATGCAATTATTAAATCTATAATTTAAGATGGGAATTGTAATTCATGTAACCGTGCCACCACAAAATCCCAACGCACACGATCATACGCTTTCTCAAGATCAATTTTCAAAGCCATAAATCCCTGTTTCTTCTTCGTCTTCTTCATCGAGTGCACAATTTCTTGGGCAAGGATAATATTATCAGAGCTCTGTCTCCCAGGTACAAAACTACACTGATTTGGTGAAATAATTTGCGGCATAAGCCTCTTCATCCTGGTGGCTAGGATTTTTGTAACAGCCTTATAGATAACGTTACACAAACTGATTGGTCGAAAATCCCGAATGCACTGGGGGATCTCAATCTTGGGGATCAAAACGATATAAGTCCCATTAACCCTTCTAACCTCATTAGGCCTACAAAAGATATCCTGAACCATTTTCACCACCATCTCCCGTACAGTATTCCATTGGTTTTGAAAGAACAACGAATTCAAGCCATCTAGACCAGGGGCTTTGAGAGGGCCCATACTAAATATTGCTTGTTTCACTTCTTGTTCCGTAACCATTGCGCCCATCATTTGTAACAAATTTACAGAAATCAATGGATAAGTACCACCGAAATTAACTTCTCCACTCTGATTCTGTTCCTCGATGTAAAGATTTTGGAAAAAAGTAGTTCCTTCTCGTTTAAGATCTTCCTTACTATATATCCATATCCCATCATCATTTTTAAGCGCTTCCACTTGCTTTCTCCTTTGACGACTATTCGTAACTGTATGAAAATACTTCGTATTTTTATCCCCCTAAGTATACCAGTTACATCAGGAACGCTGCAACCACATTAATTCCTCCTGAACCAAACACTGTTCTAGCTCTTCCCACACCAACTTCCTTTTATTATCCCCTTCTGGTCCTTCATTTAACTTTTCCAATTTGTGAAGCAAATGAGCTTTCCTGTGATTAATATTCCCAAAATTCTTCTCATTCCATTCTGTGACCTCCGCTTTGAACCCAGCAATATTTTCCTCCCAAGATCTAGATAACCTCCACGAATTCTCCACCACAGAAGAAAAGTACTCATCTGTAACCCAGGGCGCAAAGAAACGGAACGGCTTCCGTTGCTTACATCTAGGTCCTCTCACCCATCTTATTAGAAGCGAACAATGATCAGACTTGTATTGTGGAAGATGCAACAAAGATACATTGGGAAACATATCGAACCATTGCTTCGTTGCTATAACCCTATCAATTCTGCTTGCCGATCCATTCCTCCTCCAGGTGAATTCTGGTCCTTGAAAACCCATTTCTTCCATCTCACTTTCCCTCAACCATTTAGCAAATAAATTATCATGGCGACCTGGTGCTTTTGATACAGACCTTCTATCTGCATCCCGTAAAGTTGCATTAAAATCACCCCCACACACCACTTCGTCACACCACTCATCCGGATTAAACTGAGCTGCTGCCATAGATCTCTACGCTTCAAGTAGTTTGGGTGTCCATACACCACCGATAAATCCCATCTCGAATTCTTTCCTTCATTAAAGACCCCATGAAGAACCTGTGAATCTTTAAAATTAACCTTGAAATCAACATTATTTTTCCAAAAACACCATATTCCACCACTGAACCCATTCGCCTCGACTACTTCCACATTCTCCATGCCCAAGCGTCTACTAAGCACTCCTGCCTTCTCTCCCTTCTGCCTTGGTTCAAGGAGAGCTAAGAAATCAAATTGATATATCCGCTTTAACTCAAAAATCAACCCTGCAAAAAACTTGCGCCCAGTACCCCGAGAATTCCAAATTAATATATTATAATCCATAAAAAAATTAATAAGAATTTTAGGCCCCAAGTTACTGCTTCTTAACGCTGGACTTCACCACATCACTCATCTCTGTATCACCCAAATCATCCATGATAGGATTCTGGCGTACACAGAACTGTGCGTTACTGCCTTCTCCAGGATCCCATTTATTTGTAGCCCCCACATTAGACTCATTCTTCCCTTTCTTTTTGTTCATATTCCCTTGCTCCTTCTCTCGAGTCTTCATTGCTATATCAACAACTTGCATCATACTTCTATTCTGAATTATAGGCTTAGTGGACACTGACCCAAGATTAACTTGCTATCGGTCTTGGCCCCACTCATACTCAATTCCATGTTGTTGCTCTTCACCAATCCTAGCCGCGTTTTAGCCTCTATGATAACACCCATATTAGTTGGTCCCTCCTTTTTATTAGCTTTTTCCTTTATATCCATCGGTGATATGCCCATATGAGCTGTTCCCTCCATTTTGTTAGCTGTTTCCTTTATCTCCAGCGGTGATATGCGCACTTTCGCTTGGTTGGTCCCACTCACACTTTGAATCTGGACATCATTGGCAAGACCGGATAATGGCGCCTTTTTCTCCACCATTTTCGCCTTACTTTCCTCCACAGCTACATCCTGATTCATTATTTCCTTCAAAGGCTCCCTTTCCACCAAATTCCTTGACTTTCGATAATCACTCACCATCTCTTCCTTAATCAACGCATCAAAACGTGCGCCTCGCCTGTCCGAAACAGCTTGTCTCCGATCACCCAAAGCAACGCGTGGTCGATCTTCACGCTGTCCCACTATACCAGCAGAACCGTTCGGCCGGCGCTGTCTTCTTGTTCGCTGGACTAAGGTCCAATTATCAAAGCCCTCTCCTTCCATGGCCTTAGTCCCACTACTCGCTCCATTCCCAGTTTCATTCCTGACTCCAACCCCAACCGAAGACTCCTGGCTTGCTTCAGTGTTCCCAGCTTTCTCTCCGGACTCACATTCCACACCCAACTCAGTATCTTGGGAATCAGCCTCTTTATGTGGACAATGATCTTCGTCATGACCATACCTCCCGCATTTAAAACAAATGAGATGTATACCTTCGTACTGAACACGGGTAACTCTGCCATTGATCAATATGAAAGGCCTCAATGGTGCAGCAAGATTCAATTCTACACAAAGGCGAGCAAACCTTCCTTTCTTCCTCTTCAGCGTGGCCACTTCAACTTTAATCACTTTTCCAATCTGTGAACCTAAAACAAATAACGCTCCTTTATCATAGTAATCTAAAGGAAGCTTAGCAAACCGAATTCACGCAGCAATCTTGGTCACCACCGCTTCATCAGGGTCAAAGTCTTGTTTCCACGGTTGCACCGAAATATAGTGGTCAAATAGTAGCCATGGACCTCCGGTGAGTGCAAGATCATAATCTCTTCTATCGTTGAATTTCACCACGAAGAAACCAGCACCCACATCGATTGGCTCAACATCCCCGTTCTTAGCCCAGAACTGTTGAATTTTTGTTGCAAAATAAACAGGTTCTACCATACGCCCCAGCAGCTTTACTATCAGTGAACTATGCCACTGCTTAGCCAACCTATCCCTTTCTTCCAGCGAGAAAATCACATTCGGACCCAAAGCTGTCATCTCGACCTTAATACGATCCTTCCACCCATCCCCACTCCACCAGTCTTCCTCCTCTTCTGTATCACACCGATCCTGTTATTTGCTTTTTCACATATATAAATATGTGTATAAATAAATTAATAAACTACCCCAAACTTTGGATCCCTCACAATTTGGGGATCCAAGGTTCGAATTCTCGTTGGGAGAGATACCCATATTTATTGTTTGATAGTGCCTCAAATAGGATTACCTCCAGTAGAAGGATATATATACTTAACAAAACAAAATTAATAAACTATCCCAAGCAGCTTAATATGAGAATATTGAATATGAAACGAGGTTAACATCAGGAGACAAGTAACTCACATAATCAATTATTATTCATATATACACTAATATGAAAATGATTTAATTAAAATGAGGGAGAATCACTATAAAAAAACATTAAATTAGTGATGGAATTTAGCTATGGAATTTCTGTCACTAATTAGTTTAGCAATGGAAATTAGCGACGGAATTTGTTCCGTCGGTAAAAAGACTATTACTAATTAATTAGGGACGGAATTTTAAATTTCATCACTAATTTAAGACGGATTAGCGACAGAATTTTCCGTCACTAAATTCCGTCTCTAATGTATTAGAGACGGAATTTACTAATTAGCAACAGAATTTTGGTCTCTAATCTGTTGCAAAATATTTTTTTATATAATTTAAATTGCCACGTGTCCTCATCGGCAGCCGCCACGTGTCCCCGTCAACCACCACATGTTACCCTCCATTGCACGCCACGGGTCCAAGTCACAAATTGGTTGCATTTTGTGATCAAGTTGGGATTTGAAGCCTTGACCTCTCACGCGTGTGCCAGTGCCTTTGCCAGTTGAACTAAAAAGAACCTATGTAATTTAAATGAAAAATCATATATATATATATATATATATTTTTTTTTTGCTTTGCAAACAAAATTAGAAATACAAAATTTAATCTATTATTAAATATTTGAATTTAGTTTTCTTATTTTATTTTATGTAAATGTTTTACCTAAATTTTTATTATTAATATCTTTTTTATTTATTTTATGATATATTTTATTTTTTGTTTGCATTTACAAAATTTTTATTTTTATTTGTATATTTTTTTATTTATTTATTATATACTTTTGGGCGGGGCGGGCAGGCTTGTGTGCCCAAAAATATCTCAAAAATTGAAAACTAATGAAGTATTAAATAATAATAATAATAATAATACAAAAAAAGATATATAGTTTGGTATTTCAAAAACATATTTTATACTATAGTCCTTTTAAGATTTTATTACTTAGATTTGATTCATGGGCAATAGAACAAATTAATTCAATAGAGATTATTTTTTTATTATTTGAAAATAATTTACTTTTCAAAAAATCAATTTACCCACTTCTTAATTAAATATGTGTATGAAAAAATATGCCTATATACCTGGTAAATACAAAATATGTTTATTCATTGAATGGTAAGTAAATACTTGTTCAATTATATATATATATATATAAATACAATTATAAACACATATTGGGCAAGGCAGCACACCTTGCCCGGTGCCCAGCCTAGCCTGGTATTTGGCCCGGCCCGAAGATGCCTAAATGATTTATGGGCGTATTTTTTAGGGTCGGGATGGGTATTTTTTTGTCAGGCTCAAGCGGGCATTTGGGCCTCATGAATACCCCTATCTTATACATTTAATATTTTAGAATCGAGTCAAAAGCCGAAACGACACGTTTTACGATACATGTCTAAACAAAGAGTTATAAAACTTTGAGGTAGGGACATTATCCTTCACACATTATGCCATAGTTATGTGATTGTGTGGATGCCATTGTTTATAAACACTTTATTAATCAACATGATTTGCCTATAAAAGGGCAGTTAGTGCTAGAAGTGCACTTACACTGGGAGTTGACAAAAGTCCAACCGGTGTAGATTGTGGGGTTGGGCCCTACTCATGTATACATGACGATGATGTGTTTATATTATTCATTAATTAGTGCATACCTTGGCGCATGTTATATTTACTTTTCGCATTCTCTATGAACGATAACATGTTTCTACTGGGGTTCTTCAGAATTTCACTCTATTTTTAAACAAACACTTCAGCGGGTACTAGTGGGTCAAAGGGCAAGGACGTAGAAGCCGGAAAGTGAGTGGCACGTGTCTCGAGGCGAGGATAAGATATTGGTTATATTTAGTCTATGTTTTGGATATTTTGAAGAATTTTGTAAATATTAAGTGTCCGCTGTATTTGCTATATTTCGTATACGAATGATATCAGTATTGTAAACAAATAGTTTTATCAGTATAATTGTATTTTTCTGTATGCCCATAAAATTCTGTCTTTATTACTTTTCGATTATCAAAATAAAAACAGGTGTTGACATGTATATAACTAAACTAAATATAAATTTAAATATCATTGGATAAGAGTCAAGACAGGACTAAACAAAAAACTATTATTGGACAAGATATTGTGAATATCAAGGGAGGCGGTTTTTTCTCTGCAACGGGAGCACATAGTATTGCTGTGTTGTCAGCACAATTTTCAACCGTTGAAATTTAATTTAAATAGTATATTTTTCATTTTTTAATGTTAATTTTATAATAAATAATTTTTTAAACATCTGATGGTTAAAAGATTACTTCATTTTTTATTTTTTTCCTTTTAAAATTAAAATGATTTAAAATATAAAAAATTATATTGCAAAATATGTATCACCGGAGGTTTAAATAATCCAAATCTCTTAGTGAGTGTTTGGGTAAGCTTGAAACCGTGGTTTTAGAAACATTTTTCTGCAAGTTGAGACAAAATTCTTTTTATATACTCACCTTATAAATTATAAAAGTTATTCTCCAAAAGCTAATTCAAACACATACTTATACGCATATGATTTGTGAAATTGAATGTTTTTATTTAATCAGTTTTATGGGATATTGATGCAGGAGATGGATGAGTATTGAAATTTGAAATTATTATGCCACTTTATTCTCATGATGATCGGTGATTGAAACATATGCCAAAAAAGAAAGAAAGAAAGAAAGAAAGAAAGAAAGAAAGAAAGAAACTGGATGGAATCGAATAAAGAATATAAGGAATTAATATAATATATAAATTCTAAAATATATCATAACATTCAGAAATTATGAACCTTTTTTTTTGCCACGGAACAAAATTGAATATATTGAAATCCACCGAAAGTTACAACAATGAAAATTACAATATTTGGAAACCAAAACGAACAACTTATAAACTAAGAACACAACTAAAAATTTGAAACAAACAGACATTGAATCTAAAAATATAAAGCCAACAAAGGTCTTTCAAAGTATCAAGAACACAAGTCTTAAACAAACAAATTATCCACAACATCAGAGTCCCAGAAGGACCACCATTGTAGTAGAGGTCGAAGTTCCCAACACAAAGGGTAAGACCATCCAGAAAAGCTTTGGCAATCCAATCGGTCACCAAATATGCTTCTACGAGAATCCATCTGTAAAAGAGGTTCCTGACAATTTTCCTTGAGACAAGGTAATACTTAAGGAGGTCATCAATAAAGACATTAGCAGACAGTGCACAGTAAATATGGTAATAAATGAAAGAAACACAATTCCATCCCAATGATGACCAGCATCGCCATACCCACTGAACAGGCACACATTGAAGCCAAATATGAACAGCATTTCGAAGAACATTGAGCAGGCAAGTGTCAACCCAACGAAGCACAGTGTGTACAGGCCCTCTGACCATATTCAACTTGATAATTCTATCATCTAAAAACCATATGTACCAATTCAGAGCAATACATCTGGCCATCCTACCATATTCAACTCCCCTACCCAATTCATCAAGAACATAGAGTGTATGATTTGACCAAGCATAACCAGTGTTTAAAAACTGAGCAAAAATATACTTCACCCCGGCCCCATACTAATACCCATGACTCAACATAACCATATATTGAAGCAAACTTCAAAGCCCTAAAATTTGAGATTGGATCGGATGCTTGGTCTCTTTTCCCCCAAGAGACCTTCCACACCATTGCCATTACGACTAATGCATCAAGGATACTGGAATTTAACATAAAATCCCTGTTGCCCAGAAGTGAACTAAAATAAAACCCCTGATCATATAAGACAAATGTGTTCGCAACCAATATCATCAAATCTTCAGAGCCATAGACAAAATAAAGCATAGAGGAATCAACCCTAAGCCAAACGGTCCTACCAAAATCAAAACTCAAGCCTAACCAGCCGTTGTTGGGGAAAATTGACACCTTAAGCAAATCACATACCTCATGATCATCGAATCGACAAATTGATACCTTTGAGACCATCTGTGACCTTGCCTTAGGTTTACTCAGAGTGGTTGAAGGTAGCCAACTGCCAGCCTCCGTCGAGCTCCTTATTTCGCAAGGGTGGAAAGAAATCCGCCGTCTCTAGCTATTCTTCACCATCAGGAGCCACGGGGGAACCCACCGGAGGTCTTCTTCGATGCGCTTCATAGAGGATTTAAGCCTTAAAGCCTTCACGCCTCCCTCCTCACTTCTTCTCCACCCACCGCCGACGCCGGTTTCGCTTACAACCAATGCCTCCACCGGTCACGACATAGGGGCTACTCAACAGGGGAAGACAACCGTATTGAGAGAGACGAGATCTACCCCTTATCAGGGTCGGCTGCCCCTAGAGGAGATCGCGCCCACTTGACGGAAATCGCACAAACAGCGAACCCTAGCAGAGGGGAGAAAAATCGCACATGCAACGAACTCACTTAGCAAACTTTGACACCTTTCTTTTTGTTTCATTCAGAAATTATGAACCAGCGGCATGAGATTTCACACTTCGAATAAAAATAAAAATTATGAGAAGCAGCTACTTTCTAGGTAACAAAAGGAGAAGCATATAGAAGCCAAGTTGGCATTTTATAAGTAGTAATTGTTTTATTATTAATAATAAGACTAAATTGTCTACTACTCCTTAGTGAGTGTTTGACAATTACCCAACCTAAGTTTGCGTAAATCGAGATAAAATTCCTCTCACACATTTACCTCATAAATCGTAAAAGCTATTCTCAAAAGCTAATACAAACACACACTTAAACTTTTATGTCATCTACGTATAATCTACTTCATGTTTGAAACTTTACCATAAACACCTAATTTGTTTGTTCAAACAATAAACCGCTAGTTAGACTCTTAGTGCGTGTTTGTTTGACTGATTAAGAGCTCAATCGGACGTACACAGTGATTTATTCATTTGCCCAGTGTTTGTTTGGATGATGGGCTTTAAGAAAAAAGTCAAGAAAAGTCCCTATGGACATAAGCTCAAAATTGGAGCTTACTCAAGCAATGGCTTCTGTTTGGAGGCTTGTGTGTGTGTGTGTGTGTGTTTGTATATAATAATATTAATAGGAGTATTTTCATATCTTTGGGGATCAATAAGGTACTCAAAATCACTTCTAATCACAAAAATTCTTTTATGAAAAATGTTCTAAATAGTTTTCTCTTTCTTTAAATAGTAATCTTCTGCTAATTAGAGAATACTCTGGGATAAGAGTTTAGGCAAGTTTTGAGTTTTGCCAATATATGACTGTAGAAATGTAGAGAATAATTAATAATTAATTTTAATCATTTTAAATTTATTATTTAGTTGTTTTATGATTTTATAATCAATTTCTTTTATAAACATGTCATAAATTAGTTTCTATATGGTGTTTTTACCGATTACATTTAGTTTAACTAATTTATTTGGATTATTGGAAGTATTATTGAGGTTTTAATTGGTTTATTTTGTTAAATTTTGAGCTATGTGAAAAGATGAGTTAGGATTTAAAGTTAATTTTTTCACTTTTCATTATTTTAAAATTTTTTCTTTTAAATATCATAAAAGGCACTTATATAAAAGCCAAACCAAATACACAGTATGTGCCTTGTGGTAACACTGTCACTATTGGATGGTTTGGATCAATTTATCACCAAGAATCCCACTTTAACAAATGAGAATGAGGTGGAAATGACTATCTTCGTAAGTGCCTTTTGCATTGATGGTTATAACTCTTAAGCCTTTTATTTAAAATTTAACCATTGCCCAATTTTCAAAGTTAATTTTTGGGAAAATTGTGAAAAAATCCCTCCGTGTGCAAATATCTTCCCAAGTCTCATTTGGCAATTAAGTTGCCAATGAGGTCTTTTTTTATAATTATCCCTTCATTTTTACAATTTTTTCTCTTAAATAACACAAAAGCCACTTATGCAAAAACCAAATCAAACATCTTTCACTTTTACATAAGTCACTTATCCAATCGTCAATCCAAACATTTATGATTTTACCCAATCTTACTTTTTTCCAATCTTAAGATTCCATAAATCAAAGTAAAAATAAGTCACTTATTCAATCGCCAATTCAAATACACCCTTCTATTCATTACGCATATACACATAAAGGGTTACATAATTGATGGTTGGTGGTTATCTGCACAAACTTTAAAATTTAGTATGGTTAATTATTAATTTTTAGATAATATTAAATGAGTTCCTTCTGAATGCAAAATTGAAGAAAATTGCCAATGTCTTTATAGCTTGGTGGCATTAAAACTACTCTTTAATTGGGAGGTTATGAGCTCGATTTATGTTACCCCTTCAATTCTTAATGTAAGACCTATTTATCTTATTTGATTAAATTAAAAATGTTAATTAAGTTAGTTAATATAATTTTTTTTTTTCTAAAACACCCTTATAATCTTCTTTAAGTCTCTTCATCTTTCGTTGAATTATTATTATGAGAGTATTAATATATTAATATTAAGAAAATATTAACAAATATAATAAACATGTCTTATATTAACAAACAATATCAACACAATCTAGGTACGAGTATAAGCCTATAAGGAGTGGACGGAGTATTTGATTTAAAGGCTCGTTTGGGATAGCTTATTTTTGGGTAATAAGCGCTTATAAATCGTGATTTACGGTATACGAGGTAAGTATGTGAGAGGAGTTTTATCTCGACTTACGTAATAAGTGCTTATTGATCCTCAATAAACAATACCAAACACACACTTAGTTTGATTACAAATGTGTGTGTGGGTGAATGTGCATTTCGTGCATATTGGCTGTGCATGATGAGAAGCCGAAGAAACGTGATTCTTGGACAAATGAATGATCTTTCTATTATTCTTAATATAAAACATATTTATTTAATTTAATTAGATTAAAAAAATTAGTTAAGTTATTTATTATAACATGTATTTTATAAAACATCCTAATAATCTTTCTTAATTCTTTACTTACCTCTCCTTTTTAATTATTTCCGAGAGAGCATCAATAAAAGCAAATTAAGAAAAATTTGATAAGAATAAAAATTATATATTATATTTTGAACTAAGATTAATTTTTAAAATATGTTATATATTAAGAACCAAAGAAGTACTTTGTTAATCAATAGTGATTTGATGCACTAAAGCCATGTCAATTTTCAATCCTGTAAGGTAAAAGGGGTGGCCAATAAAATAAGATAAAAAAGATAATGAAACTGCTGCTAAAAAATAAAATGAAACGACAGAAGAAAAAAAACCCAATACCTCTTAAATAATGGGAAGTGTTTGAGACTTGAAGATAAAGGATAATGTTTTAAAAAAGTTATCCTTATCTTTTTTTTTTTTTTGGAAAATCACTCTTAGGTCCCAAGCAAACAAGGTCCCTGAAGGTTGTAAAACACACTCAACATATTGTAAATACCATTGTTCTTAAAACCGGACCGGACCGGCCGGTTCGGACCGGAAACCGGCGAACCGGCCAACTGGCCGGTCCGGTTCAACCAGTGGACCGGCACTGTTCCGACCCGGTCAACCCGGGGTGAACCGGTGCAACCCGGCCGGTTCACGGGTTGCCTCTTTTTTTTAAAAAAAAAAAATTTGCTTTTTTAAGCTCCAAATGACATTTTTCTTACTTTTTTTTTTTCAGAAAAATTATTTTCTTAAAATTTTTTAATTTTCAATGAGTTTTAAAAGGATTATGGAATATTTTTGGCATTAGTTGGAGAAACATTCTTATGTACTTAACAATATTTTTGTGGGTATTAGGTTTAGAAGGTTATATTGGACTATTGGTTAGAAAAAAACTCTTATTTAGTTTTTTAAATGGTATGGATGAATATTTAAATTATATATATATATATTTTTAATTGACCCCGGTTTGACTACCGGTCTGACTTCCAGTTTGATTCCGGTCTGACCCACTGACCCTTGACCTATTACCCCGACCGGTTCAGTGCCCGGTCCGGATTTTAATACCTTGGTAAATACACGCAGAAGAGTTGTAAATAGGGACCTTTATAATAATATGTTGTTTGCTTGAGACCTAAGAGTGATTTTCCCTTCTTCTTTTTTATGCCCAGAAGAAGCCAGATAATTTTACTTAAAAAAAAGTTGGAAAAACACGTTTCGCCATCTTATTGCGATTCTATTATGATGACAACTAGACCAGCAAGTGTTAGGAAATGCTGCGCCCACCCAATAAGTGGAGGATTGCACGTTCGTGGGACTATAAAAGGTTAGCGCTAAATGATTTTGCTATATATGTACAAAACAATTCTAAAAACGAGTTTAGTGTTGTAAAGTGCAAATATATATATATATATATTTAAACGCAGGAAAATAAACAATAACACTTTTTTAATCATCTGTTTAATAGTTTGATTCAGAAACTTGCAAAATGAAACCATCACTTTTGATCATATCATTATAAAAACGAATAATTACTCTAATTGGCTTCCTTTATAGAGTTATCATGTGAATGTAGGGTTTATAATTTTTTGTTTTGATCAACAAGAGTTTAAGATTTTAGACCTTCATCATTTAGGTTAGTACTACTCACTTCTTAATAAGTATGGAGTGAGCGAACAAGTCAAAAAATGAAATATTTTTAGTATATGTAATATCACGTCTCTAATATAAGACCCACTTAATTAATTTAGTGGATTAAGAAAGTTAAATGAATTATTTAATTATAGCATATGCTATATGATCTCTCTAAAATACTTTTGTGTATCATTATATTATACTACTATATCAGTTTATAAGTCAAACAACTTAGTTTAAAAAAATGATAAATATAATAAATACTTTGACTAATTTAATTATCTTTTTTAATCTCCTCAAATTAGTTAATTATACTTTATATTAAAGACCGGAGGTTGTTATATATATATATATAAAGCAAACCGAAGGTGGTGTTTGGGGCAAAAAAGAAGAAGACGAAGAAGGCTGGAGGTGGTATTATATTGTTATTCATCGCTTGTTTAATTTGAGTTAGTGTTGATGAATTTTGAATAATAGTTATAGGTATCCTTCTATTCAATTATTTTCAGGTCTTGTTGGACTTTAAATGTGGGTACCTCTTTTAATAAGAATTTAAATATTAGTTTATTACATTACGAGGGACTAGTCACACCTGCTATATTCAACTGACAAATTCCATCTGTCAACATTGATGCCTTTATAAGTTCAAAGCCCATTTAAAACTTAAAAGCATAATTTTATAAGGAGAAATTTTGTTTTACATTCATAAACCCCCCACCCCCAAAAAAAAACCATTTTTACTTTTGTTTGTTGGTATTAAAACCATGTTTAATTTGATCATAAGGATGATGGGCAGCATTAACTTGGACTTTTTTTATTAAAAAAGTTGAATACAGTCCTATGAGAAATTATATAAACTTATGTAAAACAAGTGTAAATATATAGAGACTGTCACACCCTCATCTTATTTTCACCTATTTCAGAGTATTTATGGAAAACGATACGTAGTTCGGTGGGCAACACAGGAATAGCATAAATATACTAATATTATGTGCACGATTACAAAAATTCCCCATCGGAATTTATACTTGATAATTACAATTCATGTAGCCACGCAGGGCTACTTGGGTGTCTAAACCCGTCCCAAGAAAAACAGAGACATCTTTTTGTCTTCGTTCCACCACTGTGATCCCCTTCGTATGGTTCTCTACATTGTTCCCAGCATATCGTTTGTCCTCTGTAACACCCCAAATTTTATATTCACCAAATATATTATAATTATTTGAGAAATTCAATAAAATGGTGAATATTCATGAATTAGGAATTTATGAATTTTATAAATGTTCATATTCATGAGAAAATGGGCAAACTAATTATGGAATTAATTTGGGTAATTTAAAATTTTCAATATTAAGGTCCAAAAATGGAGAAATATTAGAGAAAATATTTGGTCCAAAAATTGATGAAAATTGGCCAAATAAAAATAAGAAAAGAAATTGGAATAAAAAAGTAATGGCAAAATCGTAATTTTGCCAATTTATCACAAAATTAATTATTTTTCAATTAATTGAAGTTAATTTTAGTTAATTAAGGAAAATAAAAGGAAACAAATTTATTTAGAATATTTTGGTCAATTTAATATGAATTTATGGAAAATTTGAGCAAAAAGTGCAATTTTGACCAAAATTGAGACTTTACGTGTATACGTAACTTGGACAAGTTGTGAAGCCAATTGAGACCATAAGGAGAGACCCCTAGGTGCCTCCTACATGTTGCAAGAGGAGGAAAATATTGGTTGGGCGTAATGAGCTTGGTTATATATACATAGGATTTATGTGCATAAAATTGATTTTGGAATTTTTGGAAATTGGTTAAATAAATGAAATAATATATGATATATTATAATATATCATTACCTCCTTCTTCCTTCAGCCATTTCGTGCAAAACAGATCTGAAATAAGAGAGAGAAATTTAAGAGAGTTTAGAGAGAGAAAGGGCAGAAATCTCACAAAGTAAGCCGATTTCTCCGACGATTTAGCTCCTAACGCGTATAACTCCGATCCTAAGCTACTCCTCTTTGTTCTTTAAGGTTTGGAGGCTCAAAAATCTGTGGTTGAAGGGTTAGGGTTTCAGCCATATTGAAGAAAAGCTAGTGAGAGCTTGAGGTAACTTCCAAACTTTCGTATATTAACCATTCTAACTTCTATGGACAATTTAATTGGTGAAATTTCGCCAGATTGCCATTAATTTTAAATTTTGGAAATGCGTGTGCCCAAGGGTTATGCTGCCCAATTTTAGTTCAAATGGTTGTTATAACTCAATTAGATGGTTAATAAAGTGGTTAGGACTAGAAAGAAACAAGTTTACGAAGCCGAAATCGCAAAACCCTAATTTTACCCGAAGAATACCATAATTTTGGCCATGGATGTTAGATGGCCTTAGAGTTGGATTTTCAAAGATTTTATAGTTTCATTGCATTCAGGAGAGAAAATTAGGTGGGGTTACAGTTGGGCACTTTTTTGGAAAAGGCCGAAAAAGTATAATTACGAAAACACCCCTGAAACCCTGAAATAGGGGTTGTCAAGGGTATTTTCATAATTTGACAATGAATTTGGTAATTCTAAGGCCAGAAATTGATTCCTTGGGTGGAAATATATCAGACTAGCCCTAGTTAAAATTTCAGGAAAAGTACAGCCGGGCCGGGTACGGAGGGGTCGGGTCGCGGTCCTAGGGGCATTTTGGTAAATTTTTACTATAGGCTAATATAACCACAATAAACACAATGGAAGTGTCTAAAGTGATACATGGATAGATTATAATCTATTTCTTTTACATTTGGTATTTTAGGACTGAGTTAGGAGCCTGGAGTTAGCACGTTCCACGAGGCGAGCATCTCGAGGTTAAAAAGGGTTGAGGTAGGGACATTATCTTTCATACTTCATGCCTTAGTCCATATGAATGTGTGGTTGCCATGGTTTGTGCTTTTATTAATTAACATGGTATGCCTGGAGAAGGTAGTTAGTGTTGGAAGTGCATTTACACCTGAGGGATTGGATGAGAATCCAACTGGTGTACGAGTAGTATGGCTAGAGCCCTACTCATGTATACATGATGATGTGTTATATTGTTTATTAATTGGTGCATTCATGGTACACATCATATTTACTTATCGCATGTTATGTGAACGATAATATGTTTCTACTAAGATTTATCAGAATCTCACCCCTTTTTCTAAATCAAAATGTCTCAGCAGATGCCAGCGGTTAAAAAGGCAAGGACACAGTTATGAAAAATTGACAGGCACATTTTTCAAGACACAACCGGTGATTATATTTAGCCTGTCTTGGAATATTTTGGGATATTCTGTACATATTTGTAATTATTAGTGAATTTTGCTCAGTTAATGACTGTCTGTAAACAAATTCTTATTATCAGCATAACTGTACTTTTTTGTTTACCTGTGGAACTTGTTTATTATTACCTTGCGCATATCAAAATGGAAACCGGTGTTGACATTTTTGGTATCAGAGCCAATAAGCGGTTCTGACATTATCAAAATGGTGTACTGATATGGTTTTGTTTGCATGTCGACAGGATATCATGAGTAGTTTGAGTGAGTCCATGACCAGTTCGAATATACCATTTGAGGGGTCGGAGGTATCCGTCAATCAAAGTCCACCAGAGCAAAGGATACCGGACGGACAACGGTATGGAGAGTACTACCTACACTAGAGCCGGGAAATCGGGCCGAGCCCGTCGGGCCGGCCCGTTTAAGCCCTGTTAAGTCTCGGGCCGGGCTTGTAAATTGGAGCCTCTAAAGGAAGTCAGGCCTAAAAGGGCCAGCCCTGTAGGGCCGAGGGCCCTGCAGGGCCAGCCCTGGAGGGCTGAGGGCCGGCCCGTTAGGCCCTTTTAATGTTTTTTTTGCCCCTACCCCCTCCCTACCCCTTGTCCAGTCTCCCCTTGTCCAGAAATTCTTAATATTTTTACTCCTTAAGTAGAGCCTACTACACAAAGTGAAGCACAATCAAATGTCCTTAAAATCGATGATAGTGATAAAGAAGATGAAAATGATAGTCGTCATACTGATATTGTGTAGAGGTTAGAGTGTTTAGTTTCTTGCCTTCTTATGCTTTAATCTTTATGTAAGTTATTATTGGCATGATTTTACTTTTGATTATGCATTAGTAACTGTGTTTGTTTCTTGTGTGAGACATGTTTTAAACTTTAATGTTGACAATATTTATGTGTTAAATTAGAACTTTGTATATCTCTCTAAAAGAAAATACACAGGAAAAATAGTTAAATATTGTGAAAATGACTTCTTGGCCCTGCGGGCCGGCCCTGGCCCTGATGCTCTCGGGTCGGGCTTTGAAAAACTGTAATTTTCCTGACCCCGAGCCCTTTAGGGCCGGCCCTTTTAGGCCCTGGCCCGTCAAGGGCCGACCCTGTAGGGCCGGCCCGGCCCTGATTCCCAGCTCTACTGGAGGTCTGCTCATGTTATGGACAACATGAAAAAGTGTGCCAGCGCTACCCGTATTTGGACCAGAACCCAGGCCGGCATCTCCAGGGCAGTCTCGGGTAGGAGAAACTGACGAGTATTTTGAGGAGGACTCTGAGGAAGATCCAGAGGAGGGTCTTGAGTGGGATCTCGATGACAATCCAGAGGAGATCTCAGATGATGAGATAAGTGACTGTGAGTCCAGAGTAGAGCCGGTGCAAGTACGGCATAACTTGCGACCAGATTTTGAGCTTTGGCTTTATGTCTATGGTAGATATCACAGGGCATGCTGAACTCAGTCAACACTTGTGACACGATACTATGCGTTTCTGTCCGGAGTTTAGTCTTTGTACGCTATCCAGGAGCAATTGCAGGTTGGGGCACCAGTTGAGTTCTGGGTTCGTACTACATTGGATTTCTTCCCAGACTCCACTTTTTGGAATTGGCAGAAGAATGATATTGTTGAGCGGGGCCCAAATAGGAACATGTACGCGTTTCTAAAGCATATAGATGATCTGGTTGATAAATTTATGTACGATGACTGACGTGGAACACCTAGGTGGTATATTTTGGAGATTGGAGCTGACCGGCACATATTTTGAGACAGGGGCAGTCAGGGGGAACCGACGGACAGCAGAAGAATTAGCTAGAGTCGGTATTTTGGGGAGGGTACATGAATGTTAAAAAATGTAACGTGAAAAGACTAATATGTCATGTACAATAGTTTATAAGATATATGATGTTTTTGGTTCTCTGTAACTACTATAAATAGTTGTTGTAAGCTATATATGACATATCTATGTACCCTGACTTTTATAAAATGATAAAAAAATGCCCTTGCTCTTATATGAAAAGTAATGCTTCTCTATTTTCATGTAGAGTGAACTATGGAAATGATACAACCAGGAAAGGGTGGTCGAGGCTAAGGTCGAGGTAGGGGAAGAGGAAGACACAGTAACCATGAAGAAATACCACTTCCTGGACTAAATCCATTTCAGCAGCAAATATTAGATATGTTGGCACAACAGCAAAATACAATGAATAAGATAAGAGGGGAATTTCAGGGAGTACAACAAAGGCAAGATCACTTAGAGGTTCGCCTGGATGAATATAGGAGTGGTTATGGTGAAGACATACTACCGGAGGAACCTGAACCAGAGGATATCGTACCAGATCCTAAGGCAGAAGTCCAAAATTGGTTGAGCAGATTCAGTAAACAGTAAACAGCAGCCACCTATCTTCTGGGGAAAGTTTGACCCACAACTGATTGAGAATTGGTTAAAATGTCTAGATAAGATTTTCAACATGTTGCAATGCCCAAATAAGATGAAAGCTTTGCTAGCCATATATAAATTGGAGGGTGACGCAAACCGATGGTGGATGAACATAGAGCTCACCTTGAAGGGGAGGAATGTTCCTATCACTTAGAATTATTTCAGGAGAAATTCAATGAAAAATATTTCCCCCCATCTATCAGGCATGAGAAAGAGAAAGAGTTTCTGAGTATCAGACAGCAAGATCGGGAAAGCTTCAATGATTATTTATCCCGATAGATCCAACTGTCACTGTATTCAACCTATCTTAAACTTCATGATAATGAAGAGTGGAGTTCCAATATGATGATTGAGGGGTTGAGACCGAAGATGAAAGAAAAATTGGTTACACATCACTTCACCGAATTCATTAAAGTAATGGAAGAATGCTGCTACATTGAGAAGCGTATGTCGAGTTTGGTGACCTAAACTAGTAACAAGGGTGCTTCTGGGGGTGGTAGTTCGACATAAAAGCGAAAAGAATAGGGTGGACCTTCTGGGGGAAATACCAAATGACCGAATCAGTCTGAGAGCCGAGGAATCCAAGAAGGCCAAGGTTCCTCAGGAAGCAAGAATTGTTGGCGCTGTAAAAAATGACTTCACCTTGGTAGATCATGTGGCAAGATTCCATTTAGATCAGATCCAAACAAGCCATTCACTTGCTTTAATTGTAATAAGCTAGGACATCTTACCAGGGATTGTCCGCAAAAGCAGCAACTGGAGGAGACTAGACCCAGGGTTCCAGGTAGGGTCTATACTCTGACACAAGAAAAAGTCAGAAAGTCTCTGGAGCTGATTCAAGGTATTATTTCTCTCAATAGCAATCTAATGCATGTTATGTATGATTTAGGTGCTAGCCATTCATTCATTGCATATGACTGCGTGAGACGATTGAATTTACATGTGCATAAATCCCCATACGATCTAGTTGTGTCTACGCCTACGGGCATGCAAATTGTTACGGCTGACATTTGTCTGAATTGTACGATAAACACCGAGGGGCATGAATCGATTGTAAATCTGATCTATTTGCCACTGCAAGGGTTAGAGGTGATTCTAGGGATTAACTGGTCAACAGCAAATGGTGTGTTACTGGATTGCAAACAGAAGAGAGTTATATATTCGAATCCAGAACCGCGAGCTGACACAGAAATTACTCTTAACCTTCTCTCTGCAGCTAAGGTTGAGAGATGTTTGCAAAACGGGTGTCAGGGGTACGTGGTGTTTTGCTCTATGCAATCAGAGGTCAGTGTAGCCTTGAAAAGTATCCTTGTAGCGAATGAGTTCTCATATGTGTTTTCGGAGGATGTCGGTGGATTACCACTAGATAGGAAAGTGGAGTTCTCAATTGATCTGAGTCCTAGAGTAGGTCCAATTTCAAAAACCTCATATCGTATGGCTTCGAGTAAAATGATGGAGTTAAAGAAGCAAATTGAAGAGTTACTCAAAAAGGGGTTTATACGACCTAGTGTTTCACCTTGGGGTGCTCCAACGCTTTTTGTTAGAAAGAAAGATGGAAGCTTGCGTCTCTGTATTGATTATCGAGAGCTGAATAAGGTGACCGTCAAGAATAAGTATTCACTCCCTAGAATTGATGATCTACTCGATCAGTTATCTGGTTCATGTGTATTCTCGAAGATCAGCTTACGATCGGGATACCACTAATTGAAGGTAAAAGCAAAAAATGTATCAAAGACTGCTTTCAAAACCAGATATGACCATTATGAGTTCCTTGCAATGCCATTCAGGCTGACCAATACACCTGCCGTGTTCATGGACTAGATAAATCGAATCTTTCATCCGTACTTGGACCGATTCGTAGTAGTCTTTATCGATGATATACTAGTGTATTTGAAGAGTAAAGCTTAGCACGAGCAGCACTTGAGAACCATGTTGAACATATTGCAGGATAAGCGACTCTATGCCAAGTTGAGTAAGTATGAATTTTGGCTTTCAGAAGTAAATTTTCTAGGCCACGTTGTCTCACAGCAGGGAGTCTCTGTCGATCCTAGCAAGGTGGAAGCAGTGCTGAGCTGGAAGAGGCCAAAGACTATATTTGAAGTGCTCAGTTTTCTAGGTCTAGCTTGCTATTACAGAAGATTTGTAAAGAATTTCTTTAGAATTGCATTACCATTGACAAAATTGACGCGGAAAGCTCAACATTTTGTGTGGGACGAGAATTGTAAACAGAGCTTCCTAGAGTTGAAGTAGAGGTTGACTACAGCACCAGTGCTGATGATCCCATATCCACAATTTATGTATGTTGTGCATACAGATGCCAGTGGGCATGGATTGGGATGTATGTTAATGCAGCATGGCCAAGTTGTGGCATACGCATCTCGTCAGCTGAAACCTCATGAATTGAATTATCCTACCCATGATCTTGAGTTGGCGGCAATTGTATTTGCTTTGAAAATCTGGAGACATTATGTCTATGGTGAGACTGTAGAGTTGTGCTGTGACATCAAGAGCTTGAAGTATTTGTATGATCAGAAAGTGCTTAACATAAGACATCATAAATGGATGGAGTTGCTGAAAGACTACAATCTAGAAATCAAATACCATCCCGGTAAGGCTAATGTTGTTGCTGATGCATTAAGCCGGAAATCAGTGCAGGTGGTAGCCATGATGATTTATGAGCAGAAACTGATCGAGGATTTCAGAGATTTAACTCTATCTAGTCGAATTTTATTGAACAACGATGCTAGCCAAATATACAACAATCTGAGGGCAGCGATTGAAGAAGCTCAATTGCATGATGATCAAGCACTATCTATCAAAGGTATGATTGATAGGGGCGAAACACAGGAATACAACTTGTCACCTAGCGGACTAGTCAGGTACAAGAAATGGATTTATGTTCCACTGCAACCGGAACTGAAACAGCAAATCCTAGAGAAGGCACATAAGAGTAAGTATACTTTACATTCAGGGGCTATAAAGATGTACCATGACATGAAGGATCAATACTATTGGTCACAAATGAAAAAGGAGGTGACTGAGTTCGTCGCTCATTACTTAACATGTCAGAAAGTGAAAGTTGAATATCAGCGACCATCGAGGCTTTTGACAAACCCTGAGATTCCTGAGTGGAAGTGGGAAAGCGTTGCTATAGATTTCATGATAGGGTTACCTAAGGTTAGAAACCATGACGCTATATGGGTGATAATCGACAGATTCACAAAGACAGCTTACTTCCTACCTATTAGTGTCCACTATTCTCCTGATAGATTGGCAGAAATTTACATTAAGGAGATTGTGTGACTACATGGTATTCCAAAGAACATCATCTCAGATAGATATCCATGGTTTACTTCCAAGTTTTGGAAGGCATTTTATGAAGCTTTGGGTACCAAGCTTCAATTCAGCACAACATATCATCCTCAAACAGATGGGCAGACGGAGTGAATGATTCAAACCCTTGACGATATGCTAAGGGCGTGTGCACTTGATTACAAAGGTAGTTGGGATAAATTCCTTCTGTTTGCAGAGTTTTCCTACAACAACAGTTATCATTCGAGCATCTAGATGGCTCCATATAAAGCACACTATAGGAGGAAGTGTCAATCGCCCTTATGCTGGATTGAGTTGTATGATAGGAAATTTTTGGGGCCAAATCTTGTTGACGAGACAATGGAGCAAATAAAATTGATTAAGCAGAGGCTGCTAGCTACTCAGAGCTAACAGAAGGCTATGCAGATAAGAGGCGAAAACCTCTGGAATTTTAAGTCAGTGACCACGTGTTTATGAAAGTATCACCTGTTATGGGTTTTGGCAGAGCATTGAAAGTAAGGAAGCTGCAACCAAGGTACATTGGTCTGTTTGAAATCTTGGCAAAAATTGGACCCGTAGCATACCTATTGCTTTGCCACCAAATCTGAGTGGACTACACGATGTTTTTCATGTTTCCTAACTGAAAAAGTATTAACCTGATCCAGAACACGTAATAGAGTATGAAGACGTGGAAATGCGCGATGATTTGACTTATGAAGTCCAACTTAACCGAATCATTGATCGGCAGGAAAATTAGCTCAGAAACAAGGGCATTCCATTCGTCAAGATTGTCTGGAAAGGGTTATCACCCAAAGAGGCTACATGAGAAATAGAGGAAAGTGTAAACAAATGTTACCTGGAATTTATGGCTGTATAGGTGTAGGTGTAGCAAATTTCGGTGACGAAATTTATTTAAGTGGGGGAGAATTGTAACACCCCAAATTTTATATTCACCAAATATATTGTAATTATTTGAGAAATTCAATAAAATGGTGAATATTCATAAATTTGGAATTTATGAATTTTATGAATGTTCATATTCATGAGAAAATGGGAAAAATAATTATGGAATTAATTTGGGTAATTTAAAAAGTCCAATATTAAGGTCCAAAAATGGAGAAATATTAGAGAAAATATTTGGTCCAAAAATTGATGGAAATTGGCCAAATAAAAATAAGAAAAGAAATTGGAATAAAAAAGTAATGGCAAAATCGTAATTTTGCCAATTTATCACAAAATTAATTATTTTTCAATTAATTGAAGTTAATTTTAGTTAATTAAGGAAAATAAAAGGAAACAAATTTATTTAGAATATTTTGGTCAATTTAATATGAATTTATGGAAAATTTGAGCAAAAAGTGCAATTTTGACCAAAATTGAGACTTTATGTGTATACGTAACTTGGACAAGTTGTGAAGCCAATTGAGACCATAAGAAGGGACCCCTAGGTGCCTCCTACATGTTGCAAGAGGAGGAAAATATTGGTTGGGCGTAATGAGCTTGGTTATATATACATAGGGTTTATGTGCATAAAATTGACTTTGGAATTTTTGGAAATTGGTTAAATAAATGAAATAATATATGATATATTATAATATATCATTACCTCCTTCTTCCTTCAGCCATTTCGTGGAAAATAGATCTGAAATAAGAGAGAGAAATTTAAGAGAGTTTATAGAGAGAAAGGGAAGAAATCTCACAAGGTAAGCCGATTTCTCCGACGATTTAGCTCCTAACGCGTATAACTCCGATCCTAAGCTACTCCTCTTTGTTCTTTAAGGTTTGGAGGCTCAAAAATCTGTGGTTGAAGGGTTAGGGTTTCAGTCATATTGAAGAAAAGCTAGTGAGAGCTTGAGGTAACTTCCAAACCTTCGTATATTAACCATTCTGGCTGCTGTGGGCAATTTAATCGGTGAAATTTCGCCGGATTGCCATTTGTTTTAAATTTTAGAAATGTGTGTGCCTAAGGGTTATTCTGCCCAATTTTAGTTCAAATGGTTGTTATAACTCAATTATATGGTTAATAAAGTGGTTAAAAGTATAAAGGAATGCGTTTATGGAGCCAAAATTGCAAAACTCAGATTTTTCCCGAAGAATACCATAATTTCGGCTAGGGGTGAGCATGGTGCCCAATAGCCCGGTGCGCCCACCCTGGCCCTGCAAAAAATTGCTAAAAAAGTGGCCCGAAAAAATTTTGGGCAGCTTTGGGCGGGCTAATAACCGGGCAGGGCCGGGCATCGGGCAAGGGGTGCTGCCCTGCCCATTTGGCCCTGCCCTGAAAATTATTTTCATTTATTTAAAATATAAAATTTCATATCAATTAAATATTATTTCATATATATATTTTTATTTAAAATATATATTTTCTATTGTATAATACTCTTCTGATCCTCTCTTTTTTGCCCTAACCACTAAACACTATTTACAAGTAGATTTCTTCCTTTCTTCTTTACTTTGTGCTATATTAAATTATACTTTCTTTTTATTTTCTTTCCAGATGCTTCATCATTTGATCAACTTTTGGGACATTGAATTGATACAAACTACTTTGACTTCACGGTTTTAATTAAATCATTTTTTCTCTTATTTATAATGGATTATGGATGTTGTTTAATTTTTAAAGTATGGATATTTGCTAAGACATATGGTATTTTTAAATTTCAAGACTCTAAGTTGTAGACTTATTTTAAAATATCTCAAGATGTGAAATCATCGAATGTATTTGAAGTTTATATTACTTAGGGTAAAGTTAAGACATATATGGTATTAGTAACTACAGGAATGTTTATGAAATTCATAAGGAATTATTTTTTTCATAAGTGGATAAGATAAGGCGTTATCACTTGGGCAGGGAAGCCCACCCTGCCCAGCCCACCCTTACCCAGCCCGAAATAGTTAGAGCTTTTAGCGGGCAGGGCAGGGCATCGGGCTGCAAAATGCAGCCCGTTCATCCCTTGGGCAGGGCATCGGGCAGGGGTCTCGCCCTGCCCAGCCCTGCCCACGCCCACCCCTAATTTCGGCTAGGGATGTTAGAAGGCCTTAGAGTTAGATTTTCAAAGATTTTATGGTTCCATTGGATTCAGAAGGAAAAATAGGTGGGGTTACAGTTGGGCACGTTTTCGGAAAAGGCCGAAAAAGTATAATTACGAAAACACCCCTGAAACCCTGAAATTGGACTTGTCAAGGGTATTTTCATAATTTGATAATGAATTTAGTAATTCTGAATCCGGAAATGGATTCCTTAGGTGGAAATATATCACACTAGCCCTAGTCAAAATTTCAGAAAAAGTGCAGCCGGGCCTAGTACGGCGGGGCCGAGCAGGGCCGTGGTCCAAGGGGCATTTTACTAAATTTTCACCATAGACTAATATAACCACAATAAACATAATAAAAGTGTCTAAAATGATACATGGATAAATTATAACATATTTCTTATACATTTGGTATTTTAGGACTGAGTTAGGAGCCTGGAGTTGGCACATTCCACAAGGCGAGCATCTCAAGGTTAAAAAGGATTGAGGTAGAGACATTATCCTTCATACTTCATGCCTTAGTCTATATGAATGTGTGGTTGCCATGGTTTGTGCTTTTAGTAATTAACAAGGTATGCCTAGAGAGGGCAGTTAGTGACGAAAGTACACTTACACTTGAGGGATTGGATGAGAATCCAACTGGTGTACAAGTAGTGGGGCTGGAGCCCTACCCATGTATATATGACGATGTGTTATATTGTTTATTATTTGGTGCATCATTGTACATATCATATTTACTTATCACATGTTATGTGAACGATAATATGTTTCTAATGAGATTCATTGGAATCTCACCCCTTTTTCTAAATCAAAATGTCTCAACGGGTGCTAGAGGTTCAAAAGACAAGGACACAGTTACGGAAAATTGACATGCACATTTCTCGAGACACAGCCGGTGGTTATATTTAGCCTGTACTTGGAATATTTTAGGATATTTTGTACATATTTATAATTATTAATGAATTTTTCTCAGCTAATGACTGTTTGTAAACAAATACTTATTATCAATATAACTGTACTTTTCTGTTTGCTTGTGGAACTTGTTCATTATTGCCCTGCGCATATCGAAATGGAAACCGGTGTTGACATCTTCTCCTGTCTAAATTTTTGGTAAGGGAGGGTGAGATTCGAGAGAATCACAGTAGGAAAACAGTACCAATATGCATGCAAGGTAAATGTTTAATGCATGATATGCTTGCATTACATAACTTATGTTCACACAATGGCATATCTGTGTGCTCAATGTTTCAATCAACATACTTATGTCCATAGCATAAACAAAAACAGATCTTCAATCATTCATATTTGTTTCACATAATCAAGCAAAGCAATAACATGCATCAATACACTAGCACAAATATCAAATACATCTAAGAGAGGTAAGTTCCCTATCTTAATTGCTCTTCCCTGATCCTTGAATAATGTGCCTCGATTTACGTGCCAATTCCTCAGGCTCTCTACTCTGTCCTAAAATGTCAAATGTATAGTTTAGACACTTCCATAGTGTTTCTAGGGGTTATATGAGTTTATATTGAAAAATGACTAAAATGCCACCGGGAACCCGACCTGGCCTCGCCGTACCCAGCCCGATGGCACATTTTTCCAAAATTTTGATTAGGGCTATCCTAACTTATTTTCGCCCAAGGAATCCATTTTCAGGCTCAGATTTACCAAATTCAGTGTTGAATTATGAAAATACCCTTGACAGCCCCGGTTTAAGGATTTTAGGGGCGTTTTCGTAATTATGCTTTTTCGGCCTTTTCTGAAAAAGTGACCAACTGTAACCCCACCTATTTTTTCCCATTGAATCCAATGGAACCATATATTTCATGAAAATCTAGCTCCTACCCCTTGTTCTGACCTTGGTTGAAAGTTTCTAAGAAAAAGGAAAAATAGAGTTTTTGTGTTTAAGCTTCCAAAGCTTGTACTTTTTCACTTCTAATCCCTTATTAACTCATTTAAAAACTTCTTAACCATGATTCAAAGAAATTTGGGCAGCACAACCCCTTAGGATTAGGGCTTTCCTAATTTACAAACTTGACAAAAATCACTAAAACCAATAATCACCAACAACAACTTCATACTAGTATAGATTTGAGTTTGATGTAACTACCTCTTGAGTTCTTGGATTTCCTCTCTCTAGGCGTCTTCTCTCTCTCTCCTTGATCTCAAAGTGTGTCTTCAAAATCATGGATTTCATGAAGAGAAAGGTTTAAAGAAGGTTTTTCATGAAAAAATTGTAAAGAAATGCTTAAGGAATCACCTTTTACCTTAAGCTCCTTCTTCCTTCTCTCTAGATCTTCAATAGCTTCAAGCTCTCCCCCCCCCCCCTCTCTCTCTCTCGTCTCTTGGCTGAATGTGAAGGGAAGAGGAAAGGAAAGATAGCTTCATAATTTAACTCCCTTCACCTTACTCCACATGATTTCATCAATGCACCATAATGTGACACTTGTCACCACCCATACTTCCTTCATATCACAACTCATACCTCCTTCATATCATGACACACTTACTCTATTAGACTTCCCATTGGTTTTGAACTAAATTCCTCCCTCTTGCTCTTCTAACCAAATGAGTGCTCTTCCAACTAACCAAACTTGCACTCAAGGTAATTCCAACCTTACACTCAAGATAATCCTTACCATAATTAATTATGATTGCTATGTTCATGTAGCATTATTTTAATGCAATTGAACATGTACTCATCTTCATAAATCATAATCTAATCCCCTCTTCATATGATCATGACACTTGGAATCTTTAATTCCATTAATTAATTTCTAACACATTTTATTTTCAATTTTCGGAATAATGACAATTCTGGCAGATTTTCTGTTCTAACTTTGAAAAATCATAACTAATTGTGTAGACATCGTTTCAGAGCGATTCTAAAGGCTATGGAACCCTTATTGAGTCTAGTTTCAAGAAAAAAATATGGACTTTTACTAGATGGAATCATATTATTCCCATATTTTCCATCTTGACCGCTGCTCCAGAGACTTTTCAGATTTTCTAGACTAACTTCAAAAATTCATAACTCTTTGTACATAGCTTCAATTGATTCATATGACTATCAAATTAAAGTTTAAGGTGTCTAATTTCACCTTGTAAAATTTCATAATTTTTGCTCATCATTTGATCTTCCAAAATCACATGACAACCTCACTGCCTCACAGGCGATTTCACTAAAAACATTGTTCACCTTTCTACTTTCAATATTTAATTCCTTTGACATTAAATATTTACTATTTTATTGAACATATATAATAATCACAATATATTCTTGATGAATAAAATTTGGAATGTTATATAGACATATTATATTTGGCAAGAAAACGCATTATTGATGAATCATGAATAATTATTCGAATTTTTTTATAATATAAATCATTGATCCAAACAAAAAATTCTTAAAAGCACACATTTACTTAATCCCATGATTTCATCAAATTGATCTTAAATATGAGTTTTTTGTTTTTTAGAAAGTTGACCCAGTTTAATTTAAAAATTTTATTAGTTAAAATGACCTATATATTTTTATACTAATAAAATATTGCTAATCTGCAAAATTTTACATATAGAAAGTACTAATACTCAAATTTATGTCATTCTATCCAACAAAATTTATAAATAGGAATTTTTTTACCCATTTTTTCTAATATTCTTTTTGGGCTATTTAACCTAATTTCACTTTTGAATTTTGCATGTCTCTTTTTTTGATAAGCCATGTGAGTTGTGACATATATATATTAATTATACGGAGCACTATTGAAAGTTTGGTGGGCGGGGAAGCCAGGTTTGCTGAGATGGGGACCACATAGAGATGGCGCTTGTTGATTTGAGAGGCCAACCACATGTTCCCCTGGCCCCTTTCAATCTCTTCCATGTGCCCTTTCCATTTTCTTTATTATTATCCCCATCTCTCTTTTTTTTTTTAAAAAAAAATAGATTATATATCACCCAAGTGTGTTCAGATTAATTTGACGACGAATCTTTTAATACTACTCTAATCTTTAATGTGAGGTTTAATTTACTAATTTGATTAAATTGAGGATATTAGTTAAATTAGTTAATATGATACTCCCTCCGGTTCTAATTATAGGACAACATTTGAAAGTTGATCTTGGTCCTAATTATATGACAAAGTTCTAATTTTTGTCAATTTCTTCCCAAAATACCCCCTTGATACTTTCTCAATAATAATTAAATACAAAAATAATTTAAGAATACACCTATATATTCCATAAAGTGAGTAATGCTTGCAACTCATTAATGCCACATACACCTCAATTCTATTTTTTTTAATTTTAAATTTTAAATTAGGGCATTTTAGGAAAATAAATATGATTAACTAATTTAACCACTATCCTTAATTTCTTTAAAATTAGGTAAGTATGTTCTATAATTAGGACCGGAGGGAGTATGTTTTTTCTTAAACATCCTAATAATCTTCATTAATTCTTTACCCTTTCTTTGACTTAATTATTGTTGAAGGAATATCAATATGGTTAATTTGAAAAAAAAAAGTGTGAAATATATCTTACATTTATTATTAATATCAACTCTCCAATTAAATCATATATTAAAAACAAGAGGGATAACGTTTTTCCTTTTATATCCTAAAAAATTAATCAAGACAATGTTCTCATTACCAATGGCCTTATAGCCTAATAATATAACAGCTTCATTGTAAGTGGGGTTACTTGTGTGATCCCACCCTTATTTAGGACTAGATATATTATATTTTTATATTTAGGATTAAGACAAATTTCTCTAATAGCTCTTATGATTAAGATTTGGAAGAGTATAGACTTTTAATTAGAAAAGTAATCTGATGATTGTTTATATATAGGGTTAAGGGTTTATTTTATTCTAGAAGTTGTCACTATGAAGCAATTTCCCCATAAAAGTTTTTTGGGGTGCAATGTCCTATGAAAGTTTTCAAATCATAGTAATTTTTCTCTGATCGCTATCCTAATTAAATTTGATTGTTAGTTAACTAAATACGATGAGCTAACAATCCATATATCATCTACGTCATTTTTGTTAAGGTGCAAATTTACTCCAAAAGTTTTCACTTAGGAACAATATTGCCTCTAAAGTTTCCAAATCGTAGTAATGTCATCCTGACAGTTATCTATGTTAGATTTTACTGTTTGCTAACTAAATATGTTGGGCTAACAACATGAACAATATTGAAGAAGAAAAAGTTATATATGAGGAAGGAGCTCACATTCACCAAAGAGTAATTACAAAAAAAAGATTCAATCACTCGATGCATGATACATGAAGGATGATTGCTGATAACAAGGCCATTGAATACTCTGTGCTGCTGTACCCCAATGACGCCAAAATAGGCAGGTATCTCTTTGATTTTCTCTTCATTGCAGAAGTTATTTTCATCTCTTTGATTTTCTCTAAGCCTTTAGAGGGGATGCATTTTTAAAATTTTTTTTACTTATTTTTAAATCTAACTTAAAAAATATAAAGTGCATGACATATGGACTTATCAAATAAATATATTTGGTCAGCCAGGGTGAAATTGTTATGATTTGAAAACTTCAAGGGCAACATTGCTCATAAGTGAACTTCTGAGACAATTTTGCACCTATACCCAAAACAAAAATGACGTGAATAACATGTGGACTTCCAACTTAGTATATTTGATTAATTAACGGTCAAACTTAACTAAGATAACGGTTACGACAAAATTGCTACTATTTGAAAGTTTCCAGGACGACATTGCGCTCCAAAAAATATATATCTAGTTCAGACCTCGCGCTATGCATGCAGGCAAGGTTGAAGAACCCTCAATTTATAACCCTTACAAGATATCGACATCCACCATTAGAGTTGGGAAATCGGGTCGAACCCGTGGGTCAGCCTAAAAACCATGTTAAATTTTGGGGCGGGCTTGTAAATTGGAGCCTTCAAAGGAAGTTCGGCCTAAAAGGGCCCGCCTTGCAGGGTCAAGGGTTGGCCCGTTAGGCCCTTTTAATTTTTTTTTGCCCCTACCCCCCTGCCTTTTAATTTTTTTTTGCCCCTACCCCCTCTCTGCCCCTTGTTCAAAATTTTTTGATATTTTTACTTCTTAAGTAGAGCCTACTACATAAAGTGAAGCACAATCAGATGCCCTTAAAATTGATGATAATGGTGAAGAAGATGAAAATGATAGTCGTCATACTAATATTGTGTAGAGATTAGAGTGTTTAGTTTCTTGCATTCTTATATTTTGGTCTTTATTTGAGTTATTATGGGTATGATTTTACTTTTGATTATGCATTAGTAACTGTGTTTATTTCTTGCGTGAGGCATCTTTAAACTTTAATGTTGACTACATTTATATGTTAAATTAGAACTTTGTATATCCCTCTAAAAGAAAATACGCAGGAAAAATAGTTAAATATCGTGAAAAGAACTTTCCGGCCCTACGGGCCGTCCTTGGCTCTGGTGCTCTCAGGCCAGGCTTTAAAAAACTACAATTTTTCTGACCCCGGTTGGCCGACCCTGACTCATTAAAGGCCAGCCTTGATTCCCAACTCTATACACCATGCACACGATTGAGAATCTTTATTAATTTGACTTGGTCCTCCGGATTAAAATCTCATACACAAAAACCCTCATATTATTGTCAGCGCTAGTTTAATTATCTGATGACTAATAGACAGAGGGTCAATTATGAAGGCCCAACTCTTTCATATAAATAGTAAAGATACTTGCAACCTCAAAGTTAAAAAACCATACAAGTCTTCAACAAATTTTTCATAATTTTTCTTAACAAAAAGAATAAATAAAACGTGGTGGTAGCGCTTGTGAAACGAAACTAATATACAAATATATAATGAGGCAGTACTCTCTCTAGACTAATACAAGACGTATCTGAAAGAATAGTTTAACCTAAAATATAAATCATTTATAAAATAATTAATATTTATTTCTAATTTTAACCACTCATTAAATTTTTAAGTACGTTTTTTAATGAGAGAAAAAGTGGAAAAAATTTTTAATTTATGATATATTAATAAATTATTTGCCACCCCTTATTTTTTGTGTATTATTTAAAGTGTCATATGTCATGTCCTAGATGGGCCATGAGATGAAGCTTGTCAATAAAAAAAAGAAAAGAAAAGGCCCACCAATCACTGCTAATCGAGATCGGGTGGCGCACGTGGTCACCGACCAGTAAAGCCTCACTTTTTTTTTTTGGGGACCTGAAAGAAAGCAAATCCTCTCGTGAAAAAGCCTGCTCATCACCTTCAGTTCGTTCACCAAGAATCTTCGAGTCTGTTAAATCCAACGGTCTCGATTTCTTTCTTTACATCGCCGCGCAAAACAGCAACTCACTACTCCACCACGCATGAGCTTCTCTCCTCTCCTTCATTTCATTTTTTTCTTCTTATATATATATTTTTTAATTTTTTATTCCTCTTCGTATAATCCCTTCGCTTAATTTCTTCTTCCTTCCTTTCCCTTCTCTGCTCTCCCACTTGCACAATCAATCAACCATTTTCTTTTTTCTCTATACTGACTACTTTTCCGTTTTCGCACCTTGAGTATTTCTTCTTCTTTCCTTGACTGCTGTCAGTTTGAATTCTTTTTGGGTCACTGATTCTTCTTTTCCCAGTATGGAACGCGATTTTCTTGGTTTGAGTTCAAAGATCAGTTCGACGACTAAGGAAGATGATGCTACTGATAAAGCAAACGTTCCAGGTACTATTTCTATGCTTCTATTTTTAATCTTCTTCTTCTACTGAAATGATTTGTTTTCCTTTTTGTTGTAGTAGTTTCATTCTTTTACTTCTTCTGAGATTTTATTTTTTATTTTTGACAATTTACTCTTGAGCAAGAAGAAAAACTGGCAAGCTTTGGGTTGTGAGATTCTGTTTCGTTTTCCATTTTCTCTGTTTTATCAATCGAATTTGAATTTACGCATGCATGTAAGGGGACCTCTTCAAGTGACGTTTTGAGGTCTTTTCCCGAACTTCTCTTTAGTTTCTACCGAGGTTATACTTCTCCGGAAAACAAACGAGAAAAAGAAGGGAATAACTAATGCCCAAAATCAATTCCGAGAAATTTAATGAAGTGAAACAGATGAACAAGCTAAGCAATATTGCATAGATTTTCCCTTCACTGAGATGAAATTTTTGGTGTATTTGGCTGAAAATTCACTGTAGCATCGAACTCTTTTACTTTTGAATTTTGATGTCAGTTCGTGTTAAGCTTTTCTATTTTTATCTGTTTTTTTTTTTTGGTTCTGATAGGAATAAATAAACAATAAGCGATTCTTGAATGGTTGGTGCATTTGCCTGGTAGGAAAAAAACGTGGTCTTAGTTGCCTGATGCTATTATTCTACCTTTTTCAATAGGAAAATGTGCTGCTTTTCTTTTTCTTGCTTCCATTGGAATTTTGAAGCCATGGGGGTTTTAATTTTTTAAATGGTGATTACAACCTCGATGCAAATAACAATTATATTTTAGTTGTTGTCTATAAAATTTTTTATTCAAGGTTAACATGGGCATGATGAGTGAGGCCGATTATTTAAAATTTATTCAGCCGCGTTGAGTGGCCTTTTGGAAATAAAGTAATCTTTGAAAGCAGTGCGGACAAATGGGTATTATATAAAGGTACCTAGAGTAAGAAACAAGGATATATACTAAACAAATGTTGACAGTATAAAATATTGAAATTCATAAAGAACTATAGCATTTAACAATACAATGTTATGTTTTACATGTGGACTATGATTTAATAATGCCCATCTACATAGAGATTTAAAAGCTTGGTTTAAGAAATTTGCATTTTTTATATGCCGGCCTATTTCTGCCGACATTGACGATAAAGTACTTAACTTGGTCACATGTGAGAGAATATAATATGTAAAATATTACAAAAGCTTTCGCTTCTGATGAAGAAATTGTTTTCAGATCTTCGGATTTAAGTGTTTGTTATTCATATCTGTAGTTGTTGAGTCTCCGGGTGTTTGTTATTCATATCTGTGGTTGTTGAGTCTCCAGGCTATTAGTTGGTCCCTTCTTATGCTCTCAAAACTCAATATTGCTTTGAGAATTTCTGTCCCCAAAAAATTGATTTTGCTGTATTTAGTCCAGTTTGATTTTCTTGTGATTGTAAGAAGTTTAGTTTGGAGGGAATCTCTAATCTTGTTTGGTGATTTGTGTCTCTCCAAATTGGTCAAGTTCTTGAAGGTATCTATGTGATTTCTTAATTGGTTATGGTTATGATTGGCATTCTGGTGTTATAAACTGTTCTGATCTCCAATTAATGCAACAGTGAAAGGTTCAGGAATGCAGTGGTCGTTGTCAAACAAGGTTTCTGCTGTTCCTCAATTGTTGTCCTTTAAGACTTCTCCGGAAGATAGGACAAGAAAGACCACATCATCAGCTGATGCTTTTGACACTAACCAGAAACCATTCATGGGTGTGAACCAGGTCCGCTTGTGCTTCACTGCTTCCAACAGATTAATGCGTCAAATCTAGAACGTTAGCTTCTTTTCCTGCAAATGATCTCTGTTCAAGATTTACCTTGAAACAGAACGATAGCATCAAATCTTTTGACTAGTTTTCATCTTCCACTCCTTGTGAGAAGTTTCTTTGCTTCTGTAATTTGCAGATGCATTTTAAAGACTGAAGTTGAAAAGTGTGATTTACACTGTTACAGTATGTTTGTTTTGAGGAGAATGGAAGGGAACGTAAGTTTAAAGAGGCCAAACTTTTCCTTCCCTTATCTACTCTCCTCAATGCAAACATACCCTTAATCTCCTACAATTTATGCTATGTATGCTCTTTGTATTCTGGTTCTGTAACTGATCTCCCCCCCATTCCATTCTTGTCTTGTAATAATATTGTAGAAAAGCTTGAGCATGGGAAAGCTAGTAGGAAATGAACGTGGAATGACCGTTTACCCTATGCAACAAGTTGATACACTTTCAGGCTACCCTCAAGAAGCCAGAACATTTTCAGTCTCCAACCAATCAAATCAGAGTTGTACTGTTCTCCAATCTACTGTAATAAGTACCAATGTTCAGAACATGGTCAATCCTGCCATAAAACCACACCCTCAAGGAGGAGTCCCTCTTATTACCCCTGTACCTGTTCTTCCATCAAACGGTTCCGTTGTTGGCACCACTGACTTAAGGTAATATCATGTTAAAATTTTTTGAAGCAGGCCAACAGGACAGTGTATGAGTGAGTGATATAGCTGAAATTTGAGTTTTTGCAGGAACTTGTCGGAACCCTCTGTCCAACCTTCTCAGCTGACCATTTTCTATGCTGGTTCAGTGTGTGTTTATGAGGACATATCACCTGAGAAGGTTTATTTATATACCTTGTCTGAACTTTTCTGTCGTCTGTTTAAATTTCGGATTGAATCTTTTCAAATTGTTTTTTTTTTTGCTGACTGTGATGTTCTGTCTGTCAGGCCCAGGCTATTATGTTATTGGCTGGAAATGGGAATACCCCAAATCAAAACAAGGCAGTTTCAACAGCTCCAGTGCAGACACCAATCTCCAAGCCATGTAAAGATGATGGGTTTATTGTAAGCCAATCCTACCATTTGCCTTTAGCGAGTTCGATTCCCGTGACCTTCCATGTTAGTTCTCAGCCTGTAGGAGGATCTCCTAGCGCCAATGAATCTGCAATTGTGAGACCACTAGCATCGTCTGCTGCCCCATGTAGCCACTTGGAGCCTCCTAGTGTAGCTGGCTCTTCAAAATCTGCAGCCACAAATATTGGTTCACCTGGTATATAACCAGAACTCTTGTCTGCTATGTGCAGGCTATGTGATTAAGTTTCTGCTTCTAGCTTAAGCTGGATATTGTGATGATAGATGACAAACTAACGAAGTTTCTGTGTATTTCTAGTGGACTTGCCTCAGGCACGTAAAGCATCCTTGGCTCGGTTCTTAGAGAAGCGTAAGGAAAGGTAATTGTTGATCTCTCTTTACAAGTTAGCTAAAACATTGGTATATATGAGGGGAGATTTTGAGGGAGATCTGACCTCTCAGATATAAATAGACTAACATTTAAACCAATCATAAAGAGGTCGTATAAATAGATTAAATCAGTTACAAAGAGATATTCTTATGCACTGAATCTACCAATGAATTCTTGTTTCTTGATGAAGTATGTGTTTTTGAAGGTTTTACTGATTCTGGATATGGTTTTGCATTACTCAGGGCGACAAGCTCATCACCATACTATATGAACAAGAAATCACCTGAATGTGGCAATCCAGGAACAGATAGTATTAGTTTCTCCATCACTCCCACTGGTTCCTGTCCCCTACCTGCCATGAACTAACTAGCCCCAGTTTATGTATCATGTAATTTTGCAGTTCTAAGATCAATTATTTTGGTTTTTAATAGCTCAAGTCCTTAGCAATTTTGTCCTAGTTTTTTGGTATTTAATATTTTCTTTGTTGTCAGACTTGTATAATTAATTTATTTGAAGCATTATACTTGACTTTGGTTTGTCATGATTGTTGATGCTTCATCATTATGTATAATCAATTTTTCCTTTCAGAAATACAATGATGAATTATCCTCAGATTCATTAACCATAGCTATTAGGATTCTAATCGAAGATTCAATATGATAGTGACTTAATTTGAATAATTGTTTATCTATATTTTGCATCAGATGATGGTGAGCTATGGACATTTTAGGATTTTGGCATTCTAAAAATGGAATTCCAGATAATTTATGATGAATGGTGTCAAATTTTAACCGTATAAATGTTACCGTCTGTTTTTTTGGTTGTTTTTAAAAATAAAAACCATTTAAATCTAATCTTAATGCCTCATTTGAATTACACGTCCGAGAAATTGTGCAATATGTGAAAGATCTGAATGCTTTGGTTACCATTGGAAAGTGAAAATGTGCAAGGGGATGATAATATGGAATTCAAGTGGAATAGCTTTTGTCCTACACGCGGCTCACCGTTGAAACGTGAAAATGTGTGATGGATTTCAAGCAATCTTCATGTTTTAAATATAGGAGTTAGATAATTAATTTATAACAATTAAAAAAAATTAATTATTTATGGAAAATGTGTAAATCATTTTTATTAAAAACTATTCCATAGAAGGAAAACCACTTTGAATCAATCTAGTAGGCCGATCACTTTGTAATTTGCAATTTGCATCATAGCAAAAAAGAGTTGGTATTAAGTAGTGACATCAGACCAATTGTGCCTTTCAAATATTTTTAGATTTAGTTAAAGATATTTATAGACAGAACCATATATATACCTAAAGAGTGAGCAAAAAGATTTTTAAGAGGTGGGTGAAACCCAGAAATTCCATGCCAAGAATATCAGAGCAAAACTGTCTTTTATGCTGATATGATCTTCATGTTCACAGCTAAACCTATACATTTAATAGGAAGAATTCAGTACTCTAGCAAGAGTATCAATGATTATGACAATTGAAAGGTTCTTCAACTCTCTCGTCTCCCTCTTTGAATTTTTTACAACACAGGAGAATTTAAGGTTTGGTGTTTGCAACCACAGAGCCAATGAGAGATGCACTTTTTTATGAAACATGCGACCTATATTATTTTAGTAATGATACCCTTTGTTGAGGGGTTTTGTGCAACCAAGGCTTCTAAAATATTCGCCATAACATTGGCGTTGAGTCTTTACGTTCAAGGCACCCATCTATCTTCTAGGATGAAATGTTAGGAAAAGCAGTAATAAAAACTTAAGACAATCTTGTAAGTGTCAATGTTTACTTAAGTATTAGGTGTCTAATGAAATATTTAATATGATAGTAACTTAATTCAGAATTTTTCATCTATATTTAGCATCAGATCATGGTGAGCTATGAACATTTTGGGATACATAATTTTATGTGACATCTTGTAAATAAAATCCTAAACCTTTTATAATGAATGGTGCCGAATGTTAACAGTATAAATTTTGTTAATATATGTTTTTTGTTTTGTTTTAAAGATTCTAAACCATTGGAATTTAATCTTCATGAATCATATGAATTATACCTTTAGACATTCTTGCAAATGTGCAAATGCTTAAGTTACAAGTGGAAAAGGAAATGTCAATGTGGATGATGAATTTGAAATTCAAGTGGAATAATTTTTGTCCTACAAGTGGATTACAATTAGAGTGTGTTTGGATCAGCGATTGTCAATTGAGCTTGTTGTGATATTACTTTTGATAAAAGCTAAATTATGTAATGTGATTTATGTTTGGATTGGCGATTGCCAATTGGGCTTTTGTGATAATGATAAGAGAGAAATGTAATTAAAAATTATAAAAAATTTATAATAGTTATAGTTGGGAAATTAGACAATTAAAAACTGCACAATGTGATGAAATAATATTACATAACCAGTTGGATCACATGTTCCGTACAATTTGATCTCTAATTGAGTCACGAATTTGATTCATTTAAGAGGAAGATCACCTGCCATAATTTGTTGTGGAAGATTGTTCAGCTACACTATTATTATCTACATCAACAAGATTCCCAGCTTCACCTTGGCGAAACACTACGTCTTAAATATCATTTCGCCTAATAAAATTATGTAGGGCCATTGTTGCATAAATAATGCGGACTTGTGTTTGATAGCTATACTTGTGTATGTTTTGCAACAATTGAAATCGATTCTTCCACACTCCAAAAGTCCTTTCAATTGTAGACCTTAAACTAGAATGATAAAAATTAAAGGTCTCATTAACGTTTCTAAATCCGGGTTGGCGGCTAAATTTTGGAAGATGGTAACGCTCATGTCTATAAAGACCAAGGTACCCAAGTTGTGTCGGATAGCCAGCGTCAACCAAATAATATTTTCCTAATAAAAGTTTAAATCAATCCAAACTATTAGATTCATTAAAGTGTAAAATGAAAGTAATTGAATTGAAGGTGACGGAGCAATACCTGTAGGTGGATGAGGGAAGTTATTAGATGGATTAGAAACATCAGATTCGAACACACGAGCATCATGTGCAGTACCTTCCCAGCCCGCCATAACAAACGTAAAGCACATGTCCCAATCACATACAGCCATTACATTCTGTGTTGGATATCCCTTTCTGCTGATATATCTCTCGCGGTTTGTACCAGTTATCACACACCTAATGTGGGTTCCATCTATTGCTCCAATAGCATCTTGGAAGTATGGATAATAAAAGGGATCATCTTTTATTTTTGGGTGGCATACACTGAATTCGGGATCTACGGTCTGATATTTTTCCCCGCTAGACTAATGCAAGCATCTAATACCTTGTGCAAAAGCCTACTAACCGTTTCCCCTGAATGTTGAAAGAGCTCTTGAACCACCCTATTGCCTACTCCATGGCTGACGGTGAGCAAGAACATGACAACCATTTCCTCGATCCCAATGTTCATTGAATTCTGTAAGCCATGTTCGACCAATTTATGACACAAGCTATAAAAGACATGTTTTTTCACTCTAAACATGTCATGCCAGTGTGAACCATGTGTTGCCAATACCTCTTGCACCCATAAATGACCGGTGCGTGTACTTATTTTTCGCGGTTCTTTACACATGAAAGGCGCCCAATATTGACAGATCAACGCAGTCAATCACTCATACTTATCTACTTCATTATTTATAAGAGATATAGGTTGAGACTGGTCATCTTCCTCCACCATGTCAGGTAAGTGTTGATTACTCGAACTTGCCATTGATTATGTACCCTGTGAGTGTGATTAAAAATTCAAGTATGAGTAATGGAATGAAAAAAAACTCCAAATAAGAACTCAATGGCATACAATAACTGGCATAACATAGTTTACACAAAGCATAATGTCATGAAGTCAAATAAAACATAGTTTAGGTACATCTAGGATTCATAAATCATAAACTCCCACCACGGAACCATGAACTCCATGTTTCGTTTACAGAGTGACATAAACGTCTCCCGGTTAGTCTTATCCGCGATTAGCTTGATACAGCGGTGACGAAAGCTCTTATCACATATGACTTCCTCAATGCCAAGCAGTTTATTCATAGCAACATCGACACTAACATCTTTAATAGCATCTAATGTTGCCGCTCTGTCCTTGGATGCATTTGCCATCACACTAACTGCATCAGTGATTTGTCTTGAAGTTGGCATTTTCTGCTTCTTTCTCTACCCAGACCCTTTACCCATCTTCTTCTTACCCCGACTTCTTGACTCAGTACCACCATTTGATGGAGTGCTTGTTGTTAAGCCAATGCTTGCTAGCTCATCTGTCACTTCGGTACTAAGCACGGGGTTAGCACCAAACATATCATCTTCACTGTCCCCTGAGCCTTCCTCTTCATCCATAGTGGGTTGATACACATCTTCATCATCCTCCTGCTGTGTTTGAGGCTGTGTGAAAGAGGGTACAAATATATCGTTGTCGCTTGCCACTGCATCCTTGAAAATAATTCTTAATTCATTCTCGAACTTAAGGCTTGTGTGTCTAAACTTTCTATATGTTGGCTTCTCCTGCATGCAAACAAGAAACCAAAAAACAATTACTTCACCAAAACTATTCAGTTAAGAGGGAAAAATGAAAGATTTAAGTTACAACAAAATTGTTTTACCTGTAGTTTTCGCTGCCGCCACTCATTTGATGCGATGACTTTGTTCGTTGTAGGATGTCTGCTCACCCCAGTCTCTTTGATTAAAGAATCCCAAGTCTTGAAATCTTTTTTCAGGATATCTAACCTATTCTTCAATTTCTTTCTGTCATAGTCTATCCCAGTCTTCTCATTAAACGTAGCGACAATAATTCCCCACGCTTTCTTTGAAAATGACTGCCCTCGGCGTTCTTTTTTGTATACTTGCTCAACGCAGGCGTTGACTAAAATCTCTGTTGTTTCATCATCCCAAACAGCTTTATCCATATTTCTATACCACTATTTCAACAATATTTCCACCACAAAAAAAAAAAAAAATTTAAAACAACTATTGTAGCAAATGACAGTGAACATTGCAAATGCTTGATTCTTAATATGATTAATATGAAGGCTAAAACACAACGTCATTAATAGGGAACAAATTGTGAGCCCCGGGATATTGCAAATGCTGCACTGTATCTAGCCTCTGATGATGCCAATATGTTAGTGGCCATAATTTGGTTGTGGATGGAGGTTTTACATCTTTTAAGAGTTGTGTTACCTGCTCCAGAGCAAGTTCAGTAAAAAAAATTGGCAGTGCTTATATGTATTAAATAATGTAATGAGCAACCTTTTTCATTTCAACTGTGAATAAATTATTCCTTTTGAGACTCATTCAAACTTGGCACTTGGGGCATTGCTAGATTTAGAAAGACAGGGCCTTGGCTCTGATTATGGATATAATGACTGCAAAATCAGGATTGAAAGGATATGGTAATGGAGGTAGCATATATTATGATAAAAGAACGAGAATAGAAACCATTCTCTTCATAAAAAGCTGGAGAATTGCTGAAATGACAGGCAATAGTCATTCCCAATGGAGGGATTCTTATGCTAATGTCAAATTTAGAACCCTCTAATTTACGTAGGAGTTTTATGACAGGGTACCTCAGAGGCACATGCTTGTGTTGCTTGTATTCTTTGTTTAGTGAGCGGCTGTGCATCATAACTCAAATGACTATTTGTGTTGTTAGCTTCAACTCAGAGAAGATAATATGCAACAGCATTACCACTCACCGAACTCAAAACAAAATGATATCATAATGGTAAATTGAAGCAAACTTATCACCATCATTTATCAAATCACGGAAGCATTCACTACTATTTTCAAACAACACCAGAATACTAAAATTCATTTTCCAACTTAGGTGGTTGAATATCATGTTATAGGAAAATCTTCATAACAATACACAACCAAGCATTCAGTTCTACTAGTTTCAAATCCTCATCAATGCCTCTGTTCCTAATCTTCTCTGTTTCCCACTCTCGCATCTCTTCCATCTCATTCCCTCTGTTCCTATTCTTCTCTTTTTCCATCTTTCCCATCTCTTCTATCTCATTCCCTCTGTTCCTATTCTTCTCTTTTTCCATCTTTCGCATCTCTTCTATGTCATTCCCTTTGTTCCTATTCTTCTCTATTTCCCTCTGTTGCAGCTCTTCTATCTCATTCCCTCTGTTCCTATCTTCTCTATTTCCCTCTTTCGAAACAATGTACATACCCAAAACACAAGCATTCAGTTGGTGTCCGAAGCACTGAGCACATTTTTTCCTAGTTAACACAAGAAGCTAAACAAGGCATATAGTCAAGCAGCAAATCACGTCGACGGAGCAGATCGACGACAAGGACTGTTAAAGAGAAATGAAACAAGATGAAGGTTAAATGAAGTTTAAAACCTCAGCAGCCAAACAGATCCATGCCAACGGATAAGATCCACAACCACAGCACCTTCAACTGGAGATGGCGACTTCAACACCAGCCAAGCAGAAACAGATCACCGCCACCAGATCGGCCACACCCAGAGTCAAGCTCGACGAAAACCACCGAGAAACGAACTGGCCGACTTCAATAGAAGCTATTTGGAGCTTCTGGTGCTGCAGCCGAAAACTACCGAGAGGAAGACCCACACCAGAGACACGACAGAACACCGATTTTAATGCCATGCCGAAAAATGGGGCACCACTATTCGGACCTTCTTGAGCTGCAGCCGCCGCCGCGAGTTGGAGTGCTTCGTCGAAATGAAGAATGGGAGACTGGTATGGTATAACGAGGACAAAGAGAAGGAGGGCACCAGAGGGGGTAGGTAAATAATTTAAAACGCATTAGATGTTTTTTAACGGTAATATCTGATTGGGCTTTTGATTAAAGCTCCAGCATTGAGCTTTTCACAAACATGCGTGTACAGTGTTTATTTTCTCAAAAGTCCAATCCCTAATCTTATCAACCAAACATGAAAAAAAAAAAACTACTGCTAGCAATTGGGCTTAAGGGCACCCAAAAGATACAACCAAACACACACTTAGTTAGTGAAAATGTGCCATTCATTTGAAAGTTGACGATCGTTTCAGTTTTTGTTAATATATATTCTTCTATATTTAGAGTTAGATAATTAATTTATAGAGATTAACAAAATTAATTATGTTTTTTATTCATAAAAATGTGCGTTGTTTCCTTAAGGTATCCAATTTAATAATTTGCATTGAAAACTATTGGATTCATGAAAAATCTCTACAATTAAAGCCTTACATTTAGAATCAAAATAAATTCTTCTATTTGCTCTTACATTTAGGATTGGGAAAATATTCTTTTAAATATATGAAAGTTGACTATTATCTTTGGTCATTCATTAAAGGAATGACTTATCTACTTCCTTGGACAGGATTACAGAAATAATGAGTCACATTTTCTTAAGTTTATAAATAATGTTATCTATTCTTATGTCAAAAATTATATGGATTGGAACCTATTCCAAACTCAAATTCTAACAACACTCCTCTAAACTTATTTATTAGCTTAATATAACATGTTAAATATGGACTTCTACTCTCACACCCCAAATTATATGAGACTTGTTTCTCTAATACACCCTCACAATATTCACAACACTTACGCTATACGGGTTAGTTGGTATGTTTGCATGTCAACTGGAATTTAATCATTAGATTAAGAATGAAATGATTATATGACTACTAATCTGATCATTTTAAAATTAAAAAGAAAATAATCCCAAATCTATCGATGTTAATGTAAAATCATGCGGTAAAAAATTAAAAATACATTTTTTTAGCTTGATGTTGATGAGTTTTTTTTTTTGGGAACATGATGAGCTTGCGAGTTTTTTCTTCATTTTGGAGGGTGACAAAAGACCCATTGAGAATGGTTGTTCAACTTAATTTTATATTAAAATACAAAAAATACATATTAAGAGTGGTTAGGTAACGTAACACGAAATTGATTCTAATGCCTTGTTAAAAAAAAAGCTGCCCTTCCACATTTGTAATAAAATTGATTCTATATGTGCCAACTTCTTTTGGGCTCTAATGGGGCACACAATCACATTCATCTTGCTAGAAAAGATTTCATTTTCAGATCTTTGACAGAGGGTGGATTGAGAATCCGTCCATTAGGACAAGTCAATAATGCCTTGTTGGCAAAACAACTCTGGAGAGTTTTCAATGCAAAACAAGGGACACTGCTTGCTGAAACGCTGAAGCCTAAGTGTGTGTTTGGAATAATGATGGGAAGAATAACTTTTTTTTATTTGATTTTTTGTAATTGTATTTTTGATGAAAATCAGATTTTGTAATGTGATTTATGTTTGAATTAGCGACTGTATAAATGACTTTTATAAAAATAAGTGAATGTTTGGATTAGCTTAAATATAAATGGTTTTTGTGATAATGGTAAGAGAGAGTGTGTGGAAAAATATTTAAAAAACTAAGTAAATATTTAAAAATTACTTTTCAAATATTAGATCCAATTGAAAAAATATTTTAAAGGGTTAAAAACACTAAAAAATATTTTGAAGTAATTTTTAGATCTGAAAAAGTACATTAAAGGTAAAATTGCAATCAATTTGTTAACACATTGGATACAACTGAAAAAATATTTTAAAGGGTTAAAAACACAAAAAAATATTTTGAAGTAATTTTTGTAGCTGAAAAAGTATATTAAGGATAAAATTGCAATCAGTCTGTTAGCACACTAGGTACAACTGAAAAAATATTTTAAGGGTTAAAAGCACTAAAAAATATTTTAAGGTAATTTTTGGAGCTGAAAAAATATATTAAGGGTAAAATTACAATAAGTTTGATAGTACACTAGGTATAACTTATTTTTTTTAAAGCATATAACACGAATCACAATCAAAAAGCTCCCCCTGTGAGCTTATGGTTAATCACACAAATTTATGGAAAACACAAAAGGTGATCACCTCCAACGAAACACTCACTTTTTGGCATCCCCTCTCAATCGTGCGATTTATCCATTATTCGTGCGATTTGTCCATTATTCGTACGATTACTTGGTGAAAGCGTGTACCCAAACACACACTAAGTATATTGATGTCAATGATGCTCATTTGGTTAGATTGCCTTATAATTCCTCTTGGTTATGGAAGTGTATCTATCATTGTGCTCACATTATTACCGAACATTTATGTTAGAAGATTAGTAGTAGCAATTCTATTTCTTTAAACCATCCTTTGTGATGGCCTATGCAGTTTTCTTCTGTAAGTGTTTCACCTATAAATTTAATTACAGATTTACTATTGTATCTTCCTTTTAGCTGGTGCCCAGTTAAATGAAATTATGACTTGATCAGGAGAGTTTATTCGCCTAAGGTTGCTACTGTAACCCCCTGCCTTAATTAGCGTAATTATAATTCGATATCACTTAATTAAATTGGTTTAGAGACCATCGAATAGTTCAAAACTCATTTAATACTCCCTTTTTATAGTAGGTCCTTTACAAAATTTTCAAAACTTCTTTTTTATTCCGGTCTCAAGTTCAATTATCGAATATAATCACCTGTGCAGTTAATTTACATTCATTCATATCAGAATATCTAATAGCAATTCGGGCAACCCCCGGGTTCCATTCATTCACTAGAAGGTTTAAAATTTCCATATAGGGGATTATACAACTATATTCAACTACCAATCACAACCCAAACATAATTTACAGATTCCCTGTCCAACAGGTTTAACCAACACATCCAAAAATAAATGTCCCTACAGGGTTCTAGCCGCTTCGGGTCGTACGCTTCTCCTTAGAGCCACTTGCCCTGTCTGAAAGGTTAGTTAAAGGAAAGAATGAGATTCAAGAGAATCCCAGTAGTAACAAAACATTTATACCACACATAAGCACACAGCATGTAAGCAAATCATCATACAGCAGCAGCAGCAGAAATCACACTCCACCCTCATCCCCTTTCTCCGCCGGGAAGGCACACTGTCCTAACCCGAACCGTTGTTAGCTACTCAGGGACTATTGGCGTGGCAGTGCATACACATAGCCTTATAGCTCATATAGCTACCTGGCTTTCACAAATGGCCCGTCGGCCTTCACAAATAGCCTTTCAGCCCACATAATCACATATATCACACCTCATCCTCATCCCCTTTCTCCGCCGGGAAGGCACACCGTCCTAACCCGAACCGTTGTTAGCTACTCAGGGACTATTGGCATCACGGTGTTTACACATATTCACAATGTCGTAACATACGAATTTATCACAAATCAATGATAATACACACATACAATGCATCACATATGGTACGAAAGAAAAGTTACTACCTCGTTCCTTCCTGACGTTTGCTGGCTCAGTGGGCTCACGAGAACGGCAAATGTCAAATCCTATAAACCAAATTAGGGACAATAAATCAATCTCTTTTCCAAGTTCTTAATAATACTTAAGTTGGTTATCATTTAGACTCTTTAGGTGGCTATTAAAGGCCTAAATATATACCCAAAGGGTTGGAAAAAGATATACCAAAAACCACCTTTAAAAAAAAATGCAAAACACTGATTTTTGGGGGTTGGCCGTGGCCCAGAAAATCCAGTTTCTTGGCTGAACTTCCAAAAATCATAACTAATTCAGGAAAAATCGAAATAAGGTGATTCCAAAGCCAAATGAAATCTATTTAAGTTCTCTTTCTAGGAAAAATATTGGCCATTACTAGAAATCACCACAAAAGTCCAGATTTACCAAAAACCTAACGTTGTGCCAAAACAGGATCCAGTTTGGATACCAAACTTTGGTCAGTTCAAACTCCCAGATCAAAAAGCGAAATGACACAAAATTTATGTCCATTTTGAAGCTTGAAATGTGAAATTTAAGACTGGAAAATGTCATAATTTTCTGACATCATTTGCCCAGTCAAAATGTCCACGCCATCTGACTGTCCAGAACAGACTTGCCAAAACAGGTTCCAGTTTGGATGCCAAACTTTGGTCAGTTCAAACTCCCAGCTCACAAAGCGAAATGACACAAAATTTATCTCCATTTTGAAGCTTGATATGTGAACTTTAAGACTGGAAAGTTTCATAATTTTCCAACATCATTTTCCTAGTCAAAACGTCCACGCCATCTGACTGTCCAGAACAGACTTGCCAAAACAGGGTCCAGTTTGGATGCCAAACTTTGGTCAGTTCAAACTCCCAGCTCACAAAGCGAAATGACACAAAATTTATGTCCATTTTGAAGCTTGAGATGTGAAATTTAAGACTGGAAAGTTTCATAATTTTCCAACATCATTTTTCCAGTCAAAACGTCCACGCCATCTGACTGTCCAGAACAGACTTACACTGGACAGATTTTTCCAGATTTTTACATTTGATCCCAAATGATTCCCAAATCAATTCCAATGGTCAAAATGTTTAACAAAAAACCAAATTCTACACAACACATAAGCCAATTCATACCATTCAAAAATTGCACAAAATCAGGGCAAATTCATAAATTCCCAATACTCAACCAATGATTACAACAACTATACCAAAATGCTTCTAATTCTTACCTCTTCTTCTTCCTAAAGCCAATTCTTCAACTCTCCAACTTCCCAATTTCCACAAGTTCTCAAACTTCACCAATCAAAATTCTGAAACCATAGGAATATAGCCCTCAACCTCATGTACAACATTAATGAAAGACACTTGAGCATATGAAGGCTTTAACTTACCAAGAACTCAAGCTTTCCTCTTGCTCTTTCCTTAGCTTGTTCAGCGAAAAATGGAGGAGGATGAGAGAGAAATGAAATAATGAAGAAGCATCAGATTTTTGGGCTCCTATACACTCTTGGCCGACACTTAGAAGTGGAGAGAAGAGAAAAATGATTAGAAAGCTTAACTTTAATCCAAGGGTCCTTGTTTTGCCACTTGGCACCATCCTATACTTCCTACTATGATTTCAAATAAATTTGCATGCATAGGATTCCACCTCTTGTTCTTTCAATCCTAGCCATTGATCTTGATTACTAAGGAGTGTTCTCATCGGTAACTAACCAGTCAGTCGGTAAATTTACCGTTTTACCCCTGATTATCACAATGCACAATATATACTTCAAAAGTGCTCAATTAAAATTAATTACATCACTTTGAAATTATAAATCCTTGGTTACATGTCAGGATATTACAGCTACATCCATTCTTTAGACTCCAATTTCTTTCATGGATAGCCAAGACAAGTTAGTATAATCTCTTAGGGTGTGTTTGGTTTGAGGGGAGGGTAGGGGAGGGAGGGGAGGGTAGGGGAGGAAAATTACCATTTTGGATAAAAGAAACCTAAAATTTACCCTCTCATTTTTTTAAATTTTGGTTTCCCGCCCAAAATTTACTTTCTCATTCTTTTTAAATTTTGGGTTCCCGCCCAAAATTTAAATTCTTTCAACCCAAAAAGGTAATTTACCCTCCCTCTCATTCCCTCCCTCCCCTCCCCTCCCCTCAAACCAAACACACCCTTAATCCTTCAGGAGAATATAAGGTTAGTCTTTGTATTCAAAAGTTTGTACCCGAGGCTTCCTCCCCTCTAAGTAGACAGAGCAACCCTCCTATACTGCAATGCCTCAGTTCGTTTCCCTCAGATGGATGATGCATCATAATAGAGAAAAAACGGTCAGAAGGGAATGTATTCCTCCGTTCTTACATCATTCACCAAGGTCAAGCAGTCCAAACAGTACTCTGGAAAAGAAATGCCAATTTGCCAAACTTTGCTCATCTGATGTTGCGTTTAACCTTGCACTGGATTACTAAATGCCCCATTATTTAATAGTGTAATAACTGAAAAGCTAACAATTTTTTGCTGGAAGAAGAGATGGTTCTGCAATGTAGAGAATTGGCTTACATCTGCTGAAATAGTTTTACAGGATATTGCTAGGCTTTTAAATTTCTTTGTTTTAGAAATGGTTGTAGTGGTAGCTAGTTTTGAATTTAATATTCTAAAGTCCTTGCAGTCTAGTTTTAGGATGATAGTAGAGATTTGATATAACTCATTTGATATCTTTTAACGATGATTTTCAAAAAAAAAAAAAAAAGTAACGTGACATGGTGTGTTCGAATCTTATAAATTTTTTTGGAAGACCGCCGTATTAAAAAAATAATTAATTAAATGAAAACGTGAATAAATATTTAATTAGTGAACGATTAGGCTCTGTACTGTAAATATTCCGATTATGATCACCATCCCTATTAACCAACTAAAAACATTAGAGTATTAGACACTACTCTGCTGTTATTCATTAAGGTCGATCAGAGACAATACTGTAAAAACCTATACCGATACAGACCCTGAATTTCTAAGTGCTTCGGGTGCTTTCGGTGTGCGAAGCAGCAAAGCAGTGGTGGTTCGGTCTTGGATAGAGACAGAAAAATCATCAATCGATGGATGATGCCAAAGTAGCAGAGCTCAAGAAATTTATTGATGGATGCAAGTCGAATCCTTCACTTCTTCACAACCCATCTTTCGCCTTCTTCAAGTCTTATCTTCTCAGGTACTACGAGTATCTGCAGATGGTTTTGCTCTTCATTTTTCATGTTGGCTCATGATTCCTTTCTCTGAAACGTTTGTATTACTTGTGCTTGCAGCTTAGGTGCTCGGCTACCTGCAGAACCGAAAACGGTGAGCCCCTCATTCATCAATCAATTTGTGCTCGTCTATGTTTTGCTCCTTTGCTCATGTTCATTTGAAATTTCAAAATTTATGTACTTTTATAATTGGGGTGGTAACTATTGGTGAACATTGAGATGGACAGATGAAAATAAGAATGACTAAGTTCCTTAATTCTGATCCTATCCCAAAATGGTGGTTCTGTACTCAATCTATTGCATAAAGTTTGATAATTTCTTTAATTAAGAGAATATGGATGAAAGGGGCGAAACTTTAATTTGTAAAGTAGAATTCTTCCATTTTCGGTTCTGTTTGTTCTGCTTATAGAAAACTCATGCAGGAGAAAGTTGCTGACAACTTGTCAGAGCGTTCTGATGCTAAAGGAGCTGATTTATCAAGAGAAGATGAAGATGAAATTATAGAATCTGATATTGAATTGGATAATACTGATGTTGTTGGACCTGATAATGACCCTCCTCAGAAGGTATTTGACTGGCACTAAATTAATAGGTTTCCAACAGTGTATCTTACAATCTTTTCTTTTGCTTTTCTATCTAATATTTTTTCATGAGAGTATGTGCATGTTTGTTTAAGCTTTTTGCACAGTAAATAAGCCCTTATTACGCAAGCCGAGAAAAAACTCCTCTCACATACTTACCTCGTATACTGTGAATCACGAATTATAAGCACTTATTGCCCAAAAATAAGCTATTCCAAACACACACTATGTTGACGGTGGGCGGTTGTCATGACATGAAGTCCACTTCTAACAAAAATAATTTATAATTGGTTGGCAGATGGGGGATTCTTCAGCTGAGGTGACAGAAGATCAGCGGGATGCTGCACAAGTTGCAAAGTCTGAGGCCATGGATTCTATTTCAGAAGGCATGGCTTAAATTTCCTTGATAATGCACTGTTATGAGATCTTTTGTACTTTGTTTCTTGGAGATTCTTTCCTCTGTCAATTGGATAGGCTATGCTTTTCAGGGAAGTTGGATGATGCAGTGGATAAACTAACAGAAGCCATTGTCTTGAATCCCCATTCAGCCATACTCTATGCTACCAGAGGTACTCTAATAATTTATCTTCCAGAACCAAGAAGCTATTAGTAAATGTGGTTTATCTTACTGCCTTCCACATCATTTCTTGGAATTTAGAAACTTAAATTAAGTTTCTTGCTTTCAGCTAGTGTCTTTATCAAGTTGAAGAAACCAAATGCTGCAATTCGTGATGCTGATACTGCCTTGCAGGTTTAATTCTTGGTTCTTACCATGCCATAACTTATTGCATAGAAAGATTGGAAGTTATGCTTTAATTGCTTCTGTAATTTTGATGAGGCTGACTTTGTCTACATGACTTGTATGTGTAGATTCAAACTCTCAAAGTTACATTGTTTGTTCCAGATTAATCCTGACTCAGCTAAAGGATACAAAATAAGGGGAATGGCAAGGGCTATGTTGGGATTATGGAAGGAAGCAGCTAGTGATCTTCACGTGGCTTCGAAGATAGATTATGATGAAGAAATTCAAATGGCACTTAAAAAAGTAAGCCGCCTCCTTTACCCTGCCCATGGGAGATAGGAACTAGCAATATAAGGATAATTATATGTCTTTTAACTTTGATAGGTTGAACCTAATGCCCGGAAAATTGAGGAGCATAGGAGGAAATATGAACGCTTGCGCAAGCAAAGGGAGCAGGAGAGAGCTGAACGGAAGAAAAAACAACAAGCAGAAGCTCCAGTAAGTGTAGGGTAGTGTGGAATTTCCATCATAGAACAAACTTGTTGACGGTTAAGCTGTCCTGGGCAACATTTTAGGCATCAATTAATTAGCATCCTTTTCATAATAGTTGAATGCTTTTGCTAGTTGGTTATGGGGTGATTTTTAGCTGGGTATACAACACAGGGTTAGTCAGTGCCAGTTGGATTTTAAATAATTAAGGCGGGGTTGAGGGAACTGAAATTCCTCTCCCTTCCCTGGCAACTTTAACCAAGAAATTAGGGTAAAGGGCGGGTAATAACTTTATATGCATTAACTATGTGTAGAACTTGCAGATTGGGTTACTTCATATTCGTTTCCATAACTTTGCAGTGGAGTGATATGGTTTGAGCTCAAAAATTGTTTTGACTTTTTTTTTCAGGTTCAAGAATCATTATCTTCTTTAAAAGATGGTATGTATTTTTATTCATTTTGTCTGATATTATTATTTATTTAAATTTCCAAGTTAATTAGCACATTTTCTCATATTTTGTGGTTAGACTGAAAATGAGGTTGTATTTTATGATTATGTTGTAAAGACTCCCCCCTCCCTCACTCTGTCTCTCATATTGCTTTTCACTTTCCGGCTGCCTTGTACTCTCATATCATTCATCATTAATTGGCAATATTGGGTGTGCTTGAAGAATGAAAGAACTGAGGAATTATAGGCATTTTGGTTTATTCTCCATTGGCCGTAACATGATAGAGACTTTGGTCTGTGTTTTGTTGAGAATCACCTGTCACCCATGTTGATTGCAAGATTTTCTTTCCTTTCCGCCTAACTTTGAAAGAACGATGAGGTGATTGCCTGGCTCTTTATTCTTCCTTTTCTTCTTTGTTTGGGGGGAGTGAATGAGGCCACTGGTGACTTTTGTTGATATTACTTGGAAAAGAAAGGGTACAAAAAGATAAATCGTTTTTAAACACATTTGTTGGGGCAATAGCTTATATCATATGATGTTGAAATGCTTACAACACCAAAAGGGTCTTGATTGTAACCTGCAAGTCAGAACTCAGACCTGGGAGAGCAATCTCGGTTTAGGGAAAGGTAGTCTTAGCCTTCTCCTGGTCTAGTTCTAGTATCTTTGGGTATGTGGGTGGGTATAGTTGTATAGGCAGACATAAGAAATTATTGATTTTGAATTGAGTGGGTGGGTATTGGCGTGTGTATGGAATTATTGATGCTGAAAAGAAAAATAGAAGTCTCTTTATGTGAAAAATATTGAATAACGAGCTTAGGGTAGTCTTTTTAAGTTCTAACAATCACTCAATCACTAATATATTTTGCCCATGTTGTTATATTTGACTAGAGTGCAATATCGTAATGTAAACCATTTAGCTAATCCCACCAAGTGGGATAAGGCTTGTTGTTGCTGTTTTTATTTTTGACCTGAGGTTTTAACATGATTTTCAAGATCGATGTACTCTTTCTGGCCACTACTTTGAAATTAAAACCAAACTTTGATGATGGTTGGTAACTTGATGTTGAATTACTTATGATGTCATCGCATTAAACAGGACAAGTCATTGGTATCCATTCTGTTGGTGAACTGGACAAGTTGTTGAGTGCTGCTTCTAAGACATCTCGCCTGGCAGTCCTATATTTTACTGCAACGTGGTGCGGCCCCTGTCGTTTCATCGGGCCTCATTTTACAAGCTTGGCTGAGAAGTACCCAAAAGTTGTATTTTTGAAGGTTGACATAGATGAGGCAACAGATGCGGCTGCACGCTGGAATATTAGCAGTGTTCCTACATTTTTCTTTATTAAGAATAGCAAAGAGGTTGACAGTTTGTTGGGGGCAGACAAAAATGCACTTGAAAGGAAGGTTGCGGAACATGCAAGCTCTCCTTAAGTGAACACCCGATCAGAACATAGATACATTTTTAATTTTCTCTTGCTCTTTTTTCTGTTTTTATGTCTATTATGTCATAGACAGTCTTGAAAAGACGTGACTTTTGTTGTGTCTGCTGGCATGTCTATTTGCTTGTCCAAAAGTTTCGCGTTCACTTGGAATAAAGTTATACATACTTTCCTGCCTATTTTTGTAAGATAGTTGATGATCGAAATGGGGAAGGAAAAACTCAAGGTGAGAATTGTATTTCGAGACAGAAACATGTATCATATCCTCATATCACAAGAAGATATATACCTGCTAGAAAATGTTTGACCAGCTTGGACATACAGACGTATGCATAAAAGGAAAAAGGGTTCAATTATTCACTTTCTTTCATTCTTGGAGTAAAATCTCAAAACCAAATAGAATAAGAACCTATAAAGAACGCCCCAAACCAGCAGGATAAATACGTCATACCATATGTCTTCTTTATGAATATCCATTGTGAATAAAACATCTTCTCCTATTAAGCAATTACTTGACATGTTATGATGGGAGCTGAACTTCACTTCTCCTAAAGGGCCAGGAGTCAAGTCTGCCGGGTTCCCTGTGTAGCATTTATCATTCTTGAATTCATTTGTCAGCAATGCCTCGAATGGATATTTGATTGCAGAAATATAATGGAGCCACCTCCAATAGGAAGGTATCTGAGTTCGCTTGACGAAGAAACCACAAGTTAAGAAGAAGAGAGCAGTTGTGGCTATAACTACTGCATACCCCGTGATGTAGCTTGGAACAAGTGCACTAACAAGCATCACATAGGCATTGGTGGTGATAAGCGAGGCAAAGAGGATCATCCAAAATCTGAAGAGGCTGCTTTTCAGGTGAAGGAATACTTTTGTTATGGCAGCAAATGTGAAGCCTTGGACGGCAAAAAAGGGGAGATAAACAATGAGGGAAGAGATGACGTATGAAGAAGCACGGTAAGCATTATGGGATGTCTCTCTGATGAAGATGAGCCTTTCTAATATGAAAGTAGGGACAGCATCATTGGAAGAGAAGAAAACTAAGCATACTGAAAAGATATAGAAGTTGAGAAGCCTACTTATGTCTTTGAAAGTGAGATGACCAAGGTTTTTGAAGATGTTGGAGAGGATAAATGCCATAACAGTTAACACAAGCTCACGGGACAGGAACAGTTCAGGTGTTCGAATCACATTGAGTGCAGTTCTCCATGACAGCACTGCAACCTCACGCAGCCATGGATTTGCATATTTTGATCCTACATGTGGCTCATCAAGAGCTTTTTCAATCTCAAACTCTTCATAAGAAGGTTCATAGAATTCCATAGATCGGCTAACTACAATGGAAGTCTTGGCTTGATAAGGGTCCTCATGAGATGCAGAATGTGGGCTGGAAATAGCACTTCTTGGCCCTGAATTATGTGTTTTTGCAGGTGTCCATCCTGGAGTTCTTGCCGGAGTTCTTGCCGGAGTTCTTGCTGGAGTCCATGATATTGGGCGTTTAGGAGTTCCTACCATACCATGGTAAAGCCAGAGAGAAAAATCCTTGGCTGAGAATTCTTGGTAGAACTGAGAAGCCAAACGTGGGACACGAGCGCTGGCCACATTCCCTGGTGTATGAGCAACTTTCCTCTCAAGCGAGTAATCAAAACTCTCGTCATCATCGTCGTCATCATCATCAGCAGCGGCAGCAGCTTGGGTGGTGGGGTCAGGCTTTGGTGTTCCAGGAGTGAACCCTTGTGACAGCAGGTTGATGATATATTTAGATGCAGGGGTGCTACTTCTGTGAGGTGTCTTTGGAGTCTTTGGTATTTTTGGTGTTTTAGGGACTGTTGTCATGGCTGCTTGATCAGGCTTTTGGCCATAGCATTGGTACTGAACAAGGAGGTCTAGACCAACTGTTGATTCATCATATTCTTTAATTACATCCAACATGTACTCAATACTATTTTCTCCATCTGGTATTGTTCTTCCAAAACCAGAAAGATAAGCAGGTAGTGCATCTGGCCTTCCCATGTATATCAGTCTTCCCCTGTAACACCATTTGAATTCATTAGCCAGTCTGATTAGCAAATTTGGAAATTATATATATTGAGTTTCAAAATTTGCAACCTTGCAAGGATAGTGATCTGGTCCAGGAGCTTTTGAATTCTGAATGAAGGCTGATGTATGGTCATGAGGACAATGCTGCCTCCTTGAGCTATGTGTTTAATCTTTTCCACTACGTTGTAAGCACTCATGGAATCGAGACCCGAGGTCGGCTCGTCAAGAAACAGAAGTGCAGGCTTATGAATGATGTCTATGCCAATAGATACTCTTCTTCTTTCCCCTCCTGACACTCCTCTTGTCCCTTCATCACCAATGTATGTATGTGCTGCACTCTGAACGACTATTCATTCATTCAACCATAGTATGTCTGTTTTTGGGTTAATAAAGAAGCACAAGACATTGGGAATCAATATATCTAAATACATCTTGACCTCATGCTACTTAATTCCTAAACAAGTGTCCTTTGAACCGAAGTTCTAAGTATTTTTGTGAGTTTCAGATTGGTTGGTGAGGTAAGCTGCTGGGTTTAGATTCTATGCAGTGCCAAAATCAGTCAAGTGCTTATAAAGTTAAAACATTTATATTACTTTTACACTATTGCTTTATTTACAAGTAATTCATTCCTTTCTAATACACTGCACTAGCCGTATACAAATTTTGGCTCTTCAATGAATCCAAATCTGTGTCAAACCTGCGTTTAGGGGGACTGACGTAGTAGGCCTAGTTTTAGACGTATTTGGTATGATGGATTTTGATTGAAGCCCATCATATTAGAATATAAGTCTCACGTCGATCAATTGAAAGATGAATGAATAGGTATATAACCTTGAGGCAAGTCCTATCAAATTGGAGTAAGCTATTTTGATAGAAAGACAACCTTAATATATACCTATGGCTAACAAACAGTCTAAAATGTTTGAAGATGGTTACCTGCAAGCCGAGCTGATCAATGAGCTCATGAACTCTCTCCTTTTTATCCTCCCTGGAGAGTGTAGGAGGAAGCCTAACCTCTGCTGCAAACGTGAATGTCTCAGAAACTGTCAACATAGGAAAAAGCTGGTCTTCTTGCATCACATACGATGATACCATCTTCATGTAACTTGCACTTACCTGCATCATGATTCGAACACATTCACCAATCATCACTATTTAGACTAAAGAAACTAAAAAGAATCAGACTTGAATGAATCAGAACAGTATGAGTTCATTTTCTTAATGAATTACTGGTTTTCCATCCATTCTAACTGATCCTTGAAGACTCCCTTGTGCAATCCGACAAGCCAAGGCATCGAGGAGTGTCGATTTTCCGGCCCCACTTGGTCCCATGATCGCCATGATTTCACCTCTATTTGCCTGCCCAGATATGTCATGAAGAAGAAAAGCTTGTTTCTTGATCCTAACACCATTCTTCTTCTGCTTCTTCGTGACGCAATATGTTATCTTCTCGAATTCTAGACCATGTTCAGGAATTGTCCTCTGGGGTCTCAGCTGCTTCACAATGCTTTTTGTGGCTCTTGTTTTGTCCAAGTCTAGTAAGTTCTCTAAGCTGCTTTTACTTGTGCCTGACTTGTCTTGCCTTGTTGCCATTGCAGTGAATTATTTATCCCCTCAGAAATCACTTTTTTGGGGTTCTCAGCTTCTGCTATTTAGCAAGTTTTTATAAGTGATCGATGTTTATACAGAACGTGCAGCGTGAGGACAAAATGTGACGGCTAAAATGAAAGCAATCTTGAACATCATCAGCCAGCCAACATATTCTCCTCCTCTTTTGTTTTGTTCTATTCACGTTGGTGGTGCCGAGGCTGGGCTATTATTATAACAATTCCACTTAGAAAAACACGATAATATTCCAATATACTTGTTTAATTTGTCTTATACTGTTAATCGTAGCTCTTAAGAATCTTGAAAATGTAGCATATACGGCTGACGTAAGTGTTTGGGTTGTTGGTCCAGGAGGGTCATGCATGGAACTTTTCAACAGGTTGCACCAAATGAGCTTCAGGTTTCGGCAAAAGTCAAGGGCCACCATGGGCCTGATCTTTTATTACGTGGGCGTTCGGATTTGGTTATTTTAAATGATTTTACAGGAATAAGTGATATTATAAGGTTTTGGGTTTCTCAACTCCTAACAGTTAGTTTTTTAGGTATGGTTCTTCTAAAAACTTTTATCTATTTTGAGAGTTAGCTAACCTGAGTGGGTCTCCATCGTTGGGTAGGAGTTGTCTCATTAGAGCTTTTTTTTTTAATTGATTGTGGTGTTTACCAAACTTCTTTCATGATTTGTCTTGATGTTGCCCCTCACATTGGTTCTCTAGACTAATTTCCCGATCAGAATGTATTATATTTATAACACATACGTTAATATTCGAATAGAGTATAATTATAAAAATGGGTAAATATAATGTTTAGTCTCAATACTTTACCTTCATTTTAGCCCTAGTCATAAAGTTTGAAACTCATGATTTTAATCCCTGAAGTTCACTTCGGTTAAAGCCGTTAATCCTTATAGTAAGAAAATGACTTATAGGTGAGATTGATGGCATTCACTTTACCTACGTGGCATCAATACCGTTTAAAATACTTACGTGAACGCTGACGGTACCAGATGATGTGGAAAAAAATGACTTAGCCCATACATTTGAAAATTATATATATATATATATATATTTATATAATTATATATTGCCCTTTTCTGGATTATTAGCTGGAAGGCAGAGCAAACCATCATTCTTCGAAAGAAGATCGATGAGACGTGTACAACCACAAGAAGATTCTGAGTTGTCTTGACTCATAATTTTCTCTTTAAACTAGTCTCAATGGGCGTTGTCTTTATTAATTTGGTCATCGACATTAACATAGGTTATAACACCAAGTATTTAAATGCTGTGTAGTAAGAGTAGGCAAATTAAACGATCGAACTACAAAGGTGCCAAAGATTATTACATACTTTAAGAGGTACCATGTAATTTATAGTCACTCTAATAGAAAATTAGAAACATTTCGAATGTTAAGATAAAATTATTGAAAGATAAGTATTTTAATACTGAGAGAATAATGTATATTTAAAGAATCTCAAAAAATACAAGCGATTTTCAAACTTGCTCAAGCTGGAAAAACAGAAACATGACCTGTGAACTCCATTGCCAGCTCAACATGGGGTGATAATTTATGGGTCTCAACATACTTAATGTTTTTAAGCACTGGAAATTTAAGGTGTTTGTTTATATTATCTTTATATTACAACTAATAATATTGGAGAAATGCATTTCTTTTTTCTAAAAAAAAAGAAGAAGAAGAAGAAGCATGGGAAGGTCGGAAATTCCTAAGGCAGGAATATGAATTTAATACCCCCAGACGGCACCCATAGAGATATCAGTTCACTAGTGTTTGGTGTTCATCAGTTGAGATGATTATACCTTCAAGATGTTATGTATGTTGGAATTAGGGTTCCCAGACCCGGACCGGACCGACAGGTTCGGCGGTTCCCCCGCCGAACCAGGCATCAGACCGGTTTGGTCTAGGTTTTTTATTTTTTATTGTTTAAAAAAAAATCAATTTTTTTTAATTTTTCCTTTAGAATTGCATACTAATAAGTCTAAAATTTTTAATTTCTCACCGGTTTGACCCGGGTTGAGCTCCAGTTTGGCCCTGGTCTGACCCATTGACCCTTAACCCAGTACCCCGACCAGTTCAATATCCGGTCTGAGTTTTAATACCTTGGTTGGAATTCTAAATAAATTTTATTGTGGATTAATATATATATATAAAAAAAATATATATTGATTACTATTAGAACCCTAAATGCATATTTACTTGTGTAATAAGTCTTCTTATGTCAAATACTAACCTCAAAATCTACAGCTTGCCCTTTAACAATCATTATCTGAATTGGTTATTTAGTGTTTATGCGATATAGATCATAGACTATCAATGCCTTAGTTATAGTTTCATATGATTTTAAATATCATATCCATTATTATATACAAGTAGAATACCAGAAAAAGAATTTTGAAATTACAACATCCCAAATCAAATATTTCCCATCAAATGAGTTGTGAATTGCTTATCAAATATCGTTATTACTTTATCAATTCTTAATAACAAACATGATTTAGGATTTTGCAATTTCAAAATTCTTTTTCTATCATTTTTCTATGTATATACATATATAATTATTTATTTCTTCATTCATTCGGCTATACTAATTGATTGATAGTTGATACTTTAGTGCATCTATTTCCCCTTTTAACCAATTCACTTCTAGCAAGCTAGGGTTGAGAAACTGTCAGCCCGCAGGCTTTTTCACTCTTCCCTGCCTAATCCATAGCTCATAGCATGTCAAACCCATGACTACTGAATTGTCTTGCATTTTCGTTTTTAATTAATATTAAGGATTAAAGGAAATACTCCCTCCGGTCCTTTATATAGGACATAATTTATAACGTAAATTGTACTACAAACTATGTCCTATATTTAGAACCGAAAGTAATAGTATTTATTGAATGTAGCACTCACTTTAATTTTTAATATAAAATCTCATTCATAATATGAGAAGTAATATAAAACTGTTGCCATCAAATAGCCATAATATATTGAGGGTCAGGCTTTTTTAGCCCACGCCGCCTAATCTGCAACCTGCCACAAGTCAAACCGCAACTTGTGGATTGACATGCATTCCCAACTCTAATTGTTATTAAGGATAGACGAGAATATTATTTATGTTATCAAATAACAATAATATTTTCAAAAGGCAATGTAAAGAAAAACCAAATAATCTAACTAGCTAGATCCTTTGTATGCTTACAGAAATGCACGTAGAACCTCAAACTTTTTTTTTTTTTAAATATATAATTAAATTAGTTAATGATGATTAGTTTAAAAATAGTGCAAACGCAATAAAATGTATATATATCACAGAAAAAATTGTGGAGTGAATCTATACCACTGAAAATTATCCACAAGAAATCATCACACAAATGTGTGTGAATCTGCATGCAACATATGGTCATCCAAAGGAATGAACTTTCTAAAAATAGCAACTTTTCTCTAATCAAATACCAATCGCCTCCACATTCCCAAGGCAGAGGAGAACGGTAGAGGAAGAAGAACATACACCAGTCATTGTCATTACCATGGCTTCCAATTCCTTCCTCTTCGTCCTCCTCCTCCTTGCCGCGGTGGCAGTCTCATCCTCCTTGGCCGATACGGATATCTCCGGGCTCCTCAGCGGCCTCTCTCAGGGAGCCGCCGTGGCATCCCTTCACGACACCATGCAGTGCATGCAGAAACTACTTCCTTGCAAATCGTACCTCAACGTCTCCGCCACCGAGCAGCCGCCGGAGAGCTGCTGCTCCCCCTTGAAGGAAATGGTCTCCGACGACTTTGATTGCCTCTGCCGTTTCTATAAGGATCCTCAGATCCTCCAATCCATGAACGTAACCAGGCATGATGCCCTCCAGCTCCCCAAGGCCTGTCATGTCCGTCTTCGTCTTTCCAAATGCAGCAAAGGTGCGTCATTTTATAATTGCCCTCCTTTCTCTTTACGCCCGCCCGGGTGCACACACTATCTTTTATTCTTAATATAAGACCTTGTCTCATTAATATAAGATCTATAGTATAATAGTATTATAAACTAGATCTTAGATTAAAAACAGAAGTAATATGTTATCTCAATGACATATTATATAAGAGGGAATATATATATACAGTTCCAGTGGTCAACAATTCAACATGTAGAAAAAGGGTGTCAGCTGCCCATTAAAATTTTGCCACTTCCCAAATTTTTTTTCCCCTCGTGTTTCTTTTGATTATTAGTCTTTACATGAATGGCACTTTGATTTAGTAACTTATAGGCAAAAATGGTGCAGTTATGATTTTTTATGCGATTTTTCATTGAAAAAAAATAATCTAAATTAAAAGGAAACTACATAATTTTAAAGTTTTTTTTGAAAAAATTGTATAGAAATTCAAAATTGTATCAATTTTTTATTATGAAGTATTAAAATGTCACTCATTTTATGTAAAATTTAATGATAAAAACTTTTAGAAAGTAGTGAAATTTTTCAAGAGGGAGCAGCTAACATCCCTTGCCCGACGTTGAATTGTTGACCACTTGCATGCAGGACACACACTATTTGTAGAAGATGAATACAAGAAATGGAAGAGATTTGATTTAATTAATTGAAATAAATTTAGAGACAATAATATTTTGCATAATTATTATTGCAGAAGCAAGTGCTCCAATTACTACTCCAATTCCAACGGATCCTGCTGCAACACAAGCAGCAGCAGCAGCTGTACTTGCAGCAGTTTCAAGCGCTAATGGCAGTAACATGCCAACTTCACCTTCCACTTCTTCTACTGCTTCCACCAAATCATTCTCCTATTTTGGTGTTGTTGTTGCAGCCTCTGCTTCCTTATTCTTCATGCATTAATTAATTATATGGAATTCTCCTTTTTTTTTTCTTCAAATTTTCTCCAAGAAATTTTCGAATTTCCATCGGATCAAAATCTGCTTGAGAGAGACTGCGGAGGGATTTGCTGCTGCTTCATAAATTTATGTCACAGTGTGGTTGTGTACCATATGATTATTAAATAATAAAAACTTTTTATATATCACGTACACATTAACACTGTCATTTTAATTAGTCTCTCATGGGGCAGGGTAGTACGGTTTTCTCACAGATCATATGAAAACTTTTGCATGTTTGATCTTCTAGGAGTGGAGGAGGATGTAGGAGATCTTTAGAGATATTGATGTACTCTACATCTTGAGTTTTGTAATACAGGTTTTATTAAAAAAAGAAGAAGTCTCTTATTATATATTTTGTAGCTGCATATATATCCAAATTAAATAGGTTTAATTAATAATCCTTACAATATAATTACAAGAATTAATATTGTCATATCTTCTTGAGAAGTTTTGAAGACTATTAGTCTATTAATTTGATAAAAACTCTTATAAGTCCTTCTGTGTGAGTACTGTTTGGACTTTGGAGGATTTATTAATTGTTATTTAAATTTTATCAAAATTTATTTTCATTCATAATTAAAAAAATATTTACAAAACAAAAGGAGCCTATAATATAATATGGTCAAATGTGTACCGCGCTTGGACTTGGTTATATACTACACCTCCGGTCCTAAATGTAACAAGAGGAGTATGTCACAATTACAAATGGATCAAGTTAGCATACAGAAGATGGAGGAGGCCCAAAACAAGGAAATAAGCCCATGGAACTTAGGCGAAGTGCCAAGTCTAGGAAAATGCCGTGGAAGTTAAGGGAATTGGCAAATGATCTCTGCTATAAGAGGACAAAGTTAGTTATGAGGGGTGTGGAATGATTGAATAGATATTCCCTCTCTGATATATATATATATATCTCCGTGGTTTATTTTCTCGTTTTCAGGACCATTTCTGTTATGCTGCGTGTGATGTTAATCATTTCAGCAATGTGCTTGTATTTCATGCTTTCCTTATCTTTGTAACAATTGTTCATTTGATTAATATCAATCATCCATATTCAAAATCAGATTTATCGCATTCTGTAGATTAGAACTGTTACATTTGGTGCTTTCATTGAGCTGTGACTATGGCGGATAATACTAGACTTAAGGAGGTTCAGGCGGATCTTAAGCGGTTACATGAGTTTGTGGACGATACCAAAGGGCGATTTCACTTACTGGACGATCGTTTGGTGCAAGCCGACGGCCGTTTTGACAAACTTGAATCTCTTTTGCACTCATTGATGAAATTTGTCGCCAACTTGTCTATCAGTTCTACCACTACTGCGACAGCGTCAAAGGATATCTCATCTTCTTCTTATGTTTCTATTGTTCAGCATGAGACTGGTCATTCCTCTTTCCATAAATAAGTGAAGTTGGATTTTCCTCTTTTTGATGGGACAGACGCTCTTCACTGGCTATTTAAAGCAGAGCAATACTTCACGTACTATGCTATCACAGACCCTCAATGGTTAATTATCGCTGCTGTTCATCTAGATGGTGATGTTTTACCTTGGTTCCAGATGCTTCAACGTGTTGGCCGGATTCCAAATTGGTATACGTTTGCGAAGGCTGTCAAACTGCAATTTGGTCCATTAGAATTTGGTTGTGCGGGTGCCCAACTTTTTAAGTTAACTCAATCGTTGGTTGGTAGATCTCTTGAGGATTATAATCAGAAATTTCTCGTATTAGCTAATCGCACAGAGGATGTTCCCAAGATGGCTTTGCTTGATTGCTATTTGGGTGGGTTAAAACCGGAGCTCAAACGTGATGTACTGGTTTAATGACCATCGTCAGTATTGAGTGCAATGGTGATTACTCGACTATTTTCTGATGCAGCTTCTATCCCTCACAGTGGATTCTGCCCCAAGCCATCAACGGTGCCTTTCTCAACACCTTCAAAGGCATTGGTTCCTTTATCTCCTAGCATGCCACAGTCATCTTCTACCACTTCCAGTGCAGGTAAATATAGTCTACCACCATTATTACCGACGCTGAACCAACCTTCGATCAAAAAGATGACCGCTGCTGAGATGCAAGTGCGTCGGGAAAAAGGGCTTTGTTATACGTGTGACGCTAAATTCAGCCCTGGTCATCGGTGTCCCAATAAAGTTTTGATGATGCTTACCACTGATGAGGATGAATCCGATCCTTTACCCTCTGAGGAACCCATTGAAGCTACACTTCATCATTTATCTTTTCATGCCTTTCAAGTTACACAGGGACCAGCCGCAATACGCTTCCATGGGTCCATCTTTGGTACTTCTGTTCAGGTGCTTCTCGATGGTGGCAACTCTGACACTTTTATTCATCCACGTATTGTGGACCATTTACAGTTGTTGTGACAGCCAGCTTTTCCTTTACGTGTGTTGGGTGGTACAGGCCAGATATTACATAGTGCAGAGGTGGTGAAGAATATTCCGTTGGTTATTAATGATCACACGCTTTCTTTGACCTTTATATCTTACCCGTGGCTGTAGTGGATATTGTTATTGGTGCTGATTGGTTAGCCACTTTAGGTCCTTACGTCGATGATTATAATACTTCTACCATCAAATTTCTCCACATCAATCAGTTTATTACTCTTCAGGGTTTTTGGGGACCTTCCAAACAGCAAGCTCAATTTCATCATTTGGTTCGGCTGCATCACATTGATGCTACTGCTGAATTTTATTTACTCGAGCCCATGGCTGATGTAGCCCCTAGGTCTTCCGACTCTATTCTAGCAGATTTACAACACATTTTGGATTGTTTCAGTGCTATTTTTGAAATTCCTCATATTACCTCCTTCTCGTGGCCATGTTCATCAGATTGATTTATTGCTTGATCAAGTTCTGGTTAAGGTGTGACCACATCGTTATCCGGTGAGTTAAAAAACAAAGATCGAACGGATCGTCCATGTGCTTTTATAGGATGGCTTAATTCAACCAAGCTCTAGCCCATTTTCTGCACTGGTCATTCTTGTTCGAAAAAAAGATGGGATGTGGTGTTTTTGTATGGATTATAGAGCTCTCAATGCCGTCACCGTTAAAGATGCATTTCCTATGCCTATAGTGGATGAACTCCTCGACGAATTACATGGTTTTGTTATGTTTCTCTAAATTGGTTCTCTGATCAGGCTACCATCAAATTCTTATGCGGGATTCAGATTGAGAGAAAACAACTTTTCGCACTCATTTGGGTTTGTATGAGTGGTTGGTTATGCCATTCATCTTAACAAACGCTCCGGCGAATTTTCAGGCAGTGATGAATTCAATTTTTCATCCTTTTTTATGCCGCTTTGTGTTGATTTTTTTGATGATATACTTATCTATAGCAATACTTGGGATTTACACCTCGAGCATGTTCGTCTGGTTCTACAAACATTGACTGATCGTTGGTTATTTGCTAAACTCTCTAAATGTATGTTTGGCCGACAGCGTATCGAGTACTTGGGTCACATTTTTTCAGTTCACGGGGTGGAGATGGATCCGGCTAAACTGCTTGTAATGCGAAACTGGCCTATACCCGATTCAGTGACTAAGTTAAAAGGGTTTTTGGGCCTCAATGGTTACTATCACCGTTATATTAAAAATTATGCCCAATGTGCAAGCCCATTAACAAACCTCTTGCGGAAGGACTCTTTTCATTGGTCTCCTGAAGCCCAGACCGCTTTTGATATTCTGAAATCTGCTCTAACTCAAGCCCCTGTTCTCGCCTTACCCGATTTCAGTCAACCCTTCATTTTAGAGACTGATGCTTCTGGTTCGAGGATTGGAGTTGTTTTGAGCCAGAAAAATCATCCCATCGCTTTCTTCTCTAAAAAGTTGTCATCGCGTCTACAATCGAGTTATGTATATGTTCGAGAATTATACGCTATTATTGAAGTAGTCTCTAAGTTCAGGCATTACTTGTTTAGCCATTTTTTCATTATATGCACCGATCATGAGAGTTTAAAGCATCTTGGGGATCAAATGATTCAAACACTCGAACAGGAGGCTTGTCTTCCCAAATTATTGGGTTATCGATTTTCTATTGAGTATAAGCCTGGTAAACAGAATTTGGCAGCGGATGCTCTGTCTAAAGGGTCTTACATGGCCTTGTCTTATATTAAAAATTCTTTTATGGATTCTATTTATCAGACTTTAGCTACTTCTCCATCGGTTACTGCTTTAAAAACCCAAGTTGAGCAACGACCCGGGGATTTTTCTAATTATGTGTTGCGACATGATCATTTATATTGGAAGCATAGTTTGGTGATTCCTCATGATGATCCCCTGTTAATCCAACAGATTTTAGATCATTTTCACAATTTCGTTGTGGGTGGCCATTCGGGGTTTTTGCGTACTTTTCGACGCATTTCTCATCTCTTTTACTGGACCAACATGCGTCGTGACATTCAGAATTATATTACTTCTTGTTCAGTTTATCAAAAAGCCAAAACATCTCAGCTACATCCTGCTGGCTTACTGAATCCTCTACCGATTCTTGAACTAATATGGGAAGACGTGGCTATGGATTTTATTATCGGGCTTCATTTGATTCGTGGTTCTGTTGTCATCATGGTGGTAGTTGATCGTCTTTTTAAGTACGGTCATTTTGTGCCATTACCACCCAATTTTTCCAGCACAATTGTTACAAAAGCCTTCTTAACTCATATTATAAAATTGCATGGTATTCCCAAAACGATTGTCTCTGATCAGGATAAAGTTTTCACCAGTGCTTTTTGGTGACATTTGATGCGGTTACAGGGCACTCAGTTGAATTTTACATCTGTGTATCATCCACAATATAATGGTCAATCGGAGGCATTAAATAAGTTTTTGGAGATATATTTCCGTTGTTTTGTTCATGAATATCCATGGAAATGGCTCGCCTTCTTAGCTTAGGTAGAGTTTTGGTATAACTCTTCTTTTCACCATTCCACTAGTATGTCTCCTTTCAAGATTGTGTATGGTCGTGACCCACCACCAGTCCTTCGTCATTCCTCTGTTGTTGACACTCTATAGGATGTTTATCAACAGTTGTTGTAAAGGGACGAGCTCTTACAGGTTCTAAAGTCCAATGTTCAAGTGCTCAGACTCACATGAAACATTTTGCTGATAAGAAACATTCTGAAATTGAATATCAGGTTGGTGATTGGGTTTTGGTTAAGTTACAACCCTATCGGCAACATTTGGTCAAACTTCAGCGTTATCAAAAACTTGCTCTGGTTTATTTTGGTCCCTTTCAAATCAAAGCAAGGATTGGTCAAACTTCAACGTTATCAAAAACTTGCTTCTCATGCCAAGATTCACCCAATTTTTCATGTATCTCTTTTGAAGAATTTTGTTGGCGATGAAACACAACAGTCTTATCTGCCTTTACCATTAGTTTCTTTACTTGAAGGACCTATTAGTCAGCCCGTTGATGTTTTGGAGGTTCGTACTATAATTCAAGACAACAAGTAAATTCATTAATTTTTAATTCAGTGGGATGGCTCATTATCTCCCACGTGGGAAGATCAAGATGTTCTGTCTTCTTTATATCCTGATTTGGACCTTGTGGGCAAGGTCCCTTCTAATGGAGGGGGTAATGTCACAATTACAAATGGGTCAAGTCAGCATACAGAAGATGGAGGAGGCCCAAAACAAGGAAATAAGCCCACGAAAAAATGCCAGGTCCAGGAAAATGCCATGAAAGTTAAGGGACTTGGCAAATGTCTCTGATATAAGAGGACAAAGTTAGTTATGAGGGGTGTGGAATGATTGAATAGATATTCCCTCTATATATATATATATATATCTCGGTGGTTTCTTTTCTCATTTTCAGGACCATTTCTGTTATGTTGTGTGTGATGTTAATCATTTCAGCAATGTGCTTGTATTTCATGCTTTCCCTATCTCTGTAACAGTTGTTCATTTGATTAATATCAATCATCCATATTCAAAATCAGATTTATCGCACTATAGATTAGGAATGTTACAGAGTACACGTTGAAGTGACATCTAAAAACATATATATTAGTTACTATTACATGTCACTCCTCCAATTTTAAATATAAGATCTGTAGTGTAAATTATGTTAACAAGAATATTTTCAGTTGTCATCAGATTTGTATTAAAGCGTACTGATGAGATAGAGAGCTATAGAGTATAGTGATAAAGCAATATTGATGATCTTCCAATTTTTGAGACACAAATTTTGGAGATCCAAGACAATTTTAAACGCTATTAATTAGAACCTGAAATTGGAATCTTGTGGAGTGGAATATTCACGTTCAGTTTAAAGTTTGATATTGGTTTTGCATGTAACAAGAACAAATTCTCCCCACGCTTTATGCGGATACAACAACTACATTACACATAAGCAAAGCCTGACTTCACATTCATCCAATGTGTGAAACCAAAAAACAAACCCCAAATGGAAGAAGATGCTTATGGCTAACAACAGAATTACATTACAAACAGATCCACCACATAATTCAGATGGGCACTAACAAAAATCAAAACATCAACCACAAAAAAAAGAGAAAAAAAATACCAGCAAAAGACATTCATTCTGCAAAACGGATTTCCCTCCAACAGATAAACAACCTATCCATCTTATGTATGTAGCAAGTTCTGCCTCAGCTCAAAAAACAAAAAAACACCACATAACAAAACCTTTGCATCACAATAGATGAAACATTTCTAAATGTCAGATGTCTTCATAACATCTCACATATGCTGCTCTATATTTCTGAATATCTCCCTGTAAACCACATTAGTAGTTGTATTCTTTTGATGATTATTGTTACACCCTTATCTTATCTTAACCTTTTTCAGAGTAGTTGTGAAAAATGATACGTAGTTCGGTGGGCAACACAGGAATAGTTTAAATATACTGATAATACATACATGATTACAGAAATTCCCCATAGGGGTTCATACATAATAACTACAAACCTTGTAGCTGCACAGGGCTTTAAGGTATCTAAACCTATCAGAGTGAAAAGGAGATATCTTCCCGTCTTCGTTCCACCACTGCAATCCCCTTGTACAGTTCTTTTCTTTATTCTCATCGTATCTTATATCTCCTCCTGTTTAAATTGTTGGTAGGGGAGGGTGAGATTCGAGAGAATCTCAGTAGGAAAATAGTACCAATATGCATGCAAGATAAGTGCTTAATGCATGATATGCTTACCTTACATAAACTCATGCTAACACAATGACATATCTACGTGCTCAATGTTTCGTGCAACAAAACTATGGCCAAAGTATAAACAGAAACAGAGCTTCAATCATTCATATATGTTTCACATAATCAAGTAAAGCAATAACATGCATCAATACACCAGCACACATGTCAAATACATGCAGGAGAGGTAAGTTCCCTACATTAATCCTTTTCCGCCTCAAACGTGTGCCTCGTAAATCGTACTAACGATTGGGCTCTCAACTTAGTCCTGAAATATCAAATGTACAAGAATTAGATTAAAACCCATTAATGTACTATTTCAAGCACTTCCATAGTGTTTATAGTGGTTATATTAGCCTATGATGAAAATTTACCAAAAAGCCCCCGGGGACCCCGCCCATCCCTGTCGTACCCAGTTCGACCATACTTTTCTCGAAATTTAGACAGGGGCTATTCTGACATATTTTCACCCAAAGAATCCATTTACGGACTCAGAATTACCAAATTCACTGTCAAAAGATGAAATTGCCCTTGGCAGCCTCACTTTAAGGATTTCAGGGGCGTTTTCGTAATTATACTTTTTTGGGCTTTTCCGAAAAAGTGACCAACTGTAACCCCACCTAATTTTCCCTCCTGAACTCAATGGAATCATAAAATCATTAAAAATCCAACTCTAAGCCCATTTTCTAGTACTAGCTGATATCTGAGAAAATCCAGGGAAAATTGGGGTTTTTCAAATCTGACTCCACAGACGTGTTCATTGCTACTCTTAACCACTTTATTAACTATTTAATTAGGTTACAAATACCATTTAGACCAAATTTTGGCAGCGTAACCCCTAGGCCACATCATTTCCAAAATTTACAAACAAAGACAATCCGGCAAAATTTCACCGATTAAATTGTCCACAATAACTATAATAGTCAATAAACGAAGGTTTGGAAGTTACCTTAAGCTCCTTCTGGCTTTTCCTTAATATAGCTGAACCCTAACCCTTATTAACCATGAAAATTGAGCTTGCAACACCTTAAAGAACATGAAAGAGAAGCTTAGAAATGTGGTTATACGCATTAGGTACGAATTCATCGAAATAGTCGACCTACCTTGTGAGTTTCTTCATCTTCTCTCTCTAAAATCTCTCTCTCTATAGTGCTGCACGTAAATAAAATGAAGAAGATACAAATTTTCCTTATATCACATGCTTGCTTATGTCATTTTATTACGATGATGTTATAATTACTATTTTCGGATTTTCTGACAGTTTTTCTGCCCAAACTTTGAAAAATCATAACTAATTCTTGAAAAATCAAATTGGAGTAATTCCAAAGGATATAGAACCCTTATTGAGTCTAGTTTCAAGGAAAAATATGGATTTTAGCCATTTGGAAGCACATCATTCCCAGATTTAATTTCTTTGACCGCTACTCTAGAAAATAATCAATTTCGCTAGGCAAAAGTCAAAAATTCATAACTTTTTGTATACAGCTCTAATTGATTCATATTACTGATCAAATTAAAGCTTAGGATGTCTACTGTCACCTTATAAAATTTCATAATTTTGTCTCATCATTTGGTCTTCCAAAACCTCATGACAAGCTCACTGCCTCGCATGAAATTTCACTGGAAGCATATAATCACTTTCTTCAAAATTCACCATTTTATTTTCTTTAATGCCCCAAAGACATAAGGAACATTAGAACATAGATTTGAGATATCTACTAAATCAGGGCTTAGCAAGCTGCTTAATTTAGGCTATTTCCAAGCCTCCAATCCCAAAATTCGGGGTATTACAATTACCCCACCGTGTATAAGAATTTTCAATCCTGCAATATTCTTAACTCTTGATAAGGCAACATATAATTACCCATGTGTGAACACTGGCTTTGATAGTTATAACCCAACATTTTGTAATGATTGCCCCTGGCTCTTGTTAATTGTCATCGCAAAAGACAAAGTAATAGGAAATTGCCTTCTCTTCATCCGAAAAGGAAGACTACTGTGTGAAGGATTCATATCCATTCTATGAATTAAAACCTTTTGATTTGGGTTTGACCCATTTAATGTTATTGCTTCAATAACGTTTTTTCCAACCAGTGTGATATGTAACCTGGTTCTGTTGCATAAGCCAGGAGCTTGATCTATATTCCTTAATAGCATTATAGATACTCCAACCTTAAGATTAAGTCTATGCCTAGGCAAACCTGAAAAATTAATTGTATTAAAAAATTTTGTGGTATACAGATCTTCAAATCCATCAACCTCTTGAGATGACTTACAAATAGTATCATAACTATAATACTCCATCAATTCACCAAGTAATAAAGAGTACATTTATTCATTTACATGGTTTACACTGTTAATTGTAGGGCATAAAATGGCTTGGCTATTAAAGTAATCTGAATTACCTAAATTTTCCAGCAAGTCTGGGTATGTCTCTGACACAATAGTATGCATAGGATCTTCAAAATTTTGAATAAGGAATTGCTCAGGAATCTCAATCTTTGCAATGCCGTCATGTGGCAAACCTAATTTACCATCACCTGGATCTAGAAGCCATTTCAAGAACACATCTAATTTCAAATTATCTTGATTCAATGAAGATGAGAGTCTCATATTTTTTGTGAGATGGAAAATTGTACATGAATCCCACAAATATGACAAAGTAATGCAAGCATTCACTATAATCGCTCTAGATCCCTTTGGAAAAATAGGTAATAGTTGGTGAAATAGGAGTATTAGTAGTTTTAGCAAAGATTACTGCAAAGTGCTCTTCTTAATTTGTTTAAGTGCTTATACAATTGAGATTTAAGGATTTCTAACTACTCAAGAAAATCGACCTAGGTTGCACTACTATATTGCATATTTAGTGTCCTAGTATTTTGATAAACTCACACGACATAGTTAATCATCTAGATACCCAGCAAATTGTACATATTGTCATGACATCTTAATAAACATGGATTATGTAACATGCTCCACCTGTAAATGAAGAAGGCAGATCAATTCATTTCGCATTAGCTAACGCACTTCTCTCCCTACTGAATAAAGCATCAGACAATCCTTGCACATGTCTGCACAGAGTTCTTTCTAATGTGTCCTAACCTATAACAACCTTTGAGCCTCAATCATTGTATATGTATCAACAACAAATTGCTGAAATAGTCTTCCAGCATGCAAAATAACTGGCACTTCATCATCTATTGCCATCAACTTATACACAAAGTATTCTCTTATAATAACTCATTTCTTCTCTTTATTAGGATATGTTCTGTCATCTTCAAATGCTCTATATCATCTCTATAACCATATCTCCTCTGGGAAATAAAAGAGCATGATGCAATGGAAGATATGATAGATGTAACTTATGTAGCCTTTGTAGTGTACAAGACAACTCAATAATAATGTTTCTTTGCTAACATAGTTCACAAACGGATTAAATTCGTCTAGCACATTCTTAATTGAAGCAACAATTACTAGATTAATGCTTGAGTCCTTCAAATGCTTGTTGAGAAAAAATGAACACCTTGCATTAGATAAACAGTATTAATTATCACGACCTAATCATCTTAAACGTAACATCAAAATATATACTATATGAACCTCACCGCAAAAATCCTATTCTGAACTTCATTCTCGGTGTCATATATATATATATATACAGCTGTGAGTACACAGGTTTTACTTGATGTTCAAGTAAAATGATGCCTATGTGATAGTAATTAAGTCCAAAGAGTACAAATGTGTAAGGACTACTACTATTATTTTTAGCATGATCAATTTTCCTACCCGTTGATGTAAATGCAAACATGTTGTTATATGACCTAATATTTGCATGAAAATTCTTAAACATAGTGGAGTTTTTGTCAAAGAACAGATCAAACAACATTGACAGAGGCTCTTTGTTTTTTGAAATCTTCACTTTACTCCATGGCAACACATTGTAAAAGTTGGTTCACTTGAATTCTTCTAATTCTGAACCCTTTCATTATACCACATCTTTGCTTCACAAATTTGGCACATATAAGTAGCATCTCTTTTTTTTTCAGATACTCTACAACATTGGATACATATGTCAAAAAAAGCAAATCCCTGACATGAATGATCTGTCACAACTAATGTTCAAATTAATTAATTACCTACCAATAATTAGTTGTCGCTTCCTTCTTCTTTACTGAAGTGTATTTTTTGCTGTAACATCAACCCCAAATACTCTATCCTCAGTATCTGAATCTGAACCTGACAATATGAGTAAATATTCCATAAAATTTATATATATGCTTATCCTCACATATAGATACATTACCTTCACCTGAGTTTGCCTCATTCTCTCTGCCCTCATTATTAGAACCCAAATGATCATTATATGTGAATTCAATATCTTGGCAATATTGTTCAAGATCTAATCATCAAAATAAATGCTTCAATTAATACTGAAGAATATACCATGGAAGGAGTACATATACAAAAACAATATACCGTTAACATAGTTCATATTAATTATGAAAGTGCTAGAAATAGGTTTGCTCAAGATGCCTTCAAAGTAAAGACAACCAGCATGAATTTAAAGAGGCCGAGGGTTGGCCGATGACTGCTATGTTATTGTGGATAAATTCCTCAAGGAACTAAGTTCGGTTGGTGCATATGGTAAAGAACTCTCTGGGGTGATGTCATGTGGACTCGAACCTTTACAACATTACATAAGTATTAATACTTATTATACACATCAGCAACTTTTGCTTCACTAAACCATAAAAATGACATGTTTGAAAGAAGGTTTGTGTTTCAGACTTCTTTATTACCTTTAACTGATGACTCAAAATTAAAATCTAGACGTCGGGTAACCTCAAATACATGAAAAGTTTTGCTAGCATTGCTTGATGAGCCTGTAAAAATTGTACTATACTGGTCAGAATCTATTTCCATTTAGCAAAATCTGTTGCTTCAGTGACTAATGGCACTGTTCCTAAAGTCCATCTCTCCTGCATAAAGGCATGAATTAGATAACCGAACACTCGCAACCTGTATTGAACCTTTTAGGGAGCATAATGAAAATTGGCATACTATGACCTTTGAAAGCTTGAAATGGTGACTTCTCAGTATCAATAACGTTTCTAATATCCTCAAAAACACTCCTCCTAGCCTGTTCTTTATAGTCAGTTTGCAATCAATTATTCAAGTGTAGTCTTATCTTTGGAGGCATCTTGAACAAACATGTTAAGGAAAAAAAACCGAGTGAACATTGATGCAATAACCTTAAAAACATGAAAAAAAATATTTGATATAATACCAATACTAGAATTGCCATAAATAAGATCCTAAAACAAAGAGTTTCCTCATATAACTTTGAAGAATTGCTGCTAGGACAGAAGGATTACTGCAGATAAAACAGGTATACCAGTTTAACAGCAACATGTACGTTCAAGAGTAGCGTATTAGTTTAAGACTTCATGAGTGTTTCACCATGTTGGGACAGAACTGAGTGCTGAATATGAATGGCAAAACTTATAATTAAATATCACTTTTTCATGAGCATTTTCAGACGCCAACATATATGAGATAGGTCAATCATAATAGCTGCATCATATCCCTATGAAGATCCTTAAATGTAAATTTTTTTCCAATATTATGGAAGTCATGTTGCAAAATATTATTATAATCCTTAAACATTATATCTACAACATTACTGCTACTGCATACCTAATACCAAACATATAGTCATTTCAATCACAATGCACACATAGCACTCTGGAAGTCACATTAAGTCATAGTCCCATTGTCAATATAGCCACCAATTTTCAAAGTCCATGCTACAAGGTTTAACTACAACAATATCCAAGGGACACTAAAAATATTTTACTACCAAACATGAGACTTTTCGGCCCTCCTTAAGCGTGTCACCGTAAAATCTTGAACAAAAAACTCTTGGCCTTCCTTAAGCATGTTAGAGAATCGGTCAATGACCTCATCATCACCTAGCCTCATTATCATGCAATTCTCCTTTTCAACATGCATCAACAATAAACTCATTAGACCTAATTAAGTTGTCGACCGCATAAAACTTGAACGTAGGAATATAAAAAAAGTACCTTTTTATTGAAGACAACATAATCAATAGAAATGATCTTCCTTGAATAACCACGGTTTGACCCATACAGATTGAAATATGTCCTCTAAAACTCCCGATCAACCTTCACTAGAATTGTGGCCTCAGTCTTGTGAGGAGCTACAACATCAAGCCTTTGTTAGTGCAGAACCATTATCAGAAACAAACATATAGAACAAATAGTATAGGAGAAAAGTCAGACATACTAAAATCAACAGTATAAAGCTACAACATCAAGCCTTTGTTCTTTCTTGATGCATGTTTGCTCATGAAAAAGCAAAAGTAAGAAAACATGTTTGCTCATGTTTTCTTGATTTCCCAAATGATGGCTTGGGCTTTCGTCCACAACATATTTAAAGCTCCTGGAAGAAAGACATCACTGTCTGAGAAGAACAAATTTTTTCTTTGGCAAAGACTAAAATGAAGACCAATTAAAGGCAGTTGCTTTAGAAAGCAAGAGTTTTTCACCCACTCCAAGCAAATGCCAAAAAATTGAAAAATTAGATCAGAAGTGACATTGACCCACAATTTACTGTTTACAATTATGTTACTGTTCATATTGCGTTACTTTAGAACGAAGCCAATGGAAATGAAAACGGCTTGGCAACTGAAGCCGTTACTGTTGTTGTTAACAGTAAAACGTGACACATACGTGGGGGGAAAAAAGACCAATGACTTATTTAGAACTAGGAAATCGAGCCGAACTCGTCGGGCCATCCCTTTTAGACCCGAGTCCATCAAGGACTGAGCTTATGATTTAGAGCCTTCAGAAAGAGTCGAGCTTTAAAGAGCCAGCCTTGCTTAGGCCCGCTTAATTTTTTTTAAATAAGGCTAACTGCATTGGCTGTGGATATGACTTAACTATTAATCAGTTAACCTAATCCTCACTCAGGAAATGAAAAGACAAGATATTTTTACCCTTGAAGCTAAAAAGGAACCTACTTATAGTGAAGCATAATCAAATATTGTTGATGAAGTTGATAGTGATGACAATGTTATTCATATTATTTAGTGTTTAGTTTATAATTATGACTTTACCTCCTTATTTATTTATTTGTGGTTTGTGTACTTATGGTTGTGGACTTGTGGTTAACTGGTGGTTATGTGTGGACATTAGTTTTGGTTTAGACTTAGGTTTTAGTATTTGTGCTTTGTTAAACATGAATAATGTTTGATGTTTTAACTTAATTTTGATAATATTTATGTTTTAAATTAGATATTTTAGTTTTCATTCGTATAGGAAGCAAAAAGATGCAAAACGAGCTTGAAGCCCATGGGCCGGCCTACAAGTTTTAACTAAACGAGCCAGGCCTAAAAAAATATGTAATTTTTTGTAGTAAAGCCTAAATGGGTTAGCACGTTTAGGCCCAAGCACATGAAGAACCAGTCTATTTTCCTAATACTAGGCTTATTATACTATTACTCTTATAGTTATATTGGTACAGGGAGGAGAAACAATATTCTAATAGAATTATTCTCCCCCGTTACCCCTCCCCCCCCCCCCCAAATCTCCTCCCTATACCTCTAAATTTTATAGTATAAGTTATATTTTCTTAAATTTAAATTTTTTACCATAAAAAAGTATCTACATAAAAAGAGTATATATATAGTAAAATACATTATTTAAAATAACTTATAAAAAATATAATTCATTTCAAATTTTAGAGAACTATAAAAGCCTTTCAATCTCGCTTCCTCTTCCCAGATTAAAAAAAAAGTAAATAAATTATTTTAAAATATTTATTTTTATTTTTTATTTTTAAAACTAATTTACCTTATTTATAAACTAATATATAATCTAATAAAATATAACTATAATTAAATAATTTATTTAACTTCCTTCATTTTTTTTTAAAAAATCAATTCGATATTATACTAAAAAAAAGAGGAAAACTATAAACAATATTAGGGGGCAATCTAACCATCTTATTATTATTATTATTTGGGCAACAAGCTATTTCCCCGTAAAACCTCCGGCCGAACCATTGGGTTGAAACGGCGGGAAATTCATTCCGGATGACCGAGTCAAGATGGTATCTGCCTCCACTGTCAGATCGCTAGCTAGGCTTCGACGCGGCGGCGCCAGCGGGGCATTTTCTCATTTTCATGCTCCTAAGTGGGTCCCTCCAGACGCACCGCCGATTTCGTTCTCCTCCTCCTCCTCTTTCAGCTCCGCTGCTTCCGTTCCCTCTTCATCTGGTTTTCAACCATCGGCTTCTTCTTCTGAAACACAAGGTAGCTCTGCGGTTCATCCGAGGAATTCTTTTCATGTGCTTAACATTGCATTTTCCTATGCTGAGGTTGTTTACTTGTCGAGCTCGTCAGAAATATAATTTTCTTTGCTTATTGGTGCTTTTATTTGTGAAAGGAAAATCCTCTAGGTGGTCAAAATGGTTGCTATTCCTACCTGGAGCGATCACATTTGGTCTTGGAACTTGGCAGATTTTCAGAAGAGAAGAGAAGGTATAGACTTAGTAAACTTATAATCTCTTCTCTGTCACGAATATTTGAAGTTCACTTAATTGTTTACTCAGTTTATGACTATCCGCAACAACGTCGTAGAAGTGAATGGTGATCTGATGTCTTTCCTTGCATTGAATTCATGATTCTTCTTCTTGTTTTTTTTTTTTTTTCAATCAATTTGATGTTAGAAGCTTGCAAAGTGTTTAGAAGTAAGACGGAGATGTAGAAAAAAGATGGAGTGAGTAGAAAAAGAGTAAATGGAATTCATACATATTCCTACTCCTTATGTCAAACGTCCCTCAACCCAAAGAGGCGCTTTAATTTTAAAGGATCCAAGTTTGAACCAGGACAAGCTTCATACAGTTCAGCTTGTGACCTAAACATGGTTTCAAGGTAAAGATGTGCTAAACGACTCAATCAACAAAACTTGATGGCCTTAAATCTGCTGTGCTTTTCTCTGATTGAAGAGTTTGAGATTTCTATCAACCTTGAAACCTTCTTCTAACTGTCGTAGCTGACACTTTGTATGAATCATTATTGAGTGTTCTTTGACACTAAATTTTAGACTTATCTATTTATTGACCAGCCCTCCCTTTAAAGTTCAAGCCCTATAAATTGTAATTTCATCTGCTCCCACATGAATAATATTTTAACTCAATTCCACATATTTATTCTTATTCAAAGGGATTCATAGGGTCATGTTGTGGATTATGCCCTTTTTCAGCTCAAATGTCTTGGAGGAATCCATTAAATGAGACTATAAGTTTTGTTTATATTTTTAAAAACTTGCCAAATATTACAGAATGGACTTCTGGACGATTACCTTACACTTTTGAAGTTTACTTTTCATGAAGTTATAAGATTCAAGATTCCATGTCTTAGTATTGGTTAAGCAGATTATCACACTTAGAATGAGTTTCGTCCTCCATTGATAATAGATAAAAATGTTGGACTATCGAGAGAAGAGATTGCAAATGAAGCCTCTAAAATTCAGCAGTGCATCTCTATCTACTGAAGAATTGGATTCTCTAGAATTCAGGAAGGTGGTCTGTAAAGGAGTTTATGATGAGAAAAAATCAATCTTTGTCGGTCCACGTTCAAGAAGCATTTCAGGAGTGCCTGAAAATGGTTACTATCTTATAACACCTCTTATGCCCACTCGCAACCATCCAGATAGGTAAGCTTTTGTATTTTATATGGAACAAGTTGTTTGGTTTGTAGAATAGACTGGAATGAGAAGGAAAATAAATTGTTTAGAAATGGTTTTATAGATGAGAAATATCTTTTGTACTTCTGAAAAAAAAAATATAGGAAAGTAACTTATCACAAAATTGATCAATATTGATTGTTGAAACATTGACTTACTTAACATATAGTTGTACTTTTTTTTTTTTGAACAAAACATATGGCTGTACTTTTAAATTGAAGTAAAATGCTACTGATTCTGCTCAATGGGCATGTTTGGGCTTATGCAACAATTAGATTTTAAAAATATGGTAGTTTTACACTATGCCTTGTAAAGAATTGTGTGCTTATCAGCACCATTACAACATAGATTAGCATGTAAATATAACTTAATGAATGGACAGGTTTAGGAAATTGGTATTATCAATCATCTGGATTACCATGCCTACATAATCAAATCATCTTCTCTGGAGGATTCTTACATGAAAAATATTTTGTACACATAATTATGACTGTTCATATACGAAGTACATTGACTGAATTTTCTTTAGACTATAATATTTTTGAAGCGTGTGGTAGCAAATTGCAGTTATCCTGAATAACATTTAAGCTTTTGCTTCTATTGAAAAAATATTCTGATAGAGGTGGGTAATTTGAATGTCTTTAGGAATTAGGGATTAGAGTAGAGAAGAAGAAATTAGAGGGTTGAAGGAAAGAATTAGAGGAATTAGAGGTAGAGAGAGAGTGAGAGAACAGAGGAATTCTGGACAATGCTTCAGACTTTCATTACTTGCAAAATCTGATCACAGTGAGTCATATCAGCCATATATATAGGCTGTAGGATATTACCGGTAATCAGGGCAGAACCGGTAATCAAAGTAAATAGAAACAGAAATGATACAGAAACAGAGGGGACTAGGGGGAACTAGGGCCCTAGGGGCTCATCTAATTAGGGACCTATTAACATTTCAATTTATTCATATTACAATATCATATCAATACCCCCCCCCTTTTAAACATCCTTGACCTCAAGGATGAGATTAGGAACCACAAATGTAGGATATTGCTGTTGAAAGGAATGGAGGGCCATCCAAGAGGCTTCTTCATCAGGTAAACCCTTCCATTGAACCAAGACTTCAGTAACCATCCTCTTACGACGCTTTTTAACCCGTCGGTTCAGAATACTTTCCGGTTCCATAGCTGGTGGCAACTCCGGAAATTCAGTAGGAGGGTGCCTAGGTTTCACTGTAGGATCCGGACATAGTCTCAATAAAGAAACATGAAAGGTAGAATGAATTCTGGATTCTGGAGGTAATGCTAGCTTGTACGCAACAGCCCCTACCTTCCCTACCACTTGATAAGGACCATAGAATCTAGGAGCCAACTTTTGAGAGGCCCTTGTTGCTGTAGAGATTTGCCTATAAGGTTTAAGTTTCAAGAAAACCCACTGTCCAACCTGAAACTCTCGATCTGACCTATGCAGATCAGCCCGCTGTTTCATCAGATTCGCTGCCCGGTGCAAATGGTGTTTCAAAAGTGCTAGAACTTCCTCTCTAGCCATGAAGCTACGATCCACTAACTCCAATACTGAATTATGGGGTAAATAAGGAGTATGTAGTGGGGGTTGCTGCCCATAAAGCAACTCATATGGTGTAGCCTTAGTGGCAGTGTGATATGTTGTATTATACCACCATTCTGCATGTGAAATCCACCTAGCCCAATCCTTAGGTTTCTCCCAACACATACACCGCAAATATGTCTCCAAACACCTATTAAGCACTTCCGATTGCCCATCCGTTTGAGGATGATAGGCAGTAGAGAGCTTTTGATTCACCCCCAACACACGAAGAAACTCCCTCCAAAAGTTACTAACGAAGAGTGAATCACGATCACTCACAATTTCAGCCGGTGCCCCATGGAGTTTGTAAATCTGATCCATAAAGTGTTGAGCTAAGGTAGACGCTGAAAAAGGATGAGCAAGGGCTATAAAATGGGCATATTTGCTCATCCGATCGATAACCACCCATATAGTATCCTTCCCTTGAGATTTCGGGAGGCCCTCAATAAAATCCATAGTAATTGACTCCCACACCCTACTAGGTATAGGCAAAGGCTGCAATAATCCGGGAGACGCCGTAGTCTCATACTTGCACCTAGAGCATGTGTCACACCTTTTGACATACTCCACAACATCATTTATTAACTTCTTCCACCAAAAAAGACTTTTAATACGACGGTAAGTAGCCTGTATACCTGAATGTCCTCCTTGAGGGCTTGAATGTAACCACTCAAGAATATGCAACCGAAGAGCTTCTACCTTGCCTACAACCAATTTACCTTTTCTTCGTAAAAGAAGACCATCCCAAGTGAAATGACTCCACATTCCTTCATTTTGCTGCACCTTTTCAAGCAAGGAGCGAGTGAAATCATCTCTAACCCAACTATCCTTTATTTGCTGCAACATTTCTGGTGAAGTAGTGTCATAGGTCATTTGCAGTAATTGTTGTTTTGGAAGGCGAGATAGTGCATCAGCTACTAAGTTATTCGCCCCCTTCTTATACACGATGTCATAGTCAAAACCAGCCAATTTGGACACCCAAAACATTTGAAAGGAAGTTTTAAGTTGCTGCCCCAACAGAAACTTGAGACTTTGCTGGTCGGTACGAATGAGAAATCGTCCTCTCTCAAGATATTGGTGCCAATGCAACACTGCTAATACTACCGCCATCAATTCCTTTTCATAAATTGACAGATTATGATGCCTTGGGGCGAGTCCTTTACTAAAGAACGCAAGCGGTTGCCCCTGTTGCATTAACACAGCACCAATTCCCACCCCACACGCATCAGACTCTACAACAAACTCCTTGGTAAAATCAGGAAGAGCAAGAACCGGGGCTGAAACTAAGGCGCGCTTGAGACTTTGGAAGGCCTCACTAGCAGAATCAGACCACTCAAAAGCATTCTTCCTCAATAGAAGAGTTAAGGGCCTAGCAATTACACCATAGCTCTTGATAAAACGCCGGTAGTAGCCAGCCAACCCCAAGAATGCCCTCAATTGCTTGACGGTTGTTGGTTGAGGCCACTCAGCAACTGCTTGAATCTTCTTAGGGTCCGTTGCTACTACCCCATCTCCTAGGATATGCCCCAGATACTCCACACTTGTAGTAGCAAAGGTGCACTTGCTTTCCTTCACAAAGTAGTGATGTTGCTGCAACGTTTTCAAAGCAATCCTCAGGTGCTCCTGATGATCTGCAAGGGTAGGACTATAAATCAGTATATCATCAAAGAAGACTAGTATAAATTGTCTAAGGAAGGGACGAAAGATATCATTCATAGCCCCCTGAAATGTTGCCGGTGCATTTGTAAGACCAAACGGCATTACAAGCCATTCGTAGTGCCCGGAGTGAGTCTTGAATGCGGTTTTGTAAGCATCTTCTGGCACCATCCGAATTTGATGATAACCGGCCCGTAGATCAAGCTTTGTGAACCATCTAGCCTTGCCCAACTCATCAAATAAATCCTCAATGAGAGGAATAGGATATTGATTCTTAATTGTCTTCTTGTTTAACTCCCTATAATCCACACACATACGCCAAGATCCATCCTTCTTTTTGACAAGGACTATAGGAGCTGAAAATGGAGAACAACTCTCCTGCACCACACCCGCTTCAAGTAGCTCAGCCACTAATTTCTCAATAATATCCTTTTGGGCAGCCGGGTATCGGTATGGTTTCAAGGAAATAGGGTTTGTGCCTTCCTCCAAAAGAATGGGATGATTGTGGCCCTCCCTCGACGGTGGGAGGCTTTTTGGCTCATCAAACACATCCTGAAATGCCGTCAATACCCCTTGAATTTCGGCGGGCAGATCCAGATTTGGGTTCTGAATCGCTAAGCAACTCATCCTAGCTCCTTGGACTTCAACTAACTGCATAAGGTACAGCTGCTCATCGCTATGGCAACTAGCTTCCAGCCTTTTCGATGCTACAAGTCTCACGGAAGGAGGAACATTAGCTTGGAGAGTAACCAACTGACCATCCTTCCAAAAACACATGGATAAAGACTCATAATCCCAGAATGCATTTCTTATACTCTTGAGCCATCTCAAACCGAGAACTAGGTCATAAGTATGTAACTCAAGGATCTGAAAATCAAAACTGAACTCCAGACCATGCATTCTCCATCTAAACCCATGCCAAACTCCATGAATTTTCAGTTTTCCTCCACCTGCAATCTCCACATGCGCCAAAGGTAAGGTCTGCGGCTGCCAACCCAATTTCAAGGCTATGTCCAGATTCAGAAAATCATGGGTGCTTCCACTATCTATTAAAACCTGTATAGATTGTCTCCCAACCGTTCCCAAGACACGCATAGCTTCAGTATGATCCTTCCCCTCCATGGCGTGTAAGGATATGCGTGGCTGTTCTTCCTCATCCTCACTGAACGTCTCAGGTTCAGCAGGGAGATTATCATCTTCTTCATCTAATATGACCAAGTGTAATTGCATTCTCTGCCTCTGGGGACACTTATGGTCTCTCGAAAATTTACCATGACAGAAGAAGCACAAATTATTTGCGCGATGCTCGGCTTCCTCTTCAGCCGTGAGGGCCTTCACCGGTCGAGTAATAGTCTTGGGGACGAAGGCGGAATTTTGAGGAAGTTGAGGGGTTTTCTGGTCCTTTCGGTAGGACCCATTAGAGAAAGAAGAGTTCTTGGTGAGTGTCGACGTGTTAGCCACCGAATTTGACCAAGAATTCGATATATTCTGCTTCTGAAACTTGTCGGCATTCGATTTCTGGGTTCTGCGATTGACCGCGATTTCCTGGGTCCGCGCGAGTCGTCGGCCTTCTTGCAACGTTCTGGGATTGAAGAGACGCACCGAATCGGCTATCTCATCCTTCAACGCTCCCACGTATGCGTCGACCAGATAAGCTTCCGAGAGATCGAGTTTCGCTGTAATTTGATCGAACTTAGTATTAAAATCGGCCACCGTTCCCGTCTGCCGTAAATGAGTGAAGTCGGTCATTGGCGTCTCGAACGGCTGACCGAACGTGTCCAACAGCAGCGCCGAGTATGCAGCCCACGTCGGCGGTTGTCGCCAGCGTCGCTCCACCGCGCGATGCCATTGGAACCGTTCGTCGTCCAAGTGCATCGAAGCCATGGTCACCTTGGCAGCCTCCGGCGTTTCGTCAATGGCAAAGAACCGGTCAACCTTGGCCAACCAGGTATCCATATCCTGCCCAGTGTACCTGGGAAACTCCATTTTCGTGAATTGTGTGGGCCGCTGATATGGTGGTCGTCCATTTCCTCCCCTTTCTTGAAATTCTGGTACCCTTGGAGGACCCTGTTGTGCAAGTCGCTGCATGGCTGCTGCCAAGTTTCTGAGTTCGTGGGTCATATCTTGAATATTGTCTTGCATCCCACGTTGCTCGTGAGTAATGGTATGCAAGTTATCTTGCATGCCACGTTGAACCATCTGCAGTTCCTCTCGGTAGCCTTGGACGGATTCATGCAGTGTCTCAAGGGAGGATTCGAGGGTGCCCACCCGCTGTTCGATCACGTTTGTCTTATCTTCCATCAATCTTGCACCTTCTTGCTGTCGAGTCTTCACCATGCACACAGGTGGCGATGAGCCGATAATCACAGGCAGAGGGCCGAAATCTCTGATACCACTGATAGAGGTGGGTAATTTGAATGTCTTTAGGAATTAGGGATTAGAGTAGAGAAGAAGAAATTAGAGGGTTGAAGGAAAGAATTAGAGGAATTAGAGGTAGAGAGAGAGTGAGAGAACAGAGGAATTCTGGACAATGCTTCAGACTTTCATTACTTGCAAAATCTGATCACAGTGAGTCATATCAGCCATATATATAGGCTGTAGGATATTACCGGTAATCAGGGCAGAACCGGTAATCAAAGTAAATAGAAACAGAAATGATACAGAAACAGAGGGGACTAGGGGGAACTAGGGCCCTAGGGGCTCATCTAATTAGGGACCTATTAACATTTCAATTTATTCATATTACAATATCATATCATATTCTAATAAGTAGATTCATCTTATTATTCTCATTTCATCAAGAAACATTCATGGAAACTCACTGCCCCAGGTTATTGTCTTCAAACTTTGTAGTGCTTGAATTGTAATTGATTCATGCACAACAGTGAGGCTTTATGTGTCTATTGTAGTTTCATTGACAACTTGTTCATAATAAATATTCTTATCTCGGCAAAGAAGAATTGATTATTTCTTTGGCTTGTTGCATGCCATATTCATTGAAGTGTTTGCATAATCTTCCTTACATTGTTTAATTTTCTTTCAGTGTGACTTTTCCAGTTATAGTCAACAGAGGATGGGTTCCACGCAGTTGGAAAGAGAAGTTTGTTGAAGCTTCTCAAGATAATGAACAGTCTTCAGAACCACTTCCCTCTCCATCTCAGGCAGTTGGAACAAAATCCTGGTGGAGATTTTGGTCTAAAAAACCTGATAGCACTGAGGTGTTGTCATCATTCTTGATCTAGATCGTATTGTGTTACATGACAGTATCTTAGGAATGAGAAAGACATAATATTTTGGGAGAATTAAGCCTAAGGACCAAATTCACAAATCATTTATTTCTAAGGATCGCTAATGGTAAATACTAAATACTCTTTTTTACTTACAAATTTGTGTTGTTTGAGTGGTAGATAGTGTTAAATATAATTTTAGTTGTAAGTTTGCATTATGTGAATGGTAAATAGTTGTAGTTCAGCTGATAAATTCGCATTATGTGAGTGATAAACTTGAGGCTCTTCTTAATAATTACTTTGTGAATTTGGTCCTTCATTATAATTCTCCCTAAAATTTTAAAAATAAACTGCTGTGCTCCCCCCCCCCCCCCCCCCCCCCAAAAAAAAAGACTGTCCAGTCACTTGATATGACTTGAATTCCTGCACGCCATGTATTGCTTGCTACACATAATTATAGATTTGAACTTAATTTGGTACAATATACAGGACCATTCCCCTTCTGTCATACCTGTAGAAGTAGTTGGAGTAGTTCGTGAAAGTGAGAAACCAAGTATTTTTGTCCCGGCAAATGATCCCAAGTCTTCCCAATGGTTCTATGTTGATGTTCCAGGCATTGCCCGCGCTTGCAGACTCCAAGAAAACACTATCTATATTGAAGATATTAATGAAAATATCAGTCCAAGTAATCCTTACCCTGTCCCAAAGGATGTCAATACTTTGATTCGAAGTTCAGTCATGCCCAAAGACCACCTCAATTATACAATGACATGGTATGCAACATCCGTTTTTTGCAAATGGATGAATTCATCGTGTTTGAAGTTTGTTGCTTTGATGATATTGAAGTTAACCATTGTTGTAATGTCAGTACCTGTCTTTCTTTTACTTAAGCCAATTATTACTTCCAGGAGTAGACTAAATCATCTACTATATCAGTACTGGCTTTTATAATCTTGGCAGACCAGATCATAGGATTTTTTAGTATTAGTGAATTGTTAATAGAATGAAATATTATACAATTGAAATTAGCTAAGCTAAATTGAGCATCATTAGTAGTATCTTCCGGAATTCCTGCTGAGAAATTTTTGTATTGTCAAGGTTGTGTAGATTGTTAATGATCTTAATTGGAGCATTATCAGCTGTTGAATTTTGTCTGAAACCAAAGTAAAGAAAATATGCTTGTGCAGTAACAAATGCTTCGGCACTGTTTAGTAGGATTCGAATAGGAAGCATAGAAATTGTGCTATGCAAAATTAATACCTCATTCTTTTCGATTTAAACATCATTGCTGAGAAGCTGGGTGTGCATCTTCCATTCAAAGATCAAGCATTATGGCCTTGAGTGGCGATTAGTCAAGGAGTATAGTTAGATCATTGCATTGTCGTTATTTCCCTTCTAACTTATTTTCTTTCCTGTCATGTGCTTTTTTAAATCCACCATATCATATACTCCCTCCAGTGCTTAATTTAAAACTTATTTATCTAATTTAATTACATTGAGTAAGTTAGTTGAGTAAGTTAATATGACATATTTTTTCTAAAACACCTCAGTCATCTTTCTTAATTCCCTCCGCATTTTTCTTACTTTATTATTGTTGAGAAAGCATCAATAGGGGTAAATTAGGAAAAGATTGACAAATAGGAGAAATAGATCTTATATTTAGGACCAAGATCAAGTCCTCAATTAGGTTCTACGTTAAGGATTGGAGGGAGTATTATGTTGTAGTATTGCCTCAGGTCTTCCTTTGAAAAAAATTATTCTGGGTAACATGTCAGCCAAAAAAAGGGTCTTAAGATAGTATCAGTTTTTCTGGTGGTATTAATTCTGCTTGAATTTAATAATGTCTAAATCACAGTTAACCTAATTTGATTGCAAGCTCACTGCTTAGAGGTTGATTAGTACGTTGATCAGAATTTAGTTAATTTAAACTGTGGCAACTAATAATTAAGGAATCAATATCTTGAAGGTGGCATATTGAAGCTGTGACCATAGCAAAAATGCTTGTTCTGTGAAGTATTGGATAATGGGTCGAGCATTCAGACACATGGTTCTATGAAGATTTCGTCCTCCCATTTTAAGCATTTAGAACTGTATCAGTGAGCATAAACATATCTAGTCTCTTTGTGCTCCATTTTTTTCCTTTCCTGCAGGTCATGACAATTTCCTGTGTTAGATCTTTTAATGGCATTGACTCTCTCATTTCTTAATTTTCTTTTTCCATTTTTTATAGTTTCAGAAATATGATAATGTCTGGATTTATCTGACATGTAATGGAGTTGTTCTAATTGTCCTGCCTCTCATATGACAACACAAATCGTTAGGAATTTTTTTCTTTTCCTTGTACTTGCTATGTTCTGTGATCACATCCGGAAATTGCTTCTGTTGATGCATCCTCGTTAGGATCTAGGGATCCAAAATACCTTCTAACCATTATTGTTTTTTATTATTTTGGGGACAGGTATTCTCTTTCTGCAGCTGTAACATTTATGGCATTTAAAAGACTGAGGCAGAAAAATAAGCGGAGATAGGAAAATCGTCGCCACGCATTGACCCGCGATATGGCATGGTGCATGCACCTCCATTCATGTTTCACACTTAAAAGTCAGATGTTAAGTGAACAGAAATTATTTCCAACTTGGTTCCGTTCAAGTGATATCTTCTCAGCTTATAGAGTATGGCTCTCACCCTGAAAGACTCATGATAAGATTAAGTTTTTGGACAATTATGTTATACTTTACGATCAGGTGGATGGTGATTAGATTGTTCAGTGGCAAGAAAGCCAATTTTCTATCTGAAAAACTATTGTTGGTTGTTTTTGAGAGGATAAAGTATTAAAATCAGGAGGTAGCTGGGGAGGTGGGTGGTTGAATCAGTTCCAATCTCGCTACTCTGTTAAATATTTTTCTAATAAGCTTTATTCAAGCTGTGCTCTTAATGAGCATATCCAGGGTTTGACAATTTTGTCATTTCATTTCTTATTAGCCATTCCTCTTGGCAGCTGAATTCTGTGACCTATTTATGCTGAGCTTATGTGATTATGTTTGTTTTCCCCGTTCGCATGGGATTTCATACTTTTTGTTTGGAATAGTGATTGGAGCCTTCAAGAGTAATTTTTCAATCGTGCTTTACGGTATACGTGGTAAGTACGTGAGAAGAGCTATGCCTCAATTTACGTGAATAAGCACTTTTGAGGGTCCCAAACGCGACCCCAAACATATGTTTAATTTGTTTAGTTGGTTGTGCCTATCTTCCTATATCATTTGAGTTCGGAATTTTAATCAAACAGGCTTCTTACAGTACTGCCAACAGGCGGGAATTTTTTTTGGTCATTTGAAAGAGACAAACATACTTTCATTTAGGATTAATATTCATTCAAGTGCAATGTGAATCACACTATTGAGTTTTGCAAGAAAACCTAGGCCATATAAATTTTAAGTTCAATTTTCGGTTAAAGTGAAAAATCTTTGGCAAGAATTACAGCTGAAGGTCGTGAATTTAATTTGCACTGTAGATCACTCATCGCCCGTTATTTATTTTCAGCGTATATTATAATCAGGACATGACTTTGTTTTGGCCTGACAGGACAAGGCATACGTTATACACTAGCTAAAATGTGAAATGATTTTGATATTTTAATCTCTTAAACAACCGATTTTAAGTTTTTAACTAGTTTTCTAGACAAATAATTACTTCTTTTTTGTGCATGACAAATCCATAGGGTATAAAAAATGATCAAAGCTCCAAACTCTCCTTTAAAAAAATTAAAACAGATAATGCAAATCATAATAACTTGGATCTCTGCACGTTAGGAGTGATGAATGACCAGCACAGCAGCCTATGAAGGGAACACTTTGATAGCTGGTAATTTGGGATGTGCTGACTCATGTCCTGTTATTTGTTGAGGGGCCATGTCAAAGCAAGAGATAGAAATCCTGAGTGCGCTACGAAATTCACAGTAATTCAATGTTCACCTCTTGCCCACGATAGCCAATGGCCAGTTCCACTTCCACCCCATATCCAACCCCAAACTAACAGTCGCCATGATACTTGAGAATGTTATACAAATTTTAGTCATAAAATCGGTACAGAGGTAGGTACCAGCAGTGTCTGTCAAAATATTCACGAAAATATGGACGATGTATTTCTTCCCAAGAGTTCTGTTCAACTCTTATCTGACTTATCCTTTCATACGTTAGTCTAATACATGTTTGATAGAAAAGACTTCTGAAACCAATTTTATGATTTTCAAAACATGTAGGCGTCATCCAATCAACCATGAATCTCTTTCCTAGGAATCAATGTGTCCAGAAAAATATAGGGAAAATTGCATTTAGGTGCGGATAAGAGAAAATACGACAAAACGGTTCAATGAAATATTAAAATTACATTCAAGTCCCGTTTGACCTTTTTACAATAAATTTCAATTGTCAAATGCCTGTGGACTTGTCAATAGATGCCCGTGGATTTGTCAGTATAGGTGCCTATAGACTTGTTAGTAGACACCCACGGACTTGTCAGTGAAATTGAAATTTATTGCAAAAAAAAATCCCACGGGGACTTAAATACAATTTTAAGATTTCAAGGGATCATTTTGTCATATTTTCTCTTACCCGGAACCTAAAGGCAATTTTCCCAAAAATATACAAGTAGATATTGACTGATGCGTAAGCATGACAAAAAATATACAAGCAGATATACTGATGCGAAAGAACAACAATGACGATAGGAATGCAGAAGAAGATACGATTGCCACACTCCACAAAGACTGGTATTTCTCTTCAATAAATTTACAAACAGGGAGGCGGAGGTTAAAGAGCAAGACAAAAATTTGTTTGTTGTACTGTACAACTCTGTACACTGAAAGAATGAGAACTGCTCAGATACAAATTAAAGAATACAAGGAAAGGAAGCTATGGTCAACTCAACACACCAAGCAACCAACCAAACCACTCAAATTGAGAAGAAAAGAATAAGAAAACCGAAATCAAAAGAATGAAATGAATATGAAGCAACAATAAGCAAAAAAGCATTGGCCAAAAAAAATCTATAAGCAAAAAAACTTTATGATACACATCTTACTACCAAATCAGGGCCCATTTTTTCTCCATGGATTGCCTTCAACAACGACACAAACTTCAACAAATTATCTCTGGAGAACCACTGAAGCTTCAATTTAATAGATCCTGAATTCTGATTTCTGTTATTTACAACATGAAGGTTAGCGTGGGTAGATGATGGGTGGAATTCTGACATTAGACGTTCCAGAACTAATGTCACACAGAAGCGCTCTTTAACATCAATAACCTGGAAGGAGACACATTAACCCATTAAATAAAAAATGCACATAAAAATGAAAAAAGAATAAGAAACAACTAGGGTTCTACACACCATACCAAGGAGAGGTGTGACGACTGACCAGAGGAAGGAGCCACAAAAAGGGTATGGGGGCGAATAGAGTTTCTAAAAACTTGAGTATATATGCATAAGCCAACAACTTTATTTATTTATTATTTTTATTTCTTTTTTTTGGGGGGGGGTGTTTGCCAGTACCTAACTCCGTCCCTGGATGGGCCCAAAGGAAGATGTTTTTGACTTTCCTTTTTATTTTTTTCCATTTATTTTTCTTAATATAAAGTGCTTACCATTTCATTTATGCTTGTTTTCTACTAAAGAGCATATGCCCCAACATATCATGTATGACGGGGGCAGGGACGATATCAAAGTATTCAAATCCCAGTAGATGTGTGCATTTTAGTGGGTATTTTCTACTTTATGGACTTCTTAAGAAATGAAGGGTGCATGCCTAAATAACTTAAAGGATATGTCTAGTTGACCCTGCAGCAACGCTTAGATGAGGTCCTGAGTTCAACCCCAATGTTGACTCGTCTGTGTGTATGCGGGGGCGTGTGAGTCTCCCTCCTCCACGGAAGATGGCTAGGTTAGGGGTAAAATTTTTTTGAAAGAAATAAATTGAAGGATACTGGTGAATTTAAAGTCAATTTCAACTTCTGAAGCCTACAGAGGCCTCCTGTAATGTCCATAAATTACTGTCTGCGATAAGTTTTACTTTAGGAGAAACTTTGTATACCTGAAAAATGACCTAAATAAAACATGCCAATCTACCAGTTTGACTAAAGAACAAGGGAGATAGGAAAAAAAGTGCTGACATTTATCACACTCAAAGATTCAAAACACTTATAAATGTAGCCAATACTTTTAAGGAACAACTTACTGCCTCACAAATGTCAGTAATTAGGCAACACGAATCAATTCTGAAATATGGTGATCGAGATGCATCGGAGGAAAATAAGCAGAATTGTGTCACATCCTCAATGCACAGAAGCACATATCCCCCAATCACAAACAGTGATCTTGAAAGCCATGATTCCTCTGAAGGATAAACAAATAACAAATAAGGTCACCTACTCACCTTTAGGTGTGCAAACTAATAAGCATGTTTTTACATTGAATTTTTCTATTTGAAGTGAAGCCATGAGTATAAACAAATATTTTCAGTTTTTGTACTTGTACCACTAAAAACCCACGGTCTCTAATACCTTTGAGAGCCATTGCTTATATAGAACTTGGACAACCATTGGTTTACATTTACCATAACAGTGCACTCACAGTAAGTTGACTTTTTTTTTTGGTCGAAACAGTAAGTTGATTCAAGCAAGGATGTTATTAACACAAAGTTATGCTCGTTTGTAACAAGAGTGAAGCATTGCTCCAGGCATTTAACAAGACAATCTTTTCTCAAATTGGTGTTTAAACTAGCTTTTAGAAAGTTCTCTTAACATCAGTTTTTAGAGTTATAGATAAGTTAATCTTCTAGAAGTTTTGGGATTAAAATTAACAAGATAAAACCAATAACTTGATATACATTATCAATGGGATAAAAAGAAAACAGCTATAATTTGAAAAGCTTGGAGAAATATGATGCATACCTTTGATGTTGTTACAACAAACAAGCACCATTGCGTACTGATAAATGCTCAAATTGGAGCCACCACATATTTGGTTGTCAAACAATTCAACCTGAACCTGCTCCAAACTGCCATTTATATTTCCAAAACCCAAGTCTATATCATAGTAGGAAAAAATTGACAAAAAACAATAAAATCCATAGCACATTTTTCAATGAGATCCAAATTAGTTCAATAAGAAGTTGTGTATTGACAGTTTTTATTCATTTAGTTTTTTATTCATTTATTTGGACAAAAACATAGGCAGTTAGGCACACATAATCTCAGGTTCTGAATCAAAAGGTATAGGGCACTACGTATGCCACCTTCTTATCGAACATCTTTCATTGGCTCCACAAGAATCAGAAACTTGTAAGATCTGCAGTAGCTCTCTCGATTTCTGTATGCTCCTTGTAATGAAAAGGTATGTTTCACCACTTTCAAAATTCACCCTGCCAAATCAGTAGCATACATTTAGAAATATACATTTAAAAAGCTAACAATTCTTTAGTTCCTTTGAGTACACCAAGTTACTGACCTTAACACCTGAACTCCCACTCCAACAAGCACCTCACAAACTTCTTCGGCCTTGTGGCAACTCAATAAACTCAAATGAATTCCTGAACAGCATCCATAAAAAAAAAAAGAAAAAAATTCAAGATTAGTTTTGTTTGATTAGTAAGGAAGGACTAAAAATGCAGTGTTTAACTGTTCAAGCATGTGAAATGTGGATAAGATGTCGATTGTACTGGTTTTATGAAAGGTCAGCATATGTAGAAATGGAACTTGGATTTGTATGTTTAACTCCACCCAAATATCCTGGGCCTCAAATAAATCTCCTCTTTAAGAATTCTGAATATGCTTTTAAAAGTCTCTAAAGTCTAAAGACACTAGAATGATGATGTGAACTCTAAACCTCAAATGCACTGAATTAACAAAGTTGCTCTGCTGAGAAAGAAAAGGTGTTTAGCCTAACCTGACTCATCAGCAGCAGTGATTAGTAGCAAATAGAGCTTCATATGGCTGCTAAGTATCACCGCAACTTCTCTACATGGGAACAAAGTAACATTACACATGCTATCACAAGAAATTGTGCTCCCAAAAAGCGCAATCTGAAACTATGATCCATGCAACATGCATGGGTGGAAATTTTTTGGAAACTATACTGTTATCCACGGAGGGTTAGGGATGGATCAATTATACCTTTTTCCTCAAAGGAGTGGGGGAGAACATTTATAAATATATAAAATCAGGGAGGACATTTTTTAAGTATATAAAATCTCAATAATACACACAATGAATACATCAAATTGGGCACAACACTTCCAATTTATATATTCCAGTAATGAAATACAAAAAGATTGGTAACACGTGGTTTTTGTCATCCATCAGAATTTACTGCTCTTATTAAAGAAACCAGGTAATTATGAATTTCTATTTTTAAGAAATAAACTTGGGGGCAAATGCCCAAAAATCATCCCAAAACTATGGAACTCTAAAGGCTATTAAAAAGTTTCGAACCATTTGGGGCATATTAGGTTTCTAAACACTAAATATTGTATTGAAGAATTACTGGGTTGTGCATTGGCCGATGGAGGGCAGGGGTGATTGGTGATATGCATACAGGACGGTTAATAAGCATCAAACCAAATGGGGTCCTGCAGTAAACCTTCTCCACTCCCAAGTGGTTATTAAAAGTATAAACAAATACATATATTATTTTGTGTTCTGAAAATACATTATAAAATCTATGAAAGAAGATTCAAGCACATAGGGTGTGCATGTGTATGTGAGCAATAATGAAGTATAAGTGAACCATAGCACCAGAACTTTTGCTCGTTTGGTTAAGGAAATATAGGTATTTTACAATTTCGTTGTCCAAAGTAGCTAGAATGAGCAAATGTGCAATAGTATAGAGCTCAATCTTTAAACTCAGATCAATGCACAAAACCCATACCTTGTTAACATGAAAAGCTAACATTTGTTTTATTAGTGTAGAAATATTCTCTAAAAAGTGTATTCATGTATAGATGTAGGGTATTTATATACAAGAGAGGAGCCTCTACATTAATGGCTCATTATGGTGATTGATATCAATCACAATCCCTAATTATGAGGAATCCTAATTACTAATTTCCTAACATATTTATTTCCTAACACTCCCCCTCAAGTTGGAGCATAGATGTTAATCATGCCCAACTTGTTACAAAGATAGTCAACCCGAGTACCATCCAAGGCCTTAGTCAAAAAATCACCCAACTGATCACTAGACGGTACATGTCCTGTAGAGATAAAGTTCTCCTTAATCTTATCACGTATAAAGTGACAATCAATCTCAATATGCTTCGTACGTTCATGGAACACGGAGTTGGAGGCTATGTGTAAGGCAGCTTTATTATCACACCATAGCTTCGCAGGTAATGACGTGGCAAGACCAACTTCCTTCATTAACTGGTGAATCCACACAATCTCCTGTACAGACTGAGACATGGCTCGATATTCAGCTTCTGCACTAGACTTTGCCACCACGTCCTGCTTCTTGCTCCTCCAAGATACCAAGTTTCCACCTACAAGAACACAATAGCCTGTAGTAGACCTCCTAGACATCTTTAACCCCGCATGATCAGCGTCACAGAAACACTCAATCTTTGTGTGGCCATGATTTGTATAGAGTATACCACGACCAGGTGAGCCCTTCAAGTAATGTAAGACATGTTCCAAAGCTTCCCACTGAGCAACGGTTGGTGCTACCATGAATTGGCTAAGCCTACTGACAGGAAAGGTGACATCAGGGCGAGTTACAGTAAGATAATTCAATTTTCCAATTAGCCTTCGGTATCGCTCAGGGTAGGCAAACGGTTTAATCTTCTCAGGATCAATCCTTTTTCTCATATCCTCAGGTAGCTCATCAAACGGCACACTCTCATCAATATCCAAGAAAGGATTAGGAATCATGGGACAGCTACTGGGTGATGCTCCAAGTTTCCCCGTATCTTTCAGTAGATCAAGAACATATTTCCGCTGGGTTAGGAAAATGCCTTTCTTGCTTCTCATAACTTCGATCCCAAGAAAGTACTTTAACTGACCCAAATCCTTTGTTTGGAAGTGGGAATTAAGAAAGACCTTGAGCGCCGAGATCCCTGTCATATCATCACCTGTAATAACAATGTCGTCGACATAGACTACTAAGAGAATCATACCAGCGTCTGTCCGTTGATAAAACACAGAATGATCACATTTACTTTGATTCAGACCAAACTTCTTAACCACAGAACTGAATCTGTCAAACCAAGCACGAGGGCTCTGCTTCAAACCATATAAAGACTTCTGAAGGTAGCATACCTTGCCATGCTCCCCCTGAGCAACAAAGCCAGGCGGTTGCTCCATGTAAACTTCCTCAAGAAGATCGCCATTTAGAAAAGCATTTTTAACATCCAGCTGATGAAGATCCCAACCATGGGTAGCTGCCATAGAGATGAAGAGACGAACAGATGACAGCTTGGCCACAGGAGAGAAGGTTTCGGAATAGTCAACACCATATGTCTGAGCATAACCCTTAGCAACCAATCGAGCTTTCAATCGTTCCAAGGTACCATCAGCTTTCGTCTTAACGGCAAACACCCACTTACAACCAATAGCCTTCTTCCCAGGAGGTAAATCAACGAGAGTCCAGGTACCAGCCGTATCAAGGGCCATCATTTCCTCGTCCATCGCAGCACGCCAACCAGAATGGGCCAAGGCTTGGGAAAGGTTGGTGGGAATGGTAAGAGAGTCTAGGGATGCAATGAAGGAACAGGATGTGGGAGATAGGTGATGATAGGATACAAAGGAGGAAATAGGGTACGTACAAGTGCGTTTACCTTTGCGGAGGGCAATGGGTAGGTCCGTAGAAGAGGCAGGAGGATCTAGAGTATCCGGCACGGACTCAGGTACTAGGGCAGGGTCAGAGGCAATTGGGGGCGAGGAGGCTAAGTGCGGATCAGGTGCCGAGGCAGGTATTGGTAGGTCAGAGGAACCAGCAGCGGCATTACTTTCCTTAGGACGTCTCTGATAGACATGGTGGATAGGAGGCGGAGCAGGGGCCGGCACCGACGCTTGCACTGGTGGGGAGCGAACCTCATACACTAAAAGATGATCAAGATCAGGGTTAAGGGATGGAGGTAGAGCAGAGACAGAGAAGAACGAAGTAGACTCATGGAAAGTGACATCTGTAGACACAAGATAGCGTCGGAGATCAGGGGAATAGCACCGATAACCCTTCTGAACCCTAGAGTAGCCAAGGAAGACACACTTGAGAGATTTTGGATCAAGTTTGGTGACAGTGGGACGAATATCTCGAACAAAACAGACACAACCAAAGATTTTTGGATCAATAGGAAACAAGGGTTTGGAAGGAAACAAAGTTGTGTATGGAATGTCACCATCGAGAACAGGAGACGGCATACGATTAATAAGGAAGCATGCGGTGGACACAGCATCAGCCCAAAAAGATTTAGGAACTTGCATTTGAAACATGAGAGCCCGGGCAACTTCTAATAAGTGCCGGTTTTTTCGCTCTGCAACACCATTTTGAGCAGGTGTATCGGCACACGAGGACTGATGAACCATCCCATGTGTGAGCATATAGTCGTGAAACTGGCCAGAAAGATACTCTTTAGCATTATCACTACGTAAGGTTTTCACAGAGATACCAAACTGGGTTTTGATCTCAGCACAAAAATTGCAAAAGTGAGAAAATAACTCGGAACGATTTTTCATTAAATAAAGCCAGGTGGTTCGAGAGAAATCATCAACGAAAGTAACAAAGTACTTAAAACCAGACGTGGACATGACAGGGCAAGGGCCCCAAACATCAGAATGAACCAAATCAAAGAGGGACGCAGCCCGTTTATTGACGCGAGGTGCCAGGTGAACACGATGGTGTTTGGCAAACTGACACGACTCACACTCTAAGGACGACAAATCATGAAACTGAGGATACAACCTCTTCAAGGACGACAATGACACATGACCCAGACGACAATGAATATCAAAAAGGGAGGAACCACCAGAGCAAGCAACGGAACGCGGCACCCGATCGTCAAGGAAGTAATGGCCGCCAGATTCATAGCCCCTACCAATAATCCGCCTCGTCGTAAGATCCTGAATCACACAATGGTCAGGGAAAAGTGAGATAAAACAATTCAATTGGCGAGTAAGCTTGCTGGGAGATAGAAGGTTAAAAGCAAGATCAGGAACATTAAGGACTGATGATAGAGAAACAGAGGATACGGGGGTAACCGTGCCGGAGCCAAGGACGCGAGAGGACGAGCCATTGGCAATAGTTATAAAAGAGGGGTTGGCATAAGGTGCATACGTAGAGAACAAATGATGGTTACCTGTCATGTGGTCAGTGGCACCGGAATCGATGATCCACTTCGAGGAAGAAGTAGCAAGACATGAGTCGCCGTTACCTGTAACAAGTGCACTCGGAGTTGATGGAACATTATCAGAGGGATCGGAGGATTGGGTCACATGAGCAGCTCCAGTACGTTGTAGCTTGTTCTGCAACTTACGACAGTACCGTTTGGTATGACCAGGTTCCTTACAATAGAAGCAGACAATAGGAGGATTGTTGCTAGAGCGTGGAGGACCTTGGTTCCGTGGATCAGCAGAGGTTGAGTATGGTATACTGTTGCCAGGTTTGATGAAATTCTGTTGACGGGTATCAGTGGGACCACGGCCAGCTAATGCACTAGCATTCAGAGTAGGAGTCGGGTGTAAGAGACTATCTGCACGTAGCACACGAGAGTACACATCCTGAAGGGAAGGAAGTTCAGAACTAGACAAGACCTGGGAACGAACAGTCTCGTAGGCAGGATCCAAGGCAGTAAGAAAGCTGAGAATCGCTAGTTTCTCCATATTATCAACCTGAACCTTAAGGTCAGTGGTCGGCGGCATTAACATCTTCAACTCTTCATACATTTTCTTGAACTCCACATAAAAGGTTTTCAACGAACGCCCCTGCTGTTCAGCACGATAGAATCCCTTGCAGACATCATGAATGCGAGTAATATTTCCTTTCCCAGAGTACAGGAATTCCAAACAGCTCATAAGTTCCTTAACCGTATTACAGTGACTAACTGAGGAAAGAATTTCACTGTCAATAGAATTCTGGATTTGCAAGAATAAACGGGCATCCGCTCGGGCCCAAGTCATCTTTGGGTCATCGGTGGGAGGCGTATCAGTCAAATGGCCCTCCTTCTCAATACTAAGCAAGTACATGCGGACGGTTTTGCTCCAATCCATATAATTTGTCCAGGTCAATTTGTGCTCAGTAATTTTATTAGTCACAGGAATAATCTCAGTAGTGACACTAGATTTGGAATCAGCCATGGATGCACGTAAACCCCTTTCGAAGTAGAAGTAATCAACAATCAAAAAACAAAGGGAAACAAACGGAGTAGCCTCACCCCCACAATAACCAAACAGCCCTAAGCAAGGGCTAGCAAAGACGGCACCGTAAACTCAACCCTCAACAAAGCAAAGAAGTGCATAGACCATCAACAACCAGAACAGAACCAAACACAGACATAACGGCCAAAACAGAACCAAAAACGAAGAAACAGATGCCCAGAAACGAAGAAACTCACGTGCAAATGGACAAATTAGCAACCAAACCGAAAATGAGGAGTACCCACGACGAACGACCACATGGGAGATGACGGCGGTGGCGAGTCGGTCCGAACGCAGCAAACGGCGGCAGCAACGGCGCCGGAAAATGGGCTCACGCGCCGGCGCGTGGATCTCCGGCAGATCTGGAGGCGGCGCGTGAGGACCACTCGCGGCTCGGACGGCGGCGATTCTTCGGGGACGGGCCGATCGGACGCCGGCGATTCCTCTGGTGCGGCGCGTGTGTGCAGTGGCGCCCGGTCACCGGAGACCCTAGCGCATGAACAGTGCTTGACGGAGGAACAACCAGAACAGAAGCCAGCGCCGTTCGGAAAAGACAGAACAGAAACCAGAACACTTGGTCTCTGATACCATGTAGAAATATTCTCTAAAAAGTGTATTCATGTATAGATGTAGGGTATTTATATACAAGAGAGGAGCCTCTACATTAATGGCTCATTATGGTGATTGATATCAATCACAATCCCTAATTATGAGGAATCCTAATTACTAATTTCCTAACATATTTATTTCCTAACAATTAGCAAAAGAATAACAAAGATACAAGGGTGGGTGAATATTGTGGCCACTTAGTAGGTAAAAAGGGTATTCTCCAAATTCAGTAAAACAGCCAACTGAACAACTCATTTCATTTTTGCAGTTGATAATCACTATAAAAATGAGATGCCTGACAGATAGAAAGTAGAATAAACAAATATGAGAAATAGTTGGCTGGCAACCTATAGAAAGCAAATATAGAAATAAAACTCTATATATAATCATGTACTATCCCTGAGAAAACAAGTACCAGTTTAAAGGCTTTAGATAAAGTAGATATGATCTATATGACTGCCACCAAATTCACTTGAATACTAATGATTGATAGTTACCTTTCCTGGTATGTGGAATCCCTCTGAAGGACAGAATTACAGCATACACAATGGCTGCAAATTTCTTGAGCTTCTGAATCGACAATGTGTGTGTTGAAATAGGTAACAATCAAATCATTGCCAACTTGGGTATAGGAATCAGTCATAGACAACTCAGGAACATCATCAGCATGAAGTATTCTCTTGAAATTTGCATATGCTTGCTCCTTTCCCACAATTTCAGAGGCATCTGCAAGAGAAATTAGCTTACTTTGCACTTGTTCAAATCCAGTTCCATAATCACATGCATTGCTGTCTGAACTCTCTTCTAAGATTGAAATAAATCTTTTCTTGGCTTTCTTTCTGTTTTTTCTATTCCCTGATAGATCAGCATGTTGGTTAACAAAACAAGCACTCTCATCATTGTCAGCACCAGAAGCAAAATCATTGGAACACTGTTTAGAAGTTTGATCAGCAGAAAACTCAAATGAATGATTGCCATTCTCTCTTCCATGGCTTTGGTCATTAAATATGTCCTTGGGTAGATTTAGTGATATATGCTCACTAACATCCCTGTTCACATAGTCTTTATTACAGAAATTATCAATTTCAGGCACTGATTGCTCGTAACCAGAGCAGTCAACTTCACTACAGCTTGTGTTGCTATCAGAAGATGCCACGGAGAAGGAGTCTGCAGAGAGCTGCAAAATTTCCTCCACCAAGTTTTGCCGACGTTGAAGAAGGTCTTCTTGAAAGTGAGGAGGAGATGAGGGGCAAACAGATGAATGAGATCCAGATATGTCATCAATTGTTGTCAATGGTGATAAGTCACCTTTTTCAGCAATCCTATGTGCTTCTTGAACGGTATGGGTATCAAAATGGGAGCTTCTAGAGTGTGAGAATGCATTACTAATCCCTTTCAAGGAATGAAACTTCAGACCTTCCTGATCCACTCCCCCCAAGTCATGAAGAGGGGCTCCACCAGCATTATCAAGCAAACCTCTACTTTCAAAGTACTGCTGACTACGAAAACTAGCAGAAGTATCTACAAAAGAACTATCAGACTCTACAATATTCAAACTACTTTCATCTCCAGAGGCTAGAACAGAGTCTGAGGCATATCTTGAGACTTCAACTGTTTGCCCCTGGTTTGGCCCCTTTTTTATATACTTCTCTTTCCGAGAATGCAAAAGAGATCTTCCTTCTTTGCTGCTTTCTAAAAATTTACCAGAATCAATATCCATCCACTCCTTAAATTCCCGCAACCAAAAAATAGAACGCTCTTTCTTCATGTCCTCAACTTTATTTATTAAATCCACTATTTCAGTTTCACCATCAGATAAATCACAATCATCTCTACTTTGAACATCATTCCCACATGACACAGACTCCTGTTCAGAACATATGCTAGTGATATCTTCTTCATTCTCGATACAGGCAAGACGGGAAGCTCTTCTCTGCTTTTTAAAAAAGAAAACAGTAAAAAAGTGGAATGCTCATCTCCTTAAAGGCCAAAATTTATACTATTTATTCTTCAAGAGAAAATGAGACACGCATCCCATAAAATTGATCTCTCAACTCTCAACTTTCATTTTAGAAATGAGAGCATTTAGCACCAAGCTTAAAATGCAACAAAAACTTGATTTGACAATTTTTCATTTACACAAATATAGAATCATATTGCCCAAAGAACTACACAATCAATTTCACTAATTACCTACCCTTCTATTTAATGGTTCCTGTTCTGCATCCTCATCTTTTGCAGGCAAATAAATCCCAAAGCTGGAGGGTCTCCTATGCTTGCTGCCAGAAATAATTCGTCTCTTCCAAAAGTCTCCGGTATTCATTTCCTTGTCATCTAATTTCAACTAATCAGCACATGAAGAGCAAATTGAAATTTAATGAGTATAAAGTCAGTAGGTGAATATGCTCAACTACAGAAATACTTCCAAAATCATAAATTAATAATAACTAAACAAGAAACCAAACAACAACAACCAAGCCTTAATCCCACTAGGTGGGATCGACTACATGGATCAAACAACGCCATTGAGCACTGTCAAAAACCAAATCTCGGGATAAATTGTTAACTAATAGATCTCGCTCAATAACCTTATTGAGCGTTCTCTAACTAAAGAAGAAACCATGAGTAGAAAAAATTCTAAAGTGAAATAATACATGAGACAGACAATGAGATAAACAGACCAGCACTTTAAAATGTATGCTTGCTACTTGCATAAACTCAAACCATAAAAACATCAAAACTTACTTTCTCAGGGAAAGTGAAGAAGCTGAATACTTGTGCTCTATACCATCGAGCACAGCACAAAGGATTTCCTTCCAGCCACAGGCTTTGAAGAACCGGAAGCCCAGTGAGGAACCGTAGCTCTGAAAAATTGGAAATAATATTGTAGGAAACGTCAAGTCCTTCAAGTGACTTCAACTTCTCAATCCCACGCAAAGTAGTTAGTGCATTGTTTCTCAAGACTAGTTTAACAATATGAAAGGAAACCTGAATGATCCAACAAAAATGGTATGAGCCCAGAGCCAATCCCCAAGTAATGTGCATTAAAAGCAAAAGTTAAGAGTTTGTCCCGCAAACAAATTTCTTTCAATTTGAAGCAATATTAGTAAATGTCTAGCAGAATTAACATAATTTATAATTTGACATGTTTTCTAAGTTGTTTCATATCCATCTTCAAGAACAATAGTCTTGAAGCAATAGTCATTTATTTTAAAACCCCAAACATCAGAGCATATATTCCCTCAATAGTACATCCACCATAATATTATCGCAAGAAAACCTAGTTGTTCTTTACATGCACAGTTACAAATGATATCATTACTTTCAACTTCCACAAACTCAACCAAATTATATTGAAGTTGGAAGAAGATTCTCAAAAAAAAAATATAGCCGGGCTATTAATTAAAGGAACATTTTGTTCATTCAAAAGATCTGAGCAAAGTAATGACCCAACAAAAAGATCTAATCAAAATGGAGAGACTCGCACCATTTCTACTCTTATGTGTGGTGGCATGTTCAAATCCACTCCATGAATGCTTATACCCAATGTGATCAACATGGAAACAAAGGATATATCATACAAGCCTTCCAGTAATTTCCTTTTTCCCACTGTAGTGCTATTCTGAATTCATGATGTATTTGCAACTTTCATTTTTACAACTCAGCAATATTCAAAGTCCACTATAATCAAAGCCTATTCTATCTGATATTAGAGGAAAGACAGTCATCATGCCAGTACGCAATCAGGTTGACCCTTGAACACTCTCGATAATATCCAATGACAGATCAATCCCACCTTGTTTACCCATTTCCCTATCATAACAGATTCATAATTGTTCAATAGATTATACATCATGCGGTTAACAGCAGCTCAAACTCATTATGAAATTTTTGGGGGGGGGGGGGGAAACACATCCCCAATTTAGAGCATCAAATTGTATAAAACTTTCCCGGGGAGATATCTAAATCCGATCAGTTGAAAACAACTTGCCAAAGGAATTTCAACTCAGTTGGCTTCCATTTATGAATTTCATGTAAATCCCCTTCAAGGGATCCTGTCGAAGTTGACAACAATAAATGTTTGATGTTAAGTTTGAAATATTACCGCACAAAAAATAAAATGAAAAAGGCCCTCAAGTTTTCATAATGCTAAAACACTAACAGTTACTTTCACACATATAGCCTATAGAAAAACAAGATATTAGCATTTGTAACAAGCAGTAGACGGCCTTCCACAGCGACCACGCATAGATTTCTCCATGCAATCATCACGATAATAAATATTTTCACCAAGTACCTCATTGAAAGGCGCAATTGTCCTCAGATGATTGAAACCGAGGTCCAAGTGCTTCAGTTTTGTACACTTACGAAGATTATCTATCTTAGCAAACTTGTTCCTGCTAAGGTCAAGCGTTTCAACTACAGGAAGAAGTTGCAAAGACTCATCCATGAGAACCAAACCATTGCATGCACAAGAGACAAACGACAACCGGTTCCACTGCGGAGAATTCTTAATGTCCGCTATCCTGCTTGCAAATAAATGCCGCAGCGCATCCTAGCATATAGGAAATTCCAACATTCAACCCACTATGACAAAAAAAAATCACACAAAGGAGATAATTATCAACTTTCTAAAGCAGAAGCACCACTTGATGGTTTGGCAAATGGGAAACAAGTACACTTTACAATTAACAACCATGAAAATACTTTATGCTACACAGAATTCAGAAAGGGGTCGGGGGAGAAACAGGAATGAGCAGCAAACCGTGGAATTATGACAAATGATTTTCTCAAGAGTGTGCCTCAGCTCAAGCAACCCTTTAGCGGCCGAAGTGGACAAGTCACATCCCCTGAGCTCCAAAACTTTCAACCGCCCAAAAGGCAAGAAAGACAAGGGTGTGGGATCCCTGGTAGGCGGCGGCAAGACGGAAACAACCTTCAGCGAGGTAAGAAGGCGAAGAATCCGACGGAGTTGCTCAATAGCGCGGTGATCACCGAGGTCGGAGACATAAGCTCGTAAATAGTCAACAGGTGCACCGGCAAGAAGGCTCTCAAGCTCATGCAAGGCCTCAAGCCTAGATTGAACATAGTGAAGCCCAGCAGGGTTGAGCTTCAACACCAGAGTTCCTTCAATCAGAGGGCCAGCCTGTTCGTCCACGAACTTAACCAACTTCTCCAGGTACCGATCTCCAGTTACAATCGCCATTTCAATACGGAGAGAGAGGCGACCCCTTCAGGTCTCAAGGCCGAATCAGGGTTTTGGGATAGAAAGCAGAACCCGCCAACTCCATGGGAAAGCTTACGCTCACTGAAAGAAATACAAAAGAGAGAGATGCAGACGAATAGATGGAGACAACTAGGCAGAGAAAACAGAGAATTCAAAAAGGCGAAAGAATTTCACAGCAAAAATGGAAGGAGTGGCAGAAAAAAGGGTGGTTTGGGACGGATTAACGCAAGAGCAGAAACGGCCATAGGAACGGCCATTGAGGGTGACAGAGAAAGAGGTTATTAATGAGAATAGTTGAGATTAGGGATGTGATGTCACGTAACGTGATGATTAAGAGAGGGGTGCTTTGGCTTTTGATTTTGAACAGTGGTAAATGATCAAGAATCAGGATCAACACCTTTGGGTTGAAAAATTGTTGTCCATATGCGACGGGGAATTGGTCAATTGAGGTGCGATTGTAAATATTTTTATTATCACAATTAAAATTTATTAAATCTTTCAAAAATAAAATTGAAATTCTTTTTGGGAAAATTCCTCATAAAGGACCTAGAATTTCTGAAATCCCGCAGAGGTCACCTAAATATCTGAAATCCAACAGAGGTGCTTCAAACTTGTCAGAGATTTACAAATTCGGCAGAAATGACCAATTTATCCTTACTTAATTTTTTATTAAAATAATAAATACCTTGCAGCCGGTCGGCTGGCCTCTGGCGACCGGCAGCCCGACCCACGGCATCCGATGGAGGGGGCTCTGGCCAGGGAATATTCCAACGGAATATTTCCTGGCCCCCACCGTGCATGACCACTGGGCTAGCAAGCCCTTTAGTATATATAATGTAAAATATATATATATATATATATAGTAAACTTTGATTTTTAGCTAAATCAACCAACAAGTTCAGATAAAGAATTGGCAAATTGATAAAAGAAATTAACAAGTTCATATAAGGATTTCACAACTTTCGTTTTTTAAGCAAAAAATACACCTACTCTCTCAGACCATTCACTAGTTTAGATAAGAAATTCCTGAGTTCATATGACAAGTTAATAAATTGAGATAAGAATTTTGCAACTTTTGTTTCCCGAGTTCTAAAATAAATTAAAATGCTCAACAAAATTTTAATATAATATAATCTAAAAGTAAACAAAAAAATTTAAAACAAAAATATAGTATAATTAAAATAATACCATGAATCTAAAATAAAATTAAATGTTAAATAATTAATAAGCTCATATAAGGTTATGAATTTTTATCTAAAGTTGCGAATTCCTGAGCTTGTGAGATTATCTTTGTTAGATAAAGTTGCGAATTCATGATCTCATATATGAACCTGTGAATTCCTTATCGAAATTTGTCATTTATTTATCTAAACTTGATAATTCTATATCTAAATTTGTGAATGGTCTGAGAGCATAAGTGTGTGTTCGGGAAACTATGAAAAAAGCGCTTTTTGACCCAAACCATGGTTTTAGGTGAAATCTGCCGATCACCACATTATTTAACAGAATCCCGTTTTTTACTCAAACCATGGTTTGAGGGAAAAAAAGCTATTATCACAAGAAGCTATTTTCCATTGCTTTTCTGAGAAATTCTGACCGTTGGGCCCCACTCTGCGCCCCTACCCCTGTCCTTTTCTCTTTTTCTTGCGTGGGCCCCGCTGCACTCACTCTCTCTCATCTTTTCTTTTTTTCTTTTTTTGAATTTCGGTGTTCTCTGGTCTTTCAACGTTGTTTTTTTAATTTTAAAATTTTAATGTCCCCTCCTATTCTTAATATAAGACCTATTTATCTAATTTGATTATATTAGAAAAATTAGTTAAGTTAATTAACATTACATATAGACAAATTTATTTCATTTTTGGTATTAATTATGAAATTTAATGTTAAATAATGAGTTAAGATGTATCATTTTTAATCCCGTCAGGGGTTTTCTTTTCTTATAATTTAATTTCGTTAGGTGAAATTTAACGGTTTTGTTAAATTTGGACCTTAACCCTTAAATAATATATAAAATATAATCTTATCTTTATATGTAATTATCATAAAAGTTAATGTCCTTTTTAGTCATTTGACCATGAAAAAAGCTATTTTGATCAAATCATCCAAACACTCTCATTTTACCAAAATCACTTTTTTCCCATAATCTATTTTCCTATAATCTATTCTCCAAAAGCTATTCTCTCCAGAATCTATTCTCCAAAAGCTAATAAGAACACACCATTAAACAAAAGTTGTGCATTCGTTATCTCAAGTTGTCATTTCTTATCTGAAGTTGGGAATTCTTCATTTAAACTTGTGAATGGCCTGAGAGCATTCTCAGACTATTCATTAGGGGTGTTCGGGATCCGGACAGAATCGGGAAATGCCATTCCCGAACCCGATCCCAAAAATCGGGAAATTTTCGGGAATTCCCGATCTCGGATTTTCTTTTTTTCAAAAAAAAAAAATCTCTATATTGAATTTTTTGTGGTGTTTCCTTGAGTCTAGTATAAATATATAATTTGTCTAATATCATATTATACAAAATATGTCTAATACAAATATATAATTAGTCCAATACATGTTTAAAGTTGTCGATTCAGCTGCAAAAAGAACAAAGACAAAAACAAAAAATTAGAATTATTTAATAAATAATAAACGAAATTAACTAAACAAACTAAAAGAATAAATATTACCTTAAGGGTATTAGAGATTTTTACATTTTATTTTACATTTGGTCTTATTTTCTTAAATATTTTTTAACAAAATGTACATGTATATATATATATTCGGGATCGGGAAGTCCTATTCCCGATCCCGATCCCTAATTTTTCCCGATCCCGAAATCACATTCCCGATCCCAAAATTTTTGGGACGGGAACGATTTGCTCAGGATCGAGACGAGAAGACCGGGACGGGAAATTGATGAACACCCGTATCATTCACTAGTTTAGATAAGAAATTCCCGAGTTCATATGACAAATTAACAAATTGAGATAAGGATTTCGCAACTTTTGTTTCAATCAAAAATTCACTTTCGCTCTCAGGCCATTCACAAGTTTAGATGAAGAATTCTCAACTTCAGATAAGAAATTGACAACTTGAGATAACGAATGCACAACTTTTGTTTAAGTAAAAGATTCCCTTATGCTCTCAAACCATTCACAAGTTTAGATATAGAATTACCAAGTTTAGATAAATAAATGACAAGTTTTGATAAGGAATTCACAATTTCATATATGAGATCAGGAATTTGCAACCTTATTTTCGTAATTTTATCTAATAAAGATAATCTCACAAGCTCAGGAATTCGCAACCTTAGATAAAAATTCGTAACCTTTGTTACTCCAAACTCCAATAGATTTAAACGGTTTGGTTCGGTTTAAATTTTATTGCAATTATGTTTTTTTTTTCAAAAGTTCACTAATATTTTCTATTTAATTTTATAATAAAAATATATTTCATATATAAATTTGAAATATGATATAAGGTTTTTTGAAATAAAATTTATGATCATATCACCTAAATTTACCATTAAATGTGGGACTTGGCTATTCTTGTATGTTCTTATCATCCTCTATCCATCTACTTCTTCTCTCAATATTTAGATTGAAATTTGAGTGGTTTGAATTTAATGATTTATTAAAATATTTTTTTAAAAAATATGTTTTATTACAGTTTTAAATTATTATAACTAAAATAATAAGGTTACGAATTTTTATCTAAGGCTGGGAATTCCTAATATGAGATTGTGAATTCCTTATCTCAACTTGTTAATTTCTTATCTAAACTTGTGAATAGCTTGAAAGCGTAAGTGAATCTTTTACTTAAACAGAAGTTGTAAATTCGTTATCTCAAGTTATCAATTTCTTATCTGAAGGCGGGAATTCTTCATCTAAACTTATGAATGACCTGAGAGCGAAAGTGAATTTTTGGTTGAAACAAAAGTTGCGAAATCCTTATCTCAATTTGTTAATTCATCATATGAACTCGGGAATTCCTTATCTAAATTAGTGAATGGTTTGAGAAAGTAGGTGGATTTTTTGCTTAAAAAATGAAAGCTGTGAAATCCTTATATGAACTTGTTAATTTCTTTTATTAATCTGTCAATTTTTTATCTGAACTTGTTGGTTCGCTTAACAAAAAATCAAAGTTTACTATATATATATATATATATATATTTATACTATATAACTAAAGGGCTTGCTAGCCTAATGGTCATGCACAAAGTGGTGGGGCGTTCAAACCCCCACTCCCACCACTTTGGGATTTTTTCCCAAAGCCGGAGCCCCCTCCGCCGGACACAGTAGGTCGGTCGGTGGCAGGGTATTTATTATTTTAATAAAAAATTAATTAAGGGCAAATTGGTCATTTCCGTTGAATTTGTAAATCTCTAACAAGTCTAAAGCACCTCTGTAGGATTTTAGATATTCAAGTGACCTCTGCGGAATTTCAGAAATTCCAGGTCATTTATGAGGGATTTTCCCATTCTTTTTTCAATATCACAGCTGAAATATTTTTAGTGTGTGTTTAGAACAGCGATAGGAATACTTAAAAGCAGATTTTCAATCGTAATTTATGGTATACGAGGTAAGTATGTGAGAGTAGTTTTATCTCGATTTATGTGAAAAGCAGCTTAAACGTCCATCCAAACACTCACATTCTTTTTTCAATATTACAGCTGAAATCTTTTTAGTGTGTTTGGAACGGCGATAAGAATGCTTAAAAGCAAATTTTCAATCATGATTTATGGTATACAATGTAAGTATGTGAGAGGAGTTTATCTCGATTTACGTGAAAAACAGCTTAAACGTCATCCAAACGTCCATCCAAACACTCACAAGCTATATTAAATCGAGAGTTTACACACGCATGTTTGCAAAGAGTGATTTTCTTATGTTTAGAACAGTGATTATAAAAATGGTTTTTTTTCAATTTAACTTTTTGTAATCTTACTCTTTATAAAAGTCAGATTATGTAATGTGATTTATGTTTATATTGTCGGTTGTATAAATAAATTTTGCAAAAATAAAACTTGTTTGGATTTAATTGAGCATAAGAGACTTTCTTGATAATGGTAAGAGAGAGTGGGTGAGAAAATATTTAAAAAATCAAGTAAATTTTTAAAAATTATTTTAAAATATTAGGTGCTACTAGAAAAATACTTTAGAGTGGGTGAAAATCAATAAATCAGTATTTTAAGTTTTGGGTGCTCTTTACTACTAAAAAAAAATACATTAAAGGTAAAATTGTAGTCAGCCTCCTAAGACTAGTTACAGCTGAAAAAGTATTTAAAGGGTCAAAGCATAAAAATATATTTTAAAGTAATTTTTGGAGCTGAAAAAGTACATTAAGGGATAAAATTGCAATCAGTTTAATAACACACTGGGTACAGCTAGGAAAAAAAATTTAAGGGGTTAAAAACACCAAAAAAATATTTTAAATTAATTTTTGGAACTGGAAAAATACATTAAGGGTAAAATTGTAATTAGTCTGATAGAACACTAGGTACAACTAAAAAAATATTTTAAGGGGTTAAAAGCACTAAAAAAATATTTTTTTGATACTACATGCTATTTAAAAAACAGTTTGAAAAATTAACATCAGAGTGAGTATATTTGGATTATATGTCATTTTATAAGTTGGACAAAATAATTTGAAATAAATGATAAATATAAATATGTTAAAGTAATTTAATTATTTTTCTTAATATCTCTAAAAAGCCAACTCTATCTTATATTTAAGACCAGAAAGAATATAATTTAGTTATAAATATAAATATTCTTCTCATTTCTTTCTCTCTCTCTCAATCGCAATTTTACACTCCACATTCTTCCTTTTACTAAAAGCTACTTAAGATTGCAAAAGCTCTTAATGCAGAGCACTCAACCAAACACTCAAAAACACAATTACGATTGCATATCGGGCTTATGCCTTTGGATCGCACGATTGATGGGTCCAATCATGGATCCAAACACCCATTTAATGTGTGTTTGTATTAGTTTTTAGATAATAACTTTTATAATTTATGAAATAAGTATGTAACAGGACAGAAATTTTGTCTCAGCTTCTGAAAAATGACTTCTAAAATCACATTTTCATGTTTTACTAAATACTGAACATGGGAACCCACCGAGCCCATTTAAATCAAGGTCGGGCATTAAAAAACATGATTACAGTGTAATTAGGCTTTTGACCGCACTTTTAAACTCAAACTTGTTAAAGAGTGGGCCGTCTAAGCACATATGATATTATTTTTTTATTTGATGTATGTTTTAATCATTTTAATAATTACATTTGTTCAATTTTCTCTTTAACTAATGTTTATTTAAAATTATTTTGGTCTTTTATGGATCACATGATAGAAAAATATAAAGATAATTATGCGATTATAGATTATTTTTCTATTAGGGGTTAGGGTAACAACTCAAATTTGATTTAGTTTTACTCATACGGACTTAGTTTGACATTATCATAGTTGACTAATAGTTATTACTTGCATTAGAAATTTTGAGATCTTTTGTTTTATTTTTAGGAAAAAAGATAAAAAAAATACCACTTGAACTTCAAAATTTTTAAAATGGTGTTGTCGCTAATAAGAGTGTAAGGATTAACTATAAAAGTATAGCAATTGACAACTCATTTTAATAGAAAATCACTTATTTAGGATATTAAAGTTCAAGTGATATTTTTTTAATGTTTTTTTCTTATTTTTATCTATTTAAAAATAAGTAAACAATTGTTAGAAATGTTAAAAGAGTCTAAAGCCTATGGTAAATCAGCTTTTCAAATAATACCCTTTTATGGTCCATTTAGATTAGCGATAGCAGAAGTGACTTTTTTTCAATTTGACTTTTATAAATTTAAAATAAGATAAAAATCATATTGTAAATGTGATTTATATTTGGATTGATAATGGTAGAAGTGACTTTTTTCAAACTAAAACTAATTTGGATGATTATCTAAAAAATAGGTTTAGATGAAAAATTATTGAAAAGAACATGAATTTGCAGAGTACTCATATTCTATGTGTATAAAAAATTATCAAATCATTCTTACCAATTAAATTTTTAATAAAAGAATTTTTCCCCAAACTTATTATTTAATTTTTTACCTTTTGGATACATTTATAAATATCAAATTATTGGACTTATTGAAATAATTTTATCTTTTCTTATAGCTGTCATTTTCTCACTCCACGGTGCCCCTAAAAGGGGATTGGCTATGGTTTTCTGCTCTTACCATTCTCTTCCCGTCCTCTTCCTCTCTACTACTTATCTCAATCTTTAAATTGAAATATGATCGATTCAGATTTAATGTTTCATAAAAATATAATTTTGCTTTTTATCACATGTTTAAATTATCATAACTAAAATTTAGTATTTTTGAATTTATTTAATTATGTTTTAGTAATTTGATATTTTAAAAATATTTTTATAAACATTAAATCTGAATTATTCAGACTTTAATCTAAATGCTGAAATGAATAGTGAAAGGAAGAAGATGAAAAAAAAACGATAAGAGCAGATGACCATAGCCAATCACCCCTCATAGCACCAACTCCTAGCTTTTGATACATGGTGGCTTTTAATGCAAAAGCTCATTAGCTTTCATGATAACAGCGATTGGTAATTGGGCTTGTTTTAATTGGGCTTGTTGTGATATTACTTTTGGTAAAAGCCAAATTATATAATGTGATTTATGTTTGGATTGGTGATTGTCAATTGGGCTTTTGCAAAAATAAAATTTGTTTGGATTGACTTAAGCATAAGGGCTTTTGTGATAATGGTAAGAGAGGGGGTGGAAAAATATTTAAAAATCAAGTAAATATTTAAAAATTACTTTAAAATATTAGGTGCTACTGGAAAAATATTTTAGAGTGGGTGGAAATCAATAAATCAATATTCTAAGTTTTGGGTGCTCTTTGCTACTAAAAAAAATACATTAAAGGTAAAATTGTAGTCAGTCTCCTAAAACTGGGTATAATTGAAAAATTATTTTAAAGAGTTAAAAGCACCAAAAAAATATTTTAAAGTAATTTTTGGAGCTGAAAAAGTACATTAAGGGTAAAATTATAATAAGTCTGATAACACACTAGGTACAACTGAAAAAATATTTTAAGGGTTTAAAAACACCAAAAAAATATTTTAAAGTTATTTTTGGAGCTGAAAAAATACATTAAAGGTAAAATTGCAATCAGTTTGATAACACACTGTGTATAGTTAAAAAAATATTTTAAGATGTTAAAAACACCAAAAAAATATTTTAAGTGGTTAAAAACACTCAAAAAATATTTTTTGAGTGGTTACAACTAGAAAGTGGGTAAAATTACAATCAGTCTGATAACACACTAGGTAGTGGATATAACTAGAAAATTATTTTAAGAGGTTAAAAACACTCAAAAAATATTTTTTGATACTACATACTATTTAAAAAATATTTTATGGGAAAAGCAATATCATATAACTAATTTTTAGACAACCTAATCTAGCATAAAATGTCATTAGCTTTTAACAAAAGCTCCATTTTCTAGCTTCTCCTAATTGAGCTTTCACCAATTAGGTTTTGGCAAAAGCTCAATTACCAATTGGCCTCTTCAAACACTCAAAATTTGAATTCTCAATTGGCAATTGAGCTTATAATGGTTAATTGGGCTTAAAGGGGTCCCCAAACACACCCAAACTCAAACAGTAATATTTTCTTTATTCTGATTTTTTTTCTTCCAATCACCCCGTGTTCGCATTCGTACCGCTTTCTCAAGCAGGCTGTTAGGCTGGGTATTTTCCCACCTACTGTATATTTTTTGTACTCCCTCATCTTTGTACTTTTATTGTAAAAAGTGTTTTAGAAGGTATTTTTAGCCATTTTATTAAAAGCGTTGATAGTTTCCATGAACGTAAATACTTCTTTTATATACATTCATAATTAATAAAAGTAGTAAGATAAAATATAAAATAACATGATATTGGAGTTTTGTGGTTTAGTAAGGGTTATATTAAAAATTACATAAATTTTATTTCAAATTTATTATTTTTAAACATTTTTATTGATACATGTAAACTACTTATAAATGTTTTATAATAAGGTGAGGTTGAGTAGCATATCAAAAACAGAAAAAAAAAAAAAAAAAGGTGAGGTGGAGTATAATCAGGTGAGGAGGGTCCTATAAGGAAATTCTCCCCTCAAAATTTGAGTTGGTTAAAAAAAAAAACCAAGAAGCATATATAGGTAGAGAACACGTGGCGCCACGCATCATGCTCCTCCTATATAGGACACCGCATTTATTTCGCTCATCAGGCCGCATGTTCACTTTCGTTTTTTACGATACAATTTTTCAAAATTAATTGCTCAAAAATCTAGATTTTAAAATTTAGGAAAAGCTATTTCGCCGTTAGTCATATTTTTCTCCATTTTTCAAAATTAATAATGGTTTTTTTAAACGAAAATCTTTAATTTTGATCGTTTAGCGGTCAGCAAGTATGGAGATCAGGGAAACATGAGTGGGGGTTTTGTATTTGGCCGTTCATCGATGTCAAGGCAAAAGGCAATGGGAGAGTCAATACATGGCATGGTGTCAACCATGGATGAATTCTCTTACTATCAAGCTCTTAGGTAACTCGATCCTAAAAGCAATGCTGATTGACAGAGTCAAGAGGATGTCGAGGCCGCAGGACCCCCTGAAAGTTGTTCCCTTAAGCAACGACTACTATATTGTGTCTTTTTCTAATAGAGAAGATAACGGATTTTGCTTATCAGGAAGGCCTACGGCTTCGACATGTATACCATGTTATATATGATTAGTTTTGATGATGTTAAATATAGATGCTAAATATTAAGACCAAAATGTTACATGATATATTTATCATATACATTGACTAACTGCTATGTTTAATATGAAATATATCTTGTAGATTCGTCAAGCAAAGATTAAAAGATATCAAGATGAATTATGGATAATGATCAAGAGAAAGAATACGAAGATATTAAAAAATGAAATTATCAATTATGGGGAAATGAAGTCAAGAAAACAAAGAAGTTGTTGAATTGATGAGGATGATGAAGAGGAAGAAGAAGAAAGAGATTGAAGACATTATTATTCAAGAAAGCAAGGTGTTATAAAAAGGATTGTGGAGAATAATCATGAAGAGAGAGAGAAAAAAAATTATAGAAAGAAGAACTTGTGAAATATAATGGGAATATCAAGTTTCAAGTTCTTAGATTTGGGATTGGAGGTTGTTATGCTAAATTGGAAGTTGAAATAGCTTAATCGGAAATTAAAGTGCCTTATATCAAAATCATGTCAACTTCACTTGAGTGATACTTCATTATCACTTGAGTGGCACCTCCAAAAGTGATTTCTACATGTTTCACTTGAGTGACAAAAGCTCTACTCGATTGATTATTCAATTTTAGCATACTCTGTCGGCTCTGTTTTCGTTCAACATGAGAGAGATTTGGCAATTTGGTCATATCTCCCAAACCACAAATCTGATTGAGCTGAAACTTGTTTAATATGATACTATAGTTTAAATGCGATATACAGACACCAAGATCAAGTTCAACGGAGCTTAGATGAAAAAGATATGAGTTTTGAAAGTTGACATTGGAATTTCTCGCATCATTCCAAAACAGGTTTCGTAATTTAGACATATCTTCTACACCAAAACTTCGAATGAGGTGAAACTTGTTGCGTATGAAATGGCACTCAAAATGCATTTTTAAGAAGCCATAATTAGCATAAAGAGGCTCAAACAAAAGAGATATATATCTTGGAATTTGACGCTCAATATTCTCTCAATGTTACCACAATATTCTAGAATAATAGTCATTCTTTATATCATAACTTTTGGAAGACAATGAGTTTTGGACTTAAACTTATTACATATAAAACTAGACTCAAAAGGCATTTCAATGACATCAATTTCATGCTCAAATATTGGCAGATGAAAGAGATATGACTAGAGCCAGGAAATTGGGTCGAGCCCGTCGGGTCGACCCGTTTAGGCCCGAGCCCGTCAAGGGTTAGGCTTATGATTTAGAGTCTCCAAAAGGAAGCGGGTCTAAAAAGGCCAGTTCTTTTAGGCCCATTTAATTTTTTTTACTAAGCACAGGGCATACTCCAAGTTGAAATTTGTCTTTGGACATTTGTTGAATTTATGCTTGATTTTCCATCCTCTTGGTGTTCTGTTATTACTGTTTTTTTTTTCCATTTTTTGTATATATACGCCAAAATCCAAATCAAGTGTTCTATTATTACTGACATTTGATGCTTGTGGACTTGTTTGATTGTGGCTGTGGACTTGTTTGATTGGTTGTGGACATTAATTATGGTTTGGACTTAGGTCTTAGTATTTGTGGTTTATTAAACTTGGATAATATTTATGTTTTAAATTAGTTTTGATGATATTTATGTTTTAAATTAGGTATTTTAGTCTTTAGGCGAATAAGAAAAGAAAAGTTATAGCGAAAAAAAAAGTTAAACGGACCTGAAGGCCCGCAAGCCTCACTTAAATGGGCCCGGACCGCTATTGTAACGCCCCAAATTTTGATTAAAAGCTAATGATAATTATTGAGAATATTTTGTGAATTAAAGTTTGAATTATTATGGGTTATGTGGCAATTTAAGTTAATATGCCATAATTAGGGAAGAATTGAAAGAATGGAAAATTATCGGTCAATTAGTCAGTGATTAATGAATAAATTAATTACTAACTAAGAAGAAATGAAGAGTGTGATTAAATGGCTAATGGAATTGGTTAGTGTAACTAAGTGGAAGATTAATTATGAGGAGATTGTACGTGAGAGTGACACATGGCAAGCCTACATGATGGTGGAGTGTTTGAAGAAGTCAACATGTTAAGTTATCATTTCTTTTTCTCTCCCTTTTTCCTTCAAATCGGTTGAGCATGTATGGAGGGATGGGAGTAGTTGTTTCTTCATCATTTCACCTTCTTCTTCAAGCTTCCCTCTCTCTCTTTTCTCTCTATTTCGTCCTCCATTTCTGCAGAAAAAAAGAGAAAGCTCCAAGGTAAGTTCTTGTCATTTTGATTCTCTTAATGACCTCTAATGGAAAAACTCTCTTCTACAATATTGTTCCTTGTGTTGAGAGCTTCAATTTCATGGTTTTAGATTTGTCATTTGGTGGTGTTTGAGCTCTCAAGGAATTTTGGAGTTTGGTGAATAATGGAACTCCTTTGGAAAAGTTGTAGAGGTGAGTAAGACAAACCTTTCCATATAGGTTTTGTAGCTATTGGTTGAGTTTGGATTTTTTTGGAAATTTTGCCTAATTTTTGAAAATTAGGATCTTGTGGTGTTTGAGTTGTTTTCGTCATGCATATGGTGTTTTGAGATGTATCTTGGATAGATAGAAGTTGATTGGAAATTTAGGTTAAAAAGTTGCAAGTTTGGTCAGTGAAAAACTCTGTGCTGGCAATGGTCAGCATGGACGTTTTAAAATAGCAAATGGTGTTGGAAAATTATGAAAATTTTTATTATACCAAGCTTCAAAATAGACATATAATTTATGTCATTTCGATTTGTGAGCTAGGAGTTATAACTATCCAAAGTTTGATATTAAATCTGGGATCAATTCTGGAGCAGTGTGGACTTTTCTTGAATTCTGTATTTGTGTGGTGATTTCTGGTAATGGTCCACATTTTTCAAGTAAAGAGGACTTAAATAGATTTCAATGGGCTGTGAGATCACCTCATTTCGATTTTTCTAGAATTAGTTATAATTTTTGGAAGCTAAGGCACAAAAGTCTAATTTTTCCAATTTTTGCCTAAACTTTCGGCCAGCACTGTTCTGAGGGGTAGGATTTGGATTTTCATGAAATAGATGGTTCCATTGGATTCAGTGGCCAAAAATAGGTGGGGTTACAGTTGGGTACTTTTTCGGTAGAGGCTGAAAAAGCATAATTACGAAAACGTCACTGAAATCCCTAAATAGGAGCTATCAAGGGTTATTTTGTAATTTGACAGTGAATTTGGTGATTTCAAGCCCGGAAATGGATTCCTTGGGCGAAAATACATCAGAATAGCCTTGGTCAAAATTTTAGGAAAACATGTCATCGGATTCGATATTTGCCTGGAACGTAAAAGGCCTATGCCTGAACAAGGACGGAAAGAACGAGGTAGTAATATTTTATTCTATATCATGTTTAATGCATTGCTTATATGTATTTATCATTAAATGAGCAAGGGGATGTGGCAGTAAGCCCGACCTTGAATAGGGGACGTGGCGTGAGCCCGGCCTTGAATATTGTTGAGAGGACGTGAGCCTGGCCTTGAATATTGTTTAGGGGACGTGATGGTTAGCCCGGCCTTGAATATTGTTATGCTGTATTGTGATATATGCTTACTTGCTTTGTTTAATTATACATCATATACGTAAACTGTTACTACTGGGATTCTTTTGAATCTCACTCTTTCCAAATAACATTTTTAGCCAGGGCAAGTGGATCTCGAGACAAGTAAGTGAACAAGGACGAATAGGATTACCGGTGGTAGTCTTAGTTTCTTTTTGGTTTTTGGTTATCATTTGGACAACTATATGTATATATTGGATTGACCATAGGTTTGTAGTTATTGTGTAATCCCTAATATGGGAAATTGAGATGGGCAATGATGCCCTATAAAACTCTTGGATTAATGATATTATCCCAGGTAAATGTTGGGAATTTTGTTAATACTCTAATATTGTATATGTGACAAACCGAACAGGCCAATTGTTTTTATTTAAAAATGAATAGAGATCATATTGTATAAGTGTTGCAAAAAGTTTTTAATTATCCCGGATCTCTTATTCAATTATAAAAAGTATTTTAAACACTAATCACGTCCTTGATGACAGCGGGGGTTACAGCTAATTTCACTGGTTTTTTTTGGACTCGGCCTAAACGGGCCTGTTTAGGCCTGAACCTGTTAAGGGCCCGCCCGTTTTCCTAGTGCTAGATATGAACTTTAAAAAGTTTGTGCTTGAAACCAACGCCGTGTTTCATACTAAACTTTACGAATTGTATCATAACTTTTGAAATACAATATAATTTGGATCGATTTTAGTTGTTGTGAAAAGTAGACTTAAAAAATTTTTGTAGGGATAGGTCATTCACTAAATTTGGAGTTACATTCGAAGAGTTATGCCCACTAGAAGTGTAACCCCCTGCCTTGAAACTGTAATTATAATTCAGAATTCGTAATTAAAATAAAATAGAGACCAATAATCATCAAAAAATTCTTTTACAATCCCTTCCTTATGAGAGGGTTTTCACAAATATTTTTAAAATTTTTGCCTTCCCTGGTCTCAAATTCCATAACCCGAGTGTAATTACCTATGCAGTTAATTCACATTTATATATCAGAGTGTACAACAAAAATTCCGGCAACCCCCAGGTTATATACATACTATCTATCAGGTTTATAATTCCCAACTAAGGGAATACATACCATGTCCAAAATATTATTTACATTTCATAACAATATACAGTAATCTCATTCCAAATTAGATAACCAACAGTCCAAATTAACATTCCCTACAAATCCTAGCTGCTTCTAGTCGTCCGTTTCTCCTTGGAGCCATTTGCCCTGTCTAAAGGTTAGTCAAAGGAAAGAGTGAGATTCAAAAGAATCTCAGTAGTAACAAATCACTTATACCACATATAATCACATAGCATGAGAGTAAATTATCACACAATACAGTAGTACAACACAGCATACAAGCTGTCACATATACATGTTGCCTTACTGGCATACACATATCGCATTGCCTTTCTGACAATGCACATAGCCACTCTGGCAATCACATTCAAAATCATTGCAATACAATGACATATCAAATATACAATACATCATATATAGTATAAGAGTAGGAGTCACTACTTTGTTCTTTTCTGACGTCCTTTGGCACAGTAGGCTCACGAGTATGGCAAATGTCAAACCCTATAACCAAGATCAAGGATGACAGATCAATCTCTTTTCCAAGTTCTTAATTCCATAACACTTAAAGTTGGTTGTTATTTAAACTCTTTAGGTAGCTACTAGAAGCCTAGACATATGCCTAAAGGGTTGGAATACTACCCCCAAAGATCTCTCTTTAAAAAAAATACTGATTTTTAGCTGCCTCACTCGAGTGATGGATGTCTTGCACTCGGGTGAGGATAGCTCACACTCGCGAGTGCGTGACAGAGAGTGACAACCAGGACAAAAAGTGCTCACAGCACTCGAGCACCTAGGACAACACTCGAGTGTTAGCTTCAGGCTTACTCGAGTCCTATAGAGTGTGGCGCAGAAAGTGTTTGCCCGAGAGCATAAAAAACTTTAAAGTGGGAAGTTCACTCGAGTATTATTATTGGCACTCTAGTGATGACACCTTTTTACCCTAGTCCCATTGAATGAGGTGCAAAGAGTGACTACCCGAGAGCAACTCTAAGGTAAAATCTACTCCCGTACTCGAGTGAGACCAAGTTCACTAAAGTGATGACTTATATCACTCACCGGCGAAGAAGTGCACCTTTGCACTTTGCTTGAGAATTCTATTGAAACGCTGAAAGAAAAGAGGAGATATCATGCTGCACTTGAGTGATACCCTACCTCACTCGAGTGAGGTTTATTAGAAGCCAAAACGCAGCAATTGACAGAATTTTTCAAACTTGTCAAACCTGATTCCAATGGTTCCAAAACTTATACCAAAGTTCATTCCCACCTAAAATTTCATGAGGAAACCATTGGACACTCTAAAACAACCAAAATCATACCATAACAATAATTTGGTCTTGGGTCAACACACTATACCCTAACCACTCCACAATCCAAAACTTCCTTTTCCAAATTTTCAAACCAATTCTAATGGCTCAAAGACTCAATATGCCACCAATTTTACTATCATATACTATCCAATTCTTACATTCCAAATTAACACTAAATTCAGGGCAAAGTCCCAGAATTTCCAAAACTTATTCAATGGTTACACAATTCAGATCAAAATACTACTAACTCTTACCTCTTCCTCTTCTCAAAGTTGGTTTCTTGATTTCTCAACCTTCAAATTTCTTGAACCACTAAAATACCACCTTTAAAAAATCTGAAACCATGGCAACGAAGGCCTCAACGCCATGAACAATATTAAAGAAGAGCACTTGAGCATTAGAAAACATCTAGTAAGTCAAAATGTTACCTTTACACTTTCTCTTTCCTTCCCTTACTCAACAAAAATGGAGAAATGGAGAGAGAGAAGATGAAATGATAATGATGCAGATTTTTCCCTTATTTCCATGATCAAAACCGACTTGGAGGGAGAGAGAAGAGAGAAAATGGAGTTTGAACATTTGACCATCATCTATGGTCCAAAACATGCCACTTGTTATGATCTTGGTTCACCATCCATTATCACACATGAACTCTCATGCATGGAATTCCACCCCATTGATCACTCAATCCTAGCTATTGATCCTCAAATTACCAAGAAGTTTCCTCTTCGGTAACTAACCAATTGGTCGGCAATTTCCCATTTTGCCCCTAATTATCACAATACTTACTAAACCGTCACCAAGCACATTTTTATATCACAATGCACATCATATACTTCAAAAGCGTTTATTTAACATTAATTACACCCAATGTGGAGGTCATTAGCCCTTAATTACAATTTGGGATATTACAAGAAGTTGACCTCTATGCTAAAATATCTGTGTTCTGAAAAGGAAAAAGGCACTCAAGTGATAGTGGATGCACTCAAGTAAAGAAGCTTTACTTCTAGAATTTTAGCAAGCCACTCAATGGTGATCATATCAAGTTAAGAATTCAAAGAAAAAATCACTTGAGTGATGGGGTAAGTACTTAAGTGATGGGCATCACTTGCAAGTTGCTTGCAACTGATATGAGAGTTAGTGATCTTCTGATGAAGATCACTTGAGTGATTTCTGAAGATCACTCTAGTGATTGAGGAAATTGCTCGAGTGATTCTCGATCACTTGCAAGACTCTTGCAAGTGATATGAAAATCACTCGTGTGAGTGAGGAAATCACTCAAATGATAAGAGACCACTTCCAATTGCACTCGAAGTGATATTATTCACAGTTTTTAATCATCGTCTCAATTTTTTTTTTATATTCTTTCAAACTCATTTAAATCTTGATTGTCTTGTTCCTAATCATTCCTAATCATCACTAATCAAGTTTACATGAGGATTATAGGTTATTAAACTTAGATTAGAGCTTAACGGCCAAATAGCAACTTTGTGTCAGAAGGTTTAACAGATACTTCCAACGGACATCTAACAGTCATATTCTAAGATGCTCAACGGGAAAAATGTGCTCAACAGTCAAATGCTCTTCATCAACTAAAAAGGAGAGGCATTCAAAATGAACAATGAAGAGAGCCTATGCCTACGATATTGATATGCTAATACTCTGAATCTTACCTGATCAAAGCTCTATAATCATACTCCCATCATGTACTTCAGTGTTAATCATCATCTACTTCATATAGAGAGAAGTATGCTTTCATTGTAATCATTCTATCTTTATGAGAGTTACTTAAGATTAGGGGATCTTGAGTGGGAAACAGATTGTATCCTTTAGTAACATGGTAGGAAAAAATGGTTAAAATAGATAGATCAACATCTATCTATGACAAGGGAGGCTTTACACGTATTTGGTTGAGCTTGATCTTCAGCAACCATTGCTTCCCGCTTTTATTGCGTTTGTAGAGGATAAACAGATTGTTTATAAGGGTATGTACCAGGTGTGTTTCAAATAACCTTGAGGTGTTGGATAGGTGTAACGGGAATTTTCTGTGGGGAAGAACATATGAGAAATGTAAGATCCCTCTAGTAGCATGGGATTCAGTTTGTATGCCAAAGAAGCAAGGGGGTTTAGGGCTGTGACATGCAAAATTCCAAAATCATGCCCTTCTAATGAAACTTGGGTGGAAATTGGTGAAGAATAAGGATGATCCTTAGGTCAAAGAAGGGCAAGACAAATATCGTTGTGGTAACAATCTTCTTCCACAAATCAACACCAAAAGATTTGGTTCTAATGTGTGGAAGGGAATCAAGATAGTTTGGGATAAGGAAAATACAGGCATTGAGTTGATTGCCGAAGAATCAAATGCATGATGGCGATAAGATAAGTCAAGTTGTTTTTTAGTTAAAACAGTTGATAATAAACTTGTTAAGATGGATGCTGCTCTTAATCATTCATGGGAGAAATTATGAAAACTTAAAGTTCACCAACGCTATCGTTCCTTTGCTTGTCTTGCTGCAAGGAAGCACTTACTCACCAACTAGAATCGTCAAAAATGCGGTCTGGGTGGAAATGCGACATGCACCGTTTGCAACTCTTGCAAGGAGGATTTAACTCTTGTGTTTTGAGATTGTTGAAACACGAGGAGATTATGGAAGGAAGTAGTGCACCCTTCTAGATAGCTCTTGTTTTGTCCATGGGTTTCATCAATTGGTTTTGGTGGAATCTCAACTGTAAGAGTGATGATGTTGAGGACTGGGTGGCTTTATTCATTATGGCTCTTTGGTGGCTTAGGCGGCGATGTAACCTTTTCATTTTCAAGAGCAAAACCATTCCAAATGAGGTAGTTCTGGTGAATACTAAAAGCACCTTAGATTCTATTATGGTCAATCACAGTCGCCTTGTTGGAGTTAATTTGCCAGTTGTTTGAAAGTCCAACCCTCCTCATCGCTAGGAACCATCCAAGGAAGGTTGGGTTAAATGCAATGTTGATAGTGCGTACTCCTATGCGACATCAACTACTACATGTGGTGGACTAATCCGCAATATGAATAGGGACTTGCTATAAGGGTTCATATGTCAAATTGATAGTAGTGATTCACTCACTACGGAACTTTGGAGTTGTTTACATGGACTTAAAACTGCCTGGGATTTGGGTTATAGGAAAGTTATGATTGAGACTGACTCTACTGAAGCTAGTGAGTTGTATTCAACTAGGGTGCATGATGATCATGAGGACGCCAGAGTTGTTAGCGAGATTCAGGCTCTCTTGGGAAGGGACTACGAATTTCGAATTCAACATATACATCGGACCTATAATGTTGCTGCAAACTTTTTGGCCAAAGAGGGGCTGAACACTTTTAATGGCTTCTATGCTTTCTCCTCCCCGCCTCAAGGCTCATACATATTCTGGAGTTGGACATGTAACGGTGTATAGTTGACACCACGGTTTAAGCTTTGGTTTCTTCTTCTATTATCAAAAAAAAATCAAAAAAGAAAGAAAGAAACAAAGAAAGAAATGGCACACAACTAAATAAGAGTTATACACAGTGAAAAATGTACTTAGGTCCTTAAACACATTTGAGGTACTTAGGGCAACTTTTGCAATGAAAGATTTTTCAGCAATTCCTTCTTTTTTATCCCAACAATATACAAATCTATTATAAGATATAAAAATTAATAATTATAAAATATAGCGTATATGATAGAATAAACTAATCATTTTTATATGCTCTAAATTGAAATAAAAATATGGTATTACATCATTTATTTTGTACCAAAGGTAATGTTATCTTAATTGTATGTTTATTCAATTAAAGACAAGACAATAATTAAGAAATTAAAAATAATTGCCTCATTCTTCCTTTAAAAAAATATCTCAATTGTATGTTTATTCAATTAAAGACAATACAATAATTAAGAAATTAAAAATAATTGCCTTATTCTTCCTTTAAAGCATTATCAAAATAAAAGGGATAAACAAATACAAATATTATTTTATATGAATTATTTACAAGATGTTCTCATTTTGCCTATCTATAGAATGAATTTTTTTTTTAATTTGTAATATGTGTTTGAGGGCATCAAACAAAATTTCGCGATGAAACTGGATTTCTTTGTGTCCTATGATGCATGAGTTGGATAAGAAATTAAAATTTTTTAAACATTTATGTGTAAAAATGCTGTAGAAATGAAAAGACAATTGCATGAAATTTATTTATATATTATATAGAAATAGTTTAAATATAATAACTAAATTCATTTTATCTATAATATTTATCATTTTTTTTCTAAAATTAACTTATCCAATCTATAAATTGATATATAACCTAATGATATTATAGACGGATATTTTAATAAAATCATGTCATATTTGTTACTATTAAATAATTTATTTAGCTTCAATTTTTTTCATCAACATTTAGCTTCAATTAACAAAACAAATCTTATATTAATAACATGAGGAGCATATTAAATGGATTGTTCCCAACATTATTTCATACCAGATCTATTAGTAAGGCCACATCACGTGCCCTTGCTGCTGCTGGCACTAACGAACATTTGCCACCCTCTACAATGATTTTCAAGTCCCCAAATAACAGTTGGCTTTTAGCAAATTCTTGTTCAAACATTGCAAAAGAGTACTTCCTCTACTTGGAAGCGCTTGCTGAGACAACCCCTTTATTGGAATTTGTTCTCCATTTTGTTGATTATCTTAAAAAATAAAAAGATTCTTTCAACTTATTTAACACTTTTTTCAATTAGCTTTTAAAGCAAAGACATAAAAATTACTACTTTCGGTATCTAACATAAGAGTTGATTTAGGAGTAAATTTAGTTCCAAATACAACATATCAATTAATTTTGTCCCATTTCAGTTTACCTCATATATTTATCATTTTTTCAAACTAATTTATATAACTCATATATAATATGATACACAAATATTTTAGAAAAACCATGTCATATTTATTCAATAACCAATTTATGTCATTTTCCTAATCTACCCAAGTTAGTTAAGTGGTTTCTGTATTAAAAATTATAGGAAGTGCCAATAGGGTTGGTATACTTAAAGGGGTCAGTTCCTCGTAACGTAGCGAATCAAAATTCAAATCCTTGATGAAAGAGGTGCCCACATTTAATACCCGATAGTGCCTCCAATAGGAGTATTCATGTGTTTAGCAAAAAAAAAAAAAAAAGATTACATGGAGTAAGTTTTTAATTTTAAAAACTCCCTTTTGTTCTTAATATAAAACATATTTGCCTAATTTGATTAAAGCAAGGAAGTTAGTTAAACTAGTTAATATAATATGTATTTTCTAAAATATCTTAGTCATCCTTAATTCCCTCTCCTACTTGATTATTGTTAAGAGAGTATTAATAAGGGTAAATTAGGAAAAGACCGACAAACATGAAAATTATATCATACATTTAGACTTAGTTGATTTTTTTGGAAAGATTAAGGAAGCTAAAGAAGTTACTTAGTCATATTATATGTTCCGTATGGTTAAATTAAATATCAGTTTATAAGTCAGACAAATTAGTTAGAAGAAAAAGCGATGAATATAAATACTTTAAAGTAGTTTCATTACTCTCCTTAATCTCTCAAAAAAATCAACTGGGTTTTATATTTAAGATAAAAAATAATATTAAGGACTAGAGGAAAACTTTTTTTTCGTTATATTTGTTTGTATTCCAGGCGCACACAAAGGAATTGGAAGGCTCATTTCTGTTGGTGGATTTTTGGCCTTGTGTATGGATAAGCACGAAGCTCCCATGAAGAAAATACATTAATACACTTTCTTTAATTTTTTTCTGGCCTTATATACTTTACAAAATTTGTATGCCTTATTTTAATTATTGCTTGAGGTGGCCTCTGCACCTGGCATTTCAGGGGACGAGGGTCAGAAGCAGGAGAGCCCAAATGGGACGTGTATGAATAAATATATGCTGAAGTGAAGAACAGAAGAAGTGTGGTACCAAATTAGCAAGTACAAACAATGTGGACCTATGGACTGTCATAATCGGAAAATGGAAGGCAACAAGTCACTATCTCACAACACAATCATAGAGCAACACACTCAGGTCCACAAGGGGGAAAAAAAGAAAAAAGAAGGGGGGAAAATCATTGAGGAGCATCAAATATCACCTTCATCACATAAGAACTTCAACTCCATGATTGTTCCCACTTGCCCCTTCCCTGCCTCTACATGCGCCTGCTTATGACAGCTATCAATTACCATTGCACACATCAGAACAAAGAGTTTTTCTGAGCTTTGGCTTCTATCAGAAACTACAATGGTGGAGAAAGAATGGAGGTGAAGAAATTACTCCAAATAGTTGAACAACTGGGACTATGGAGATTTAGAGCAGTCACTTCTGTAGTATGAGGTTGTTTTAGTAAGTTTAAGTCTGTAGATTTGGACCAAGCAGTCACAGGAGATAGAAATTGGGAAAAAGTCTCCATTAAAAATTTTGTTAGTGGGGAGGACCTAAGTCAAAGAACAGTACTCTGTTACTCTGTGTAAAAAATGTGTAAAGTACTGGTATTTTCTGTGTGTAAAATTTAGGGAAAATTACGTTCAAGTTCTAAGGAAAAAGGAAAATAAAAAAATGGTCCTTTAAAATTACAAAATAAAAAAATAGTCCCATGAAATTGTCAATGCCAGCTCCTGAAATTGTCAATGACCCGCTCGTAGAGTTATCAATTAGACCATTTTTTAATTTTCTTTTTTCATTAGGACTTGAGTGTAATGTTCCCAAAAATTTATCAGGTTCTTAAAACCAATAAGAAATATTGACTGGGCTCAAAACATTCTTGCATAGAAAGGCAACAATATTGCCTACACTTTGGAGTTGGAAGTTTTAGTGCTGCTACTTGCTCATTGATTAATAGCAAAATTGTACAAGTTATCTTCATCTGAATTTGAATCCATCTGACCAATTTATTATAACAGCTCAACCACCTAGCCAGTTGTTTAACCATGTGACGTGTCGTTGGCAACTAGTTTTTTTTTTTTAACTGGAATTAGCGTGAGCATAAATTCTCAACTGTCATAGGGTAAAGTCACCTCGTATACTAAATCAATTGAAGGTGGCTTTCTTTCTTTTCTTTTCTTTTTCTGGCCTGAAAGGCTGGTTTCATTTACACCTCCTGGGACACTTACTTTTAGTTATTTTCATTAATTTATTGCACACTCAAGTAGTCAATTTTATATAGCAAAAAATTTCTCGTGGCTTGAGATATGGAGAAAGGACAGAAAATATGTGAACAAAGCGAAGATAAAGCCCATCCTTGCACCTGCGTCCTCCATCATTGCTAGGTTATATGCAATGTAAAGCAATATAGTCCTCCGTAACTTTCAGAATTTCTTGCATATGGGAATTTTTAGGAGCACTATTATGACAATGATTTTGAAAGTTCAGTCAATTTTTATGTCTGTGGGCAGATGAAGCAGGTATAGCCAAATCTATATCTGAACTAGGTTGTCCATACAGCTTAAAATTACTGCCGCAATTTCTGTGGTAAAAGTTTATTTTATATATACAAACTAGTTACTTTGATTCACCCGTTCTCCACCAGTGATGCGTCTCTTCTCTTCCTCGACTTGTTCAATCAGTGCTTCTAGCTCTGCTTCTGTTAGGCCCTCTAATCGTTTCTGCAGATTCAGAAGAGACAACATAAATTGATAAAATTCAATTTTGAGTCATTTGTGGATGGCAAAATAATTCAGGGTCATGATCCAGAAAAGAACAATATAATTGCAATCTCATCCCAGGGAGTGCTACTGTTCCCAGATTGATAGTTGTCAACAATAACTCAAGATACATACAAATCCCATCGTCTTATTACAGATAAATCAAAGAGTATAAAGCAACTAATAAGAAGCCGGGAATATATTTCACTCATCTTAGTCCCTAGCACAACAAAGTAACACAATGTTCTACATTCATGAACAGGGCTTGTGGCTTCACTAATCTATGTGCGGAGAGAAACAGTTTGAAAATAGCTTACCATAAACTGCAGTATGCTTCAAAATGATGAGTAAAAACCAATGAGAAGTACAGAGAAAAATGTAACTCGCACATAATGGGTACTATGGGGTGAGATGTGATTGGCCCTTAAACAATTTAGGAGGTACTCATGTAGTGAATTAGACAAATGAAGTTGACAATCAATACCAGATATGCACTTGAAGATCTTATATTGTGGCAAACCATGTATTTTAGCTAGAAACAATAGGAAAAAGAAAAGCCCTTGTCATTTTGTATACCTCCATCACTTTGTATTCATAGTCCCGTAATTGTTGAGCGTATGTCATCTCCTTGTTTGAAACTCTAAAGATGTATGTTGAGATCCATCCGACTGTGAGTCCCAAAACCAGTACCAACTGAACCACATTCCCAGCTTGCAGTGGATCGACTCCTACAAACTGCATAAAACATGGCAAAAATATTTTCCAGAGAAATATCAATATGTTATTGCTGACATGGTCTCATAATATCAAGGATTAAAACAATTATAAGAATCAAAAAGCCACACTGAAATTTTATTTATTTCATAATGCATCTGATTTATTTGTCAAGAGGACAAGAGCCATCCAAATACAATCTCATTCTTATATCTGAAAAAGCTATGGGGTTGAAGGAAATCGTGAGATAAAATAAGATGGAAAATGTATACAAATGATTGCAGTACACGAGGAGCACAAAAAAGAAAGTACCTCTAATCCACTTTTTAAGGCAATGCCTAGGACAGTAACTCCAAGTCCAATTAATAGAACATCCTTTCTCGTATAACCAAACGGTGTCTTCTGTAAGATGAAAAAGATACAAGCACAATTTGTCATTCCAAAATTTACTAGTTAAATGATGGGAGGCTTTTAAAGTAACTAAATAAATTCAAATTGAGCATCATATGATTAAAACAACAATCGCCCTCTATAAACCAACTAGTATTTATTGTCACCTAAAATAAATAAGCATTCATTCCATTCTCCATCTATTGATCCTTTTTCAACAATCAACACAAAACCATTATTACATCACATGGAAATTGCAAAGAACCACCCACGCTTAACAATTTGAACAAATAACAATCTTTTAGACCCAATTCTTTTAGATATACAAGGCTATGGAGAAGCCTCCAAAAAAATATAGATATGCTCACTTTTATCCATCTAAAAAGAGTGAATTGCTATGCTAGTGGTCATATTCAGTCAAGTGTGACAGGGGAACCATTGCATAGGTAGTGTTTGATACATGCCTCAGTCTGATCAGATGGGGCATCCTCACTTGTGCTAGAATTTGAAGAACTGCCACTTCTGACGACAGAGAAGCCCTCATTCTTCAAAACAATTCCACCAAGTCTCTTTTCTGAGGAAGAAAGGATCTTTTTTCCATATAAGCATTGAGGAATTATTGTTTCTGAAATGTTTCAGTTTAAAAAGTGTCGCAATCAGATATACAGAAAGTCATCTAAGTGAAGAAATCACAATCAATGAAGAAATTGTGCTGTTCCATTCATAATCAAAAGATCTAGAATAGATAGTAACCAAAAAAAAGAGATCTAGAATAGATACTAATGGTTTGATGGTCCTCAAGTTCAACACAACCAAATGCTGCAGTAGTGCAGTATTTCAGGTCAACCAACAGTCAAACAAGTCATGATTGCTTGTGAATCATTTCAAAAATTAAGCATTCAAGCCAATAGTACGAATGTTCCACAAATTTTAGCTGTGTATCGTTAGTTCTTAATCTCCATACCTAGCCAACATATAGACTTTCCATCAAGATTTTAGCTCACCTACTTATATAATCACAAAGTATAATGCCTTTTCCAGTAGTCTAGACTCTAAGATTCCCTTTAGAATTGTATAAGATTAAGAATATTTTCAACTGTAGGAAGTTCAGCTCTCTATAATATCCCATATTATTCAACTCATTACATTACTGTTTGATAGAGTTGACTTTGCCTTTTTATCACAGAGTACAAAATGCTTTCAATCATTACAAAAAATAGAAGGAGAGAAATATTATACTCCTCTGGTCCTTAATAGTATAAGACATAGTTGACTTTTTTTGAAAGATTAAGGAAATTAAATAAATTACGTTAAAGTATTAATATTTATCTTTTTTATACCAAATTTCTTTGTCTGACTTATGAACTGATATATAATCAAATGATACATGACAGATGCTATGATTAACTAACTTATTTAGTTTTTTTAGTCTCCTTAAAAAAAGTCAACTATGTCTTCTATTAAGAACTAGAGGAATATTGTGCATATACAAAAATGGGAAAATTGCAGTTCCCTCCCTGCCCAGTGACAAATACCATATCATGCATATATAATCTGTCGTTATTGTATCTACGACAAGGGAGTATCAATTAACAGGCATTGGCAATTTGCACTCCTGTAAAGATGAGAGAAGACAAAATGTAAAAGTAAAATGTCAAGAACATTTTAATAATTTCATGTTGCAAAAAGTCAACTTGACTGCCAATTTAGACTGTCGGGGGTTTATTCTAATGGTACTAATAAATCATGGGGCAATTGCAACATTTCATAGATAGGGATGAACATTACAATTGGAGGCAAGAGGTCAAGGAATCCCTCCCATTTGCATGAAATTCACACCTTTTCATTATACTTATAATCATTTTTCCTTTTTCTCCTCACTTCAAAATTCAAATACATCATATATATATATACACAGTTACACACACTTATATTCACTTTCGTGAATGCAGGGGATCCAGATCATTGGAATTCCTACATTCATGCATTTATATCTTGGATAGAGAATGACACAAAATAATGAGACTATGTATGGAATTCATATTATTATCACACTCTTCATCTCTTTTCTCTCAATTTCTCTCTGAATACACAAAAAGAAGTTAATATAGGTAAGGCCATAAAATGTTTTTAAAATTTTAATAAAATACAGCAGGGTTACTGAGTTGCTTTCATGGAAATTTTCGAACTTCACGGTTCACATTATTTTGGAGAGAGCTGCCTATTAATTAGGTGTAGACCACAAAATTAAGGCAACACAAATAATAGAAGAATAAGGATAGAACCGATCGCCACACCTAGAAATGAAATATCTGAAGTATGAAAATAGAAATATACTCCATTCCTTCACATCAACAGAACTCGGTTTTAAATGAAACTGCCCAAAATTTTTACTACTTTACAAAACCCAACAAACATTAAACAAGTGGTTAAGTAACTGACCTCTCCTGAAACATCTAGACGCTGTTCTTCCGATTTGTAAGTAGGGCAAAGCAGAAATTCCCACATAGGGAATCGCACTTTTAAGTAAAACGCGGCAATTCGCGTTGCCGTGTGGAAAAGAGGCCATTCCTGTAGAAATTTGTCACAAATAATATCGAATTTTTTTTAGAAAAGGTCCTCATATGCACTAACGAACTATATCGCTAAATTCCAACCAAATTCAATGAAGGAAGAAAATTAATTCGAAAGGCAGCTTTAGCTCAAACATAGCTTTGCAGTAGCCTAATGAGCAATGAGTATTAATTAGTTTATCCAAAGAAAAAGGAAAAACAAAACAGTGATTATGAAAACAAACATATGATCAAATATGGGAAAGCATAAGCACAAACATTTGCGGAGGAATTACCTGGTGGAGCGAGTGGAAGCAACAGCAGAGATGAGTGGAGACCGTTCATGCAGTGGAGATGAGGTTTCCCGTTAATCTCTCTCACTCGCTCGTCTGTCCGGCTCAGCTCAGTTGGGTCCCACTTTCCCTTAGATATTTATATGGCCCAAAGCATTAAAAAATAAGGGAAAATGCCGCTACACTACCACACGAGGTAGATAATTGCAAATTAGTCCCGACAGAATCTGAAATAAGTCTGCAGGACAACGGAAATTAATGTCTTGTTTGAAATTTTTTTTTTTGCCATAGTCTTGTTTGAAATTATACATAGCTTTTGAGTTTTTCTAACCATGGTAGACGACTGGCTGATATGGTTTTTTTGCTACCATGGTTAGCTTAAATTGGTTAGGAAAATATCTAAATTTGATGATTTTTTATTTTAACAGATGGATTTGATGATTTTTTTTTTTTGATGATGGTTTATGCAATGGACCATTTTTGGCCTTCGGTGCACCCACCTTCCAGGTATCCGGCGTTAACCTGAAGGCCAACGCCGGATTTACCGATATGGGCCCCCGACAACCGACTAGTCCTGGCGCCCCCAATCTGATAGGCTCGACAGGAATTCACCTCTTTGAGGCGCCCCAGGGGAGAGAGCTCCCAATGGAAATTCTCTACACCTTCCATTTCCTATGATCGAACCCAGGAACGGATTGGTGTGACGCAGATGCCTACCCATCTGCGCCAACTTCCGTTGATGGATTTGATGATTTTTAAATGAAGGGTTTTATATTGGTTTTGTTCACGTAGCTTTATTTTGTTGTTTTCTTGCATAATTTAGTGTTCGTTTGGAATAGCTTATTTTTAGATAATAAGTATTTATAAATCGTGATTCACGGTATACGGGATAAATATGTGAGAGGAGTTTTATCTCGACTTACGTAATAAAGACTTATTATCAAAAAATAAGTCATACCAAACATAGGCTATCTGTGGCCTTGTGTTAATAAAAATACAAAAAGTAGAAGCACTAGCCGATATTGTTTGGGGAGTCTTTGGCATGACATTTGTTATGTTAAAACTAAACTTTTTTAATATATCATCAAGATAAGTCTCTATCAAATTGATTTTTTTTCATAAAATCTTATCTAAACATTATTTTCTTTTACTCCAAATTTAATTTATTAAAATTCAGTTAAAATAAAAATCATTCTTTTGAGACAATATACAATTAAAATCATTTTTGTAAATATTAATCTGAACGTGTCCTTATTAGTTCAGAAAATAATTTATGGGTCTTGTTCTGATTTTTGTATATCAGTTAATGGTCTTGTTCTGATTTTTTTCATATATCATTATTTTATTTTACTCCAACTTTAATTTATTAAAAATCAGTTAAAATAAAAATCATTTTTCTAAATATTAATCTGAACGTGTCCTCATTAGTTCAGAAAATAATTTATGGGTCTTGCTGATCTGATTTTTGCATATCAGTTAATGGGACCGAAACCCAAATGTAATAACTTAAGCCCAAAAGAATAGCCTAAAAGTTAGTACAGCATGTAGTATCAATCTTAATATATATAATTTGAAAAAAAAAATCTCAATATATATAATATAAGATCTAAACCATATAAATAATGCTTATCTTAAAATCCATCTAAGCTCCCCCATCCAACCTGATGCCATTGACCAATCCTGCCTGATGAATCCATGATCTCTTTGCCTTTCCCTGACTTCATCAAGCGAGATTGGTCAATGGGGTTGGCAGAGATTTGAGGGATAAATGAGTTCAAACGTGTTGGTTATTTTCAAGGTTCATTAGACATGTTTGTTTTGGCGTTGATATTTACTTATAAGCTTCTTTTTACGTAAATTGAGATAAAATTTTTCTCACATGTTTACCTCATATACCGTAAATTACGATTGAAAATTTGTTTTTAAGCATTCCAATCGTTATTTCAAACCAACACATTATCTCCTTTTATCCTTCTCTACTTGGTATGCTTCTTTACTCCATTTTTTCTAGTTTGGATTGGCTAGCGCAAGTCCCTAGTTATCTTGCTTAGATCTGCTGGCTTTAGGATGGGGAATGATAAGTGGCGATAGTAGGAGTCTTCTTAAGTAGATTGGTTTTCTTTGTTAGAGGTGGCACTTCTCTCTATGCAACTGGTGTCACGTGGTGGTGATAAATATGCTCTCATGGTAGCAGAAGAATTTTCATATGGACGGAAATGCTAGTGTGGTTCTTTGAACCTCCGCCCCTTATATCTCTGGCATTGTTACTGAAGTTTCTTCATTTTTCATGCAGTGTTTGCAACAATGAAGATTCATTTGGTTCTCTGACTTTTATTTGGGAAATGAGTGTCTTCACTGATTTCTCTCTTTACTTCCTTTCCACTTAATCTCTTAACCACTGATTCATGTTTTAATGGGTATGATTTAATGCTATGTAAAAAATATTATTGTTATATTGCATGTAGCAAAAATCTATAATTAAATTTCACTCACTAAAATATGATTCAATGATTGTGACATTAAGTAAAGAGAAAGTAAAGATGAGGGTTAGTAGAGACACCGTCTTCCCTTTTACTTAGGGTTAGATTTTGTGATCTTAGTATTGTTTGAGTTTAAGGTTATTTTGGTTGGGTTTTAACCTTTTTGTTTGTTTTGTTTTGAACCTACTTTCTTATGATCCTTAGTTTATTTTAATAAAATTCTATTTCTGACCCAGAAAAAAATCCATCTAAACCAAATGCCCATAATTTGAGTAACATCAAATTTTTACAAAATGGAGAGTAAAAGTAACTCTTGTACAAAGCATCAACCCCCACTTTAATTGTATAAAAACTTAACTCGTACATTTATGTAAAATTCAAGTAAAATTCATGATTTCTAAAACAGTTTAGTTTTTTATTCGATTAATATCTTCAATGTGAATGATTTGGGGGACAAGAACTGAATTATTGTGCCTAAAAATGCCCATTAACATGACAAAATGTTGCAACATGTAGCTATAAAACCCATGTAATCCAAAAATGTTGCAGCCTTTGAATCAGGGAATGTGAAGAAGTGGGGTGGTTGTTTTGCTGATTGCTGGTTAATGTGTTAATGCTAAGTAAGTAAGCAACAACTAAACGTATGCTAGGCTAGCACTCATCATTCCTCTTAGGATGCTTGACAAGACATGAGCAAATACGACCTACAGAATCTATTTGACAACTAATTCATTACTAATTTTGCCAGAAATTCTAATCATTGTTTGGTTGTCTGTCTCTCTTTTATGGTCAAGATTCTTCATTTATTACTTAAGCAAGCAAGATTTTTTTCATTCCTTCTTTTTTAAAGCTAAAAATCTTTTTTTTTTTTTTTAAAAAGGAAGTCCTTTTCATGTATACCAAACATTGATTTGATTGTGGCAAGATTTATTACATGTTTGTCAATAATTTGTGGTTCAGACGCTCCTTTTGATAAATTGAGATAAAATTTCCCTTACATACTTACTTCGTAAATCATAAAAACTATTCTGAAAAACTAATCCAAACATACATGTTCAACAGCATGTTTGGCATCACGATTGAGATCCCAAAAGTAAGCATGTTTGTTTAAGCTTATAAAAACTTATAAGTTGCTTTTTACGTAAATCGAGACACAACTCCTCTCACATACTTACTTCGTATATCGTAAATCACTATTAAAAAGTAACTTATAAGCAATCGAATCGCTCAACCAAACATACCCAGTGTTTATACACATAAGTCGAGACAACATTCCTCTCACATACTTACCTCGTATCCCGTAAATTATAATTGAAAAGCTGTTTTTGAAGACTCAAATCGTTATTCCAAACAATAAGAAAATTTCCCTACAGTTGGTATGTAGTTATTTAATATCAAAAAACCTTAAAAATTTTTGAAGCTTCACTGCATTTTCTAAGACTAATTTGAAATTTAGTTTTTTATGGTTGAAAAGACATTTATGCCTTTGTCTTGTATATATGGCCAAGATGATTTTGTAAACTCATATACGTGTCTTGTAAAATACATATTTGACTTATAAATTATCTTGTAAATAACATGTATTCTTATAAATATGCTATTTGTCTTATACATTGCCGAAATAATCTTACAATTTCACTTATTTGTTTTGCAAATAAGTATATTTGACTTGTAAATTCTCACATGTGTCTTATAAATAATCATGTTTGACTTATAAAATAAAGGCACAATTATCTCTTCACCCACAAATTTTAATTTAGTCCTAGGGTACAGTAAAATTTTCCCTTTATTTTTACGAATTTAGTTCACAAATTTAATATTTATTTTTTCCTTTACCATTTAAAATTGATAAAATCAGTTTTAAAGACATGATAATTATTTTTGAAGATCAAAATTATTATCACTAGGAATTTAACTATATGACATTAAAAAAAGTTAAGAATAAAACTTTGGTCACGCCCTCATGAATACCCTTCTTTTATTGCTGGACTATATTTTATTTGAGGAAAGATTAAATGGTTGATATTTTTTTAATTTTGAGAAACAAATACTAATGGGATGTGATTACAAGTAGGATTAAATCTGCAACATTCTACTTATAAAAAAGCTATCCAAGCTACAAGGTCGACAGTTAGATGGGCTCTTATACACATCACTTGCCACACATAACAGAGTGTCACGGTCTTAATAAATGCCCATTATCACCAAGCACTTGATGCAAATGGAAGGGGTCGTACCAATTTAATTAAAAGTTTAAGTTTGAATATTGGAAATGTGTGTTAAATAGCTTTGTCATCTTTGTAGAAAAATTCTACTAAAACTTATGAAGTGGGGTAGGTTCAGAATGCTTGATGGTTTGATCAAAAAAAAAAAAAAAAAAGGATGCTTGATGGTTTAACAAAAAGAAGAAAATAAAGAAAGGAACAAAAGAATTCCCGCGTCCGCATTGTTAGAGTAATGAAAAAAAAAATTCTCATCACTAAAACGATGCAGTTTCACTTAAAAGAGGAATTTGAGTCGTTGATATAAAAATAATCAGGATTGTCTGTGACGTATCTAATATCTTAAAATATTGTTTAGATCTCTCTTCTCATCCTAAAATAATTTTTACTACGTTTAAATCATTAAAATATTTTTTCAGTTGTACTTAATGTGTTAGATGATTGACTGCAATTTTACTCTTAATGTATTTTTTCAGCTCCAAAAATTACTTTAAAATATTTTTTTTGTTCTTTTAACCCTTTAAAATATTTTTTCAGTTGTATCTAGTGTTTTAAGAGATTGACTACAATTTTACCATTAATGTATTTTTCTTAGTAATAACAAGCAACCAAAACTTACGATACTGATTTATTGATTTTCCTGAAAAAATCAACCAAAATATTAGATGCTCCTAAAAAATATTTTAAAGTAATTTTTGGAGATGAAAAAATACATTAAGGGTAAAATTGCAATCAGTCTGCTAATACACTGGATACAATTGAAAAAATATTTTAAGGGGTTAAAAATACTACAAATTATTTTAGAATACTGCATATTACTTAAAAAATATTTTAAGATACTAGATACGTCACAGATGGTCCTAATTATTTTTGTATCAACGACTCAGATCACTCTTTTAAGTGAAATTACGTCATTTTGATTATGAGACTTTTTTTTCCATCACTCTAATGAGCCGGGAACGAGGACGCACAAGAATTCCCTCACTTGACTTGCAACTTACAAAGGAAGTGAGTGAATGATTTGGGTAACTAAATTGAATGTGACAGATGAAGATAAAATCCGCCGCTAAATGAAACAAATAATGAAATGAAAAGGGGGGGCCAAATAGGGAGGAGAAGCACATGCCCAAGTGAAACATAGTTCATGAACTTGATGCATAACATTGGCAAAAAAAGAAAAAAGAACTTGATGCATAAATTATAAAATATTAATTCATGGGATGAGGAATATATGAATTATGAGCGACCAAGCTAGCATTGGATAGTGATAGAAAGCGACCAAATACCAAATCAAACAAGATTTGACATTTGCCACACCAGACTTGATCGAGGAAGAAGAAGTAGAAGAAGATGATGGTGGCGGGCCTTTCACGTCTCCCAACAACACAAACATATTAATTTATTCACAATACAATAAATAGATGACACTATACTATGTTTTTGTGGGCCATTAGGTGAAGAGTGAAGAAATAGAATAAAATCAAACAAATTGCTTCCTACCATATCTCATTATGAGTTTGGTGCTGTCCTTTTGTGACGTTTCACGTACTTAGTCTCCTCTCCCCTCAATCCCCCCATGTGCACCATTACAGCAACAATTATAAAAACAAAACAGAACAAAACCCTCTACTTTCAAACCCAACCATCAATTTCAGAAGTTTAACTGTAAGTATTCTTATAAGTATTCCTTAATCTGGGAGGCATGCCTTAACCCTTGATAAACCATGTGCATCATTGTAGTTGTAATATCATTATTAGTGCTTATAGTTTGATCGAATTTTAATTTTAATTCCTAGAATTTTAAATGATGGTTTTGATCCATATAGGTTCATAGGAATATAGTTTAAATTTAACGGCGGGTTCCTTTACTTTTAATAAGTTTTTATTTTGATATATATACTTAAACTCATCAAATCCTTATAAATTATATGGATTGTAATCTATTATTTGAAACTGTAAGGAAAAAAATCAAAATTCAATTCACTTGTAAGCTGTGACAATATTAACCCAACAATAAAAAAAAAACCTTTCTTACTCTCTCTCACACATTTTAACTAAATTGGAAATTCAAAACCAATTGTTTTGAAGGGGGAAACTGCATCAAAGACCCTGCTTTCTAAATATTTTAATTTTACCTTAAAAAGCTCTAAAATGGGCCAAGTTTGACAGGTTGGCCTTTTTTAATTTCCTCCCAAGATAGGAAATAGAATATGATCTTCAAAGTGGCATAAAGGCATCAATACTTATTTTTTTGGGGTTACATTAATCAATTGTGCATTGTACCAGACTTTGAGAATTTTTATTTTATTTGCATAGCTGCATAAAAGATAAAAACCAAGCCACTGCCAGAAGGGAAACTTTGGTCTAGAAATATGCCACTAAGAGTACGACAAACACCAATTGCAATATAAATAATAAGAAAAAGACACAAAATAAGATGTGCCAACAGATTACCCAACTATGTGAGCACAAGTGCTCGTTTGTAATAGCTTATTTTTAGGTAATAAGTGCTTATAAATCGTGATTCACGGTATACAAGGTAAATATGTGAGAAGAGTTTTATCTCGGCTTGCATAATAAGGACTTATTTACCCCAAAACGTGTTTCCAAACACAACCTATCAATGAAAAAAGACAAGCACCAATTTTTCTTCTCTCTTCCTCAACAGACAGGTTTGCTTTTGCCTCTGAATATATAATAGTAGCTCACATTCACAGAAGCTTCATCACCACCACCATCTCCTTCACTGACCACAACAATACCACAAAACCCACTTAAAAAGTCTTATCTTTTTCCTTCTTTCTGAGAAATATGGGCAATGCAGCTTCCTGTACACCTTCCTTGATGATGATTTCAAATGGGGCAATAAAGGTCTTATCTTTAGATGGGAAACTAGAGTCATACACAAGGACAGTGAAAGCTGCAGAACTAATGTTGGATAATCCTGGCCAATTTGTTTGTGACTCTAGCTTCCTCAAAGTAGGCCATAGGATTCAGGGGCTTATAGCTGATGAAGAGCTTGAGAGGAAAAAGTTCTACTTTCTTCTTCCCATGGAGCTGCTTTACTCTGTTCTCACTCATGAGGAAATAAGCTCTATGAATTATAAGGCTTCTAGGGCTCTCAAGCATGGAGGTTTCAACAATCTGGGCAAGATTTTTCCTGTCTGTATGTTTCCCTCTGAAGCAAAGAGATTGGAAGGTCATGATAATGGTGATGATGATTGTAAAGTGGGTTTTGAGGGAGAGAAGGTTGAGAAAAGATGCTTTTCAAAGCAGGGGTCTTGGAGACCTGCATTGGAGACCATTGATGAAATTCCCTGAGGGAATTTTGATGAAGATCAAGCTTTTAGTTTTCTTTTGGGTATTACTTGGAAGTAGACATTCTTGTTACATATATTGTAAGTTTATATTAGATTTGTATACATATGATACTCTTTCTTATGCAAATCCCGCTCTGCAATCTCCATAGATTTGGAGTTTTTTTCCACACAGGAATGTTGCAAGGTTGGATCTGCTTATTTCTGGGAAATCCCACTGGATCTGAGTATTTGTTTCATTTCATTTTCTATGTTAGTACCATTCTTACTGTAACTACACCCAAAAAAATGAAGAAAGAAAGCTTCTTCCCCCCTTCTGTTGCTAATTGTATTTGAATCCAAATGCGTTTGACAAATATGAATAACAGAATAAGGAAGATGCTTGGTCATATAGAATCTCTGTGAAATATTTATTTAATTTAAAAGTGTAAGCTTTATCAACTGGGTAACATGTGTGAAACAAGAAGCTTCACAAGAGGGTTTTAAAGAATGAAAGGGGATAGTCTGCTTTGGAATCATTTAGAGTTTCAATTCATCAGATGCCCAGTACAGATTCAAAAGGCAGTCAGCTTAAGTATTTTGGATCCTTTGACATTAAGGACTGCTAATTTGGAGTTTCTATTACCAAAAAAAAAAAGAATGTATTAGAAGAGACAAGTCAAAGAAAGTAGGAATCTCATCGAATGCAATGAACTCACCACCAACTCAACTATTCGCAGTGTTCTAAAACAGAGCAGAAACAGGGCAGCCTGAAGTCCAGGTTCCTCTGAATGCCAATGGTGGGAGAAAGATTTTTTTTTAGTTATTATAATTGTGAAGCAAAAGTCAAATTTCGAAAATGATGTAAAATTACTAAATATATAACGAAACGATGGAAAAGGTAAATATCAAGTTGGTTTAATATATATATTTTGGGGCTATTTTCGTATTTAAGAATTGCAAGTAGGAGTCTTGTAGATTGTGCATGAAATAAGACGGTCAAATAAATCGGGAATTTTCTAAAACTTCTCGTCAGCTCTATTGTACTTAATTTATTTTTGGTGAATGTAATTTCAAAATTATAGTCAATTTCCGATATACTTAATTAATTATTGTTTTGACACCATAATCTGTAACTTCGTTACAAAAGGACAGGACGAGTTGCTGAAGAAAAGGAATTTCAAGGGGTTGTTTGGATCTGGGGATAGGTAACTTTACAATTGATAATGTTCCCTGATTTTGGATTAAGATAAACGGGAAAAAAACTACAAATGGACACAACTGACAACTCGGAAGTTGTCTCCCACATTGTTTCTTTCTCTACAATCAAACAAAACACAAAACAGGAGGATGATGAGGACACATGAAGAAGGCCACATCTTTTTTTTGAATGTTCAAATAAAGAGAAGCGACAAAAAAGGAAAAAAAAAAGTATAGCATCAAGTTAAACAATGAAAACCACAAAAACCATCAAATAAGCATCTTCATTATATGCTTTTGACAGCAACTGTTCTGTCTATTACTAAATTTGAAAATTTGAAATTACAGTTCTCTTGTGCAGGGAAAAAAATGATGCTGTTCTGTTCCAACCAATCCTTCAATTCCCTTTTTCCTGGAAAATTCACCACTCTCTTGTCCATGAACACAGAGGACAAAGTAGATTGTGATTACCAAAAACCATTTTTACATCATTTGATTAGTTTGAATTTTGCCAACAGTGAAACATGATTAATGTCAATCACCCATCTGGAGATTGATTATAATATGGACCACTTCACATCAAAGACAGGAAAAAAGACGAAAGTGAAAAAGGCCAAAAGGCATCATCACCTTGCTTTTTACTTGTAAACCAAAACCACGAGATGAAATGAACGCTGAAAAGTAATCTGATTACTAATGAATAATTAGTCATCAGCCCAACAACCCAAAATTCCCCTTTTTCTTTTTCTTTTTTTTATTTGATTGAAAATTCAAAATTCAGAGTTGCATCCTATCCTATCCATTATGCACCGCCGCTACAGATGCCGGTGAGTGAAACCGGGAATCTATTGCAAAGACTCCCTGCCGTCGAAGCTCCGTCGTCGACGTCGGTGGCCGGAGGGAGAACTCTCCCGTTCGCGAATAACACTCGTCCGCTATTCCTTTGTTGACTCATGACCATTCCTTCGAGCTCCGCGGCCGTGCCGTAAAACGCGCCGTCGCCGAATCTACGTTCCACCTCAAGAAAGTCACCAAGCGAAGCTGCCGGCCTCGCGTCGCCGTCCCTGCACAGGCTCCACCATCTCCTCCTCCTTTCTGCCACGACCGCGGCCGCGTCCACCGCCTTCGCTCTCCTATTTTTCTTATTAGGCTTGATGCCTCTCCTCGATCCGCCTAACGGTGCAGCGGTTCCAGCGGCGACGGAATGCGGGTCTCGGTGCTGAGATGGGGCTCTGAACGTAATGGCCGGGAAGCTCACTCCCATCAATGTACCCAGAGTAGTGCTTCTATCGTGGAAAAACGATCCCGTGGACTGTCAAACACCGAAAAGAATCAAATCACAAGTTCAAGAATAAAAAATCGGGAATCAGGAAACCAAAATCGACATACCTCAGTGTCAAGATCGGAGGAGGAAACGGAGGAGATGGTCGGCGACGATGGAGCAGGCAACAATTCACTAGCTGGATCTAGCATTTTTTTGGACAGTTGAGAGATCAAACTCGATTGCTCGTGAGATTTTTGAAGAAGAAAGAAGTGGCGACGATGAGTTCTGTGATTGAGAAAAACTTTATTGTGGCCTGCGCTGTGAGAGGCGCAAGTTAGGCACAGAGAGAACGAGAGATGATTGTGTTTGAAACTTTGAATTCATGCCGACCAGCTGGGTAAAATGATGGCAAAAATAAAATTGTACAGATTTTTTTTTTTTCAAGAACTGAAAAAAATGTAAAGCTACAGTGTACCTTATTCGTTTAAGAAAAATAAAAAATAATAATTCGTTTTGACTAATCTAATTTTTAATCATATAATTTTCCTTCTTTTTACTGAATTCTTACCATCGTATAAGATATTGCACACAAAAGTGTCCTTCCATCTGAATCTTATTTTTATGTAAATTGTCATAAAATGGAAACTACATTTTATTTCACATTTTTATTTAAATAAAAATATATTTTTTTATGTTGTATTCTGTGACAATTTACATGCTTTTGATCATTTGCGTAAGTTCTAATTAATAGCTTATGATTATAGGAAAAATTCTTATAATTAACTAAATTGTAAAATTTCAATAAAAATTACAATGACTGGTTCAAAAATCAAAAGAAATTATAAGGGTTAACAAATTAAATTTTCGCAACAATATTTTATATCTCGACAAGATAACTTACATTATTAATGGCAATTCACTTTTTAATGAGAATTCGGCTTTGTTTAATAATTGGTACATGCTCCTATAATTAAATGGAACGAAAAAATAATTTTTATAATATAAATTATCTTTCACGTATTAGTAATAGTAGGATACTAATATATGTATATATAGATTATCTATTCGGTTATTTCCTATTTTAATTAAGTTAGAATTGGCATTTTTAAAATATAAATAGGCTCTCCCAAATTAAGTAAGGAAACACCAGAGTTAGATTTTGATGTAAGAGAACCATCATGTTTAGTTGTGTCTCCATAAATATATCATAGCCTTAGATTACTTTGTCTTAATTTAGAGATCTCTTATTCTCTCTCATTCTTAATTAATTCTGTCCATTGAATTGTATATTAAAAAGTTCCTATCTTGATGATTAGATTTTTTGGCTCTTCACTTAATATGAAGGCCAAAAAAAAAAAGAAAAGACTCTGCGCATAATATGGGTCTAGGTCTGAATTATCTGCTGTTGCAAAAAATAGTGAATGAAATTTCTAGAGTGTAAGTTTTAAATTTATTATTTTTATTGTCAATTATTGTTGTTTAATATTTATAGCTAGAATATTTATTTTTATTTGGATTTCGAATAACAAGCATTTTCACAGACCGTCTTTAACTTGTAATACTCAGGAGGTGTTAGTTTGATTTAATTGGATTGTTAAATTTCAAATAAAATAATCAAAATATTTAAACAAAGTTTATCTGAGTAGGAGTAAGGACAATAGGCCCATATAATTGTAAGAATAAAAGGCAATTGCGTGTGAATTAAGAGTGTTAAAACAAGATAAACCTTTAATCTTAAAAGATAAGTATGATTGGATTAGGATAATAGCCTTTATTTTCACATGATCTTTTCCTATTTGGTCCTATTGAGTCATGAGACTTGCTACTTTACTAGGGTCAGCCCTAAGGCCAATGAAATTGTTTAATGAACTTTTAGAGATTAGTGTGAGATTACATTTTGTAATGAAATTGATTAAATGTCTTTAATTTGTAACAAACAAAATGACAACAATAATTTAACAAATAATAATCACTTTAACTTATCAAATGACAACAATTACTAACATAATGACTATTGATTTCAGTAATTTTTTTTAATATCAATAATAAAAATAGTTTAATACTTTGATTTATATTGTTAAAATAATACTTTGATTTATCAAATAAGGCAACAACTCAGATAATATTAACAACTTATTTCACTTACCGTAACTAGGTCATTTAAAAATTGGCCAAAAAAAAAAATTAGGTCATTTGAAAAAACACTTAATTTTATAATTAGTCTCTAAAAACTTCATAAAAATTAAGTTATTTGGAGAATCTATATCAAAATTTTCATATTTCAACGCAATTGTTTCTTTTAAAAAAATAACTAGCTCTTAGGAACTCTATTACTATAAAATAAGCGTTAATATAATCTTTGATTTTTAAATCTGCCTTCATTTTAATTTTGACTTTTCAAGTTTCTAACCATGAGCTTCCCTTAACAAGTAAAATGGTCCAAGTTTTATTTAATTATAAAGATCAATGTTATAAACAAAATGCAACTCAAGGAACTAAAATATCTTGTTTGAAATTGAGAAACTAAAATCAAAATAAGGGTAAATGTAATTGACCAAATATTGTATTAAGTATGAACCCATAAAATAAAAGAGAGAGAAGAGAAGATAAAAATATTCTTAAAATGAAAAATAATTTTACATCTTAAAAATGATAAAATAATGAATATAAAGACATAATAAATATTACCACATGAAATAATGAGATTCTCATTCCGCGAGATAAACAAGCAGAACCCAAAAGAATATCAAACAAAGATTCTTAAAAAGATCTTATAAAATGCTTGATGAATAAAATCATATCCTATAATGATATGGCCAATTATAGGTAGTCCATCAGTGAGAAATAAGCAATGAAGAATGAATAATGCCCTGAAAATTTTAATTCAAGGCAAAGTTTGATTGAGAGCGTATGAGCTATCTCACATGATGTAACGTCGTAACCAAATCCAATGATAGTATTGGTAGATGGGGGCAAATTCCAGATAGAAAATTAGAAAGAGAAACGGAATACATGAGATAATCATTTGTATCCCTTAAGTTTTGTTTTTTTAAGAAAAATCAATTTTATTGTTACATTAGTAAAAATACTTCCTTGCAAATCACTAATTAAAACTTGACAAATTTGAATTTGGTCCAGCTATCCATTTAGTACTGCCTCCATTCCTTAACATAAGATTTTATTAGTAGTGCAATTTGCATTACGAATAATATCTTATATTAAAGACTAGATATAATATTTAGTATTTCTTTTTAAAAATATCAAAAACTAAAATATTCCTGTTTAAAGAATATTGAGTCTTTTTTCTTCTATTTACATGACAACCCGATATTCTAGACTTGCCTCTTTTAATTCGAGGACTTCATAGGGTTCAAATTAATCTAAATTGAACCAGGGATCCTTTCAGGTGAAAGCTCTACTACGTTAAACTACTGCATTTCTTGGTTCAAACTTTGGACCTTAATTAAGTTGGAACATCCATCCTCTCAATAGATCCAAGCTACCTTCTTTATTTGACATTGTTAATATTTTTTCTCCATATGTTATATGACATACTTTTTTGGGAATTCAAGTAAAGAATGAGATTTGATTCGTTGCTAAGGGCATACATGGCTACAATTTTAACTTTTATAATTAAAATGAAGTTTAATAGGTTTGAATTATCTGATCACCACTCAGGCTCAATTTCTATTAGAGATGATACAATGGGTTGGGTCCTGCTAGTTTGCCAAATTTGGCAGGCTCTGGCTGGAATTTGCCAAGGGGTAGGCTGGTGCTTAACCCGCAAACTAAGCAAGCTGACCTGCTTATTTTTAATTTTTAATTTTTTTTTTCTTATAAAATAAATCTAAATATCTTGATCGTCTTTCCTTTAATGCCATGTTCAACTACTTCCTCATACTTTTTATTTGACACTTTTATTTTTATATTATATTTATTTATTCTACTATTATTAAATTTAAAAGAGATATATTTATATGATTTTGTGATGTGAGTAGATGAAAAAAAAAGAAAGTAAGAATGAAATTGACTTTCTAACACAAATATATAAAAGAAAATATATGATTTTGTGATGTGAGTGGATAAAAAAAAAATTTAAACAAAAATTGGTGAGCTGGCTTGCCACCCGCCTTGGCAGGCTCGTGCCTGTCCGTGAAGGGGTATTCCAACTCGCAACCCGATTGCGGTCAACTTGAATTACCAACACTAATTTCTATGCTACTTTTTCACTTGTAATATAAGTAATCTTGTTAGACAATAACACATTGTACATTAATGTTCACCTAATTGAGAACTATAATTATTCTGAATTTGAGCACTGTAGTATCAACCTAAAAGGTGCAAATTACATCTAAAGTGAAGAAAATAATTGCTCCGGCTTGCTTTTAGGTTTACTTGTGAGGCTTGTGGGCTCTCTGTAACTTTACAGTTCATTGAGGCTATGCAAATTCATGTGAAAAAGTTTCAATCACAGACAGCATTCATTGATGTCCAAAAGAAAGTTCACTATTTTCTTAATTAAAAAGTTTCCCTAATTATATATCACTTGAGATCGTATTATTGGTTCTTAAGGAAACAGCCAACTTTGAGAATGTTTTGAAGTTTACAGCTCAGATCAATAAAAAAAAAAATTGAAATCAAGAAACACAAAAAATTCCCCGAATATGTAAATATCAATTCAACCCCTGAAATGGTCTAATCATTGGGAAAATTCTTTTTTTTTTTTTTTGAAAAAAGCTTAGTGAATTGTGGCAATATGTTTGGCGGCCACGTTATTAGAAAGACGCCTTAATTTCATATTGATGAGAGAAAGAGACTAGTTCCAAATTAAATTTTACAACGAAATTACTTAAATGCCTTTTTTTTAATATTATCATTGAGGGTAATTATATTATTTCATAAAAAATTTAATTTCAAAAATGTTTCTCAAGAACTTTATAACAATAAAGCTATTTCAAGAGGCCATTTTAAAATTTTCATATTTTAATGATCCTTACCTGTGACTTCCTCCCAATTTGTTAAGTGAGCTTGAATTTGAGAACTATGAATGAAAAGTGGAACCACCAACAATTTTTTTTTTTCCAGTTTAGGATTTAATGCATGCAAGTTAATAAACAGCATTACCCTGAGAATTTTATATAAAAAAAAATCTCATAGAATAAAATCATTAAACTTGGGAGTGAAATCAGCTGATGCTAAAGTTAGATGCTATCTTCCAAAAAAGATTGCTTCATTGAGGATTTTGGGTGTATAAATTAGTACTTAGTGCTGAGTTGCAGAGCTGAAGTTTCAGGATTTGGTCTTTGGGTATTAAATTAGGACTTAGTACTTAGATATGCCACCTTTACTTGCACAAGAAAAGGGCCGTAAAAAGGATTTGCATTGATTCCTTGTGCAACAGTTTACCTAATTCAATTAAGAAAAACATCAAAACATTAATTCGTTTTATTTAATTTTTATTGTTCGTTTGAGATGACTTATTTTTGGACAATAAATACTTATAATTCGTGATTCACGGTATACGAGGTAAGTATGTAAGAGGAGTTTTGTCTCGACTTATGTAATAAGTGCTTATTTTTTAAAAATAAGCTATTCCAAACACTCACTTCATGTAACTTCTCTTCTTTTTACTGAATTCTTACCTTTCTTCAATTATAAACATTAATACTTATACTCATAATGTGTTAATTAATAAACGTTGATTAAGTGATATGTAAGTTGTGCTGAATACAAGATGAAAAGACAATGTTTTAAAAGACGGACTGGACGTCGAGTCGGAAATATTAGCGGGGTGATGATTCAAACAGTCGGAATGGTCATGCTGTTTAATCGAACCAGTGACTTAATAATTAAATTCAAAATACTATTATATACAAATAAAATACGATATGAAATTGTTACTTGCTTAAAAATAACAAAAAATATTATGACTTGTTATTAATTTTAATAATTCCTTATGTTTAAATATTCACTTAATATGGGTCCATGTCTGAATTATCTATTGTTGCAAAAAAAAATAGTAAATGGTATTTCTAGATTATAAGTTTAAATTTATTATTTGTACCATTGATATTTATACATAGAATATTGTTTTTAGTATTATATATCATTTGGACATAGAAATTTATATATCATATATTTTCATATATGATATAGGAAACCGAGATAGTTACCTTTCAGAAAATTATAATGAGAGTGTAAATGCCAATGCTTTATTCTTCTGAAGGTAGGAGAAAAGATAAAACTATAAAGTGGATTCCTTTTTTTATTAATCCAAATTTAAATTTGAAACTCATGTAATTATCTCTTTTTCTTTGAATTAATATAAAATCAAATCAGAAAAATATCTATTTTGATCCTTTTTTTTATTTATTAATTTTGATTGTATCAAATCCATTTTTTTGGACCAAAATCCAAAATTAACATAAGAGTTTTTACCGAGTGGGATTAGGATAATAGCCTTTATTTTCACATGATCTTTTTCTGGTTGGTCCTATTGAGTCATGAGACTTGCTACTTTACTGGGTCAGCCGGCACTTAAGCCAATTTTGTTTTTATAGATATTTTGTTTTAAAAGATAACTTATTAGCGTTAAAGAATAAAAAATTCATCAAGAATGGAAGAAAAAAAAAACTCGTATATTTATGAACAATTCACTGGCTCTGAAATTTGCTAAAAAGGAAAACAAAAATACCCTAAAATAAAGGGAATTCACTTGATTCATATTTCATTAACTATTTCATTTTATAAAAAAACATTAAAGATAATAGCTTAGGATTTAATTTTATTGCATCCAATTAATTATAGTTGAAAAATGATTTTTAAAACCAATTCCATGTTTTCTTGCATTTTAGATACTTAATGTGTGTTTGGAATAGAGCCGGGAAAACGGGCCGAGCCTGTCGGGCCGGCCCTTTTAGGCCCTGACCCTTCAAGGGCCGGGCTTGTAAATTGTAGCCTCAAAAGGAAGTCGGGCTTAAAAGGGCCGGCCCTGTAGGGCCTCGGGCTTAAAAGGGCCGGCCCTGGAGGGCCTCAGGCCGGCCCTTTAGGCCCGTTTATTTTTTATTTTTTTTACTTGGAAAGGAACCATGTTACATTTTTGAATTACCTTATTGAATCTATATGTCACTCTGTCCTCATATTGTATATAGTATGATTTTTGAGTATATTGTTTTGTCTAATTGAATCATATTATGATTTTTGAGTATATTGTTCTGCCTATTTAGACTAAAATCATATTATATACTATTCTGCCTGATAGAGTATGATTTTTGATAGAGGTTGTGATTATTTGACTACTTGAACCTACTGCTCAAAGTGAAACACAATCAAATGTCCTTGAAAATGATGATAGTGGCGAAGAAGGTAAAAATGATAGTTGTCATACTCATGTTGTTTAGATGTTAGAATATTTAGCTTCTTGCCTTCTTATACTTTGGCCTTTGTGTGAGTTATTTATGGACATGATTTTACCTTTGATTATACCTTAGTAACTGTGTTTATTTGTTACAAGAGATGTGTTATTTAAACCTTAATGTTGACAACATTTATGTATTAAATTAGAACTTTAATCGTTGTTATTTACTAATTATATCTCTTTGGGGAAAATACGCAAGAAAAATAGTTAAATATTGTGAAAAGGATTTCCAAGCCCTGCGGGCCGGCCCTGGCCCTGATGCTCTCGGGCCGGGCCTTGAAAAACTGCAATGTTCCTGACCCCGAGCCCTTTAGGACCTGGCCCGTCAAGGGCCGGGCCGGCCCTGATTCCCAGCTCTAGTTTGGAACAGCGATTGAAAAAATAGAGTTTTTCAATTTAGTTTTTGGTAATCTTATTTTTGGTAAAAGCCCGATTGTGTAACGTGATTTATATTTAGAACAACGATTGTATAAATGACTTTTGTAAAAGTAAAACTTGTTTGGATTGACTTAAATATAAGTGACTTTTGTGATAATAATAAGAGAGAGTGAGTGGAAAAATATTCTAAAAGGTTAAAAAAACCAAAAAATATTTTAAAATAATTTTTGAAGCTGAAAAAGTACATTAAGGATAAAATTGCAATAAGTCTGATGACACATTGGATATAGCTAAAAAAATATTTTAAGGGTTAAAATCACCAAAAAATAGTTGAAATTATTTTTTGTAGCTGAAAAAGTATATTAAGGGTAAACTTGCAATCAGTCTGATATCACACTGGACAAAACTGAAAAAATATTTTAATCATTCTCACTCTCCCCAAAAGCTAAATCACCAAAAGTTAGGAAATAGAGCTTGTGGCAAAAGCTATTAAAGTGAGATTAAGCTCAATTGCTCATTTTGTTGACCAAACACTCATTTTTTTTAAGCTCAATTGTCAATGGGTATTTTGGGGTAATTGAGCGTTTGGGGGTCCAAACGCTCCCCCCAAACACATCCTTTGTTAATTTAGATAACTCAATAAAAACTCATTGAGAGAATGAACTGAGTATTACATTATCCTGTAATTTTTTATTATAAATATTTTGCATTCAATCCTAAGGCACATTTGATACCATGGAACTAAAGCTTGAGAAGTGGAATGAGGATGGAACTGAGTTCTCTGTCTTTCCCCATGGAAGTGGGTTAGCTCTATGGAACCAAAACTTTGATGACCATTATACCCATTATAATTTAATTAATGACAATTATATCCTCCTCATTTTTCAACCCAATACCTTGTTTCTCTTTGATGCCGCCGACCCATGTCCTTCCTTCACCATCACCTCTCCTCCCTCAGCCTTCGCTGCCACCATGGATCTTGTCAAGAACGAAGGTGCATCACCATCCAAGATGTCGTCTCCTCCTCCTTCATCCTTCCTCACATTAATGAAAATGAAACTCTTCTCCCTTGTCGAGGACAAGTCGTGGCTGTGTTAGGTTTTGACGGTGAGGAACTGTAACGGTCCACCTCAGATCTTCGACAGCGAGGAACAATAATAGGACACTTCAAATCTTCGACGCCATACTCCACCTCAGATCTTCTGGGTTGCGATTTTGGCCGAAGTTATGCATTTTGAGTTCGATTAGAATTTGGAGTTTTTCTGGATTTGAGTTCGATTTTTGGGTTTGAAAGTAACATTAACAATTTTTCATAGGAGTTAAGTATTTTCGATTTTTGTGGACTGTTGATTTGTTGTTCTTATTCGTGCCGGTTGTTCAGAATAATGAAGGGGTTGACACAGAGAAGTCGGGGAGGAGGGGGGGGGGGTGCTTTTTTTTTTTTTTGTAATTAAGGGTGTTTTGGTGCTATTATATTATAAATATAAATATTAAATTAAAATAATACCCCATTTTCATTGTTATACCAAACATACTTTTAACCCCACTTCTACTTCTAACTCCATTTCCACTTCTAGTTCCATTAAAATCTCTTCCGGTGTACCAAACAGGGCATAAAGTGTAAAGATACAGTTAAATCAATAGCGCCATTGCTGGAGAGTTGTGTCATTTTTGACTCATTGCTTAACTAAGTGTTAATTTTCTTATTGATTGGGGTTACTTGTGAGGTTTTGTTAGATTTTTGGTTTTTATGTCTCGTTTGGTATAGTGGAAGAGTTTTTAATAGAAGTGGGAGTGAAAATGGACGTGGAAGTAAGGATAAAAGTGTGTTTGGTATGGCTATGAAAGTATGATATAATTTTTAATGAATACATTCATTTAAAATATGAAATGACTAATTTATCCCTGTTAGAAAAAACCTCACCTCCTCCCAAACCACCATCAACCACCACCAACCTCTATAGAACCGGCGACAGTGATAGAGAAATCGCCGGCAACGATGGAGAAATCGAACCAAGAACAAGAGAAATCCAAGCAATAGAGAAATCGAACCAGCACTTTAGAGAAACTGAAGCAATAGAGAAATCAAAGCAACAGATAAATCGAACCAAGAACAAGAGAAATCCAAGCAATAGCGAAATCGAAGCCGAAGAGAAATCGAACCAGCACTACAGAGAAATTGAAGCAACAGAGAAATTGAACCAAAAACAAGAGAAATCCAAGAAACATAGATAAAGCTAAAAATCAGAACCAATCGCCTTTGTAGATCGCAGAGATCACAGATCCGTTACCACCACGATCTTCACCATTGCGGTCTCCCTACGCCTTTGCCGTTGCCTTCACCGTCCGCTGTCGCCTTCACCTTTGCTATCATCGTCGCCTTTGAGTTCATTGCTGGAGATGATTACGGCAAGGGTCATTGGAGGTGCTGACGGCGAGGGTCAAAGGAGCCGATGCCGCGAGGGTGGCTTGAGACGATGACCTTCGATTCTAGACGAGTGCCTATCTTCACAACATCACTGAGCTGAGGATAAAGTAGTCTAATTTTTTGACTTCCTACGAGAGTGAGCTAGTTCCATAGGGTTGAGGATGGAAGCCACTTCAATCATTTTTTGTGGAAGTGAGTTCCACCAAGAACTGGATTCCATGATACCAAACAGATAAAGTGGTGGAACTCAGTTCCACTTCCACTTCCTTCTCTTGATTTCCATGCTACCAAACGGGCCCTTAGTGTTTTTGATTTGTCCAAGTGTCAATGGCTCCGTTACTGCGTACTGTTAACGCCCTCCAGTTTGGTATCTTCACTAACAATTTGCCTTGCTACATATTGGGAGAGCTGCTACTAATTAAGCTCCACAATGCTTAAATATAACAAAATCAAATGGTTATATTAAAAGAAAGATAAGATGAATATGGTATTCCTCTTACTGTACATCCTTAAATAAATGTATAATACCTCGAATTTTGGGATTTGAGGCTTGTGAAAAAGTCTAAATTAAGCGGACTGCTAAGCCCCGGTTTAGCAGGTGTTCCAAATATATTCTCTAATGTTTCTTATATCTTTGGTGTATCAAGAAAGTAAAATGGTGAATTTTGGAGAAAGTAATTATGTTTTTGGTGAAATCGCCTATGAGGTAGTGAGATTGTCATGTAATTTTGAATAATCAAATGATGATAAAAAATTATGAAATTTTACAGGATGAAATTAAGCATCCAAAGCTTTAATTTGATAGATCATATGACTCAATTAGAGTTATATACAAAAAGATATGAATTTTTGAAATCAGCACAGAAAAACTGTGAAATTTCTGGAATAGCATGTAAAAATTAAAATTCTGGGAATTTTGTGATTTCATAAAGCAAAATTCTATATTTTTTCTTGAAACTAGACTCAATAAGAGTTCTATATGCTTTAGAATCACCTCATTTCGATTTTTCTAGAATTAGTTATGATTTTTCAAAGTGTTTTCAGAAATCTGCTAAAATTTTGTAAAAATCCGAAAATTTGAAAAATTAAAGTAAAATATGATATAATAATATATCATCATCCTCTTCCTCTTGAGCTCATTTCTGGCGTGAAACAGCAGCTGAAGAGAGAGAGAGAACGTTCATATTTTTAGAGAGAGGAGGAGAGGAGAAAACTCACAAGATAGGTCGATTTCTTCGGTGAATTCGTACCTAACATGTATGCTTCTTCTCCTAAGCTTATCTTCTATGTTGTTTGAGGTGTTTGAAGCAAGATTTTTGGAGTTGGGAAGGTTAGGGTTTTAGCCAAGAAAAGGAAAAGCCAGAGGGAGCTTGAGGTAACTTCCAAACTTTTGTATATTTACTATTATGGCTGCTGTGGAACAATTTAATCGGTGAAATTTCGCCGGATTGTCCTTTGTTTCAATTTATGGAAATGGGTTGGCCAAGGTGTTATGCTGCCCAAATTGATACTAAATGGTAGTTGTAACCTAATGGAATAGTCAATAAAGTGGTTAGGAGTAGAAAGGAACGCGTTTACGCAGCTGAAACCGAAAAACCCCGATTTTTCCCTTAAAACCCATATATTTTGGCAAGCATTGTAAATGGGTCTTAGAGTTGGATTTTCAATGATTTGATAGTTCTATTGAGTTCAGGAGGGCAAATTAGGTGGGGTTACAGTTGGGATTTTTTCGAAAAAGGCCGAGAAAACATAATTACGAAAATGTCCTTAAAACACTGAAATAAGGGCTGCCAAGGGCAATTTCGTCTTTTGGCAATGAATTTGGTAATTCTGAGTCTGGAAATGGATTTCTTGGGTGAAAATATGCAAGAATAGCCTATGTCAAAATTTCGGAAAAAGTATAGCCGAACCGGGTACAGCGGGGCCGAGCCGGGTCCCTGGGGGTTTTTTAGTAATTTTTCAATATAGCCTCATATAACCCCCAGAAACATCATGGAAGTGTCTAAATGGTATATTTGGAATTATAGGATCGAATATGGAGCCCAAGCTGTTGTCACGCTTTACGAGACACACGTTTCGAGGCGGAAAAGGGTTAAGGTAGGGGACTTACCTTACTTGCATGTATTTGATGTCTTTGTTTGTGTAGTGATGTATGTGATTGCTTTACTTGATTGTGTAAAACATATTTGAATAAATGAAGCTCTGTTTCTGTTTTGCTGTGGCCATAGTTTTGTTACATGAAACATTGAACATGCAAAAATGTCATTATAGGGCATACATTTAGATGGGGCTAACATGTCATAAACATAGCATCAATCATGCATGCATTATGGTATCTGTTTCCTATTGAGATTTTCTCAAATCTCACCATCCCCTACCAACAATTTAGACAGGAAACGACAAAAGATATGCAAACCACAATGCAGAGTACCGTTCGAGGGGATTACAGTAGTGGAACGAAGATGGAAAGAAGTCTCCGTTTTACTGGGATGAGTTTAGACACCCTAGTAGCCTTGTGCGGCTACCTTAATCGTAAGTATCATGTACAAACCCCTATGGGGAATTTATGTAATCATGCACATATTATTAGTATAGTTATGCTATTCCTGTGTTGCCTACCGAACCGCATATCGTTTTCCACAAATACTCTGAAAAATGTTGAAATTGAGATAAGGGCGTGACAAAATGAATTTAAAGACTTCCAGTAACATCTACTACATTCCTAAATGTAGAACCTAGTTTAGTTGATAGTGCAATTTATACTATAGTTAAGTCCTATATTTAGAATCGGAAGACTATCATATATGTACTCCCTTTGTCCCTATATACAAGTTTCTTTTAATTGAATTGCAAGGTTTTAAAAAACAATTAAAAATAATAAATATGTAGAAAATATATATTTGTTTCAAAAATGTCCTTATTTATGAATAAGTAAGAGAGAGGGAGAGTATAATAATAAGAAAATGATGAAATAGAATGTACCGGGAAATATGATGTGAGAGAATAAAGGTAATGAGAGAGAATAAGGAGAATAAGTAAATATTTTAATTAATGCAATGTATAAAATTAAATGAGAGTAAAATTGATAAAAATGGATTTATTATTTAAACCAATTCAAATAAAACCTTATAAAAAAGGATAAGTACATTAAAAAATTATAGAGATGGAGGGAGTAGTATTCAAGTCTAACATTAGACTGGGCCCGGCCCATGAGAAGAAAGATAAAAAATGAGTAAATGAATTTTGCTTAACATTGTGAAACAACTATTGTCCCATTTGGCAATTTTCTAGTTTTTTTTTTTTTTTTTTTTTTACGTTTTCGGCCAGCTATAGTGAACAAGTTTGAACCTCTATTGGCCGCAATCCACAAGGACCAATCACATGTGACCACTAAGCCTTAAAATCCCACTTCCCAGATAACGAGAATGTAACAATGTTAATGGGCTTGGCCTGAGCCTACAGACAACCTGAGAGGCTCATGGTGGAAAAACTTTTACTCGTTTTGTCTTGTTCTATTTATAAGACACTTTTAATATTTTTCACATAGAACAGGAAAAATCTTAAAACTCATTAACTCTGTTATAAAATTCAACAACTTTCCAACTCTATTTTTACTTAATATTCATAATACCACATAAAAACAGAGTCAACACAATAATGAGTTCAGGGTTAAATTGTACATTCACCTCAAACCTTTAATGAGATGCCTTATAAATAGGACAAAAAAAAGTCTCTTTTGCTGCCGAATAAATAGGACTAGAGGAGTAATCGTGATCAAGGCCCTCAAGGGTAATAAGAACAGAAATATGCACAGTTCATTTTTTTAAAAATTATTTTAATATATAGTTAATTTAAAATAAAAATAATACCAGAAAACAAAAAAAAGAACTGCATTATGTCTTTTGATCAACAAAGCAATAATGCATAGATTTTTATTCTTCCCGTGATCATACAAGAGCAAGCACCGGAAAACTTGATACTTTGCCACTATATTGTACCATGATCCATCTTATAAAAAATAACCGGCGAAGCTATAAAGTAAAATCATAGCGGAAAAAGAAGAAGAAGAAGAAGCTATCAAGTAGATGGAATTTCCCACTACACCTATCGTATGAACAAAATAATGCCAATGTACATACATTGTGACTGTCAATCAAAATCCTTTTTATCTCCTGTGCATCCCAAGTAAATTTCCATAACCTAGCCTATAAAATGACTCAAAAGACATTAACTAAGTCAGTCAAATCTACATTGGAGACGGGGAATGGATATAATTATTCCACATTTCAGCTGCAATAGAGTCCCTTAACTGTGTAGCAAGTTCAAGTTGCTCAGCATCAAAAGTATCTTCTAGGGGCTGCATATCAATATCTAACTCTGGTTGTTCCACCTCTATTGGAGGCAGCGATTCTTCCATTTGAACTGAAGCATTCTCTTCATACATTTTGAAAAGCCAATCATCTGGTTTCTCTGTGCGGATATAATTGTGTAACGCGCATGCTGCCACTACCAGCTTTACTTGCGTTTGCAAAGGGTAAGGAGGAACGGCCATCAATATAGGAAATCGAGCCTTTAATACCTCGAAAGCTCGATCCGTGGCGTTTCGTAACAATGAGTGCCTTAGATTGAACAATTCTCTTTCATCCTGTGGGTGATAACCACTGGGAAATTCCCTGGAGTGGTAGGGAATGCTGGAGTAAGGAGCAATAAAGCCTAGCACGTTTGGAAACTTGTCGTCTACAAGGTAGTATTTGCCTGCATCATAATAAGCTTCACTTATATCTAGTATGCGAAGTCAAAGCTATTAGGCACAGAGAAATCACATGAACAAAAACTCTCCTAACCAAAATAGAAGTTTAACAGTTGAATTTTCAAATTGGCCAGAGAACGAAATCAATTATGTTAGCACGTATCACTACCTTAAAACCATGCCAACATTTTAAAGACAATTTTACCTTCAGGGACCTGTAACTTATTCCGCCTTGTGATTGCTGAATTGAAAACTTGTATATCAGAAGCAGATCCTTCCCAGCCAGCCAAAACATAATGGAACTTGAGGTCAAACGAGCAAGCTGCCAGAACATGCTGTGAAAGTAAACCATTCTTATTGCGGAAAGGTCCATGTTCATCTACCCCAACCATCACCGGCATGTGTATCCCATCAACTGCTCCCACACAATCCTATTTTAATGTATATTTAAAAAGTGAGATAGAATCATCATCAAGCAAGGTCAATTCGGTTGAAGAAATCATACCTTAAAATATGGATAGAACCTAGGATCTTCAACAATTTCTGAAGGAACCTCAGAGCCTGGAGGCTTAAAATAATCGAGCGAAATTGACATTATTGCATTCAAAACATTATTGAAGTGTCGACTGATAGTTTCTCCAGAATAATGGAATAACTCTTGAACAGCCCGAGTCCGCAGATTATGACCAACTATGAACATGAATATGGCCAGTTGCTCCTCAATTTTGATTCGATTTGTATGACGTAGTAAACCCTTGGCTTGCAAAATTTCACACAGCTTATAAAAAACATGCTTATCCATGCGAAAGTTTTCCATACAGTGTTGATTATGACCAGTAAGTACTTCATCCACAAATTTTGCACCATTAGATGCTAAACGACTCAATTCCAAGGGTATAGCATGAGCCCCAGCAATATCATCTTTTTCTTCTTCAGAACTCTCCATCAAGTTACTGAGACAGGTATCAATAATTAATATACATCACATATCAGTGAACAGAAACGTGGGAACCCCAGCTGCTTGTCTGCGTAAATAAAAATAATAAAAAAGAACAATGACATGAACAAATCATATTGAAAAATTACGTAGCTATACACAAGACAAAGTTCTCTATCCTCAGAACAACTCTTTTACACTGAGACTCTATATCCAAGTCAGTCAAAGGCGTATTTATGCAAATTCAATGACCATTTCAAGCTTCAATCTGTTATAACAAAAATATTTCAAATTTGCTGATGCTTGACAAGTCCCGTCTTATATAGATGAGATTCACAGCATTTACCCACTAGCAACTACCTACATTTGTGCTTGAAAGATTAAAAACCTAAACATTAGATTGCAAAGCCTGAATATTTATTCTTTAACACTGATATACACAAATTAAATACCGAGATGGATCATAGGCTTTTATTTCCATCAGAATTACAAAAAGCAACAAGAAAGACCGAGTCCAGAGATTGAAATTTCCCAAAAGGAAAGTAGAAGCTAGTGTACATAAAGTATCTGTTATGGTTTTTAGGGGAAGATAAAAGGGAGAAGGAGATTAGGAAGTCAGAATTAGAGAGAAAAGAGAAGGAAGGAATTCTGACCAATTCCCTTAGATCACACTTAACAATTCACATATGGGACAGACCGATACAATAGGAAATATGAGGCTATTTATAGTACTATAGCACTCATTTAAGTTCCTTTCCCCAACGGCTACTTACAGGCGCTAATTAACTAATCACCACTTAAATATCTAATTTCGCATGTAAGTCCTTATTTGCAAGTAAGTCCCTATTCTAATAATCTGCTAGATTCCATAACATTGCCCCCCCAACAAAACAACCTTTGTCCTCAAGGGTTTGGCACTGGAAACTCAGGGAATTGATGTTTGAGATTGAACAAGGAAACCCAAGTGGCTTCTTCCTCTGGATATCCCTACCACTGCACCAACACCTCAGTAATTATTCGGCGCTTTTTCCTACCAACCCTCTGGTTGAAAGCCAACCATTGACACCACTCTTTAGGCGCCTCCCAACACATGCAACGCAAGTAGGACTCCAAACACCTATTGAGTACCTCAGTTTGTCCATCACTTTGAGGATGGTAAGCGGAGGAAAGACTTTGCTGCACCTTCAAAACCTTGAGAAATTCTTTCCAAAAATTGCTAAGGAAGAGAGGGTCCCTATCACTTATAATCTCCATTGGAGCACCATGCAATTTATAAATCTGATCTAGAAAAGCTTGGGCAAGGGTAGAAGCCGAATAAGGATGGGAAAGAGGGATAAAATGAGCATATTTAGTCATCCTATCCACAATTACCTAAATAACTTCCCTACCTCCAGATTTGGGCAAACCCTCTATGAAATCCATAGATATACTCTCCCATACCTTACCTGGAATTGGCAATGGATTCAGCAATCCCGGTGCAGCAACAGTCTCGTACTTGCATCTTGCACAAGTATCACACCCCTTAACAAAGTCCTCCACATCTTTATGAAGATGTTTCCACCAAAACAGGCCCTTAACCTTATAATAAGTCCCCTGAATACCAGAATGACCTCCTTGAGGGCTAGCATGGAGCCATTCCAGCAATCTTTGCTTTAAATCAGGGTTATTACCAACAACCAACCGATTGTTCTTCCTCAAATATGTCCCATCCCAAGAGTATTTCTTATGCACCCCACCTTTCTCCTTTACTTCAGCTAGGACAGCAGCAACTTCAATATCAGACACCCAACTCCCCTTAATTTCATTCATCAATTCAGGAGAAGTGGTATCTAATGAAATCAGTAACAATTGGGCCCCATGTAGTCGAGACAAGGCATCTGTTACAGTATTATCATTTCCCTTTTTGTATTGAATCTCATAGTCATACCCCATCAGCTTTGCTATCCAATACATCTGGAAAGGAGTCTTCAGTTTCTGGCCTATTAAGTACTTAAGACTTTGCTGATCAGTCCTAATAATAAACTTATTACGCTCCAAATATTAATGCCAATACTCAATAGCTTGCACCACAGCTAATAATTCTTTTTCATAGATAGAAAGACTCAAATGTTTAGGAGCTAGAGCCTTACTAAAATATGCTAGTGGCTGGCCTTGCTGCACCAATATAGCCCCAATCCCAACACCACAAGCATCTGTTTCTACCACAAACTCCTTAGAAAAATCAGGCAATGCTAGTACAGGGGCTGAAACCAACGCATCCTTCAACTTAGAAAAAGCTTCACTTGCTGCATTGGATCATTTAAAAGCATCCTTTCATAGCAATAAAGTAAGAGGTTTTGCTAGAGACCTATACCCTTGAATAAACCGTTGGTAGTAACTAGCCAATCCAAGAAAAGCCCTGAGTTGCTTTACTGACTTAGGATCTGGCCAGCTTGCAACCGCCTCAATCGTTTTAGGATCCATAGCTACCTTGCCCCCACTTATGATGTGACCAAGGTATTCTACATTCTTAGCAGCAAATGTACACTTGCTTCGCTTGACAAAGTAGTGGTTTTCTTGCAAAATTCTCAACACCTCTTCTAGATGCCTAGCATGATCAGCAATAGATGAACAATAAGTCATCAAAGAAAACAAGTACAAACTTTCTCAAAAAGGGTCTAAAGATGTCATTCATAGCCCCTTGAAAAGTAGTGGGTGCATTTGTTAACCCAAAGGGCATCACCAACCACTCAAAATGCCCTAAATGTGTCTTGAATGCTGTCTTGTAACAATCCTTAGGTTCCATCCTGATTTGATGGTAGCCTGCTCGAAGATCTCATTTTGTGAACCACCGGGCAGCATATAATTCATCAAGTAAATCCTCTACCAAAGGTATAGGGTACTGATTCTTTACCGTTTGCTTATTCAACTCACGAAAATCAATACACATATGCCAAGTCCCATCCTTTTTCTTAACCAACACAATGGGTGCAGAAAAGGGAGAGGAACTCTCTTGAATCACACCTGTTTGTAACAAGTCAGACACTTGTTTTTCAATAACATCCTTTTGTGCAGAAGAATACCTATAGGGTTTAAGGCTTATAGGGTTGGTGCCTTCATGCAACACTATAGGATGATTGTGCCCTGGCCTTAAAGGAGGTAGCCCCTTTGGTTCATCAAATATAGCTTCAAATTCATTTAGGGTATTCTGAATTTCTGCCGGGACCTCCTCTGGTAACCCTAATGCATCTGAAATAGCAGATAGCTCAGAAATGGTACAACCCTGCTGTGTGGTTGGCATTGGTTGTAGCATTTGAACCAAAAATATATGCTGTTTAGGAGGTCCATCAACTCCAAGTTTTGTGGATGAAACCACACGGAGTGAGTTTGTAGGGCAGGCTAGTAATTTGCATTATTGACCCTTGTACTGAAAGTGCATAGAAAGCTTCTCATAATCCCAAAAAGCGCTTTTAATAGACCTTAACCATGATAATCCCAGCACAATATGGAAGGTATGTAGCTTGATTATTCTGAGATCACACACAAAATCCATACCCTGCATCCTCCAACTAAAACCATGCCAAACTCCAAAGACTTGCAACTTCTGTCCCTCTGCAACCTGAACAGAAGAAGATGGAGCTTCTATTTCCTTCCACCCTAACTTGACAGCCAAGTCATAATCCAGGAAATCGTGGGTACTGCCATTATCAATTAAAACTTGAACAACTCGTTTGCCAATATTCCCCTGTATCCTCATCAACTCAGCTGTATCAACTCCATTAATGGCGTGAAGAGATATAAGAGGGGCATGTTCTATTGAAAGATCATGTTCTTGCTCCACAATTTCGGAAATCTTGGAAATCTCAGAATCGTCCATAAGCTCCAAGTAATGCAATTGTAATTTCTGATGTTGCGGGCATTGATGATCTCGGGAGAACTTTTCATGGCAATAGAAACAGAGATTCTTTGCCCGATGCTCTGCTTCATCCTCAGCCGATAAAGCCTTCGAGAACCGCCACAGTTTTTGTGCTGATTTATCATATGAATTTGTCTATTTGTTGACCGAATGGACCAAGTTGACTGAACCTGATGTGCTGTCCTTCTATGCGGGCCCAATCCGAGAGTACTACTGATTAGTATTGGTATTACTAGTGTTCGACGTGGCAACCCCTGCAACGCCATTAAAGACGAGTTCTTGGAATCTCGTGCATTCTTGGTTGTGCGTCGGTTCAAAGAAATCTCCTGGACTCTCGCTAACCGGCACGCTTAACTGAGGCTCTATGGGTTGAACATCAGGACTGAGTCGGAAATCTCTTCCTTGAGCACCGCGACATACACATCGACCAAATATTCCTCCGACAGGTCGAGTTTTGCCGATATTGCATCAAACTTCGCATTAAATTCCGCCAAGGTACCTGTTTGTCGGAGACGAGTAAGCTCACTCATCGGTTTATCAAACGAAGTCCCGAAAGCGTCCTTTAGCATCACCACGTATGCATTCCAGGTGTAGATTAGCCCCCCAGCGTTTCTCGATCGCAACATGCCAAGAAAAACTGGCGTCGTCAAGGTACATGGAGGCAATTCACACCTTTGAACCCTTCGGCATTTCATCAAACTCAAACAACCGTTCACATTTAAGAATCCAGGTATTGACATCCCCTCCTTAAAACCTTGGGAATTCCATCTTTGTGAACTGCGTAGGCCGCTGGTACCCCACTTGACCGTGCCCATGCCTGTTTCTTGGATTCCCATTTGGTCTGGGTTCTTGGTGCTGAGCCGCTTGTATCATCGCCTTGAAGTCTTTGCCCATGGTGTGAAGTTCATCTTTGAAACCCAGCACTAATTCTTGAAGTTGTTCAACGATATCAAGTTTCTGGATACTTTCTTCAATATTCACTAGTCGATCTTCCATATTTCTTGCGAGTCTTGATCGTGTCTGGACCATAAACTCAGGTAGAACAGCGAAAGTGAAAACAGAGCCGAGGAAAGAGAGCTCTGATACCACTATTATGGTTTTTAGAAGATAAAAGGGAGAAAGAGATTAGGAAGGCAGAATAAGAGAGAAAAGAGAAGGAAGGAATTCTGACTAATTCCCTTAGATCACACTTAACAATTCACATATGGGACAGACCGATACCATAGGAAAAATGAGGCTATTTATAATACTATAGCACTCATTTAAGTTCCTCTCCCCAAAGGCTACTTACAGGAGCTAATTAACTAATCACCACTTAAGTATCTAATTTCGCAAGTAAGTCCCTATTCTAATAATCTGGTAGTTTCCATAACAGTATCTTTTAGAAAAGACAAGCAGAAAATATTATCAAACGTGTTGTAACCAAAATTTGAGCATTACGTTTAAAGAAGAGAGGAAATTTAAAACAGCTTAAACTACAAAGAAATTAAGTTTCCATTAAGTAACATATAGATAAAATAGCTACAAGATGAAATTTAAGATACTGGAAATTCCAACATGTTGGGCACACTAAATCAACCAAAATTTAGACATAATGAAGGTTATAATGTTATAATGGAACATAAAAAGTTTTTCTGATTATAACCTAGAGTTTTCTTATTTTATTTCATCATCATTATGTTCCTAATTAATATATGATCCTCACTTGGTCATTAAGAGCAACATCATAGGCAAATGTTATGAGTCCCAAATTGGGAACCCTCACAAGTGGGGTGAGGTTTATAAGTTGAAGGGCTCTTCCTCCTAATAGGCTAAGCTTTTGGGATTGGACTCTCCCTTTGGGGTTGTGATCATTACAACAAGGTTCCTTTCACCATCATTTCTCTCTCTTTTCTTTTCATCAAATACCAACAATGGAACATGAATCTAATCTATCATTTTGGAGACCACAAACAGGATCAAAGGAAAACATGTATCCAAGTTGAAGGACATATTTGGATGGTAGATGTATTAATTATTGAAGAAGCCTCAAGGGTTCACGGTTCAAGTTGTTTCATAGGAACTGGAGTGATAGGATTTGTCAGTCCTAGGATCAATTTTTCCATGATTTAGGAGATACAGTGTTGTATTAACTAGTCCTAAATCATGCACAAAAAAGGGGGGAAACTCCAAATTGTGTCAAAAGTCTTATTAAAATCCAATTAGTTGACTTAATAGTACACGGATATGGGAAGAAAGGTTACATTACAATGTAATGGGTAATTCCCAGGTCATAAAATAATTTGTTCTTATGACGAGATTTTACAATTTCAATTTGTAAAAGATAAACATCACATGTTCCTTTTGTTCTGATCAATTATACTGACAAGAGGAGTAAACAAAAGTCTGTGACTTTATAGGTTTGTGTTTCTGCTAAATCATATGGTTTCCTCTCGGCAGGATATGGAATTTATATAAAAAGAAGAAACAAAGTAGCTTATAGTATGATGATGAGGAATAAGCACATCTATTGTATCCAATTGTAGTAGACATATGTGGTGTTGTTATTTGCACGATGGTTCATTGACCAACATTGTGATGTCTGTAAACATTGGGATGATTCCAAGAAACACATTCAGTTGAGACTAACATTGTTTCTACCTATTAACAATAGCAATGAGTATCTCATAAATATAGAAGAAGGATCGATGACAATCTTACCTAGCTTTACAAAATTTTCGAACCCTAGTTAAAACCTTCGTGCAACGCTAAACCTTCTTCGTCATAACAGCTCACTTGCGGGGAATGGCTACCGCTGTCGAAGTGCCTCTGTCCAAGGGTCTCCGTCGTATTGGTTTTTTTTAAACATTCCTTTTTTTCTCCAGAGGCTGTATAGTAGATCAGTTTTTTTTTTTTTTTTTTTTAATAGCAGATCAATTTTTATTAAATTAAAACGAAAGTAAATAACCCCAATATTATAGACCCATTATGATTAGAGTAAATTGGGTTAAGCTCATGAGATCGGTTCATTTAAAATTTTAAACTTGTTTTAGTGTGTATTTGGATTAGCTTTTAGAGAATAACTTCTGGAGAAAAAGTGGAGAATAGATTTTGAAGAATAGATTATAGGAAATCATGGTTGTGATAAAATAAGAGTTTTTGAATGTTGTGATCAGAATAACTTTTTTCATAGTCAAATTATTAAAAAGGACATTAAATTTTGTTATAATTACATATAAAGAATAACATTATATTTTATGTATTATTTAAGGGTTAATGTCCAAATTTAACAGCCAAGTTTTTTCTGAGGGACGTCCGGCACAAATAAATTTTGGAAGATGGAAAATAACAATGAACAATTAAAAAGAATGCAAATTTAACAAAACCGTTAAATTTAACCTAACGGGGTTAAATTATAAGAGAAGAAAATCCTTAACAGCATTAAAAATGATACATTTTAACCCATTATTTAATATTAAATTTCATAATTAATACCAAAAATAAAATAAATTTGTCTATATGTAATGTTAATTAATTTAACTAATTTTTTTAATATAATCAAATTAGATAAATATGTCTTATTAAGAATAAAAGGGAGTATTATAATTTTTAAATTCTAAAAAAAAAAGAGACAAAGAGAAAACGTTGAAATTCAAAAGAAAAAAAAAGATGAGAGAGAGTGTGACGTGAGATCCACAAACAGAAAAAAAACCAATGAAAGTAAGAGGGTGGGGCCCACAAAATGAAAAAAGTTAAAAAAAAAAGATTATGCCCAAACCATGGTTTTGGTGTCCAAAACCATGGTTTTGGGGTCAAAATAGATTATTTGAAAAAGTTTAATGTTTGAATGTTTTTTTTAAGAAAACCTAGGTTTGGGTAGAGCCGGGAATACGGGCCGGCCCGGCCCTTCACTGGCTCAGGCCTAAACGGGCTTAAACTCATTTTAATTCAAAATTTTTTTTTTCAAGTTTTACAATTTATTTATTATTTTGCTTTAAATTGAGATACATTATTTTTAAAACTCATAAATTTTTAGTTAAAATAATCATCTAATGTCCAAATTAGCCTATTTTTTAAAGTTTAAATTAATAAATCATTGTAGAAAATAAAATAAATCAAACCAATTAATAAGTATTTGCCTGTTATTAATACTCTATTAGGTACTTAGGTGTCTCTCATATTGATAATTTGATATAATGATATTATATTTATTAATTTATTTTTAAAAAATATTAAACGGGCCTAAAAGGGCCGGCCCTCATGTAGGGCTGGCCCTTTTAGGCCCGCTTCTCTTTTTAGCCTCTAAATCATAAGCCTGGCCCTTGAAGGGCTTGGGCCTAAACGGGCCGGCCCGACGGGCTCGACCCGAATTCCCGGCTCTAGGTTTAGGTCCAAAATAGTTTTTTTAAGTGAATCCAAACACCCTATAACTCTAGGATTGGACTTAAATAGGCCTAGTTAGTATTGCACGGTTATTTTTAAAATACTTAATTGTTATTTTTACAATACTTATGCTTGAGCTGGCTTCTCGAGGGAAAAATTTTGAACTCTAAAGGCCCGTTTGATATGTTGTAATTGATTTTGATGGAAATGGAAATAGATATGGAAATGGATATGTAGATAAAATGAGGTTTAAAAGTATATTTGGTATGTCATTGAAATTAGACTTAATTTTTATATCAAAGGTCCAAAATGCCCTCCTATTTTTTTAAAAAAAAAAAAAAATCCCAAAACAGCACATCAACCTATCTTCATCTTTACCGAAAACAACCTAGAAAAATAAATCTATTGACAATCTACCATTAACAGAATCAAGCATCTTCATCAATCTTCCACCAACATGCCAAGGTGATAAAAAAACATCACCAACATGTAGCAGAAACTTGGATCTGAGCAATCAAACAAAATCATGAATCAAGGATGAAAATCCCAAACCCAGATCTTGGAGTCTCGCAGTGTGCTGGTGGTTAGAGTGGGAAGCTTGTCGGCGGTTGGGGTTGAATGGCCAGAAGATCCTCACCACAAGAGGTGCCTTGATAGAGGCCACAGTCACCGTCATTCACCTAGAAGCGTGTCGGCTGTGGGTATCTTGAATTCATCGGTGGAGGTGCTGGTGGCATGTCGGCGGCAGCGGCGGCAGGTAGGGTGGAAGAAGGAAGGGTATGGTGGCCGGAAGAAGCACGTGAGTGGGGTGGGGGGTGTTGTGACTTGTGAAGAGGCTGAAGCAAAAAAGGAGGGTAATAGATGGAAATGTGTAGGTGGAATTGTAAATCTTAGCTTTTTGCATGGAAATCATTTTGATGGAATTGACTCATTTTGGCTTCCACATGGAATTGGAAAATTTTCCAATTCCATTGTACCAAACAAACCCTCCTATAGAATTGAGACCAAATTTCATTTCCATCCCCTCCAATTCCAGCAAGGCCCTTTTTGGTATGCGGAAGAGGTGGGAAGGGAATGAAAGATGGCAAGTTCTCTTGTTTGGTATATTATTAGCGTTCAATCTTCTTGAGAACTCAAGTTCTTGGGCCCACCAATCTTCCCTTAAAGGTGGGAAGATAAGATCCTACCAAAATTGGTGGGAACCCAAGTTTCCTCTATGAACCATGAAGCTTTCGAACATATTTACCCTCATAAAACATTTATTTTGCTCTTCTCCTGCTTCCTCAGAATCATCTAAAAGTGCTTGAAGCCAACACTGTTCGTCTCGACATAAGGTTGTTTCTCAGCTTCGTCACAAAAATATGACCTGACCATATATTGTTTAACTGTTCTTGTGATGTTGGTGGAGAACAAGGAGGGAGCCAAAGCTGTGCCAAAAGCTTGTGGTTTGCCATGGATCATTAGGATGTTGTAAACAATAACATGGAGGACAAAGAAAGAACATTATGTGGCAATTTTGATGTCAATGTACATGCTCGTCGGAGAAGCAATTGTGGGTGTTCTGGTGAAAGATTCGTCATTGATGTCGTAGCTTTACTAGCGAAACTTCTCTTAGGCCAAGATATAGTTTCCGTGTTTTACCATTCAAAAAACAGGGGATTTTTTGTGTGGTGAAATTAATGCTTCACCACTAAGCAAGCTTGTTGTGACTATCAATAGCCCACAAAAGTGCAACTACCCTGCTTTTGCATGTATACTCTGTTTACTAATCTAAAAAATAGGGATAAACAAAATTTAATGAAAGTTATTTTCTATAAGGTAAGAAAATATGATTACATTCAAATTTACACAATAAATTTGAATTTGATAAGAGAAGATTTTATCGAAATTTGTGTGGTTATTATGATTGTTAGATATAATTAGTTTTGATGATGTCAAATATAGATATCAAATATTAAGAGTAAAAATTTTGCACTATGTATTGCGGATACACTCGAGTGATGAAGCTTCACTTCTAGAATCAAGTCATTTGATAGTGATTAGATCAAGGTAAAACCTCAAAGATAAAATCACTCGAGTGATTGAGGAAATCACATGAGTGATTTTTGATCACTTGCGGGATACTTGCAAGTGATTTGAAAATCACTCAAGTAATAAGATATCACTCAATGATTTCAAGTCACACTCCAGTAATCACACTATCTCGGATTTTTTTGATATTCTTTCAAACTCATTTAAATCTTGATTATCTTGTTCCTACCATTGCTAATAATCACTAATTAAGTTTAGATGAGGATTATAGGTTATTAAACTTGAATTAGAGCTCAACCGACATTCAACTGACATCCAACAATCATATTCTAAGAAGGTCAACGGGATAGATTTTAATATATTAACAAAACACAATCTTTTATTATAATTTATTATTTTTGATTTAATTTTTTAAGCATTTAGTCCATATTATTTATGACTGCAACTTTTATTTTCCTACACTTAACAAAAATTAACATTTTTCCATTTCATTTTTAATAAATTACTTTTAAGGGTAAAATAGGTATTTCTCAATTCTTTTTCAACTACCAACCCTCATTTTTCTTCCCACCAAACAACCCATCTTTCCTTACCCTTCAAAATCTTCCCTTCCCCTTCAAAATCTTCCCTTCCTTCCCTTAAATTCCTTTCCCTTCTCAATTTTTTTTTTTACTAAACAGGCTCTAAGAATATCAAGTAAGGTGGATTCTAATAGGGTTACCAATGCCCATTAATTTTTTATAGTCTGAAAACATATAGAAAGCCTAACACATAAAAAATCACTTTATCTCTCCATTTTGTCCCTTCTTTCTACTTTCAAGTTTTCTTCAGTGCAACGACGGGTTCAAAAATGAACATGTGATCTTTTAAAGAATTGAATGGAGAGTAAATAGTTAAATGAAACTCATGCATTTAATTCATTAATTAAATAGTATAATATCTATTACTCAAAAAAATATGAGTGGCTGGTATTAACCCTAAACCCTAAAAATATGAGTCCATATATAGATGTTGTTCGACTGATAGATTTGATTATTTAAGGCTATCGATGTCTAGGAAAGGTTATTAAACCTAAACCGGCCACTGAACTAGTCTGGGTAGTGGGTCATAGGTCAATGTGTTATATCAGAGTCAAACTGGAGCTAACACGGGGCCAGACCAGTGAGAAAGTAAACTTGAACAATAATATTTTTTGGAATAGTTTTGGAATTTGATAATTTTCAAGTATTAAATGATAATAATTTGTAAACTTTAGAAATATGTAGAATTAGATATGAAATTTTGAAGTTAGGAAATTCTGAATAAATAATGAACTGTTCAAACTAGCTGGACTAAACTAGTTAGGTGACCGGTTTGTCGGTTTTGTGTCGAACCGGCCGATTCAATCCATTTCAATAACCATGTTGTCTATTTTGGCTCTTCTTATTAGGGTCTAAAAAGAAAGGTTTATAGAGAAGTGTGAACACCCTATTTTGTCTGGGTCCCACTCAAAAATACAAAAATAATTGATGATGATTGGTATCCAAATTGGCAATCATCATTGGAAGAAAAAAAGAAATAAAAAATGAAAATAATAAAAAAATAAGAAAATCCTCCTATTGATGATGATCGGTGTCCAAATTGGTGATCATCATTAAAAGGAAAAATAAATAAAAATAAAATAAATCCTCTCATTGATGATGATTGACATTGTCATTTATTAAGGGAAAATAATAAATAAAAAATGAAAAATAAAAATAGAAAAAATCTCATTTATGTTAATAGGTTTAAATTAGAAAATTACTTGTGGGGAAAAGATAAAAAAAATTTTAAAAACGAAAATTAAAATAAATCCCTTCGTTGATGATGATTGACATTTTCATTCATTAAAGGAAAATAATAAATAAAAAAAATGAAAAATAAAAAAGTCTCATTTATGTTGATAGATTTAAATTAGGAAATTACTTGTGGGGAGAATAATACAAAAAAAATCAAGAACGGAAAAAATCTTCACTAATGGTGATTAGGTCAAGCTAGGAAGTTTTATCAATTGAAAATACAAAAAAATATAAAAAACGAAAATTAAAAAAAACCTCCATTGATGGTGATTGGGTCAAGTTAGGTAGTTCTTAACATAAAATAAAAAAAAATCAAAAATGAAAATTCAAAAAAGAAGGAGCATTTATGAAGAAAACCTTACCTTGAGACTATAAATAGGGGAGTAAGGGTTGAAGCAAGACAAGAATTCTTGAGAGAAAGGAGGCAAGGTAAAAAGCTATTATTCTTTTACATAATTCTTCTAAAATATGGGGTTTTTCTCTCATGGGTGTAAGGGAGGATGGAGCTGATTGAGAATTTGTTTGTATTCTTTTCTTCCCTCTTCTATTAGGTGTCTATATATTTTCTTATGCCAATGAAATTGTCAATATGACAAGAGGCACAGACATATAAGATTCTTGCATCCACATATCATCTCACGTTCTCTTTCTTGCAATCAAACTTTTGCTTGTATTAATTTTTTTTGTGTCAGGGAAGGAGTACGTTTTTTTTCTTCATGTGATTACTTGGCTTCTTGATGGCATATCTAATGGTTTAACACATGATTTGAAGCATGGGTCTTAATGCTATGTTATATCATACATATTCCCATTATTCCTCTCTCTCAATTAGTTGTTTGGGCAATTGACCAAGATTATGTATTAAGAGTTGTATGTGCTTCCACTTTAAATTTTGTTCCCATATTTTCATAAAAAAGGGGATTCTTATACTTTGATGATACAATTTTTCTTGGCTTCCTCACTTTGTCTCTTTTGTAGCAAGACTTAAAGCATCGAAGGTACATACTCTCCCCACATATTTCTTGATCTTCTTGTCATTTTGAATTTTCTACTATGAATGATATGATGAGAATGCACTTCTTTTCTTCTTCTTTGCAAATAAAAATGTTTCAAAAAAAAGATTCTTTTCTTAAAGTAAATGAATTTGGTTTCATATGAGATAATGAAAAAAATGCCTTTCAAAAAAAGATAAAAAACACAAACCAAACAAAAAAATATTTTTCACAAATAAATTAAATAAACATTTTTTCTAAAAAACACCAATTAAGTGACACACATTTCTACCCCCAAACTACGTGGGCTTTGATCCCTCTAAAATGTACGTAGGCCCTAGGTTTTCATCCTAGGGTAAGTCCAATTTTGTAAATAAATATTTTTTTCTTATTTTCTTGTTGTAAATAAATGTTCTTTTTTTATAAATATATTTTTTATTATTGTAAATAAGTGTTCTTTTTTCCCCCCTTCTTTAGCTTTCATTTCATTTAGTTTTGTAAATATTCTTTTTTTTTATTTGGGTAATTATAATAAAGTTGAAGGCCATAATATTTTTAAATAATTAACTTAGGGTAACCATTCTTATAAATGGGTGTTGTGGGGTGCCTAACACCTTACCCATACACAATCGATTCCTAAGTCCTAAATGGTTTTTGTAGACCAGTTTCTATTTTTAAAAAGGTTTCCTAAATTATCCTTTTTCAAAAATTTTGGTGGCAGCTCTATGTTTTCCAAAGTTCGGGCGCCACAAGAAGTATGCTAGAAATGTAGATGCAAAACAAAATATGTATTGTGTTTGTTAGAATGGTGATCTAGTTTAGGGTTTTTTTCAAGGTAATTAAACCCGGACCGATCATTGAACTGGCCAGAGTATCAGGTCAAAGGTTAGTGGGTTAGACCGGAGTCAAACCGGAGCTAACCCGGGGCCAAACCGGTGAGAAATTGAAGATTTTAGGCTTATTAATATGAAATTCTAAGGAAAAATTAAAAAAAAATCTATTTTTTAGCTTACCACAAGCGCACGGGTTGTAAGTAATAATTTAGTGAGAAAACGAGTGTCGATCCATAAGGACTATGACAAAAGTGAGTTAATTATTATAACCATGTTCTTAAGTAGGTTGAATGAAATAATTTGAAATTGAGTATGTCAATTAAGCAATTTTGCTGAAAACAATAAGATAAAACAAGGGTAATTATAAAATTGATTCTACTTTAAGACTTAAAGGCTTAGGATTACATTTTCCCCATTATATTTCATGAAACTATGCAATTGATTCACTTATACTAGTTGTGTGAGTCCATATGCTAGTTAAAGATTATAAGATCATCAATCAAACTCTCTCAAGTCAAGATTGATTTTTAATTTTCATTAACAATATTCAATCTCTTGTCTATAATTAATGAAAACCATCTTTCCCAAAGCAATTCTTCATTAGACTATGCTAGGTTGTTATATATATATATATATATATATATTCTAACAACAAACCATCCATTTAATTGATAAATTTCAAATCTAACATAATTTTTCTCAAATTCTAAAATCAAAATAGCTCTCTTAAACATCATTCAATTGAACTAAACTAATAATGTGGTGATCAAGTACAAGATAATAATTAAGCATAAAGAAAAAACAACATGTATTCTCAACAACTAGCAAAAACAAGAAATATTGTAGTTTCAATCCAAACAATGAGTAGAAGTAATCCTAAATGAGAGTTTTAGCTACTCATGATTAATACAAACCAAAAATAGAACTTAAAAGTTATATCCCAGCAAAATAGGAAGAAGAGAGGGAAAAACAAAAAAGAAGTAAGGAAAACTGTTGAAGTTCTTCACAAATCTCTTCCAAAATCTCCAAGAACTCTCTCCCAAGTAGCCTCCTTGTGTTCTTGACCTCTCCCCTATATAAAATGACTCAGTTTCGGCACCCCTCTTAGGTTAAAAAGCCACCAGAATTGTCACTTTTTTTAAAACGCACAGTATCAGTATCGTAACTTCACTTTTGCTTTGTTATAGCAAACCTACAACGAATGCGGTCAGAAAGGCCTATTTTTGAGGTATTTTTGTTTTCGCACTGCTGTGACGAAGCAAAAGTGACTGGGAGCAGCTTCAAGCTACTTCTTTGATATTCCATTTTTACTTTTGTTCTTCTTTTCTCCTTTTTCAATGATCTATGTAGGCTTCTACTTCTTGTCCTCATCCTCCTACAAAGAGAAGAAGTTTGTGAGCTTTCCAATTTTCTTCAATTTAATATAAACCTCTATACATTTAACTCAAAATTTGCAAATTTTCAAAGTATTTCCATCATATCACATTTTCCTTCATATGTATAAAGTTTATGCACAATTTGAGTTCAAAACCAATAAATATATAAGAAAACTGTGATGAAATACAAGAATTTCTAGAGAATAACATCCACCCAAACCTGACTTTAATACCACTCATCATTTGGGGCCTAATAACATTCATATGTGGGACCCAACAATTCACCCCTATGTGCCTGTCGTCCTTGCTGGCTCATCGACTCAAACCTTGCTATGATACCATTGGTAGGATGCTGTGTACATCAACCCAAATCTGGCTTTGATACTACTCATCATCCAGCGCTTGATACCACTCAGATTAAACAAAAACATTTCCCCATTTTTGAAAAAAATAACAAAATGAAAGAAAAACTTATAGAGAGGCATATCAGCTCGAATAACACCTGACTCTGATACCATCCACTATTTAGCACCTGATAACACCCATATGTGGGACTTCATAATCTATTACTTAGTGGACCGGTGTCCTCACTCTCGAAATTGTCTACTTTGGACTTCATTATTCAAGCCTTTATAAAAGTAGTCATTTGTTCCACTCCTTAACCAATGTAAGATTCCACAATCCAACATTAAAGGCTAATGTCATCGCATGCACATTATCCCGAGTGTGGCTTTAATACAATCCAGTCTAGCTCTTGAAATTGTCTCCTATAGGCCCTATAACATAGCATGCGAAGTGGATTGAAACATACCATCAATATGATATCGCAATAATTAGTTAATTTTTATTTTAAATATTTTAATTTAAAAATTAGAATTTAAATATTTTACTTTTTTTGCATTAGCTTTACATATGACATGCCAATCGATGAGGCCAGTGAATTAGCAATAAAAATAATAACTTAGGTGGGTATTCATGACCGGCATACTAGAGGCACGCTTCCAAGTTTATAATAAATATTATTAAATATTTGTATAATTAAATTTTTTTCTTTTGCAATATTTTATTTAACACAACATGAAATTAGAACTTCAGAGAGTGAAAAAATTGACACAGGTATTGATTTCAAGGATACAGAAAGAGCTTGAAAGAAGTTGAAGGAGAGATGGTTAGATACTAAGGCTGCAACTAACCTTAACCAAGACTTAAAGAGATCCCAACGTTAAGTCGTAATACTTAATTAATCTGCTACCTAGGGTGTAGATCGACCAAAGTCTGACTCTGATATAGCTCATCATCCAACACCTGATACCACCCATATGTGGGACTTCACAATCCATCACTTAAAGCCCAACTTCCTCACTAGTACATTGGTCCGAACCTGACTCTGATACCACCAATATGACACAAGAAAATCCACTCAAACCTGACTCTGATACCACTCATCATCTTGCGCTTAATACCATCTATATATGGAACCTCCAAATCCACCCCTAGGTGTAATATCCTGGGTTTTAATCAAGGATTAGTAACTTCAAATGATGTAATTAATGTTAATTAAGCATATTTGAAGTATATGTTGTGCAATGTGAAAAGAAGGCAATTATTCATAATTTAATATGTATTGTACTAATCAGGGGCAAAACGGTAAATTTACCGATCGATTGGTCAGAGATTGGAGAGGAAACTCTTTAGTAATCATGATCAATGGTTGAGATTGAAAGATCATGGGGAGGAATTTTGTGCATGTGGATTTAGTTGAGATTATGGTGGGGAGAATGGGATGGTGACAAGTGGCTAAATGAGAGCCATTGGATGAGTCAAAGTTTCAAACTATTTTCTCTTCCCTCTCCACTCTTAGTCGGTTTTTGCATGGGAAGAAGGAAAGAATGATCATCATCTTCACCTACTCACTTTCTCTCTCCCTTTCCTCTATTTCCGGCGAACCAAGCAAGAAAGAGAAAGTAAGGGTTTGAATTTTGTTAAGGTAAATGATCTTATATGCTTAACTACCCTTCATTAATGTTGATCAAGAGGTCAAGAGCATTATTTCTATGATTTCAGAATTTCCATTGGTGGTGTTTGATTGTGGGATAAATCTGAAAGTTGGTAGAAGCAAGGTGTTGATTTCAGCAAGTTGAGGAGGTAGGTTTGTAATGCATTTTGATATATATGTCAAGGTGTTTGCCTAATCAACGAGAAATCTGGAAATTAGACCTAATTATGATGTTAAATGAGGGGTAGATTTTGATGAGAGTGTCACTGTTCATTTGGTCAGTTTTGACATTTGGGAGTGATTAGAAATTGATTGGAAGTTGAATAAGGGAATTTGTTAGAAGGAGGTTTTGAGTGGTTTGATGATTTAGAGAGAGAATGTGTTAAATGGGTTGAATTTGGGTTGTTTGTAGTTGCCAATGGGTTCCTTGTGTTGAAATAAGTGATAATGAGCCTTGACACAAGTTTAAGAACCATTGGAGTTCATTTGGTGGATTTTGGGAAAAGTTTACCAGTTGTTGCGTTCTGGTTTCTGGTGTGATTTCTCGAGTGAGGGAAGAACTCAATCGAGCACAGGATGAACGTGCTCGAGTGAGCATGTTTGTGCTCGAGTGAGGGTGCATAAATGCATTGCGGGTGAGCGTTTCAGATGTTCACTCGCGGGTGAATGCCAAGAGTGCGCCTGGCACTCGCGAGCATTGGGGGATCACTCGCGAGCACTGGGGTTGTGCTCGAGTGAATCTGTTGCCTGGGCGTTGGGGTGCTCTCGGGCAGACACTCGCTGCCTTGTGCTCGCGAGCACTGAGGGTCAGTGCTCGAGCACAGGCGTTTGTGCTCGAGTGAAGGTGGAAGAAGATGTTGAGAGATGCTCTCGGGTTGTCACTCGCAGGCCTCACTTCCGTGGTGCTCGAGTGTGCTCGGGGTCTCTGCTCGAGCACGGCCTCTTGTGCTCGAGCGAGAGTGTAGGTTTGTTGCGGGAGTTGCTCTCGGGCAAGCACTTCCTGCGTCTCACTCGCAGGTGCTCGGGTGAAAATGGGAGTTGTGCTCGAGCACGGTCTTCTGTGCTCGAGTGTGGGGTGCGAGTGAGGGGTCAAAATCGGTGTGTAGCTTTCCAAAGAGGGATTTTTGGGGATAGTTATCCCAACCCTTTAGGCATATGTTTAGGCATTTAATGGCCATCTAAAGAGTCCAAATGAATACCAACTTAAAGTGTTATGGAAGTAAGAATTTGGAAAAGGAAATTAACCAAATGTCCCTATTTTGAATATAGGATTTGACATCTGCTATCCTCGTGAGCCCACTGTGCCCAGAGACATCAGGAAGGGATCAGGTAGTGACTTTTCTTTCGTACCATATGTGATGCATTGTATGTGTGTATTATCATTGATTTGTGATAAGTTCGTGTGTTGCGACTTATGTGGATATGTGTAAGCACCGTCAGTCCAATAGTCCCTGAGTAGCTAACAACGGTTCGGGTGAAGGCAGTGTGCCTTCCCGGCGGAGAAAGGGGATGAGGATGAGGTGTGATTATGTGATATGTGGGCCGAAAGGCTGATTATGAGCCGAAAGGCTATCTGTGAGGCCGACGGGCCATTTGTGAAGCCGGATAGCTATGTGCTATAAGGCTACGTTGATGCACTGCCACGCCAATAGTCCCTGAGTAGCTAACAACGGTTCGGGTTAGGGCGGTGTGCCTTCCCGGCGGAGAAAGGGGATGAGGGTGGAGTGTGATATGTGCTGCTGCTGTATGATGATTTGCTTACATGCTGTGTGCTTATATGTGGTATAATTGTTTAGTTACTACTGGGATTCTTTTGAATCTCATTCTTTCCTTTGAACTAACCTTTCAGACAGGGCGACTGGCTCCAAGGAGAAGCGCGTGACCCGGAGCGGGTAGAGTTTTCCTAGGGACATTAGTATGGTTTTGGTTGGTTATTCATTCTGGATAGGGATTACTGTATTATGTTAAGATGTATATAGTCTGAATACTTGGTTTTGTAATTCCCTAATCAGGATTTGAAATTCTATATATGTAGCTAAACCCGGGGGTTGCCGGGATTGTGGTTATACACTCTGTCATACGTAAATGTAGATAAACTGCACAGGTGATTATATTCGATAATTGAACTTGAGACCGGAGGAGGAATGAAGTTTTGAAAATTTGTGAAGTCCCTACTACTAAAGGGAATTTTAAATGAGTTTTAAACTATTCGACGGTCTCTAATCTAATTTAATTACATAATATCGAATTATAATTACGTGATTAAAGGCAGGGTGTTACACTAGGGGCCATTGTCCTCCTTGGTACATTGACTCAAACCTTGCTATGATAACAACTAGTAGGATGCTGTGCACATCAACCCAAATCTGACTCCAATACCACTCATTATCCTGATACCACACAGATTGGAAAAAATATGTCCTCATTCTTCAAAAAACATCAAAATGCAAGAAAAGCTTATAGAGTGCCATATCTGCAATGTAGATGCAAAAGTTATTACCTTTTTGTGAGTATGAATTATGATTGAATTTTTTGTTGGATAGTAATAGTATTAAATCAAGAATATGTTATGACATCTTAACATAACTTGTACAAACAATATTGTCAAACAAATTACATGGAAAAAAAATTCAAAACACATTTATTGTAATATTATAAATTTATGAATTAATGAGTTATGAATAATGTATATTCCATACCGTGAATAAGAGCACTAGTTAATTGACAGAATATCACGAGCTCACTAGTTAATTGAAAAAAAAATGTCACAAGCTTTCACAATAATAAATGGCTTTTTAATTTTTCAATACATATGTTTGACCAACATATTTTTACTTGAATAAACCTGATGGTTATAATCAATTTTCTAATCACATTTTAATACTTAAATTTATTAAGATAATTATAAACTTTTATATATAAATAAATAATGAAGTGAGCAAAATGATGGATTAGTTAAGACCTAAATTGAAGACACCTACATCCTCCCCATCCCTATTATCATCCTATATGAGTTTAGAATTGTGAGATTAGAATATGGGTACCCCACTTAACACATCTAAACAATTTTGATATGAAAAATCAATAGACATGATTTTTTATTTGAAATTAAAAAAAATGTATGGGAAGCTATAATAACCATAAAGAGAAAAATTAGAGATTAGATAATTATCTATATAAAATCTGTTTAGTGTTAAAAGTATTAGGGAAGTTTAAATTTAAATATATGGTAATTATATTTACTTGAAAATTTATTAAGTTACTATATGTTTAAAAAGATTTAGTATTTAAATTTTTATAATAGAATAAATATTTCAATTTATCAGGTTCAAATTTTTAGTTTTAGATTTTAAAAATAAACAAGGAAGTTATGACAACATAATTACAGGAAATGGCCACAGATCTCAAGAAGGTATTTAAAAACTTACTAGAATTTTTAAAAGTTTTTGATATTTACAAATTGTTAAGTAAAATTTGGGATTTAGCATTAAAGGTAAATCAGTAAATAAATTTTATTTGTATATAATTTTGAATTAAAAAAATATATTTTTAGAATTCTTTTTAGAATTTTCGTAACAGTATTAACGACTTGGACTTAAGTATATATTTCTAAAATAGAGGGGATGTTTGCGTAATTAAGGTAAAACAGGAGGATGATTATAGTATTTTACTATAATAATCATAATAATAATATGTTAAATAATTTAATTTATCTAGTATGGGGTGTAACACCCCGATTTTCGATTAAGGGCTAATGGCATTGAGATTGATTATTAAATTTTGTAATTAAATATTTTGGGAGAAATATGATGTGAATTTGGTTTAAATGTGTGTGGTATTAGAGATCAAGGGATGAGATGTTACCAAGTGGCATTATGGTGGACCATAGGATGAGGCATAAGAGACAAAAACCACTTTTTTCTCTCTCCTATCTCTCCTATGCGTTTTTTGGAGGCATGGGCAAGGGAAAATTGTACTTCATTCATCATCATTCCCCATCCCTTCCATCTCTCACGTTCTCTCTCTCCCATCTCTCTCATTCTTGCTCTCTCTCTCTCTCGTCAACCATGGAAGGTGAAAGGAGGAGGAAGAAAGCTTGAAAAAGGTAAGGAAAATGATCTCTATTGCTCAAACTCCCTTCATTAAAGTTGATCCTTGAGTTAAGAGCTACATTTCTATGGTTGTAGCTTGTCCATTGGTTGTGGTTGGTGATCACACGAAATTTTGGAAAGTAGTGAATCAAGAACTCACTTTGGAGAAGTTGATAAGGTGAGTGAGACCTATCTATCTATATAAGTTTCATACCATTTGAAATAGTTTGAATTTTCTGGAATTTTGGACCCATTTTCGAAAATGAGGGCCATTGGGAGTTTGGTATGTGTTTGATATGGAATTTGTATGTTTGGAATGCATTTTGGATAGATAGAATTGATTGGGTTTGAAATTGTTAGGTTTGGAGATTTTGAGAGTTTGGTGTTTAATGTTACCCAAAACCAAAGCATCATAATGGAATAGGATTTTGGTGATTTTGACATTTCCATTGGATTCCTTGAGTGATTTTGTGTGGAAATAAGCTTGGTTGTTGATTTTGGATTCATTTGGATCACTTGGGAAAAGTTGGAAATTTGTCTTGTTTGAACTCTGTTTTTCGCTGTCAGTTTGAATGAGCGTTTTAAATGACCAAATGGTGTTGGAAAATTATGAAACTTTCCAATCTTAAAGTTCACATCCTAAGCTTCAAAATGGACATATATTTTGTGTCATTTCGTTTAGTATTCTGTGAGATATGGTTGTCCAAAGTTTGGGATTGAAACAGAACTCTGTTTTGGAGTAGTGTTTAGTTTTTGGTGATTCTGTATTTGTGTAGTGATTTCCAGTGATGGGCTATATTTTTCCTTGAAAGAGGACTTATATACCTTTCATTTGGCTTTGGAATCACTCCGTTTCGATTTTTCTACAATTAGTTATGGTTTTTCGAAGTTCAGCCAAGAGTCAGGAAATTTCTTGGCCGCGGCCCATGGGTGGCTGGCCGCGGCCAGCGGCCTTCTGACCATATTTTGGCCGCGGCCAACCCCTGTGTTTCAGCACGTTGTGTTTTCGAAAAGTGACCTTCAACCTATTGTTTCCCAACCTTTTAGGGCTTTTATTAGAGGCATTTGTGGCCTCTTAAGAGTCCTAAATGATAACCAACTTAGTGTATTATGGAAATAAGTGGTTGGAAGAGAGATTGATCAATTGTCCCTAATTTGGTATAGTATTTAATATCTGCCGAACGCGTGAGCCCATTGTGCCAAAGATTGTCAGGAAAGATTCAGGTAATGACTCCTCTCTTATACTTTATGTAAATGTATTGTATGTTTGTCTGTCATTCATTGTGTGGATGCTGCTGCTACTGCTTTGTGATACCTTGTGCATTGAGATACCTTGTGGAGTTTAGTGATACATTGTGCTTTGAGATGCTTTGTGGTGCTTTGTGCTTCGTGTTGCTGCTACATAGTGTTCACCGCGAAAGTGGGCGTTGTGCATAGTGATTACAGCGAAAGCTGGCATAGTGCACTGTGATTACATCCGGGAGTGCTGTCGTATGTGGCGCAAGCCAGAGATCATTGTAAAGCTGCTGAACGTGATGAACATACATGCTTTATGTTTATATATTGTATGAGTGACTTGTTGCTACTGGGATTCTTTAGAATCTCACTCTTTCCATATGACTAACCTTTTCAGACAGGGCAAGTGGCTCGAAGGAGAAGGGACCCACTTGGAGTGGTTAGGATCTCTTAGGGACATTCAGGATTTTGGGATTGTTGGTTATCTAATGTAGATTTGGGATTACTGTATATAAATTGTTCATAGTGAATTTTTGATTTGTAATCCCCATTGGGAAAATAGTAAACCCATTCGATATATAGAGTAACCCGGGGTTTATCGGGATTTTAGTTTCCGCACTCTGATATTTCTTATGTGATTTGATTTCTCAAGTAGTTATATCCGCACGTGAATGTGAGACCCGGAATTATTACGTTTTGAATTGATTTTGAAATACCTCATCCCGAGTTGAGGGATTATAAATTGTTGATTTCATTTTATTGGTCTCTATTTCACTTAAATTTCGAAATCCGGATGTGATTACCGTGAGGGGGTGACATGGGGCATTGCCATGTGGCATGCATGTGGGCTTAAGATGTGTCACACAGCAAACCTAACGGCCTCCCTCCTATTATAAAAGTAATAGATAATAGATAGATAGATAACGACTTTATTCTTATTTTCAAATTTTCATTCCATTTTCTCTTATTCCCTAAAAATGTATCCTTGTATCTAGAGCCATCAAAACGGGTCCAACCTGCGGGTTGGTAAAATGCCAACCCGTGAAAGTGCGGGCCGCATGGGCCCGACCCACGTGGCCCGCGGGTTGGCGGGCAAATTTTTTATATATATATATATAATAATTTCATAATATTTATAAGTTGTCCACTCCTATCTTGATACTTCCCAATTCAAAGAGAAAAAATCTTAGCCTCTTCCCTTCTTTTTTAAACAAAATTATTATATTTTAGTTGTTTGAGGATGAGTTTATATTTTACTTATAAACTTTGATAAATTTAATAATTTTATCTCTTAAATTGTGAATTATGTTTTTAAATTTTTATAAGAGGAATGATTGATGCTAGAAAAATAAATTTAATAATTCACATATGTGTGTCTCGTATTTTTGACTACCTTCAAAAAAATAGGATTTTTTTTTTAAAAAAATATGCGGGCCCGCGGGCTGGCCCGCAACCCGCACACTGCGGGTTAGGGTTGGCAAAATGCCAACCCGCAAAAGTGCGGGCCGCACTGGCCCGACCCGCGGGTTGGTGCGGCCCAGCCCGCAACCCGCGGGCTGGCCCGTTTTGACAGCTCTACTTGTATCATAGAAGACTTGAGCACCGCGTAAGAGGATTGCAAGTAACGTTCTTTTTTCTTGGGACTTAGCAACCAAGTTTATGTTTAGAAATCATTCTCGATCAATATCATTGTATAATAATATAACTTGCATCAAATTTCCAATACAAATGACCAAATTGAAGGTTTTGTTCGTTCAGCAAGCTCTGAAACTTTGATTTCAAAAGCACTTTTTTTGTAAATCAAGATAAAATTCCTCTCACATGCTTACATTGTAAATTGTAAAAGCTATGTTTGGTTTGCTAGGGAAAAAAAGCTAAAAATAAAGAGAATTGAACCAAGATTTTGGCTTCAAATCAGTTTTATTTTAGGAAAATTCACTTTGAGGTCAAAAAAATGTAATCACTAAAAAATCTTGCAACTAGCCGGCAACATATAAAGATAAATTCTAGTATAAGAAATAACAACAAGTCTATATTACTCAAAATAAAAAAATGGCCGCATATAAAAAATAAAGGGATTGACCATCTTTATTCCAAAATAAAGAGTTAATACAATGTTTTTTTTTTACTGAAAAATGTTAATATAATATTTGGTTATTATAATTTATTCTCATTTTAATTTTAATTCTTGCAGTTTTAAATTATAGGTTTTGGTCCTTTCTATAAGCAAAATGGTCTAGGTCATTGTTAAATTACAATATCGGAAAGAAACCCGAGAGACCAAAATTTATTATTTAAAACTATATGGACTAAAACTAAAATAAGAGCAACTATAATAACTAAATATTATGTTAACTTAAAATAAATTACAAAATTACACAAATTTTCTGATTTTTGGATGCTTCTCCTCCTCATTTTTGTGCCTGCGGGCTAGTTTGTTGGCAGCATCAACAAAATCGCATCTTCCATTTTTTCCTTTGATAAGGAATGTTTATGTGATTCTTATCCCAACATAATTGAAGACTTTCTAAAAACATCCAAGAGCATAATTAGCAGTGATATTGGATCGATAGTCGATCCTTTCTAAAAATCCCTTTTTCTCATTGCCTTTTTTATGTAAAACTTCTCGTTGCCCTTTTTGTTTCGCATAACGCCTTTGTATGTAGCAATTCTTCTATCGTTGATAAAACCATCAACATCAAGTCTAACTCAGCTAGTTTGAGGAGGAATCCATTTTAAGTGCAAGATTGTGTTAATTTTAAGTGAAAATGTTCATATGTGACTTGAGCTTAGTGTAACCCCGCATTATAAATGGCGTAATTATGGTTCAATCATGTGTCATAATTTAAATAAGAGATCGAGAACAATTTAAAACTCTTCAAGACTTTTTCCAAAACCTATACAATACGATCTCTATTCACTTTTCCAATATATTTTGCCTATGCAGTTCGGTTTCAATTCACAAATATCAGAGTGTAAACAAAATTCGCGACCAAACTCAGGTTTCATCCATTTACTAAAGGATTTAAGGGGCATAATCGCCCCTTTACTAAAAAAATATGATAACCACAACAAAATCAAAATCCCTAGTTGGGAGCACTAGCCGCCCTTCGTCATTTGTTTCTCTTTTGACCCGCTTGCCCTGACTATAGGTTAGTCAATGGAAAGAGTGAGATTCGAATGAATCTCAGTACTAACAATTCACTCATATAATATATAACAACATAACATGTAAGCGAATCACAATACAACATCCACAGCAGCATTCAGTCATGACTAATATCACAAACATGACAAGCATGACAATCATCACAGCATTTGGTACAACATTCACAGCAGCATTCAATCATGACAATAATCACCTACATGGTATGCATGACAATCATAACAGTCGTCATATACATCACAATGCATAGTATTAGTGAAGTTCACTACAATTCGTGGCAGTCGTTACATACACTTCTGTGACATTTGTCACATTCAAAGCCACGACATTTGTCACGACTCAATCATTACATTCAATGATACGCACAAACATACAATGTATTATATATGATATAAGAGAAAGAGTCGCTACCTTGTTCTTTCCTCTCGTGCTCTGACATCGGTTTACCACGTGCAAGGAAAATATCAAATCCTATAAATCATAAGCAAGGACAACGAGTTATTGCCTATTTCAACTTCTTAAATGACTTTACGACACTTAGGGTTGGTTATCATTTGGGTCCTTTAGGTGGCTATGAGAAGTTCAAACAAAAGCTTAAAGGGTTGGGAAGAACTAGACCAAAAACCACCTTTCAAAAGTGCAAAATGCTGATTTTTGGGAGTTGGCCGCGGCAAAAAATAGGTCAGAAACTTTTGGGCCGCGGCCAATAATCCTCTGGCCACCGCTAAGAAAAATCTTGTTTCTTAGCTAAACTTCAAAAAATCATAACTAATTCTAAAAAAATTTAAATGAAATGATTTTAAAGCCTATGAAAAGCTATTTAAGTCCTCTATAGAGCAAAAATATGAACCACTACCAGCCACTACCACAAAAATACAGAATTCAACAAATCTCCTTGCTGTTTCAAAATTGATCTCAGTTTCAACCTCAAACTTTAGAAATTCATAACTCCCAACATACACATCAAAATGACCATCATGATATATCAATTTAAAGCTTAACATGTCTACTATTAGATTGGAAACTTTAAAAATTTTTTAACACCATTTACTCATTCAAAACTTCTATGCAAACCGACTGCCCTGGAAAGAGTTTTCATTTGACAAAATTTCCAATTTTTCAACATATGTTTCTAGTGGTCCAATTTTCACAATTAACACTATTCCCCAACAATTTTTCACAAGAAATTCAATGGAAACACTAAAACAACCAAATTCTCACTCCATCTATATGTTCTGTTTTGCGGCTACCATTAACACAAAACCCAAAAACTCTAAATTTCACATTCAAGGTTCAATTCAATTCTATTTATCCACAACTCAACACAAGGCACCATTTTAACCATCAAAACATCACAGCCTCTCAAAACACCAATTCACACAAAAATGAGCAAAAATTCCAGAAATTAAAGTCTCAATCAATAACCACCATTTACATGCAAAAAGGTTGTACCTTTATCACTTTCTCTAACTTGTTCCTTGCTTCACCAAACTCTAGTTTTTCTTGAGTTCATCTAACACCACCACTTAAAAATCTAAAACCATACAATTAAAGCTCTCAACAAAAAGAACTAGATTAAAAGAAGAGGGTTTGAGCTATAGAAGTCATCTTCAAGGTCAAATCTTAAATAGAAGGATTGGATTTACCATGGTTTTCTTTCTCTTTCTTCTTCCTTGTGACAGCCGGAATAGAGAGAGCAAGAGAGAGAAAGGATAAGATGATGAAATGATCAAATTTCCATCCTTCCCATGCCTTTAATTGGAAATACAAGGAGAGAGGGAAGATAAATCGATAAATAATGCTCATTTGACTTTTCCAACTCCTCTCCTTTCATCCAAATCTTGCCACTTGTCAAAAATCTCATGGCTTACCATAAAGCATGTAACTACATAGTTACTCAAACCAATTCTATTAGCCATTTAGTCATACTTCTCATTTCTTTAGCTAGTAATTAATTTCTTTATCAGTTGTTGACTAATTGGCCGGTAGATTTTATTCTTTTTGTTTTGCCCCTGACTATGGAAAATTCACTTGAGTTGCCACTTGCCATATGATTTAATTCCTTTTTCTCCTTCCATGCACCATTCCCCTTCTATTTTAGTCCAATAATAACTTTGCTACATAATTAAACTAAAATACAGGGTTTAGACATTTTCTACTGCTAATTCGGTCATAACACATACTTTACTTCCCAAAAGCATTCATCAAACATTCTTTATAGTCTCATATGAGGTCATTAGCCCTTAAACAGAATTTGGGGCATTACACTTAGAGTCTTCAATAATTTTATGTGTAAGAAAAGGCTATATTTCCCTCTTGCATGTTCTCAATCTTTTGAATAAAGTTGATTGCATGTTTTTTTATCATGTGAATTAGAGAAGCCAATATTAACAATATAAAGTTATAAACTGGATTAAATCTATGACCTCCTGACATCAGTACCACTAGCTATACCACAAAATCATTAGCTGCATGTAAATTTTCATAATCACAAGCAGAGAGTTTTCTAGGGAATACCGCCTCAAGTTTTATTATTAGGCAATCTTCATCTAAGCGACAATGGCAATAATACAAAGCATGTTAATTCTCAGTGGAGTAATCTCAGAAATATACAGAATATACAGGTAACTCTTACCTTCATGTATATTTTTTTTAAAAAAATGGATTTCTACGTGTTTTCTCTACTAGAGGCATATAGAAAGGTGCAATATTGAGAGAAGATGAGTAAGAAAGCTAGAGAGAGAAAGGGTGTGCCAACGGGGAACGGTCGGAATTAAACGAGATCTCTGGTGGTTTTCCATCTTCTGAAAGAAAAGAAGAGTCAAAGGAACAAGAAGATTCAATTGTAAGACCATCAAGAAAATGCATGAGATTAATCTAACAGAAAAAGATGATATATAGAGGAACTAGATGGATATTGACTGAAACAATGAAAAAATAGAGGCACCAAATGTTAGTCTGAGCAGGCAAGAGTTACAGAAAGTGTAGATATCCTATAAGGCTGAACTTATATCCAGAGAGGAAAATGTGGAGAATAAAAGTTTTGATGATCAAATGCAGGAGTGGCTACGTGAAGAGATCGAAACAGCCCCAGCTCTTTCGAAAGAGGAAAAAATCTTCTTAATACTCTGCCCAAGTTACATATGCTAGATGAAAGATTAAAAGAACTTTGTAGACTATGGAAAGATGCTCTAAGAGTTACTGTGTTGGGTAAAAATATAAACTTAGAGATGATGAAGGACATGATAGCTTGGTATCTCAGAACAAGGAAATTTGAGCTAATTGATCTTCCAAATAACTACTATGGTTACCGTTCTGATGTTCGTGAACTGTGTAGGAGATTACTATTTAATGGCCCATGGCTTATTCAGGGGCATTATCTTACTGTTCAAATGTGGAACCCAAACTTTAATCCATATTGTAATCATATCAGCAAAGTTGCTATATAGGTTAGGGTCCCAACACTACCTCTACATTGTTACTTGACTGACTGCATGTGGGAATTGGGAAACTTGATTAATAAAACTCTCAAGGTAGATATTCACACCTTAGCTCAAGGTAATAATGCTAGTACCATGGTAAAAAGAGGTAAATTCAATAGGATTAGCATTAAAGTCAACCTAAATAAGCAGCTCCAATCTAGGTTTGTCTCAATATCTAGAATATTCACAATGGAGTATGAAGGCTTAGATGTCATTTGTTTCAAATGCGAACTATATGGTCATAACTAAGAAGCTTGTTCCTTAGATACTATACAGAAAAGTAGTTCACAATCAGAAAATGTAAGCTTGGCCTAAACAACGGGAACTTAAAATCAGACGATGAGAATGCAGGAATGGAACTTACCGGCAGCAAACACACCAGAGAAAAATCAACTAGTTAGTATGTCGAGGGCCTCCTCTGAAGAACAGTGCGACACTTAGATAAAGGCGACTAGAACCTTCATGCAAAGACCATTGAGAACCTAGTTAGATAGGAAGTAAGGATATAAAGGAGCAGAGGGAAGCAAGTCGAAGGAGAAGAACGTTAGACCTGGAACTAGATTTGATGCTCTGCAGGAAGATAAAATAGCCGCTAAACCAGAAAATCCGCAGAAGGCTTATACGAACAAGGCAGTTTTGAAAGAATGGAGAAGGAAAGCAGATGGGGAAGTAGCATCCAAAGAGGCAACCAAGATGGGACATTTAAGAAAGACGCAGGCAGAGCAAGCAGGTGAAAAAGAAGGGAAAATCACTCCTAGGTCCCAAGCAAGGAAGATAATATCAGAAAGGTCCCTGGGTACAACCCCCAAAGCGCGCATTCACAACCTGATGAGTGCGTTTTTACAACCTCGAGGGACCTTTCTGATATTATCTTTCTTGCTTGGGACCTCAGAGTGATTTTCCTGAAAAAGAAAGAGATAAAGTACAAAAAACTATGAGCAGCCTAAAACCCAAGGAGATGGATCTGATGGTAGGGATAATGGAAGTAGAAAAAGACGTTTTGGAGTTTGACTTGGAAGAGGGAGAGAATCGGTTAAATAAGGAAAAGAATGGAATTGAACAGGGGCAGGAAGCATTTGAAAGTGGGTCAAAGATAATTGGAGGCCCAATATGAGGACCAAGGGGCAATGGTTTAAAAACAAATAAAAGGGTCTAAACAATTCATCCAAAACTCAAGACGCTGGATTTTAAAAGAAAGAATAGGCCTACCAATCGAACACACAATATAGTGTTTGGATCTATCTCTCATGCTAAGCCTCTTAACTTGGATCCGAGAAATGAAGGGGGCTAGTTTGGTTTCTATTAAGGACCATTCTCAACATGCTTGTACAAATGAAGAAAATAATACTCTGGAAATAAGGCCCTCCCTATTAACTATTTAGAGAAAATGTGAGTTTACAGAACCTTCTATCAGATAAGCCAGACAATCCGGTTAATCAAGGGAAAGATATTGAAATGATAGAAGATATGAGAGCCCCTATTTAGCAGAAAATGAACCAGTTGAAGGAGATGGAGGATGTTGAGGGAGACGTAGTTATGCTCCAAACTGCATGACTATATCATCCTGATGAGGTTTGGTCTTTTCTCTCGTGTTTTTATGTTATCTATGAATTTTCTAGTTTGGAATTATGGTGATGCGGCTGTAAGAACCTTTTCAAGGCGAGTCATAGATTTAACCATAAATAGAGGTGTTGATCTTATTATTCTCTTGGAGATGCGTGTGAGTAGTTTGAAAGCTGAAAAAGTGGGTAAGAGATTGGGTTTTTCAAAATGGATAAGAGTAAAAGCAACTGGGTATGAGGGAGGCATTTAAGTGCTTTGGAATTATGACAGTGTGAATGTCATGTATTCATCCTCTTTTACTTAGTATGTACATGTACGTGTTAAAATTGTTGATAGTAATAAAGAGTTTTGGCTCACTGGTGTATATGCAGAACCTTCCCGTGTTAAACGATAGGCCATTTGGAATGACCTTGTTCTGCTCAGTGATACTATTAGAGAACCTTGGTTTGTGATTGGAGATTTTAATACCTATTTATCTGTTTCAGATAAAAAGGGGGGTCGTAGCCCAATTTTCAAGTTATGTGACGATTTATGGAGTGCATTAATCAATCTTCTTTAATCAAGGTTAATTATGTGGGCGAGATATTTACTTGGGAAAGGAACTTTTTGAAGGAACGTATTGACTGGGGATTTGCAAATGTTCAATGGAATATGCTATTTCCTTTGACCAAAATCCATCATCTAAGTAAATTTGGGTCAGACCATAGACTTCTTCTTGTTAAGTGCCAGCCTGAAAGAGCTTTTAGAAATCCAAAGGTCCATTTTCGGTGTCAAGTGGCATGGCTCTTAGAAGAGGGTTTTTCTGATGTTGTAAGAGAAAGTTGAATCTCAAGGAATTAGCAGGAGAAGATTGCAGCTTTTACGGAAGAAGGCAAGAAATTGGAACAATGTTAAAGTAGGGAATATTTAGGAGAAGAAACAAAAGCTTATTCACATGATTGAAGGGATTGAACGAGCAAGATCTAGAAGAGATAGTCAGCAACTTCTGCAGGCTGAGCAGGAATTACAGAAGGAATACAATAAAGCTCTAGCTCAAGAGGAATTGTCATGGTTTCAGAAATCGCGCTGTAATTGGTTAAGATGGGGTGACTAGAACACAAAATGTTTTCATGACTCAAGCCATAATTAGAAGAAGAAGGAATCGGATTATGGGACTAAAGAGTTCAAGTGAGGAGTGGATTTTTTAGCAGAATGAGCTAAGAAGAATGGCTTTGTACAAAGATCTTTTTAATAGTGACTTCAACTTTTTCTAACCCTCCAGGACAATTAATGGTTTACCTATCCTATCTTCTAAGGAATTGGGGAGACTAAGAGCATGTGTAACAGAAGAGGAGATTAAGGAAGCAATTTTCGATATTGGAGCTTTCACAGCGCCCAACCCTAATGGCATTCAGGCCTTTTTTTATCATGAATACTGGAGTATTATCTAAGGTTCTGTGATTTATTTAGTGAAAGATATTTTTAACAATACCTCAAGTGTTAAAAGTATCAACCATATCAACCTTGTTCTTATTCCAAAGATTGAGAAGCCAGAGTCAATAAGAAATTTTAGACTTATTTCTCTCTGTAATGTTAACTACAAAATTGTCACGAAGGTCATTAGCCACAAACTCAAGTCAATTATAGATAAGGTGGTTGGGCATCATCAAAGCAGTTTTATTGCAGGAAGGCAAAGTAACGACAATATCATTATAGCTCGGGAAGTCATTCACTCTATGCGAAATAAGAAGGGAACCAATGGCTGGCTGGCAGTAAAGGTGGATCTTGAAAAGGCACATGACCGCTTAGAGTGGCCGTTCATTCTTGACACTCTCAAGACTATTGGTTTGGAAGACAAACTGTGTGAAGTAATTATGGGTTACATCACCAATTCCTCCTTTCAAGTACTATGGAATGGAGAACCTACAACACCTTTACTCCATCTAGAAGTATTTGCAAAGGTGATCCCATATCTCCATATATTTTCACTCAATGCATGGAGAGATTAAGTCATATCATACAAGATGTTGTAGATGAGGGTGATTGGAAGACTATTCAATTGAACTCTAGAGGTCCCAAGTTATCTCATCTTTTCTTTAATGATGACCTTGTTCTCTTTGGTAAAGTTTCCGACTACCAGATTGATGTCAGGTTAGACTATATTGAGAATTTTTTTGGTATGTCTAGTTAGAAGATGAATCGAGACAATGCAAAAGTATTTTTCTAAAAAACGTTCATTTTAACAGAGCTTTGAGTATGAGCCAGAGGTTAGGTGTTGGGCTTACAAGGGATTTGTGTAAGTACATAGGGATCTCGCTCCTCCATAAAAGGGCATACTATGTGACTTACTCCTCGGTTATTGAAAAATGTCAGAAACGTCTATCGGGTTAGAAAAGTAAATGTCTAAACATGGTTGGTAGAACTACACTAGTTAAGGCTGTTTTATCTGCAATGCCTTCTTATCACATGCAAACCATGCTTCTTCCTATAGGCGTGATAAATGACCTAGAAAGTAAGAATAGGAACTTTCTGTGGGGTGAACAAGATGGCTTAAGAAAGACTCACTTGGTAGCTTGGGAGGTTATCTCGAGGGATAGAAAGCAAGGAGGGTTGGGGATCAGAAATCTCAGAAACCAAAATAAAGCCTTCTTGATGAAATTCTATTGGGGACTAATTTGCAATCCAAATGCATTGTGGGTCAAGGTTCTTGGATTCAAATATAATTGTGATGGTCGACTTTTACCAGAAGTAGAGAAGAAGATATCTTCTTCCCTTACTTGGAAGGGAATTTGTGCAGTTTGGGATCACTTTAGAAGAAGTTTGGGAAAAAGGACTGGAGATGGGAAGAATACTTTGTTCTGGTTTGAGAATTGGCCAAATATCAATACTCCTCTAATTGATATGGTTCTAGGTTTTGAATGGTTGATAAATCGCAATGAGTGGGCTGTGGATTATGTTATAAATGGAGGGGAATGGGATAGAAAAAAGCTTTAAAGATGGTTCAAATCGGAGATCTTTGACCTTTTACCTGTACTCACCCCAGGTGAGGAGAGAGGAGAGGATAAATTCTACTGGAAACCATCATCAAATGGTTGTTTTTCTGTAAATTCTACCTATTTTTCTCTTTTTGCAGGTACAACTAAAAATGCTGACAGCATATGGAAGCTTTTATGAAGATAGTTAGTTCCAAAGAAGATAAAGTCTTTTATATGGCTGTTCTCACATGGTAGAGCCCATATGACACAACTGAGAGCTTGTAGAGGAATTCAGGAATCAGACTCTTGTCCATTTTTTTGTAACCAGAAGGAAGACTCCATACATGTATTGTGGGATTGTTCAAATGTTGTTGGCAAATGGACAGCAATGATATCTCAGGATCAATGGAGTACTTTTGCTTCTATGGAAGGCACTGAGTGGATTAAATGAAACCTAACTAATAAAGCGGGTAAAGGGTATACAAAGAAGGTTCCATGGCTGATCTTGTTTGGGTATATATGTTGGGACATTTGGGTGGCACGTTGTAACAAGCTATTTGGAGGCATAGGCCAAGATGTAGAACAAATCTCAACATCTAGTTTTTTCAAAGCATGTGCAGACAAGGATCTTCTGTGCACGAGAGTTCTTGCAAACATGGGGCACCTAGATCAAGGACCTCAGATGAATGAGCATGAAGAGTATTTCCCCTTGGAGGTAGATGGATCAGTCTTGAGAGATGGCAAAAGTGGATGTAGTGGGTTTATCAAAGATACTAGCAGCCAATGGCTCTATGGATTTACCTGCAAACTCATTGTTGTCCCGCCTGCGATAGCAGAGTTGATAGGGATGATCCATGGACTTTATTTATGTTGGACCAAGGGAATCCGTAGGTTATGCCTTTTTTCTGACTGTATAGAGGCCATTAACCTAGCAGTTAGAGGATGTGATTTTGATTATTCTTTCAAAGATCTTGTGGATGAGATCAGGTCTCTCATTTGTAGAAATTGACAGGTAAGGTTTGTTAATGTTCTAAGAGAGGACCTTATCCTTATTGATCGATTGGCAAAACTTGCTCATAATATATCTGGTAATTTTTGTATCTTTGATCATTATCCACCTCCTAAACATGAGGTGGAAAATGATGAAAGAATGTAGGTTGTTATATTTTGTTCTGTGTATCCTTTGTTTACTGAAGGAACGAGATTTCAGTTTTATGCTAAAAAAAAACGAAGGTGCAATATTGTTCTTTTTCTTTACCATGCGCCATATAGTTTTGTGGAACATTTGATGAATATGGTCAGCGTGGTTGTTTCTGATAAATCAATGTCAACATTTCAATGTTATCTGACCTAGATCAGACCGGCCAAACCGGCGACCCAGGCACCAAACCGGTCCGAGTCAAAAATTTTTATTTTTTTAAAAATTTTTAAAATTTTTTTTTAAAATTTTTTCCTTTAGAATTTCATACTATAAGTCTAAAATATTCCATTTCTCACCGGTTTGGTCCTGGTTTAGCTCCGGTTTGACTCCAGTCTGACCCACTGACCCTTGACCCAGTACCCCAACCGGTTCAATGACTAGTCCGGGTTTAATTACCTTGCAACATTTAATATACCTGTATATATGTGTGTGTGTAATAGTATAAAAATTTATTTCTAAGGTATGAATAATTGTATACTCATATTTTGTGCAAACCATGATGCATTAATATTGATGTTATTTTTTTTCTTCGACCAAAAAATATTGATTTTATTTTTATTTTGTGAAAAATCAATTGTTAAATTTATTCGCGGGAATGTAGGCGCAGGGAATGTCACTACTGCGAGTAATTATAGGCTGCTGCATACCCACTTTTAAATTAAAAATAGTGTTTAATATTTGAGTTTTTCTCGTCAGAAAATATCTGAGTTCAAATAATAAATAATGATCAGGAATATTTCTTACTTTGAGACAACATCTAGGAACAACCCCCCGCACACATACACATACACGTTTATATCTATCAAGGTTATCAAACTCATGCTGGCCTTTGGATAGGTTCCAATGTGTCATTCAGTTAGCTCGGAGTTAATCTGGGGTCAAACTAGTGGGAAATAAAAAATTAAAAAATAATTTAAATTCTCATCATGATATCATATATACTTATTCAACATTCTTTATAATTTTTTAACATAATGACATCATAGTATCAATCTACCATCTAACGATACTATAATCAATAATCACTAAATATTCTTTCTAACAAATTATCAAAATAGATAAATGATAACAATATATTTCCAATTACAATTCTTTAATCACTAAATCAATAGTCATGAACACAAAAATTATCATTAACTTCAACTAATAATACCATATACAATTCATACCCCATAAAAAGTTATTAATATTTTTTAAAGGCAATTAGATCAACCTAGTAATTCGCTGGGTTGCTCCAGGTTGTCAAAAAGTCCCAAATTAGGGACTGACCGGATTGGTTATATGGCCAGGCCGTTTATTTCTGTGCTGACCTGGCCAGGCCGTTTGTTTCTGTGCTGACCTGGCCAGGCTTGTTTAGATTTGATAACCTTAGGGCCCGTTTGGTTCAACCCCATTACACCCTGCAGTGCAATGCAGTGCAGTGCGATGTAATGGTAATGCAATGCAACGTTAATTACATGGCTAGTGTTTAGTTTGATTTTTAAGCAAGATGCAATGAGTTATTATTTTAACAATTATTTAAAATTAATATATCAGGCAAAGTCTATTTTACCCTTAATATAATCTTTGTAGAAAAAATAATTAAGAGTCATTGGTGGAGGTGGCATAGGCGGCGGCGGTGGGTGTGACGGCGACGGTAGCGGTGCAGGAGGAGGAGGAGGTGGCGGCGGGGACTGGTGTGACAGTGGTGGAGGAGGAGGAGGAGGTGGTGCCGGTGACGATGGAGGAGGAGGTGGTGGTGGCGGTGGCGGCAGTGGTGGGTGTGACTACGGTGGCAGTGGAGGAGGAGGTGGCGGAGGTGACGGTGGGTGTAATGGCTGCGGTGGAGGAGGAGGTGACGGCGACGGCAATGGTGGGTATGACAACGACAGTGGAGGACGTGGCGACGGCAGCGGTGGAGTAGGAGGAGATGGCGACAGCGATGGTGGGTGTGGTGGTGACGGTGGAGGTGGAGGCAACGACCATGGGTGTGACGTCGGGGGTGGAGGAGAAGGTAGTGGAGGCGTCAGCAATGGTGGGGGGGGGGGCCGCGGCAACAGCAGTGGTGGAGGAGGAAGTAGTGGCTGTGGCAGGGGTGGCATAGGAGGAGGTGGCGGCGGGTCAAGGTGACTGTGGTGGCGGTTGTGGCGCGATGTGCTAAGTAAAATAAAAACATGTGAAACTAAAGGGTAAATTGAACTTTTGTAACCATGCAATGGGATGGTAATGATGATTCATAGGGGGAGGTATGAATGAGGATTACCAATTTTTTGGTAATCATCATTATTATGGTAAACCCTATTACCATGCTAAAGAGCAACCAAACACTCTTCTTTTAATAATGCAATCATGATTACCATTGTAGGTATACAATGGGGTTGAACCAAACGGGCTCTTAATATATACATGAGTCAAGAATAATCTTACTTACATTAATGATTTTCCCAATAACTAAATTTTTTGGCCAATATTTTTTTTTTGGGCTAACCTGGTAGGCAAGGCGAATGAAACAATGACCCATTGAGCCATAAAAGCCGAAACTGACGTGTCAGATCCCTATGTAAGATATAAGATATATACGATATTGGCCAAATGGCCAGACATGAAAACCAGAGATGATTACCGGAGTGAGGAAAGTCCGGGGTCGTGGTTGCTTAATCTAAGAGCAACGGTTATTTCCGCGCTCCTTCCCTCCGTTAACCCAATCGAACAATCTTCTTGGTCAGGGTAAAAAAGTCAAAAAAAAAGAAAAAAAAAAAGAAAACCCGTACCGTTCGCTTTTTTATTCTAAATCCACGCCTTCTTCATTTTACAATTAATTAATTTGATTTAGGAAATTTTCATTTTTGGCTCTCTATATATTCACGTGCTTTCCCTCTCAGTCCCAAATTAGCAGTCAGCATCTCTCAGTTTCAGATTCGATTACCATTTACTTTCAAAGGCCACTCAAATCGGAGCTTTGAGATCCTCGCTATGGTATCTCAGAAACTTGTCGGCTTCATCGGCTTGGACGAATTGAGCTTGGATGCGGCATCGTCGCTGGTCCGTTGTGGCTACAATGTTCGAGCTTTCGAGGTTCGTTTCTCTCCTAATTCTTCTATTTCTCTGTAGAAATCTTATCGCTCAATCCGAATATTTATCCTTTTTAATTTCTTGATGAAAATGAGAAAGCAAAAATCAGCATAGTATCCTTTTTCCACGGGTTGAGTATAGTCGAACTGCTGATCATCGTCGAAATCAAGAACTCCGGGTGATTAAGAGACCCGGCATGACATCTAGTTATTCTAACCTCTAAGGAAGCCTGAAATTTATCCGTTCAGTAAAGTGTTTTGACTATTTTGATGGTCAGCAAAACAAACATCGATCGTCGGGGAGGGCCACTGCCAGCCACGTCATATACGTTCCCATTTTTGAGTTTATCCATTAAATAGTAGCAATATTTTGTTTAACGATTTTTTTTTTTAAAGTGCGAAAATGAGTTAGGGAGAAACCTTAAAAAGAACCTGAAAATTGGAAAATTTTCAGGTTAAGTGTTTTGACTATTTTGATGGTCAGCAAACAAACATCGATCGTCGGGGAGGGCCACTGCCACGTCATATACGTTCCCATTTTTGAGTTTATCCATTACATAGTAGCAATATTTTGTTTAACGATTTTTTTTTTAAAGTGCGAAAATGAGTTAGGGAGAACCTTTAAAAAAAACTTGAAAATTAAAAAATGACAGATTAGTCATTTCATAAAAAAAAAGTTAAAAATTTTTTATCACGTTTTGACATTTTCTAATCAACTTTTAGTTAAAAAGTTCATATGTTATTTTTCAATTTTCAAGTTCTTCTTTAGATATTCTCCCAATTAGTTATTTTGAAAAAGTCAAATTGTTGGGAGGATGAAGCTGTGTTTTAGTTGGGAAGAACATTTTGATCCTGTTAAAAAATAATTAAAATTGATATAATATATTTATCAATAAATAAAATAAAAATTTACAATACTATTTTTCTATTACCAGTAAATTATACTACTCTACTACAGTAAAAAAATTTATAAAATGAATGAATAATATGCCTTATTAGTTATTTCTGCTGTATAAAAATTACAAAAGATTATAATTTAAAGGATTAAATATCCAATTCGAGAAAATCAAAGTGCTGAGTCGGTAAAATATACCTTGCACGTTTTATTAGGTTAATTTCGTTCTACAAAAGTGCATTATATTTCACGTAAATTTAAAATTGCGCTAAGCAAGGAAATTGGTTTTTAATCAGGACGAAAGAAAAATGAAATGGTTTATTATATCCTTTTACCAAAAAACAATTGCGACTAATAACGTTGAGACATTTAATATAAAACTATGATTAAATTAAATTGTAGTCACCGTTTGCAAAAAAAAATTATAGCTACCGATTTGTCCTTACTAAATTAAACATGGCTTATTATCTTTTAACAGCTTAAAAACTCAAACAGAAACCTGCCTACAAGCTTCAATATTTATTTGTAGTTATCTCATATCCGTATTTATTTGTAGTTATTAAATATTAAACTTACAATGTGTCTGAATACGTACGCACACGTATGCATATACATCATACATATACTTAATGCTTTAAAGTAACGGCTGTGGTGGTAATCTCTTTATAACATCACTGTTCCATTCAGATTTATGTTCTATTCAAGTATATAACCCAATAAGGGTCACGGATGATGCATGTAAAATTTTTTGTTGGCCAGAAATGCATGTAAAAATAATTTCAGATGGTTTTAAAATACATTATGCTCAGTAGCTGGTGTGAATAATTTCTGTTGACCCGTACACAACCAATGGTCTTTTGGGCTTTGGCAGAGAGCTATCAAGCTTTTAGTTCTCTAGGGCACAAATGAAGTACTAGTACCTTAACTATGAGAAGATGTTATAATGTGATAACGCAAAATTACAGATGTACTTGTTTTCTTGTTTTGCAAAAAAAAAAAAAAAAAAGGAAGAAATAAATTATTGTTCAGGCATGAGATACTCGTCCGCTAACTTGATAACAACTCAACCGTGAATTCCTTGTCTTCTTAACTGGTAAAAAACGTTGTGCATTGCACTAGAGTCAGCAGACAATGGTAAAACAGATTTTTAAGAAATCAGTAAAAGAACAGTGACTTATATTTATATATGTGATTACATTTTTTTCATTTGTGATTGCTACTCCTATTCTTAGAACTATTAGCTAAATTGTGTTTACAAATACATTGTTAAACTAATTTTTTTTTTTTGATAGATAAGTGATTCCAAGATAAATGGAATTTTGAAGCTCGGAGGAATTAGATGTTCCAGCCCAAAGGATGCAGCGAGAGGTAAATGCAAGTTTTTCTTTGAATTTGTCTAATGTTTGATATTGATCGGGCAGCTGTCCTCCTCCTTATGATGTCAACTCTGCATAAGTTCTTAAAATACAAACTTCTTCTGGATAAAGTAAACCACTAATTTTTAAGAGTTTCATTTTCTATAGTATTGTTTTCGGCTCATTGATAATTGGCACTGTGAGTGAAGACATCACAACATATTCTCACTGAAATCATCAGCAACAAAATTGAATTTTAGGCAAGGTTTGACGGACGAACACTGCATCATGGACCATCATTTTGGTGTCAAGTATTTTCCTAGGCATCTTTGATAGCTGGATGTTTTTAATGAACACTTTCTTTGATGAAATATCACTTGTGCAAAATATGAGTAATTTTGCCAAGGCATAAAAATGAATGTGCTTTATGCATGATCATGAGCAGCACCAAAGGCTGAAATCTATAGGCATGGACCAGTTGAGTAATCTCATAACTTTCTGATTAAGATCCTTTTTACCAACTTGGCTGTCTGTCTAGTTTTCTTGGACCACAAACCTAATGGAGGTTTAGTATTTCGTTCTTTATTTTGCTCATGCAAAAGGTAGCAACTGAACTGTATGGGGTTGCAACTGATGTCAAGTCTCCAAGTTGTCAACGTATAAAATTTGCTGAAGTTGACCTGTATTATGAGCGTCCTTCATCTTATTTCCAGTTCGTTAGAGTTGAGCATTTCATCCTTGTAATTGACCTTTTAACCAGTTAATAAATTCCAATGTCATCTTATGATGTTCTCTAATCCATCTGTTTCTCTTCCTCTCTTGCAGATGTTTCTGCTTTAGTTGTCCAAATATCTCATGTGGATCAAGCTAGTGATCTATTTTTCGGGAATGAGGGTGCTTTGAAAGGTCTCTTTTGAGCTGTTTGGCCTTATATACTTTTATATTTCCCAGCATCTTGGTTTAGGATGGAATTTTTATTTTCCGGATTTGTAGGTTTAAACAAGGATGCAATTGTTATTCTTCATTCAACCATATCCCCCTCAATTGTTCGTAAGCTAGAGAAGGATATTACAGGTAATTGTACCTGTTTTTGGGTTCATAGTGCCACATTTTCTGTAAAATGTTTAATGGTGCTTAATTTATTTTACTCTTGGAAGAATTTTGTTGTGGGAATTTTCTGTCATCATTCAACTATGTGATGTCTGATAGGCAATATTTTACTTCTCAACATTCTGAAATAGTTACTAACTTATCATGCAATGTTTTCATATGAATGAATTTGAATGAAGAGTGTTCCTAGTTTGTTTTACCTGCAGAAATTCATGGGATGACTTGTATAGTTGATGCATATATCTCCCGTGGGAGGTCTGAGGCTTTAGACGGAAATGTCATTGTATGTTCATTTATTACTGTCACTTAATTTATCCTCTAGCTGATTTCTGTGGGCTAGTTTATCTGTTATTGACTATTTAAGACTATGCAGATTGCCTCATCTGGAAAATCAGATTCTCTTGCAAGAGCACGGCCTATTCTTTCAGGTAAAATTATGGGGTATTTTTTTTTAATGTATATAGTAAAACTCTGCGTGTTAGTGAGTGTGTATTATAGATTGGAGCTATAACTCTTGATTTTTTATTTTTTATTAAATGGTTGCTTTCTCCTGACAGCAATGTGTGAAAAGCTTTTCACTTTTGAGGGTGAAGTTGGTGGTGGCAGGTTTTTTTCCTTCTATCTTATTGATTATTGCATTTTGTTTGGGTTCCAAGGTTATAAAATTTTACTGTCCTTTTCAAATGCAGTAAAGTTAAATTAGTTGCTGAGCTGCTTGAGGGCATTCATTTAAATTCTTCAGTGGAGGCTCTCTGTCTTGGTGCCAAAGCTGGAATTCATCCATGGATAATATATGATATCATTTCCAATGCTGCTGGAAATTCATGGTGCGTTTTTGTTTTATATAAATTAGCCAACTCTACAGCTAGAATTCTTGCTTAAAACATGTGATCTACATTGCTTATCTCATTTTTAGCATGATGAAAGCCACATAGTTATTGAGCATTTGATTCCACAGATCATAAAAATCTTATAAAATTTATTAGGAATTTCAATAATTTCTAAGCAGTATACACTCATTCAGTTACATCAGGGTAATATTTAAGTTATAAAATCAAGGAATTTGTGCCCCCCCCCCCCCTCCTTGTGTTCCTTATGGAATCTTATTGAACTTCTCCTTTTCTGAAAAAGGGTTCAACTTGTGATTCATATTAATCTCTTGTGATCTGTGAACACTAAAATTCTTGCCCATGTAATGATGACTAAATTGATTAAAATGTGACGTATGTATTTCATGTATATTTTTGCTCATTCCTGTAGGGTATTCAAGAATAACGTTCCCCAATTGTTGAAGGGCGAGGTCAAACATCAGATACTGAAAGTTTTTGAAAAAGAACTGGTAAGATCTATAGACATGAGAAGCAATTAAATTACATTTGGCCAATGTTCTGGCCTGTCTAATTGTCATGTTAATACCCCACCATTATTAGCTATGATAATGTTGATAACATGACTATTTTTGTTTTCAACTTTGGTTGTGCATTGTCAATCAATATATTTGGTGGAATGTAGGATTAAGGAATAATTAAAATTATATTTTATCCCGGGACAATCATGATTCCTTGTTTTATTTAATTATGATTTTATTTTCTTTAGAATTTAATTATCTTTTGAAGGTTAGTTTTTTCTTTATTTTACGAGACAGGGTATGTAGGATTATCTTATCCTTTTTAGGATTTAGTTATTTTAAATTTTGATCTTTTAGGATTTTATTAGATTTGGATTAGATTATTATTTTGAATACTTATAATTAGGGATCTATATATTGCCCATAGGTTCTCTCAATAGTTGGGCCCTCTTTGCACGCTCCAGACTCTGCAAAGCATGGGGCCTACAATGTGGTTGGCTTATAAGGAGGAAAACTTTAAAGAGAAACTATCCTCTGAAATGACTTTTCCAATTAAACTCTGGATGATCAACATTTACAAATGTGTACATGATACCACATTTGATATTTAATCATTATATTTAAAGCTAAAAGGATTGCAGAAATAAATTATTAGATCTTTTTGTTTCCCCCTCGGTCTTACATATTTGATTAGTCTCTTTAAGCATAAAGCAATTAAATACTGCAAAAACATAATACAAGTTGTTTTTTAAGGGAAGGTCTTGAGATCAAGAGTTAAGTAGCTGATTCTCAACTTGGAAATTTGTTGGCCTTTTCTCTCTCTGTTTTTTTATAAAATCAGAACAAATAATTGAGAATTTTTTTTCTTGGTTGGAAAAGGGTGCCAATATTGTATGCTGTGACTTGATTTTAATTTTGACATCATATCTGGTCATTGGCACTGTTTATGATTATTGTTCTAGTTATTCTTTTTAGACAATCCCTGATAGCAGTTGAATTTTCTGTCTTCAAGGAAATCATTTTAGATACGGCTAAGTCTGTTGCTTTTCCACTTCCACTTTTGGCTGCTGCACATCAACAACTTATCCTTGGTATGAAAATTCAATAGATTGAGCAACGCCTGTTCTCTTTGTAATGGTCTAGTTTCTGAAAGCTACCTGTTTGCTGCTTACAAACTTTAGCAAATTTCTTTTGTCAGGACTTTCTCATGTTGGTGGAGATGATGAACATGCAGCACTAATTAAGGTTGAATTCCTGAAACGCTGTTCCAGTCATTATAATGAATCAGGAGAAGCTTTTCTATTCTTTTATTTGTTATCTTTTTAGAAACACTGCATTATACTTTCTTAATGTCTTTTTTTCCTCTTATTTTTGTTGATAGATTTGGGAAAAAGTTTATGGGGTGAATATAACGGGTGCAGCAAATGAAGATGCATATAGTCCTGAACAACTGGCAACTGAGTTTACTACAAGTTCAAAGAGAGGGAGGCGGGTCGGTTTTATAGGACTTGGAGCAATGGGATTTGGCATGGCAACTCATCTGCTGAATTCAAACTTCTGCGTTGTTGGTTATGACGTAATTCCTCTTTAAATTTTATATATAAATTGCATTAAACAACTGATATTCTTTCTTGGAACTTGGGCATATTGATTATCATCTCCAATAATGCAAAACTATGTCCGCATGAGTGACTGTATTGGTAACATTTAGTAAATCTTCCATTGGAAGCTGGAAAATCATAAGATTCTTTAAGATGCACTCAGATTGATCACCCTTAAAATAATAAAGACAGAGGACACAAGAAAGCAAGCCCATTAACCATTGAAGGAGATGTTGTACACTCGTACGGACTGTGCAATGTACATAATTGAACAATTTTTCTGGGCCAAGATGCCATGGCATTGCATCACTAACCCAAGTTGGTTCTTTCTTTGTGATAATTAAAAGGAGTTTGTGCATGTGTTTCTATATATTCTCCATCTTTATGCTTGTTATAATAGTTTGTGTGATGGCTAGGTTAAAATAAGTGTGTTTGACTAGGGCTGAATTTGTAGGTGTAATATTGCCCTTTTATTTGACCTAATTTATGATTATGAGTAGGCACAAAGGGAGCATGACTAATTTTGTGATCCTGTCCAAAGTTCTCTCTCTTCTATCCCATTATAAATCTTTACATTTTATCAAAGTCTATGTTTGGCAAGTTCCATGATAGGATTGTTTCAGAAACCATAGCTTGTTGGTCTGTTCTGTCAGAGCTGATCCGTCCTGCTTTTTCTGAATGTTTCCTTTAGTACTTTGAAGTTTGAATATGGTGATATGTGGGGGGGGGGGGGGGGGGGGTGTGATTTGGAGTGACCAATATAATACGCAATCCCATGCACACCGCTCTATTTTTTCCCTTTAACCAATGTTAACAATATTTCTTTATTACTGTCTTCTTATGTATTCGTCGAGTTAAATGCATACCCACATGTTCTCATATTGTCATAAAAAATTATACTTTCTAAAAAGATTTGTATGTTTTTGTGTGGTCTAAGATATGGAAATAAGTAAAGATCAGGGTGCTAGTTGTGTTTATGGAATTGAGTTAATATGAATATCACATTTATTTTCTTTTATATATGTGTGTATGAAATTTTTGTTTTACAGGTGTATAAGCCAACTCTCACCCGATTTGCAAATGCTGGTGGTTTAATTGGAAATTCTCCTGTAGAAGTGAGTAAAGGTAAATAGCTGCTTACTTTTAGACCTACAAATGCAAGCTGATGCATTATAATAACAATATAAGTAAATTCATATAACAATGCAACTTGATTGGAAGTCTTTCCCTGGTGGGAGACGCAAAGGCTTGTAATTCCAGTCATGATACTAGGAAATGGCTTCCCAGGATGGCACCTCAAGTTAGAGTAGCAAATTCTTCCCTTCATCCATGTTGTTAGTGCATTTGCTACTCTTTCCAACCAAACTGCTGTTTTATACTATTGGTAAATTGGTAGATCATAAATAAATTGTGTTGACTTGGCGTGTGAAATTCTTGACTACTTTTACATGTAAACATGGAGCTATGTTAATAAATGCAGTAATAGGTTGTGTAAATCATAACATTTCGATGGATTTTTTCGAATGTTATTTCTGGCTCCAACTTTGGTCATTTGGCCAATATGAAATTTAATTTGAATATGAGAAAATTTTAAGAAACCATGAATGAAGACATTACAATTTATTGATTGCTTAAACAAACCCATCATAATTGCTGATGCTGCAATTGGAAGTAGGCTGATGATTCAACCATTCATTTCATTCATCTTTTCCAGCTGTTAGGGCATTGTGTCTGTCTGCATTCTTTTCTTTTCTCTTGGTGTTTATATTTTTAAAACTAGGGATAGTTTCATTGAAAGTTGATACCAAGATGCTTCAATACATAGTTTGATATACGTAAATCTTCAGGCTCAGGATTTTATTTTATTTTTTTTGTAGTAAAAGAGCTTCTTGTACAATTTTTATGTTCTAGGGTTTTTGTTGTATTTTTTTTGGTGTACAAATTATTTAAAATTGGTGTTTGCACTTAATCCTTAATGTGGTTGATGAGCATTCTGCATTTCAAAGAATAAAAAGGACAAATAAGACTTGTAATGCTATGTTACAAATTATCTAATTCTAACCACTTTGTCAGAGTTCTTGATACCATGCCATAGACCATTGCAACACAAAAGCTTAATCTGTTAAGTGAAGTGCCATGTATTGTTTCATTCTTATGTCAAAAAATTTCATCTAGGCTTGCAATACTATATAGTTGTGAGATTCTTAAGAACAACAAAATCTCCAGCACCTGTCACATTAGGTTCTTTATGTCTTCAGATGTTGATGTACTTGTAATCATGGTCACAAATGAAGCTCAAGCAGAGAATGCTTTATATGGAGAACATGGTGCAGTTTCAGGTAAGCATAAGCATCTCAGTTTCCCATTTTATTAAATTTTTAACCGCACTGACCCGTCCTTCTGCATTCTGCAGTCCTTCCATCAGGAGCATGTGTAATTCTTTGTTCCACTGTTTCTCCTGCTTATGTGAGCCAACTCGAGCACCGACTGCATTGTATGTTCCTCTCATAGTGAGATACCTATTTCAGGCTTGTCAATTTGATAAAACTTATTGTTTCTATGGTTTAGTAGTCCTTTTCCCTTGTTCTAAGCACTAGGTTGTATTATTGATCTTTATTTATTTTCACTTTGTTTGATTTGGGAGGACATTTAATATATGTTTTCTTTCTCTTTCATATGACGTCTTCTATTAAAAAAAGATTATATCACTGTTTACTGCAAATTAGACACTCCTCGTTTGCACAACATGTCTTTCCACATTTGTGTCTTTTATTTATATCTTCATATGACTTTATGTTCAAGGTTACGGTTCAGTGCAACACCTTAAGCTCCTAAAGCTAGTCAATCTCCCTAATTAAATTTACTATTTGAGTGGAACCCTAAGAGAAGACTGTCGATAAAATCAGTTTGAATTTACATAGTCCTAATTTTATCTATGATGTGACTTGTGAGCCTTTGGTCATAAAGGGAAGTGCGTTGTCTCCAACAGTAACACTAATACAGTATGTATTTGATATAAGTTATTGATTCATTTTTGTGACGCTTGAGTAGTACAGCATTCCCTCAGCTTCAGCTGTACCATTCATTCTTTGTTTTCACCCCTCGTTCCTTCCACTGTATGCTATTGTTCCTGGTATAGGAACCAAAACTCAATGTGTTTATTCAATATCAGATGTCATTACAATGAAAAACCAACATCTATTTATACTAAAAACGAAACCTCCATAAATGCTTAAAATAATGAAGAAGTCAGATTTGGCAACACACACCAACCCCCTACAACGTCAGTGCTCACATCATGAGCAATGTCAACGATGGCTGCTTGCAATGTTCACACTCTCTGTTCTGACTCTCTGTTCTGTTTCTGTTTCATTCCCCCGGGGTTAGACAGGACTCGTCCTCGAGTCAAAAATCAACATCATCAATATATGGAGATAGATCCGCAACGTTGAAAGTGGCGGAAACACCGTAAGCACCAGGCAATTCCACTTTGTAAGCATTATTATTAATTTTCTGTACGATCTTGAATGGACCATCAGCTCGCGGAGATAACTTGGCGTTTGGTTGTTTAGGAAAACGTTCCTTCCTCAAATGTATCCAGACCAAATCCCCCACATTAAAGACTTGATGTTTCCGATGCTTGTCTCGTTGTGCCTTGAGTTTCAAATTCTGCTGCTGAATCTTATTACATACTTGCTCATGTAATTTCTTAATTTCCTTGGCCCGCTGGTCTGCATTGACATTATATTGTTGCTTATCAGAAGATGGTGTCAAATCAAGTGGGCTGAGAGGACGGGTGCCATAAACAACTTCAAATGGACACCTTCCAGTTGCTTGATTGACTGAGTTGTTGTAGGCAAATTCAATTTGAGCAAGAATAAGATCCCACTGCTTCAAGTTCTTTCCAACAAAACTTCGTAAAAGATTTCCAAGAATTCTGTTAACAGCTTCGGTTTGTCCATCAGTTTGTGGATGGCTAGCACTGCTAAACTGAAGTTTTGTTCCCATCTTTTTCCATAAAGTCCTCCAGAAATGGCTTACAAACTTGATGTCTCTATCAGAGGTGACGGTTTTTGGAATTCCATGGAGACGAACAATCTCCTTGAAATACAAATCTGCAACTTGAACCGCATCATTAGTCTTCTGGCAAGGAATGAAGTGAGCCATTTTTGAAAAACGGTCAACAACCACCATTATAGAGTCCTTTTGTCTCTGGGTCCGAGGTAACCCGAGGACAAAATCCATACTCACATCCTCCCAAGGTGCGTTGGGTACTGGCAACGGCATGTATAACCCAGTATTTTGGCTTTTGGATTTAGCCAGGTGGCATGTTCTGCATCTTTGGATATGCTTGTTGATATCCCGTTCAAGTCTTGGCCAATAGAAGTTCTCTTGTACTAAGGCTACAGTTTTATCTCTACCAAAATGACCAGCTAATCCTCCATTATGTGCTTCCCAAATTATAGCTTCTCGAAGTGAGCAACGAGGAATGCAAAGAGTTTTTCCTTTGAATAAAAATCCTCCTTCCCTGTAGTACTGCTGAAATGGTTGAGATTCAGTGGCACTCCAGGCACCCTGGAAATCGGGATCATCTTGATACAACTCTTTTATAGTTTCAAAGCCCACTACTTTGGTTTGCATAGTCGTTATCAAAGCATGGCGATGACTAAGCGCATCAGCTACTGAATTTAGGATCCCAGCCTTATGTTTGAGTAAAAATGGATAGGTCTGCAACATTTCACTCCAAGCGGCATGCCTTCGATTGATCTTCTGTTGAGAATTCAAATGCTTGAGTGATTCGTGGTCAGAATAGAGAATAAACTCTTTATGCAATAGGTAGTGGCTCCAATGTTGCAAAGCTCGAACAACAGCATAGAACTCTTTATCATAGGTAGAGTATTTGAGCTTAGCATCATTAAGTTTTTCGCTGAAGAAAGCAATCGGGTGGCCTTCTTGACTCAAAACAGCACCAATCCCAGTGTTAGAGGCATCACAGCTGACCTCAAACACTTGGTCGAAATTAGGAAGAGCTAGCACCGGAGTTTCTGTCAAGCGTTTCTTTAGTTCTTCAAAACTTATTTGAGCCTTTTCTGTCCATTGGAACTTGTCTCCTTTGATGCAATCTGTAAGGGGTGCAGCGACGGAACTAAAATTTCGAATGAACCTCCTATAAAAGGAAGCTAATCCATGGAAGCTCCGAACTTCTTGGATAGATTGCGGAGTTGGCCAGCTGTTAATGGCTTCAATTTTGCTTGGATCCACTCGTACACCTTCTGCAGTGATAATGTAACCCAGAAAAATGACTTCATTTGTCAAGAAGGTGCATTTCTTCAAGTTGGCATAAAGTTTTTGTTCACGAAGAGCTTGCAATACTTGACGTAGGTGCTCTAAATGATCTGCTATGCTCTTGCTGTAGATAAGAATGTCATCAAAATAGACAACAACAAACTTGCTAATGAAAGGACGAAGGACTTGGTTCATCAGGCGCATAAACGTGCTAGGAGCATTTGACAACCCAAATGGCATCACATTCCATTCGTACAAACCATCTCTGGTTTTGAAAGCGGTCTTCCATTCATCTCCGGGACGTATTCGGATTTGATGATATCCACTACGAAGGTCAATCTTAGAGAAGATGGTAGAGCCATACAACTGGTCGAGCATGTCATCAAGCCTGGGTATCGGAAACCGATACTTAATTGTGATCTTGTTGACTGCACGGCTATCTATACACATTCTCCAGCTTCCATCCTTCTTGGGAACTAGGAGTACAGGTACGGCACAAGGGCTGACACTTTCACGGATTAATCCTTTTTTAAGCAATTCTTCAATTTGGCCTTGAACTTCAGCATGTTCTTGAGGACTCATTCTGTAAGCTGGCCTGTTAGGAATTACTGCTCCTGGAATAAAATCCATAGCATGTTGAATGTCTCGCATGGGTGGTAATCCCGATGGAATTTCATCTGGAATTACATCAGGAAACTCCTCTAACAAGGGCTGCACTTCAGGTGGAATGACAGTTCCGTTATTTGTCTCAAGTAACAGAAGAAAACCCATTACTTGACTTTCTGTTTTGGTCACCTTCTCGACTAAAGACACTAATGGTTTAGATTCATTCTTGCCTTTATTGTGTTTATCAGGTGGCAAAGGAGCAAGTTGAATTTTCACGCCATCCTTCTGGAAGGAATACGTGTTTGCGTGACCGTCATATAGAACATGTCGATCATATTGCCAAGGTCTCCCCAAAAGAAGATGACAAGCGTCCATTGGAACAACATCACACCAAACTTCATCATGATACCTTTTACCGATAGAAAAAGTAATAAGGCATCGTTTCGAAACTTTTACCTCGCTGTCCTGGTTAAGCCATTGAAGCTTGTAAGGGCTCGGATGATTATGAGTTGGTAGGTGTAATTTTTCTACCATGTAGTTGGAGACTACATTTTCACAGCTTCCGTTGTCAATAATGACGTCACAGACTTTATCCTGAGTTGTGCAGCGGGTATGAAAGATGTTGCGACGCAGCCAAGGTTCTTCTTTTACGGTGGCTGTATGCAGACTTCTTCTAATAACAAGTGATTCACCATGATCTGCAGGAGTAATTTCATCATCAAATATTGGCTCCTCATCAAATATTTGCTCCGTTTCAGGTATAGGCTCCCTTTCTTCGTCAAATACTGTAGAAGCTTCTCCTTCCATAATAGTGACAACTCTACGGTTAGGACAGTTAGAAGCGATGTGACCGAAGCCTTGACATTTGAAGCACTTAGTTGCTTTGGAGTTGAATTCCCTAGTAGCCTTTGGTGGAGGCGCATTTGAAGAGCTAGGATGATGTATTTGTGACTTATTCCTATCAAAAGGAATTCTGGTTGAGGGAGACGGCTGGTATGGAGGCCTTCTGGGCATCTGTTTCTCAATACGGATGGCTATACGGATGACGTCATCCAGAGTCCAGTATTGCTGGAGTTGTACTGGATGGGCAATGTTTGTATTTAACCCTCCGAGATAACGAGCTATCGTTTGCTCCTCCCTTTCTTGTATATCACATTTCATCATGAGTTTCTCAAACTCCCTGGTATATTCCTCTACAGACATAGCCTTTTGGCGGAGATTATGTAACTGAAGGAAATTATCTTGATAATAGTTTTCTGGAAGAAACTTACGTGAGAGCTCGCGTCGCATCTTGTCCCACATTCGTATCTTGCTCTTTCCCTCTCTTTCACGCCTTCTTTTGAGATTCTCCCACCATATGGAGGCATGTTTCTTCAATTTGATGGCAACAATTTTAACTTTCTGCTCATCTGGGATTTCTTTGTACTCAAAGACTCGTTCAACTGTTTGTAACCAGTCAATGAATTCATCCGGATGGAGTCTTCCCTCGAATTCAGGAATGTCTACCTTAATGTCATTAAGGCGGAATGATTGTTGTTGAGGACGGCGGTGATAGTCAGTAGACGACGAACTATTATTATCTGAATCATTTGGATATTCACTGCGAGATTCTAGCATGGCTTGCTGCGTTTGTACAGTGGTTTCCAATTCCTGTATCCGGCGTCTCATTTCCTCCATCTCGATTTCATGTCTATTTCCGCGTCTTGGAGGCATTTTGCAGTTTATTAGGTACAAGGTAGGGGAAGGACTTGTGTATATGGAAAAGTCAGGGGTAAAATAGGAAATTTGTGTAATTAGGGGCAAATCTGGGGTCAAAATGCAATTTCAGAAAGTTTGGGGGGGGCTGAAATGTAATTTCCTAAAAGTTCAGGGACCTAAATGTAATTTTGGAAAAGTCTAGGGGTCAAAATGTAATTTCCTAAAAGTTCAGGGACCTAAATGTAATTTTGGCAAAGTCTAGGGGTCTAAAATGTAATTTCTTAAAGTTCAGGGACCTAAATGTAATTTTGGCAAAGTCTAGGGGTCAAAAAGGTAATTTTCTAAAGTTCAGGGACCTAAATGTAATTTTGGCAAAGTCTAAGGGTCAAAAATGTAATTTTCTAAAGTTTAGGGACCTAAATGTAATTTTGGCAATTTTCTAGGGGTCAAAATGTAAATATCGCAAAATTTAGGGCACAAAATGGTAATTTCAACAAAATTCTAGCTGACCGTATGCTGACGTGGCAAGAGTGACACGTGGCAGTCTGTGATTGGTCCACGTGGCGTTGACCGACGACGTGGCTGCTGACTGGACTGGGTGACGTGGCAGGCTGACCGGACAGATGACGTGGCAAAGTATGACACGTGGCGCAATCTGATTGGACAGAGTGGCGCTGACTGGGTCAACAGGGCTGACGTGTCAGATGACGTGGACTGGTGACGTGGCAGTCGTCTTCAACCTTCTGCAGCGCGTGGCCGGCGCGTGAGCTCCGTTGACGGCGCGTGGGTTTCCGGTGTGGCGCGTGCGAGCGCGTGGAAGCGTTGCACGGTGGTGGCCGACTCCTGTTCTAGGTTTTGGGACCTCCTGAACACGATGGTGTGGTCAGAATTTTGAGAAAAGGTCGGCAGGATGGAATTTGCACACCCTGTTTTCCCAACGTTTTTTCTCTCAATCCTCTTCCTCACTCTCTCGTTTTCTCTCCCTCTGGAACAAGGCTCTGATGCCAAATGGTATAGGAACCAAAACTCAATGTGTTTATTCAATATCAGATGTCATTACAATGAAAAACCAACATCTATTTATACTAAAAACGAAACCTCCATAAATGCTTAAAATAATGAAGAAGTCAGATTTGGCAACACACACCAACCCCCTACAACGTCAGTGCTCACATCATGAGCAATGTCAACGATGGCTGCTTGCAATGTTCACACTCTCTGTTCTGACTCTCTGTTCTGTTTCTGTTTCAGTTCCTTTTGTTTATGATGTGATTATGTAACAGTTGACATGAAAACATCACAGATGAAGGTAAGGATTTGAAGTTGGTAGATGCCCCTGTTTCTGGTGGTGTGAAGAGGGCCTCAGATGGAACTCTTACGGTGGGAAAAACATCCTTGGCTTTGATGAAAATTGCTTCTTAGGTTTTGTTGACTAAATCATTGAGTTCATGTGTGTGTCTCAGATAATGGCTTCAGGGACAGATGAAGCTCTTGCAAGTGCTGGATTGGTCTTAGCAGGTAATAATTGCTTGGCATAGAAATGAATATATAGTCTTTCAGTAAATTTCAGACATAGCTTTGTTTTTAACTGGGTTTTCTGTAATCAGCAATGAGTGAGAAGCTTTATGTTATCAAGGGTAGATGTGGCTCTGGAAGGTAATTTTGATTTTTTTCCAAGTCAATCTCTCTGCCTTCATATTTGTTAACAGATACCTTTATGGCTAATGCATCTATCTATATGTGCGTGAAACAATGAATGGACATAAATTCTGATTGCAGATTTGAGAGGATTAAAATGCATAATTTGTATTTTTACAATTGGATAAATATAATAAATTCATTCTTGTACATTTTGTGCTCAGTGGTATAAAGATGGTCAACCAATTGCTTGCTGGCGTTCATATAGCATCAGCTGCTGAGGCAATGGCATTTGGAGCTCGATTGGGTCTAAATACAAGACTGTTGTTTGATTTTATCACACACAGTGGGGGAACATCCTGGTATGTGTCATTACCTGCCATTAAACCATCTCTCTCTCCTCTCCCACCTTCTGCAGGCCCAAAAATAAAATATGCTTCTGGTTTCTTTTCTAATTACTATTTTATATGAGGGTGTTTTCAGATACTGAGTTGTCAGCAACTTTTTCTTCATGCCTTGTAGTTTTCCAAAAATGTTAATCTTTTGTTGTGCTGAAGGTGTTACATGAGCTTTATGCTGTTTTTGGTACCATATGCTAGATATTGGTTTCAAAACAAACCACCTGGTATTTGGTGCTACAAGCAAAATTGGACTTTAAGTCAAGTCGGGTCTTAATTGTAGAGGAGCCCTTCTAACATGATTTAGATTTTATTTTCTATATGCTAGATTAGCTATTTATATATTATGAGGATTATAGGTTCATGGATTCCTTAGTTTGTTGTTCATGTTAGATTCAAATATAAAAGCTTATTGCTAATCTTGAGGGGTGTTTGATACCGCAGGATGTTTGAAAATCGTGTCCCACACATGCTAGATAATGATTACACACCCTATTCAGCAATTGATATCTTTGTGAAGGACCTGGTTAGTGATAGAATGGATCTATCTTTGCACTATATTTAGCTACAGTGGGTAGCACTTTACACGACATCAACATGCCAAAGTAATAATATTTTTTTTTTATCCATAGGGCATTGTCACACGTGAAGCATCTTCTCTGAAAGTTCCGCTTCATTTATCAATGGCTGCTCACCAACTGTTTTTGTCAGGTGCTGTGTATTACTTTCAGTCTTTTGTGATGTGTATGGTCCCTTTTTTCTCTTTTCCTTTGAACTTATGATTCTACTACAAGTCTACAGCTTTGTATTAACAGGAAAAAAATGAAGTTGCGGTAAATGCTTTTCTTTTTCTTTATCTTAGTGTCTCCTTATTTTAGATCACCCTAAACTAAAAGAGATGAAGAGATGAGGGGAAATGGTAATGAGTTCCATCACTTTATAGACAACATGGGCAAGTTGAAATAGCTTATCCGTTTAATGTAATGGCTGATGGAGTAGATGTAATATCTATTTCTTTGTGATTTTAGTTTTAAGAAACTTCTTGTCACAAACAGTTGAATGACGGCTGGACATGTCTAAATTTTCCATAAAGACATGAGATGCATCCCATTATGCTAAACCATATATTACAATATTCATAATGTTATGTTAATAGTAGAATTTGACTGAAGAAATTTCAACAAATGTTGTGCCCACACTTTTCATTTCACTGTCTTCTTAGGACAATATCTTATCCTCCTTCCTTTTATCTCATTGTCTTCTTTTTTCCTAATAAAACTGCTTTGCAATTAAACTTGTAAGCTATGCTGCAGGTTCTGCTGCTGGTTGGGGTCGGCAAGATGATGCTGGGGTAGTTAAGGTATGTTCAGTTCATAATTTGTTTAAACTTAGGAAGGGATCCCTCTTCTGGTCTTTTCTTTATCTATTGTTTTGTCAAGAAAATGATAAAACTAAGATTTGTCTCTACTTCCAATCTTCTTTGAAATGATATATGCATGTGATCCAAGTTTACTTATTCCACAACGATTCAGGAAACTTTGTTACTGATCTTCTTAAGGGCTTTCTGGAATTTTCTCAGGTTTATGAGACTTTAACGGGTGTTAAAGTTGAAGGAAAACTTTCTGCACTTAAAAAAGAAGTTGTTTTGCATGCTCTTCCTTCTGAGTGGCCTCATGATCCTCTTCTTGATATTCAAAAGTTAAATGAAAGCAATTCAAAGACCTTGGTTGTTCTGGATGATGATCCAACAGGAACACAAACTGTACATGATATCGAAGTATTAACAGAATGGTAAGTGTTTTTGTTGTTTGTCTTTTATCATATATTATTGACTGAGAGAGTCAATGCTACTCTAAATACTATCTCTTCCAATGCTAATCACATATTAAAAATGTGGTAATTAATTGGTACTATCTTCTAGCCGCTTATCTTTGCATATAACTTTCTTTGTGAGATTGAACTGACAATTGATAGGAAGATCTTTCACCACAAGACAAATCGCAAATTACTCATTGTTTATCTTTCTTTGCAGGAGTATTGAGTCACTGATTGAGCAGTTTAGAAAAGGTCCAAAATGCTTTTTCATTTTGACTAATTCAAGGTCACTAAGTTCGGAGAAGGTAAAAGTTTCACTTGAATACGCCAATAAATCTATAAAGCTTTTAACTATTCAAATATTCAAATGAAAAAGGATTCCTCATCTGGTCTTTTCTTTTCCAAATTAAAGTTAGGCTAAATCTATAGGGTATCCAATAAAAAATATAATGCAACATTAATCAATATGTTGCTGTGTTGTTTGGTAGGTCCTGGTTCTCATTCAGTTTAGAGGAGGATAAATTCCTCAATAACATTTATTGACCGATCCTCAACTTTTGTCAAATAATTTAGAATTTAATTTTCAAGAAAATCAAAAAAAAATTTATAAGTACAAATTCTATGCAAAGTTACTATTATTAAGATTAAAATAAACATAGCTACACACACTCTCACAAAGTGTTTGAATGATTTTTGGTGGGCATGAATGACCCTTACTGCTGTCCCCATGAGGAGAAATTTCTCCCATCTGCACCCATGTATGGAGAAATCCCCAGGGGCAGGGATCATTATTATCCCTAGTCATTTAAATGTGAAGGGCTAATGTTGATAAATGACGCCCTAGACTGGAGCTGATAACATTTGGAAAATATATTTACAGCAATTAAAAAGTAGCTTAGCACTGGCCACAAAGGCACTCAAATGTAACCTGATGAAATCATTAGAGAACCTGAATTCTCAATTATTTTGTCAAATTGGGTTCAATTTTTGTATGCCTTTAATTATCATGAAGATTGACTTCAATCAAGCTCTCTAGTTTACTTTTGATCTTTGACAGGCTAGTGCATTGATAAAAGATATATGCCGAAATCTAGATACTGCAGCAAAATCAGTTCAAAACACTGATTACACGGTAGTTTTGAGGGGTGATTCAACTTTGCGAGGTCATTTTCCAGAGGTGAGTTAAAGTTCAATAAGCATGTTGTTATAAATGCCGTCGAGTCACGTTTCAAATTGAAGAGTAAACTGATACTCTTTGCTTGTGTACAGGAACCAGATGCTGTTGTTTCTGTTTTAGGTGAAATGGACGCATGGATCATTTGTCCCTTTTTCCTTCAAGGAGGCCGTTACACTATCGAAGATGTACATTATGTTGCTGATGCTGATATGTATGTTTTGCCATTCATTTACGGTTACGAGATATGTTGATTTTACTGTAAGATATAGCTCTGCTTTCTTGACTTTTTGCTTTAGGCTTGTACCTGCAGGGGACACGGAGTTTGCCAAGGATGCTGCCTTTGGCTATAAATCTTCAAACCTCCGTGAGGTAAAAATCACTTTGTTTACTTTATTCTTGGTTATTTTATTTCATTATTTTTGCTTAAAACTTGTGTGTATCTAGTGGGTAGAGGAGAAAACAGGTGGACGGATACCGGCATCTACTGTTGTTTCTATCTCTATTCAACTCCTGAGGAAAGGAGGACCAGATGCAGTTTGTGAGAGTCTATGCAAGTTGCAGAAGGTATAGAAAATTACAGATACCTTATTTTAATTGAACTATAGCTTCTACATGTACTAATTAATTATAGTGAACCAGAGGGAGACCCCTTTTTTCTGTATTTTTCATCTCAATAAAAGTTAACAGATAGCTGAGCAGGTTGAATCAGGAAAACTATGAATAGTTAAAAAGAGAATTAATATCCTAATCCGTGTGACAAAAACAGGGATATAAATTAACACAATTTATATAACAATTAAAATAAAGAATTAATGAACCTGTAGCTTTTGAGCCTAGGTTTATGAAACAGAACAAAGACAGAGAATGTGAACGTAAATGTGAACAGAGAATATGAACACAGCCAACGTTGACATTTAGGTGATGTGTGCAATGACGTTAAGGGAGTTGCCAAAGCTGAATCTGTCATTATTTAAGGCATTTTTAAAGATTGAGTTTTTAGTATAAATAGATGTTGTTTTTCATTGTAATGGCACATCTGAGATTGAATAAACACATTGAGTTTTGGTTTCTATACCATTTGGTATCAGAGCCTTGTTCCAAAGGGAGAGAAAACGAGAGAGTGAGGAATAGGATTGAGAAAAAACGTTGGGAAAAAACAGGGTGTGCGAATCCCATCCTACCGACGGATTTTCAGAAATCTGACCCCGCCATCGGCTTCAGAACGTCCCAAAACCCAGGACAAGCTTCGGCCTCCTCCGTGCATCACCGTCACGCGCCCCCACGCGCCACCTCTGTGTCCCACGCGCCGTCAACGGAGCTTCACGCGCCGGCCACGCGCTGCAGAAGGTTGAAGACGACTGCCACGTCACCCGTCCACGTCATCTGACACGTCAGCTTGTTGACCCAGTCAACGACACTCTGTCCAATCAGTTTGCGCCACGTGTCATACCTGCCACGCCATCCGTCCGGTCAGCCTGCCACGTCACCCAGTCCAGTCAGCAGCCACGTCGTCGGTCAACGCCACGTGGACCAATCACAGACTGCCACGTGTCATTATTGCCACGTCAGCATACGGTCAGCTAGAATTTTGTTGAAATTACCATTTTGTACCCTAAATTTTGCGGTATTTACATTTTGACCCCTAGAAAAATACCAAAATTACATTTAGGTCCCTGAACTTTAGGAAATTACATTTTGACCCCTAGAGTTTGCCAAAATTACATTTAGGTCCCTGAACTGTTAGAAAATTACATTTTGACCCCTAGACTTTGCCAAAATTACATTTAGGTCCCTGAACTTTTAGAAAATTACATTTTGACCCCTTGACTTTACCAAAATTACATTTTAGACCCCGGAACTTCCTGAAATTACATTTTGACCCCCAGATTCTGCCAAAATTACATTTCAGTCCCCCAAACTTTCTGAAATTACATTTTGACCCCCAGATTCTGCCAAAATTACATTTCAGTCCCCCAAACTTTCTGAAATTACATTTGACCCCCAGATTCTGCCAAAATTACATTTCAGCCCCCCCCCAAATTTTCTGAAATTGCATTTTGACCCCAGATTTGCCCCAAAATACATTATTGCCCCTCATTACCCAAATTTCCTATTTTACCCCTGACTTTTCCATATACACAAGTCCTTTCCCTACCTTGTACCTAATAAACTGCAAAATGCCACCAAGACGCGGAAATAGACATGAAATTGAGATGGAGGAAATGAGACGCCGGATACAGGAATTGGAAACCACTGTACAAACGCAGCAAGCCATGCTAGAATCTCGCAATGAATATCCAGATGATTCAGATAATAATAGTTCGTCGTCTACTGACTATCACCGCCGTCCTCAACAACAATCATTCCGCCTTAATGACATTAAGGTAGACATTCCTGAATTCGAGGGACGACTCCAACCGGATGAATTCATTGACTGGTTACAAACAGTTGAACGAGTCTTTGATTACAAAGAAATCCCAGATGAGCAGAAAGTTAAGATTGTTGCCATCAAATTGAAGAAGCATGCCTCCATATGGTGGGAGAATCTCAAAAGAAGGCGTGAAAGAGAGGGAAAGAGCAAGATACGAATGTGGGACAAGATGCGACGCGAGCTCTCACGTAAGTTTCTTCCCGAAAACTATTATCAAGATAATTTCCTTCAGTTACATAATCTCCGCCAAAAGGCTATGTCTGTAGAGGAATATACTAGGGAGTTTGAGAAACTCATGATGAAATGTGATATACAAGAAAGGGAGGAGCAAACAATAGCTCGTTATCTCGGAGGGTTAAATACAAACATTGCCCATCCAGTACAACTCCAGCAATACTGGACTCTGGATGACGTCATCCGTTTAGCCAGCCGTATTGAGAAACAGATGCCCAGAAGGCCTCCATACCAGCCGTCTCCCTCAACCAGAATTCCTTTTGATAGGAATAAGTCACAAATACATCATCCTAGCTCGTCAAATGCGCCTCCACCAAAGGCTACTAGGGAATTCAATTCCAAAGCAACTAAGTGCTTCAAATGTCAAGGCTTCGGTCACATCGCTTCTAACTGTCCTAACCGTAGAGTTGTCACTATTATGGAAGGAGAAGCTTCTACAGTATTTGACGAAGAAAGGGAGCCTATACCTGAAACAGAGCAAATATTTGATGAGGAGCCAATATTTGATGATGAAATTACTCCTGCAGATCACGGTGAATCACTTGTTATTAGAAGAAGTCTGCATACAGCCACCGTAAAAGAAGAACCTTGGCTACGTCGTAACATTTTTCATACCCGCTGCACAACTCAGGGAAAAGTCTGCGACGTTATTATTGACAACGGAAGCTGTGAAAATGTAGTCTCCAACTACATGGTAGAGAAATTGCAACTACCAACTCATAACCATCCGAGCCCTTACAAGCTTCAATGGCTTAACCAGGAAAGCGAGGTAAAAGTTTCGAAACGATGCCTTATTACTTTTTCTATCGGTAAAAGGTATCATGACGAAGTTTGGTGTGATGTTGTTCCAATGGATGCTTGTCACCTACTTTTGGGAAGACCTTGGCAATATGATCGACATGTTCTGTATGACGGTCACGCAAACACATATTCTTTCCAGAAGGACGGCGTGAAAATTCAACTTGCTCCTTTGCCACCTGATAAACACAATAAAGGCAAGAATGGATCCAAACCATTAGTGTCTTTAATCGAGAAGGTGACCAAAACAGACAGCCAAGTAATGGGTTTTCTTCTATTACTCGAGACAAATAACGGAACTGCCATTCCACCTGAAGTGCAGCCATTGTTAGAGGAGTTTCCTGAAGTAATTCCAGATGAAATTCCGTCGGGATTACCACCCATGCGAGACATTCAACATGCTATGGATTTTATTCCAGGAGCAGTAATTCCTAACAGGCCAGCTTACAGAATGAGTCCTCAAGAACATGCTGAAGTTCAAAGCCAAATTGAAGAATTGCTTAAAAAAGGATTAATCAGTGAAAGTGTCAGCCCCTGTGCCGTACCTGTACTCCTAGTTCCCAAGAAGGATGGAAGCTGGAGAATGTGCATAGATTGCCGTGCAGTCAACAAGATCACAATTAAGTATCGGTTTCCGATACCCAGGCTTGATGATATGCTCGACCAGTTATATGGCTCTACCATCTTCTCTAAGATTGATCTACGTAGCGGATATCATCAAATCCGAATTCGTCCCGGAGATGAATGGAAGACCGCTTTCAAAACCAGAGATGGGTTGTACGAATGGAATGTGATGCCATTTGGGTTGTCAAATGCTCCTAGCACGTTTATGCGCCTGATGAACCAAGTCCTTCGTCCGTTCATTAGCAAGTTCGTTGTTGTCTATTTTGATGACATTCTTATCTACAGCAAGAGCATAGCGGAACATTTAGAGCACCTACGTCAAGTATTGCAAGCTCTTCGTGAACAAAAACTTTATGCCAACTTGAAGAAATGCACCTTCTTGACAAATGAAGTCATTTTTCTGGGTTACATTATCACTGCAGAAGGTGTACGTGTGGATCCAAGCAAAATTGAAGCCATTAACAGTTGGCCAACTCCGCAATCTATCCAAGAAGTTCGGAGCTTCCATGGATTAGCTTCCTTTTATAGGAGGTTCATTCGAAATTTTAGTTCCGTCGCTGCACCCCTTACAGATTGCATCAAAGGAGACAAGTTCCAATGGACAGAAAAGGCTCAAATAAGTTTTGAAGAACTAAAGAAACGCTTGACAGAAACTCCTGTGCTAGTTCTTCCTAATTTTGACCAAGTGTTTGAGGTCAGCTGTGATGCCTCTAACACTGGGATTGGTGCTGTTTTGAGTCAAGAAGGCCACCCGATTGCTTTCTTCAGCGAGAAACTTAATGATGCTAAGCTCAAATACTCTACCTATGATAAAGAGTTCTATGCTGTTGTTCGAGCTTTGCAACATTGGAGCCACTACCTGTTACATAAAGAGTTTATTCTCTATTCTGACCACGAATCACTCAAGCATTTGAATTCTCAACAGAAGATCAATCGAAGGCATGCCGCTTGGAGTGAACTATTGCAGACCTATCCATTTTTGCTCAAACATAAGGCTGGGATCCTAAATTCAGTAGCTGATGCGCTTAGTCGTCGCCATGCTTTGATAACGACTATGCAAACCAAAGTAGTGGGCTTTGAAACTATAAAAGAGTTGTATCAAGATGATCCTGATTTCCAGGGCGCTTGGAGTGCCACTGAATCTCAACCATTTCAGCAGTATTACAGGGAAGGAGGATTTTTATTCAAAGGAAAAACTCTTTGCATTCCTCGTTGCTCACTTCGAGAAGCTATCATTTGGGAAGCACATAATGGAGGATTAGCTGGTCATTTTGGTAGAGATAAAACTGTAGCCTTAGTAAAGGAGAACTTCTACTGGCCAAGACTTGAGCGGGATATCAACAAGCATATCCAAAGATGCAGAACATGCCACCTGGCTAAATCCAAAAGCCAAAATACTGGGTTATACATGCCATTGCCAGTACCCAACGCTCCTTGGGAGGATGTGAGTATGGATTTTGTCCTCGGGTTACCTCGAACCCAGAGACAAAAAGACTCTATAATGGTGGTTGTTGACCGTTTTTCAAAAATGGCTCACTTCATTCCTTGCCAGAAGACTAATGATGCGGTTCAAGTTGCAGATTTGTATTTCAAGGAGATTGTTCGTCTCCATGGAATTCCAAAAACCGTCACCTCTGATAGAGACATCAAGTTCGTAAGCCATTTCTGGAGGACTTTATGGAAAAAGATGGGAACAAAACTTCAGTTTAGCAGTGCTAGCCATCCACAAACTGATGGACAAACCGAAGCTGTTAACAGAATTCTTGGAAATCTTTTACGAAGTTTTGTTGGAAAGAACTTGAAGCAGTGGGATCTTATTCTTGCTCAAGTAGAATTTGCTTACAACAACTCAGTCAATCAAGCAACTGGAAAGTGTCCATTTGAAGTTGTTTATGGCACCCGTCCTCTCAGCCCACTTGATTTGACACCATCTTCTGATAAGCAACAATATAGTGTCAATGCAGACCAGCGGGCCAAGGAAATTAAGAAATTACATGAGCAGGTATGTAATACGATTCAGAAGCAGAATTTGAAACTCAAGGCACAACGAGACAAGCATCGGAAACATCAAGTCTTTAATGTGGGGGATTTGGTCTGGATACATTTGAGGAAGGAACGTTTTCCTAAACAACCAAACGCCAAGTTATCTCCGCGAGCTGATGGACCATTCAAGATCGTACAGAGAATTAATAATAATGCTTACAAAGTGGAATTGCCTGGTGCTTACGGTGTTTCCGCCACTTTCAACGTTGCGGATCTATCTCCCTATATTGATGATGTTGATTCTGACTCGAGGACGAGTCCTTTCCAACCCCGGGGGAATGAAACAGAACAAAGACAGAGAATGTGAACGTAAATGTGAACAGAGAATATGAACACAGCCAACGTTGACATTTAGGTGATGTGTGCAATGACGTTAAGGGAGTTGCCAAAGCTGAATCTGTCATTATTTAAGGCATTTTTAAAGATTGAGTTTTTAGTATAAATAGATGTTGTTTTTCATTGTAATGGCACATCTGAGATTGAATAAACACATTGAGTTTTGGTTTCTATACCAGTTTATTAAGGGCTTTGGAGGCTTGTTGGGAGGCAGGGAGATTGTGGTTTTGTGTGGCAGATGGCCTGGTCCGTCAAACACCATGTTGTGGTGGAGGAAGGATTCGTTCTTCATCATTGTCCTTAGTGTTCTCAGTGTGCTTTTATTGTTTGTGAGCTTTGTACATGAGACTCTGCATTCCTGTCATTTTCAGCAGTTGATTTCCTCTGTGTGTGAGCTTATTTACGGTGTAATTCTCTTTCTTGTCACTGAAGAGGAGGATGTTTCGATATTCTAATATAAAAACCAGTGTTTCATATGTATCATTTTGGTTTTGGTTGCTATCATGACTTCATAATGATTTGCACATCTGCATGTGCACAATTGACTTTCAACACTGAAGAAAGAATAGAAATGATGGTGATTTATAATAAATTATTAACTAAACTTTCTATGCACTTGTCTATTGTATGACGCAGGGGTCAACATGTATTGTTAATGCAGCTAGTGAAAGAGACATGGCTGTTTTTGCTATGGGAATGATCAAGGCAAAAGTTTACTTTTATCATTCTGTTTTGAAATTTTTTATGCAAATATGCATTTTTTGTTGGAACATATTGTCTTCTTAACAGGCGGAATTGATGGGAAAACACTTCTTGTGTCGCACTGCCGCGAGTTTTGTTTCTGCTCACATTGGAATCATCCCCAAGGCTCCAATACTGCCTAAGGATCTAGGGATAAGTGGTGAAAGGAATGGCGGTTTGATAGTTGTGGGTTCTTATGTTCCAAAAACAACAAAACAGGTTGGCAAAGCAAACATAGGATGAATTACTAAATTAAATCTTCCTGGAATGTTTATTTCCTCATTTTCATCATATCCTGTAATCCACAGGTAGAAGAGCTTAAACTACAGTGCGGTCAGTTCTTAAGATGCATTGAGGTAATGTGGATCCTACATTTATTTGAGATTGTTAATTACCAGTTGTGGATCTGTCATGAATGAGAAACGGGATATTTATTAAGACATTAGTTCTGATGCCTTGTGCAAACAAACGTTGTTTTAAAAATCTATTTTCTGTTGTAATTTGTAATTAATTGAGAAAAGCTTCTTTGTAATAGGTATCAGTTGAGAAACTTGCCATGAGGCCTATGGAAGACAGGGAGGAGGAAATCAATAGAACAGCTGAATTAGCAGATGTATATCTCAAGGCTCATAAAGATACTCTTATAGTGACCAGTAGGAATCTCATAACTGGAACAAGTTAGTCTCCATCCTTTTTTTCCTTCAATTAATCTCTTTCTTGATCATAGGTTTTGTTATTTATCTAAACTTCCATATCTTTTTCTTAAATGCGCAGCTGCCTCTGAGAGTTTGGACATTAATTTTAAAGTGAGTTCCGCTTTGGTGGAAATAGTAAAACGGATCACTACCAAACCTCGGTATATTCTTGCAAAGGTACTCTATGTTTAAATGAGATAGTACACAGGCATTTTGAAACAGAAAACATGATATTTCCCTTCTCCTATAATCATTTCACCGATTTGAAAAGTAGGTGCTACTTTGTTTGGAAATACAGTCAGCATTGACGGGCATAAGTGGTCCATTTTGGGCTCATCTACCCCTAGCTGTTACCAACAACATTATCTTTTTAGTGACGCCCATCAGATGTTTGATTTAATGAAAGAAAACAAGCTTTTATTCCTTTGAACATTTTATTGTTTTTCATAACTTTTATTCAGGCAAGAGCTAACATTTAGAACCTGCTCATTAACTTAGCCTCCTCCTATTTGCCTCCTCTCAAGTCACAGTAATACAATTGCATGCTCTTTTTGGCATTGAATCCAAAAATTTGTCTGGGTACTCAAATACTAGTCCAAAGTCCCCATTTAAACACTAATCAGTGGTACCTTTTCTAGGGAGGAATCACCTCTTCAGACCTGGCTACAAAAGCCCTTGGCGCAAGATGTGCTAAGATAGTTGGACAAGCACATGCTGGAATTCCCTTGTGGCAATTAGGACCTGAAAGTAGACATCCAGGAACTCCATACATTGTTTTCCCTGGTAAGTTGAGTATTGACTTTTCTTTAGTTTCCTTTCTTACAGTTTCCAGACAAAATGAATATATGATACTTCTAAATCTTGTATTTCCTTTCATCTTCAATAGATTTCTTCTTTAATTACCAATGATAATCTTCCTATTTAGGTAATGTTGGCGACAGCAAAGCATTGGCACAAGTCGTGAAGTCCTGGACTTGTCCAGTTAAACTTTCATCAACAAAAGAACTTCTTAGAGTAAAAACCATCTTTTTCAATTTTTTTAAACTTAATTTCCTTTCATGTTGATATTTAAAAAAAGAAAAATTCTTGGAATTTAGGATGCAGAAAATGGAGGATATGCTGTTGGGGCATTTAACGTTTATAATTTGGAAGGTGTGCTGGCCGTTATCTCTGCGGCAGAAGGAGAACGGAGTCCTGCTATATTACAGGTCAGGCAGTTATCTCCCATTTTCTTATTTTGACCATTAGAAATAAATAACAATATGCTTGAAGCTACTAAGCTTCATGCAAATTCATTAATGGTTGTCTTCTATGTATTTATCTTTGTTCTCACTTCTCATAGTATGTGCGGCTCTTGAATATTTCTTACTTCTGATATTTTTGAAATTCTTAGTTTCTTGTTCATTGCAAAAACTTGAATGCTTCTAAACGGGCATTGAATAAAATAACTCTCAGATTCATCCCGGTGCCTTGAAGCAAGGAGGACTTCCTTTGGTTTCTTGTTGCATTGCCGCTGCTGAGCAAGCAAGTGTAAGTGGCATTCCGTTATTTGAAACAAATGGAAATATATAAAGAAATTAAATTTAAAGTTCTTTGTAGCATTTGAATAGATGTTGTTATTTCCAGTAATGAGGTTGAACCGTTGAGGTAAGGGAAACTATTAGCATATCGTAAAACAAATGAAGGTAAATTGAAGGCAGCTCTTATTTACTAAATGCGTGAGATAGAGGGAAAGAGAAAACAATCGTTACAGAATTTGTTTTTACCATTTATTATCTGAAGATTTTGAATTTTTTCAACCTAGATTCTCTTTTATCTCGCACGGAAAGGATTGATGGTTAAATTACTTTTTACTCTATTTTATTTTGGTTCCTGATCTTTAGAAGTATTCATTTAGATCTCACTAGTTTGAAAATTTTTATATTTGGTCCATCTCAACAAATCTAGTATGCTGTCTACTCTGATCACATGCCACGCTTGCATTGAATTTCCCTCGATCTACCTTAACCAGCTTTATTGACATAAATTATGCATATTCAGAGTGTTAAAGGGACATATAGTAGACTACGTCAACAAAATTAACCACAGTTGAAGATAAGGACCAACTTGAAATTAAACGTTGAATAAAAATGGAGACAGTAAATTGACCCAAATTTATTGCTAAATGGTTTTTTCTATTATATTGATAATACCATTGAGTGAAGAAGATTTGAAGAGCATATATACGTTCAAACAAATGTAAATTTGATCAGTTACTAAATTTGGTTTTATAAATTTGCCAGGTTCCCGTTACAGTTCACTTTGATCATGGAACTTCTAGGCAAGACCTTGTGGAAGCTCTTGAGCTGGTAATCATTCTTCTTTTAATGTCTCACTTTATATGACTTGTCATGAATCAATAGTTAGAAATTGCACCTTATTATCTTCATTTTGCACTCAAGTTAAACTCCATTTGTCAATGCAACATCCAGGGATTCGACTCTGTAATGGTTGATGGGTCACATCTTTCGTTTGATGAAAATGTGGCATATACTAAATTTATATCATTCTTAGCCCACTCAAAAGATATGTTGGTTGAAGCCGAGCTAGGAAGGCTATCAGGGACAGAAGATGATTTGACCGTTGAAGAATATGAAGCCAGGTTTACAGATGTTGATAAGGTTGCTATCTACTACTCTGATAGAAATTATCCTTCTGTATTTTCTTGATATAGCCAAATTCACTGCACTTGCTATCCTTGATACCAGGCTCAAAAATTCATTGATGAGACCGGCATAGATGCTTTGGCAGTATGTATTGGAAATGTACATGGAAAGTATCCTTCAAATGGTCCAAATCTCAGACTTGATTTGCTCAAGGTGATGAGCTTTTTCATTCCTACTTTGTATAGTATTCTCTCCAGTCTTTAATGTAAAACCTATTTACCTAATTTGATTAAATTTAGGAAGTTAGTTAATATGACATGTTTTTTTCTAAAATACCCTAATCATCTTCCTTAATTCCCTCAATCTCTCTCTTACTGGATTATTGTTGAGAGAGTTCCATTAGGGGTAAATTAGGAAATGATTCACAAATCCCCAATTAGGTCTTACATCTGGGACCAAAATTAACTCCCCAATTAGGTCTCATATCAAGACCAGAGGAATATTTAAATTTGTTAAACAATATATACATAGGCCAAAGGTAAAAGTTATAACCGAACTTTTGAATGTGGTTCTTGTCTACTCCGTTATTCTGACATTTAACTATGTTAAGGAATTGCGTGCTGTTAGCTTGAAGAAAGGAGTTTTTCTGGTCCTTCACGGTGCCTCTGGCTTGTCCCAAGAACTAGTCAAGGTACAGTTGCCAAAACTTCATTTGACCTTTTTTATTTTACTTTTATATTGCAGTTTTTGTCCACAAAAATATAGTTGCATTCAGCTCAAGTAAGTTTTTCTGTTTATATACTCCCTCTGGTCATAAATATAATATAAAGTTTATTTTTTTTTGAATATATTAAGGAAGCTAATTAAATTATTTTAAAATATTTATATTTATGATTTTTTTTTTTCCAAACTATTTTACCTAACTTATAAAATTCTATATAATCCAATGATATACAATATATGATTTGATTAAATAACTTGTATAGCTTTCTTAATCTCTAAAAAAAATCAATTCTGTTTTATATTTAGGACCGGAGGGAGTAGCTAACATCACAATATTTTGTTGAATTCTCACAGAAATGCATAGAACTTGGCGTGAGAAAGTTCAACGTGAACACTGAAGTGAGAAAGGCATATATGGACTCCCTGAACACTACCCAGAAAGATCTTGTCCATGTCATGGAATCTGCAAAGGAAGCCATGAAAGCCGTGGTTGCAGAGAAGATGCATCTGTTTGGTTCAGCCGGAAAGGCTTGATTCCTACCAATTTACAGGTGAGGGTCATTCATGATCAACTATTTCCTTCTTTGAAACAATCACAGAATGTCTTCCTTTTAGATAAATTTGATTCTCTGGAGTTAAAACTCTTCTGAAATTGGATACAAAATGAGTATATATGGGATTCATTTCTTCTCACTCTACCCACTCTTTCTCTCTCCCCCTCTTATTCTAGAAACACTTCACAGACTTGTAAGTTCACAGGATTTAAAGTCATTTTTTGATACTCCTTCGGTTCTTAATGTAGGACCTAATTAGGGAGTTGATTTTCGTCCTAAATATAAGATCTATTTCTTATATTTGTCAATCTTTTCGTAATTTACTCCTATTGATACTCCTTCAACAGTAATGAAGTAAGAGAAAAATGAGAGGAATTAAGGAGATTATTAGGGTGTTTTAGAAAAAACATGTCATATTAACTGACTTCCTTAATTTAATCAAATTAGGTAAATAGGTTTTATGTTAAGAACCGAAGGGAGTATTTTTTCTTTTAATTTCTTTCTTCATTTGTTTTTGCTGCTAATTACCCCTGTTGTTTGGTCATGAAGGCACAACAACTGCTTATTTGTATTGCTCTAGTTAGTTTGGCGTAGGCAAGGTTAAAGAAAATTTCTGAGCAAACAAATCATTTAATAACGTAGCACTCATGATTTCTGACAGTAAATAGGGTTCTACCAAATTGAGGGTCATATTTAAACTGCAAAAGCAAAAACTTTCCACCTTATATTTCAGTCTTTTCTAGTATAGTACACATCCATAATTTTCAATATTTGTTTGTCAAGTTTCAGGTAGCATGCAAAAGTAATTCATGGAATTGCTCAATGGATTGTATTTGATATTTCCTTCTTCGTTAATCTGGGTTTGCTTCCGTGCCTTATGCTCGCGAAATGTTGGCATGTCTAGGGAAAGAAAAAGTTTTGTGGGGGGGGGGGGGGGGGGGGGGGGGGGGGGGGGGGGGATGATGATGTAATTTATTGGCCAGTGGCCTCAGTGATACAATCACAAGTGATTTTAACTTTTCCTCAATATTTTAAGTTATTAATAAATAAATTAGTGATTTGTTGTTGAAAACCTTCAACTCTTTTTTTATTTTGATTTTTATAGATAAAATTGTCCTTTTAACCAAAGGTGTTCTATCATTATAACATACTCCTCCTGCCGTTAATGAAGAGTCTAATTAGTGAGTTGATATTGATCTTAATTGTAAGACCTATTTCGTATGGTTATCCATTTTTTTCACAAATTAGCTCTATTAACATTCACTCAACAGTAATTAAGCCCTATCAACCATAGAAGTTTTTCTTAATAAACCGATTTATACTCGACATCCAAAAAACTACTAAGGTGTTTTTTGCCATAAGGTAATCAACGTATTTTTTGGGGTCTTGAATACACAACATTTACAAGAAGTTTGCAAAGCCTAATAACTCAAGCATGAAAGATTTCTTAGAACGTATTGAGGAGGAGTTAGTTATTTGACCGAGTTCAAGCCATGAGTTAACAATAACATAGGTTTTATGAGAAGAAATTTCCATCGTGAAATGAACATCGGGATTAGAGTTTTTTAATTAAAATATCTGAATTCGAATTTTTATTCTTCAAGAGGAAATAAAAAGGCAATTTTAAAAGTTTGTGTGGAAACAATTTAAGCAATCGAAATTTACAGTCTTGATAGCCAATAAAAGTTTGTGTGGAATAAATATTGAAAGAAGTGAAAATTTAACTCCTTGAGTATGTAGGGGATTACATTGGGCACAAAAACAGTATGCAGGGATGTTAAAATATTTTATATTAGTTATGATTATATCTAATTATTTCTTATTGATCATATCTAGATATTTTCTATTTGATTAAATCAGAATATTCTAGATACTACTGGTTTCATGTTTTGATCATGACTAGATTTTCTAGATATTATTTGTTTCCTATTTTGAATAGGATACCTAATTTGAATAGGATATCTTCTATATATGCCGCACGTGAGTTGGACTATATGCTCAAATTTAGCGTTTATAACTTGGTAAGTTATTACAAGTTTTGATGAGAGATTATAAATAGTATAAACTGAGTTAGAGTAATATTTAGTACTCGCTTCTAAAGGTTCAACTATTGATAGTTATTCCTCATACCCCCACTCGCATTAACATGTCCATATTTTGTGCAATATTAGTTGGCCTGAGAAATCAAAATCATAGTGTGTATATAAACTTAATCCAACTGTAATTTTTTTTAGTTCTTTGAAATTTAATTTCCAAGTAATTTTCACACTGCTAAATATAATCTTATCGTGCCATTCTTGTTGTATGTATCTCACCCAAAGTGTTGCAATAGCTGATACTCTGATCGTTCTTTGATCTGATTTTTTTTGGCCAGTGATTTGATTTTGATCTGATTTATACCTAATATAAAACCTAAAACAAATCTTTTTTTTTCCCCATAAATCATGAATGAAAAATGCGTCAAATTAAGTCTCTTTGCTTTTATATTTGATGTCGATCGTGGGGTTTGGAGATTTCTTGATTTGTTCGTGATTGCCTTTCAATTTCTTGTTCAATGTTTCTCTCTTTCTAAGCCTAGATCCTTTTTTTTTTTTTTTTTGCCTCGGATCAGTTTTTATTAACGTTTTATTTTCTCTGTGTTATGATTATAGCAGAGGATATGACTTCTGATCTTGTGATGAAGCTGATGGACATTGGCAATGAACACCTTGAAATTCCTAGGTCAGGATATCATGCCGTTGTTAGGATCCATCCAGCTGAGTTTGCTAAGATTTGCAACAATATCTGAGTAGTGTTGGTGATACTAGTAATTTTATATTGGAAATTTTCCCCTAACATTTTATTACTTTTAAATTTTAGGTTAAGGTGCATATTTGTCTCAGAATTTTTTTTTAAATTTTAAAACATAGCAATGTTGTCTCATTCCATGACGTTGACCCTTAACTTTTTAAGGATAAAAGGCAATATTGTTCTATTTCAACATTGAACCCAAAAAAAGGAGTAACATTGCTCTTTAGCGAAAACTTCCAAAATAGATTTGCATTTTAATCCTTAAATGTTTGGCCAATAAATGATGCCATCTTCATCTTGTGGCGATATATGTTGTTGTTGTAATTTCGGTCCCCAATAATTATGGAAGCTGTGGAGTTTTTCACAAGGGTAGAAATTGGCACTGCAAAAGTATTCCTATGTCGTCTACGTATGAGACTCTCAATGATGCAACAGTTTGTGAGGGGGATAACCACCTCGTGTATGAACATGTCAGGAATACCTCAGCTGGGGAGATAGTCGTGACAAGACGCAGAAACAATGACTCAAAATCGGCAGAAAAGGTGAACACTCAGGAGAAGCAAAAAGAGAGTGTTGATAGGGCGATTAATACTGATTGCATCTTCAACACACACCACTATAAGATTGCCAAGGCGCCCACACTATTGGACCATATCAATAATACTGCTATCATCATTAGTGACGACCAGAGTCCCCAGAGAAAGCCAATAGTGCTGGTCCTAAGGTGATCTTGGGCCAACCGTCACACATTACAGCCCTAACTAATGAAGTGGACTACGTCAGTCCTATAACCAAGCCACCTGACCCACAATCTCACAACGAGGGGGTCAAATTGTCTTCTGGGCTAGTTGTTCACAAGTTAGGAGCCAAGCGTAATGATGGCGCCCCTAGCCCTTCAGTTAAGATAGTGAAGGATATGGCCAGAGTGATGCACACATAGCTTCATGACAATGCTTTTGAGGTGTTGACAGAGGGAATCGAATTCAACTCAGAGCAATAAATTAATTTTTTTATGTCTATTATAACTTGGAATTGCCAAGGAGACTCTAGCAAGATGTTTCCCTTTATTTTCAAATTGTTTGTTGCTAACTACAAAATTAAAATTTTTGTCATAGTGGAGCCACGTATATCTAGAGCTAAAGCTCATAGAGTAATAAAGAAACTAGGATTCCCCTCCTCTCACAGAGTTGAAGCAATGGGTTTCTCTTGTGGTATTTGGATCTTTTGGTCTGCTAAAGTAAGGGTGGAAATTCTAGCTAATCACCTTCAATTTGTGCATATGAAGATTAGCTACATTCCTGAGGATATTACTTTCTTATTCACTGTGGTTTATGGGAGCCCGAATGCTAATTTTCAGAAGTTCCCCTTGTTAGATATCACCCACATAGCCCTAAATGCAACTTCTCCTTGGCTTCTAGTAGGTGATTTTAATGCTACACTTTATAGAAATGAAAGGAAAGGGGGTTCTGGACATGGGTATAATGGTTGCACCTTGTTTAGGGCATTTATTCACCATAATAGGCTATTGGATATGGGCTCCAATGGGCCTCAATTCACCTGGCGACGTGGCACCCCTTTTGTTAGATTGCTATATGTAATCAAGCCTTCCTTGACCAATTCAGAAGAAGCACAATGGACCATCTAGCCAAGCTCAATTCGGACCATCAGCCTATATGCATGCAATTAGGCATTTGAAACCCCATTCACACTAAGAAGACTTTCAGATTCCTCACCTCATGGTTGTCACACCCAGATTTCCAGAACTTAGTACAGAGGTCTTAGGACCTAAAGGCTGAAATTTAAAGTAACATCCAATCCTTCTCTATAACAGCAAAATGATGGAACTTTGAAGTGTTTAGGTCCATAGGAAGTAGGAAGCGAAGGATCATATTGCGCTTACCAGGAATCCAAAAGAGAATTGAGCAGCATCCTTTCTCCGACTTCTTGATTAAGCTTGACCGATCTTTGTTGGAGGAGCTGGAAGACATTTGCTTCCAAGAGGAACTTCTCTGTATACAAAAATCCACCTCTAACTGGATTTGTTTAGGTGATCAGAACACCTCCTTTTATCACACTAAAGCCTTAATATGTCACCAGCAAACCATATCTCTCAACTCTAATCATCATTATGTGCCTGGATTAATGATGAGAAGACACTATTGGATTTAGCCCACTAATACTTCAAGGAACTTTACTCTCTCGAGGATCCAGACCCTCAACCACTTTTCCCATGAGGTAATTTTCCTTCTCGAACCGACACTCAATATGCAATACTTAACCAACCGGTAGTCCTTTAGGAAACCAAGCAAGCTCTATTCAAAATACAACAATTGAAAGCCTCTGGGGTTAATGGATTACATGCCCTTTTTTTCTAGAACTAGTGGCCTATTGTCATCCCAATCTATTGTCATTACTCCAGAACTTGTAGTCAGGTCAGCCTGTAGACCCCTCCATCAACCGTACCCATATTGCCCTAATTCCAAAGTCAAAAAAACTATGTGTACTTAAGGATTTTCACCTAATCAATTTATGCACATGGTGTATAAGGTTGTCACTAAAGTCATTACTAATCGTCTGAGAGGGGTTATGGCACACCTCATAGGGCCTTACCAGACTAGCTTCATTCAGGGGCAGAGCATAGTTGACAATATTGTTATAGCCCAAGAAGTAATGCACTCTATGAGGAAAAAGCAAGGTCAAGGTGGCTGGATGGCTAGAAAAGTGGATTTGGAGAAGGCTTTTGATAGATTAAGGTGGGATTTTCTTGAAGACACACACCAAGATGTTCGATTGCTACCAAACATGGTTAATTTAATTCTGAATTGTATCACTTCCTCCACTATGCAAGTGCTCTGGAATGGTAATTCGAAAGAAGTATTCTCTCCTGATCAAGGGCTTAGACAAGGAGACCCACTATCACCCTATTTGTTTGTTCTTTGCATAGAGAGATTATCTCACTCTATACAGCTTGTAGTCAACTCCAGAGAGCGGAAACCAATTAAAATGGGGCGCTAAGGTATTCCCCTCTCGTATTTGTTCTTTGTCGATGACTTAATAATCTTTGGACATGCAAATGATTCTCAAGTTGCCATAATTAGGAGAATATTGGACGACTTTTGTCTCTCATTTGGATATAAGATTAGCTAATCTAAAACCAAAGTTTATTTCTCTAAAAATGTTCATTGCACAACTCAAAGGAATATATGTCGACAGTTAGGATATGAACAAGCTGATTCCTTAGGCAGATATCTTGGTGTGCCTTTAATCACTAGCAGAGTCTCTTCAACGACATATAACTACATTATTGAGAGAGTCCAATTCAAGCTAGCTGGTTGGAAGAGTCGGTCTTTATCTCTAGCAGGACGCATCACCTTAGTTAAATATGTCCTTTCCTCTATGCTTTTTTACACTATGCAGAGCACTATGCTCCCATCAACATGCTATAAAGCCATCGAGAAATTCATCCAGAATTCATTTGGGGATACTCAGAAGACCATAGAGGAGTTAGTCTTGTTAAATGGGGTGAGTTATGTCAACCGACCAGAAATGGTGGTTGTGGCCTGCTAAAATTGGAGGCGCAAATAAGGCTTTTTTTTTTATCAAAACTAATATACAAGCTACACGTCGAGAACAATACGCTTTGGGTGCAAGTTCTCCAAGGGAAGTATGATATTCGAGGCAATCCTAACGATGTTTTCTGCTCGAACTCCTCTTACCTTTGGCATAATATATCTAAACTTTGGCATGAATCCTCCCTACCAATCAAATGGCACCCTGGTGGTAGATGGCGGATTCACATCTGGTCAGATTTTTGGGTGGGGGATTATGGCCCCTTGAAGAACATTTCTTATTCCATTATACTGAAATCATATCTAACTAAACCAGTGGCCCATTATATTAATGGCAATAGACTCTGGAAGTAGAACTTAATCAGTCACCTCCTGCCCCCAAATGTGCTTTCAGAAATATAGCAAGTCTCTATTGCTGGCCCTCAGTCTAACCCTATGTGCACTTGGTACCTGAACTCTTCTGGAAAATTTACAGTTAAGTCAGCTTATCATGCTTTGGAGGCCCTTTACTGGAATGATGAATCAGACTTGACATGTATATGGAAACTCCCAGTAGCCCAAAGAGTGTGTTGTTTCATATAGCTCCTCCTTAAAGGCAAGCTTCTGACCAATGCTGACAGATATAGACAGGGTAAGACATAAGACTCTTATTGCTCACTTTGACGAGAATATAAGACATTAACCATGTATTCAAGGATTGCCCCTTTGCTTCATCAGTTTGGAAGAAGATTCTACCAGCTAATATGTCCATTGATTTTTCAGATTAGATATTTCCTTATAGTTATGGAGCATGCTCAAATAGCCTTGAATTGACCCATTATGGAAGATTGGAATTTGGAGAATTGTAGAAATTTTTTTTTAACAGTCCATTTATTACATTGATAAGCAAGGAAGAAATTGAAAAAAGTGATTTTGGGAATAGAAAATGATCAGTGTACAGTGATATCCCATTCAGTAATCTAAAAAGTTGAACTTTCAAAAAGTTTTCATCTGTAAGAACGCACGATTGTGCTTCGTGCTGACACCCTGCAAATATTACATTCTCTCTCATTGCTTTATTCAATATCTGCAAGTTTACCACCCCAGTGTGCTCAGCTCTTATCCAATTCCCCTCCCTCTACTCAGCTCTGATACCAATCCCCCTCCTAAACTCCCCTCCCTTATGGCTCTGATACCAAGATAGAAGCGAGAGAGAGAAGAGAGAACACAGGGGATCAGACTAAGGTTTGAGATTGAGAGAGCGAGAGTGAATTGATGACTGATGAGTCTGAATGTGTCTAATGAGTATTGAGTGAATGAGTGATGACTGATTTTTTTTTTTGGCTTGAAGTGTGATGACTGATGAGTCAATGCGTGCTTTTCGTGTTCATGGCTGGGCCGAAATGAGCATTTAGCCCTTAACCTAAACAACTAAAAGAAAATTTTTTTTACAAATGTCTATTATTTCAAGATCAGGAAAAATTTAAGATCGAGAGATGCCATTCCCGATCTTGATCTTGAATTCTTCTCATCCCAAAATTTTCGGGATTGGAAAATCCTGTCCCGATTTGCTCGAGATCGAGACAGGAAGACTGGGACTGAAATTTGTTGAATAACTCTACCCATTCCTTACCATCGCATTCATTCCCTTTCTCGATAATTTCTTTTTTCACTGTCTATAATTTTCTTTCTCCTTTATATTTGATAAAACCCAACAACAGGGTGTGAGCAAAAGACTAAAACTTTTAATCAAATCTCCAATTCTACCTTTCAATATACTAGAACAAATTTGATCAAATCTCAAGTTCTACTTCTCAAGAACTTATTAAGATCTGATATGTGCCACAAAATTGAGATAACCACTACTTTGTTATGAGGAGCAAGTGTACCTTTATTGCCAAGAATGTGGAGTACCTTTGTCACATTATTAGTAAAGGCAAGGTAGCTACAGATCCTAAGAAGATTCAAGCAGTTGCTAGTTGGCCACAACCTAAGACAGCAAAGCAACTAAGAGCTTTCCTTAGTTTGGCTGGTTACTATCGATGATTTATTCAAGGATATGGCTCACTAGCGGAACCTCTTACTCTTTTATTGTGAAATGATGCCTTTAAGTGGTCAGAATCAGCAAGTAAAGCTTTTCACAAGTTAAAAGAGGTGCTAATGTTAGCTCCTATGCTAGCACTACTAGATTTCTCTAAAGAGTTTATAGTGGAAACGGATGCTTGTGGTGTTGGGATTAGCGTTGTGTTGATGCAACAAGGCCAACCGCTAGCATACTTTAGTAAGGCTCTCTAGACATTTGAGCCTCTCTATCTATGAAAAGGAATTGCTGGTTGTGATGCAACTATTGATTATTGGCACCAATATTTAGAGCGTAATAAGTTTATTATTAAGACTGATTAGCAAATTCTCAAGTATTTATTAGGGCAGCAATTGAAGATCCCATTCTAAATGTATTGGATAACAAAGCTTATGGGGTATGACTACAAAATACAATACAAAAAGAAGAATGACAGTATTGTAGCTGACGCTTTATTAAGGCTACATGGTCCCCAATTATTGCAAATTTCTTTGGATACTCCTTCTCCTGAATTGATGAATGAAATTAAGAGTAGTTGGGAATCCGATGTTGAAGTTGCATCTATCCTAGCTGAAGTAAAGGAGAAAGGTGGGTGCATAAGAAGTATTCTTGGGATGAGACTTATTTAAGGAAAAACAATCATTTAGTGATTATTAATGATGCTGATATGAAGTAGAAGCTGCTGGAATTGCTTCATGCTAGCCCTTAAGTGAGTCGTTTGGGCATACATGGGACTTATTACAAGGTCAAAGGTCTATTTTGGAGGAAACATCTTCATAAAGATGTTGAGGACTTTGTTTAGGGGTGTGATATGTGTGCAAGATGCAAGTATGAGACCATTGCTACATCGAGATTATTAAATCCATTACCAATTCCAAGCAAGATATAGGAAAGCATATCAATGGATTTTATAGCAAGATTACCCAAATCTGGGGGTAAAGAAGTTATTTGGGTAATTGTTGATGGAATAAGTAAGTATGCTTATTTTATCCCTCTTTCTCATCCCTATTTAGCTTCTACCCATGCACAAGCATTCTTAGATCAAGTTTATAAGTTGCTTGGTGCTCCGATGGAAATTGTAAGTGATAGGGATCCTCTCTTCCTTAGCAATTTTTGGAAAGAGTTTTTCAAGGTTTTAAAGGTGCAACAACGTCTGTCTTTCGCTTACCATCCATAAAGTGATGGACAAACCGAGGTTCTTAATAGGTGTTTGGCATCTTACTTACGTTGCATATGTTGGGAAGTACCTGGAGAATGGAGTATCTTTGGCTGAGTGGTGGTATAACACTAATTTTCACACTTCAATGAAAACTACTCCACATGAGCTTTTGTATGGCCAAAAGCCTTCAATTTATATTCCTTATGTGCCTAGATCAGCTATAGTTAAAGCGGTAGATTGAAGTTTTCAAGCCAAGAAAAAGATTATTGCGGTTTTGAAACATTACCTACATAAGTAAGCAAATACTATGAAACAGAAGGTTGATTTGAAGAGATCCGATAAAGAATATGAAGTATGGCAATAGGTGTTTCTTAAGCTGCAATCTTATAGGCAAGTTTCAGCAGCTACAAGGAGCAACCAAAAGCTGACTCCCAGGTTTTATGGTCCATATAAGGTGTTAGAAAGGGTGGGACCAGTCGCCTACAAGTTGGATTTACCTCCTGAGACTAGGATCGACTCTACTTTTCATGTCTTTATGTTAAAATTGTATCCATATCTGAGTATGAGGCAGTGGCATCCTTCTATTGAGGGCCTAGACTCCTTACTTCATTATATCTAGAAAAGATACTGATTCAATAAGTTAGAAGGAAGAAGCGTCACATAATAACTAAAGTATTAGTTCAGTGGCGAAGATATCCAGAAGAGGAAGCTACTTGGATTTCATTGTTCAATTTAAAGCACTAGTTTCCTGAGTTTTTGATACCAAACCCTTGAGGACAAGATTGTTTCAAGGGGGCTAATGCGATGGAATAAAGCAGAATAAGAACTATGGACCTAGGTGTAAAGTAGAAGTAAGGACTGTAAAACCCCAAATTTCAATTAAGGGCTAATGATAATTATTGAGAATAATTATAGAAATAAGGTGGAATAATTATGGGTTTTGGTAGTAATAATAATTATTATGCCATGATTAGTGGAAATTTAAAAAAGGAAATTGTTGGGCAATTAGTTAGTGATTAATAGAGAAATTAATTACTAGCCAAGAGTAAAATGAGAAGTATGATTAAATGGCTAAAGGAAGGATTAGAATGGCTAATTGGTGACTTATTTTGGGTGAAACAATGAAATGGTGGCATGTGGCAAGATTGTGTGTGAGGAGAGAAAAGATGAGAAAGTCAAATGGGGGGAGTATTTTAATATTTCTCTCTCCTCTCTTCCCTTATTTTTGATGGACAAGGAGGGAGTAGTATCATCATTATTTTTTTCATCTCTCACACTCCATCTCTCCTTCTCTCTCTCTCTTACGCCATTAGAGACCAAAGAAGGAAGAAGAAAAGCTTGTAATTTGGGTAGGTAAATGACCTATATTGCTCAAACTTACTTCATTAATGTTGATCCTTAGAGTGAGAGCTTTAATTTGATGGTTGTAGTTTCTCCATTGGTGGTGATTTGAAGAATCATGAAAATCTGGAAGTTGGAGAATCAAGAAATGTCTTTGGAAAAGTTGAAAAGGTAAGCGAGATCAATCTTTCTATCTATGTTTCATGCCATTGTATGATGTTTGGAATTTTCGGTATTTTTGGCCTTAAATTCAAAAATGAGTAGCATTGAGTATTTGGTATGTTATTGGCATGAAAATGGTACCTTGTAGTGAGTTTTGGATAGATAGATTGATCAGAGGTTGAAATGTTAGTTTGGTGGTTTTAGGATTTTGGTGTTTAATGTTGATTCAAACCAAAGCATGATAATGGGATAGGATTTTGGTAATTATGATGGTTCCATGTGATTCCTTGGGTGTTTTTGTGTGGGAGTAGCCTTAAGTAAAAGTTTAGGACCCTTAAAATCATTTGGGCAAAGGTTAGGATGAATGGTCAGTTTTGCTGCGTTTTCTAGTTCTGATAAGATCACTCGAGTGAGTTGGGGTTCACTCAAGTGTGTGATGAATATCACTCGGGTGAAGTTGAGTATCACTCAAGTTCTGTGGGTATATTCGTTATTTTCTTCAGTTTTTCTGTTGTGCTTTCTGGAAAATCTCAAGGGTGTATAGCCTCACTTGCAAGTATTGATCCATCACTCGAGTGCAATGACCTGTGCTTGAGTGCTTCTCTTCATTAAAAACTCTTGTGCTCTCAGGTCCTCACTTCCTGAACTTCACTCTCTAGTGCGCGGGTGAGGATTTGGCTATTACTCGAGTGAGGTCCAGTGTACTCGAGTGTTGTAGTTTTTGAAAAGTCCTTGCGCTCTCAGGTGTTCACTCGTTATCCTTCACTCTCTAGTACCCGAGTGCAGACCGTACCGTCACCCGAGTGAGGCCTTCTTCACTCAAGTGTTCGTACAATCTCACTCGAGTGAGGTCATCTTTACTCGAGTGTCGCAATAGAAAATATCAGTTTGAGCTTTCAAAAGGGGATCTTTGGGGATAGTCTTCCAACCCTTTAGAGCTATTGATAGAATGATTTGTGGGTACTCAAAGAGCAATAATGATAACCAATTAAGTGTGAGAAGTCATTGAGAATTGGAATAGAGAATTGATACTTCGTCACTCATTATGAATTATAGGATACGACGTTTGCCCTACTTGAGAGAAAATAGTGCCAGAGTGTTCATGGAAGGAACGAGCAGGTAGTGATTTCTCTCTCATATTGTGTATGATATCTGGTATGCATAATTTATCATAGTGTTTGTGAAATGTGATTTTATGCTTAGTGAAATGTGAAGGAAAATGTGACATGGTCCATTACAGCGTGAGCACTTTAGTGGGAGCCGTCGTAGGGGGTTGATGCTTATCACACCTACCCCGGCTGTTGAGCTGCCGTTGTAATCGACATGGATCTATTATGAACTGTAATCCGACCAGTACGGCTGTGTATTGTGAACTATTATATGAAACCCAACTGTGATGAAATATATATATATATTGTTGTGAACTGTGATGTGTGCAATACAACGTGAGCAATTTAGCATGAGCAAACGTAAGGGTGGCGTTCGTCATACCTGCCTTTGCCGTTGTAACTGCTGTTGTAATGCGATGGGTGTGTTATGATTGTTTTCATGCCTTATTGTTGTGCACATTATAAGTGATTTGACACTACGGGGATTCTTTAGAATCTCACTCTCCCAAAAACTAAATTTTTAGATAGGGCTGAAGGATCGAAAGGAAAACGGGTGACAAAGAGCGGTTGAGCTCCGGACTGGGAGTTTTATTTTGATTAATGGTTATCATGTATAAAATCATTTGGATATTTTGTGCTAAATAGTTGTGTATATTTGATAGATAGTATAGTTTTATGTAATCCCCTAGTAGAGGGAAAGAGATTATAGGTATTGTTGTTTTGTAAGACCCTTTCCTGATTAATGGAACCCGAGTATGTTAGGAATTTATGTTGTACTCTGATATGTATGAATGAAATCAACATGTACAGGCCATTTTGTATTTGTAATGTGAATATGAGACCTTGCGAGCAGGCTTTTGAAAAATTTTTATAGACTTTGATTTTGGGAAGTTTGATTTTGTTTAAATCCCAAATAAGCTAAGGTCTCTAATTTCACTTAATTACTAGATTATAAACGTAATCTTGGCCTATGACGTGAAGGGGGTTACAAGGACCTATATTCAAATTAGATATTTGAATGTTAATTAGTTAGTTAGTCCTTAAATGGCTAATGGGAGGAGGGATTTATGAGCTATGGTATTATAAATAGCTCATTGTCCCTATTATATCTCTCTGTTTAATATTGTGATCCTAATTCTAAATCTAAGGAATTATTCAGAATTCCTCTCTTTTCTTCTGCTCTTTAATTATGTTTCCTTAATCTCCTTCTTTCTTTTACTTTCATCTAAATACTATAACATATGTTTTATGATACCCTAATCAATTTCATCCCATGGTTTGAATAATAACTTCAGTATGAAGCCAAAAAAGAATAACTTTAGCCTGATTAATGTTAATTTTAAAAAATATAAAAATATCTTATATTTAATAGATTTTAGCTATTTTTTATTTTAAAAATGTAATAAAACTCAAAATGAACATGTAAAAGCTTAATCGGGATTAAAATGGAGCTGAAGACTTCCTCTTATACACATGTCCATTAAGAAATTTATGGACAACTATTTTTTAAATAACTTTACTTTTATTTAATATCAAATATTTTAATTTTACTATGTTAGTATCAGAGCATGTGAGCTTTGGAGCAATGTTTGTTACTATTGTAATATCCTGAATCATAAATTAGGGTTAATAACCCTTCAAGTGGTGTAATTATTGTTAATCCAATGTTCATATGGTATATGATATAAATTGTGATGTAAATGTGTTTATGAAGAATTGGTAAATGTTGTGATAATCAGGGACAAGATGGTAAATTGCCGACCAACTGGTCAGTCACCGAAGAGGAAGTTTACGAATTTAGTTGAAATCATTATGAAAGAGGACAGTTGTTTAAGAGATTATGATAGGATGATTCCATACATGCATGCACATGGAAGGAGCAGGAAGGAGGTTAAGATGATGACAAGTGTCATCCTAGTGGCTATAGATCTTGGTCAACTTTTCAAAACCCTTGTTCTTCCTTCTCTCCCTCCCTCCAAGTCGGCTATTAGGCATGGGGCAAAGGGAAAATCTGATTATCTTCATTATTCTCTCATTTTCTCTCTCTCCAACTCCATTTTCGGTGAACTCTCAAGGTAGAAAGAGGAAGTAAAGGTGAGATTTTTACATGATAATTGGCCTCTAATGCTTTGAACCTCTTCTCTAATGTTGTACACCTTGATGAGAACCTCATTGTCATGGTTTCATAATTTTGAAAAGTGGTAGTTGGGTGTAGAAACCAAATTTGAAAGTTGGAGAATCAAGGTTTTGATTTTAGCAAGTTGAAGAGGTAAGCATTTGTAGCATTTTGATATATTTGTTATGATTTTCGATTAAGTTTCGCAAATCCTGGAAAATTTGCCCTGATTTCATAAGAATTGGATAATGGAGGAATTTGGAATGGTGTGGTGTAGAAAATGGTGTTAGGATGTGTTATAATGTCATTAGGTTTTATTTGGAATTGAATGAGTAAGTTTCGTAATTTATGGTTTTGTGTGGCCTTGTGAGCTGGGGTTGTAAATGTGTTGATGGAAGGGGAATTTGGGTGTTTTGAGGTTACCAATAGGTTCCTTATAGAATTTTGAGTGGGAATGAGCTTTGGTATAAGTTTTGGAACTGTTGGGATCAATTTTGGTAAATCTGGAAAACTGTGTCAATTGCTACGTTTTTGGGTTCTGATAAATGTCACTTGAGTGAGTTAGGGTCTCACTCGAGTGCAGCAACATAAATTCCCTTTTCCTTTTGCATTTTGCTTGGGTTTTCTGGTGGGAAGCGCGAGTGCACTTCTCAACCTGTGAGTAATATAGGTCATCACTCGAGTGAGCATGAGTTCACTCGAGTGCAGATGTATGTTCATGCTACGGGTTGCTCTCGGCCAAGCACTCGCAGGCTAAATTCCAAGAATGTGATCTGACACTCACAAGTGTTATGTTCTCACTTGAGTGGTAGGGGTAGTATGTAACCCCCTACCTTAATTAGCGTAATTAAGATTCGATAATGCATAATAAAGATGGATTAAAGACCATTGGCTAATTCAAAATTCATTTAAAACTCCCTTTTCATAGTAGGGACTTCACAAAATTTTCAAAACTTCTCTATCCTGGTCTCAATGTTCAAATATCGAATATAATTACCTGTACAGTTATATCACATTTAAACATATCAGAGTTTATAACTTAATCCCCGGCAACCCCCGGGTTTCATCTATATATATATCTATAGGGTTCCAGTTCCCAATTAGGGGATTACACCGCCATATGTTCAAAACTATTTACAACTCAAAATGTCGTACAGTAATCCCTATCCAAAATGAATAACCAACATGGCCCGAACCAAATGTCCCTACAGGGTTCTAACCGCTCTGGGATGTTCGCTTCTCCTTAGAGCTTCTCGCCCTGTCTGAAAGGTTAGTCAAAGGAAAGAATGAGATTCAAGAGAATCCCAGTAGTAACAAATCATTCATACCACACATAAGCACACGGTATGTAAGCAAATCATCATACAACAGCAGCACAAATCACACTGCACCCTCATCCCTTTTTACCACCAGGAAGGCACACCGTCCTAACCCGAACCGTTGTTAGCGACTCAGGGACTGTTGGTGTGGCAGTGCATACACATAGCCTTATAGCTCATATAGCCATCTAGCTTTCACAATTGGCCCGTCGATCTTCACAAATAGCCTTTCGACTTTTCACATAATCACACATATCACACCCCATCCTCATCCCCTTTTACCAATGGGAAGGCACACCGTCCTAACTCGAACCGTTGTTAGCAACTCAGGGACTATTGGCATGGTGGTGCTTACACATATCCATAAATATCGCAACATACGAATTTATCACAAATCAATAATATAACACACATACAATGCATCACATATGGTATAAAAGAAAAGTCACTACATTGTTCCTTTCTGACGTTCGCTGGCACAGTGGGCTCATGAGGACAGCAGATGTCAAATCCTATAAACCAAAATAGGGACAATAGATCAATCTCTTTTCCAAGTTCTTAATTCCATAATACTTTAAGTTGGTATTCATATGAACTCTTTAGGTGGCCATTAAATGGCTAAACATATGCCAAAAGGGTTGGGAGAAACTACCCCAAAGATGCCTTTTTGGAAGTAAAAGCATTGATTTTTGTCAGATCACTCGAGTGGAGATGACCTTACTCGATTGATGACCCCCAAATTCACTTGAGCACCTAAAAGTGTCACACCGGAAGTTTTTGCCCGAGAGCAAACCTTGATATATCTTACACCCTCACTCGAGCACAGAAAACTGTACTCGAGTGATAACCTCAAATGCACTCGAGCACCAAGAAGTGAGGCATCGCAAGTGACTACCCGAGAGCAATCATAAACTCCAAAGTCTTAAACTTACTCCCTCACTAGAGTGAAACCAAGATCACTCGAGTGATGACCTATATCACTCGCGGAAACAAAAGTGCACTCGTGATTTCTGCCTAAAGACTTAACCAAAATACCCAGAATTTCATACTGCACTCAAGTGAGACCCCTCCTCACTCGAGTGAAGTTTATCAGAAGCCAGATCGCAGCAACTGATATGATTTTCCAGATTTACCAAAACTGGTTCCAATGGTCCCAACATTTATACCAAAGTTCATTCCCATACTAAATTCCACAATAAACCTATTGGCAACCTCAAAACAACCAAAATCTTACCATAATAATACATTCTACTCTTCTAACCACATTGCATCCAATATCACCTAATGATCAAACTTTCCCTTTTCAAATCCAAACCACAACCATTGACACCAAGACACTATTTGGCATCTATTTCATCACAAAACACTAGCTAATTCATACATTTCATAATTAGGCTAAAATCAGGGCAAATTCCAAAGTTCTCAAAACTCAACCAATGATCAAAACAATTATATTAAAATACTATAAATACTCACCCCTTCAACTTCCAATGATTAACTTCTTGATTCTCTAGTTTCCAAACTTGTGCAAACTTTAAAACACCTTCTTTCAAAATTTTGAAACCATAGGTTTAAAGCTCTCAACCTCTTGCACAACATTAATAAAGAACATTTGAGCATTAAGAGGCATCTAACTAGCCAAAACTCACCTTAACACTTTCTCTTTCCTTCCCTTGCTCAACGAAAATGGAGGTTAGATGAGAGAGAAGATGAAGATGATGATAATACAAATTTTCTCCCATTCCCATGCACACAAACCGACTTGGAGGAAGAGAGGGAAGAGAAAAAAATGAGTTTGAAATTTTGACTAATCCTAGGGCCATCATAATGACACTTGGCAAGATCTCATTCTCCCTTCCATGAGTTCTTATAAACTCATCCACACAAGATTTTACCCTTTGCTCAATACATCCTAGCCATTGATCCCAATCTCAAGCTACCCATGAGTTCCCTCTTCGGTAACTGGCCAGTCGGTTGGTAGATTTACCATTTTACCCCTGCTTATCATAACTTATACTAAACCATCATCAAACACATTTGCATCATAATTCACATTATTTACTTCAAAAGTGTTTAATTAACATTAATTACATCACTTTGAAGTTATTAGCCTTTAATCACAATTCAGGATATTACATAGTATTCGAGTGAGCTTTCTCTTCTAAGTTAGGTGTGCTCTCCGACAAACACTTTTAGCGCTTCACTTTTAGGAACTTGAGTGAATTTGAGGTCATCACTTGAGTGCATGCCGTCACACTTGAGTGTTGTGAGCACTTTCAAGTTGATGGTGGTGCTTTCTGTCAAACACTTGCGAGTGAGAGCCACCTTCACCAGAGTGCAAGTCCATCATCACTCGAGTGAGTCATTCAAAACCAGTCGTTTTGCTTTCTAAAAAGGCATCTTTGAGGTAGCTTATCCCAACCCTTTAGACATATGTTTAGGCATTAAATAGCCACCTAAAGAGTTTACATGAATACCAACTTAAAGTACTATGGAATTAAGAACTTGGAAAAGAGATTGATCGGTTGTCTCTAATTTGGTTTATAGGATTTGACATTTGCCGCCCTTGCGAGTCCTCGATGCCGAAGAACGTTAGGAAAGAACAAGGTAGTAACTCTTTCTTTTATACCTTATGTGATGCATTATATGTGTGTTATATCATTTATTTGTGATGGTTTTGGATGCTGCTATATTCGGGTAAGGGCTGTGTACCATCCCAATTGTAAAAGTGGATGAGGATGGGGTGTGATATTTGTGATTATGTGGGCTGAAAGGCTATATTGTGGGCCGAAAGGCTATATGTGAGCCGTAAGGCTATTTGTATGCACTGCCATACCAACAGTCCTTGAGTCGCTAACAACGGTTTGGGTTAGGACGATGTGCCTTCCCGGCGGTAAAAGGGGATGAGGGTGGAGTGTGATTTGTGTTGCTGCTGCTAAGTGGTGATTTGCTTACATGCTATATGATTACGTGTGGTATGAATGATTTGTTACTACTGGGATTCTCTTGAATCTCATTCTTTCCATTGACTAACATTTCAGACAGGGCAAGTGGCTCGAAGAAAAAGCGAACGACTAGGAGCGGTTAGGACCCTATAGGGACATTTGATTTGGATTATATTGGTTATTCATTTTGGGATAAGGATTACTATATGATATTTTTGAGTTGTAAATGGTTTTTGAATACATGGTAGTGTAATCCCCTAATTAGGAACTGAAACCTTATAGATCTATACATAAATGAAACCCAGGGGTTACCGGGTATTCAGTTGTATACTCTGATATGTTTAAATGTGATATAACTGCACAGGTAATTATATTCAATATTTGAACTTGAGACCAGGATAGAGGAGTTTTGAAAATTTCGTGAAATCCCTACTACAAGGAGGGAACTTTAAATGAGTTTTAAATTATCCAACAGTCTATAATCCATTTTATTATGCATTATTGAATCTTAATTACGCTATTTAAGGCAGGGGGTTAAAACTATCATGTGACTACTGGGCCACTTTTTTTTACTATGCTAGTACCTTACTTGAGGCTATGTGCCAAATGGTACCAGAGCTAAACTTTGGTAGATATCAGAGCTACTGAGCCGCCCTTTAATTTTTTTTTACTATAGTAGTACCTTACTTGAGGCTATACACCAAATGGTATCAGAGACAATCTCTAGCAATGGAAAATTATGCTATTCACCATGAAAACTCTTTGTTTGATATTCAGAAATTCAATCCCTCAAAAATTCTTTGTTTGATATTCAGAAATTCAATCGCTCAAAAATTATCTATTTGATATTTAGAAATTCAATCGGTACACACCACTACATTCTCAACCATCAAGAAAGCCATCCATTCACCATGATCACGGTATGCTATCAACTCATCCTTTCCAAATATGCTTCTTCTCTTCTGGCTTCACCCTTTTCCTAAAGTACTTTTCTCTTCTGGCTTCTGCTTTTCGAATGAGTCTTGGAATATTTGATTGCTCACTCTTCGCTATAATTGACCGAATGCGTTGAGGCACAAAATCTTAGCCCAAGCTCCATAGGAAATAACAAACTCTATTATATGTTTTTAAGCTGAACACGGTTAATCTAGTCAAACAAAAAATTCTGATTTATTTAAATGTTGATTTTGTAAGGAAAATCTAAAATGTTGACAAAGCAAAGTTATAATTATTTTTATTAATCTAAATAAACATAAATCTACATATCAACAGGTGTTATTTTAATTTTAACAATTTATTATAATCATCCTTTAATATAATTATTTTTATATTTCAAAATTAAAATAAACCTACTCTATTTTAATTTTACACCATAAAAATGATTATAAGCATATTTTGTTAGTAATTACATTTGTTAATTCAACATTTTCCGCGAAACGAGACTACTGATGTTAAATTAAAGGGGTTAAAAATACACTTTATAAATTTAAGAGACTAAATAAATTTGATGTAAACTTAAAGAATCAAACATATACTTTAACATATTAATTAATATCTTTATACAACTTTGATCCTTATTATAAGTAAATGTAAGTTCACTTATTCCAATTTTACTCTTGTTTGATTTTAGTTTGAAAAATTGAAAAAGGATAAAAATGTGAGAATGATTTATAAATATATGTACATAGAGAGAGAACTTTAATAAGAATATATAAAGTTAATATATATTACAAAACAACTTATATCATATCACATTACCCATTTACAAATTATAAGACGTGTGACTAGTTTTTCCAAACTCAACTATTTCTGAAATAGATCTTTTTCCTTTCCTTGGTTCAAGGGAAATGGATGAAAGGGAGAAGAAATTTTTTTAATAAGTTTAATTTTAAAAATATGAAGGAGCTAGTGGGGTCAAAAGTTTAGAATTACTTTTTTTAATCATTTTCTTACATCTTCCAAATGGTAAATACGGCCCTAAAATCAAACTTAAATTTGATTTCAACTAGAAGTTCACGATATTGGGCTCAATGTTAATTGTAATTTTGAGAAATTGTAAAAATATTTAATATTTCACTAATTTAAGTTAATATTTTTAATCTTAAAAAAGCATTAATAACTAAGAAGACTTGGTAAGAAGGATCACATAAAGTATATAGAATGACTCATGTATACTTGACAATCATGAACATTGTAGGAATAGGACATGCATAGCAATAAATGCAGCAGCGGAAGAAAGAAAAATAATATGATGCATGCCTCAATAAAAAAACCACTTGTTCTAATATCATGTAAGAATTATGGGCGTAATTGGAATTTAATTGACTCACTGAAGTATCCACAAGAAACCAAAACACCAATGTGGACTTCAATTATGTTATACAACAAATATACTAAAGACAGGACGAGAATAAAACAATCTTATGAAAGATCCTTTTAGAGGGAGAAAAACATTATTTTGTGTGTTATTCAAAATTGTATTCCCTCAAAATTTTTTTTCCTCAATCCCACGTGCTTTATATAATATTTATATGGACACATAAGATTGGATATAACCCTTTAATGTATGATTACATGAGAATAAATATAACTCTTGAACTATAAAGGAAACACTCTCTCTTTGACCCATATTTATACAATAGCCCCAATTTGTATTGAGTTTGGACCTTAATCCACTAAAGATGGACTAATATATTCCAATATATACTAATAATCTATATTTTAGAAGTTGCGGCTTTTAACTTATTTATTTTATTGCTTTCAGTTAGCTTAAAGACTCTCATGGGAGCATATTTCTTCATAATCTTTTTTCTCCTTTTCTTCTCAAAATTATTTATCCACCTTAGATCAAGAAATGAATGGTTCAGATTTAATATTTTCTAAAACTATGATTATAGTGTTTTTTAAATTAATTTTGTTTATATTACAGTTATGAATTTGTGTTGAGATCATGTTTAAACAATTTAATTTTATTTATTATGCTTAAAATAATATTTTTATAAAATATTAAACCTGAACCATCCATTTTCTTTTATATCTGAGGGTGGAGATGACATTGAAAAAAAAAGGAGAAAAAAGATTACAAAAGAACCCAAACATCTCATCTTCTTACCTTATCTAGGCCTATTCTTTAAAGATGACAACAAGAATGACCATTATTATTATTATTATTATTATTATTATTATTATTATTATTATTATTATTATTATTAATTGAAAAGTTCTATAAATAATCTTAGGATTTTCTCATTTGTCAGAACTTTTGGATGTTGAATAAAATATTGAATATTTTTTAGCAAAAAAAATAAAATATTGAATATTTGTTGTTTGTTTCTCCCTCCGTTGCTTCCTCTCCCTCTGTTCTCCTATTTTTTCCCATTGTTCTACTCTATTCTCCCTCAATTCTTTTTTTCTTTTTTCTCTCTCTCTTGATTATCTGATCTCATTATAACATCCGTGAAATTAATCTCAAGCAAAGGGCAGCTCTACTATGTCACTTTTTTTTTTTTTACTATGTTAGTATTTTACTTGAGGCTATGCATTCAATGGTATCATAGCCAACCTCTCGCCTCATTATATAACATCCTTGAAGTTAATCTTGGCAGAGGTCAGCAGTACTAGGCTGCCTTTCCTTGAGACAAGAGGTCATTTTTGATAGCATGAGGCTAGAGTTGACTTTTAGCATGTTTGGGACCACTTATTTTTTGAATATAAGTGCTTATTACGTAAGTCAAGATAAAACTCATCTCACATACTTACCTCGTATACTATGAATCACGATTTATAAACACTTATAAATTAAAAATAAGTGATTCTAAATGAGCACTTTATAAACAAAAGGTATCAGAGCTACTATGCATCCACCTGTATCAGAGCTGCTGCTTTTAAACTAGTTATGAAGGCCATCAATATGTAAGTGCTAGGAGGCCATAAGAAAAAAGAGTCAAACCACACCCAAACTGAGCATGATAGGAAAAACTACCTTGCTCACCACGATAGGGTCTTCTTCTAGTAATTTCTAATCGATAAAGATGTCAAACTACACTACCAGTACATTCTAATCGATAAAGATGCCAAACTACATACCACTACATTCTAATCCATCAAGAAAGTAATGAAAAACTATGCTACTCATCACGATCCAGTAATTGTCGGCTCTCTATGCTATTGCTCTTTAACCAGCTCGTCTTTCTGGTTTTTTCTTTCCGAAATATGCTTCTGAAGGAAAGTTTTCTTGGACCGCGCTTAGTAATTAATTGATCAATGGGCGTGATGCTCACAGAGAGCATTCAACGATTGAAGTCCATGCAAAATTGTAGGCACACGGGCTATAATCTCTAAAAATAACAATATATATATATATATATATAATATCTTCCTATATATAACTTATACATGGCCCAAAAAAATAAACTACAAAATGAATTTTATATTAAGGATATGTATAAGATCTCTTGCAAAATTTAATGAAATATTAATAATACATTTTTAAAAATGCTTTTATCTTTCACTCTTAACTTTAATAACACTTTAGTTGCGTTAATGGTAATTTTGAGAAATTGTAAAATTTTGTTATATTTAACTAATTTGAGCTAATATTTTTAGTCTTAAAAAAGTAGTCAATAACTAAGAAGACTTTACAAGAAGGATCACAAGAAGCATATGGAATGATATTTTAAAATAACAAATGTCTTGACATTCTTTTGTTACTCATATATATTAATGTTTATTTGTTATGAATATAATATTTGTGTAGATTTTCCTATTATCTCTATTATCTTTAGTATTCCACCATTATCTCTTATTGTCATCAAATATATTTGTAGATAGATATCAATTCTATTAAAATTGTAAAGTTATGCCTATAAATAGAAATCATTTATTTACTTTATATACCTTGAATGAATGGTGAATAAGATTTATTCACCTTTCCTCTCATATTCCTTCCCTTTTATTTCTAACAATATGCAATATATTGTGTTCTTTTTGCTAAGTAAAGATTTCTTAATAATGGACATCTTAAAGAAATTGTGAAGTAAGATAATAAATAACGTTCCTTTTTTTGCCGTAAAAGTTCCAATAGATAATTTTTTATCCAAAAAAATTCCAATAGATAATATTTCAAAACTGACTGTTTATGTGGCTGTCAACACTCAACAGGATAAATCCAGATAATAAAAAAAAGCAATAGTGATCAAACACAGACAAAGAAAACTACCTATTTCAGATTAAATCAACATACATATAATTAAAATTTAGTAAAAAAATAAAAGCATTAACAACAAACACATATTAGGAAAAAAGATTGAAAAAAAATTTTGAAATTGTAAAATTTTAAATAAAATATTTTCTAAAATATGAATTGTGAATTACTTATTAAGTTTTATCATTTTCTTATCAATTCTTAACAGCAAACTTGATTTAAAATTTTATAATTTTAAAGTTTTTTTTTTCTTTTTTTTCCCAACATAATATTATCGATTAAAATTCATAAATATATAAATACAAGCTTTTGAGGAATGTACTGGCCAAAAAAAAAAATCCAGAGGAATGTATTAATCTTTCATGTAACAATGTCGGGAACAACTGTAAACCGGGGCATCAAATGCTGACGTGGCTAATTATTATTGGGCAGACGAACGTGGAATACGTGGCATGGACTTGACAGTTAAAATTTTCCAGAACTAGTTTCAGTGAGTGGAGTCATTAGCAATAGATTCTCCAAAGCAAAATCTGTATTCGGCACCGAGAATTCTCATCCCGCCACGACGATGCGTCGACGGTATCTCACCGGAAAATCCTTCCTCTGTCTCCTCCTCTTCTCGCTCTTCCCTCTTTCTCTCACCGCCCGCCAATTTGTTCTCGTCCTCTCTCAGGACGACCTCAAGGACGAACCACCCACCGATCCCGACTCGGCGTCGGAGTGGGATGAGTTTGGTGACTCAGACTATCACAAGTCCGAGGAGGAGCTCGACCCGGGATCATGGCGCCCCATCTTCGAGTCGGATACGGTGACTATTGCAGAATCAGGCACCGAGAGCGAGGCGCTCTACTACTCCGGCCTTCGCAAAATAATGTCGGCTGTTAGCTCAGGTGATGTGAGTTTAACGGAGGATTCGTCCAGGGAAATCGAGGCGGCTGGAAAATTGGGGAACCCAGCGGCGCAGTCTGTGATCGGTTTTTTGTACGGGATGGGCCTTATGAGAGAGAAGAACAAAGCAAAGGCATTCCTTTATCATCACTTTGCTGCGGAGGGTGGTAATATGCAATCTAAGATGGCCCTGGCTTATATTTACAGGCGTCAAGATGTGAGGAATCGCTAACTCTTGCGCTGCGTTTGTTTATTTATTTTAATTATGAATCCTTATGAGTTGGCAACCCTTAGATTCATCAGTGAATATCATTCTGTTTTTTGTAGACGAAAAAGCTAATTATTTAGGGTCGATTGTTTTTTGTTTCTAGTCACCACCTGCGTATTAACTTGATGGTATTAGCATTATGTAGTCTCAGGTTCTCAGGTCTTATTAGCGAACAATCTAAAAATATTAGTTTATTGTCTGACGCAATCCTGGCGTTTTCTTGTTTACTTTAGCAGAAAGTAAACTTGATTAATTGTGGTTATAATATGGTGGATTGGTTTGAAAAACAATTCTCTTTGGGTTAGTGTTGCAGTGAAATCCATAACTTATGTCGCAGCCGTGGAATTATAGCTGTGGAATCATCTTTCTAGGATTCTTTAGTTGGCTATGGATCACGTAAGTATGGACATTATGGGGGAGGGAGAGGAGATGCACTGAGACCACCTTTTTAAGACAGTAATATCTATTATATTTTGGTTATTATCATTCAACATTGCCCCTTTTTATTAATCTTTTAATGTAATAGACAAGTCATTTTCCATCACATTCCCTTCCATTTCCCCTTGAAGATTTTACAGCCAATCATAACCAACAACTATTTCTTGAACCTCTTTCATCTGTGTTGTACGCCATGCTCGTTTTATTTGATGAATTAACATGCTTTATGTAACCACAGATGTATGAGCAAGCAGTAAAGCTTTATGCTGAACTAGCAGAAGTTGCTGTAAATAGCTTTTTAATTTCAAAAGATTCCCCAGTCATTGAACCAGTCAGGCTTCATAATGGAGCTGACGAGAATAAAGAAGCTCTGAGAAGATCCAGGGGCGAGGAGGATTGGGACTTTCAGATATTGGAATATCAAGCTCAAAAAGGGAGTCCTGGAGCAATGTACAAAATTGGGCTGTTTTACTATTTTGGCTTGCGAGGATTAAGGCGTGATCATTCCAAGGCCTTGTCATGGTTCTTGAAGGCTGTAGACAAGGGGGAACCAAGGTCAATGGAACTTCTTGGAGAGATATATGCTAGGGGAGCAGGTGTTGAAAGGAACTACACTAGAGCTCTGGAATGGCTTACACTTGCATCAAAACATCAACTATATTCTGCTTATAATGGGATGGGGTATTTGTACGTAAAAGGATATGGAGTGGCTGAGAAGAATTACACGAAAGTAAGTTTACATTTTCTCTCTTTGCATACTTGAACTGTAGACTAAACATCTATTGTCTGTGCTTAAGTTGCATGATTTTACTCACGTTTGCCATTTCCTGTCTATTAGATTAGTTGAATCTTTTTTCCTCTTGTTGACAAACACTTTTCTCTTTATCTCCTACCCGCATGCTTGTAAGCTGTCAGCATAAATTTGAGACTTGCAAACCATAGGAAGGTCATTCTCTTTGGTAAGTTTGTGATAGGACCAACCTGTTCAAACATAGTTACAGAAGGAGGTTTAGGCAGAAACCACACTCCAGGCAAGATGCTTTTGGGACACCAGAAAGTTGACTCTTAACTTATTACTATTTTGATGATATTAGCAGACCTAGCTTACTTTTATCATAGGAGACTTGTATTTTGTAGCAGATTGACATAGTGTCCTTGATAGGATACCACGGCCTTTACAAGTTTATTCTAGAAGGAAACGTGTGGGTTAAGTTGGGGCAGTTTAGTCTTTTACTTTGTTGCAGGGTAGTTTATTATGGTTATGACAGCAAGTTAGCAGTTTATATCAGTTATCCTTATCCTATCTTAGACAGTTATTATATTGCAAGACTATTTAAAGATGTTGTAAGACTTGTTATCATTATGAAGAAGTATTATTTTGAATCTTGTCTTGGCTAGAGTTATAGATACTGACTCTAGAATTGTTCTTGCATTTTTGTTAGTTCCTAAGTTCTATCATTTTGGTATCAGAGCCATAATCTCTGGGCCATTGTGGTGTCATGGGAAATAATAGGAAGAAGACACAGTCTACTGATTCTGCAGTACCTAATCAGGAGGCAGAATCTTCAAAACTCCTTGAAATTGAAAATCCTGCATCCCACGAAAATTGGTCACAAAAATTAACTTTTATTGTGACCAAACTACAAAACCTTGATGCCGATGTAAAAGAGTTAAAGAAGAAGAAGCAACCGGCTATAGAAATTGAACCAGAAACTTAGAAGGATTATGAAGAATTTGATGATCCAGACATGGAAACTCCTTGGTGGCACAAGATGCCAAACAAACGTCCTCATTCCAAAGTCGAATTTCCTAAATTTGAAGGTGGTGACCCAAGAGGCTGGATTATGAAAGCAGAGAAGTATTTCCGATATTACCAAACTCCTGAAGACTTGAAAATAGAGGTGGCTGCGATGAATTTGGAAGGAGAAGCACTTGATGTATTTACATGGGTCTCTTCAAGCCGGACAATTCGGTACTAGGAGGAACTAATTCAAATTTTTCAAGACCAATTTAGACCAACAGAATTTCGAAATCTAGACATATTCTTGAGCGACATAAAGCAAACTGGTTCGGTTGAGGATTATAGGAGAGAGTTTGTGCACCGATCGTCGTGTGTGCAAGGATGGCCAGAGCATTGTCTCTTAGGGGTTTTCATCAATGGCTTAAAAGAAGAACTGAAATCTGATGTAAAGATTCAGAAACCAAGAACAGTGTATAAAGCTGCAAGTCTCGCTCTTGAATTTGAAGCAAAATACCAGCCACTTATTTTGAATTAGAAGGTTTTGCAACCTAGGAATACCAAAAATAATTTTAGTTGGCAAAATAACAAAATGCAGGGGCCATGTCATAATTGGAGAATTAATAACTCCACTCATTCGGCAGTTTCCAAAGTCAATAAGCCAGTTTTGACTGCGGGACCCACAAATTTCTCTTCAATGGCACAATGACCAGTCTTGATGGAAACTGAACGACAATTACGAAGGAGCAAAGGTCTTTGTTATCGGTGTGGGGAGAGATTTTCTCCGGGTCATCGCTGCCTCTTCTCATCCTTCAAATTTCTAGAATTAACCGAAGACCCTGAAGAGGACTACATGGCCGACGAAGACACTGCTGGTGACAATTTGGCCGAGATTTCTCTTCATACTTTTCTAGGGATGAATTCGGCTACCACCATGAAGTTTAAAGGTATGCTTCAAACGAAACCGATGCTGATCCTAATTGACAGTGGATCCACACAATTTCGTTTCGCACACAGTGGTGACAGAATTGGGTATCAAGGCTGAAAAACTTTCTCCTTTTGGTGTGCAAGTTGGAGACAGTTCAATGGTCTTTTGTGCCTCTATTTGTAGACAACTTGCAATCAAAATACAAAACTTAATAGTCACAAACGATTTCTTCCCTTTCAAATTAGGCAGCGTTGACATGGTGCTTAGGATTAAGTGGTTGGCATCTTTGAACTCCGTAGAGGCAAATTGGCAGCAGATGTTCATGATCTTTTGGGTTGATGGCCATCGGTATAAGCTTCAGGGGACTCCACAACCTGATTCTAACCCTACTCTACGATGTACAAATGTGGTTCCTCAAGAATCAGACCCCAATTTATCTATTTCTGATCGCAGTGACATTCTTGTTGCACAATTTTACCTGCTAGAGGATCTATTGCAATCATACCAAGAAGTGTTTGAGAAGTCTCACTCTCTTCCTCCTTTTAGACGTCATTCACATGCCATCCCTATGTATACAAATGCCATTCCTTGTAATATACGTCCTTATTATTATCCATATTCCCAAAAGGATGAGATTGAGCGCCAAGTCGCAGAATTGTTGCATAAAGATTTCATTCGTCCCAATGTAAGTCCTTTCGCTAGTCCTGTCTTACTAGTGCCAAAAAAAGATTCAACTTGGAGGTTTTGTGTGGGTTATAGGAAGCTTAACTGCATTACTATCCCAGACAAATACCCTATTCCAAATATTGATGAATTGTATAGGGCGAAGTACTTTTCAAAGATTGACCTTCGATCTAGTTATCATCAAATCCGGGTTCAACCTGAAGATATACACAAAACTGCATTCCGTACTCATTCTGGGCATTATGAATTTGTAGTAATGCCTTTCGGCCTCACCAATGCTCCTGCAACTTTCCAAGCCACCATGAATGACTTGTTCTGACCTTTTCTTCAAAAATTCATCCTGGTCTTTTTTGATGATATAATGATTTATAGCAGCACTTTTGAGGACCATATTTATCACCTTCAGACAGTCCTTTCGCTCATGCAGCAGAAACACTTTTATGCCGACCCCAAGAAATGTGATTTCTTACAACTTGAAGTCTCTTTTCTGGGTCATATCATTTCAGCCAAAGGTGTAGCAGTAGACCCAGATAAAATTATTGCTGTAACTGGTTGGCCTCTCCCTCAAAATATTACAGATCTGCGGGGTTTTCTTGGTCTCAGGCTATTATCGTCGATTTGTCAAAAATTATGGTCAAATAGCCAAGCCACTCACTGATATGACAAGGCAGGATGCATTTTGTTGGACTGATTTATCTAAGTCAGCTTTTCTTCACTTGAAAGAAGCCCTCATCAATGTTCCCATTCTGCAGCTTCCTAATTTTTCCAAGCCTTTCATCGTTGAATGTGATGCTTCCTCCACTGGTATTGGTGCCATTTTGCAACAAGCTGGACATCCTATTGAATTTTACAGCAAAGGATTGTCCTCTAAGCGCCATAGGTCTGTCTATGATCGAGAGTTGCTTGCTTTGGTTTCTGCTCTTAACAAATGGCGTCACCATCTCTTGGGGCATAAATTTGAGGTTTATACAGACCATAATAGCCTGAAATATTTGTTAGAATAGTGTGTTGCTACCCCTGAACAGCAAAGGCTGATGATGAAATTGCTTCCTTTTGATTTCACAATCAGATATCGCGCTGGTTCTTCTAATCAAGGTGCTGATGCCCTCTCCCGCTGCCCTCATTCGGCTGATCTGTTCATATTGGCAGTACCACAGGCCATTTCCCTTGATAATCTTCCTCACCTATTGCTTCAAGACACCTACACTTCTTCCATTATTTCTTCACTTCAAGGTGATCCCACCTCTGTTCCACATTTTACCTTGTCTTCAGATCGCCTATACTACAAGGACAGACTGGTCATTCCTGCCAATTCTGACCTTATCAAGCTGCTCACAAATGAGGCACATTCTTCTCCAATAGGTGGCCATGGTAGTGTATTAAAGACCCTTAAAAGGTTGCAACAGCATTTTTATTGGCGCAACATGAAGGATGATGTTAAGCACTTTGTCCAATCATGCCTGGTATGTCAGCAAAATAAATATCTCCCTCAAGCTCCAACAGGCCTTTTGCAACCATTAGATGTTCCACAACAGATTTGGGATGACATTTCCCTCGATTTCATTATTGGCTTGCCTAAGTCTAATAATTGTGAAGCTATTCTAGTGGTGGTTGATCGTTTGAGTAAATATGCTCATTTTTTGGCCTTACCTCGTCATTTCACAGCCAAGACTGTTGCTGCTCTTTTCTGTAAAGAAATTGTTAGGTTACATGGATTTCCCTTGTCTATCATTTCAGATCGGGACACTATTTTCCTTAGTGCTTTTTGGCAGGAGCTTTTCAAACTTAGTGGTACTAAGTTGAGGATGAGTACAACTTATCATCCACAAACTGATGGGCAAACCGAAGTAGTTAACCATTGTTTAGAGACTTATCTTCGATGTTTTTCTCAGGACCATCCTAAGCATTGGAGCACTTTCCTTCATTGGGCAGAATTATCCTATAATTCCGGTTTTCACTCCTATTCTAGTTCTACACCATTTCAGATTGTTTATGGTCGAGAGTTTCCTTCTCTCCTTCCTGTCAACAAAGGAGCTACCAAGTTATTTGAACTAGAAGATTACTTTGCTGAACGAGATGTTGTGCTATCCACTATTTATGAGCACCTTGTTATGGCTTAAGAAAGAATGAAATTTTATGCAGATTCTCATCGTCGGGAGTTGATTTTCAGCCGGGAGATTTGGTTTTCCTTAAAATTCAACCATACAAGCAGCGCTCTCTAGCTAAACGCCGGTTTGAAAAGCTTTCTCCCAGGTTTTGCGGTCCTTATCCAGTGTTGCGGCGAATTGGCTCAGTTGCTTATGAATTGCAACTTCCAAGTGAGGCTAGAGTCCATCCTGTTTTCCATGTTTCACTCCTCAAAAAAGCTCACAGTTCTGATCCCTTGATTTTACCTCCATTACCAATTGCCGCAGATTGGGAATGTCAATTGGAACCTGAACAAATTTTGTCCTCCAGAATTCTTCCACAGATTCATCTACAGACACTGACATTGAACTTCTTGTTAAATGGAAGGGTCATCCTCTGGAAGACAATAGTTGGGAACCTTATGATCTGATTGCTCAACAATTTCCCTTCTTTCGCCTTGAGGACAAGGCGACTTTCCAAGGGGGGTAATGATAGGATACCATGGCCTTTACAAGTTTATTCTAGAAGGAAATGTGTGGGTTAAGTAGGGGCAGTTTAGTCTTTTACTTTGTTGCAGGGTAGTTTATTATGGCTATGACAGCAAGTTAGCAGTTTATATCAGTTATCCTTATCCTATCTTAGACAGTTATTATATTGCAAAACTATTTAAAGATGTTGTAAGACTTGTTATGACTATGAAGAAGTATTATTTTGAATCTTGTCTTGGCTAGAGTTACAGATACTGGCTCTAGAATTGTTATTACATTTCTGTTAGTTCCTAAGTTCTATCAGTCCTGCGTTGACCATTTTGTTCCCTCTGTTTTGCTGTTTTGTTATTTAACAGTTAGTAGCTAGTAGTGGGAGGCATCTTTTGGTAGAGAGTGGATAGTGAGGAGAGTGCTAGCCTCTGGAATTGCTAGGTCTTATTGTGAAAGAGTGTGTATTTTCCTCAGTTTTAACTTTCTTCTCCCACTGAGTTGGAAAAGCTTCTAGTTCATTAATCAAATCCAGTGTTATTCAGTATTTATTTGGGTTCATCTCTCTGGTTCCTATCAGTTTGGTTTCATCTAAAAGTGAGAAATTTATGATTTTCAAGTATTGAACTTAATATAATTCTTTCTTGCATTAGTCTTTGATATTGAGGTTAAACATGGCATGCGTTGAGTGTTTCTTATTCACTGTTTAATAATGGGCAGAACTACAGGATGGCATCTTCCATGGGACTTGTTCTTGTATCAGTGGTGTTGTGTTCTAACCATGTTATCACATGTTTGTGTGTTATGGTTGATTTAACAATATTTTGTTGCTCATGTGAATAGGCAAAAGAGTATTTTGAAAAGGCTGCTGATAATGAGGAGGTTGGTGGACACTATAATCTGGGTGTCATGTATCTCAAAGGTATTGGTGTAAAAAGAGATGTGAAATTGGCCTGTAAGTGCTTTATAGTGGCTGCTAACAATGGTCAACCAAAGGCATTTTACCAGCTAGCAAAGATGTTCCATACTGGTGTTGGGCTCAAGAAAAATATTCCCATGGTAAATTCTTTATTTATCTTGTATTTGTGTAAATTCTGAGTAGTTTTCCATGATGATACTCTCTTTACTCCACTTTTTTACCTGTTTCATCATTCTTTGATCAGTTACTGTTACCATAAACTGAACTGTCCTTTCCTTGAAATCAACAGTGCTCATCAATGTAGTAAATGACTGAAAACTAGTTAGAATTGTTGGAGATAACTTCATAAGATCCAAATGTCATTATACTGGCCTATTTGTCAGGGAATAGATGTTTAGTTAGTTATAGTTATAATGCTTTAATGTTTGCTTTCAATCATAGTAGGACGAGGGGAAAGAGGGAGAGAAAGTGGGGGAATAGAAGAAATCAAGAGGGAAAGAAAGAATTGAGGGAGAATAAAGTAGAACGATGGGAGAAAATAGGAGAACGGACGGAAAGGAAGAAACGGAGGTAGAAGCAGACAGAAAATATTCAATATTTTATTCAACTTCCAAAATTTCTGACAAATGAGAAAATCCTAGGGTTATTTATAGAACTTTACAAATAATAATAACAATAATCATTGCCGTTGTCATCTTTAAAGCTAAAAGATAGAGTAGACCTAGATAAGATGATGATGATGCTTTAAGCTAAATGATGGCAATAAAATAAATACATTAAAAGCCTCAACTTCAAAAATATAGATTAAATGAAAGCAATAAAATAAATACATGACGAGCCGCAACTTCAAAAATATAGATTAGTAGTATAATATAAAATAAGCTTAATTAAATACTAGTCTTCCATTCTCCATCACCAGGTTGTTGAAGTTCTGATTAAATTAAAGAGGTTAGATGCCCAGAAAAGGATGAAGAATTATGGACGGTCTATTTGTTTATTACGTTTTGGATAGTTCTTTCAAATGTGATGTTAGATCATGCATTTTGTTGTGATAGAACTGAGTAGTAACTATGAGTTTTTTTCTTTCTTTCACTCATATAAAGGTTTTTAGATCTGTGAATATGAACCCAGAATAATTTAATTGTTAAATTGCGTATATTTTTATTCCTTAATGACTATCATATATGGTCACAGCCAACAAATATACCTTCTAGGGCTAATAGTTTGCGATTTTCTGGTGTTAGGCCACTGCACTATACAAACTAGTTGCAGAACGGGGTCCTTGGAGTTCTTTGTCTAGGTGGGCACTTGAATCTTACTTGAAAGGTGATGTTGGCAAGGCATTTATGCTGTATTCAAGAATGGCTGAGATGGGCTATGAGGTGGCACAGAGTAATGCTGCTTGGATTCTTGACAAATATGCAGAAAGTAGCATGTGCATTGGTGACTCTGGATTTTGTACCGATGCAGAAAGGCATCAACGTGCACATTCTCTGTGGTGGCAGGCCTCTGAACAGGGTAATGAACATGCTGCTTTACTAATTGGAGATGCTTACTACTATGGCCAGGTATGTGATTTTCGGATGAAATTGGAAGACCAATTAATTTATGCTGCTCATTCTCTTCAGTCTCTCTATTATATCTTTTTTGCATCTCTTTTTCCTTCTCTCAGGGTACTGCCCGGGATTATGAACGAGCTGCTGAGGCCTACATGCATGCCAAATCTCAATCTAACGCACAAGCCATGTTCAATCTGGGATACATGCATGAGCATGGCCTAGGACTTCCATTTGATCTTCATCTGGCCAAGCGGTACTATGATGAAGCTCTAGAGCATGACCCTGATGCAAAGTTGCCTGTCACTCTTGCCCTTGCAAGTTTGTGGGTTCGCAAGAGCTATCCTGACAGTTTCATGGTAAGTATTTTTTTTTGGGTTAGATGCTTACAAGCAATAGCGGGAGTTTGACAGTGTTTTATTCAGAGAGGTTTCTTTCGTTGCTTTTTCAACTGCCAAATAATTTATTAAGCACATTTTAATTGAAAAATGTTGCGAGTTACCTTTATTTTTTAAAAAAAAAAAAAAGATATCTACAATATGTTTTGTTTTCTATTTAAAATGGGCATTTTTGTCCACCTAAAAATGTGGAAAATTTTAGTTCTTTAAACCTCAAAGCAGAAATCTTGTACACACATCTACGCAGGTTTCGGACCTTTCACTCTCAAGATCCTAATTGCAGTGTTTTTTTTTTTTTGTTGGTTTAATTAGGTGGGCTTGATTGATTCGCTACCTGAAGTATTCCCAAAATTGCAAGCATGGGTGCATAATGTGCTTTTCGAGGAGGGCAACGGATTAATTCTGACTCTCATTGTTCTTCTCCTAGCGGCGTTATACCAACGTGAGAGGCACAGGAGACTTGCTGCTGCTCCTCAGTAACTAATGGGCTTAATACTGCTACTAGCCTTTCAAAGATACACAGGGCTTTTTTTGCTGGCGCCAATGCCAGATATGGATGGATGGATGTACAGGGTCTCCGGTTTTGTTCCCTTCTCTTGAAAAAACCAGTTTCTAGGCTGAAGTGTATCATAGATCATAGAGTTGCAGTTACACAGAAAGTTTAACACTCCACTGATGCATATTGCGAAGAACACAGCGACACTGCTCCGGATTTCAACCAGCAAAGAGAAAAAAATGAGGTGTAGTATGGTTCACAGTTTTCGTTGCTTGCAATTACCATTTGCGAAGTGTAAAGCCAGAGAGAGAGAGATGGAGGAAAATTTTATTCTCAAATGCTTATTCATGTATACAAGAGGGGTATTATACACAAGAGAGGAGCCTCATAATTAATGGTTCATTATAATGATTGATTTCCTAATCATAATCATAATCCGTGATTTGTTGTGATACTAAGAGATCCTAATATATTTACATTAATATACTTCCTAACACTCTCTCAAGTTGAAGCGTAGATGTTAATTATGCCCAACTTGTTACAAAGATAATCAACATGAATCCTATTCAGGGCTTTAGTTAACAAATCACCCAATTGATCGTTAGATCTCACGTGTCTTGTAGAAATGAAGTTTTCCTTAATTTTATCACTTGTAAAGTGACAATTGATTTCAATATGTTTTGTTCGTTTATGGAACATAGAATTGGAGGCTATGTGTAGGACAGTTTTGTTATCACATCACAATTTCGCTAGCAATGACGTGCTAAGACCAACCTCCTTTATTAATTATTGAATCCACACAAATTCCTATATTGACTGAGCCAGCTTCTGCACTAAATCATGAAACCACATCTTGCTTCTTGCTCTTCCAAGACACTAAATTTCCACCTACAAGTATGCAATATCTTATGGTGGATCTCCTGGTATTTTTTGACTCCGCTTGATTTGCATCGCAAACATTCAATCTCGATCTGGCCATGATTTGTATAGAATATACTACGACCAGGTGAGCCCTTTAAGTAATGTAAGACATGCTCCAAAGCTTCCTACTGAGTAATGGTTGGTGCTATCATGAATTGGCTAAGCACACTCATTGGAAATGTTACACTAAGGCGAGTCATCATAAGATAATTCAATTTTCCAATATCTCAGGATAGGCAAACAACTTGATCTTCTCAGGATCAACCTTTTTTCTTACATCCTCAGGTAGCTCGTGGAATGGTATGCTGTCATCAATGTCTAAAAAAGGATTAGAAATCATAGGAAAGCTATTTGGTGTTGCCCCAAGTTTTCTGGTTTCGTTTAGTAGATCCATGACATATTTTCTGTGTCAAGAGGATACCTTTCTTGCTTCTCATAACCTCGATCCCAAGAAAGTATTTTAACTGACCCAAATCCTTTGTTTGAAAATGAGAATTCAGAAAGGCCTTTAGTGATGAGATTCCCGAAGTATTGCTCTCCGTAATAACAATATCATCAACATATACTACTAAGGATCATGCCAGCATCCGTCCGCTGATAAAACATGGAATAGTCTCACTTACTCTGATTCATACCAAACTTCTTAACCACCATGGTAAACCTGTCAAACCAAGCATGAGGGCTCTGCTTCAAACCATATAAAGATTTCTGAAGATGGCATGCCTTCCCACGCTCCCCTTGAGCAACAAAACCAAGTGGCTGCTCCATGTAGGCCTCCTCACAAAGATCACCATTTAAAAAGGCATTTTTAACATTCAACTGATGAAGATCCCAACCATAACTGGCTGCCATAGAAATAAAGAGATGAATAGAAGACAATTTTGCCACAGGGGAGAAGGTTTCTGAATAGTCAACACCATAGGTTTGAGCATATTCATTGGCAACCAACCAAGCTTTCAAGCGTTCTAAGGTGCCATCAACCTTTGTTTTGATCGTGAACACCCACTTGTACCCAATAGCCTTCTTGCCAAAAGGTAAATCAACGAGATTCCAGATACTTGCCTTATCAAGAGCCATAATTTCTTCTTTCATAGAAGCACGCCAACCAGCATAGGCCAAGGTTTGATGAAGAGTAGTAGGAACGGTGATAAAGTCCAAGGAACCTATGAAAGAGCAGGATGGAGGAGAGAGATGATTATAAGAAACAAAATAAAAAATAGGATAGGCATAAGTATGTTTACCTTTACGGAGAACAATGGATAAGTCAGCAGAAGGGGCAGAAGTATCAAAAGAATACAAAATTTTTTATATAGAAGTTTCACACGGCTAGAAATAGCAATGTCACTAATCATTCGTCATATGCGCTGAGAATTTCTAAGACATTTAATGTACTATAAACATGATCTTTTGAAAAAAAACAATACTCAACGTAAGTTTATAATCCCTCCAGTACTTAATATAAGACATATCTGGGGAGTTAATATTGATTCTAAATATAAAATTTATTTTTACATATTTATCAATCTTTTTTCAATTTACCTCTATTAATGCTCCATTAACAATAATAAAAAATGAGAGGGAAGAGAGAATTAAGGAAGATGACAAGGATATTTTAAAATATACATATCATTTTAACTAATTTAACTAAGTTCTTTAATTTAATTAAATTAAGTAAATATGTTTTATATTAAGGGCAAGAGGGAATACTAGCGGTATATTCATCTAAGAGTATGGTATATAACTTAATTTAAGTACACTCATATAGCTGTAAAATTTTGAAACACCTAAAAGCAAATATAAAAATAACTACGTAAATCTTTTCCAAATAAATTGGCAAGCTATTCAAAAGCCAGTGATAACTCCACTCAATCTCATGCCTTGTTAATTTGAGTTGAAATCGAATTAGAGATTTGGTGAATATTAATCATAACTCGATGCTAGACTTGCAAGTTGCAACAAATATCCTTTAGTTTAAATAATGCTGAATGTTTTCTAATCTGAACACCAATTGTATATTTAATTTTTCGTAAGATTCCATTTATTTTATTTAGTGTATAAATTATTTTATCTCCACATTTTAATTAATTAGAGGAATGCAGCAGACTGACACCGATATTAGAGTAACTATAATTAATCACGAAGCCTTTTCTCTTTTTTGGTGATAATCATGAGGGCTTTTCTTGCGTAGGCTAGTAATGACAAATATAAAAGTGACTAATTCTATTTGCCAGTCACTGTATATCACATCAGTATCTCAATTGGCGAAGCACTAAACTAGTTAGTTACTGCAGGACCAAAATGCCCTAAAATAAAGTTTAAACCAAAATGAGAAGAGCTGGACATGGAAAATTATCACTGGTCCCAAAAAAAGAACAAGAAAATTGTCTAAAACTTGCGATACAGACCAAAACCAAAATTTACTATCTAATTTTTCCTTTTGTTTAGTACAAGTAGCAGCGCGCAGGATCGAAATCGAATCACACAATTTGATGTTACCGTTACGCTACAAGACCATTGGCAACTCCATAATTTTTCAAGTGGGCCGTATCCATGCATGATCCTCATCCCCAGCACTTGGTTGTTCAAGAGGGCGTTGAGAATTGCACTTCAGGCAAGTCTTGTTTTTTCCGAAGTTGAAGAAATCACATCTACAAAAAAAAAAAAGGGGCAATTAATGAAAAGAACAAAAAACTCATCACTGTCTTTTTTTGCGACATTCAGAAAGATGGGTGGAGATGTAGAGAAAAGCAAAAGGTAAGAAGACCATAGACTCACTTGGGACAATTCCAATCCCCAATACGTCCTGGCCTTGGCTCTGGACAACGCAAACACTTCTTATTGCTAGCAAAGTTCAAGAACCCGCACCTACACACAGGAAAATCAATGAGAACAAGATTTAATTGTTTGTTGTATTCATCAACAGAACAGAAATCATATAAAGTTGATGAACACAAGGTCATCACATAGATATATACTTGGATATTCATTCATGTTCTAGCTGCAGCTTTTACTAGATGAAGTTGGCAAGTGTTTGCCAGGTGGGAATTATCATATACATTTTTAAGCTATAGAGATTTAAATATATAGCAAAGGAACAACAGATGATTGCGACAGCACATTTTAAAAGAGTTGATAGTTATGCCTGAATGACTGTAAAAATCAATAATAAAAAAGGTTGCTGAAGAGCATTGATCGCAAATAAAGATTGCAGATGAATTCAAAAATAAACTACAGATGAGAACATAGTAAAGAAAAAATAAGTTAAAAAAAAAAAAAAAAACTCAGTTGAGTATATGATACTCAAGAACAGAACTTTATAGCACCGATTATTCTAACATATGTGATCAAACAATTTCCAAGATATATCATCTTCTATTTCATGATAATTGTATTTTCGTTTATATTTACAGCTAAAAAATGATCTCCCATTTGTAGCACTGGATGCGTGAGTCAAATTCAGTGAATTGTATGATCAATCAAAGGATTATAGAACACTGACAAATGAAAGCTCAAAATAACATGCTCCTATAAAACATCAAGCGTATATATGGGTGATATTATAAATATATAATACACAATGCATCGCTGTACCTGGCAAGTTAAGAGGATTTTATTAATTTCTCGTTATTGATTTTAGGGTCAATATAACTTTTGGTCCCTGAAGTTTGATCTAATTTTGGTTTTGGTCCCTCAAGTTTAAAATCGGTGTTTAAGTCCCTGAAGTTTCACCCAATTTTGGTTTTGGTCCTTAAAGTTTGAAATCGGTGGTTTTGGTCCCTGAAGTTTCACCCGATTTTAGTTTTGGTCCCTCAAGTTTGAAAAGGACTTGACGACCCGTTTTTGAAACCCGACCCGACCAGGAAAAAAACCAAGTCCTTTTCAAACTTGGGGGACCAAAACCAAAATCGGGTGAAACTTCAGGGACCAAAGCCACCAATTTCAAACTTGAGGGACCAAAACCAAAATCGGGTGAAACTTCAGGAACCAAAACCACCGATTTCAAACTTAAGGGACCATGGTAGGTTATAGAAACCTACAGATGTACAGATGAGGAAATGAGAGGTAAAGAGATAGACAGACTGAGAAGAAGGGAGATGAAGAATGTTTAGAGTCAGGATCTTCCCTCTAAACCCAATCAAGAAATAGCTTTTTCCATAAAATCATTCCATCCCTTTTTTCATTATCATAAGGCATAAATACTCAGGACAACCCAACTGATGGAAACTGCTACATAAACAACTGCTAGACACTTCCTACTAACTCCTAATAACTGACTCCTAAAAAGATAATTAAAAGCATATAAAGAAACATGACTAAAATAACCACCCACTACTTCTAAACCTGAACATCACGTTTCCTTCTACTGTAAACCAGAAAAGGACGTGGCACATGCGCATTCCTATCAATACCCCCCCTAAAAGATTCGCCTTGTCCTCAAGGCGAAAATGCGGGAACTGTGCAGCAATCGAGTCATAAAGTTCCCAACTAGATTCTTCAATAGGTCTGGCTTGCCACTTGATGAGTAACTCAACGTCCTTGTTGCCTAAACTGTCAACGCTCCTAGTGTCCAACACTTGCTCAGGATGGAGCTGAAGTTCCCAATCATCATTGATTGGTAGTGGGTTTTGTGAGTCAGCGGTAGTATAACCACGGGCTGCGCGAAGAAGTGAGACATGAAAAACCGGGTGAACTTTGGAGCCAGGAGGGAGCTGCAATTCATATGCGACTACACCAATTCTTCGGATAACTGGATATGGGCCAAAATAGCGTGGGGAAAGCTTCTCATAACGACGCTTGGCCAATGATTGTTGTCTGTAAGGTTGCAACTTGAGAAGGACTAAGTCACCTGGAGCAAATTCAACATCCCTGCGCTTAGAATCAGCTTGTGCTTTCATTCTGGATTGGGCGGCACACAGATTATCCCTTATGGTAGCTAAAATAGCGTCCCTTTCTTCAAAGTGCTCCTCTAGTTCTGCTATTTTTGTGGACCCCTTAGTATAAGGCCAAAGTGGAGGTGCGACCCGCCCATAAACAATTTGGAAAGGAGTGGAACCGGAAGCGGTATGAAAGCCGGTGTTATAAGAGAGTTCTGCCCAATGGAGTATTTTGCCCCATTGTTTTGGGTGTTCTTGAGAGAAACAACGTAAATATGTTTCTAAGCACCTATTCACTACCTCTGTTTGCCCATCTGATTGAGGATGATAAGCTGAACTCATTCTTAGCTGTGTGCCACTTAGCTTAAACAATTCCTGCCAAAAAGAACTCAGGAAAATAGGGTCTCGGTCAGACACAATTGATTTGGGGAAGCCATGAAGTCTAATGACCTCTTTGCAGAACACAGCAGCAATGGATTTAGCCATGACAGGTCTTGTTAATCCAATGAAGTGGGCATATTTGCTGAAACGGTCTACCACTACAAAGATCATGTCCATGGAATGTGACTTAGGTAGTCCCGTAATGAAGTCAATAGAAAGTTCTTCCCATATCTTCTCCGGTATATGTAGAGGTTGTAATAAACCGGCTGCTGCTTGAGGCAGGTATTTATTTTGCTGACATGCATGGCAGGATTGAACATACCTCATGACATCCTCCTTCATGTTTCGCCAATAAAAGTGTTGTTGCAATCTCTTCAAGGTTTTGAGGACTCCTCCATGACCACCCAGCGGTGATGAGTGTGCATCTGTCAATAATTTCTGGCTCAAATTCGAAGGAGCTGGTATTACCAGGCGTCCTTTAAAGTAAAGTCGCCCAGCGGACATCACAAAATTTGGACAAGATTGGGGGTCCTCTTTCAAAGAGGATATAATGGAAGCGGTGTACACATCTTGAGATAATTCTTGCTCCAAGGCATCAAAGTCTGAAGCTTGTGGGATACTTATGGCAAAAAGGTCTGCTGAACAAGGGAATCTTGATAAGGCATCAGCACTTTGATTGGATGTACCAGCGCGGTATTTGATCTCAAAGTCAAAGGGCAACAATTTCATCATCATACGCTGCTGCTCAGGTGTAGTGAATCTCTGTTCTAACAAATATTTAAGGCTGCAATGATCAGTTAAGACCTCAAATCTCCTTCCTAACAGGTAGTGCTTCCACTTCTGTAATGCAGAAACTAAAGCCAAGAGCTCCCTATCATAAACAGACTTGTGCCTGTTAGAATAAGATAATCCCTTGCTATAATAAGCAATAGGGTGACCATTTTGTTGCAGCACAGCACCCAGGCCAATAGAGGAAGCATCGCACTCAACTATAAAGGGTTGAGAGAAGTCAGGCAGTTGCAACACCGGAACTTGAACAAGGGCTTCCTTTAATGCATGAAAGGCTTGCTTAGAAGCATCCGACCAAAGGAAAGAGTTTTTCTTGGTCATGTCTGTTAAGGGTTTAGCTATTAATCCATAATTACGCACAAAGCGCCTGTAGTATCCTGTTAATCCCAAAAATCCCCTTAAATCAGATAAATTTTGAGGAAGTGGCCAAGTGGTGACTGCTGCAATCTTTTCAGGATCCACAGCAACTCCTATGCTTGATACCGTGTGACCCAAAAATGCCATCTCAAGCTGAGCAAAGTGACATTTCTTTGGATTTGCAAAGTACTTATGTTGGTACAAGAGTTGCAGAACAATCTGTATATGTTTGTGGTGTTCCTGCAAGTCAGTACTGTAGACCAGAATGTCATCGAAGAAAACCAGGTTAAACTTGCGGAGATACGGGCGAAAAAGCTCATTCATTGCAGCTTGGAAGGTGGATGGAGCATTGATCAAGCCAAAGGGCATAACCAGGAATTCATAATGTCCAGAATGTGTCCTAAAAGCTGTTTTATGAATATCAGAAGGATTGACTCTGATTTGGTGATATCCAGAACGTAAATCAATCTTAGAAAAATAAGTTGCTCCATATAGTTCATCTATAAGCTCATCTATATTTGGGATGGGGTACTTATCTGGCACCGTTATTTTGTTAAGCTGCCTATAATCAATGCATAATCGCCAAGAAGAATCCTTTTTGGGCACTAGAAGGACTGGACTTGCAAAAGGGCCAACGCTAGGACGTATAAACCCCTTAGTGAGAAGGTCTTCAATTTGCTGCTCAATCTCATCTTTCTGGGAGTGTGGGTACCTGTAAGGCCTTATATTAGGAGGAGATGACCCTGATTGTAGTAAGATGGCATGAGAATGAGTCCGGAGAAGGGGTAGCTGTTCTGGCTCTTGAAACACAGACGAGTAAAGGTCCAGCAACTCATAAAATTCTAAGAGCTGTTGAGTTTTCCTTTCTCGGTAGGTATCATAATCTTCACAGGTCATTGATTGCAGCGCAGCTACTGTTCTGCTAGGCTGGGGTGTCCCTTGTAGTTTATATCGTTTACCGTTGGACCAGAAAACCATATACATTTGCTGCCAATTTGCCTCCACAGTGTTAAGCGATGCCAGCCACTTGATCCCCAATACCATGTCTGACCCCCCAATTGCAAACGGAAAAAAATCCTCCTTAATCACCAAACTCTGAACTTGTACTTCCAACTGTCTACAAATTGAATTGCAAGGTATGATATTTCCATTACCAACCTGAACGCCAAAGGAGGGAAGGGTAGAGGTTTGTAGCTTCAGCTCTGCCACCAGTTTTTCAGACACAAAATTATGTGTTGAACCACTGTCTATTAAGATCAGAATTGATTTTGAGTTGAGGCTGCCTTGAACTTTCATGGTGGTAATCGAGGGACCGCCCAATATGGCTTGTAATAAGATTTCTGCGAATTCACCCCCAACTGTATGTTCGCATTCTGGGTTGTCGTCCTCTTGGCTGTCAGCTTCATCGGTGATCTCCATTAATTTAAAAGAAGAATTTTTGCAGCGATGCCCGGGTACAAACTTATCCCCACAACGGAAGCATAAACCTTTATCTCGACGATATTGCTTCTCAGACTCATTAGTTGCGGAATAAGATGAAGTGGCCGAATTCAAATTTTGAATTGGATTCAGCCATTGTTTCTGCGACGGGCTAGTCGTGCTAATAGTGGGAGAAAAACTCGGCCCATAACTCTGAAACGGTTTAGAGTAGGCAGAACTTTTATTTTCTTTATAATTATTAATCCCCTCTGTACCGCGAGAGAAATAGGATCGCTGTTGAGATCGCAGCTGGTTCTGGGATTGTATCTTCTCTTCAAATTCCATAGCAAGACTTGTGGCTTTAAAAACCGTCCTTGGCTTCTGTATCTTCACGTCCGATTGAAGCTCTGTTTTCAGCCCATTAATAAAGACTCCAAGTAGGCAATGTTCTGGCCATCCCTTAACCCTTGATGATCTTCTAACAAATTCTTGTCTATAATCATGGACTGAACCAGTTTGTTTGACACTGCACAAGTAGACATCAGGATTCTGAAATTCTGCAGGACCAAATTGTTCTTGGAAAATCTCCACCAACTCCTCCCAGAATCTGATGGTACGGTTAGAAGATATCCATGTGAAGACATCTAACGCGTCTCCTTCAAGGTTGATAGCAGCAACATCGACTTTAAGGTCTTCTGGAGTCTGATAGGATCTAAAGTATTTTTCTGCTTTTAATATCCATCCTCTAGGATCTCCACCTTCATACTTAGGGAATTCAACCTTAGTATGTGGTCTCTTAGACGGATTTTGCATCCACCAGGGAGTCTCATGATTAGACTCCTCGCCCTCTAGACCACTGTGAGATTCCTTAGGATCCGGAGTGCCTTTGCCTTTCTTTAATTCAGAAAGGTCAGTATCCATCCTTCCCATTTTTGCAAGAATTAGCGCCATCTGCTGTGATATGAATTCTTGGAATTCCTGTTGCACGAGTGGAACAGAGGATGATGAGGCATGAGCGATGTCTTGTTGTGGATTGGGAAGCAACGGTGGATTTGACGCAGAATTGTGCGCACTCTGGTCCGGAATTCCAGAGCGTGTGGTGACCATGTTTCACAGGCTTGAATCAGAACCCGCTCTGATACCAATTTGGTAGGTTATAGAAACCTACAGATGTACAGATGAGGAAATGAGAGGTAAAGAGATAGACAGACTGAGAAGAAGGGAGATGAAGAATGTTTAGAGTCAGGATCTTCCCTCTAAACCCAATAAAGAAATAGCTTTTTCCATAAAATCATTCCATCCCTTTTTTCATTATCATAAGGCATAAATACTCAGGACAACCCAACTGATGGAAACTGCTACATAAACAACTGCTAGACACTTCCTACTAACTCCTAATAACTGACTCCTAAAAAGATAATTAAAAGCATATAAAGAAACATGACTAAAATAACCACCCACTACTTCTAAACCTGAACATCACGTTTCCTTCTACTGTAAACCAGAAAAGGACGTGGCACATGCGCATTCCTATCAGACCAAAACCAAAATTGGATCAAATTTCAGGGACCAAAAGTTATATTAACCTTGATTTTATCTTGTGTATCACATCTTGATTATAGTTGCACAAACAAGGCAGTTGGGAATAACTGCATCATCCCCCGGGAAGAAATTGAACTATAAAATATTTTCCATAAGATTTCACTAATTGGTAATAGGAGACTCACCTAGGGCAATCCCAATCGCCCTTTTTCTTTTCAACTTCATCTACACCGACCCTCTCCGGGCCCTCTGTGCTGCATTTAAGACAGCGTTTGTTTCGCGAAAAATTAACAAAACCGCATCTGCAACAAAACCAAAGAGCAACAGTCAGCAGACCAGAAAAAAGCTATTTATAGACAATGGATTGAAAGAATCATATGACAGCATAAACAGAGAAATGGGAAAATATTGGGTGACAGGAAAAGTTTATCATATTTAGAACTAATAAAGTTATTACAACTACAAGGGCATGTATTTAGTGAGAACATTGACCATGGAACACCCTAAAAACAAGCAAAAAAAAGTCCTATTTCCTATATCTATCTTTTTTCTTAATTCTTTTGCTTTGTACGATACAGGGTTAAGCCCAAAACAGACAAAAAAAGATCAAGAAAAAAAAAATCATACATGGAGTTGTAGCTCCCAGGAATAAAAACATGGATGGAACAAGGAGAATCTTGCACTCACACCAAATTGATGTAGAACCAATAACAATAATTAAAACAGGGAAAAAGATTGGGGGAGGCAATAGAAATATGAAACATTATTAATTAAATCAAAAAACTAATCTGATACTAATTAGTAAGGACTTTATAAAGAGGCCAAGAAATAACATTTAAAAATGAAAGACTACACAATAATCCAAAAAAATTCTAACAAAAGTAACTAAAATATTAAATAAAACAAGTCAAATGCATAATGCTAGATGATAACAAGATAACCTTTATAGCTAGTGCTATTCAAAAAGAAGAAAGAAGTAATTAAAATATTAAAATCTAATCTTTATTCATTCTTAATTAAAATACATCTACTTTCATTTAAAATCCTATTTTCTCCATCTATCGTTAATTCTTAATTCATAGGCAATTAATATTACCTTTCCTAATCTCTTTTTGCATCCTCCACTAATAATTAATAATTCGATTAAATATGAGAAAGATATCATCATAGAAAGTAAACTATAATTCTGTCAATGAGACTTCACTTGTCAGTAAAAAGAGCGGACTCACTTTGGGCAATCCCAATCACCCTTTTTCCTTTCAACTACATTCTGTTTCCTTTCAGCTGCATTTGTACTGACCCTATTCAAGTTCTGTGTGTTGCATTTGAGACAGCGTATATTTCTTGAGAAATTAAAAAAATTGCATCTGCAGTAAAACAAAAGAGCAACAGTCAGCAAGCTAGACGACACCATGTAGGGATAATTGTTCATGAGAGTAACTATAATACACTGACTGAGAAGATAGTTGCATGAGCTTGAATATGACTTACTTTGGACAAGTCCAATCACCTAACTTGGCATCAACATCTTTTGATGCTATATCAGTCACGCTTGCTGGAGATTGGTCTTTCAGAGGGGTACGTTTTGTAGGGGGCATTGGAGGAGCAGGAGCAATGGATGATGCACTCAATTCAATTAACTCAGACAAAAGTTTTCTTGCAGATGATTCAATGTCCTCTCTGCCTGGAGGTTTCTGTCCTCCAGAAATAACTAGAGGATCCAATGCATGGTGCAAAAGTATACGCACTATATCCACAGTTCGGCCAGTTTCTTGAGGCTCTTTTAGAATCACATAAGCTCTATCACAAGAGCCTCGTAGGTTGCAGGTGCTACAAACCTGGATAGAAGCAAGCTTGCCTGAGATATGCGGCAATGGAATGCCTTTTCAAATTTTAACAGAAAAGTTGAATCCTTATACATTAATGAGAAGATCAGTATCTAGAACTATTTTGTATGAAAATTTTAAAACATATATATTAATGAAAAGAAGGAACTAACATACATCCCCTTCCTCTAACCGGACATGAGCTCTTAACCTTTTAGCTGAATTAACAACCTTCCGGAGAAGATTAGGACATCCAGCTTTTACCACTGTTTGAATATCTTCCTCTGAAAGTGATCTGCATAAGATACAACATAAGCCAAAGACTCAATGAGCATACATTGATACTTGAGCTGTGAGAGAAAAAGTGAATGAATGTCTCATTGATGATATGAGTAGTGTACATTTTTATATAATTCTATAGGTACACATTTCATAATCTAAAGCTGATTAGTCAGTTACAACAGAAATAAGTTAGTTTAACTAAACTCAAGCTTGACACATGTTCTAACATGAACTGTTTATGAGATTTGACAGGCATTGAAGACACTAAAGCCAGTGTAAATTGCTACATGCAAACTATCATGTCTTCTAACATAATCAGCTTGAGCCCACAAATTAAACATTATTTTTTTCATATCATTTTCTATTTAACCCAAGCTCGATATTGCTATTATCAACTAGGCTGCCAAGTCTCCAATTATTAATGAGCAAAGCATTCTTATTAGTTCATCTGAGTCAATATGTCATCTTTTCGGGGTTTAACCATCCAAATTGCTTCAAGACTCTAGAAACTTTATTTCCTTTGCATATTCCAAAGTAACCAACAAGAGAATTCAAACGTAGAATAATTACAACTGTAGTCGAAAAAACCCACTTGAAGACATCATAGCGGTCACGCGCGAAGCTTAGACAGGCATTCTTGACAAGATTCATGTCCCTGTAAACGCTATCGCTTGAGTTCGTGACGCCAGCACCACTAGGGGAAGCGTCAAATTCATCTCCACCCTCAGCTGAAGCAGAAGAAGCAGAAGTAGAAGATTCAGTCAGATAACCTTTTATCTTCAAGCGGTCAACAAAGGACACCCATTCGGGCCATGGATGAAGAAGGGGTTGATCAACGCAGGACAGGGTTTCGCTGTTGTTGTCGACGGTGACTGTATCAGCCGCAGCAGCCGAACTGAACCGTTGGAACCGCAGCGTCTTGAGAGGAGCGGGTTTATGGAAGAGAAGAGGGGGAGGATTCGCAGAAAATATTCGAGGGGCACGGAAGAGCGCGGTTCCAATTCCGTGCAGTGCGAACTTTGAAGCCGACATTTTTGCTTTGTTTGTGTCAAATCTCAAAGTTAGATGGCCATAGCCTATGGAGGCTTCAGTTCTGGTAATGCCAGCCGAGGTTTATCAGAATTGTATTATAGGCTGGGTTTTGGACTAGAGGGAATTGGTGAAGAAAACGAAACGAAGGCCCTTTTATCAAAATAGTGAAATACTCATACTCTATACACAGTGATTATCAGAATTGTATATTTAATGGACTCGTAGTGTATTAGAAAGTAGGGGATATGTGCAAAGTTATTCTGAAATATTTTCTGATGAGTAATATTTTGAAACTTCTTTTAGATTTAATGTCATCTAGAAAGTATTAATATGAAACAATGCTGTCTTTTGCTATTAATGTTAGTTATTTAAGGGAGTGTTTGGATTCAATTTTTTTAATTGATTCTGAATCCAAACCATGGTTTCCCTTAAAAACATTCAAATACCCAAAAATTGGGTATAATCCCATTTCGGCCCAAACCAAGGTTTTGAATTGCAAAACCTTGGTTTGGGCACAATCCAATTTTTCCTCAATTCTGCACTGATTTTTTTATCGTTGGGAGCAATTATTATCTCTCTCTCTCTCTTTTCTCTTTCACTTTTCTCTTCTCTCCATCGCTCATTCCTTCCATTTCTCTTCTCTGTGCTTCGATCTCCTCTCCTCCCGTCGCTCCTTCCCTCATTCCCGTCACTCATTTGCTTATTCCGTGGCTCCTTCCCTTTTTCTTTCTCCGCCTTCCTTCTCTTCCCAGATCCCGTCGAGCTTCGTCTGTCTCCCTCTCTTTCAGATCCTATCGAAGTTCCCCATTTTCGGCGTTCTCGGTCACTGATTTGGCCTATTTCAAGTCCGTCGGTGGCTGGTGGTGGACGGTGGCAGTGTTTAGGGTGGGTACGGCCCCCCTTTTGTCCCCATTTTTCTGCTAAATCTCTGGTCCGATCTGAGGCGCTGGTGGCTGGAGGAGCTTTGTCGGCAGTCGGAGAAGGTCGAACAGTTTGCGGTCGGTGCCGGTGACGCTCATAAGTGTTCAAAAACTCTGTTTGGTGAGTGTTTCGATTCAGCTTGTTCTGTTTTTTTTTCGAATTGCTTGTTCTGTCGAGGGAGATATTCTTTGCAAACAAATATTGGTTAATGACATTGATATTGGTTTGAAAATCTGGTGCAAAGAACCTCTGTCCTGAAAAGAACCTCTGTTGATATTGATATTGATTAATGACGTTGATATTGGTTAATGACATGTTTATCGGTTAATGACGTTGCAAAGAACCTCTGATGCAAAAAAAATTTCGTTAATGACATTGATATTAGTTAATGACATTGATATTGGTTAATGATGTTGATATTGGTTAATGACGTTGCAAAGAACCTCTGTCCGGTTGGTGTTTTGAAAATGCTAGTTGGTATATAAAACTTATTGAGCTGTTAAGATTTATGATTGTGGAGACATTGATTTCATTTTTGTTATTCTGTATTGGAAAAATACACGAATAATGGTTTGAAAATCTGTCATTAGGCTTTGATGAGTCAATGACTGTAATATATTTCAATTTGGTTAGAATCCAATGCTTGTCTTTGTTTGCTTTAGAATTTTGTTTGGTTAGAATGCAATGACTGGACTGAGAATCATCGTCAAGCATAGATTTGTGTTTGGTTAGAATGCAATGACCGGAAATCCTTGTAATATATTTCTGTTTGGTTGTAATGCAATGTCTGTCATCATTTGCTTTAGAATTCTGTTTGGTTAGAACGCAATGACTGGACTGTGAATGATCGTCAAATCTAGATTTCTGTTTGTTTAAGGTGAAACCATAATGAGTAAGGGTAAGGAAAAAGCATCTTGGGATGTGAAGAGCACAAAAGTTTTTATTGACCTATGCATAGACCAAGTTGCGAAGGGAACACGCAAAAGCACTAGCTTTAACAAAAATGGGTGGAAAGAGATCTCGGAATCCTTCACTGCAAAGACGGGCAGAATATATGATAAGGGTCAATTTAAAAACAAACATGATGCTCTTAGAAAGGATTGGAGCTATGGGATAGGTTGTTACACGAGACGGGTGTTGGATGGGATAGTGAGAAGAACACTATTGTTGCCGACGACGATTGGTGGGAGAAGAAAATTTTGGTTAGTAATTAATTTCAGCGAGCGAACATATTTATTTCCTTGATATCGTGCTTGTATGAACTTGTGTAACAAACTTTGATGATGAATGTACAGGAAGTTTCAGGATATGATAAATTCAGGACAAAAGGACTTCAATTTCAAGAAGAATTGACCCAATTGTTTGCAAGTGTCGCGGCCATGGGATCACAAACTTGGGCTCCTACATCCATGTCTCTTCCTGTCCCTCCCTCTACTGAGGCAATCCCAGAATATGATATGCAAGAGGGATTAGGAGACAGCGATGAGGTGTTAGGGACACCTACTGGGTTGAGCGGGGAGATGCATTCATTCAATGTCAATACTAACAGAGGAGGTAGTGGTGCCAACAATGACAAAGGGAAAGGAATCAGTGGTGGGGAGAGAACAAGCAGCGGTGGCAGAGGAGGTAGCTCGTTGGGGGTCAGGAAGAGGGGTGCGGGGATGAAAAAGAAAGGGCCGGCCTCAGCTAAAATAGCCGATGCCCTATATAGGATTGCTGATGCAAATGACGTTGATGCTGAAGCTGCACGAGCAGAAAGGATTGCAGCAGAGGCACGGGCTGAGAGGATGGCTGCAGAGGCACGTGCAAAAAGGATGGCAGCAGAGGCACGTGCTTACAAGATCTCAATTCCGGTAGTAATGAGCCACCTTAGACAGGTTCCTAAAGTTGTCAATAATGATGACTTTTATGCACGCTGTGTACACCTCCTTATGAGGGATCCACCTACAAGGGAAATGTATGCAGTAATGAAGGATATGCCACACCAACTTATCGTTTTTCTTAAGCATGAATGTTATGGAAGTTTGTGAAATGTATTGTTATATTTACCTTTTCAGTAGGAATTATGTTTAATTACGACATTGCTTAATTGTCTCTTAACTTTGTTAATTTACAATTGAATGTTATCTCACTTGTCTGTTAACATTGTTGTTTTATAGTTGAATGTTATATGTGTGCATATTATGACTATATAATTGTTGTCATTACCGTTTATAACATTTAATATATATGTCAACAGTGGGGTTAGATATGGACAACACATTGAAAATTATGGCAAACCATAGGGAATGACGCAAACAAAGAGTCCGAAAAGTGGCCGCATATGTTGGTGTATATGCTCAGCTATATTTATGTAAAGAACCGCGAGACACAAGTGACTTTACAGGTGCTAAATGGGTGCGTGAAGTCTTAAGCGGTAATTCGAACCGTTGTTATGATATGTTTAGAATGCAACTTCATGTCTTTCATGAGCTTTGCTTTGAACTGCAACGACATGGTTTGACAGAGACTCGAAATGTGGGTGTACATGAAATGGTTGCAATTTTTTTGAACACAGTTAGATTTGCAAACTTGAGTAGGCTTCAACAGGAAAGGTTTCAGCGCTTAGGAGAGACAATTCATAGGGCTCTGCATCTTGTCTTAGATGCATGTTGTCATCTTGCAATGACTAACATCAAACCACAGGATCCTAAGTTTGAGAACATTCACTCAAAGATACGACTCAGCAATAGATACTGGCCTTTCTTTAAAAATGCTATTGGAGCAATTGATGGCACCCACATTCCATGCAAGGTCAAAGCAAAAGAAATAACAAAATATATTGGTAGAAAAGGATTTACATCGCAAAATGTAATGGTAGTTTGTGATTGGGACATGTGTTTTACCTTCGTATTGGCTAGATGGGAAGGAACAGCCCATGATGCGTGCATATTTGATCATGCTCTGACAACGCCGTCGATGAATTTTCCACATCCCCAAAAGGTATGCTATAACTCCTACACTTTAATTATTATTAATTATATATATATTATTGACTTTAACCTAATTATTTTGTAAAGATAGATATTATTTGGTGGATGCTGGCTATCCCACCCCGACTGGATACCTTGGTCCATATAGATCCGAGCGTTACCATCTCTCGAACTTTCAGAGGTCATCTACGTTTGAAAACCACAATGAGACCTTCAATTACTTACATTCCAGTCTTAGGGGCACAATAGAAAAAACATTTGGCGTTTGGAAGAACAAGTTTGAAATATTACAGAACATGCATAGCTATAGCTTCCCCACACAGGTTAAAATAGTTTGTGCTACAATGGCTATACACAACTTCATTAGAAGAACATCTATTTCTGATCCTGACTTCCGGCGCTATGGTCGAGAGGGTATTTTGTGTGATGCCGATGTAGATGACGATATAGAACCTTCAACAATACATTCATCAATTGCATCTTCATCTGACATGGCTTCTCTGCGTGATTCTATATGAGATCAAATCGTTTATTATATGCACAAAGCTTAGTCATGTATAGTTTCCTTCTTTTTACGTACGATTTTATTGACAATCTGTTAAATGTTATTGTATTTATATTTTGACGTATTCTATTTTTGACAATCAGTGAAATGTATGTGTATCCCTACTTTGAACTTGTACTTTGGTATTTTGTAGTAGATTATTTTATATCCTAACTACTTAAAAATGATTTTTTGTTACACAAGTTATTACTATACATGTACACACACATATGTATGTATGTTTGATCCAAATTTTTAAACCACATAATAGACTAATAATATAATTTATAAAATAATTTTATATTTTTTTTGATATTGTATATTTGACTAATTTTATAATTATAATTTTTTTGAAAATTTATTTCAAATTTTTTTGTATTTATTAAACATTTAATGTTTAATAATGCATATAATATAAATTTATCCCTTACATGTAATTATCACAAAAACTAATGTCCTTTTTAGTAATTTGACCATGAAAAAAAGCTATTCTGACCATAACACCTAAACACTTTTACTTTATCAAAATCTCTTTTTTCTCATAATTTATTCTGCTAATAATCTATTCTCTAAAAGCTATTCTTCACTTTTTCTCCAGAAGCTATTAAAAAAAGCTTTGCCAAACACACACTAAAAGTATAGGACAATATTATTATATTTTGATACTGTTAAGGTGATATTGAATATGAGAAAATTTCCGGAACAATATTATTTCTCCATTAATACTTTCAGAATAAATTTGCACATAGTAAATTGCTATACTAGAAATCCAACTTTTATTAAAAACTTGTCTATGCTAAGGTGCAGTTCACATTCTATCTCCTCCTGGGAAAAAAAAAGAAGTTTTGTATTCTATGACAACATCTTTCAAATGTAAAAGTGAAATCCTTCACTTTTTTTTCCCACCACAACCACAACTACGTCAATGTTTGGTAAATACCTAAATTTAGGTTTATGTAAATCGAGATAAAATCTCTCTCACACATTTATCTTGTTAATCGTAAAAACTTTTCTTAAAAGCTAATCTTAACTCATGCTCATGTCATTTATCACTTGAGTTTATGTCCAACCCTACAATTCCTCATTTGAGATTTTTCATTATAATTAAGTTCTAATAAATCCTCAACATGACCATTTTAATCATACCCCGGCTAAAAAAGTCTAGAAGATATTAATTTTATATTTCTTGGTAAAATATTAATTTTATATTTTGTTTAGGCGATCAGCATTTTTTACTTAATTATTTCCTTGCATTGGCTGCTTCGTTTTTGGATAATGATAAACTAAAACAAAGAAATAAGACTAGATCTAATGCATTTTTATAAAGACAATGCTTATGTCAAGTTACTTATATTCATTTCTTCAAATTCTCCAATCACATATGACCACATGTCTTATTTTTGAATTACTATTATTTAACTATAAATTCATATGAAAAAAATTAAACACGTGATCATATATGATTAGAAAACTTGATATAATGGATATAAAGAATTTGATGTATGGTCTTTTTTATAATGATTGATACAATATTATTAAAAAAATGTTGTTTTCTTGATTAGTATGTTTGACTTTTAATTAGTTTGTTTAACCCTTTCATCATTATCCCCATCTTAACTCACCATTATTGTTTGAACTTGTCTCAAGTGTTGAATGCATGAATTGTTAACTTTTTTTTTTTAAAAAAAACTTATAAATGTATTATGGTTTAAATTAAAATTTACAATAAAAGTATATTTTAAATCATCTCATTTTTAACCACAAATAATATTTTTTGTAGTGTTATTTTGGATTAATTTTAAAATTTATTCATCATAATAGAAATTATAGTAAAAGATTTTAGCATGGTCATAACAAGAGGTCATACTGCACCCTTAAATAAAGAACCTGGAGAAGGGAGAACTAGAAATGATTTCTTGATGCAGCATGTTTAATTCTCAAAAGGTGTTATAAAAAAAATTCTAAAAGGGCAAAACCCATTTGCAGGCCTATACTTCTTTCTAATTTTTAATTTGGTATTTGTATGTTTTTCTCTTATAATTAAATGCTTTAGTTTTGTTTAGTTAACTCCGCCAACTTCTTCATAGGGCTAATAGAGCGAAGTTACTTGAGCTAATAATATCAATTGAGAAAAATTAATGATACAATTTAGAGAAAAAACACATAGGTACCAAATTGAAAATTGGAAAAAAAGTATAGATATCTATAAAATCATTTTCACTTCTAAAAATAAGCACAACTGATTAATCCAACTCAAAGGCAAAGCTCCCCCTCAAACGTGAATTTGGAAAGAGGTGAAAGTGTTAGGGTATATTTGGATTAGTTTTTAAAAAATAGTTTATAAAGAAAAAAAATGAAAAAAGAAATTTCAGAAAATATATTTTAGAAAATACTCTAGCTTTTAAAAAAAGGTCCAAAAAAAAAAAGCTTCTGAAAAACAATGATTTTTAACCCCTAAACTATAGTTGTGAGCTAAAGCTATAGTTTTGTAAGGTTTAACAGTGTTTGAGTAGCTTAACTAAAACCATGATTTTAAAGTTTAAAAGCTATTTTTGAGTTGTAAATTATATGCTCTATTGGGGGTAGTATTTACTTGCTTTCTGGAAAAAGAAAAGGTGTTTACATATAATGTAATTTGATTTTTTATAAGTTAAAGGGAGAATCTTTAAAAAAAAAAAAGGGAAAATTCCTTTAAAAGACAGTTGAATTATTCAAATTCTAATTTGAGTTATTAAATTCAATAAATTATAAATCAGGTCATATATCCTATAATAGAATTTTAGAATTCAATAATTTTATCTTACTACCCTCATTTAAGTTAAGTATCCATATTTATTATTTCAATATATTTTTACAAAAATATGGACTCATTAGTTACACTCTCTCCCTTGTAAAAATTTTCCTTTTTCCAAAAGATTTCCCCCTCTCTCTCTCCACCTCTGCTACGTCACTTCTTCCACATCTCCCCACCTCCCCTGTAACATTCCAACTTTTTAAACCAAATTTAACACATCGATTAAGTAACCTACCATGGTAATAAAAAGTTCAAACTCAAACAATAAAAAAAATCATGGTAGAAAGTTCTAAACAATAATTTGAAAAGCTAATCAAGGTAGAAAAAGGGAAAACTTAACAATAGAATGTCATCCTCGATTAATAGAACGTAATCAAAATAATTTGATAAATCATTTTCTAAACACAGCGGAAGTAAGTACTAGGGATCCCTGATAAACAATTGGGCCTCGGGCATTCGAAAGCCAACTACACAACAGTCCTTCCATAAGCCCAGATAACAATTTATTAAATCTCTTAATCCAAATCCATTATCACACAATCACAGCAATAGGGGGCTTCGCTCAATAATAACAAACATTTATCGAATATCTCAATCAAACACCAAAACCAATCATTTCCAAAACCAGAGTTCACAATACTCAATTTATATAGAATTCTCAAATCACGATTTAAATAGTTCCTAGGTCATGGCATTACATATGTAAATAGGAAGACATGTGCAAATAAGAGGAACCTTAATGAGAGCCTGCAACTAGACTCACCCTCTTACCAACTTCCCTGCGGCCCTACTCATATCTCACCTGAAAAAAACGTATATATAGCAACCGTGAGATCCAAAGATCTCAGTAAACATTGGTTATTCAGAAATATACATGCAAACCGAGATCGAGAACATACGGCTCTAAAATCAAGTTCAGCTTACAATAATTAATTTATATTACTCTTTACATAAAACATTTAACAAACTAATTCTCGATTCGGTTATCAAAACCCCCTTCCAAATAGGTTCCAAAATGATTGAAAATCGCAATTCGTTTTCCAAATATCGTCCACAAGAGATTTCACAAAAACGTGTGTCAACCTTGTCACAACAATAAGTATACAAAAACTTTATCATATTCAAATCATAAATCATATATATAACATGCCAAGCAAGTGATTGATGCACATATCATCCTTATTACCCCGAACCAGCCTTATAACCGCTGACTGGAGTCATAGGCTAACACATAGTCCAACAGAAACTCATCCATTTAACTGGATTGTCTCAAGCTCACCAGTTCTTAAGATGTACCTGGCCAAAGGTGCAGAGCTCAAGTCTGGACTATGGCTCCCCTCCTTAAAAGAATAAAACTAAGGAGGTGTCACATGTCCCACAGCTCCAATGAAATCCCGGCCAAAGGAAAACATGGAAGAAGGGGCCCTGACAAGTGCCATCCACTGTGCACCGAGTGATGGCATACCACGTGGTATTAACTTACACAAAATCTCCCATCCCCACTCCACAACCATCCACTTGCATCAAAGGCAATCAATCACAATCATGGCATGTATATTCGAGTTCCAAATCATGAGTATGGCCCCAAACAATATCGATAAAAAATATACATCATCTCAATAATCATGAAGATAATAATACTATTTCAACTTAAGGAACCATAACAAATGTATTCATTATCTAAAACATAACATCATTTCCAAATCTTTCCATTATCACACACAAGCATGCTTAAACAATTTCCAAAATACCAATCCATGAGTTCTAATACACACAAGCATGCTTGAATAGTTTCTAAGTATAATATTAGTTTCTATTAAATATACAAAGTCCAAATTAAGCCCTCCATAGGCACAACAAATCCCAAAACAATTTAGTGTGTATATATATATAGTTGACAAGTATATAAAAGAATAACCAATGTTACCTCTACTCCAAGCTTATTATTACCAACACTTGGGTGCTTCCAATTTGCCAACACCAAACAATCTAACTTCAATCTACATAATTATTATACAATTTCTCATTACTCAAATTGCCAAATAAATATTCAAGATAATTGCATAGACTTAAAGTCTCTAACTCTACCTCTAACTTTTAAATCTCACTTATAATGTCTAATTCTTCATTATAATGCCATTCCCATCATTTCTAAATTCCAATAATTCATTTGAACCAACAACTAACTCAAAATAATTCAAATTGATCAAAATCCCCAATTTCTCCAACTTAGGGTTCCAACCAAAATACCCATTTCCATTTTACAAGCTTAAACAACATTATAAACCGATTAAATATCAATTTTACCTCCAATAAACTTAACTCAACCATTAAACTCAAGCTTAATCGGTAAAACTATCATCTTCAATCATAACATTTCTCTAACAATCAAACCCCAACTCTAAATCTCTCAATTAATGTAATATAAAAATTCTAAACCGATTAAACGTCAATAATTACTCACCTCTACAAACTTATGGTTCCCATTTGTTGAAACTCCATACTTGCTTCAAGCCCTAATCTTCAAACTTGTTTTTCTCCTACCACAATCTATACTTCTAGAAAGCTCTCAATGAACAGAAAAATATTTAGGAAATAAGCGTGGTTATTGGGGAATTTTATGGAGAAGAAATGAAGCTCAAAGGCATCTCAACTTCTCCATTAATGGAGCAATGGAGCTGCTGGACGAAACCGAAAGACGGGCAGTGAGGCGCACTGGAGATGAAATGAATAAGATGATTATAAAATAGTGATGTGGGTCCCACTTTCTATTTTTATATTATTTCATTCTCTTTTAATTCTTTTCTTTTCTTTTTCTTTTCTAATTTTATTCTTTCACTTTCTCCTCCTCCTTTTTCTTTCTTTCTTTCTTTCTTTCTTTTTTTTTTTTTTTCCACTTCTACATATTTTTTTCATGACATAAAAAATTATTCATAACCTATTGAATCTTTAAGAATGGTACCAATGATTAAGTTATATGTGTGTATTTTTCTTAAATAAAATCTTCATAACATATAAATAATCATAATCATTTTGGTATTAAGATATTTTAAATACCTTTATTTAATCACTCCACATCTTATTAAGTTATCTCTCTTTTTTTTTTCCCTCTAAATTTACAATATGGGATTATTATCATAAAATTTAATCCATTTGTGATAAACTTTTTATACTCAAATAATTATATGGTAATTTCCCATTCACATAAACTAATCTCATTAAATTCAACTTATTATTAATAAATATACTACTCAAAATTTCCAATCATATTTTATTATTCCTATATTTTTTTTTAATCTCAAATAACGTATTAGTTTACTCAACACCTCAAATGACTTAATAAATTGCTTCCTAATAATGCTTAAATAATATGAATAAAAATTGGGATGTTACATCCCCACCTCTCTCCCCCCGGGAAAGCTAAAGTTGTGGATAGAGGTATTATTAAACTCCTTTAAACTCTGTTAAAATTATTCTCGAAGTCATATTATCGGCAAGCATCCTTATGTGCTCTAAGAAACTATAATAAAGGGTTTGAAAATGGAGTGAAATTTTTATTGCTTCAAAATAGAGGTGGGCTCAGTGCAATGTTGTTATCATGACGATTACAATTCCACTTGAAGAGCAAATCTGAAGTAGCATAACCAAAATCCAAAACCTCATAAATTTGTCAATGAAGAGCAACGTTTGGTTCCATAAAGGAGAGGTGTGGAGGTGGGGGGAGAGCTAGAAGAAGCGGTGCAACAGAGGTGGAGTGAGGGAAAGCTTTCTGAAAAAGGAAATGTTGTAGAGGAGAGAGAGTAATTAATGAGTCTGTATCTTATTAAAAAAGTGTAAAAATAACAAAGATGAATACTCAACTTAAATGAGGGTAGTAAGATAAAATTATCGAATTTTAAAATCCTATTATAAGACATATGACTTAATTTATAATTTGTTAAGTTTAATAGCTCAAATTAGGATTTGAATAATTTAATAGTCTTTTATTGGGATTTTCCCAAAAAAAAATTTGAAAATTGTAAAACGATAAATCAATTTTTTTATTAAGAGTTGATTAAAATATGTCAAAATTTGATAAATAATTCTCAACTTATTTTTTGAGAAATACCTAATTTATCATTTTATAATTTTTAAATTCTTTATTTTTTTGAAGGATTCTCTCTTAAAAAAAATCACGTCTTTGTAAACAGGGAAAAAAAAGATTTGAAGGCGGCGGTCTTCAGCGATAATATTGGAAACATGGAGGACCAATTGGAACAATATTATCCTCATATTTGATGATGTATATAATACAGCTTAGGGGATCTCTTTTATCCGGTAATAACCACTTTGCAGTCGTTAGCCATTCTTCCTAGGTTTCAAGATTCTCCTCTAGTTTCAACTGTACCATTTCATTTCTTCATATACCCTTCTTCGTTGCTCTTTGTGGAATTTCGTCGGACCTATGGCGTCTCAATCCGCCAATTTATGGGTCCTTTTGGGATTGGGTTTGGCTGGAATCTTGCTAATGACGAGGAAGTTCAAGAAGGTCATTAAAGAGGACTTTGGAGCTTTTGTCGAGAAGTTTCTTCTTGTTCCTCCTGCGCAGCCTGCTCCCCCTATAGCCCCTCACCCACTCACCGGCCTCACTTTCGCCGTTTCTGATGTGTAAGTCACTGCCACTGATATATTTTTGTTGCTAGGGAAAAATTGTGCAAGAAATGACAGAATAGGAAACATATGCCGGTGTTATGTGCCATGCCTTGTTTTGATGGTTGAGGTAATGAGAAGAACTGTTTTCTTGGTATCGAATTCGAAGTTCATCCCGTCAAGGGTTCCTTCAATTATTGCTTAACTTTTGTACCCAGATATCTTATCTGGCGGTAATTACTAATTTCGCATGAAGGGCATTTTTCAACCCAAGATTCTTGGTTCATGTCAACCCTGGTTGAATCAACGCCTAACCACAAAATTTCCCGTCCTCAACCCCCGAAAATATTCTTGTTTTTCAGAAGAAATTTTACTTTTCATTCAGTTTTTATCTGTTTTCAGAATTACAGCTGTTTGGCCTGCATTTGCAAACTGACAATTGTTGATGAAGCTATTGTGGTCTCTAATTCACAAAATCTTTGTCATGATGATCCAGATTTGACATAAATGGATATGTTACGTCATTTGGCCATCCAGACTGGGCTAGGACTCATGGACCTGCTTCTCAGACGTCTGCTGCAGTTTCTTCTCTTGTTGAAGGAGGTGCAACCTGCATTGGCAGAACTGTAGTAGATGAACTGGCATTCGGGTTAGTATCATATTCTATTGCTACTTTTACTGGTACAGAGTACAAACTGCCTACTACAGATTTAATTTGACAAGATAAGAAAACTGATAGCTGCGAACCCCCTTCCCTTTCAATAGATGGTCATAGTTATTAATATCATGTGAATCATGATTCAAATAAATTGTTTATAAAAAGTCCCAATGATATGAATACATGTTTTAATTGGAAGCAATCTTAAATTGGCGATGAATCGTGCAATTCAACTCAACATGGAAAAATCATTTAAAAATGTGTTAAAATAGTGAGATGCTTTGGAAATGTTCTCATTATTTCAAGTGTTAGTTCGGTGTGACTAATGTCTAAGTTTGCTTTTCTCCCCCTTAAAGTTGTGATTACGTCTAAGTTGTTTTTTCTATTTTTTTTGTTCGTACTGAATCTTAGAATTCACTTTCATAAATATTCTTGTTTTCCTGATACGTGATACATATGATCTGAAAAACGACATAAATGATTTCCCTATAAAAGCCCTTGGCTTGTGGTTTGGGGGACAAGTGGACAACGTGAAGTTGTTTGCACTGTAATTTTAACTCTTATTTAAATGCACAACAACAACATATCTTGATTAGGGAAATTTATGTTTTGGCCTTTCTTACATTCAGTATCAGTGGTGAAAACAAGCATTTTGGAACTCCAACCAATCCTGCTGTACATGCTCGAGTACCGGGTGGCTCCTCTTGTGGTGCTGCTGTGGCTGTTGCTGCTGATTTGGCTGAATTTTCTCTAGGTGGGCTGCTTCTTCTTGTCTTTTTTTTAACAGTACTAGTTTGGTTTTATAGCACTTGGTGAATTCATTGTCAGCTGTGGATGACACCAAATAAGGTTTACCAGTAGTTAAATTTTTGCGATATAACTAACTGAATTTCTGGGTCTATATATTTAATTTTTTTTGACAATACATGCTTTTCCCAATTAAATAGGAATAGATTTGTTGCCAATAGTAATAGATTTGTTGCAACTGCACTGTAACCTATAACTTCTCTTGGCCTCTACACTTAAGTTTTCCAATGATGCATTGCTTGTGCATTACAGCTAATGGATGGTATTAAAGATGGGCTTTAGATAGTTGAATTTTGTGGGAATTAACAAACTGAATTCATGGAGAAATGGACTAATGCCTTCATCTATATTCTATCATACCGTCACTTTTATATTATATGGATATGGCATATGTTGAATTGAAGTATAAATCTGTCCATACCTGGTAATAGAATAGTTGCCAAAAGAGTGAAAACAGATTATAATCTATATTTTTCTTTTATTCCAGAATCTGAGAGAAGTTTTAAAGGATTGGTAGCATTAATCCTTCTGCCAGAATCCTTGAAGATCTGAGATTTTAAGATATAATAACAAGTAATTAAATCTCATTATAGTCTGGAACAAAGAGCAGAAAATAATACCATAATAATTAAATGCCAAATAAATCTCTAAAAATTAACAAGAATATTATCTTGCTAACACCAACTGTAACTGGCCCATACTTTCTCAAGGGTAATACAATGAATCAGGACCTTGGTCGCCTGGTAAAATTATGTTAACGTAGGAGGATAGGAAAAACTATCTGTTTGAAGTTTTGGACTGCTAAATTTGAATTGCAAAAATTTTGAGGGATGGTCGGTTAGCAGCATGAAGTACTCTTTTTAGGAGGTCGTCTTAGTAACCCCAAGAATCTTGTTCAATCATCTAATGGTGAATGCCCCTCTTAATTTCATTTTTTGAATTAAGACCAGATCATTTGTTGGTTGTTTCTTTTCATGGTTTTCTCACCCTCTGCTGGGTTGCCAAAAATGTTCTTGCTGCATTCTTGCTTGACTCTGGTGGATCCTTGTGTATTGTTTACAGCTTCAGTTTTTATGAGCTTAAGAACTCATGTTTTATTCATTGATATAAAAAACTGGATGTACAAATGGTATTTATAGAAGTACAGAAGGGGAAACAACGTGGGAAAGAAACAAAGGCAGAGTCCGGATCCTCTCAGCGTCCCACTCTCAACGTCCCTCAGTGTCCAGATCTGGACCGTTAAATTATTTTAATCGTGGCCGTCCATTGATTTAACGGTCACGATTAAAATAATTAACGGTCAAGATCTGGACGCTGAGGGACGCTGAGGGTGGGACGCTGAGAGGATCCGCGTGCAACAAAGGCAGCGGAGAGATTGAAGGAAATGGAAGAGAGATTTTGGTGCAAGTAAAAAATATCAGGCTTGCACCGAAATCCCTTCTGACTTCTAACACTCCCCCTCAAGCTGGAGAATATATATCGATCATTCCCAGCTTGCACCTAAATCCTTCAAACTTGGCTCTGCTTAGTGGTTTTGTCATAATATCCGCAATTTGGTCATTAGATTGTATGTGGGACAATCTCATGATACCTGCTTCAATCTTTTCTTTAATGAAATGTCTGTCTATCTCAACATGTTTTGTCCTATCATGATAGACTGCATTTTTTACCATTTCAATGCTGGCTTTGTTGTCACACCACACTTGCATTGGTCCCTCATGTGGAATTCCTAATTCCTTCAGTAATCTGATAATCCAGAGTCCTTTACGTGCTCCATTGTTAATAGCTCTCAGTTCTGCTTCTGCACTGCTTGTTGACACCATAGTCTGTTTCTTGCTTCTCCATGTAACCAGATTTCCCCACACATGTGCAATATCCTAAGATTGACCTTCTAGTTTCCTTGTCTCTTGCATAGTCTGCATCATTGTAGATTTTAATATCTCTGATAGTGCCTTTCTTGAAGAAGATTCCTCTTCCAGGGTTAAGCTTTAAATAGCTTAGGATTCTGTACAAAGCTGCCATGTGTTCTTCTTGTGGTTGATGCATGAATTGACTTGCTATTCCAACTGCATGACTAATATCTGGACGTGTGTGAGTCAAGTATACGAGTTTCCCAACAAATCTTCTATATCGTTCTGGATTGACTGGGACACCATTTGGTTTGATTCTTAGGTGACAACCTTCTTCCATTGATGTTCCTTCAGGTTCTGCCCCTAACATTCCTGTTTCATGCAACAAATCTAGGGTATACTTCTGCTGAGATACATTGATGCCCTTTTGAGTTCTTGCCACTTCCATGCCCAAAAAATACCTTACTTGTCCAAGATCTTTCACCTGGAACTCAGTTGACAAGTCTTGTTTTAGTTGAGCAATGGATCCTTCGTCGTTTCCTGTAATGACTATGTCATCCACATAGACAATCAAGATAGTGACTTTGTCATTATCACGTTTAATGAACAATGTGTCATCTGCTTGTCCCTGAGTGTACCCAAGTCTTTTCATAGTTTTGGTAAATCTGCCAAACTACGCCCTAGGTGATTGTTTGAGCCCGTACAGAGATTTGTTGAGTTTACACACAGAGTTGTTAGGAGCTGAAATTCCATCTGGAATCTTCATATATACTTCTTCCTCTAAGTTCCCATTCAAAAATGCATTTTTCACGTCCAGTTGATGCAATGACCAATCCAAGTTAGCTGCGATTGATAGTAGCACTTGGATGGTATTAAGTTTCGCTACTGGAGCAAACGTCTCCTAATAATCAATTCCATATGTCTGGGTATATCCTTTTACAACAAGTCTAGCCTTGTATTTGTTGATTGTGCTGTCAGGATTGAATTTAGGGGTAAATATCCACTTGCATCCTACTGGTTTCTTTCCTTCAGGAAGAGTTGTAATCTCCCACGTTTTATTTTCGTGAAGTGCTCTCAATTCTTCTTTTGCAGCTCGTTTCCAATTCTGATTAGTCATAGTTTGTTGAAACGTGTCTGGAATTTTTATCCGTGCACTGTTCGCAACAAAGCTTTGCATTTTTGCAGACAGATTACCGTATGAAACAAAGCGTTGAATTGGATGTTGAGTACACGATCTCACCCCTTCTCTTAATGCAATAGGCCAACCCAGTTCTTCAGGATTTAATACCGGATTAGAGTCATGGTCATTCCTTCGAATGGGAGAGATAGTTCTACCCGTGTTTGATTCATCTTGTAGTCTGGATTCTTCCTCTCGTAGCGATTCTGCATCCACTCCTGAATTGATTTCAACATTTGTTTCCAGTTCATTCAATAAGGGAGGTTGAGATGAACTTTGTTCAGTTTCAGGATTATGTTGGGTAGGACTAGGTTGGCTTGTGAGAGGTAAAGAGTCAATGACAGGTATGAGTTGTGATGATGATGGTGGTAAGTGTTCTGCATTCGGGATTAGCCATTCACAGTCAGTATTCTCCCCCTGAGTGGGTAATTTCGGATAATATACTTCTTCTGAGAAGACTGTATCTTTGGAGATAATAAGCTTCTTGGAAGTAGGACAATAGCATTTGTACCCTTTTTGAGTAGGGGAGTAGCCAAGAAAGAGACATTTATCAGCTTGAGTACCAAGTTTGTTGCCATCATTTTTGTGGACAAAGACAACACAACCAAATACCTTAGGAGGCAATGAGGTGATGATTGAGCAATTGGGAAAGTATTCTAGGAGTTTTTGGATAGGGGTATTGTATTTGAGTACTTTGGAAGGCAAGCGGTTGATGAGATAAGCCGCTGTGAGTACGACATCGCCCCAGAAGATGGTGGGAACATTTTGTTCCATGAGTAAGGTTTGAGTTACTTCCAACAGGTGATGGTTCTTTCGCTCAGCTACTCCATTTTGTTGAGGAGTGTATGGACAAGAGGTTTGGTGATGAATTCCTTGTTGGTCAAGAAATTCTTGAAAGATGTTCCTCATGTATTCCTTGGCATTGTCACTTCGTAGTACCTTAATGGAAACATTAAATTGGGTGCGCACAAAGGTGCAGAAGTTTTGAAAGATTTTGGTTACTTCAGATTTATCTTTCATTAAATAAACCCATGTGGTTCTGGTGTGGTCATCTATGAAAGTAACGAACCATCTGACATTGGTGAGTGTTTTAATTCATGCAGGACCCTAAATATCACTATGGATTAGTGTGAATGGTGAGGAAGGTTTGTATAGTTGTTTGGGATAAGAGGTTCTTGTTTGTTTTGCAATTTGGCAAGTTTCACAATGAAAAGGAACAGAATTGTTATTGAATAAATTTGGAAACAAATGCTTCATATAATTAAAATTGGGGTTGTCTGATCGATAGTGCCACAAGTGTATATTATGATTTTGTGAGTTGGAGTTGACCAGTGCTGCTCTTGCTTTCCTTGCATCTCCTGATTTCAGGTTTGAATCTTCAAGGTAGAACAATCCATCCCATTCTTTAGAAGTTCTAATCTTCTTCCTCGATTTTAAATCCTAAATAGTACAGACATCGTTATCAAAAATGACTTGACACTGTTGACCTTTGGTTAATTGACTCACAGATATAAGATTGATAGTGAGTGCAAGCACAAATAGAACATTATGAATTTTCAAGATATTAGAGAGTATGATTGTGCCTATTCCTTCAACTTTAGTATATAGGCCGTTAGCAACTTTTACTCTAAGATTCTCATGAATCAGATTAAGAGTTGTAAACAATGTACGATTACCATTCATGTGATCAGTTGCTCCTGAATCAATAATCTAAGCATTCTCATTATCTCGTGCAGTATTTAGAGCTAAAATAGAGTTACCTGATTGTACAAGGTTTTTGCCGGGCGTAGAATTAGACTTATTCTGTCTGTCTAGCATTCTACGAAACATCCGTAGTTCCTCTTTAGTCAAGGAATCGTTATTTTCAGTTTCTGGCTCAGTAGCAGAGATATGGCTTTGTTTGTTAATTCCTGGTTTTCCATGAAGTTTTCAACATTCTTCTTTGGTGTGGCCCTTCTTCTTGCAATAATTACACCATTTATTTTTTCGTTCGTCTTGTGGTCATTTTGCTACTAGGGCTGACCTTTCAATTGAGTTTGAGCGACCTTGGTTTGTTGCCAGGGTTGACCTTTCAATCGAGCTTAAGCTACCTTGATTCAAGAGTTTTTTGCTTTCTTTGAATTGCACATGGTTGACTACTTCAAATAGATGTGGCAAGGGTTTCAAGCCCATGATACGGCCTCTTATTTCTTCAAATGAGTCATTGAGTCCTAGGAGGAAGTCATATATTCGTCCTTCTTCGACTGTCTTATTATATAATTGGGCATCTTTGGTAGTCTCCCATGTAAGTGATTCAAAGAGATCTTGTTGCCATAGTTTATGCAACGCTTTATAATAATCAGCAACTGTTGAGTTATCTTGTCTCAGATCTCGAAGTTGTCGTTTCAGGTGGATTAAAGTAGCAGTGTTATCAAGGGAAGAGTAAGTTTGTTTTACCTCATCCCAGATTTCTTTTGCAGTTGTTGCGAGGAGATATCTTTCGCTGATATCATCAGTCATGGAATTGCACAACCAACTCAACTTGATTGTTCTCAGCAAACCATGTATCAAAATGAGTGTTATCAGGGGCAGGCTGAGGTGCTACTCCATTGATATACTTCTCTTTTTGCTTGCCACGAAGATACCTTAACACGGTTTGAGACCATTGGAGATAATTCCGTCCATTGAACCTATGGTTAATAGCCATAATCTGACTATCGGAGAGTTCTGGGGCCGTCACCATTTTGCTAGTAGTAGAGGAATGAGATGGAGATGCATCCTGAGTTTCAGGATTTGTACCGGTCATTAGTGCCATTGGAGTGGCTCCGAGATTTGTACGAAAAGAGCCAAAATGACGAGGGAATTTAGAAGGATCCATTCTGGCTGGAAAAATGGTCACCGGAGTTGTTGCAGACGACGGCGCGTGGGGTTCACGCGCAGGTGAGTCTGTCGGCTCGTGGGGTCCACGCGCTGCTCAGAACGCCGCGATCCTCCAGGGATGTGCCGATTGGCACCTACTGCTTCCTTCTGGGCGGGCGGTGTGCTCTAACGCGCCGCCATTTGGGAGATCGGAGCACACCGTCCGTCCCCTGTTTCTGCACCCTCTCTCGTCTCTCTCTGTCGTTGCTGTCTCTTTGTCCGCAAGACCTTTTAAGGTTGGCTCTGATACCGTATGAGCTTAAGAACTCATGTTTTATTCATTGATATAAAAAACTAGATGTACAAATGGTATTTATAGATGTACAGAAGGGGAAACAGCGCGGGAAAGAAACAGAGACAGCGGAGAGATTGAAGGAAATGGAAGAGAGATTTTGGTGCAAGTAAAAAATGTCAGGCTTGCACCGAAATCTCTTCTGACTTCTAACAGTTTTCAACCATAGCAAGAATTAGGTTTAAGAATCAATCTTTGAAACCTACTTGGGCGCCTTGTTAGTTAAAACTTTGCAAAGGGCTTTATATTTATAATTTAACATGATATGTGGATGGAGGTAAATGAAGGTATAGTCGTGAAAATCAACTTATGGTTATTATGAGACTCTAGGATCTCATTCTCATTTTATTCATAATACAACTGATAAGAGAATTACAATATATATAGGCAAAGAGAAAAACAGATCAGAGAGACAAAATGGTAGATGGTATGAGTGATTGACGGAAGCATGTGTGTGTGTGTCAACAAATTCATGCTAACCACAAATGTTTGATGCTGACATGACTGACTTTTAACACTCTCCCTCAAGCTGGAGAGTATATGTCAATCATACCCAGCTTGCACATAAATTTTTCAAATGCAGTTTTGTTTAGTGGTTTTGTCAGTACATCTGCAATTTGGTCTTCAGATCTGATGTAGGACAGATTTATGATGCCTGCTTCAATTTTCTCTTTAATAAAGTGCCTGTCTATCTCAACATGTTTTGTTCTATCATGATAGACTGGGTTCTTGACCATTTCAATGCTGGCTTTGTTGTCGCACCAAATTTGCATTGGTCCCTCGTATGGAATTCCCAACTCCTTCAGTAATCTGATAACCCAAAGTCCTTCACGTACTCCATGATTAACAGCTCTCAGTTCGGCTTCCGCACTACTTGGTGACACCACAGTTTGTTTCTTGCTTCTCCATGTAACAAGATTTCCCCACACATATGTGCAATATCCTGAGACTGATCTTCTGGTCTCTCTATCCCTTGCATGATCTGCATCAGTGTATATTTCGATATCCCTGGTAGTGCATTTCTTAAGGAAGATTCCTCTTCCAGGGTTAAGCTTTAAATAGCTTAGGATTCTATATACAGCTGTCATGTGTTCTACTTGTGGCTGGTGTATGAATTGACTTGCTATTCCGACTGCATAACTAATGTCTGGACGTGTATGGGTCAAATATATGAGTTTTCCGACAAGTCTTCTGTACTGTTCTGTGTTGACTGGAACACCATTTGGTTTGATTTTTAAGTGACAACCTTCTTCCATTGGTGTTCCCTCAGGTTTTGCCCCTAGCATTCCAGTTTCATGCAACAGATCTAGGGTATATTTCCGCTGAGATACATTAATACCCTTTTTAGTTCTTGCCACTTCCATGCCTAGGAAATACCTCATTTGTCCAAGGTCTTTCACCTGGAACTCAGTTGACAAGTCCTGCTTTAAACGAGCAATTGATTCTTCATCGTTTCCTGTAATGACCATGTCATCAACATAAACGATCAAAATGGTGGCTTTGCCGTTAACATGTTTGATGAACAATGTGTCATCTGCTTGTCCCTGAGTATACCCAAGTTTTTTCATTGTCTTGGTGAATCTACCGAACCATGCTCGAGGAGATTGCTTAAGTCCATACAATGACTTGTTGAGTTTACACACAGAGTTGTTGGGGGCTGCAATTCCATCTGGAATCTCCATGTAAACTTCTTCTTCCAAGTTTCCATTTAGGAAGGCATTCTTCACATCTAGTTGATGCAACGACCAATCCAAGTTTATTGCGATTGATAGGAGCACTTGGATAGTATTAAGCTTGGCTACTGGAGCAAATGTCTCCTAATAATCAATTCCATATGTCTGGGTGTATCCTTTTGCAACAAGTCTTGCCTTGTATTTGTTGACACTGCCATCAGGATTGAATTTTGGATTAAAGATCCACCTGCATCCTACTGGTTTCTTTCCTTCGGGAAGAGTTGTGATCTCCCACGTTTTATTTTCTTTCAGTGCCCTCAACTCTTCTTCTGCAGCTCTTTTCCAATTCGGATCAGCTATAGCTTGTTGAAACGTGCTTGGGATTTTAATCTGTGAGCTGTTTACAACAAAGCTTTGCATTTTTGCAGATAGATTACCATATGAGACAAAACGTTGAATTGGATGCTGAGTACAAGATCTTACCCCTTTTCTCAATGCAATAGGCCAACCCAGTTCTTCAGGATTTAATCCCGAATTGGAGTCATGATCATTCCTTTGAATGGGAGAGATAGTTCTACCAGTGTTTGATTCATCGTTGGCTTGTACTCTGGACTCTTCATCTCCTTCAGTATCCATCCCTGAATTGATCTCAACATTTGTTTCCAATTCATTAGTTGTGGGTTCAGGTTGAGATGAAAGATGTTCAGCTTCATGCTCATTAAGGTGGATAGGACTTGGGTGGTTTGTGGAAGGTAAGGAGTCAATGATGGGTATAGGATTAGGTTGTGGTGGTGATAGTGCAAATTTATCCAAGATTAACCATTCATTGTCAGTGTATTCCCCCTGAATGGGTAATTTGGGGTAATATGCTTCTTCTTCCAAGAAGACTACATCATGGGAGATAATAAGTTTCTTGGAAGTAGGACAGTAACATTTGTACCCTTTTTGAGTCGGAGAGTAACCAAGAAATAGGCCTTTTGTAGCTCGGGCAGCAAATTTATTGCTATCATTGTTGTGAACAAAGACAATGCAACCAAATACCTTAGGAGGCAAGGAAGTGATTATGGAACAATTTGGAAAGTGTTCAAGGAGTGTTTGGATAGGGATGTGGAATTTGAGGACTTTGGATGGCATGCGGTTAATGAGATAAGCTGCAGTGAGGAGAGCATCACCCCAAAAAATGGTAGGAACATTTCGTTCCATTAGTAAGGTTCGGGTTACTTCCAACAGGTGACGGTTCTTTCGCTCAGCTACTCCATTTTGTTGAGGTGTATATGGGCAGGAAGTTTGGTGATGAATGCCTTGTTGATCAAGAAAGTTGGTAAAGGTGTTGCTCATGTATTCTTTGGCATTATCACTTCGAAGTACCTTAATGGAGACATTAAATTAGGTTCGCACAAAGGTATAGAAGTTTTGAAATACCTTAGCTACTTCGGATTTGGCTTTCATTAAATAAACCCATGTGGCTCTAGTATGATCATCTATGAAAGTAACAAACTATCTAGCATTGGTAAGGGTTTTTAGTCGTGCAGGACCCCAAATATCACTATGGATTAGTGTGAATGGTGAGGAAGGTTTGTAGGGCTGTTTAGGATAAGAAGACCTAGTTTGTTTTGCAATTTGGCAAGTTTCACAATGAAAAGGAATAGAATTTTTATTGAAGAAATTTGGAAACAAGTGCTTCATATAATCAAAACTAGGGTGGCCTAAACGACAATGCCACAAGGTTACATCATTTTTAGAGTTGGAGCTAACCAGTGCTCTTTTTGCCTTCCTTGCATCTTCTTATTTCAAGTTTGATTCTTCAAGGTAGAACAATCCGTCCCATTCTCTAGAAGTTCCAATCGTCCTCTTCGAATTTAAATCCTGGAAAACACAGACATCATTATCAAAGATGATTCGGCACATTCGATCTTTAGTTAATTTACTCACAGATATGAGATTGACAGTGAGTGCAGGCACAAATAGAACATTATGAATTTTCAAGGAATTAGAGAGTATGACTGTGCCAATTCCTTCAACTGTAGTGTATAGGCCGTTCGCAACTTTGACTCGAAGATTCTTATGAATCAATTTAAGAGTTGCAAACAATGTACGATTACCAGTCATGTGATCAGTTGCTCCTGAGTCAATAATCCAAGCATTTTCACTAGCTTGTACTGTATTTAGAGCTATGATAGAATTACCTGATTGCACAAGGTTGATACCAGGCTTAGAGTTAGACTTATTTTGTCTATCTAGCATCCTGCGAAACATCTGCAGTTCCTCTTTGCTCAGGGAATCTTTATCTTCAGTTTCTGGCTCAGTTGCAGTAGTATGGCTTTGTTTGTTGATTGCTGGCTTTCCATGAAGTTTCCAGCATTCTTCTTTGATGTGACCCTTCTTTTTGCAATAATTACACCATTTGTTTCGTCTTTCGTCTTGTGGTCGTTTTGCTGCCAGGGCTGATCTTTCGATTGAGCTTGAATCTGATTTTTCAGTTGAGCTTGAGCTGCCTTGATTCAAGAGTTTTCTGCTTTCTTCAAATTGCACATGGTTGATTACTTCAAACAGACGTGGCATGGGTTTTAGTCCCATGATTCTACCTCTTATCTCTTCAAATGAATCGTTGAGACCCAGGAGGAAGTCATACACTCGTTCTTCTTCCACGATCTTCTTATGTAACTGAGCATCTTTAACAGTATCCCATGGATGGGAATCGAAGAGATCTTGCTGTTGCCACAGTTTATGTAAGGTATTATAATAATTAGTAACTGTCAAGTTACCTTGTCTCAGATCTCTAAGTTGTCGCTTTAGGTGGATTAGAGCAGCGGTGTTATCAAGGGAAGAGTAAGTTTGCTTTGCTTCATCCTAGATTTCTTTTGCAGTGGTTGCTAGGAGATAGCCTTCACTGATTTCATCAGTCATGGAGTTGCACAACCAAGACATAACTTGATTGTTTTCAGCAAACCATGTATCAAAATTGGAGTCATTAGAAGGAGGTTGAAGAGTTGCTCCATTGATATATTTCTCCATTCGCTTACCACGAATATATCTTAGCACTGTTTGAGACCACTGGAGATAGTTTTTTCCATTGAACCTATGGTTGATGGCCATAATCTGACTATCGGAAAGTCCTGGCGTAGTTATTGTGTTACTAGTAGTGGAGGAATGAGAGGAGGAAGATGAGTCTTGAATTTCAGAATTTGTACCAGACATAAGTGCCATTGGTGTGGTCCCGGTTGTGGTTTGATTTCTAGGAAGAGACCCAAAAAGAGGAGGAAATTTTGAAGAATCCATGTGTTTTTGGAAGAAATGGGGGTTGGAAACACTGTGGCTTATTTTCCGGGACAAAAAATGGATGTCGGAGGCACTGTTCACTGCGGCGCGTGCAGTCACGCGCGCTGTACGGACGGTGGCGCGTGAGATTCACGCGCCTCTGCACTGGTTGGCGCGTGGATTCCACGCGCTGCTCAGATTGACAGCGGGCTTCTGGGATCCGCCGATCGGCGGCTTGCGATCGTCCCTTGGCCGGCGGTGTATGCCCACTCGCCGTTGTGAGTGAGATCTCAGATCTCCAAAACTGGCTCGTCTTTCTCTGTTTCTGGCAGCAAATGGCGTCTGGCAGTGAATGGCGTCATCTTCGGTTCGGTGGAGGAATTCCTGAAGCAGTGTGAGCAGTCCGGCGTAGCACTTCGGTCGGTGCTGGCTCTGCTTTTTCTGTCTCTCTCGCCTCACCGTTTCTGGTTCTGCTGACTCTGCTTTCTCTGTCTCTCTCTCGCCTCACCGTTTCTGGTTGCCAGGGATTTTAGGACCAGGCTCTGATGCCATATGAGACTCTAGGATCTCATTCTCATTTTATTCATAATACAACTGATAAGAGAATTACAATATATATAGGCAAAGAGAAAAACAGATCAGAGAGACAAAATGGTAGATGGTATGAGTGATTGACGGAAGCATGTGTGTGTGTGTCAACAAATTCATGCTAACCACAAATGTTTGGTGCTGACATTACTGACTTTTAACAGTTATTTTGTTTTACTTATTGTAATTATTACTCAAGTCTGAATAGTCTAGTCTGCTTTTTCGCCTTTGTCTTGTGGCAGGTATCGATACTGTTGGAGGGGTAAGAGTACCGGCTGGATTTTGTGGTGTTCTAGGATTTCGACCTTCATATGGGGCTGTTTCTCACATGGGAATTATTCCTGTTTCAACAAGCCTGGACACTGTTGGTATAGATGATTCATTTATTCCTTCTCTTTCTAATGAACTGTTCATTGATGATAAAACTGCTTTTTCCTATGGCTTAATGGAAGACTCATAATCTTGTGCAGGTTGGTTTGCAAAGGATCCTAAAGTTTTGAACCGTGTTGGCCATATACTGCTGCCGCCATCATTTGTTATTCCTCGCAATCCTCGACAAATAATAATAGCAGATGATTGTTTTCAACATATAAGTGTTCCTTTGGAAAAGAGTTCTCAGGTGGTGATTAAATCCGCAGAGAAACTTTTTGGAAGTATGTTCTTTTGCTCTATGCTTCTTTTCAATAAGGTTTATTCTTATCATCTTTAGAAGCTCTTTATTGCATGTACGTTGTTGTCTTCACAAGTAACTTCTATGTTGCATATTGAAATGCGCTACATTATTTAGTAACATAAATTGTCTTCAGGGCAAGTACTAAAGCATATGAATCTGGTGGAGTATTTTAGTTCTAAAGTTCCCAGCTTGAACGCGGTAGCCTGCCAGCATGTAAATGGTGAACTTAAAGATTCTTCACTGAAATTACTTGCCAGTGTTATGCAGTTGATTCAAAGGTCAGTTATTTCATTTGTACTATAGAACTTTTATGATAAAGTATAAGTTATAAATCTATTTAAATACACTCTGTTGGATGCCTTTTCCACAAATTTTATGTTTGCATATACATCTTCCCAACTATTGGTAAACAGTTAAGTGGCTATGTGATTTGAAAGTAATGTCAACTATGTCTTTATCTCGTCTGATCATGTCTTCCTTTTAATTTATCTTCTTTTGTTTTCATGTTTATTTAGATTTCTACAATATTATTCTCAAGTCATTTTGGATATTATAGTGATTATTGTATGAATCTGCCTGTTCAGACATGAATTTAGACTTAAGCATGAGGCGTGGATGAACACAGAAAAGCCTACTTTACATCCTGCTATCTCAGCTCAATTGCAAGAGAAGTTTGAGGTATCAGATGCAGATGTTGAAAATTGGAAATCTGTCAGAAATGAGATGCGTATTGCTGTCAATTCTCTTCTGAAGGTAGTGAAATAATGACTATAGACCATATTGCACATGGTCATTCAGTTGCTTTGCTGTCAGATAATGCCTTTTGATTCTGAGTAAGCAAAACTAATGGTGAATAGTATCCAGAATCTTTTCATCCTATTGGCATAACATTACTAAACAAAATTTTGAAAATGCACACAACGTATTTAATAGAAATTATGAAAAATCTGCCTTGGGAAAAGACATCACAACACAAAATATTGTTTTACTTCTCAAGCTATAACATTTTGTGTTCTTGTGGCATAAATCTCTTATTGTCTTTGGTGCAATTTGATTCTTGTTCAGAGCATTCGGTTCATAGACCACCCAACTGAAAAAAGGGGGTGAAAGTGGATTTTTCATAAAAGCTGGAACTACTAAGCTTATATCTTGACTAGGAAAAAATATCTTGCTAAATTTTAATTCTGTTTTTTTTTCTGGTCACTTTCAAGGATGAAGGAGTTTTGGTGATCCCTACAGTAGCTGATTTTCCTCCAAAATTGGGTGGGAAGGAGATCCTATCAGAGGACTATCAAAGTCGGTTATTTAGTTTGCTGGGTATTGCTAGCATATCAGGTTGCTGTCAGGTAAATATCGTATACTTCTCTCACAATTTGTGTTTCTGCCATATTTTATCTACATAGGGGATCGACTTGACCTCCTTACCAATGTTGTAGAGGGGAGGGTGACGACTTTCACAATTTAGTTCTAGACCGAGTTGTTACCTAATAGACAAGGTATATTGATATTGAGGTCATTTCCTCATATGGTCATGCATTAGTCGGCTTAATGGAATGACTTAAATATCCTTGCATTTTGTCTTTTGGTGAAAAGTAAGGACATTTTAGTCCGGGCTCCGAAACAAAAACGTAGAAGTTGCTATACCTAAATGAATAGATATGGAGCACTTAGCGTTAGAATATTAGAAAATAAATCAGGATCCCTTGATTGTTGCTCCTTGATTTTAGGATCTTGATTATAGAAACTTTGTTATTTGATTTCCTAGTCATATTTGTAATCCCTAATTTTCCTCCTTTTATTTCTCTTCATTAGCCTATATATTGTAACCTCCTTTCAGCTGAGTAACATATTATAGTGTGTTTATGCCTTTGAGCAATATGATATCAGAGCTCTGGCGTTTGATCCAATGCCAATAACAGAGGTTGAGACCATGGTTATCAAATCGGGATACGAATCGTAAATTGAAAAGCCTATTTTTGGAATCATGAATCAAAACGTATCGTGAATCGTAAGATTCATGATCAATTATTTAGAATGATATAAATGTAATGTTCACATAAGAGAACAACAAAAGTTTGTAGATATTAGTAATTTAACATTTAAAGTCAAATAACACTTCAAATTTCATAAAACTAACATTTAAAGAGCAAATATCAAAATAACAAAGTCCCAAAGATCAATTGAAATGAGTTAAGTCACTGTTATACTTCAAAACCCTAACATAAAAAAAACTAAGTATTACTAGTTGAATTGCAATGAAAGAGGAAGATGAAGAGGAATAAGTATTACCTGGTTGGAGTGGGAGTAAAACGCTTTTTCCACTATATGGGGAATGAAACAATCCAACAAAGAATGTAATGGCAACGAGAAAGAGGAATACAAAATAGGGTTATGATGGAATAAAAGGAAATATATAGGGCTCAATATCTTGATGTGATAAAAGGAAATACATATAATTTGTTTTCTACACAAAAGGATTAATCAATTAATGAAAGATCCCATAAATTATGGAAATCACTTGGTCTAAATAAAATTTGGTTGAAACATATCAAATATCATGAATTCATGATAAATACTAGGTTTAGATATTTTATGTATAATAATTTATATATAATCTTTTTTCCTTAAAAACGTAGTCCTCTTCAATTTATGAATTCATGATACATATTTTATATTTTATATGTTAAAAGATTATATAGAAAATTAAAGTAAATATTACTAATAAATTTCATCACTTAATATTAAATCTAAATAAGTTAATCCTTAATCACAATTTAAACTCAAAATAGTAAACTAATAACCATCAATCTCAAGTCAAAAGGGCAATATAAAAGGAAAGAAGCTTTGAAAAAAGAAAAGAAAAGGAAAACGTCCACTCTCCACTGATATAGCTGTCAAATTAAAGGAAAGGTATATGAGGAAAGCAGAAAAAAAAAAAATCAGGGGCGGGGTTGTTTTTGAACCGGGTCGCGCATAGATCCTGATCAAATCTGTGCCCGACCCGTCCTCTGCTGCATCGCGTGATTCTCGTCGGGATTCTCCTCTGAATCGCATGATGCAGGGCCGATTCTGGCGTAATTCGAAACACTCCACTGATTCGAATCGTTGGAAGCAATATTCAGATCGATTCGTGTGATTCTAATAATGCTGGTTGAGACGGTGAGGGGGAGAGAGAGAAACACGGGAGAGAGAGAAGATCCGGTGAAGGGTGGCGAGTGTGAGCACACTGCCAGCATAGGAAGGATAGGAAATCGCCGATTGGCAAATCCTAGAGAGGCAAGGGTGATTGGAGCAATGTGTGGCCCCCACGTGCCACCACTCTTCCGGCGTGTGGACCCTATGCGCTGTCGTCCACGGCGTTTTCCAGCGATCCTTTTTCTAGAACCATGAATCCCTCCGAATTTCCTCCTTTTTTTGGCTCTATCCCTGTAAATTGAACCAAAATTGGAGTCACTCCAATGACACATGTACGGTACAAATTCTCAAATTCAAAACTCTTCTTTTTCGTCCAATTCCTCCACTACCAACAGTGCAGTAATGGCGCCAAAATTCTCGGGAAATCAAATTATCACCATTAATTGTAGGTTTAATGGAAGAAAATATTTTCAGTACTCCCAAAGTGTGCTGAGGTATATTCATGGCAAGCGAAAGGAGAAATATATTAATGGGGCAGCACCACAACCAGCCCTAGATTACCCAAATTTCGATACATGGTTTGCTGTGAACACTGCAAAAGAAATTTGGGATGCGGCAAAAAGAACCTACTCTTCTTTTGATAACACTGCTACCTTGAACCATTTGAAATGATAACTTCGAGATTTGAGACAAGGTAACATGACAGTAATTGATTATTATATTCCTTTGCTAAAACTCTAGCAACAACCGGATCTGTTTGAAGTGCACTCATGAAAGAACGTCGAGGACGCTTAATTATATAGGAAGATGGTGGAAGAAGGAAGATTATATGACTTTCTCCTTGGACTCCAATTCTTTTGAGGAGATAAAGGGCAGAATCATGAGGTTAAAACCCTTACCACATTTGTTTAATGTAGTCAACCATGTGCAGTTTTGAAGAAATTGAGAGTTCGACTCTTGCAGTAAAAGGACCATAAGATGAACAAAGAAATAATAAATGGTGTTATTATTGCAAGAAGAAGGGCCACATCAAAGAAGGAAGCTAGAAACTGCATGGCAAGCCATCAACTGGCAAGCAACACATCCAACAAAGCCACCTCACTACAAGTGAGCAGAAGGTTGAGTATGCTGATTCCTTAAGCTAGGAGGAATTGCAGTTGCTTCGCAGGATACTAGAAAAACAGAATAAGTCCAACTCTATGACCAGTGTCAACCTGGTGCAATCATGTAATTCTGTTATAGCTGTTAATGCTGTACAGGCTAGTGAAGATATATGGATTTTTGATTCAGGAGCTACAGATCTCATGACTGTTGATCGAACTTTATTTGCAACTCTCAAATTGTGTCCTGAAAACCGTCAAGTCAAAGCTGCTAATGGCGTGTTCACCAAAGTTGAAGGAATTGGCACAATCGTGCTATCTAATTCGCTGAGAGCTTACAATGTTCTATTTGTACCCATACTTGCAATTTAATATATGGGAGTAAATTAACCAAAGGGCGTGTATGCTAAGTGATCTTTGATGATGATTTGTGTCTTTTTTAGGGTTTAAGCTTAGGAAAGACGATTGGGACTTCTATAGAGTGGGATGGACTTTACTTCCTGGAGAGATCGGAGTTGAAGAATAAAGATACTTGGAATGCATGAAAGGCACTGGTTAGGTCAAGTTCTCAAGATAAAGATGTATTTTATGGCATTGTCGCTTAGGCCATCCTAGTATTGATTATATGAAATGTGTTTCAAAGTTTGTTCAATAAAAATTCTGTTTCTTTTCAATGTGAAACTTGCAATTTGCTTAACAAACCCAATTCTCCTACCCAAAACAGCCATACAAACCTTCCACTCCTTTCTGACTAATCCATAGTGACGTCTGGAGTCCAGCAAGAATAAAAACCCGAACAAATGAAAAATGGTTTTTCATCTTCATAAATGATCACACCAGAATCACATGGGTCTACTTAATGAAAGAAAAATCTGGGGTAGATTAGGTTTTCCAAAGTTTCTATAACTTTGTAAAAAACCAATTTCAAACTTCTATCAAGGTCCTTTGAAGTGACAATGCTAGGGATATCTAAGTGGCATCTTTAAAGAATTTCTTGATTAGCAAGGGATTCATCATCAAACCTCCTGCCCTTGCACACCTTAGCAAATTGGGTTGCTGAATGAAAGAGTCGCCACTTATTGGAGGTAACCAGAGCTTTATTTATGGAACAAAATGTACCCACGGTCCCCTAAGGTGATGCAGTCCTAACTATCGCCTATCTCATCAACTGAATGCCCTCCAAAGTCCTCAACTATGCCACTCCTATCCAAACACTCCTTGAGACCTTTCCTAATTGTCCTCTTATCAACCCATTACCTTAAAGAGTGTTCGGATGTGTTGTCTTTGCCCATACACATGATGGAAGCAAGTTTTATGCTCGTGCCTGGAAATGTATATTCCTTGGATTCTTCTCCACCCAGAAAGGATACAAGTACTACTGTCCTACCTTGAAACTGGTTGTCTCCAAAAATACTGTATTCTATGAGGATGATGCCAATTATCCCAAATTACCCATTCAGGGGGAATTGCTAATTTCACATGAACTATCACATGATCCCACTTCCAATAACCCTAATACCCATGATGCCTTGCAATCATCATCTTCTAATTCCTTATCAGTCCTTGATACATTGCCATCATCCCCTTCTAATCCCACTTCTCCAACCAATCAACCAGAACCTACACCTAATGAACTAGAAACACAGGTTGAAATCATTTCTAAGATGGATAGAGTAGGTGGATCAGAAGGAGAGCCCAGACATTTGTTTCAGGAAGAAGATAATGGTAGAGATGTCTCTTCCACTTGAAGGAATGACCATGACTCTGACCTTGGATTAGATTCTAAAGAGACAGGTTGGCCTATTGCACTGAGAGAAGGGGTAGGATCTTGTATTCAGCATCCAATTGAGTGGTTTGTCTCATATGGTAATCTGTTTGCGTAGATGTAGAGTTTTGTTGTAAATAGTGCACAGATTAAAATTCCAAATACTTTCCAACAAGCTATGGTTGATCCAAAATGGAAGCAAGCTGCAAAGGAAGAGTTAAAGACACTTGAGGAAAGTAAAACTAGGAAATCATAGCTTGTCCTGCAGGAAAGAATTGGTAGGATGCAAACGGATCTTCACCCTAAAGTTCAATCCTGATGGAAGTATCAACAAATACAAAGCAAGACTGGTTGCAAAAGGGTATACTCAAACTTATGGGATTGATTACCAGGAGATTTTTGCCCCGGTAGCTAAATTCAATACAATCCAAGTATTGTTGTCAATTGCAGCTAACTTAGATTGATCACTACATCAGCTAGATGTCAATAACGTATTTCTGATTGGTGACTTAGAGAAAGAGGTCTACATGGAGGTTCCCGTTGGAGTTCTAGCTCTAAATGACTCTGTTTGCAAACTCAACAAGTTTTTGTATGGGCTAAAACAATCTCCAAGGGCATGATTTGGACGATTCTCCAAAGTAGTAATGAAACTTGGGTATAAACAGGGGCAAGTAGATGACACGTTATTTATCAAGCATGATAATGAGAGAGTCACTATCCTGATTGTTTATGTAGATGACATTGTTATTATAGGGAATGATGAAAATTCCATTGCCCAACTAAAGAGGGACTTTTCAAATGAGTTCCAGGTGAAATATATTGGCTAAATGAGATACTTCTTGGGTATGGAAGTGGCAAGAACCAAAAAGGGCATCATCATATCCCAACAAAAGTATACCCTAGATCTGTTACATGAAATAGGAATGTTAGGGCCATAACCTGAAGGAACACCAATGGAAGAAGGTTGTCACCTGGAGATCAAACCAAATGGTGTCCCAGTTAACTCAGAATCATATAGAAGATTTGTTGAAAAGCTAATATACTTAACCCACACATATCCAGACATTAGCCATGCAGTTGGAATAGTTAGTTCATGCACCAGCCACAGGACGAGCACAAGGAGGGCTGTATACAAAATCCCTAGCTATCTGAAACTTAATCTTGGAAGAGAAATCTTCTTTAAGAAAGGCACTCCAAGAAATATTGATATCTACACTGATGCAGACTATGTAAGAGATAGGGAGAGAAGGAGGTCAGCCTCAGGATACTGCACGTGTGTGGGGAAATCTGGTTACATGGAGAAGCAAGAAACAAACTGTGCTTTCAAGAAGTAGTGTAGAAGCGGAGCTAGGAGCTGTTAATGAAGGAATGTGTGAAGGACTCTGGGTTATCAGGCTATTGACAGAATTGCGAATTCTATACAAGGGACCCATGCAACTTTGGTGTGACAACAAGGCCAGCATCGAATTGACGAAGAATCCTGTTTATCATGATCAAATGAAACATGTTGAGTTAGACAGGTACTTTATTAAAGAGAAGGTTGAAGCAGGCATTATGAACCTGTCCTATATACGATCTGCAGATCAGATTATGGACATAATGACTAAACCACTAGGCAGAGCCAAGTTTGAAGGCTTTTGATGTAAGTTGGGAATGATTGACATATATTTTCCAGCTTGAGGGGGAGTGTTAAAATATTAGGAAATAAATCAAGATCCCTTGATTGTTGCTCCTTGATTTTAATATCTTGATTATAGGAACTTTATTATTTGATTTCCTAGTCTTATTTGTACTCCCTAATTTTCCTCCTTTTATTTCTCTTCATTAGCCAATATATTGTAACCTCCTTTTGCTTGAATAACATATTATAGAGTGTTTATGCCTCTGAACAATACATAGGCTGTTATATTTTTATGGATTTTGCTGCTATTCATCTTTGATGTATATTTGCTGATGACATGTGCTTGTGTTTTCAGGTCTCCATTCCAATAGGAATTCATGACAAGTGTCCTCTATCAGTGTCATTGATAGCTCGACATGGTGGCGATCGCTTTTTGTTGGATACAGTACAGGGCATGTACACAACACTCCAAGAGCAGGCTGAGATTGCTGCCAAACCTAAATCATCAAGAAATGTTGTCAGTCAGGAACAATATGCTGAAATTGCCAAAGAGAAGGTATTGCCTTCTTGATTGGATACACATTGCACTAAAATTCACTTCATTGTAATTTATAATGTAGCCAGCATAATACCATGGTTCATTTACCCATGAATTTATCATTTGAAAACCTTTTATAAAGTGGAAGTTGACTAGTGTTGAATTTGTCAATAATTTTGGTAGGGTTTAAACATGACACACTTGTTTCATTTTGTTTCTTCATTCGATGTCATTTCATTTGGATGTCTCTCCATGTTCTTGACTAGTGATGTCTCATGTTTTTTCCCTATGAAAGATACATCAATCAAGTATATACTATATTAACAGAAAAGGGCTTTACCCCCTAATACCTTTAGTATACTTGTTGCTATTTATAATGATGCCTCGGTTTTTTTTAGCATAGTTTAGATAAATTTAGGTCACAGATGCTTTCGCTTTCCCTTACCCAGTTCATTCTATTGGTGAAAACTAGTGCTTTGTTTTTGGACGATATGTCCCCCTGGTCTGAATAGAGAACAAAGTCTATATTCTATGATTGCCTTAAATGTAGAATGCCATCAATTATAATTTCATGTCATTTAAACTTTTTGCCCAATGAAATACTGTCTTCTTCTTACCTGTGTTTTGAAATGTCATTCCAATTTTGAAAAGTGTTTATATGCAAGCTGAGATAAAATTCCTCTTACATGTTACTTTGTACAACGTAAAATCAGTTAAATAAACTAATCCAACACCCTCTTAAGACAAATTGATATTTTTAGTCTCCTGCTTTATCGAAGATGATATTCTCTAACGCTATTTTTAAGCTTTTGGTTGATATTGATATATCTCCCTTGATAATTGAATGTGGAGAAAATGGATATTAAGGAAATATATTGCCTTTTGTGTCTCCAATCCATGTTTATTGTTACATTTTCCCATCTGGTGTAGTTAAAGGAAGTTTCAAGAGAGTGCCTTTCTTCCCCTCAAATCTTATTCTTCAGATTCACTTTTATACTGTTCCTCTGTGAGATAAACTCAGTGGAACATATCTTCCTTAGTTCTAATGGTCCTTTTGCTATTACTATTTATAGTATTATTGGATTAGATATTTGAGAGTTCTTTTAAATTTGATTTATATATTTCCACTTAATTGTAACCGACCATAGATCCATGTAACCGACTTTATCTAGTAGGATAAGGCTTTGTTGTTATTTTATGTTCCATTGTTCCGACAAATCTTTCTTAATCTATTATATAACTTGTCACTAATCTGTCCTTTTATTTTCAAAAAGCTCGGTAATATAATGTTATTCTTCCATCAGTCTTGAGAACATTAGAAGCACTGAGACCATATCTTTCACCACCTAGTCTTGCGCATTGATCTTTTCTTTTGTATTGTGCCTTTAAATAGTTGTCAAACCTTAAATAGGGTTTCCATTTGTATTTATCTAGAGTCTAGCAGCAGCTGAGTTCGTGATCTGCAGTCCTCAGTCCTCTCTTTATTTCTTCTTTTTTGTTGGATTTCCTCCCCCGTAATTCCTTTAATTTTGGTTTGTCTTGCAATGATTCAGGGAAATCAAGCATTCAAAGAAAAGCAGTGGCAGAGAGCCATTGGGTTCTATACAGAAGCTATCAAACTCAGTGGGAATAACGCAACATATTACAGTAACAGGGCTGCAGCATATCTTGAACTTGGGAGGTAGCATTTCATTCTTGCAACTTGCGAGTTTAAGTTCACGAGTTGTCTTGCCAACATTTGAATTTTCCCCCCCCTGTACTTGCAGTTTCCTTCAAGCTGAGGCAGATTGTACAAAAGCAATTAACCTTGACAGAAAGGTGACTTCTGTCTCCAGTGATCTTTGAAGTTCAAAGTTTTATGCCATAGTACTAGTAATTGATGGTTTTGTGACTATATATTATTACAATAAAATAACCAACATTAACCTTCAAATATGCATGGATTCAACATCCTGACGATGAAATATCTTGTTTACCATTACTACGAAGATAGATTGAGTCTGACAACTGAAAACAAAATGGTCTTTGGTACAATTTCAAAATGATTTCTGGGTCTGTAACTGGGTGGTGCAGTTTACTTGCCAGATACATGAAGTTTTAGGATTTTTTTTTGTTTCCAACCCCGCTGAATGAAGTCTAAATAAATGCCTATGAACAAATGTGATGCTTTTGTTGTGAAACTTGGTGTGTGTTTGGTTTCATGTCCAATGTGAAACCAAATATATTCTTACCCTATGTTTGGATGGAAAGAAAATTAGGGGGGGAAGGAATATTAGGAGGGAAAACTCCCAAAAATAGTAAATTTCTGCACCATTTATGGAAGTTTTCATTTCTAGTATTCCCTCCTTCCTATTTTCCCTTACTTTTCTCTCCATCCAAACATAGGATTAGTGTCAGGTGGGCCATGTGCTTCTGTGACATAACTTATTTGGACTGGAATGTGAATGTTATGTGGTATATTAAAATAGCCTCTAATCTTGTTTTGTCTACTTAGAATGTGAAAGCCCATTTCCGAAGAGGTACAGCGAGAGAGATGCTGGGCTACTATAAAGAGGCAGCTGATGGTAAGCACTTCCATTCTTTTCACAAATTTGTGCTTGCTTGTCAGGCATTTATAATGTCGTTTAAAATCAAGCTAAGCACTGAACCGTGAATTTCTTAATTTGAGTCGGAGATATGAACATCATGTTTCACTAAAAAGCTTTTGGGCAGGCCAATTCTGCAACTTCATTATTATATGAAGATAAATTGTGTACTATGCTCACAAATTGCTCGAATGTAAACAATTGAGTACAGTAAATTAAAAGGGCTCACTACCGTTTAATCCTCTTTTTTATCTGAACATTTCAGATTTTTGGCTCATCAACTCTTCTGTCTGCAGATTTTAAATATGTTCTTGTACTTGAGCCAACAAACAGAAGGGCAGCTTCCTCTCTTGAAAAATTGAAGGCACTATACTAATAGGTATATGATCATGAACAAGAGACTGAGAGCTCAGTTGATTGGTCCTCATGCACACCGACCTTCCCGACAATGGTAATCCAGGTGACATGTTTAGACTGCTGAGATATCAAATTGTTGTAGTCATACAGGAGGAGTAAGACAATTTATAGACATGGAAATCATTTAATGTTGTTCATTATAATTTCTCAGCGTTTGTATCAGGTTCTATTATACTAGTAATCCCTTTTGTCAGGAGGAGGTCCAATTTTGCTTCTTAGGATAGGTTCGGATTGTATTATAGCAGTCAAGTGAGGCATAGCACTCCTTGGGGTACAATTTTGCAACATTCTTGAAATAAATTTGCTATGATCATTGCTCAGTTTTGCCCAATCAAAGTGCTCATATGTTGTTTTTACAAGTCATAAGATGTGTAGACAGTTCCAAGGGATAGGCAGGTTTAATGAAGTTGATGATTAAATAATTTGCCCACATATAGGTTAATGTAAATAAACTAAACCTCCATTCGCATTTTGTAATCTATATTAATGGAGAAACAGATGTAAATACAAATAGATACCGGTTGTGTTGGGATTTTCGACGGTAAAAGTGGTTTTCTTTTTTCATTCGACTTTTGGAAATTTAAATTAGGATAAAAATTATATGGTGTAATGTGATTTATGTTTAGATAAACTTTTCTAAACAAGTTAGTTTAACAAAATAAAACTTGTTTGGATGATATAATTGAAGAGTGGATTTAGATGTAAAATGACAAAAAGGAACATGATTTATGTGATTCATCTTTTTTTAATAAATTAAATTGAACCCATTTATGTCTCTCTCTCACAGGATATGCTCTCTCCATTTACTGCACTTTTTTTATTTGAAGCAATCATAAAGATGCTTCAATGACAACGTACGATCAAACCTAAAAGTGCATTGGTGAAAGCCTCCTGCCGAATAGGGGTGAGCAACAGGCCGGCGGGGTTGTTTCGTGGCCTAACTTGTATCCTGCCCGTTTATTTCACACAAGTAGCCGTGCCTATGGCATAACCCATGTAATATGATAAACAAGTACATGTAAAAACAGGCAAGTTCCGGGTTCCTCGTTATACCTTTAAGTTTATTTAAAAAAAACAAAATTAGAGACCCACCCAAGAAACTACAAAACGAAGAGAATCAAATAGATTTGAGATGAGATGGCTATGGAAGAAAAGATGGAGGATAGATCTCTGGTGCTCGACGGCAAGATGTATAAACGATGGAGGATATGACATACTCAAAGTTGACGGAGGAAAGCATCCTTTACCAGTGAACCTTGCAAAATGTGTTGAAAACTTAATACAGTATATTATAATAAAACTAATATATTTTTAAAAAATAAATACATACGAGAGGGCATGGGCAGCTTGTGGGTGTGCCTGTGCCCCGCCCCTCTTTGTTTAAGCACTTAAATGGGCAAAAATTCTCTGAGTCGTGGGTGAGCTCACAGGTTACGAGTATTTTACTCAGCCGTAATACCGAAAGGGTGTTATTGTGGGGAAAATAAACTTATTGTGTTTTATGCCCCAAAAAGTCATGTTGGGATGGCTGAAACGCCATCCCAAACAAATACATTATTGTTAATAAATCTAAATTCTAAAGTAGAAGGTGGAACTACAAATAATATTCCTTTGTTTTTATCGGATATAAATGAATTTATATTTCTGTATACAAATGAATATGAATAGTGATATAAAAAGTAGTCAAATGGTATATAAATATACGTATTTTTAAAATTTCAAGTTTAAAAAATTGAAAAAGCTTGTTTAGTGGCCTTTTTTTTTTAACCCTCACTACTTTTTATACCCAATCTTTTTAGTAGGCTACATTTAGTGTCCAGTGATGATTTAAACACGATTGTTGACAATAAGATAACTAAATCATTTAACACTAGCTAGAGGGGTGAGCAACAGTTTTAACTTCAAACATTTGACTCCTCACAAGACAATGCCGTTTGTTTTTTGACCAATAAGAGTGCCGTATCTATAATTGTTGTCTTATACTCTTCAGGTTTGATTTACTTTGTAGTAAAAAAAAAGAAAAAAAGAAATCATGTGTCCTATGGGATAAAATGTCATTTTTCAGATGAAAATCATATTAGAATATTTTTATATAGGTATATATAATTGACGGCAAAATATATATAGATAACTTATTAGTTACTACGTTCGGTTAGGGGTTGGATTTGGTTTTAAGTAAAAGACTCCAATCCACTTTGACTCCTAAATTTATAATTTTTTTTAAAAGTGTCCTTGATTCCTTATTGATTGCATAAATAACTAATTTATAATGAGCTTTGATTTGAACTTTATAATTATAAAATAAATAAAAATTAAAAGTAAAAAATAAATAATATAAATATATGTTTACTGAAAATATTTAAAATAATATTAAAATAAAATTATCAGAATAACTTACTATTTATGGAATATTTTTATTTATACAACAATATGAAAAAAATATAACATCATGTTGTATACATGTATACTCCCTTAAATGTAAGTTTTAATATTAATTTTTGGGTATAATTAATATTTTTTTTTTCAAAAATGTCCTTTTTATAATTAATATCTATTTTCAAAATAATATTTTGCCTTTATTAGGTTGGCTTTTTTTGATTAATATGTATAGAATTTAATTAATGATGCTAAACCCAGTCACCCCGAAGGTTTTAAAAGACCCAGGACTCGAGCCTGGCTATGATATCCTGTCACCCCTTAGTGCCGTTTTGGTTTACGGAATTGGAGGTAATGTAATAGAATATAATGTAATATAATGGAATGCAATGTAATGATGATTACATAATTTATTTGGTTTGTCATTGGGGAAAGATGATGCATATGTTTAAAAATGTTTGGTTGGATTACATTGAAAATGAGAATATATGAGAATAATATAGAAAGGGACAAAATTACCCCTATATACACATATAATATTATACACGTTGGGTTCATGATAATTTTTTTAATTATGTGCAGTGTACACGTTGGGTTTATGGTAATTTTTTAATATTTAATGGTGGAAATATTATACAGTGTATTCATGTTAATTTTTTAATAGTTAATAATAGGAATATTATTTAAAGAGATATTTAATATTTGTTTAACGATGGAATATAATTTTTTTATTTTTTAATGGGGAATATTCCTTAAATTTCTATATTATTAATTATTTTTTTAATATTTAATGGTGACAATTAACATTATTTAATATTTAACAGCATTATGGGTGTGCACTTTGGTCAATTTAAAAAATTATAATGACAATAGTGTAATTTTCACTCGATTACAGGATGTCTGCATCTTCATTCATCATTCCTAGCAGTGTAATTCTGATGTAATCAAGATTACAAAATATAATCTTGTTTACATTACATAAGCCAAACCAAATGCTGTAATCGCTCTATTATTGCATCAAGATTACATGTAATCCTCTCTGATGTAAATGAACCAAACAGACTATTAGGGTTTTAAAAGACCTAGGTACTAAGCCTGACTCTAATATCATCTGTAACATCAACCCTGACTTTGATACTATTTGTAACATCAACATTAACCTTAGCTTTGATATCATTTATAACATCAACATCGACCCTGGTTTTGATACCTAGCTATAATACCATTTGTAACCTTCTTTTAAAAGGCTTGGACTAGAATTGGCAAAAAAAAAAAAAAAAAAAAAAGGCTTGGACTAGAGCCTAGCTCTAATACCCTATCACCCCTTAGGATTTTAAAAGACTTGGGACCCGAGTCTGTTACTGATTCTATTTGTAACATCCCTTTAAAAGATTCGTGACCCAAGCCTAGCTTTGATACATTTCATCCATTTCTTATGATGTTTGTACAATAATTACCTCATAATATTGAATTTAGGGGTTCTAATATAGTCTTATGATCTTGGGGCAACTTTTTGCTTCCATCAGATCAGGCAAAAGGAACTTAAATTTTGATGACAAGAATCAGACACACGTGACCATATATATGAAATGCTGTCTCTTCGATATTGGATCTTATATTAAAGATCGGAGGTAGTAATCTAGCCTATCTATGGTTTCACACAACAATAATTACAATTTTGCAGAAAGGTTGATTTTATTTTTACTGATCATCTGTTATAACCCATAGGAAGATACCAATTAACATTCATATATTTTGGTGACTTGAACTTCTTGATGTCCAAATTGAGTAATTTTTAGGTTCTTCAGATCATAAACCTTGGCAAGATTATTTCACTTTTTTTTTTAAATTTTCTGGAACTTTATTTTCAATTCTTCATTTTGTAGGTGGTGGAAAGAGATGAAGATGGGCAAATTACTAAGGAAGAAATTGAAGCGGCATGGAATTAATGATTCACAATAGATTATTCAAAGCATGTGGGTTCGATATTTCTTCTACATGAAAAAAGGAATTATAAGGTGGTTCAACTAATAATTGTTGAATTACATGGATTAATTTTCCTCCACTACTACAGGATATAGATTCTACTATCCAAAGGACATCCGTTTTTAAAAAAGGAAAGTAAAAAACAAAGACGGTGTGGCATTTTTATAATTATGGGTGGGAACTGGGTAGCTTAAGGTGTCCCAATTTGAACTTGGGATGCCTAAAGGCACCCTTTAGATGTCTTAAACTTAAATTGGGACGCATAAAGTGGGCTTTTTTCTTCTACTTTAGGTGTTCCAAATTCAAAAAGGGACACCTAAAGGTAATGCATGTCAGTTAAACTGACATAACTCATTTTAAAGTCATGTCGACCCCGTAAGCTAGCTTCCTCTATTTAGAACTCTCATTCTCTCTTGAAGCTCCTCCTTCCACCATCACTCTCTTAAAGCTCCTTCTTCCACCGTTACTCTCTCGTGAAGGTCATCCTCCTCTCTCTCCACCACCGTCCTTCGCCATCCTCCTCTCTCCCTCTACACTATTGAAGCTCATCGCCATTGTCCCTCCTCGATCTTTGACGCCGTTGGCCTCCCTCCTCCCTATCCTTATTTTTGTTAATTATTTTTTTATTGACTAAGTTCTGAACTGGGATTATTGTAAATGCATTTTGTTAGTGCTAGCATTTAGATTTATCATAAGTGTAGATGCATTTTGATTTATCATCCTTCACCAATATTAATCATTTTTGGATTTTGAGTTTCCCTTATGACATTTTGTGATAAATTGATGATAACTGATAAGATTATTTTTATTAGTTAATAGTTGAATAGACAACTTTTTGACACCGTGCTAATTATTATACATTGTATTAGTATGTGTCAACACTTTAATTAGTTAGTGTTAGATATTCCCTTATCATTTGTAAGGACATTTTCGTTTATGTAGAATTGTTTGATTATGTTTTTATAGGTTTGAATTGCTGGGCAGCGTAGAATATAAACATTTTTTTAAAAAAAGAACCTTTAGGTGTCCATTTTTTAAAAAATGAACGCCTAAAGTGACACTTTAGGCGCCCTTTTATCTAAAAGGGGTGCCTAAAGTCACTTACGGCGTCTGTTTTTTAATGGACACCATATCCTTGCTTTACTATGTCCCCGGCATAGGTGTTCTCCTGTTTTCAGACGTTAAAAGAGCTAAAAAAATGAGCATTGAAAGCATTGTCAATAGTAGTGCTTGTAGGAACTTAAGTTGAATCCAGTGTTGTGCTTGCATTTATGTATACATATGCTTATTCATCTGGTTGTAAATTGTTAAATTTTTATTCATCAACCATTTTATATCTGTGGTATGTTCTTTTACCAAAATAATTGGTTTTTCAATATTACAAGAAGTCTTGCTACCTTGACTTGTAATATGGAAACATCAATTAATCATTGAATATTTTTATTCCTGAATGTTAAGGAAAGAAAGTAACGCTCAAAGTGTTATGCTTTAATGATAAGATCATAAGAACCAAATGCTAAAGGGAGAATCTATGAAATGAGAAATAATTTTATTAGAAGTGCAATATTCTTAAACACCTATAACTCTTAACAAACCATCATGATAAAGGCTATTAGAAAGGGTTGAGCCAGCCAAGAATCTTACTCTTCCAAATCTAATAGACAAGGTGGATCTCTATAGTACAAATCAGGTGCATAAGCCTAAACTTCTTAAGTACATGCTCTATTTATAATAACATTAATCAAATAATAATAGTAAAACAAATAGCAATAGTAAAATAAATAATCACATTGCTTTTTTTTTTTGGCCGGTAATAATCACATTGCTAACATGAAATGATGTCTATCTCTCCATTGTCCTCATGTTTTCCATTCTGTAATAACTGCCCAGGCTCCATATGTGCTCATAACTTTCCTCCCCTAGTTGTCACTAATGGAGCACAGTTGCTTGGTACTTTATCACAATTCGTCTATGATAATCCACCTTCTAACCTAGATCAATTTTTTTATTTTGTATGCTTTTCTTGTGATGTACAGAGTTCTGTTGGGATGATGTTAAAGTTGATAAACACAGGGAGAACTATCTTGGTCACAATTTCAAGGCCCCTGATGGCAGATGGATGAAAGGTAAATCGATTATTCTTTCAGGTTTTCAATTTCACGAAGAATTCTGTGTATCAATATGTGTGCGCGTGTGCGTGTGCGTGTATGCATGTTATCTTGGATACAAGGCCATTATGCGATAACGTTTTTGCCCTTTTTTTAGGGTTTTAATCAAAAAATCTCTTTCCCCTTCTATTTGCTGCTTTTGGTTTTGGTTCTCCGAGACACTCAAATGTCAAGAGGTATCATTATTACTGAATACTTATTTCTTTTGGTCACTTTTACCATTTCATTTGCTTATCTATTATACTAGTATATTCTATTTAACATATGAATCGGCCGGGTGCCTTAATTTACGTCAAAATGTTGATCTCTCAATATATATCATAAATTTACTGGATGAATCAGAATTTATGTTCTCATGTGTAACCCCCATGCTTTATAAACAGTAATTATGGTTCAAAAATATGTAATTAGAATGAATTAGAGACCAATGGATGACAAAATTCCATTTTCAATCCTATCCTTAAGATAGGGTTTTTACAAATTCCTTCCAAAATCGATATAACATGGTCTCCTATTCACATTCGAATATAACTACCCTGTGCAGCTAAATTACATTCATACATATTAGAGTGTACAGCAAAAATCCTGGCAACCCCTGGGTTTCATACATATCAACTAAGGGTTTATAAATTCCCATTTAGGGGATTACACCAAATCATGCCAAAATTTACATCCCAAAATATATATACAGTAATCCCAACCAAAATGAATAACCAACAATCAAAATTTAGACCTCCCTAAGGAGTCCTATCCGCCCTTGGTCGTCTCCTTCCCCTTGGAGCCACTTGCCCTGTCTGAAGGTTAGTCAAAGGAAAGAATGAGATTCAAAAGAATCCCAATAGTAACAAATCACTCATACCATACATGATCACAAAGCATGCAATGACATCATCAAATATCATAGTAGCATGAACATAGCATACATGCTGTCATATATGCACATAGTCATATAGTCTCATCCCCGGTATCTCCACCGCCCCGAAGGCAAGGTCCTCCCATCGGAACCACCGATGAGCCATAGGTGAAGGGTTCACAAATAGCCTTTCGGCTTTCACATATAGCCTTACGGCTTCCACATAGTCTCATCCCCCATAAACTATTTCCCCGAAGGCACGGTCCTCCCACCGAAGTCATCGATGGGCCTCAGGTGATAGACCCACAAACAATGATAAATCAAACATACAATGTATCACATATAGTATAAGGGAAAGCGTCATTACCTTGTTCTTTCTGAGTGTGCTCCGGTATAGATGGTGTCACACCCTTATCTTTATTTCACCTTTTTCAAAGTATTTACGGAAAATGATACGCAGTTCGGTGGGCAACACAGGAATAGCATAAATATACTGATATTAAATGAAAATTTATATACAGGAGTTTTTCCCATAGGGGTTGATAATATATACAAATTTTGTCCAAAATATCCAACATATTAAAATTAAACTAATATAACCAAATAACTCTGATATTAGGACTTGCACATCTTAATTGCCCATGTCTTCCACTTTGCCTTTGGAGCCATTGGTTCCCGCTGGAACATTTATTGTTTATGAAAAAGGGTGAGATTCCAAGGAATCTCAGTAGTAACACAAATCCATCATATAAAATGCGAAAATTAAATATGTAATGCACCATATAATGTAAATGAAAAATTCATACTATAACATGTGTGTACACAATACTCAGGGCCAAATGACTGTTTGGATCCCCTACATGTCTGTGTACCTCAGCTGAATCCCATACCACAGCTAGGTAATGTGCCCAAGGCACGTGTTCATATCACAGAATATAGCAACATATAGCATATCAACATTCACATAGTGTATGAGAGATAGAGTTACTACCTTCTGTCCCTTTTTGCTACACAAGAATAGTTCCTCGAACTATGTGCCAACGGCTCAGGCGATTAATTCGGTCCTAAAATTCCAAATGTACAAGAATTAGGTTAAAACCCATTCATGTACCTCTTCAGAGATTCCCATAATATTTTTGGTGGTTATATTAGTCTATACTGAAAATTTACCAAAATGCCCCTGGGACCCGATCCCGGCCCCACTATACCCGGTCCGATTATACTTTTTCAGAAATTTTGACCCAGGCTATTCTAACATATTTTCATCCAAGGAATCCATTTTTAACCTCGGGTTTTACAAAATCACTGCCAAACGACAGTTTCACAATTTCCTAGAAATTGACAAATTTTCAGTCAACTTTGAAAATTCATAACTAATTGTAGAAAATTCCAAATTGACTGATTCCAAAGCCTAAATGAAGGTCTTTAAATTTACTTTCATGGAAAAATATCCAAATATGATTACTGACTACATATATTACTCAGAAATTCGGCCAACTATTACTGTTCCAGATGGAAATTCAGAAACAGAGCTCAACTTCAAAAATCCATATATTTTAATCTACTCGTCCAAAAATTATGTTCTACCCATCAATTTAAAGGTCTAAATGTCTTCCTCAAATCTGGAAAGTTTCATAATTTTTTGTTAAGGTTTGGTTTTCCAAACTTTCGCCACAACCAATCTAACTTTCAGAATTATAATCTGTCAGCAACTGAACTTCAAAAATTCATAATTAACTCTACAAAAATCTAAATGGAGTGTTCTAAAATTCTATGGAAAGCTATTTAAGTGTAGTTTCATGAAACAATATCCAAAACTACTAGATGTTATCTAATTGTTCCCAGAAGTTTCGAAAACCATAACTGTGAGGCTTGAACGTCCAGAATGTTCACTGTTACTGACTTAACTTTCAAAATTCATAACTCTCCCTAAAGATATCAAAATAATGGTTTCTTGGACTCATTGGAAAGCTATGAATGTCTAATATATTCCTGTAAAATTTAATAATTTTTCACTAAGGTTTTCCTAGTCAAAACGCAACATGAATCTGACTGACTCCCAAAAACGTCAGTTTTGACAGTCTAACTTCAAAAATCAAGAACTCATCCATTTTCATTCCAAATTGTACTTTTCTTGATTCTATCATCAACTACACATCCTAAAATATCTATATAAAAAGACCCATTCGAAAATTCCACCTATATCCTCTGTTTAAGATTTTACAAGTTTCAGGTATGAACTCTGTTTTTCGGACAGCAAAACAGAATTGAGAAAACTAACATGTATACATGAATTTGTACTCTAAACCTCACGAATTTTAACTCTATACTCTCCTACACATATGTCCTGAGGTTAATGATCGAATTTCAGAATCAAAGAACACCAAAATTCACCTCAAAATCAATTTACATGCTCTGTTTTACGTCCACCCATGACAGCAACTTATTTTCAGAATCACACAACTTCTAGCAGCTATAAATCCTCATGAATACCCCAAACCAACGAAATAACAATTGAAAGAGATAGATAAGACTCACCTAAAACCGTTTATGGTGATGCATGAAAGGTTTAACACTTCCTTCTTCCTCTTCTCTGATCGTTTTCTTCCTCTGTTCACCTCTTTCACTCACGTCTCTCTCTCTCCCTTTCTCAACTCTGTTTTCTCTCTCCTAAAGCTCTCTCTTCCTTTCTGACTTGAAGCAACGGAGAGTGAGGGAGTGCATGAAGTGTGGGGTTATATGGTTGAAGAAAGTGAGATAATTGTTGCTATGTGAATCATGAGGATGTAGGTGTAAGTGTGTGTGTGTGTATAACGTGTCTATCTAATGATGAAAGAGGAGTGAAGCTGTCAACTTTCGGTGCTCCACTATAAAAGTCATGATGCAGGATGAATGTATCTGTCGGTGTGTTTTTAATATAGATATATATAGGTATATTTTTATCCTATTAATTACACACACTAGGCCCTAATTTTTCCCTTTGTCTAATTTAAGATTCCTTAAATTTTGTAGGTTCCATAATTTGACTTATTATCAAATTCCCATTTAAATTTTATTTTTAGAAAATTTAACCTTCATTAAATTTGGGATATTACAGATGGCTCACGAGCAGGGCAAATATCAAAGCCTATAAACCAAAATCGAGGATGACAGATTAATCTCTATTCCAAATTCTTGCTTTCATAACGCTTAAAGTTTGTTATCGTTTGAACTCTTTAGGTGGCTCCTAGAAGCCTAGAAACATGCCTAAAGGGTTGGGAAACTTGACCAAAACCCCCTCTCGAAAGTGAAAGCACTGATTTTTGGATGACGCATTCGAGTGATAGTGACTTACTCGTGCGAGTGCTTGGCCGAAAGCAATAACAGAACAGAAAAATGATTACTGCACTTCAGTCCTGAACTTAGCATTCAAGTGGTAGCCTCATGCTTCACCTGGGTCCTACTAGCTTTGGCACTCGAGTGATGGCACAACACTTGCGGGTATTAAGACACGCTCTTGAAAAATGGGCTGCAAGTGACAACCCGAGATGCCGCCTCATAATGTAAAATACATACATACCGAGTGATACGAAGCCCACTCGAGTAAGGTACATATCACTCGTAAGTGAGCAAATGCACCTTTGCTTCTACACGGGAAAATGCAACTAAAAACAGAAGGAAAAGAGAAATATGATGCTACACTCGAGTGAGATCCTAGAACACTCGAGTGAGGCTTATTAGAAGTCAAAACACAGCAGCTGACAGAATTTTCCAAATTTCCCACCAAAGTGTCCGATGGCTCCCAAAATTAGCAAACAGCCTATTCCTACACAAATTTTCACAAGGACTCCATTAGACACACTAAAACAACCAAATTTTCATCCTAACAACACATATTCAGTTTTTGACCCACACTGTAACACCAATCCACCATATGGATTAACTTCCTATCCCAAGTTCCAAACCTAATCCCTTATTCCAATGACACTATATGCCACCAATTCCACCACAATACACTACCAATTCATCCCTTTTAAAATGACACCAAAATCAGGGAAAAATCCACAAATTCCAAAACTTAACTAATAATCACAATGAATATATCAAAATGCATCAAATACTCACCTCTTTCTCTTCCCAACGTTAGATCCTTGATTCCACCCCTTTCAAATTTCCTTAAGCACTCAAAGACCACCTTTCAAAAATCTAAAACCATAAAGATGTAGCTCTCATCACCATGAACAACTTTAAAGAAGATGAGTTGAGCATACAAGACCATTAACAAAGCCAAATACTCACCTTTCACTTTCAATTTCCTTCCCTAAGATTGGCGAAAATGGAGGCTTATGAGAGAGAATATGAAGATGATGAAGATCAGATTTTTCCCTTCCCCTTGCACATTGGCCGACTTGGAGGGAGAGAGAAGAGAGGAATGAGTAGTTAAAAGTTTGACCATCATCTATGGCCCAAATAATGCCATGTGTCATGATCTTGCTTTCTCTCTCATGGCACACAAGAGCACTCGCACATACAATTCCACTCTCTTGCTCAATGAATCTCAATAATTAATCTTCGAGTTACCAAGGAACTTCCTCTTCGGTAACTGACCAATTGGTCGGTAACTTTCCTTTTTACCCATTTTGCCTCTGATTATAGCAATTCTTACTGAACCACCAACAAACACATTTCTATCGTTTCATTCTTCATTCATCCACCCTCCCCTACCCTTAGGGTTCATTTTAAGCTTTGTCACACCATTAAGCTTAAATACAGGGTTTAGGCACTAATCAAAACACATTCAAATCGAATTTCACATCATATTTTTTAAAAGTGTTTATTCAATAATAATTATATCCACTTTTGAAGTCGCTAGTCCTTAATCACAATTTGGGCCATTACATCATGTATCTTCAATGTTTATTGTTTATTCGCTTGTTTATCTTGTGTTTCTGTAAGTTCTATTGAATTTAATTGCAAATTCTTAAAATAATAAATTTGGTTTCAATTAAGTTCCTGATTAAAGATAATTTTGGTTTGTGTGATATACTTTCTTTACTTATGTTGGGTGTACTAAAAGCATATGAACAAAGCTATATGAAATTGTATTCAATATTAAATATATGAAAATACACAAAAAGAAGTATCAAAATGATGAGCCAAGTGCCTAGGAAAGTTGATCAAAAGAAGTTTGTAACAATAGATTACATAATTAATATATAATAATAAAAGAATGACTAGCTTTGGTAATTTTATGGGGTAGGCTGACGATTCAATGATAGGTTCTACTGTGGAGGAACAATATGATAAGGATATTATGACTCAAAATGATCTGATTGATTCCTTGGCAGTGATTGATGCACAACCTATGAGTAATGTTGATGATATGGATTTTTCCATTAAACACCTGAAGGATTCTATGGGCCTAGCTACTTGCTTCATCGGTGTTGATAAATGATTCAGCTGAAGATCATAATGCGCTTGTGAGGCAGCTTGATGGGATTAATAAAAAGTTGAAGGAAATTGAGTTCTTAGTTGAGTCATTGACAATGAGTGATGGTGATGATTTAGTGGAAGATTACTATGAATTGATGAGTTGGGTTGTTGCATTATCATGCTTGAGCGAGGCACCAAGTAAGGACGTGAAGAAAGAAGATGGTTAAGATATTCTTGGTAGCAATTTGCTAAAGTGAAATCATGGATACTTCTTCTACTATGCACTCTTATCTCTTTCTCTTTTTGGCGATTATAAAACTTTTGAGCATGGCTTGCCACCTGAGTTGCACTTTTTGTTCCCACTGCACTTTTAGAGATGTTCTTTACTGTCTCTTGCCATATTTCTACTCTCCCAACAAGAACAGTCTATTCAAATCAAAATGAAAATCACATCTACCAATTTGATCATTATGTGTGTGTGTGTGTAACGAATGATCATTATAATAATAAATGATAATAGGGTTAAAGGGTAAAAATGCCCATAAAATTTTTCAGAATGTGCACCCAGCACCATAAACTTATTTTGAGTACAAAAGTACACATAAAATTTTTTTAAATGGAGCAAAAATAACATCTCCGTCAATTGTCACAAACATTCGTTACTTTAGTTTTATTAGGTCCCACTTGTATTGTCTATATCATGGCATTCTTCTGCAATTTATGGCCTTCTTCCTCACCTATTCCATCCAGTCACATGCGCCCATGGAGGAAATGTACGGTCTCTCGCCATCCCCTGTGGAGTACTCCCAACAAAGCCATCACGTCGTCAGAGAACATGATTTTCCCCGCAGACTATCAGATCTTCGTCATGCATTTTATCGCCTCGCTACCTGGTTTCTATTATTAGATTCCTATGAATAGATCTGACAAGTTGCCTCCAGCTACCTCTGCAGTTATCAAAATTGAAGCCTCCATCGCTGTACTTGAATTTTGGCCACAAGAAGACAGCTCTTCCTCTGTCGTCAAACCTAGAATCACAACTTATGCTCACTATCATCATCTCATTCAGTGAGATTCTTGTGTGCTTAGATTTGTGAACTTTCACTTTTCATTTTCTTAAATGATGCTTGGTAAAGTAGCTAAAGGAAAATTAAAAGAAAACAAGTTACTCATATGAATCAGTCCACTGGGATTTGAAGTTGAGCTTTTCACGGTGTCCGTTATGGTGGAGGGGAGAGTGGCTCTGTCACCTACTGCGACAGAGGGTAAAGAGTGAGTTCACAATTTATGTATTACAGATCGGGGACTATGTGAGAGTGTGCGATGACTTTGAATTTGAGGTTGATGTAGGCTAGCAGGAAGGGCGAACTCACAGAAGAGGAGAAAGATGTTTTGGCGTGGAGCAAGTGGAAAGTAAGAAGAGGTGATGGTGGTTTCTCCAGAGATGAATTGCTAAAGTCAAGATTGAAGGAGTGGATGGATGTAAGGAGGATGGCGTGAGGCTGGGGGCCATATGTATTATGATTCAGTCATGAGGAGGAAAGATGTGGATGCGCAATGGAGTAAGGAACATAGTGAGGTAGTTGATATTGGGTTTGAATCGCTAAGAGATCTGACAAGAGGAATAACTGTTGATCGATATGATCCATTATGCCCTAATATCATTCTGGATGATGTTGAGAGAGAGCGGTGGAATCTTCCTTTAAGCAGACACTGATAGTGAAGTTGCTCGGAAGAACGCCTAGTTTGAGATTATTGGGACTGAGGATTGAATGACTATAGGGGAACCGAGGTAAGGTTGAAGTGGTTGACCTTGATATGGACTTTTTTCTAGTGGACTTCTATAGTATGGAAGATTATGAATATGCATTAACTGTTGGACCCTAGACTGTTATGGATTCCTATTTGATTGTTATGCAAGATGGAAGCCAGGGTTTAATCCAATTTCTAAAGGAATCACTAGAGTTGTGTGGGTAAAGTTGTAACCCCCGCCGTCATTAAGGCCGTAATTAGTGTTTAAACATGTTTTATAATTGAATAAGAGATCAAGGATAATCAAAATTTTTTTACAAAACTTGAACAACAAGATCTCCATTCATTTCGAAGTAAAAACAATTGGTCTATTCAGTTTGTCACATATACAATATTAGAGTGCTAATAAAATTTCTGACATTCACCCGGGATAATATCATTAATCCAAGAGTTTTAAAGGGCATCATTGCCCATCTTAGTTTCCTATACCAGAGATTACACAATAACTACAAATCTATGGTCAATCCAATATATACAACTGTCTAAATGATAACCAAAAACTAAAAAGAAACTAAGACTACCACCAGTAATCCTAGTCGCCCTTATCCACTTGCTTGCCTCTTGATCTACGTACCCTGGCTAAAATTGTTAATTGGAAAGAGTGAGATTCAAAAGAATCCCGGTAGCAATAGTTTACGTATATGATGCATAATTAACAAATCATGTAAGCATATATCACAATACAGTAATAACAATATTTAAGGCCAGGTTAACCGCCACGTCCCCTATTCATTCAAGGCCGGGCTAACCACCACGTCCCCTATTCAAGGCCGGGCTAACCACCACATCCCCTATTCAAGGCCGGGCTAACCGTTACATCCCCTTGCTCATTCAATGATAAATACCAAAAAAGCAATGCATTAAACATGATATAGGATATAAAGAGTCACTACCTTGTTCTTTCCGTTTTTGTTTAGGCGCATGCCTTCTACGTTCCAGGAAAATATCAAATCCTATAATCATAATTAAGGATGACAGGTTATCACTTATCCCAATGCTCAAATGACTTCAAAACACTTAGATTTGGTTATCATTAAAGTCCTTTAGGCTACTAGAAGCCTAAACAAATGCCTAAAGGGTTGGGAAGTATTATCTCAAAGACCACCTTACGATAGTGAAAAGTTCTGATTTTTGGATGTTGGCCGTTGCCAAGAACTTTTGGTTGCGGCAAAAAATAAGTTAGAAACTTTTGGGCTGCGGCCAAAATAAGGTCAGAGAGTTTTTGGTTGTGGCCAAGAGTCTCCTGATTACAGCCAAAAGCAGGTCAGAAGCTTTTGGGTTGCGGCCAAGGACTTTCGGCTGCGGCCAAGAAAATTTCAGTTTATGGGCTGAACTTCTAAAAATCATAACTAATTACAGGAAAATTTGAAATGAGGTGATCCTAAGTCCTACTTAAAGATTTTGAAGTCCTCTTTATAGAAAAAATATGAATCATTGATGTCTATAGCCACAAAAATCCAGAATTCCACAAATGTTCATACTGTTCCAGAATTAAGTCCAGTTTCGACACCAAACTTTGGAAATTCATATCTCTCAGCATACACATCGAAATGGCATCCATAATGTATCAAATTAAAGCTTGGCATGTCTACTATTAGATTAGAAAGTTTTAGAATTTTTCATCATCGTTTACCTATTCAAAATGTTCATGCAAACTGACTGCCTGCACAAAGTTTTACTTAACAGAATTTTCCAATTTCCAACATGTGTTTCCAATGGTTCCAAAATTCACATTCAACACTACTCCAACATAATTTTTCACGAGGAACACAATGGCAACCTCAAAATGACCAAAATCACAACCCATTGACATGTTCTACTTTGGGACACCTTTCGACATAAAACCCCCAAAGTTGCCAAATTCCACATTCAAGGCTTTAAACTATTTTCATTGTTCAAATGACTCAACCAAACATCATTTCCATCACAACACATCATACAATCCTCATAGTCCATAATACACAAAAATTAGGGCAAATTTCCAGAAAAATCAATGCTTAACCAACAACCACAATATATATCAAAAGGGAGCTATCACTCACCTCCTTCACTTTTCTAAACTTGTTTCTTGATTCTTCAATTTCCAACTTTTCTCAAACACAAAGACACCTCCCCTTGAAATTCTAAAACTATAGGATGAAAGCTCTTAACAAGAGGAATAACTTTAAAAAAGAGAGTTTGAGCATTTGAGGTCAAAATCTTACTTTAATCTCAAGCTTTTATTTTCTCTTTCTTCCTTCAACTTGAACAAAAATGGAGAGAGCAAGAGAGAGAAAATGAGATGATGAAGATGAAGATGGAGGAATCAGAATTTCTGCCCCCCTTTGCCCATACCATACGCATAAGAGAGAGGGAGAGAGAGAGAGAGAGAAGAAATAAAAAAAATGCTTATTTGACTTTTCCATCAACTTTCACTTCATCCAATGATGCCACATGTCATAATTTCCTTATTTCTCACCAAATAAGTAACCACATGGTTACACTAACTAGTCCATTAGTCATTTAGTCACAAATCTCATTTCATTTAGTTAGTAATTAATTTCTCCATTAATCACTGACTAATTAGCCGATAATTTTTTTTCCATTCTTTCAAATTTATCAAGTTTTATGCTTTTATATTAGTTCATCTAGTTCATCTCATATTTTTTTAAGGGGTTGTTAAGTTGTAAATTTGCTCTTAAAATTTTCATTGAGGAGTAATGTTGCCCTGGAAGTTTTTTCAGATTCAATGTCTCCTCAGAAGTTTCAAAATGTAGCAATGTTGCCTTATATCATTAAAAAGCTAACGTTGACCGTTAAAAAATTGACATTGACCGTTAATTTTTTAACAGAAAAGGGCAACATTGCTCCATTTTAACACTTTATGGGTTATATTGAATTTAAAAAAACTTCCACGGTAACATTACTCCTCTGCGAAAAATTTCGGGACAAATTTGCACTTTAACCCTTTTTTAAATGAACTAAATATTTATATCGGTGATCACGTATAGCCTACACGCTTCTTGCACTTTGATGTTTATTCATTTAATGTCATTACGAATTATACCCTTAATAATATAGTTCTCAAAGTATTTCTTCTCAAACCTTTTTTGAAAAGTAAGCTATAAATTAATAAAAACTAGTTAAAATAAAAATATACAACACAAGAGTCGCAAGACAATGTGACTCTGATAACAAAATGTAACCCTTTCACTTGAAAACTATTTACTTAGCCTAGATTTTAAAAATTTTCAGAAGATAACCTCTAGTCTAGCAAGGTTGATAACAAAGATAATCAAATTGCAAAAATCGAAGTCTCAAAAATAAAATTTCAAAATTCATACTCTTCGATATCATTAAAAACATAATTGAGAAGAATCAAACTTACAATTCTCTAGTAAGTTGTGGCAAGGTCCTTGTTTCTTGATAATCTTTTTGGGAGGATAAAAACTACAGTCAGGTGGCAAAGACTAAAGAGAGAAGTCTTGTACTTTTGTGAGAAGATTGAGTGAGGAGCAGGAGAAGAATGATATCTTATTAGTGAGGATAATTCTTCAGGTTATATATATAGCAGTATATATATAGGGGAGAAAAAAATGGAGACGAATGTTTTAAAATAAATACTATAGTAGTGTATAAAATTTAGGGAAAATGACAGAAAAATACTATCAAAATATGTAAAAGATAAATAAGGGTGATGAATTTCAATAATTCCAAATTAACTGATTTGAGATTTTAAACTGTTGACAAATATGTGAAATTACATAAATGAAATTACTTATTTTTTAAATAAAATTTACTAAAACCCCTTGCCAGTGGCAGCCTGTTACTAGCGCTTCGGTGTCCTTACCGGCGACTGGTGACTTGAGCTTCAACTGCCTACTATTGTTTTATTTTTTGAATTTTTCAAGCAAAAGTTGTTAATATAAATACTTGAGTTATTAATTGTAATACTAAAGTTGTAAACGGAGGCATAATATATATATATATATATATGTATGTATATTTATTTTAATTTCTCAGGTAAAAATTGTTAATATGGATATTTGAATAGTAAATAGTGATACTAAAATTATAAACGAGGTATACTAAAGTTGCTAGAGCTCCGGTCGCTAGTAAAGACACCGGAGCTCCGGCAATCACACTTGACCATAAAGATAGGGCTTGAACATTTTTACATTCTAACAAATTAAAGGACCATCAAAAGTTTAGGACTACATAGTTCTAATACCGCTTACAAAAACGTGGATACAAAAATGTAGTTGAATGCACATACACATTAAAAGAATATAATAGGACCAACATAGAGTTGGTCTAGTGGTGTAAGGCTCCGTTAGATCTCTCTAGGTTTCGAGTTTGAGTGTCAAAGGAGACATTTATATTAGAAGGGGCAGCTACAAACCCCAAACTAGATACCATGATAATATGAAAAAAGAAGAAGAAGAAGAATACAATAGGGTTATACAACCAGACATTTAAGGAATGCATAATTTATTTATTTATTTTAAATTGGATGGCAGGAATATTGCCTAAATTGAGGATCGAACCTCAAACAATAGTGCCACAAAGGGCACATCTTATACAACTAGAGCCAAAGGTCTTTTGGTAGGAAGGCATAATTTATTCAAGGTTTAAACTGTATGATGACCAGCTGTGAAATACAGGACAATCTTCATATAAAAATTCAATTCATTCAGAGGCGTATTTGATCTTAAAAATGGATGTGTTAGATTTTTAGCTTGCTCTGAGGTTTGAGCAAGCAAAGCATGGTGTAGATTGTCATCAGTCATCGCAACCAGATAAAAGGACTAGTAATAAAACCAAATATTCTTTCCATGAATTTCATATAAGAACTCTCTACGAATTTATGCATATATCTAAGGCGGTTATGAATTTATATACATCAACCACTAAAGCTATATTAATTTCTCCCGTTGGAAACGCTATCCCGTTTATACTTACCATGAAAATGTTTACCGCTAAATATTTTTTTCATAAGACTATCTAAATTTTATGAATGAAAATTTAGAATATTATAGAGTAGATATAAAAGCTCGAAAATGATGTGGCACGCTGAGAATATTGTTAAGAATTTCTCTGCTCTGGTTGTCGTTATTTACTCTTCCACCACGTGATGCACTGAATTTTTTTTAATTTTTTTTCAATAAAAAGACAATGATATTACTTAAATAAAAATTTTTTACAAAGTACCAAAGCAAATGTAGCAAATAAATTGACAAAATTAAGTAAAATTAACAGACTATGGAATAACACGAATTGGTTGTATATAAAAATCTTTTATGACAACCAATATTTCATGTCATGTGATGCTATTTGTCGAAGACCAGTCCGGTAGAAACACAAAAAATGCTTGGTTAACACAAGTTATAACTAAATGATGACGTCCAATTTTTTAAATTTATTTCTGGACGTTTTTGCCCTCATTATTGATAATAAATAAATAATTGTTGCACCCAGGGTGTCAGTTTTTGGTTAAAGTTGAGAGTGTGGTTGAGAAGCTTTAATATCTCACGTCTGCTATGTTGAAAAAGGGAAAACAATGAGAAAAATTATTTGTTCTTTTTTTTTTTTAGATTTTTCCTTTAATTGAAATATAAAGGAGAAAATTTCAATCAACGTTCACATTGTAGCTATTTTATTTCACTCAAACCCCAAATAATTATGAAACTTTAGACCTTCTGAAAGCTCAAGTTTGAGCCTAAAAGAATATGCATTTACGATCAGCCTTAGGCTCACACTTTATGCTCAACTACAATCTTAGTTCTATTTGCCTAAAGTCTAGTCTGACTTATTTTCACCCATACTGTAGACTATAATTACAAAGTAATTTTTTTTTTCATCTTTGAAAATCTATATGCGCCGAAGTATACTAAATTATTTGTATTTAACCTGAATAGTTAGGCTATGTAATTACTTTCCCTAGCCATTTGACCATTATCATGAAAATGGAAAAGTGAAGTTATTACAGGATGCTAAATTATTTCCATTTGCTGGCCAAAAAAACTATAAGTTATTTGTATTCGATATGAACAGTTAGGCTATGCAATTACTTTCCCCTGCCATTTGACCTTTATCATGAAAATGGAAAAGTGGCAGTTATTTTTTTTTTGGGTCAAAGAAAATTATATCATTTCCATATCAAGAGTTCAACAGTGTCAAACAAACTTAGCCAACACCCGACCTATTCTATGGTACAGCAGTGCCCAACCTATCACATTGCAAAATCCTACCAAGAGGGGTTAGTGGAGCAAAAAGCTAGCATCCACTATACAACCCCTTATAGATTCTTTGGCTAGCCAATCAGCTACCAAATTACAAGATAGGGGAACAAATGATAATAATATATTACTATTTTGCTTGATTATATTAGCTAGCTTATCTACCAAAATTTGTGCCTTCCATTTTGGGCAAGGGGATCTCTTCTGTGTAGCATCTACAAGGGATTTACAATCATTCTCCACAAAAACCATGCCCAGCTCCTTGTCAGTAATACTATCTACAGCTAAAGGAGAACCTAGATATAGAGAAACAGAGAATAAGCAGGACGTACTTAGAAGAGCAAACACAGGAATAGGTAATAGCGGAATGGCAGAGGAGAGCACGGTGGTGTCAACGGAGGGGGTTGATGTTCTGCGACGCAGTAGGAAGAAGGTGCGTATGGGAGAGGCTATCGTAATGGATGGTCGAACAGTTGTTCCACGGGTGGAGGATTGGATGTCCGACGACGAGGAACGGGAGGCTTCAAAGGAAGATGAGTCATCGCCAAGGAAATCCTATAAGGAAGCGTGTGTGGATTGTGATCCAGGGTTGGAGGCGGGAGTAGAGGAGAGTGATTGGTGGTGGGACGAGGGATGGCAATCTCGGGTGCAGGTAGAGAGGATGACGAGAGGCATGAATGTGTTTGCATTACTTGAGTATAAGAAGTATCTCACAAGGCGATGGTCTAAGTCCTTGTTTGTGTGCCTGTTGGGAGGATGGTTCGGGAAGATTAGATAAGTATCAAGCTACAGAGGCTATGGGGTCGGCGGGGTGAAGTAGAAACCATGGAGATCTGTTCGGGATTCTTTTTGGTACGAATGAGTAGTCAGGAAGATTACGACTTTGCTCTTACGAAAGGGCCTTGGATTTACATGGACCACTACTTGGCAGTGCAACCATGGACAGAGGATTTTGATCTGGATGTAGATAAGGTATCCAAAATCGATGCTTGGGTGAGAATCCTGAGGATGCCAGTGGATTATTATGATAAAGGTTTCCTGTATGTAGTAAGAAGTCAAATTAGAAAGGTATTAAAGGTGAATGCGCATACTTTGAAACACATTAAAGGTCAGTTTACACGTATTAGTGTCGAAGTTGATTTGAAGGCCCCTCTGCTTCCCTCGATTTGGATTAATAGAGTAAAGAAGAAGATTGTGTATGAAGGGTTGCATTTAATCTGTTTCTCGTATGGGAAGTATGGGCACGGCACTGAACATTGCACGACGAGAACACTGGTGAGGAAGGAAGGTACATTGACGGTCGGGTCTACTAGCCATGTCGTATCGATGGAGGCAAGGCAGCAGCATACCCAGCCAATGAATCAGAAGTCAGAATATGGGGAATGGATGGTAGCTCCGAGGCCATGGAGACCTTTACGGCCGAGGTCGTTCGGCTGTGAAAGTCGTCATCAGGAGTTGCAGCGGGAATATCGGGTAGAGATTGAGGGTGGAATGAATGGGTTACGCTATAATGCTTTATTTGAAGTTTCGCAAGACATGGAGGAGGGCTGCATTGATCATGGGGCGAGTCAAACCTAATCCCAGGATTTGAGCTCTGTTAAGATTAATGTTTCTTAGTCCAAATCAGTGAAGATTTGAGAGCCGAGTGTGGTGGCTAAAAATAAGACGGTGGCTACAATCATGTAGAGGGATTTAAAGAGAGGTGAGGAAGATCAGATTCGATCAACTGTGGGTCCCATAGAGGCGCATTTGAATGTCAAGAATCAGATGATGTAGTCTGATAGAAGCATTTTGTACAGCTCTAGGAAAATGCCAAGTGTTAGTATCAAGGAACATTAGCACGGTAAGGAAAACATTGCAATTCGGAATTAGCGGGACTTGCATTTAGATGGTGTACGTGGGAGTAGAAACACGAAACAGACGCGGGGCCTATCTAGGAGTTTAGTTGGACCTTTAATCCCTCCTATAGGCCTAACTAGTTCTAATCCGATAGATCCTAGAGTGGCAAACTCTGATCCAATGGACCCTGGTGTAGGAGGGGGTGAGACTTTTAGAACCCACGACAACCCATTAGGCATGGAGGAGCCATTTGATGTCGTCATGAGGGATGAGGATATGACCCAGGATGGGTCCATGTCTATGTAATTGGTGTTCCTGTGGGGTGCGCTAGCTTTTCGTCAATTAGTACCTATGATTGTCATGAGGTAGAATAGCCGAGGTGCTAGAAAGGCCTCTTTTCATCGTCTTTTATGTGATCTCAAGAGGAAGTATTGTCTCGATATGCTCGCTATTCTTGAACCAAGACAGCCAGGTATGAAAGCTATAGGAATTACTAGGAAGCTTGGATGGGCCTCAACCCATGTAGTAGAAGCCAGAAATTTTAGTGGAGGGATTTGGTTTTTTTGGAGTGCTGTAGTGTCGTTCTCTATGGTCATAGTTAGGGAGCAGTTTGTGCATGGCCAAGTTCGGGATAGAGATAGAGGTGAATGGTTTTTAACCATTTTATGGGAGCCCAAATTTTACTACTCGCCAACACTTATGGAGTAAGCTCCGTGAGTTATATGCTTCTGTTAATGGTTGGTGGGTCATATCTGGAGACTTTAATGTAGTGTCGAACATTATGGATAGGATGTGCAGGTACCCCCGAGTGTCTAGTGGGGTGGAAAAGGCATTTTATGATTGGATACTGGAATGTAAGGTGATTTATATTGGGTTTCGGGGGCCTAAATTCACATGGAGTGGAAGGGGGAGCCAAAGCCATATTGATAGAGTATTTTTTAATACAACATGGCATGAAATTTTTTCGAATGCTTCAGTGCTTCATTTCCCAAAGTTTAGTTTTGATCATTGTCCATTTCTATTAAATACTGATACATAGGTGATAAGGAGTTCTAGTTAACAACCTTTCAGGTTTTTCACACTATAGGTGCTCCATAATGAGTTTTTGGCATTTGTGCAATCTAGCTGGAAGGTGGAGCAAAATTGGAATCAGGCAGCATGTGAGTTCTGTCACAGGGTTACAAAGTGGAATAGGGATGTTTTTTGTAATGTGGGATGAAAAAAAGACAAGCTGTATTGATTTGACCGTATCTTTGCGTCTTGGGGTCAAATACAAGATTTTTAATCCAAGAATTGCAGTATAATGCAATACTCGGGTCGTCTCTCTTTTCTCAAGGAGCCTTTAATTGAATCCTAGGTAATACTAAATATCATGCAAAAGCAAATTCAATAAAACAAGGGAAAATTGATTTTTGGGTTTTTCTTGTTAAAAAAAATAAAAAAAAATAAAAGAAAATACAATTTAATTAAATATATAAATAAACACACCACTCAAATTAATTTAAATCATAGGCAAAGTATCTATATAAATCCCACAACACAAATTTAATCACACATTGTTCCAACAATAATCAAACAAAATATTTGAATAAGAAAAATAAAAACAACACTCCCCTGATTCAGATTCCACGTGCATGCATGAAGTCAAAAGTTGCAATATGTATGATGATGTCAGCATATATGTATGATGATGTCATCATGCATTAATCCAATGAACGAACTGCTGCAACACGTATTTGATGAAGAAAACGCACTTCTCATTCGCAGATCCTCAAACTCGTGGCTCCAGGTGGTGTAACTCGAAATTTCAGCTTCCTCAGTTTTTGCAACTCGGACTGATGGTTAATGATGAAGAGATGGCCGGAATTGAGGAAGAGAGTGATGGGAGGTCGTCGGAAATGGGGGCCGGAAAACTGTAAAACTTCACCGGAAAATTGGAAACAACACGGGAGTCACAGAAAAACCGATGGAAAATGATGATGCGGTATTTGCATGATGAAAGGACGATGGTAGGAAGAAAATAAGACACAACGGAGGAGAAAATGGTTCACAAGAAATCAAGCTTCGCCGGAAGCGGGGGCCGGAAAACTAGAATAGTTCGCCGGAAAATGCAAAACTTTCTAAACTATCACAGAGAGGAGATGAGGGTGCTGCACTTGTAGTTTTTGATGGCTTTTGGTGGAGAAGACTGAAGGTGATGGTGGTTGGGATGAAGGTGCTGCTGAACTGTGAACAAGATGGTGGTGTGGTGATGAAAATGAAGAATGTGGTGGTAAGGAAGGTGCCGAGGCTGGTAAAGGTAAATGGTGGTGATGAAGGGAAGAGGTCGGTGGTGTAAGTGGTGACCTCGTTCTTACTTCAACTCCCCGTTCTGTAGTATCTCGGCAAAAGAAAATGGAAGAAGAAAATTGAAGAAGGAAGAGCTGCAGTTGCAGTCGGGATGCCTCCTGGTGGTGAAGATGGAGGTATATATAGTGAGATTGCCGCCGTCCATTTCCCTTCACCAACCATATTGTTAGGTGTAGTCTGAAAGCAAGCTGCAACACAAATCTTTCCGTGATATGCGCGCATGTGATTTCTTCATATTCCAGAAGCTCAATGAAAAACCCCCCAGATTTTGCTTTTCTGTCGGTTTGAATGTTGAATTTGTGGCTTGGGTATTGTTCTGTAATTTTCTCCAATAAATTTTCCTCATGAAAAAGCTGATGGGTACTTTTCTGTAATTTGCTCTGGCCCTTTTCTGTAATTTTTCTTGTCTTCAAAATATTAATTCAGACTCCAAAAATCACCAATTGTGTCCCAAAGCATCTGCAATGCAAAATTAAGCATAAGGTAGTATTAAAAGTTCAAGAGATCATATGTATAAATATTTAATAATTATGGTCATTTTACCCTTTTATTACAATTAATTCAATATAAATGCCTCTAATTAAAATGAGTGCTTAATCATGCGATAATGCCTTGGAAAATACATTAAGAGTCCTTATTTAATTAATTAAAAATATATAAAATTATGGTTAAATCAATTCCCCCACACTTAGACCTTTGTACTCTTGAACAAAGGAAATTGAGTACAAGACTTCAAATCCAAATTATTGACACATTAAAAGGTGAGCAATTTCATAATTAGAAAGCAATAGATCAATTAATCACATTCTTCAAGTCAACATTAGTTATTGTTAATTGATGCAAAGAAATTAGTCAACTACACAAAATATTAGATGAAGCACAAGAGACTCTCAGGGTATTATTGTTTCACTCATCTCACCTCATTGGGATAATTTCACTCTAGTTCACTCAATGAACAACTTACTATAGGCTTGTAACAACTCTAACATCTCCACTACTAATAGCAATTAATGTAATGAATCAAGAGGACTTCAAAGGGTTGTAATGATGGATGAAGGCTGAATGGAATGAAGAAAATAAATAGTTGATATGCAAGTCAAAATTATTGAACAAGTTCATAGTAACTAATTAACTTTAATAACTATTGCCAATTCTTTTCTTAATTCACGAACAAATGCCTTTTATTCACCTTCTTCTCTCTCTTTTTTTTTTTACTACTTTTTTTTTTTTTGCATTTCAAATTGCTCAATTGTCTATTGGCAATTTACTTTGATTTCAGAATACCATGAACACTATGAATAAATGACTTGCATACAACATAGGAATGGCTCAAAATGGGTAACAAAAAGGTGATAAATAAGGGTTTGTGTTTTGGTGAATGGGTTTAAAATGAATGCCTCTTTCATTTTCATCATTCTAATGCAAATGCCGTTTTGAAGAAGAGTTAAAACAAGTTCTAGAAGATGAAAAATAAGTGAACATGCACACATGGAAAGAATTTAAGGTCCAAATAATCTTCCAACAAGGTTTTTGTCTAATGCTTCTTCTAACATAATTAATTGCATAGGAAACTAACCACAAAACATCCACTTAACTTCTAGTGCTAACCTTACAAACACAATTAATCAAAACATTGCAATCAATTATAATCATGCTCAAATATTAAACACACTAATGATACAAAAACTTTTTTTTTTTAACTATATAATTTTTTTTTAAAACAAGGAGTAAACAAGAATCCAATTGTGGGTTCATTTCTTTTCCCATTCACTTGAAAACAAAATATGGTTTTTTAAAAAAACTTGCCAAAAATTAGATCTCATGGAAGCTCAAAAAGCAATTTCTTGCAAATTACATGTCCAAAATGGTAAATGCGACCCTTTACCATTTATGTCATGCTTCAAAGCAAGTCATTCTTGAAAAAGTTTTGAAAAATTTTCTAGTTTAAGGCATTTTCACATTTAAAATCAACCATTGGGATTCAAAATGTATTTCCCTCCCCCACACTTAATCAACACATTGTCCTCAATGTGTAAAGCAGGTTGAAATTCAAGGAACAATGGTAATTAAGTGCACACACAAAGGAATAACAAAAGAAAAAAAAATACACACAAATTTTTTTTTTTTAAACTACACTACTTCTACTGGAATGCCCTCCCCCCACACTTATCTCAAGCAATCAATAAAGCATACATAATAACTGATGAAAGATCATTGAAAGCAAAAGATAGTGAAAGGAAAAGAAGCAACCTGGCCTCAAGTAGGCTTTAATGGTGAATCACAGTAGAGCTTGAGCAGGTGTCCATTGACTTGGAACTCTTTTCCAGTAGTCTCATCAAGTAGCTCTACCATGCCAAATGAATGCACTTTGGTGACGGTGAAAGGCCCATACCATTTATCTTTAAGCTTCCCACTTAATAACTTGAATTGGGCCTTGTACAACAGCACACGGTCACCTACTTTGAAATCCTTTCTCAAGATCTTCTTATCATGAAGCAACTTGGTCTTCTCTTTGTAAATGCGAGAGCTCTCATAAGCTTCTAGTCGCATTTCTTCAAGTTCTTGTAGTTGCAATTTCCTTTCCCAGCCTGTCTCTTCTATATCCATGTTGCACATTTTCACAGCCCAATAGGTTTTGTGCTCCAATTCCACCGGAATATGACAAGCCTTTCCATGGATAAGTCGGTAAGGAGACATTCCTATTGGTGTCTTAAAAGCAGTTCTATAGGCCCATAGTGCTTCCTCCAACCTTAAGCTCCAATCCTTCCTTGAAGGCTTGACTATCTTTTCTAGAATCTGTTTGATCTCTCGGTTGGATACTTCTACTTGCCCATTTGTTTGTGGATGGTAAGGGGTAGAAGTTTTGTGAGTCACCCCAAGCTTAGCAAGTAAGTTATCAATAACCTTATTACAAAAGTGGGTTCCTCTATCACTTACTATAGCCCGCGGTACTCCAAATCTACAAAAGATATAAGACTTGAGAAACTTGGAAACCGTTTGGGCATCATCCTTCCTAGTAGAAATAGCTTCGACCCATCTAGAGAGGTAATCCACAGCTAACAAGATATAGCTATAGCCTGATGAGGGTGGAAAAGGGCCCATAAAGTCTATACCCCATACATCAAATATCTCACAAAAAAGCATAGGTTGTTGTGGCATCTCGTGCCGTTTTCCTAGCCCCCCAAATCTTTGGTATTTATCACATGCCTTACAATATGAGTATGAATCCTTGAAAAGGGTGGGCCAGTAAAACCCAGCATCTAATACTTTCCTAGATGTCTTCTTGGCACTAAAGTGTCCACCACAAATCATAGAGTGGCAAGCGGACAGTATGTCCTTAGTTTCAGTCTCTGGAACACATCTCCTAATAACTTGATCATTGCATAGTCTCCACAAATAGGGCTCATCCCAAATGTAGTGTTCAGCTTCTCGTCTAAGTTTCTGAGCTTGAAAGGAAGACATATGCTCAGGGATAAGACCGGTCACAATATAGTTGACAAGACTAGCAAACCAAGGAACATAAACAGATATAGACATTAGGGATGCATCAGGAAAGTTATCACAAACAAGATCAGAGTCAAGTACTCCCCTTGTGCCATCCGGTAGTCTACTCAAGTGATCCGCTACAAGGTTTGCAGTTCCAGGCCTATCCTTAATGCTAATGTCAAACTTTTGTAGCAGTAACATCCATCTAATAAGCCTTGGCTTGGACTGAGGCTTGGTGAAGAGAAACTTCACAATTGCATGATCTGTATACACAACCACTTTGGAATTGATTAAATATTGTCTGAACTTATCTAATGCAAATATCATAGCAAACAGTTCTTTTTCAGTGGTAGTATAATTCCTTTGTGCACTGTCCAGGGTTTTGGATGCGTAAGCAATCACATGGAACAACTTGTTATGCTTTTGCCCTAGCATGACCCCCACAGCAGAATTGGAGGCATCGCATGCTAGTTCAAAGGGTAAGGTCCAATCTGGTGCACTCAGAATAGGGGCGAAATCAAGTGTGATTTTAATTTATCAAATGCTTGTTTACATAAATCATCAAAGATGAAATCAACATTCTTTTGCAATAATTTGGATAATGGTAGAGCTATCTTGCTGAAATCTTTTATGAATCGTCGGTAAAAACCCACATGCCCTAAGAAAGAACGAAGCGTTTTAACATTAGTAGGGTAGGGCAAGGAGGAAATTACCTCAATTTTAGCTCTATCAACTTCAATGCCCTTGCTAGATATCAAGTGACCAAGTACTATTCCATGATCAACCATGAAATGACACTTCTCATAATTCAAAATTAAATTTTTCTCAATGCATCTAGCAAGAACCTTGTCCAAACTATTTAAACAAGTATCAAATGAATTTCCATACACTGTAAAATCTTCCATAAGAACTTCCATACAATTTTCTAGGAAATCACTGAACAGTGACATCATACAATGTTGGAAAGTGCCAGGTGCATTGCACAATCCGAACGGCATTCTCCTATACGCATAGGTTCCAAATGGACAAGTAAAGGTGGTCTTTTCTTGATCTTCCGGAGCCACTGGGATCTGAAAATATCCTGAATAACCATCTAAAAAACAATAGTGACTCTTACCTGCCAACCTTTCAAGCATCTGATCAATGAAAGGCAAGGGAAAATGATCTTTCCTAGAGGCTTCATTCAATTTCCTGTAATCTATGCATACTCGCCAAGCATTTTGCACCCTGGTAGGTATCAATTCATTATTTTCATTTTTTATCACAGTGATCCCACTCTTCTTAGGTACAACCTGTACTGGACTAACCCATTCACTATCAGAAATTGGATAGATGATACCCGCACTCAATAATTTTGCCACTTCTTTCTTGACCACATCTAGAATCAGGGGGTTGAGTCGCCGTTGAGGCTGCCTAAGAGGTTTGGATTCCTCATGCAAGAGGATCCGATGGGTACAAATAGCAGGATTGATTCCAGGAATGTCAGCTAAAGTCCAACCTAGAGCTTTTCGATTTTTACTTAAAACATCAAGCAATCTTTCCTCCTCACTCACAGACAAAGAATTTGAAATAATCACAGGCAATTTCCCATTAGCAGCAAGGAAAGCATATTTCAAATTAGGGGGAAGAGATTTAAGCTCTAATTCAGGAGGTTGAACAATAGAGGGAATTAGTGTAGGAAGATTAAGGGTAGTGAAAATACTCCCTTTTTCAGACTTATGAGATGCATGACTTGTGCTAGGCTCCGTAGATTCTACCAATTGAGCATTGGTCTTCCCAAGTGTTGAACCAACATTCAGTTGGTCTACAGCAGCAACAGGCTTGGGGAAAGCAGCTTCCTTCATACCTACTTTACAAGAAGTGATTATTTCATTCAAAAATCGTAGGGTATGAGGAGTAATCTTTGTTCGAGGCTTAGATGATGAGTTAAGAAGTGGCCCTTTAACCATATTGCGTTTAGCATCAAAATGAGTCACACAAGAGGAGGTCTTGATTAACGTAAGGGCTATCTCATGCAAAGTGTCCATGTCTTGATTACCAACCTCACATTCAGACTCTTCAGCTAGTTTATGACCTAAAACATTGGCAAGAATACCTTCCTCACAAGCATCATCACTAAAGCATGAATTATTAAATGAGTTACGTTCCCATGAATCAAGAGAAGTAAGAGAAAAATCACTTAGGGAAGATAACCAACAATCAACCATTGATGAGTTAAGGTTAGAAATATCACTCCCCTGTGAATCAAAATTATCAACAGAAGAAGGAGGAGAGATTTTATTATCACATGAATCCAATGCAATGCCACAATTAAGATCACAATTATCAGTGTGCAAGTTAAGCTCACATTCATTAACCATATCATCAAATGCTAAGTCAATCGAATTCACACCTAATAAAGAGCAATCTTCAAAAGGGTGTTTTATAGCTTCATACATATTGAAACTTAGCTTATGGTTACCCACTTCCATGGTAATTGAACCATGTTTCATGTCTATCAAGGTACTGGCTGTCATCATAAAGGGTCTCCCTAAGATAAGGGTGGATTCACTAGGTTCTTGAGACATGTCTAACACATAGAAATCAGCTGGAAAAACTAAATCCTTGACTTTGACAAGTAAATCTTCAATGAAATCTTGCGGTTGCCTAATGCTTTTATCAGCTAGTTGGAGAACCACAGTAGTTCTCTTAAGTTCCTTGACTCTAAGAGACTTAAAAATGGAACTAGGCATGACATTAATGGCTGCACCTAAGTTTAACAAGGCTTGGGCCACATTTACATTACCTATGGTACAAGGTATAGTGAATGATCCAGGATCCTTGCATTTATCAGGGATTTGAGGTTTGAATAGGGCAGACACATTAGAGCTAACTTGAACTCTCTCATTAGGCTTGAATTTCCTCTTATTTGTACAAAGGTCTTTAAGGAATTTGCAATAACTGGACATAGATTTGACCAATTGGAAGAAAGGAACATTGATATGTAGCTTACTAAACAAGTCATACATTTCTTTCTCAGTTTGTTCATCATGCATTTTCTTGCCTTGAAAGTAAGCTTTAGGGAAAGGGAGTTGAGAAATTTTTACCTCTTTACCATTAGCGTTGGATAAGGTGCCATGCTCGCTTGTCTTACCTTCCTCAAAAGTTCTTCTTTCCTTGGATCCAACCTCTCTCAGAAGTGGTTGTTGTTCCACTTGAGGTTGTTCAACTGTTTTGTCCTTCTTCCTTTCAAGAATAGCCTTCTCTTTGGAGCTTTCAGGATTTGGAAACTTCATTAGGCTCAAAGGTAGACTTTCAACTTCTATCTCCTCATCTACTTCATTGTCGATCTCTTCAGGAAAGTGTACCTTTTTACCACTTCTCAGTTCAATAGTATTTAGGGACTTAGGATTGATGACGGTGTTTGAAGGAATAGACCCACCAGTCTTAGCATGCACATCACTCAAGGAATTGGAGAATTGGGTTAAATGAGATTGAACTGTGTTGTTTTTCAACTCCAACTCTTCAAACTTCTTGTACATATGAGCCATTTGAGTACTGTCACTTGCCCTGTCATTGTGTAGCTTTTGTAGAGATGCGTTGATAGAGGAGAATTGACCCTGATTCAAAGCTTTTTCTTCCATCATCCGGTTATCAATGCTAGCAATTCGAGCAGCCAAGCTCTTCAGTAATTGATTGGTTTCATCGCCTTTGGACTCTTGAATAGGCACCATTTATCCACGATTTGACCCATATGGTTGGACTTGATAAAATGAACCTTCTTGATTCCTCCAACCAAAATTAGGATTAGGTCTTCTGTTTTCATTGTAGGTGGTGGTGTTAGAGTCCCATCTTTGTTGATTAGGCCTTCCTCGATACATAGCATTGACTTCCTCATGAGGATTAGGGCATAGACTTGTAATGTGCATCACTGAACTACAATTATCGCAACTGGGTGCAACAAGAGCTTGTGAAGTAGGAAAATGAGTTGCTTGTTGGGTACTCAGATGTTGAAGTTCAGTGGTGACGAGAGAAAGCTACGAAGTGAGTGTATCCATTTTAGACTCAAGTGCGATCATCCTTTGGTTAGATCCGATATCACAGACACTTCTGATCTCTCTTATATTGTATTGTTGAGTATTTTGAGCTCTCATTTTAATTTGAGCCCATGCTTCCTCTGCAGTGCAATCTTCTAAGGAACCCCCAGCTGAAGCATCTAGAATACCCTTTTCATTAGGTAAAAGACCATCATGAAAGTATTGGATTAATTGCTCATTGCTAATTTGATGGTGTGGGCACTTAGCTAAAAGCTCCTGAAAGCGGCTCCAATACTCATACAAAGACTCTGAGGGGTCTTGTTTGATAGAGTAAATCTCCTTCTTGAGCTCAGCAATCCTTGCAGCGGGAAAGTATTTTTCCAAGAAGGCTTTTTTCAGATTTCCCCATGAATGAAGAGCGTCATTAACCTGCCTTGGTAGCATCATATACCACTCTTTCGCCTTCCCTTCCAAGGTGAAGTAAAACACCTTCAGTTGTACATCTTCTAGGCGAGCACCGACAGGCTTCATATTTGAGCAAGCCACGTGTAATGCATTGAGATGGTTGTAAGGATTTTCCTTCTCAAGTCCATGAAAACGAGGTAGTGAAGCAAGCAAAGGTCCCTTAAGCTCAAAATTGACATTAAGGTTAGGGCATGCGGCACTAAAAGGATCAATAGTGACGTCTGATCTTGTCACATCCCTAATAGTTCTTCTCTTTTGTCCTTCACCATTATTTGCCATAGTGGTACCTTGAGAAGCACAATCACTTAAGTCAATGAACAATTCAAAATTAGAAGAATGATCTAATGTCTTTTCAGATTGATCGGACATATAAAAGAAAAAAATTAAGAAAACAATGGATTAATGAAATACCAAAACTATTTTGCACACAAATTTTAAGGGGGAAAAACTACAAAGAAAAAAAAATGCAAGTTTATGTAAATATTTAAATGCAAAAGTCATATCACTAATGAACGAGAATTACAATAAAAACAAGTTATTCACAATGAAGCCATTAAAAGGGAATGAAAGTTTTTTTTGAATTAAACTACTAATTAAATTCAAACCACTTAACACAGCTAAATGCAAGACACAGAATGAACTTAACGAAATAGAGTGAAAATGCAATGATGAGTATGCATGTAGTGGTAAGGATCTAAATGCACCTATTTGTGGGGAAAAAAAATAAAACAGACAAAATTTTTTTTTTTTATGAAAAATATGGAAATGGTATGAAACTATTGTAAAAATCAAGAAGCTCACACAGGCAACCCCAAATCAATTTCTCAATTGACACTTAGTTAACCATGGAGTCAAAAATGACTCCCCGGCAACGGCGCCATTGATTTGACCGTATCTTTGCGTCTTGGGGTCAAATACAAGATTTTTAATCCAAGAATTGCAGTATAATGCAATACTCGGGTCGTCTCTCTTTTCTCAAGGAGCCTTTAATTGAATCCTAGGTAATACTAAATGTCATGCAAAAGCAAATTCAATAAAACAAGGGAAAATTGATTTTTGGGTTTTTCTTGTTAAAAAAAAAGAAAAAAAAAGAAAATACAATTTAATTAAATATATAAATAAACACACCACTCAAATTAATTTAAATCATAGGCAAAGTATCTATATAAATCCCACAACACAAATTTAATCACACATTGTTCCAACAATAATCAAACAAAATATTTGAATAAGAAAAATAAAAACAACACTCCCCTGATTCAGATTCCACGTGCATGCATGAAGTCAAAAGTTGCAATATGTATGATGATATCAGCATATATGTATGATGATGTCATCATGCATTAATCCAATGAACGAACTGCTGCAACACGTATTTGACGAAGAAAACGCACTTCTCATTCACAGATCCTCAAACTCGTGGCTCCAGGTGGTGTAACTCGAAATTTCAGCTTCCTCAGTTTCTGCAACTCGGACTGATGGTTAATGGTGAAGAGATGGCCGGAATTGAGGAAGAGAGTGATGGGAGGTCGCTGGAAATGGGGGCCGGAAAACTGTAAAACTTCACCGGAAAATTGGAAACAACACGGGAGTCACAGAAAAACCGATGGAAAATGATGATGCGGTATTTGCATGATGAAAGGACGATGGTAGGAAGAAAATAAGACACAACGGACGAGAAAATGGTTCACAAGAAATCAAGCTTCGCCGGAAGTGGGGGCCGGAAAACTAGAATAATTCGCCGGAAAATGCAAAACTTTCTAAACTATCACAGAGAGGAGATGAGGGTGCTGCCCTTGTAGTTTTTGATGGCTTTTGGTGGAGAAGACCGAAGGTGATGGTGGTTGGGATGAAGGTGCTGCTGAACTGTGAACAAGATGGTGGTGTGGTGAGGAAAATGAAGAACGTGGTGGTAAGGAAGGTGCCGAGGCTGGTAAAGGTGAATGGTGGTGATGAAGGGAAGAGGTCGGTGGTGGAAGTGGTGACCTCGTTCTTACTTCAACTCCCCGTTCTGTAGTACCTCGGCAAAAGAAAATGGAAGAAGAAAATTGAAGAAGGAAGAGCTGCAGTTGCAGTCGGGATGCCTCCTGGTGGTGAAGATGGAGGTATATATAGTGAGATTGCCGCCGTCCATTTCCCTTCACCAACCATATTGTTAGGTGTAGTCTGAAAGCAAGCTGCAACACAAATCTTTCCGTGATATGCGCGCATGTGATTTCTTCATATTCCAGAAGCTCAATGAAAAACCCCCCAGATTTTGCTTTTCTGTCGGTTTGAATGTTGAATTTGTGGCTTGGGTATTGTTCTGTAATTTTCTCCAATAAATTTTCCTCATGAAAAAGTTGATGGGTACTTTTCTGTAATTTGCTCTGGCCCTTTTCTGTAATTTTCCTTGTCTTCAAAATATTAATTCAGACTCCAAAAATCACCAATTGTGTCCCAAAGCATCTGCAATGCAAAATTAAGCATAAGGTAGTATTAAAAGTTTAAGAGATCATATGTATAAATATTTAATAATTATGGTCATTTTACCCTTTTATTACAATTAATTCAATACAAATGCCTCTAATTAAAATGAGTGCTTAATCATGCGATAATGCCCTGGAAAATACATTAAGAGTCCTTATTTAATTAATTAAAAATATATAAAATTATGGTTAAATCATGTATAGAAAACTTGAGGGTGTAAATCGAGCTATTGCTTCAGTTGGTCTCATAGCATGATTGGAGGGGTTAAGGGGCGAGTTGTGGAGGGAATTGGAGGAAATTCTTTTGCAGGAGGAGTTAATGTGGTTGCAATACTCGAGAGCTAAATGGTTCGTAGATAGGGATCGTAACACGAGATACTTTCACTCTTAGCAAATGGCAGTCGTAGATGGAATAAAGTTGAGGCTTTGAAATTAGAAACATGTCAGTGGTCATATGACGAGCATGAAATCATGGAAATGAGATGTAAGTTTTTCCATACATTATATTCATTGGAGGGCTCTTTGCCTAACTCGTTGGCGTTTGGATATACCTACCCGACACTAGAGGAGGCTCAATTAGACTCTTTGGGACACTCAGTGGTGGATGAAGAAATCAAATGTGCTCTATTTGCAATGGGACCTTTAAAGGCACCTGGACCGGATGGCTTGAACCCCTTGTTTTTTCAAAGCTAATGGAATACTGTTAGAAAGTATGTGGTTAGCTTGGTGAAAGGGATTTTTGAAGACCCCAGTAGGGAGGGCGCTATTAATGACACTCATATCATCCTTATTCTGAAGGTGGATCATCCCCAGACTATCCATGATTTTTGGCCCATTAGTCTATGTAATGTTGTTTACAATATCGTAATGAAGGTTATTTCAAATTAGTTGAAACCCCTTCTACCTTTATTGGTGGCCCTGAATCAGTATAGTTTTGTGCAAGGTCGTCAGACTGCTGACAATATCATTCTGGCTCAAGAGGTGATTCATTCAATACGGAGTTCGAAGAAGAAGCATGGGTTTATGGCAATTAAAATTCATCTTGAGAAAGCATATGACCGTGTTCAATGGGAGTTTGTTTTTTATTGTTTGAAGTCTCTCAGGATCCCATATTATATTTATAAGGTTATCGAGGCCTGTGTTTCGTCTCCCCAGATGAAGCTCTTATAGAATGGGTCGTCTACTTCTATCTTCAGGCCTACCAAAGGAGTGAGACAAGGGGATCCACTATTACCTTATTTGTTCATCTTGGTAATGGAACCGTTAGGTCACTTGATACAAGATGCCGTTGATAATGGTGACTGGCTTCTTTTCAGGCTTAATCGATGGGGGACTCCTATGTCTCACTTATTCTTTGCCGATGATCTTATTCTGTTTGTCGAGGCTGATCTGGATCAGGCGGCTATCATTAAGGCCATACTAGATGACTTTTGTTCTGCTTCGGGGCAGAAAATCAATTCGTCTAAGTCTAGAATATACTTTTCCAAGAATGTGGGCCATGTTCGTAGCAAGGAGTTATGTGAGTTCCTGAACTTTATTTCCTGTTCTAATCTTGGTAAATATTTGGGTATGCCTCTACTTCATATGAAGGTGACTAAATCTACATATAAGTTTATCTTAGACAAGATGGATTCTCACCTCTCTAGTTGGAAAGCTAATACTTTATCTACTATGCAAACGATGCCTTTACAGGCACAGACGTGTATTAAAATCAATAAACGGTGCTGACATTTCTTGTGGGGAGGTAGTTCTTCCACTCGTAAGGTTCATTTGGTGTCATGGAGCAACGTTTGTCAACATAAGGACACGGGTGGTTTAGGCCTTCATCAAGAAAGTTCTCAAAATAATGCGTTTATGACCAAGCTGGGCTGGTCTTTGATTACTCGTAGAGATCATTTGTGGGTATGATTCCTTCGGGAGAAATATAAGGCAGGTTCTGATGTAGTCCTAATGGTGGAGTGGTAGAAGTATGAATCTAGGACCTGGAAGGGCATACGATCGAATTGGGAGAAAGTTCAGTCAGGATTGGGGTGGAGGATACGAAATGGCCTTGATATGAGGTTTAAGAGGGACAGTTGGGTTCCTTATTTGGAGCCCCTTCAACACTTGGCTACTAGCGCTATACCTGCGGATGTGTTGGGGTGGCGGGTAGCTAATTATTTAACAGACACAAGAGCATGTGAGTGGAGTAAGTTCAGTCAATATCTTCCAGGAGAGGCTCTTGAGGCTATACGATGGCAGCAGGTGAGTTTTGTAGAAGGGAGGGATGTCCCCGTCTGGCGCTGGTCTACGAACGACCAGTTTTCCATCAAATTGGCTTATGATCACCTCTCTAGCCAGGGTTTGTCCCTGGGTACTGTGGTGTAGAAGAGGATCTGGAAACTGCAAAGCCCATAACGATACAGGATGTTTTTGTGGCTTTATTGCCATGATAGGCTTTTAGCCAACATGTTGCGTTATATACAGGGGATACAAGGTTCTGCCGTGTGTGGGGTCTGTGACAGAACATGCAATAAGGGATTGCCCCAACGCTAGTGAAGTCTGGGAGATGATCCTACCGAGGGAGGTACATGCCCGGGTTTTTGAGGTAGCGGATCATCGGAGATGGATTGATTGGGGTATTCAACTTCATTTTTCGGTTAGAGGATATAAGTTTTGGCTGTAGTTCGTCGTACTTTACCGTCATCTTTGGCTGGGAAGGAATGAATGGATATTCAATAATAGAGGCTGGTGTAAAGATGAGATTTTGGCTTGGTCTCCATCTTATCTTTCTTGGGGTGTATCTCGCCATCTTGGCCGGCGGGTGGAAGCTATTTCCCCATCATTGTGGCAACCCCCTCCCATAGGAGTGTTGAAGCATAATGTGGACGGGTCTTTTGACGCTAATACCAATTCCTGTACTTGTGGAGGACTGGTACGTGATCATATGGGTGCTTTCATACATGGATTCATGTTTTGAGTGGGTTTCAGTTATATGGTTACGGCGGAAGCATGGGGAATCCTATGGGCTTTAAAGCTTGCATGGGATAGGAACTTCTGGTTGTTGTTAGGATCTGCTGTAGCTAAGACTTATCCGGATTGTCTAGTGCTTCTGGAAATTCGTGGCCTACTTGATAGGAACGGGGAAGTAGAGCTCATTCATTGTGATCGAGAGGCTAATAGTGTGGCTAATGCCTTGGCTGCTGCTGCAAGGGGCATGGGAGTCGATTTTTAGGAGATAATGACCTTGTTAGAGTGCATAAGACGTCTTATACAGCATGATGTTGCCACTGTGATGTTAGAACCTTAGATGGTTACTTGTCTTTTCATAAAAAAAAAGTAATACTATCTACAGCTGCAGCAAGAGCTACCACTTCACTAAGAAAAGGAGATTCAGTAGCACATCTCTTTAAGCATAGATTATTCACATCCCCTGTATCATTACAAAGCACAAGGCCAATCCCACCAAAGCCATTAGATACATGAAAAGCACTATGAGCATTTAATTTGAAACTACCTTTAGGTGGTAGAGTCCATTTAGAGGGTATCACATTAGCCCCTGATTTTTCACTTTTAGCTTCAAACCAACCATTTGCTACCCAAACTTCATGCACAGCTTTGTTGGCTGAGTTAAGAACCCATGAAATATCAGGAGCTTTATGTTCATGTAAAGCACAACAACGACTTTTCCTTATAAACCAAAGTAAATAAGCAACCAATGCTAGAGCAAAATCATCTCCTTTAAGCTGGTAAAACAGCCACATTAGCCAATCCACAAATGAATTAACATTGGTAGAGAAATAGTAAGGTCTAAAGAGCTGGCATACCATACTCTTTTGGCCCAATCACATAGCAAAATCATATGTTCATAGGACTCAGCAGCCACATAACATTGAAAACAAGCAGGGGAAATGGAGCATTTTCATTTAAATAAAGCCTCCATTGAGGGTAAAGCATTACTACAAGCCATCCAAAGAAAATGTTTGATTTTTGGTTGAACTTTCAGTGCCCAAACGACCTTCCAAACATCTTGAGAACATTGTCTAAAAGTTCCTGGCCTAGATGGGAGAGTTGATTGCTCCTTATCTTTTAACCACTTAAATCCCAATTTTATTAAATAGATGCCATTCTTACTCCCAAATCAGCTCACTCTATCCTTTATCCCTTGTCTAGGAATTTTAATGCTACCAATAGCCTGCTTAACATAAGTTGAAACCTCAATGGATTCTAACTCCCATCTGACCTCACACATCACAGAATCAACTTTCCTGGTAATCATCGGCTCAAGAAGGAATTCACTTGGGATTCTACTTTCAGGGAGATTAGGGATCCGTGTATCTCTCCAAAAATCAATGCTTGACCCATCCCTATCCTACCAAAAAATACAAGATTCCAGCAAACACCTTCCATCCAATAAACTACTCCATGCCCAAGATGCACAACTCCCTTTCTTAGCAGTTATAAAAGTACCATGAGGAAAATAAATTCCTTTAAGGATCCGGACCCATAAAGAATTTGGTTCTATCAGTATTCTCCAACATTGCTTTCCTAACAAAGTAAGATTAAACTTTTGAAAATCTTTAAACCCTAACCCTCCTTCCCCTTTACGCTTAGTCATTGTAGACCACGCTTTCTAATGGATCTTATTCTCATTTTCAGTTTGTCCCCACCAAAAATCAGAAATTATCCTATCCAATTCTTGGCATGTTCTCTTAGGATACTTACAACATGCCATTGAATAAGTAGGGACAATGTTTGCTACTGCCTTAATAAGAGTTTCTTTCCTTGCTTGAGACAAAAACTGTTTATTTCATCCCCTTACCTTCTTTCTTACTCTATCCCTCACAAAAGCCAATGCTTCTACCTTAAAACGTCCCAATAGAATAGGCAATCCCAAGTAATTCCCCAGAGAATCAGCTTTAGTAATCCCTAAATTATCACACACTGCATTCTTAATCTCCTCAGAAGCTTTAGTAGACACAAAGACACATGATTTATCTATATTAATTTGGTGACCTGAGGCTTAACAATATTCCTCGCATAAACTTTTTAAAACCAAACAATTGTGCCTAGTAGCATTAAGGAAGAAAAGAGAATCATTCGTAAAAAAGTAGTGAATTAAGATATGGCAGTTACGAGTGATCTTTATCCCTTACAAATCCCCCCTTCTGACATGTGTACTAATCATTCGAGAAAGAACATCAACTACTAATATAAACAAGTAAGGGAAAAGCAGATCACCTTGTTGAAGACCTCTTTGAGGCATAAATTATCCACTGTTCTACCCTTCATTTTAACAGAAAAACTCACAAAAGATACACAACTCATAATTCTTAAGACCCATTTGGCATCAAAGTTCAGTTTTAACAATAAGGCTTCAAGAAAGTCTCATTCCACCCTATCATAGGCTTTGTTCATGTCTATTTTAACAGCAATATCAAACTCATCCCTCTCCCATTTTTTAAATAATGAAAAGCGTCAAGGACAATAAAAATATTATCTTGAATTAACCTTCCAGATACAAAGGATCTTTATTGTTCAGAAACTATTTTGGGCATGATCTTTTTCATCCTATTAGCAATAACTTAAGAAACAACTCTATAACAAAAATTGCACAAACTTATAAGATGAAAATGACCTACAATTTCAGGAGCCTCAACCTTAGGGATTAATATAAGATTAGTATGATTTAGTGGCTTTACATTCACATCTTTTAGAAAGAATTGTTTCACCATATCACATAAAGAAGGGCCAACAATATCCCAAGAGTGTTGATAGAATAAACCAGAAAAACCATAAAGGTCAGGGGATTTAAGACTTCCCAGTTCAAATACAGCCATCCTAATTTCCTCATCAGAAAGAGGCAAAGCATATGCATATTGTCTTTTGCAGTGACTAAAGGCTCAATATAACTCAAAATAGAATTAAAATTCCTCACTCCCATACTAGCAAATAGGTCCCTATACAACTAGGCAAAACAGTTCCCAATTTCATATAGATCATCAAGCCATTCCTCATTATTGTTCTTAAGCCTCACAACTTTATTTCGGGCTCTATGTTGTAAAGTGGTATTATGAAAGAAACGAGTATTAGCATCCCCCCACTTAAGCCAATTGACTCTAGCCCTTTGAAACCAAAATTGTTCCTCCCTAGCCTAACACTCCTTTATTCCCTGCACACATACTTCAATTTTTTAAGCATTCTCCTCATTCCATTCCCCATCATAACACTTTTTATCTCACTCAATAACTTGACAATTTCTTTTTGATTGTTAGGGAATTTTTGCCTCCTCTACTTAATTAAAAAGAAAAGCTTCAACTACCCCCTGCCCCACCAACCTTCCTCTTTCCCAATTATTTAAAATTGCATCCCTATACCCTGCATGTTCAACCCAATACATCTCAAATTTAAATTCCCTTTTCCCTCTAGCACCATTATACACAGGATAAATCAATAATGGAGAATGATAAGAGCCAATAGGTTCTAAATTACATACCTAAGCTGATGGACACAATTCATGCCAAGGCCCATTGCAGATTGCCCGATCCAAACGTTCCTTTATGTTAGCATTATTGAGCCATTTGTTTGACCAAGTGAATTGCATTCCTTTAAATCCCAGATCCAGCATATTACAATCAGCAATAAACTCTTGAAACTCCCTATAAGAAGTCAGTAGTCTAACTCTTCCCCCTTCCTTCGCAAAATCAAATAGTAATTCATTAAAATCCCTAAAACAAAGCCAAGGTATATTCTGCCCAGGGTCAAGCTGATGCAACTGTCTCTACCATTCCTTCTTATCTTGATCTCTAGGTAGTCCATAAACATAGGTAATATAACCTCAAATCGGATCTAGCCCTCCTTCCGCTTTAATATGCATAAAATTCTTCTCAGCAAGAATAATATCTAGAGTCACCCCTCCTTCCACCACATGCCAATCCTCCACTTAAACCTACTGGCGGTACATAATAAGAATGCTGGAATTTAAGTCTTCTCCTTAATCCTTCTATTTTTTTAGATTTGCCTTAGTTTTTGATAAGAACACCAAGGATGGTCAATATTTATGACACAGAAACCGAAAGTTTCTACTTGTCAGGGTCGACCCAATTCCCTGATTGGTTCACCCTATGAATGTCATGGCTCCTGGGTGGTCGTTGTCGGACGACCACTAGACCTTCGAGTAGTAAAAAAAACAAAGTCCTCAAGTAATGCTGCAAATATGTCAAATCTGTACCCAAACTTAGTCTTAAAAATCGTCACCTCCACCAGCTTTAATGGATGCAATCTCATCTTACCAATTGTTTCTTTGGTCTCCCTACTTTTGTCTTTTTATCTACCTCTACCTTGCTGGCTTGATTCTCCTTTATATCCTTCAACCGTTTAGCACTGGATAACGCCTGCTCCTCTTCTACCTTCCTCTTCAAAGAAACTTTCTCTAATTCCTCAATCAGCAACCCCTCATATTTCTTAGCTTTTACTAATGGAAGTGTGTTCAAATCAATACTATCCTCATCCGAAGGAGGCTCTACAAAGTAAGGCTCATTTTGAAATCTCTCTTTCCACTTCAGATCTTCTCTAAATAGCACCCTCCTCACAGCCAGCTTGCTTTCCTTACCACCATCCACCAAGAGATTGTTGTTTGAGGAGTTAGCATATAATAAACTAAGAGGGTTATGAGCAAGTACTACTTCCTTGCCTTTACAGTGACTAAACCCCTTTTTCTTCTTCATTACATCAGTAAGAGCTTCTTTCTTATTAGTACTCTGAAGCTCTACTGGTTGGTTTTTCTATCCTCCAGACTCCTTCAACTTAATAGTTGGTTTCTCCTTCACTAGACTCTCTACCTCTTCTTCTTCCATATTAGTTTCCAAGCCAGTCTCTCCCACTTCTTTATTAGAAGTAGAGATATCCATATTATCCACTAGCTGTGAGTTCTTCCTAAACCCCTGTGATCCTCTTGCACTACTCATCAAACTATCGCCAGCACTCTGCTTTACGGATGAGCTTTCCCTCACAATCTCTACCTCTACTTGTCCTCCTAGCCCACCCTTAATACGAATTATGGATGCTACTGCTCTCATTGGTCTAACCCCCAATCTAGCTTGATATATAGGTTGTAATGGATCATGTTCAGCCATCACCTACTCTAATCCACAATCATTCATATCATGCTCAATAATTCCACAAGTATAACAGAAGGACTGCAATTTTTCATATCTAATTTCTACCCAAACCTTCTCCAACCCTAACCTGGGTACCCAAAAACCAGTAACTAGTGGTTTCGTCACATCAATATTAACACGAATTCTAACAAAACTTCGAAAGATAGACTCATTCAATTTAAGATCCTCAAAACAAATTACCTTGCCAAGCTTCTCTTCCATTCTGAGAATATTCTTCTTTGTCATTGCCGCTCGAGGAAGATGATGAATCTCCACCCAAAACGAACATTGCTTCATATCCACTTCATCAATAGTCAACAACGGAGGCCAATGTTGTAGATTCAATACGTTGCTTGAAATAGTCCACAGACTATCCCTCAGTACCCGCTCATAGTCCTTCTACTGTGTAAACACAAAGAAATAGAGATTATTCCCTGTAGCGTTAATCTTGACATTTCCTTTCAATGACCAAGCTCGACGAATCAAAGTTTCAAATGCTCTGTGATTCATTATCTTTAGGGTGAATAGCTTTCCGATCAAGAGCCAATCCCCTCTGAGCCGCGGTTCCTCGTCGTCCCAGTCCCATTTCAGATCTATTTCCTCTACCATCTCAACATCCATTTCTCCTCAAAAACTCCTAGATCTCAAACTCAAACACCGTCTTGCAGCAAACCCGACTCAACCAAAAACAAAACAAAATCACTGGATCCACTATCACTCAAGATGAGCAAAGTAGGTTTACTCTCTTACTCAGAGGAGAGGTTTTTCCTCACCGCCTTAAGAGAGGGTTTCTTAAAATTTACTGGAAAAGTGGCAGTTATTAAAGTATACAAATTATTTGAAGTGGCAGTTATTAAAGTATACTAAATTATTTGTATTTGATATGAATAGTTAGGCTATGTAATTACTTTCCTCTGTCGTTTGACCATTATCATGAAAATGGAAAAGTGTAATATTAAGAAGTCAGGAGGTTGAGCCATGCATGAGCCACTATAGTCCAATGAATGTATATAAGTGCAGAAAAAAGATACATGAAAGATGAAATAGAAAAGGACAGAAAGGTAGAGAATCACTAAGAAAAAAAGATATGAGAATCATTTCACCTTTACAAGGAAGGCCTCCACTTCCAGCAACCAAGGCTTTATGTTTTGCATGGGATTTTCACATTTTTTTTTCTTTAGAAAAATCCTAGAAAAATGCTGTTAAAATAGGTAAAAGGCAAATAAGGGAGATCAATATTTGAAATTCAAAGTCAAACCTTAGCGAGGAATCCGGGATTTCCAAATCTTTCTAAATGACCAATATGCCCATGAGTAAGTTTTGAAGCCACGCAAGTTAGACGTCATTAAAAACTTAGGTATAGATAATAACAACTTCAAAATCAGAAATAACAACTTTAGTATACATACCGACTACTTAACCTCCCCAAATGCTGTCATGCATCATTAACAACTTAAGTATTCAAAATCACAAATAACAGCTTTAGTGTGTGTATATATATTAATTAATTGGCCTCCCCAAATACTAGCAAACCTTGAAGATAATATTTTGAAACTACATGACTCACGCTTCATTAATAAATTAAGTATAGATAATAACAACTTTAGTATACATATTGACTTCACTCTGTTTCTCAAAACTTACTCAGGGGCAAATTGGTCAATTTGAAAGATTTGGAAATCACAAATTCCTCCCTGAGGTCTAACTTGGGATTTCAGATATTGACCTCCCTTATTTATCTTTTACCTATTTTAACAGCATTTTTATGAAATTTTCCCTTTTGCTTTTCTTGAGATTAATGGCTACAAACCATAGACTCAAACCAGAAGATCATGATCATTGAAAGGAGTAGTTCTACAAAAATTTGATTGCATAATTATCTCTTCTTCTTTTTCTTTTTTTTTGGAAAAAACTAGATAAACATAGGAGTATTATACACAGGATCAATATTTTATAACGCAACACACATGGATTATTAATTTGTGTAACAAAGATAATCTTCTTTTGATACAATTGTAACAGATATATTCTCTTTTTTATACCAGACAAAGTGAAATTAATTAAGAAGAGTTTAATATTTCATCAAATTTTTAAATTAAATATTTTTTGAATTTTTCTATATTAAATATTTTAGATAAATGATGAATTTTTACGTTATGTGATTTATTATAAATTAAACACAAATATCTCATTTTATTATTGAATGATTATCTATATAGTATTTTTTTAAACAAATTAGTTAAATTAGTTAACGTGATAAATAAACATGTATTTATTTTTCTAGCTGTGTGGGATTGAGATTTTTCTGTAGCAAATATTATAAGATGAATTACAGTTGTCATCAGTTATAACTAACTTAGCTTCATTTCTGATTAGTTACGCTGTTAACTTAGAGTTAGTTAGCTAGTCACGTGACCTCACGCTTGTATCTTTGCTCTCTATGTATAGACTGTGGTGTACTCCTTCAGATATCTTAATATATACTCCCGGTCTTAAATATAAGATAAAATTGATTTTTTTAGAGAGATTAAGAAAACTAATCAAATTATTTTAGAATATTTATATTTATATTTTTTTTTTCAAAACTATTTAGTTTGACTAATAGACTAATATATAATCTAAAGATACATAACATAAATATAAATAAGTAACTTATCTAGTTTCCTTAATTAAAAAAAAAAAAAAACTCTGTCTCATGTTTAGTTTAGTACAGGAGGGAGTAGAATCATTCACCTTGTATTCTGAGTCTTTACCTTCTACTTTTTGTTTTCTTACAAGGTTTCGGAGCTTTGAAAGCTCCAAACCACGGCAATGTCTTCCTTGAGTTCGTCGCAACCTGCACAACTAGTTGTGCTTAACGCTGGCAAAATTGGCGATCTAGTAGCCTTAAATCATGGGGTCTATTCTAAACTTGATGAAAAGAAATTCCTCATTTGGAAGCAACATATCAAAGCTGTTGTTTGAGGTCACGGTCTGTTTCATTTCTTGGAGATTGGTCATGCTCCACCTCAGTTTTGCACATCTAAAGATCTGGAAATTAGTAAAGTTTCCTCTGAGTATTTCCTTTAGTATAAACAAGGTCAATTGATCTTTTCTTGGCTGCAATCAACTGTTTCTGATTCAATGCTTCCTCGACTGGTTGGCTGTACCGTGTCGCATTCCCGCTTGGAAGTGAATCCTTGACTTCTTCAATGCACATACTCGTGCTATGATTCATCAATTCAAGAAAGAGTTTTAGAATACGAAAAAGGATAATCAGACCATCTCTGAGTTTGTCCTTGGCATCAAATCTCTTGCTGACACTGTAATCTCCATTGGCTACTCTGTTAGCAAACAAGATCAAGTTGAGGTAATTCTGGATGGCTTGCCTGATGAGTTAGAATTGGTCATTTTGTCTGTCAATTCTCAACGTGAGCCTTTTTCTTTGAGTGAAATTGAATCAAATCTGCTGTTTCTGATGATTTGAAACCTATTGCTCACGTGACTTAAGCATCGGCATCTTCTACCACTCTACAGGCTCAAGCATTTCAACCTTCTTTTGGCTCCTTCCGAGGCGGCGGAGGTGGTGGTAGTCGACCAAATTGTGGCCAAGGCCATGGAAAAGTTCGTGGTTTTGGAAATAACATCTGGCGTGTTTTGTCAATTGTCCAACTACAATGGTCCGAACCAGCTTCACATTGGAGATGGTTTAGGTTTGTCTATACTTCATAGAGGTTACACTAACATTCCAACTCTTCATTCCTCCAGTTCTCTAACTTTCAGAGATGTCTTACATGTACCTTCTGTCACACATAATCTTCTCAGTATGCCCAAACTAACTTGTGATAATAACGTGTTTGTTGAATTTCATCCTGCTTGGTGTTGTGTCAAATCTGAGTAGGATTCAAGCCAAGTCCTACTACAGGTAACTCAAAGGTCTAATGGTCTCTACACATTTCAAAATCGTCCTTCTTCATCCCTACCTTCTTCTACTATGCTGCAGTCTTCTTCAGGCGTTGCCTCTTATTAGTTGTCTTCATCATACAATAAGTCATCCTCTATGTCTACACAACCTTTATCTTCTATTTTCAATTCTCCTTCTACACTTTTGTATTACATACAAGGCCAAATTTAGAATTGTGGCATTATAGGCTGGCTCATTTTCCATTTCCTACACTTCCCAAACTTTTGAAAGGACATAAGCTTGATTTTTCATCGAATAAAACCAGCAATGTATTTTGTTCTGCATGTTGTATGGGCAGGTCACATAAATTCCCTTCTCATGCCTCTAACAATATACAAATCACCACTTGAGTTAGTTTCAGCAGATCTTTGGGGACCAACTCTTTGTCTTTCTACCAATGGAAATGTCTATTATATTTCTTTTGTTGATCATTTTTCTCACTTTTGCTGGCTTTATCCACTAAAATGCAAATCAGATGCATTTTATGTCTTTTTACAATTCAAGGCTATGGTTGAAAATCAATTGAATACAAAAATTAAATCTCTTCAAACTGATGGAGGTGCCGAGGTGGCGAGTTTAGGTGCTTTGACAAAGTTTTGGCAAAACATGCCAGTATTCATCCTTTGTCCTTATGCTCATTATCAAATGGGCACTGTTGAAAGTTGAAAGGAGGCGTAGATACATTGTTAATATTGGTTTATCTTTCTTTCTCATGCTGGCATGCCTTTAAAATTTTGGGAAGAACCTTTTCTCACTGCTGTTTTTGTGACTAATCTGCTTCCTTCCTCTGCTATTCAGTATGTAGTTCCCTTTACTAAGTTGTTTCACTAACAACCCTGTTACAATTCACTTCGTGTCTTTAGTTGTTCTTGTTATCATTTGTAACCCCTTACCTTAATAGCCAAAATTATAATTCGAAAATACTTTATTAAGTTAAATTAGATACCAACGAGTAATTCAAAACTTATTGAAAGTCCCAACTTCAAGACAGGGTTCGGTCCTGTGACAAAGTGGGTTTTCAAAATCTTTTTCCAAAACCAGTTCAATACGGTCTCACATTCAACTTTTAAATATACTTGAATTGTGTAGTTCGGTTCCATTCAAAGATATCAAAGTGTACAACAAAATTCCCAACGACTCTCGGGATTCATCTACTTACCACAAGGGTTTATAGGGCATAATCGCCCATTTCAGTTTCCCATATCGGAGATTACATTACACTATCCAAATTTACAACATTTATAATACATACAATAATCTCAAAAATATTTGGCCAAAAAAAAAAAAAAATCTCAAAAATATGATAACCAACTATCCAAAACTAAAACTCCTAGCTAGGAGCTCTAGCCGCCCTTCGTCACATGCTTCTCCTTCGAATTGCTTGCCCTGACTGTAGGTTAGTTAATGGAAAGAATGAGATTCAAAAGAATCCCAATAGTAACAATTCACTTATAACATGTACAACCACAAAGCATGCAAGCAAATCACACAACAGCAACGACAATTCTATGACAGCTTTTGATGTACTCACAATGGCATGTTTCACAACAGCATGTTTTACAACCGCATATTTCTCAATAGCACTTTTGTTTATCACAATTCAATGATAAGACAAGCATACCATGCATTATACACAATATAAGAGAAAGAGTCACTGCCTTGTTTTTTCCGCTCGTGCTTTGGTACCGGTTTATCACGTGCAGGGCAAATGTTAAATCCTATAATTAGAATTACGGGCAACAGGTTATTACTTAATCCAATTTTTCTTTAATTCAAACACTCAAGTTGATTATCATTAGGGACATTTAATCAAGTCAACTAAGAAGATAAAGTGGTCAATAACCTAAAAGACCAATTCCTAACCTCAGAGTTCAACAATATTACCATATGCCATTACCTTTGAATTTTCGCACACTTGAACCAAATCTACCAGAATTTTCTCTAGACTTTGAAAAATCATAGCTAATTCTACAAAAATAAATGAGGTGATCCCAAGTCCTATGGAAAGCTATTGAAGTCTTCTATACAGGCATGCTATCCATAACCAAAAAAATATAGAATTACACGAAATCCTATACTGCTCCAGAATTGCTTCCAGTTTCAACCCCAAACTTTGGAAAATCATAACTTCCAGCACATAAATCGAAATGACACCCATTATATGTCCATTTTGAAGTCTGACATGTGAAATATTAGACTAAAAAGTTTCATAATTTTTAGAAATCATTTGGTTATCCAAAAATACCACACCAATAGAGTACCTCGCTGGAATTCTTTGAATTCTGTTCAGGCAGAAAATCCAGTTTTGCATTTTAAGTTTCAATGACTCAAAATTCACAACCCGGGGCTATTCCCACACAATTTTTCATGTCGAGTACAATGGTAACATTAAAATGAACAAATTCCCACTCATTCCCAATGTCATGTTTTGGCAGAAAATTCAAAATAAATTCCAACAATTACCAACTTCCAATTTCAACATCAAACTTATGTCAAATGGTTTTTAATCATCATAAAACACCAATAACATAACCAAAACATAATGAATTACCCAAACCCTTGTTTGGCCAAAATCAAGACAAATTTACACATGCCAAAATACTCATTCAACCAACACAACCAATAGCTCAAATTGATGCTAATACTCACCTATTGCTTCTCCTTAAGTTCTTTCTTTGATTCCACAACTTTTGTTCTTGGATGATGGCTTAAAACACCTCCTCTTGAAATTCTAAAATCATAGAAATGAAGCTCTCATCAAGAGGAACAATGTTTATGAAGGAAACTTGAGCCGTAGATGAGGTTAAGGAGGTGAAAATCAAGATCAAAGTCTCACCTTCACTTGCTTCTTCTTGCACTCTCGTGTTGCAGCTGCAAAACCGACTTGGAGAAAGAGAAAATGTGTGCTTTAATGATCAGATTTTTGGCTCCTCCTATCTCTTAAGGTCTAGCCGAAATATGGGACTTGAAAAGGATAAATGATCTATAAAAAATATCACACTTCCAACTCCTCAAAATAATATATTTTAATGGCTTTAACATGTGCCAAATAAATTGATATCATCATCTTTCTCTTGCCTTCTTTATTCCATACATAAGATGCCTCTTTTTAATGCAAGTCATCACCTCTTATTTACCCAACAATTGTTGACCGAAAGTGGGACAAGAGAAAGAGATAAAATGGCTCCTTACTTTATCATATTTTCCTCCTTCTCACATATTGCTTTTAGAATGATATTTTTTACTTTTCTTCCTCTTGTAATACTTGGCCACAATTGAGTTCCCTCCTTCCTCTCTTCAAGTGACGTGAATGTGGCCTTGTGAAGGAGTTAAGTGGCTTTTTGAATAAGACATTCCACCTGCTTACATATTAATATCCAATTGCAATTAAGCACAACTTTAGACTTTCCACCACATTTACTTTGCCAAACTTGCTTCATCTCTTGGCATAATTATCTCAACATTTATTTCCCTCTTGCTCCCTCATGTTGGACGAAATTTATGGCCCATTGGAAGAGGATAATGATCTATCAAAATATCCCAATTAGACTTTGTTATCACGTTTAAATTTTTGACAATGGGTTTATGTATTTTCCACTGCTAATTCAAATCATAATTCACACTTTATCCCACAAAAGTGTTTCCTAACATTAGTTACATTCTCTTCTGGAGTCATTGAGCCCTTGTACATATTTTGAGGTATTACATACTTTGCTGCGTTCATGTCAAACTCATAAGTTGTCTTTTCGATCCCCAAAGTGTACCTTTTTGAGGTATAGCATGTCTCATCGTGGTTATAAATGTCTTGCATCAGATGGACAAATTTACATATCTCATGATGTTAGGTTTAATGAATCAGCATGTCCTTTCAAAAATAAAGCACCTATTCTGTCTCAATCTCCCTTTTCTTCATCTGCTTCCCCATCTATTCTCATTCTTTTAGTGTCTGCACCTAACAATGACATTTCACTAATCCCATATGTTACTCCTTCTCTTCTCTAAAGCCTTAACTATTCCCCATTGGGCACAGGCCATGCATGATGAATACCGAGCTCTCCTTCGGAATCATACCTAGTCACTTGTTTCCCCTTCGTCTGGTCGACCTGTGATAGTATGTAAGTGGGTCCATCGTATTAAGGACAACCTTGATGGCACCATAAACAATACAAAGCCAGATTAGCTACCAAAGGTTTTTATCAAACACATGGTTTTGATTATAATGAAACGGTTTCCCCTATCATCAAACCGATTACTATCAGAACTGTGCTTACATTGGCTTTACATCACTCCTGGTCAATCTCACAAATTGATATGAACAATGCCTTTTTAAATGGCATCTTAGATGAAGAAGTTTATGTGTTCGTTTGGAATAGCTTATTTTTGGACAATAAGTGCTTATAAATCGTGATTCACAGTATACGAGGTAAGTATGTGAGAGGATTTTTATCTCGGCTTACGTAATAAGGACTTATATGTCCCAGCCACCTGGTTTTAAGCCTCATAATCCTTCCTTAATCTGTAAATTGCATAAGAGTCTCAATGGTCTCAAACAAGCTCCCTTAGCTTGGTTTCATCGTCTTGCAACAACATTGCAAAATTTCAATTTTGTTCCAAGTCAATGTGATCCTTCTCTATTCATTCATCATTCTAGCAGTGATATTACCTATGTTCTAGTTTATGTGGATGATATTCTAATCACAGGCACATCATCTCCTTACATAGCCAAGCTAAAAGAGTGGCTTAACAATGAATTTGCCCTTAAGGATCTTGGTGGCCTTCCTTATTTTCTAGGCATTGAAGTTCAGAAACATTTTGATGGTTTTCTTTCCCTATCACAACTCAAGTACATCAAAGGTCTTCTTGCTAAGGAAGGAATGCTAAATTCTAAACCTGTTACTATTCCCATGGTTACCACAGGATCCTGAGTCCTTTTCAAATGCTCAATTGTATCAGTCTATAGTTGCTAGCTTGCAGTATGTCACTATTACCAGACCTGAGATCTCCTACAGTGTTAACAAGGTGTGTCAATATATGCACCATCCAAAGGCCAGTCACCGGAGAGCAATTAAGCGAATTTTGCGTTATCTGCATGGGACAATCATACATGGTTTGGTTTTTACTAAACAATCCCATCTGAATCTCACTGTCTTTTGTGATGCTGATTGGGGGAATGATGTTGATGATCAGTGCTCAACCTTAGGTTTTTGAGTATACTTTCGAGGAATCTTATATCTTTGGCGACTAAGAAGCAATCTCGTGTCTCACGCTCAAGAACAAAAGCTGAGCATCGTAGCTTTGCACATGTCACTGCAGAACTTATGGTTGCAGAGCTTATTAACTGAACTTCGAGTTCCAAAGGCTGCTCATATACCCCAAGTCTTATGTAATAACCTTAGCACTATTCTGCTCTCTCGAAATATAGTCTTACACCACAGAACAAAGCATATGGGATTTGATTTGTTCTTTGTTTGAGAGAAAGTTCTACAAGGCCAAATACATGTTCTTCACATACCTTCTGTTCATCAAATTGTAGATGTCTTCACCAAACCCTTGTCACATACTCGCTTTGATTTGTTGAGGAGGCTATTGGATGATTTACATTTGTCACAAGTTATAACTAACTTAGCTTCATTTCTAATTAGTTAGGCTGTTCACTTAGAGTTAGTTAGCTAGTCACGTGACCTCATGCTTTTATCTCTGCTCTCTATGTATAGACTCTGTGTTGTACTCCTTCAGATATCTTAATATACAGAATCATTCACCTTCTATTCTTTGAGTCTTACCTTCTACTTTTTGTTTTCTTATAGTAAAGCAGGTTGAGCAGATGAAGAGGATGAGACTGTGTGGGATTTGAGTGTCCTAGACTCCTAGTTTGATTAACCAGCCTTTTGGAGTAGAAGAGGAGGGTCAGTCATTTTAACAGAATTTTTTAACACTGTCATAGTAATTCAACAGTTTCAAATGTGAGGGACTAAGCCATGCAGTCACCTTTTCTCTTTCTGGGGTTGAGGTTTGGTATAAGCTCATTTTTGCATTGTCTTCATCCCCTCACATCTTTCTTGGTTGGTGTGGGCTACGTCCACACACTTGCCTATATATATTTTAGGCTTGCTTCTCGCACACATTCAAACATAAATTTCACGGAATATAATTGTATAATTTTCCGTCTGATGAGTAGTCTATCTAGTGAAATATGCTTTGTTCTATCGTCCTTGATATATCCTTCATGTAGCATTATCCTCATCTAAGACTATTGGGATCATTTTGCCTGAAGATAAACCACAAGTGGTTTGGATATGATGTATTACCGATCTTACCATACACATTCTTGACGTATTGATAACATGATATGAAAATAAAAAATAAATTTGAAATAAGAGAGTAAGAGATAAAAGAAGAGAAAATTCGAGAGAGAAAGTGGGGAGCAATTCTCATTCAGTTTCTTGTGTAGTTTTGATATTTGTACAAGGCTTCTATTTATAAGGTCCAAGGGTCACCACTAAGATATAATAAATACATCTAAATAAACGTTGAATTGCCTTTTAGTTTCGCAATTGTTATTCATGAATTGTGAATAAGATATGAGAGGTCAAAAGTCAATGGACGTCCACATAATTAATATATTTATAACAGTTTTAACTTTGTAAGGAGGTTAAAACAGTTAACTGACATAACATTGGCTACTTGAACAACCGAAATTGCAAAGAACCAGGAAATCAGGCACCATTTCCATAAATACTTGTATTCAGTGAGATCAATGGAATGACAATCTGTTTGGAAGCACCTGCAACATACATTTATATGTTCTAGAGCAATAGCAAGCAACTTAGACATTAACTTATGCAAGCAACAGATATAATGAGGGCTCAAGAAAATGCCCTCACGAATCACTAGGGGGCTGCCTTTCATCACCAACAATTAACCTCAAACATTCCAAAAGAAAAGGAGGGGGTATTTTAATTATGCAACAGTTATTTTAGGTCCCAAGCTAAAATTCAAGTGAGATGTTTAATTAGTGTCAATCTGTTTTCTTTTTTGTTTAGAAAACCATATACCAACAGTCAAAAATTAAAGTGAAGTCGAACTAGCAACCTCTCATTGACAGCAAAGTTTTCGTACCATTAGGCTGTATTATTAGGGCATTCACCACAATTACCCTTTTCAATTCAGACATCTTCTTGCCTCGTTATTCTTCCTTTTTTTCCCACGTCTCAAGTTTTTTAGCTTATACACGTGTTTTGTTTTTTTCATTAGGAATACTACTGCTTGTGCCAATCGCTTTTAAGATTATCTTGATCTCATTCTTCTCGCGTCATTTGTTCCCATCGATAATTCATTGAAGATTGAAAACGAGTTCCAATGAACATGTTGTCTATACCTTTGGCAAAAAAAAAAAAAAAAAAAACAAGGACAAAACAGAAGAAATTGTTGTTCCTACTCCCAATATGCGATGTTTGCTTGGAACACTAAAATATCGATTAATTTGAGAAAGGTCAAAACCGTGGTTTTAGAAGCTCTTCTCTGCAAACCGAGATAAAACTTTTCTTACATATTTATTTTATAAATTGTAAAAACTATTCTCTAAAAAGCTAATCTAAACATACACTAAAAACTCATACATTGCCACTAAAACAAAAAATCTAAACTCTAAACTGAGTTAAAACAAACTACCTTAGTCACTACCAAGGAAAATATCAGCCGATTCTCATTTTCTGGAGCTCGATATAGGCTCAAGTGTACAATTTTTTCCTTTATATTCGCACAAATCCTTATTTTAATCTCTTAAGTTTAAAAGGTATATTTTTTATCCTTCAATTTTAATTACTTTAGACCTGTCTACTTATCAAATTAAATTATTTTAATCATAATTGATTGCGACATCAACTCAAATTTTTTGAACAATTCATATTTATAATTTGTTAATAATAATAATAATAATAGAAAAACTCTCAATTTTTAATTAAATCTTTCATCTGCTCTCCCTTGTCCATCCCGTCGACCACATCTTTCCACACAAGAAACCCTTATCCTACTTCAACGCCTTCTTCACCAAGAATCTTGAGAAAGCCATTGAAGATTGAATTAGGAACATATATACTGCAGAATTCAAGCGAAGAGAGAAAGAGAAGTTGATGGGAAAAAACCTCTACGCCTTCATAAGGACCATAGAAGACCAAATCTAGGTAGACACTTTGGGGCGCGAGCAGTTGTTCCAACCTCCAAATGTTTGAAATCATGAAAGGCATCGTGGAAATCTTGAATAGTTTCTTGAATACCGCAGACTCATTGTCGCTACACCATGCGTTTCATTTGTCTTTTGTCTATCCCTTTAATGCCAATGCTCAGAAATGTGGGTTTCCACCCTTGAAATTTTGCTGCTAAATTGTCAAAAACCTAGTAGCTGGCACATGTCCCTCGCCGCAGCCACCGCTGCCATGTATACTTTTTTTTTTCACTAGATTTTTGTCCTATTGAGTTTTTCCTAATAAGATTTTAATCAGGCACAATATTTATTTATGAACCTCCAAGAGAGAGTATCATAAATATTGTAATGTGTGGATTTTCACAGCCCTATGACCTTTGAGAATTTAATCTATGTCATTACACCCCATAACTCTCAAATTGAAGCGTCCCTTGTATTTATTCCTATAATCTCCAATTATACAATTTTGTTGCATAATTTTATTCTTTAAGTACTTGTAATTCTTTAGGTTAGTCTACAGTGTTGAGATCGTATATACACACACTATTTTATGAGGAAGTGAATGAGAACTCATCCTCATTTTCTCCTCCAACATTCTCTCATCTTCATCTTTTCATCTTAATTTATTGTATTAACCAAGGTATTGAAAACCGGACCAAACACTAAACCAGCTGAGAAACTGGGTTAAGGGTCAGTGAATCAGATTGGAGTCAAACCGGAGCTAAACCGGTGAGGAAGTAAATATTTCAGACTTATTTATATGAAATTCTGTGTAAAATTAATAAAAAAACTCTTTAAATTATTTTTTTAATTTAGAAAATGTTGAACCGGTTCATATGATTCAACCACTAGACCGAACCGGTTGGATTGTTGGTTCTCTAGTTCTCGGGCCAAACCAGCCGGTCCAGTCCAATTTTGCAAACAATGGCATTTACGCTCTGGATGACTGTATTTACATTCTTTGCTCCTTTTTCTTTTTTATCAAAAAATCCCCCACCTATTTGATGCTTTTGGCATTGGTTCTCTGAGACACTGAAATGTCAAGTATCATTACTGAAAGTATACAAACAAAACTTTATGAAATTTGGTTCGTGTGACATACTTTCTTTACTTTTATGTACTAAAAGTATACAAACAAAACTATGTATATAAAATTGTGGTGAATATAAAATATATGAAAGTACATAAAAAGATGTATCAAAATGATGAGCTCACTGCCTACCAACACGAGAAAATTAATCAAATGAAGTTTTTAACAATAGATTGCAAAAGTAATATATACAAACAAAGGATTGATCATCTCCAGTAATTCTATGGCACAGGCTGATGATTCAGTGGTGGGTTTTGCAGTGGAAGAATAGTATGATAAGGATATTGTGACTCAGACTGATCCTCTTGATTCCTTGGCAGTGATTGACTCACAACTTGTGAGTTATGCTAATGATATGGGTTTTGCAATTGAACAACTATAGGATTCTGGGGGTCTACTTGATTTATCGGTGTTGACAACTGATTCAGCTGAAGATCATAATGTGTAGTGAGGCAACTTGATGGGATTGATAAAGAGTTGAAGGAATTTGAGTTCCTAATTGAGTCATCAGCAGTGAGCGATGGTCAAGATGTGGTGGAAGATGACTATGAATTGATGAGTTGGGTTGTTGCATTATCATGCATGAGCTAGGCATCAAGTGAGGACGTGAAGAAAGAAGATCATTCAGATATTCTGGTAGGTAGTTTGCCAAAGTGAAATCATGAATGCTTCTTCTACTATGCACTATTGTCTCTTTTTCTTTTTGGCGAATATAAAACTTTTGAGCATGATTTACCACTTAATTGCATTCCGTGTCACCACTGCATTTTTAGAGATGTTCTTCCAATGTCCCTTGCCATATTTTTACTCTCCTAGCAAGAACAGTCTATTCAAATCAAAATAAAAATTACATCAGCACGTTTAATCATCACATAAACATGTGTGTGTAATGAATGACGACTATAATAATAAATTATAATATAATAGGAAGTGCACTTACGCATGTTCTTCCAAAGTCCAAGAGGAGCCCTTATTATTCTTGGGGGGCTGATTATTAGCGGAAGAGTTTGTGTATTGCGGCGGCGAAGCTTGACCCAATTTAATTTGGAGAATTTGATATCGTTGGAAAACTATCTCCTTAGAGAAGCCGACCACCTCCACGATATTCTCCCATTGATTGGGAAAGTCTTCCGGATAACATAATAGAGCAACTTGAAACCGCTTCTCATCCTCACAAGTCCACTTACTCATGTTATTTTGTCTTCCCTGCACCAATATTAACACGTATGAGTCATCAGATCATATATATATATATATAACAAAATACAACAAAATAACATCATCAAAATAGCATGCACATACATGTGAGTGTGTGTGTGTGTGTACAAGTGTATCTTACAAAGATGAAGAGTGTGTGTCTTATTCTAAGAAAAACCGTTTGAAGAGTAGTATTCATTGTCTTATATTTTGTGCCCAACATCAAATTTAGCTTCCCAATAGTTCTCTCATGTTGATATATTTAATAAAGAATTTATTTGCTACATCTAATAAGCTTACTCTATTTATGAAGTTTTATACTTTTATATCAGTCATATAGTTCATCTCATGTGTTTTTTAAATGAACACATCCTACACATCACAGCCTCAAATCACTATTTCATACTAATATCAACCCTATCATTTTTCTGCGCTTTGATGTTTATTCATTCAATGCCATTACGGATTATATCTTTAATAATACAATTTCTCAAAAGGTTTCTTTTCATACCCATTTTGAAAAGTTAGCTATAAATTAACAAAAATTAGTTAAAATCATAGCATGCATATGTAGGGTGACAACAAAGATAATCATTGAAGAGTATATGAGTATTTTACAAAGATGAAGATCGAGTATATGTATTCACACACTTATATAATTACTTTACCTTATTCTAAGAAAAATCATTTGAATAGTATTACTTTTTGTCTTATATTTTGTGCCCAACATCAAATTTAGCTTCCCAAAGGTTTTTCTCTTATGCTGATATATTTAGTATAGAATTTATTTGCTGTATCTAATAAGTTGTACAACTTACACACCATAATCTCAAATCACTACTATTTTATTCTAATATTAACGTTATCATTTTCTTATACTTTGATATTTATTCATTCAATGCCACTACGAATTATAACCTTAATAATATCACTTCTCAAAAAGTTTCTTTTTAAACCCATCTTAAAAAGTTAGCTATAAATTAACAAAAACTAGTTAAAATCAAAACATACAACACAATAAAGGCATTAAAATTCATATATCTGCCACAAAAATATAATATTCATCCTCGAAAACTATATACTTAGCGTAGATTATAAAACATTTTCAGAAGGTAACGTCAATAGAAAAGAAAACAACTTGCCGCTAGTCTATCGAGGTTGACAACAAAGATAATCAAAGTCTTAAGAACGAAATTTCAAGATTTATATTCTTGAAAATCATTAAAAACATAATTGAAAAGAATCAAACTTACAATTTCCCAACAAGTTGCGGCACAAGGTCGATGTTTCTTGATGACTTTTTTTTTGGGTGTCTAAAGACTATAGTCAGGTGGTAGAGAGAGAAGTCTCGTACTTATATAAGAAGATTGAGCGAATAAGAGAAGAATGATATGTTATTAGTGATGATATAATTCTTAAGGTTATACTCGTATATATGTGGGCTGTGGGGGGTTTTGGGGGGATGTTTTAAAATAAACATATAAAATCTGATCCCTCCTCGCTCCTCGTCCCAAAAATGAGACGGTTAGTCTAATGGGAAAATCCTTAAAAAAAAACCATGGAAATATGTAAATCCCAAATCAATGCACCCAAATTATAAAATTCTGATTTAGTGCTGTGTCAGCACAGACGACATATCTCAATCGGTGAAAAGATGATTTTGCCCTTCAGCTCTCCCTCTCTCCACTTCGGAATAATAACACGAGATTCTTCATTAACAACTCCGGATTTTTAACTAATAACTCCGCTTTCTTCTTTCACATCTTCATATCTCAAAAATATAGTATTGTTAATGTAAAATACAAATGTTGTTAATAAAGAAAGAGGTGTTGTTATTAGCCTTTAAACTTAAATTACGAAGTTGTGAAAAAAAAATGGAGTTATTAATGTAGAATGTAGTGTTGTTAATAATAAAATCAGTGGTATTATTGTGAAAGTATAAAGAAGAAATTGGAGTTGCTAATCCAGAATCCGGAGTTGTTAATTAAAAATCTCGTGTTATTATTTTGAAGTGGAGAGAGGGAGGGCTGATGGGCAAAATCGTTTTTTCACTGACTGAGATCTGTTATCCGTACTGACACAGCACTGAACCGGGATTTTCCAATTTTGGGGTAATGATTTGGGATTTACCTATTTTCATGGTATTTTTTTAGGGATTTTCCCTAGTTTAATTTAACCAATTGAAATTAAAAGAAAAGAAAAGAAAATCACACAAAGTAACTGAGTGACCAATGATGGGACGCCACGTGGCAGGGGGGGGGGATGCGAAGCCAAAAATAAGAGCCAACGTGATGGCGGTGATATGTGCCATTCATTTGGGGACCGATTGTGCCGGTCATCCCCTCCCCGCCGCACACAGCACCGCAAAAATAACTGAAACCTGTTGGGTATCACTCTTCCGTATCTTTGATCTTCCATTTTGTCTTCCTCTATTGTTTGATTTCGTCCTCATTGAGTTTAATTATATTAATTAATAGTACTGATCGCTTCTTGTTTGTTGCGTTTCAGAGCAACAGAGGATTCATACCGTTATTTGATGAATAATTAATAATTAGTATTCTAGGGATTCCAAATCAATGGCGGAATCACCTGCCGAACCTGGCCTTCCTCACCTGGGCCAGATGTTTGGCCTTCTGAGATTCACATCAAGAGTGGTATTAATCTCGCTGTTCGTGATGTCCGCACCAGCGGTCCTTACGTCTCGTCGTCAAGATGTCCAAGCAGGTCTCTTCTTCCTTTTATTTTATTCCTCTGATTTTCTAGCATTGATTCAGTGTATCCTTCTCCGGTTGCTCCATTGCATTCTAGAACGAAGCTGAATAATTAATTGCTCGCTCTTGTTTCTCCCCCGCAATGATGATTCCTTTCTGATATGTGATTGCTTTCAACGTTACGGCCACATTTTGACTTGGACGGCCGTGTGGATCGTTTTCTCTATCCCTGGGTTGTTTCCCCTTTTCTCTGCGTTTTATCAAGGATTGCCGTTTTATGCACTTTTTATGCTCCCATATTCAGGTTTAGTTTAGGTTAATTAAGGAGCTGATTATGAGCCACACTCCAAGGATTTTGTCTATTTCTGATGTTGGTTTGATTATTAATTAAAATTCTATCAGTTGGACTTCCAATCTAAACATAATTTTTATGCAAGATATAATCAAATTACGAATGCCTTTATTTCTTTCCTTCATGCTGCAATCATCTTTATTCAAATTCTATTTACATTTGTATAAATTGTCCGGATTTTTTCTCACTTTTTTAGATTCACGCAAGGTTTTTCCGTCAAGTTCATATCTAAATTACTCATGGAAGCTCCTCCCTTTTTTATTGCAAATAATTGTAGTTGTACATATTGTACATTGAAAAAGTCTTTTGCTAGCAGATATTTTTTTATTATCTTTTCTCTTTGCATTTATTCATCAGCAACGCACTAAGTTTGGTGCAAAATTTTAAGGTCAGTCTATTTATTAGCTTTAGGACAATTAGCAGTGCCTAGTGACCTAAGAAATAATTCGAATGTGATTGTTGTGTCCATTCCTTATTGATGGCAACGTCAGGTATTTTTAATTCCCTTTTTGCACTGAGCAAACTTGAGTTATTAGGATTGTATCTTGTCACTAGATGAGTTATTTTTCTGTTTTACTTCTTATGCCAACATGCTTCAATCATGCATAAATGCTTACAGAGTTGTTTTTCTTTAACTTTGTACAATCATGCATCTTTGCCAGAAACTCAAGACTCGCGTTATTGAGAAGGATGTTAATCCTGAGTGGAATGAAGAACTCACGCTCTCTGTCTTGGAGCCGAAGCTTCCAGTAACATTGGTGAGGTTATTGTCATTCTTTAGTATGAACCTTTCTGAGCAAGTCTTGCTGTTTTCCATCTCCCATATATGATAAAGTACATAGCTTTTCTTTTACTCAAGACTAACTGAAAAATACTGTTCATGTTTTAGTACCTATGCCAATGGTCGTCTAAGAATAAATACAACAACATCATAATCAGACATAAAGGAGGAGGTTTGTGTTAGGCCTTCGATGACCAACGTAAAACTCTCACAAATCTTATGACATGAATCAAAAAAAAATTTGGAATAAGAATAAATATCTCGGGAAAAAAAAAAGTAGTCAGACACCAATTGTCAATCTACACGCACAGACATCCACCTGAATGGTTGAGGAGTAAATAAACACCAATTAGCATTTCATGGATTGCTCTGCTTTGAATATTGAGGCAATAAAACTTTCTCGTTTTTGTTTTGCTTCTGTTTTCCCCCTATATTGCATTTAGTGCTGGTTCCTACACTTAAGGCATGCATTTACGCTCTGGACGTCTGCATTTACGTCTTTTCTCTCTCTTTTTCTCTCAATAAAAAAAATCTTTTTCCCCCTCTATTTGGTGCTTTGGGTATTAGTTCTCTGAGACACTGAAATGTCAAGTACCATTAGTGAATACTTATTTCTTCTTAGTACTTTCATCATTTCATTTAATTTGCTTATTTATTACACTAGTGTATTCTATTTAACATACGAATCAGGTGCCTTAATTTGAATCAAAACAGTGATCTCTCAATATACTCCCTCCAGTCCTTAACACTTGAGTCCATTGACTTTTGTAGAAGAGATTAAAGAAATTAGAAAGTTAGATTAAAATATTTATATTTATCTTTTTCCTACAAACTAATTTGTCTGACTTATAAACTAATATATAATCTAATAATACACAATATATGCTATGATTAAGTAATTTCTTTTGCTTTCTTTATCTCGCTACAAAAAGTCAACTAACTCTTATATTAAAGATCGGATGTAGTATATCATAAATTTATGGTATGACTCTTAGCTCATGTTCTCATGGATCTTCATCGTTTATTCCCAGGCGCATATCTTAGGAATGCATATTTGTTTATCTTGTATTCTATAAGTTATATTGGATTTAATTGTGAATAGTTAAAATAATAAATTCGGTTTCAATGAAGATAATTTTGGTTTGTGTGATATACTTTCCTTACGTATGCTGGATGTGCTAAAAGTATTCAAACAAAACTATATGAAATTGTATTGAATAATAAATATATGAATATACATAAAAAGATGCCTCCAAATGATGAGCTGAGTGCCTCCCAGCATGGGAAAGTTGAACAAAAGAAGTTTTTAACAATAGATGACAGAAGTAATATATCATAATAAATGATTGATCAGCTCCATTAATTCTGTGGCGTAAACTGATGATGATTCACTGGTAGGTTTTGCCATGGAAGAAAAATATCATAAGGATATTGAGACTCAAATTGATCCCCTTGATTCCTTTGCAGTGATTGACTCACAACTTGTGGGTTATGTTGATGATATGGGTTTTGCAATTGAACACCTGAAGGATTCTGTGGGCCTACTGGATTCATTGGTGTTGGTAGATGATTCTGCTGAAGATCAAAATGCGCTGGTGAGGCAGCTTGATGGGATTGATAAAGTGTTGAAGGAATTTGAGTTCTTAATTGAGTCATCGGAATTGAGAGATGGTGATGATTTAGTGGAAGATTACTATGAATTGATGAGTTGGGTTGTTGCATTATCATGCTTGAGCAAGGCACCAAGTGAGGACGTGAAGAAAGAAGATGGTTAAGATATTCTTGGTCGCAATTTGCTAAAGTGAAATCATGGATGCTTCTTCTACTATGCACTCTTGTGTCTTTTTCTTTTTGGCGGTTATAAAACTTTTGAGCATGGCTTGCCACCTGAGTTGCATCCCTTGTCACCACCGCCATTTCAGAGATGTTCTTCCAATGCCCCCTGCCATATTTCTGCTCTCCCAACAAGAACAGTCTGTTTAAATCATAATGAAAATTACATCAGCACATTTAATCAGCACATAATTGTTTGTGTGTAATGAATGATGATTATAGTAGTCAGTTATAGTATAATATGAAGTTTACATACACATGCTCTTCCAAAGTCCAAGAGGAGCCCTTGTTATACTTGGGTGGCTGATTATTGGTGTAAGAGTTTGGGTATTGGGGCGGCGAGACCTGACCCAATTCAATTTGGAGATTTTGATATCGTTGGCAAACCATCTCTTTGGAGAAACCAAACACCTGCGCGATCGTCTCCCACCGATTGGGAAAGTCATTCGGATAACAAAACAGAGCAACTTGAAACCGCTTCTCGTCCTCCCAACTCCACTGATTCATGTTATTTTTGTTCCCAGCACTAAAATTAAATTGTATCAGTAATCGCGATCATATTTTATATACATATATGAGTGTCATACAAAGATGAAGAGTATCTGTATGTATATAATTCATCTTTTTATCTTATTCTAAAAACATCGTTTGATGAGTAGTATTTATTGTCTTATATTTTGTGTCCAACATCAAATTTAGCACCCCAAACCATGTTGATTTATTTAATAAAGAATTTATTTGCTACATCTAAAAATTTTACTATATTTATCAAGCTTTATGCTATTATATTAGTTCCTCTTATGGTTTTTTAAATGAACACAACCTACGTTCTATAGTCCCAAATTACTCTTTCATTCTAATATCAAGCTATCATTTTTCTTGCGTTTTGATGTTGATTCATTCAATGCCACTGCGGATTATACCTTTAATAATACAGCTTCTCAAAGGGTTATCTCTCATGCTGATATATTTAGTATAGAATTTGTTTGCTACATCTAATAAATTGTACAACTTACACACCATAATCTCAAATCACTACTATTTTATTTTAATATTAACGTTATCATTTTCTTGTACTTTGATAATTATTCATTCAATGCAACTACGAATTATAACCTTAATAATATCATTTCTCAAAAAGTTTATTTCCAAACCCATTTTAAAAAGCTAGCTATAAATTAACAAAAACTAGTTAAGATCAACACATACAACATAATAAAGGCATTAAAATTCATGTATCTGCCACAAAAATTTAACGCTCATCCTCGAAAACTATATACTTAGCGTAAATTATAAAACATTTTCAGAAGATAACGTCAATAGTAAAGAAAATAACTCGCCGCTAGTCTATTGACGTTGACAACAAAGATAATCAAAGTCTTAAGAACAAAATTTCAAGATTTATCTTCTTGAAAATCATTAAAAACATAATTGAAAAGAATCAAACTTACAATTTCCTAGCAAGTTGCGGGCACAAGGTCGATGTTTCTTGATGACTTTTTTTTTGGGGTGTCTAAAGACTATAGTCAGGTGGTAGAGAGAGAAGTCTCGTATTTAATTATATAAGAAGATTGAGCGAGTAAGAGAAGAATGATATGTTATTATTGATGATATAATTCTTAAGGTTATACTCGTATATATAGGGGAAGACCGAATGTTTTAAAATAAATATATAAAATCTGATTCCCTCGCGCCTCGTCCCAAAAAATGAGACGGTTAGTTTAATTTAACCAATTGAAATTAAAAGAAAAGAAAAGAAAATCACACAAAGTAAGTGAGGGAGCAATGATGGGACGCCACGTGGCCGGGGGCAAGGGAAGCCAAAAATAAGAGCCAAAGTGATGGCGGTGATATGTGCCATTCATTTGGGGACCGATTGTGCCGGTCATCCCCTCCCCAGAAAGAAGCCCTCCCCGCCGCACACAGCACCGCCAAAATAACTGAAACCTGGTGGGTATCGCTCTTCCGTTTCTTTGATCTTCCATTTTTCTCTTCCTCTATTGTTTTGATTTCTTCCTCATTCAGTTTAATTACATTAATTAATAGTACTGATCGTTTCTTGTTTGTTTCGTTTATGAGCAACAGAGATTTCACACCGTTATTTGATGAATAATTAATAATTAGTATTGTAGAGATTCCAAATCAATGGCGGAATCACCTGCCGAACCTGGCCTTCCTCACTTGGGCCAGATGCTTGGCCTTCTAAGATTCACATCAAGCGTGGTATTAATCTCGCTGTTCGTGATGTCCGCACCAGCGGTCCTTACGTCACGTCGTCAAGATGTCCAAGCAGGTCTCTTCTTCCTTTCTTTCGTTCCTCTGATTTTCTTTGCATTGATTCAGTGTATCCTTCTCCGGTTGCTCCATTGCATTCTAGAACGAAGCTGAATAATTAATTGCTCGCTCTTGTTTCTCCCCCGCAATGATGATTCCTTGCTGATATGTGATTGCTTTCAACGTTACAGCCACATTGACTTGGACGGCGGTGTGGATCGTTTTCTCTATCCCTGGGTTGTTTCCCTTTTTCTCTAGGTTGTATCAAGGATTGCCGTTTTATGCAGTTATTATGCTCTCATATTCTGGTTTAGTTTAGGTTAATTAAGGAGCTGATTATGGGTCACACTCCAAGGATTTTGTCTATTTCTGATGTTGGTTTGATTATTAATTAAAATTCTATCAGTTGAACTTCCAATCTAAAAATAATTTTTATAAAAGATATAATCAAATTACGAATGCCTTTATTTCTGTCCTTCATGCGGCAATCATCTTTTTTCAAATTCTATTTACATTTGTATAAATTCTCCGGATTTTCTCTCGCATTTTTAGATTCACGCAAGGTTTTCCCGTCAAGTTCATATCCAAATTACTCATGGAAGCTCCTCCCTTTTTTATTGCAAATAATAGTAGCTGTACATTGTACATTGAAAAAGTCTTTTGCAAGCAGATATTTTTTTTATTATATTTAACTGTTTTCTTCTTGTATTTATTCATCAGCAACGCATTAAGTTTGGTGTAAAAGTTTAAGGTCAGTCTATTTATTAGCTTACTACAATCAGCAGTGCCTAGTGACCTAAGAAATAATTCCAATGTGATTGTTGTGTCCATTCCTTATTGACGGCAACAACGTCAGGTATTTTTAATTCCCGTTTTGCACTGAGAAAACTTGAGTTATTAGGATTGTATCTTGTCACTAGATGAGTTATTCTTCTGTTTTATTTCTTATGCCAACATGCTTCAATCATGCACAAATGCTTACAGAGTTGTTTTTATTTAACTGTGTACAATCATGCATCTTTTGCTAGAAACTCAAGACTCGCGTTATAGAGAAGGATGTTAATCCTGAGTGGGATGAAGAACTCACGCTCTCTTTCTTGGACCCGATGCTTGCATTAACATTGGTCAGGTTATTGTCTTTCTTTAGCATGAACCTTCCTGAGCAAGTCTTGTTGTTTTCTATCTCCCATATATGATAAAGTACATAGCTTTTCTTTTACTCAAGACTACTGAAAATTACTGTTCATATTTTAGTGTCTATGCCAATGGTTGTCTAAGAATAAATGCAACAACATCATAATCAGACTTAAAGAAGGAGGATTGTGTTAGGCCTTCGATGACCAACATAAGACTCTCACGAATCTTAAGACATGAATCAACAAAAATGTTGAATAAGAATAAATATCTCGGAAAAAAAAAATAGTCAAACACCAATTGTCAATCGACATGCACAGACATCCACCTGAATAGTTGAGTAAATAAACACCAATTAACATTTCATGGATTGCTCTGCTTTGAATATCATCATCAATATAAATATAAATACTCTTCCACCAAGCCGCCTCCCCAACATCGGCTTAGATCTGGCTTCTCTCACAAAAAAATATTGTTCATTAGGATTGGACGTCTGTGACTTAAAGTTCATTACTTTAATGGTTGCTTTGGGCTCCTCAACTCACAATGGCAAGGCCCAGGTATGTGTTATGATTTAGGACTGTGTCTGTACAAAGTTGTTCCAAATTCAAATGTTAAATTGAAAAGCACATGTCCCTCCTTTCCAAGATACTCTCTCCGATCCTATTTATAAACAACTTTTTTCTTTGATTGCTCAAAACAAACTGGTAGTTAAAAGCAATAAGTATGTCAAAAATGCCATGTTTTTTTCCATATATGCTCCTATTTATAAAAAGAGTATAGGAGAGAGAATAGATAAAAAGTATGAGAGATAATGAGTATAAAATATGAGAGATAATGAGCATTTAATAAGGGTAAAATAGGAAAAAGAAGCTTACATTTTCAGACAAAAAATGAAAGTTGCTTATAAAAGGGACCAGTCCTATGAGAGAGAAAGTTACTTATAAATAGGACTAAAGGGAGTATACTATAACTGTGGTGCTATCTGATAAAAAATAAAGTAGTGTTGTCAGATTATTAATGCTTGCACAAAGACCAATGTCATCTGTGTTTTCTCTCCTTTTAAAATTCAAATTTCAATTTTGAAATCTTTTTTAAATCGGTTTTTCTCCCTTTATTTGTATTCGTGTCTCTTTCTTTTTTTCTTCACTCCCTCTTCTCCCACACCTTACAACCATCTCATTTAATTAATTCCCTGGAACCTTCACCCCATTTTTCTTTTGTTCCCACCATTGCCCAGAAGTGGATGAATGACGGGTAGATCTGGCGGTGACGCCAGCGGAGAAGCTACCACAAGGGTGGCGGCGACGGAGTGGACATAGAGATGAGGATGTGATGGTGTCGGTGGAGAGTTTGAGACGGATTCATTTTTCTCTTCAACGTAATCATTTTCCTCTTCCCACCCTTTGTCTCATTATTCTCTCTAGATCTCATTCTTTTCATTTCTCCACCCTGCCTTTCTATCCATCTCTTTGCATTCTTCATTTTCATCTCTTTAATTTCTTGTATTGTCTTTAATGGTTTCAATAAGGTTGTAGAGCTTCTTCGGTGTAATTTTAGTTGTACGTCGATGGGCAAAGATGAGAGACGGTAAGTGGCAAAGTTTTTGTTCTGTGTATTCTTATTTAATTTAAATTTCCCTTTTCCTCCTTTTTTGTTTAATTGTATCATTAAGATGGGATGAAGATGAATCTTCTCTATTGTTTTGTGTTAGTTGGTGGGTGATCAGAGGAGATATCATCAAGACTGGGGTTTTCTAGCAGGACAAGCAAAATAAGGAAGGAAGAAAGATAGAGACACAGATGTTTTTTGCATGGCAACCTTCTGTTTTCTCCCACTAGGTCATCATTATGGGAGAGATGTTTTCAAGTGACCTTCTATTTGCTGATGTTTATTTTCGTTGCTTATGTGATTTTATGTGTTGCTCAAGATGCAAGCTTAAATTGATTTATGCTTTTACCTTACATTCACAAGTTCGGAGGTTCACGGGGAAGAACCAAAGACCTGACATAATTCTTGGTTCCTCTTGATATTTTCTTTTTGATAAACGAACACAATCTTTCAAACGTATAGAAGATGTTTGCATGTCAGAGGTTCATTTGTTGATGTTTTATATGATATTTATAGTTGAGGTGTCTTGCATCTCCTTTCCCCTCTCTGTTTCCTCTTTCTCTCTCTTGAAGCCCATGTCAAGATTCATGAGTCTCAAATTTTTCTATTGAGGTTACAAGCATCTATTTCTGTGAAGCTGTTGTTCTAGCAAATTTGCATAATGGATGCAGCTGATGTCCAAGAGCACATGTAGCTAACTGCTATCAGCAAATCAAAATGGTTGAGGGGTTTAATGGAATGGATGCCTTTAGTAGAGCCTTGGTTTCCTGGAATGCATCTCTCCCATGGAATTGTATATGCAAATTCTGAGGGTATGTCTTGATGTCTTCATTACTGAATCGGTGTTTATGGATATAAATCATTTCATCCTAAAATAATTGAAATTTAATTTGGGATATTTAGAAAATACAGCATGGGATCACAGAAACAAATGGATTTACCTAAAGGCAACATAGGTCTCGGTAAGTATGCAAAAGTGAGAAAAAAAATTGAGAAGCCTACGAAGTTCTGATAGATCACGAGAATGCTTTTAAAATTCAACAAGATCTAATACTCCAAAAGTTGAATTCGTGTTTGTTTGGGATAGTTTATTTTTGACTTATAAGTACTTATAATTCTTGATTTACGGTATACGAGGTAAGTATATGAGAGGAGTACTGATGGCAGGTGGCTCAAGTGGTTCGGCACTTGAGTCCCTTCCACAAAGTCTTGGGTTCGAGATCGGTGGATGGAGTCTCTGCTGTAGGGAGAGCTTTACACCCAAAGGGTCCGACCCGGCTCGAATCCGGAGTAGTCGGTTGCTCGGGTTTACCTGGCCCAAAGAAGGCCTGGACCCAGAAAAAGCGCTGGATACTGGATGCTTTAAGCAAAAAAAAAGTATATGAGAGAAGTTTTATCTCGACCTACGCAATAAGTAATTATTTCTCAAAAATAAGCTATTCCAAACATAACAGAAGCAAGACAGTAAGAGGAAGTTAAACAATCTGACAAAATCTTCTCAGATTCCCATAAAAATAACTGGGAGAATGTTGAAATCTAAAAATTGATGGCCATCATGATGAACCTTGCTCTACCTCCATTATTCAAACAAGGTTACAATTTTTCAGCAGTGACATCTAATGAGCATAATGACAAAATGTGATCCCTGTACATAGCAGAATCCAATGGTGCAGTCTGTTTCATGGTTAAGGTAACATTATGGGGCTCCTTTATGTAAATGAAGCTGAAAAAAATCTGTGGTCATAGCATTTTGAAAGAGCATACCAATAAACAAGTCAATTTTAATTGTGGCCTCTATTGTGTTAAGAAATTTACTGTGCAGGTTTATCCTTGATACATAGAAATGGCCATCTATTCACAAATTTGAAGGATCCTTCAGTTGCAATGGTGCATCCCTTATAAACAAGTTGGCATCATTTCCATACTCTCCAGATTGTTGTATACTCATGTCCTCTAATTGTTGGAATGAAACTAGCTTTGTAACAATAATTGTTTGTCTTCTAGTTGCATAATTCTGGTGTTATGCATGTATAAAGTACAAGTTGCTGGGGGCAATTTTCCTTACAGGAAAATGATTGAGTAAATCCATATGCTATCTTTCTTATTTTGGAGAATATTTAGTTAATGAAGCAATGACATAAGTGTCATGAAAGGTTTAACTCAGTGTAAAAATATTTAAATACTTACCGTATGCATCTAAGCAAGTTAGAGATGGAGCGCACCAGAATTGATTTTCCTCCTCATAGGAGGGTACAAGTATAATGCATATATTCTCAATCTGGGCACACAAGAATTGATTTTCCTCTTTAAATCCAAGCTAAAACTAATAAGTGGGCAGGTTCATATCTTTGATAAAGGTTAGTGCAGCATGATCTTAGGCAAACTTATGGCTTATTGTTTAATGGATTTTTTTTTTTTTTTTTGTGAGGCACTGGGATCCTTCTAATAGAGGTAATCCTATTTAAGGCACAATCGGGTACTAAATGTGGGCTCCTCTCCCAATGGAGATTTGAACATTAATTCACTACGTTGTAAAATACTAGCCCTTTTAAATGGAAGTTGCATATGGATAATTATGCTTGACAGGCCCCTATAATCTTTCATATCCATAATACAATATTACAAAGGGACATAATACAAAAATAAGATAAATCATATGTTTGTTTGAGAAGTGTTAGAGAATGAGAGAGATACTGCCTCAAATAATTTTTTCTTCGCCGCAATTGTTTCAGAAGCGTTAGAAGGAGCGAGACTTGGTAACTAAGTCTGTTTTATCAATATCTGTCTAATAATTTAATTTAATAAATAATATTTAATTAGTCACTTTTCTCAATATAATATGTAAGATATTGTTTCTATGTATCAAGTTATTTTATTATGGCACGTGGTTAAAAGCTTTTAATCATTTCTTTTATTTTTTATCTTACATATTTTTTTTATCAATTTTATAACTCTACTCATCTATTTCTTGTAAACTGAACTCATTAAAATTTTCTCTGACCTTCATTTCCTTTGTGCCAAACCCTAAAGATGCCTATCAATATTTTGCATCGTGTGCCTAAGCAGGCATATTTTATGTCAACAAATCATGAATTTTATTCATACATAATGTACTGGAGAATATACACAAACGCACAAATATTTGTAAGACACTTTGTTGTTTCAAAGGCATTGATCATAATTTCCAACACAATGTAATAATTAATGGCTTATAAGTTTAAAGTTTACACATGATATAAATAACTTTTATTTAAATACATGGAAAAATAACAGAACTCAAATAATAAGCTCTCCGTGTAACACATGGGAAGTACATGTTCGTTGAGACAATAAAACTTTCTCGTTTTCGTTTTGCTTCTGCTTTCCCCCTCTATGGCTATATATGCATTTAGTGCTGGACCCTTCACTTAAGGCATGCATTTACGCTCTGGACGTCTGCATTTACGTTCTTTTCTCTCTTTTTCTTTTAATAAAAAAATCTCTTTCCCCCTCTATGGTGCTTTTGGTATTAGTTCTCCAAGACACGGAAATGTCAAGTATCATTAGTGAATACTCATTTCTTCTTATTAATTTCATCATTTCATTTGCTTATTTATTATACTAGTATATTCTATTTAACATATGAATCAGGTGCCTTAATTTAAATCAAAACGGTGATCTCTCGATATACTCCCTCCAATCCTTAATACAATAATCCATTGACTTTTATTAAAGAGATTAAAAACGTTAAAAAGTTAGATTAAAATATTTATATTTATCTTTTTTCTATAAATTAATTTGTCTAACTTATAAATTGATATATAATCTAATAATACACAATATATGCTATGATTAAGTAATTTCTTTTACTTTCTTAATCTCTCCAAAAAAATCAATTAGCTCTTACATTAAGGACCGAATGTAATATATCATATACTTACGGTATGACTCATAATTCATGTTCTCAGGGATCTTCAATGTTTATTCGCTGGCACGCGCATATCTTAGGAATGCATATTTGTTTATCTTGTATTTCTACAAGTTATACTAGATTGAATTGTAAATTGTTAAAATAATAAATTTGGTTTCAATGAAGATAATTTTGGTTTGTGTGATATACTTTCTTTACTTATGCTGGATGTGCTAAAAGTATTCAAACAAAACTATATGAAATTGTATTGAATAATAAATATATGAAAATACATAAAAAAGATGTCACAAAATGATGAGCTGAGTGCCTCCCAACATGGGAAATTTGACCAAAAGAAGTTTTTAACAATAGATTACAGAAGTATATATAATAATAAAGGATTGATCAGCTCCATTAATTCTGTGGTGTAAACTCATGATGATTCACTGGTAGGTTTTGCCATGGAAGAATAATATGATAAGGATATTGAGACTCAAATTGATCCCCTTGATTCCTTTGCAGTGATTGACTCACAACTTGTGAGTTATGTTGATGATATGGGTTTTGCAATTGAACACCTGAAGGATTCTGTGGGCCTACTAGATTCATTGGTGTTGGTAGATGATTCTGCTGAATATCATAATGCCCTGGCACTACAAAAAAAACGTGATTTAGTAGCGGTTAAAAATAGGTATTCGTAGCGGTTCTAACCGCTACAAACTATGTTAGTAGCGGTTAGAAAAACCGCTACTAAATCGTACGTTGCAAGCGGTTTTGTAGCGGTTCTATAAAACCGCTACTCAATCAAAAATAACCGCTACAAACTTTGTAGCGATTAATAGTAACCGCTACAAAATCAAGAGATATTTGTAGCGGTTATATAACCGCTACAAATATAAAAAATTTTATTTACAGCTTTAAAAAGAATTTTTTTTTTGTAGCGGTTAAAAAACCGCTATAAATATATAAAAATGAAAATTTGTTAAAAATGACTTTTTTTATTTGTAGCGGTTTAGAAACCGCTACCAAATTTGAATTTCATGAAATTAGTAGCGGTTCTTAGAACCGCTACTAATTTCATCAAATTCAAATTTACCGCCAAAAAATTTTAATTTACCTTTAAAAAAGGCGCGTTATTTAGTAGCGGTTTAATAACCGCTACAAATATTTAAATTTTTTTTTAAATTTATACATTGATTTTTTTCTTTTTTTTCAATATTATATTAAATAGTTTAATTTGTTATTATTTTATCTATTTCAATTAGTTTATTATTTAATAGTTTAACTTATTAATAAATTAAAAAGAAAAAATGTAATTGAATATAATTAGTATAAAATTATATTAATAATATTATTAACGATAGTTAGGTAATAAGGAATTATTATGTTTTATAATATAATGTAATTGTATATGAAAAATAGATGAAAATGAGATAGAGTTAAGATATATCTAGAAAAAAAGATGTTTAGAATAAATTTTATAGAAATGAAAGAAGTATTCTAAAAGAAATTGAAAATCTTGTTACCATATTTGATCGTATTATTCAGCTCCTCTATTCATACGAAAGAAGTTGTAAATGAGAGGAAATGAAAGAAGGGTAAGGTGAAAAGAAATTGGGGAGTGTTTGAAATGAGTTGTGATAAGGGTATTTATAGGGATTTACGTATTATTTGTAGCGGTTAATGTAGCGGTTACTAATTAGTAGCGGTTATTTATATTTTGTAGCGGTTTAATTAGTTGTAGCGGTTAATGTAGCGGTTAATGTAGCGGTTATTATTTAGTAGCGGTTATTTATTTTTTTGTAGCGGTTTAATAACCGCTACAAATATTATATTAATTTTTTTTTTAAATTTTTTTTTACATTTTATTTTAACACAAATTTTTTTCATTTTTTGTAAAGAAAAATTTGTTACACTTGAATTCTACAAATATTATTTTAATTTTTTTTACATTTTATTTTAACACAAATTTTTTGCATTTTTTTTAAAGACAAATTTTTTAGAATTGAATTTGATCACTCATCGTCGCCATCCCTACAGAAATTTTGTAGAAAAATTATTGTTATTGATGTATTATTAAATTTAAAAAATTTAATTGAAATGACGTGGACTTAAAAAAACTCACCGCAGTAGAGGTAAATTGTCATCGCCTTCAGGGAAGTAGTTTTCAAAATCAGCTGGCTGAAATGGCTCACTCTCGTAGGCGATGTTATCGCCTTCACCCATGTCGTAAAGGTCTCTTGGCTTTAAATGAACGACCATGTGCCAATCCCTATGCCGCTCGTCCTCGACATAATAAACCTGATGTGCCTCTGAAGCTAGAATATACGGCTCATCATCTTGAGAAATACCAGTATGAATCGGGCGTGAGAAATTGACTGATGTGATCCCTAGGTCGTCAGTTGTCAGTCCCCGAGAAGTCGTGGTATTTGCCCACAAACACTTGAACAGCGTCACGGTGAAACGGCCTTGATAATTAAGCTCGACCACATCAAGAAGCTTGCCATAGTAAGGGACGCCTCCGAACTGCATGTTGGCGTCACTGCTGCTCGCATAACTCCTTGTCCCAAATGTGCCATAAACACCCGAATTCTGTGTTTGCAATCCCTGATCCCGTGAAACCGTGCAAAACTTAAAACCATTGACATTGTATGCTGTAAACCGTTTTGCATGATCAAGAGGGCTGATTGCGAGAGCTCTGAAATCCGGTGAGTGTGGGTTGTGGTCATTTAGTATTCTGCGAGCAAACCAGCCAGGGAATTCTCTGTGGACCCTCCTATCAACTTCCGAGGATGTCTGTGTACGGATCCTGAGCTGACGCTTGACATGACTTCTGAATTCCCTGCAATTAATAATGGAAAGGCGTTAGTGAAATGAAAGTGAGAAATGTTACGAAAGATATAGATCGAATAACATATATACATGTGAGTGTACAATTCTTACCGTATGAAAGGCTCAACTTGAGTGCAATTAATCAAGACATGTCTATGTGCTTGGAACTTCTCAGTTGCCGTTAGTTTGAAGTTCTCAGTTGCTCCAACTGGTTTACCAACACGAGGGATAAATTCTCCTGATGTCGGCGCAGGTTCAGGACAGTCGTCAACACGAGGCGGGCGGTTGAAAGCCGTCTCAAGATCATCAAAGTACCTTGAGCAAAAATATAGCACCCCATCCCCTATATAGCCTTCAGCTATACAACCTTCTGGCCACGCCTTATTCCTCACGTAAGATTTTAATTTCCCAAGGAACCTACGAAGTACATAAGAGAAAATTGATATAAAATGATGAAAAGGACGACGAGCAAACATTAAATACGGATAATAAATGAAAGCACATATTTAAAATGAGTACCTCTCAATCGGATACATCCAACGATATTGTACTGGTCCAGCGAGCTTTGTTTCATGAACGAGGTGGACCGTGAGGTGAACCATCACAGTAAAAAAGGACGGAGGAAAGATCATCTCCAAGTGACAAAGCGTAAGAATGATTTTCGACTGCAGCTGATCGAGCTCCTCAACGATCAAAACCTTAGAACACAACTTCCGAAAGAAAGAACAAAGTTCCACCAAAACGATGGAAACATCGGGAGGAAGTGTATTCTTTATAGCCAGAGGGAGTAACTGCTGCATAAGAACATGTGAGTCGTGACTCTTCAGGCCAGCAACCTTTCGAGCCTGCAAGTCGACACATCGAGAAATGTTGCTTGAATACCCATCAGGAACTTTTAATTTCTTCAACGTCGCGAGGAACACATCCTTGTTCGGTTTTGTGAGGGTAAACTTTGCCGGTGTAAATCTGTCATTCTCATCTGGCCAAGCGTCTTCACGAACTCCCATGTCGCGTAAATCTTTCCTAGCTTGAAGGTGATCTTTTGTCTTGCCGGGTTCGTTAAGCAGCGTATACAGCACATTGTCGCAAACATTCTTTTCAATGTGCATTACATCAAGACTGTGGCGAAGTAAATTAGATCTCCAATACGGAAGCGTGAAGAAGATACTTATCTTCTTCCACTGCTGAGGCGCCGAAGTCCTACGCGTATTTTGGCGAGTTTGTGCTGAACCGTCGCTTTTTCCAAACTCGAAGTCAACATGCTCAAGCTGCTGTAAGATATCTGTACCGGACAAAGTCTGAGGTGGTCCTCTTTTCTCTGGTTTCCCATTGAAGCGATTCCGTTGCAATCTGAACTTATGCGTTCCATCGAGAAACCTCCGATGCCCCATAAAGCACCACTTTCGGCTGTGGGGAAGGCGCACTGCGTCAGAGTCGAAATTGCAAGCCGGACACGCCGACCCAGTGTGCACGTTCCAACCAGATAATGTGCCAAGGCTAGGAAAGTCACTGATCGTCCACATCAAGGCTGCACGCATGTTGAACAAAGTCTTGCTGTGAGCGTCGTACGTCTCCAAGCCGACATTCCACAGGTCAAGCAATTCCGCAATAAGCGGTTGGAGATACACATCGATGTCATTGCCCGGTGCCTTTTTGCCTGGAATGATCATAGACATAATAAAAGAGCTTTGTTTCATACACATCCAGGGGGGTAAGTTGTAGGGAACTAAGACTACCGGCCAAATGCTGTAACTTGTGCTAAGATTCCCGAAAGGATTGAAACCGTCGGTCGCCAACGCAAGCCGGACATTTCTGGGGTCAGTCGCAAAATCTGGAAAGTCGTTGTCAAACGTTTTCCAAGCAGCTGCATCCCGCGGATGTCTTAATTTACCGTCTTCGTTTTTATCAACGGCATGCCACCTCATGTGCTCAGCAGTTTTAGACGACATAAATAATCTTTGTAGACGAGGTTTCAAAGGGAAGTACCTGAGAATCTTTGCAGGTTTCTTCTTCTGCTTTTTCCCCTTCCGAATTGTCTTGTACCTCGATGTGTGACATCTCTTGCACGTCTCCCTGCTGGAATCGTCTCCCCAATACAGCATACAATCATTTGGGCACGCATCAATCTTTTGATAATTCAACCCCAACCTGTTGATGATCTTCTTGGCCTCGTAGAAGGTTGTGGGAATCTCGGCGTCGGGGAATGCATCTTGTAATAAGTCGAGCAACATGGACATTCCCTTATCCGTGATCCCACACAAGCACTTGATATGATACAGTTTGATCAAGAAAGATAATTTAGAATATTTGCGACAACCTTGATATAAAGGACGATCTGCCTCATCCATCAAGCTGAAAAAATCCCGAGCTGCTTCATTCCCCATAAAAGCCGGCTCAGAGCCGTGCACTTCTTCGTTGAAGTTGTCGCCTTGAAATCCAAACGCATCACGCACAGCATCATTCACAGGATCATCTTCATCTACTTGAACGCCTACTTGAGAACTTCGAGGAAGAGCCTCGTCATATCTAACGCCGGCCTTCTCACCATGAACTGCCCAGAACGTATAGTCCTCAGGGAAAGGCTTCACAAGCAAATGTTCCATCACAACATTTCGTGCATGCCACTTCTTGAACTTGCATTTCTGACACGGACAGACGATCTTGCCGTTACAGCTGGCGTGAGTGAATGCGAAATCTAAGAAACTGTTTAATCCGTACAAATATTCAGGAGAATTGCGCGGCAACCTTATCCATGATTTATCCATAGCTACAAGTGAGAGAGAAGAAAGTATATAGAAGAAGATGAGTGAGAAGATAATGACGAATGCGTAGAACCTTATATTCTGAAAATCCAACGTTTATAATTTTGTAGCGGTTATTAAACCGCTACAACAACCGCTACAGAAATTCCAACGTTTATAATTTAGTAGCGGTTATATATATATAAAACCGCTACTAATATTCAAGCAGTTAATTGGAGGGAAATTTAAAATGTACTTGTTGGGTATTAGTAGCGGTTTTATATCTATAACCGCTACTAATGTTCAACGTATTAGTAGCGGTTACATATATAAAACCGCTACTAATATTAAAGCCGTTGAACATTAAATATAAAAATAATTTTCTAATTTGTAGCGGTTTTACATAAGATAACCGCTACAAATGTGCACAAAGGCGGCAAATTTCAAAATTCAAATGATTTGAGTCTTTGTAGCGGTTATTAGTGTCTAACCGCTACAAACTTATATATTTGTAGCGGTTTCTGAAGGGAAACCGCTACAAATATATAAGTAAATTTGTAGCGGTTATGAGTTCAAAACCGCTACAAATATACATTTATAAATTATTTAGAAATGTATATATAATTTATTTTTTTAAAAAATATATTTAAAAAAATAAATTATATATATATTTAATTTATAAATTATTTAAAAAATTATTATATATTTGTAGCGGATATGTACTAATAACCGCTACAAATGTATATATTTGTAGCGGTTTTAGGTTAAAACCGCTACAAATCTATACATTTGTAGCGGTTTTAGGTTAAAACCGCTACAAATATATATATAATTTTTTTTTTAAAATTTAGATTTAAATCATTTATAAATTATTTCAATGCGATATAATAATATAAATATAATTATATAAAACACAATAAGAAAATTCTGAAATAAAATCTCATAAATATTTACAAATGTTTAAAAGAAAAGAAAAAGTCCTAAACTAAGGAGCTGGGGGCTGATCCTCTGGTGCTCCCTCAGGTGGGGCTCCCTCAGATGCCGCTGGATCGGGCCGCTGCGCAGACTGAACCGCACCATCCTCATCAGCAGGAGGAGGAGCTGTAGGAGGAGGAGTAGTGGTCGGGACGACGTAGTGAGGGACAGGGGGGACCGCTGGATGCTGCTGTTCCGGGAACAGCCGACCCCATGCTTCCTCGAGCATAGTGTTTGCGATCTCACGCCACTGCGTCTGCTGCGCGAATATAGCGTCTGCGTGGATCTGCAGCTGCTGCTGCTGCTGCACCTGCATATGCTGCATCTGCTGCGCCATCTACTGCTGCAAATCTGACCGCAGCTGGTCAATCGACTCGTCCCTCCGACGTCTGACCCCTCTAGAGCTGCCAGCCTCAGAGGCGGCGCTCCTGCCGTAGATCATGCTGGGTCTGGCGCCTATCCCCATCCCCCGCACTCGTCCGGGGTGCTCAGGCTGAGCCAGACCCGCCTTCAGAGGAGCCGTCGGGTCCACTGACCCCTGTGACTCCTCAGGCTGGGTCTGTCGCAGCTCAGCCTGCGACTGCTGCATCCGCTCCTGCCATTTTATGAAACAATTAATAATTACCATTTTTCATTATTAACTTGGTTTTATAAAAAATATAATAATAAATTAACTTACAATCGCCGCCTCTGCCTGCTGAGAGGTCGCAGTCCCGTCACGGTGTCTGTGTGTGATGGCGTACAGCTCCGCATAGTCCGTCTGACGGTTCTCCTGCTGTGCTTTCGTCTCCTGAAACAATTACAAAACAATTAGTATTAATTATGAAATTATGAGCTAAAAGTAAGTGAAGCACTTGAAAAGTTACCAGCTCGCTGTAGGTCACAGCAAAGGTCTTCGATCCTGCTGTGTGGTGGATCGTCTGCTGCGCCCGGATCGCGGCGTTCCTCCGAGCAAGCTCCTGGAAAAAAAAATTAAATGTATTATAATTTAAAATTAAATACAAAATAAATTGATATTATAATTTAATATTTAACAATTACAAAATTATATATCAAAAATCTAATAAATACATTACCTGTGCCTCAGGGCTCCTCCTGAACTGGACAAAACGCGCCCAGTCGTTCGGCGGCACGCCGTCCGGGACGCTCTCCTGCAGCTGCTCCAGAGGCATCGTCCCGTCCCGATCCACGCTGTGGAAGAGACGGTTCCTCCTGTTCCTCCAGGCGTCGCCCATCTTCACGAGGGCGTACCTCTTCCGGTTGGCCCGGACGGCAAACCGCAGCTGAAAAAAATACATTTAAATATCAATAATTATAAAAACCATAATTTAAAAAAAATAATTAAATAGAATTAATTAAAAAAATATTAATTAAATAGTTTTAATTACCTGAATCGCCTCCTCCCAAGCCTGGTCCTTCGGCCCCTTCGGAATGTGCCTCCACGTCGGGAAGTGAAGGGGGAACCGCATCCAATTCGATCCCAGGTCGCTCAGGAAGCGGTTGAGCAGGTGACCCCCATTGTGGATCGACTGGTCAGTGCCCTCGTTCCACGGCACTACAACTCGCAGGGACCGGTCCATGCTGTTCAGACCGGTCACATCCAGCCTCCTCGTCGACACGTTCCCCTGCTCATCTGCACAGTTGACCGCACGTTAGATAAATTATAATTCAAAGTTAAAAAGTTAAAAAATTAAAAAATTAAATAATTTACCTTCGACCTGCACCTCAAACCCAGTGGACCGCGAAGACGACCCTCGTGGGTTGTTCTGCTCCCAAGCCTCTTCCTCATCGAGGAACTGCTCCATCTCCCTGAACCCACTAATCGGGATCTCGAACTCCTCCTCGTTGAGGAAGTCCTCAACGCTAATCTCTGGCACGTCCAACTCAGGCACCTCAGCTGAGGTCGTCGCCTGTGGGATCGTCTGCGGTTCCTGTGGCGGGATGGGCTGAGATGCCTCGGTAGCCCTGCCTGCGCGCTGCCCCCTCCCTTTGCCCGGGGCCCGGCTGCTGCCGCCCCGTAAATTCGGTCTGGGGACCTCAGGGGCCTTCCCCTTCCCCTTATCTTGTCCTGAAGCCATATCAACTGTACAAATTTAAAAAAAAATTAGTCACATTATTATGCAAAAATATAATAAAAATAAAAATATAAATAAAATACGTGTTATATACGTACCTCAAGTGTAAATACTGCGGAATACTGACTAAAAACTCCTATAGAGACGTCTGAACGCTCAAATCTCGAAGAAATCACTCAGAGAAACCTCAGGAAACAAAATGAGCAAAATGAGAAATGGAGGAGGCGAGGGGTTTAAATAGGCCACATATTAGTAGCGGTTATTTAAAATAACCGCTACAAATAATTAAATTTGTAGCGGTTCTACAATAACCACTACAAATCTTCACAACGTTTGAAATTCTGTAGCGGTTATTGCCCAGAACCGCTACAAATTTGGAGTCTCTTGAAATTCTGTAGCGGTTTTCAGTAAAAACCGCTACAAAATTCTGACCTTTGGTATTTTGTAGCGGTTTATGTGCATTAACCGCTACAAAATAACCGCTACAAGTTTTGGCGGGAATTTCGCGCCAGATTTGTAGCGGTTTTTTGTAGGAAACCGCTACAAATATTCTTGCTGCTACAAATTTGTAGCGGTTTAGGTAAAAACCGCTACAAATACTATAATTTGTAGCAGTTATATTAAACCGCTACAAGTGCACCGCTACGAAATACCTTTTTTTTTGTAGTGTGGTGAGGCGGCTTGATGGGATTGATAGAGTGTTGAAGGAATTTGAGTTCTTAATTGAGTCATTGGCATTGAGTGATGGTGATGATTTAGTGGAAGATTACTATGAATTGATGAGTTGGGTTGTTGCATTATCATGGTTGTTGAGAGAGGCACCAAGTGAGGACGTGAAGAAAGAAGATGGTTAAGATATTCTTGGTCGCAATTTGCTAAAGTGAAATCATGGATGCTTCTTTTACTATGCACTCTTGTGTCTTTTTCTTTTTGGCGGTTATAAAACTTTTGAGCATGGCTTGCCACCTGAGTTGCATCCCTTGTCACCACCGCCTTTTCAGAGATGTTCGTCCAATGCCCCCTACCATATTTCTGCTCTCCCAGCAAGAACAGCCTGTTCAAATCATAATGAAAATTACATTAGCACATTTAATCATCACATAATTGTTTGTGTGTGTAACGAATGATGATTATAATAATCAATTATAGTATAATGTTAAGTTTACATACACATGCTCTTCCAAAGTCCAAGAGGAGCCCTTGTTATACTTGGGTGGCTGATTATTGGTGTAAGAGTTTGGGTATTGGGGCTGCAAGACCCGACCCAAATCAATTTGGAGATTTTGATATCTCTGACAAACCATCTCTTTGGAGAAACCAAACTCGTCCGTGATCTTCTCCCACCGATTGGGAAAGTCATTCGGATAACACAACAGAGCAACTTGAAACCGCTTCTCATCCTCGCAACTCCACTGATTCATGTTATTTTTGTTCCCAGCACTAATATTAACTTGTATCAGTCATGGCGATCATATTTTATATACATATATATGAGTGTCATACAAAGACGAAGAGTATCTGTATATATATAATTCATCTTTTTATCTTATTATGAAAAAATCGTTTGATGATGAGTAGTATTTATTGTCTTATATTTTGTGTCCAACATCATATTTAGCATCCCAAACCATGTTGATCTATTTAATAAAGAATTTATTTGCTACATCTAATAAATTTACTATATTGATCATGCTTTATGCTTTTATATCAGTTGATCTAGTTCATGTTATGGTTTTTCAAATGAACGCAGCCTACGTGCCATAGTCTCAAATTACTATTTCATTCTAATATCAAGCTATCAGTTTTTTTGCTCTTTGATGTTGATTCATTCAATGCCACTACGGATTATACTCTTAATAATACACTCTCAAAGGGTTATCTCTTATGCTGATATATTTAGTATAGAATTTATTTGCTATATCTAATAAGTTGTACAACTTACACACCATAATCTCAAATCACTACTATTTTATTCTAATATTAACGTTATCATTTTCTTATACTTTGATATTTATTCATTCAATGCCACTACGAATTATAACCTTAATAATATCACTTCTCAAAAAGTTTCTTTCCAAACCCATCTTAAAAAGTTAGCTATAAATTAACAAAAACTAGTTAAAATCAAAACATACAACAAAATAAAGGCATTAAAATTCATATATCTGCCACAAAAATATAATATTCATCCTCGAAAACTATATACTTAGCGTAGATTATAAAACATTTTCAGAAGGTAACGTCAACAGAAAAGAAAACAACTCGCCGCTATAGTCTATCGATTGACAACAAAGATAATCAAAGGCTTTAGAACGAAATTTCAAGATTTATATTCTTGAAAGTCATTAAAAACATAATTGAAAAGAATCAAACTTACAATTTCCTAGCAAGTTGCGGCACAAGGTCGATGTTTCTTGATGACTTTTTTTTTGGGTGTCTAAAGACTATAGTCAGGTGGGAGAGAGAGAAGTCTCGTACTTATACGAGAAGATTGAGTGAGTAAGAGAAGAAAGATATGTTATTAGTGATGATATAATAATTAAGGTTATACTCGCATATATAGAGGGAAACCGATTGTTTTAAAATAAATATACAAAATATGATTCCCTCGCGCCTCGTCCCAAAAAATGAGACGGTTAGTTTAGCTCTTTTTTTTTTTTTTTTTTGACCAAGACGGTTAGTTTCGTTTAACCAATTGAAATTAAAAGAAAAGAAAAGAAAATCACACAAAGTAACTGAGTGACCAATGATGGGACGCCACGTGGCCCGGGGGGGGGGAGATGCGAAGCCAAAAATAAGAGCCAACGTGATGGCGGTGATATGTGCCATTCATTTGGGGACCGATTGTGCCGGTCATCCCCTCCCCAGAAAGAAGCCCTCCCCGCCGCGCACAGCACCGCCAAAATAACTGAAACCTGGTGGGTATCACTCTTCCGTTTCTTTGATCTTCCATTTTGTCTTCCTCTATTGTTTGATTTCGTCCTCATTGAGTTTAATTATATTCATTAATAGTACTGATCGCTTCTTGTTTGTTTCGTTTCAGAGCAACAGAGATTTCACATCGTTATTTGATGAATAATTAATAATTAGTATTCTAGGGATTCCAAAGCAATGGCGGAATCACCTGCCGAATCTGGCCTTCCTCACCTGGGCCAGATGTTTGGCCTTCTGAGATTCACATCATGAGTGGTATTAATCTCGCTGTTCGTGATGTCCGCACCAGCGGTCCTTACGTCTCGTCGTCAAGCTGTCCAAGCAGGTCTCTTCTTCCTTTTATTTTATTCCTCTGATTTTCTTGCATTGATTCAGTGTATCCTTCTCCGGTTGCTCCATTGCATTCTAGAACGAAGCTGAATAATTAATTGCTCGCTCTTGTTTCTCCCCCGCAATGATGATTCCTTGCTGATATGTGATTGCTTTCAACGTTACGGCCACATTGACTTGGACGGCCGTGTGGATCGTTTTCTCTATCCCTGGGTTGTTTCCCCTTTTCTCTGCGTTTTATCAAGGATTGCCGTTTTATGCAGTTATTATGCTCTCGTATTCAGGTTTAGTTTAGGTTAATTAAGGAGCTGATTATGGGTCACACTCCAAGGATTTTGTCTATTTCTGATGTTGGTTTGATTATTAATTAAAATTCTATCAGTTGGACTTCCAATCTAAACATAATTTTTATACAAGATATAATCAAATTACCAAATGCCTTTATTTCTGTCCTTCATGCTGCAATCATCTTTATTCAAATTCTATTTACATATGTATAAATTGCCCGGATTTTTTCTCGCATTTTTTAGATTCACGTAAGGTTTTTCCGTCAAGTTCATATCTAAATTACTCATGGAAGCTCCTCCCTTTTTTATTGCAAATAATTGTAGTTGTACAGTGTACATTGAAAAAGTCTTTTACGAGCAGATATTTTTTTATTATAATTAACTCTTTTCTGTTTGTATTTATTCACCAGCAACGCATTAAGTTTGGTGTAAAATTTTAAGGTCAGTCTATTTATTAGCTTTAGGACAATTAGCAGTGCCTAGTGACCTAAGAAATAATTCGAAGGTGATTGTTGTGTCCATTTCTTATTGATGGCAACATCAGATATTTTTAATTCCCTTTTTGCACTGAGCAACCTTGAGTTGTTAGGATTGTATCTTGTCATTAGATGAGTTATTTTTTTGTTTTACTTCTTATGCCAACATGCTTCAATCATGCATAAATGCTTCCAGAGTTGTTTTTCTTTAACTGTGTACAATCATGCATCTTTTGCCAGAAACTCAGGACTCGCGTTATTGAGAAGGATATTAATCCTGAGTGGGATGAAGAACTCACTCTCTCTTTCTTGGACCCGATGCTTCCATTAACATTGGTCAGGTTATTGTCTTTCTTTAGCATGAACCTTCCTGAGCAAGTCTTGTTGTTTTCTATCTCCCATATATGATAAAGTACATAGCTTTTCTTTTACTCAAGACTACTGAAAATTACTGTTCATATTTTAGTATCTATGCCAATTGTTGTCTAAGAATAAATACAACAACATCATAATCAGACGTAAAGGAGGAGAATTGTATTAGGCCTTCGATGACCAACATAAGACTCTCACGAATCTTATGACATGAATCAACCAAAATTTGGAATAAGAATAAATATCTCGGGAAAGAAAAAAAGAATAGTCAAACATCAATTGTCAATCGACATGCACAGACATCCACCTGAATAGTTGAGTGAATAAACACCAATTAACATTTCATGGATTGCTCTGCTTTGAATATCATCGTCAATATAAATATAAATACTCTTCCACCAAGACGCCTGCCCAACCAACATCAGCCTAGATCTGACTTCTGTCACCAAAAAAAATACTGTTCATAAGGATTGGACAGCTGTGACTTAAAGTTCATTACTTTAATGGTTGCTTTGGGCTCCTCAACTCACAATGGCAAGGCCCAGGTATGTGTTATGATTTACGACTGTGTCTGTACAAAGTTGTTCCAAATTCAAATGTTAAATTGAAAAGCACATGTCCCTCCTTTCCAAGATACTCCCTCCGGTCTTATTTATAAGTAACTTTTTTCTTTGATTGCTCAAAACGAACTGATAGTTAAAAGCAATAAGTGTGTCAAAAATGCCATGTTTTTTCCATATATGCCCCTATTTATAAAAAGAGCATAGGAGAGAGAATAGATAAAAAGTATGAGAGATAATGAGTATAAAATATGAGAGATAATGAGCATTTAATAAGGGTAAAATAGGAAAAACAAGCTTACATTTTCAGACAAAAAATGAAAGTTGCTTATAAAAGAGACCAGTCCTATGAGAGAAAAAGTTATTTATGAATAGGATTAAAGGGGGTATATTGTAACTGTGGTGTTGTCTGATAAAAAATAAAGTAGCTTTGTCTGATTATTAATGCTTGCACAAAGACCAATGTCATATGTGGTTTCTCTCCTTTTAAAATTCAAATTTCAATTTTGAAATCTTTTTTAAATCGGGTTTTCTCCCTTTATTTGTATACGTGTCTCTTTTTTTTTTCTTCACTCCCTCTTCTCCCACACCTTACAACCATCTCATTTAATTAATTCCCTGGACCCTTCGCCCCATTTTTCTTTTATTCCCATCATTGCCCAGAAGTGGATGAATGACGGGCAGATCTGGCGGTGACGCCAGCAGAGAAGCTACCACAAGGGTACCGGCGATGGAGTGGACGCAGAGATGAGGATGTGATGGTGTCGGTGGAGAGTTTGAGACGGATTCATTTTTCTCTTGAACGTAATCATTTTCCCCTTCCCACCCTTTGTCTCATTATTCTCTCTATATCTCATTCTTTTCATTTCTCCACCCTGCCTCTCTATCCATCTATTTGCATTCTTCATTTTCATCTCTTTAATTTCTTGTATTGTCTTTAATGGTTTCAATAAGGTCTTAGAGCTTCTTCGGTGTAATTTTAGTTGTACGTCGATGGGCAAAGATGAGAAAAGGTAAGTGGCAAAGTTTTTGTTCTGTGTCTTCTTATTTAATTTAGATATCCCTTTTCCTCCTTTTTTGTTTAATTGTATCATTAAGCTAGGATGAAGATGAATCTTCTCTATTTTTTTGTGTTAGTTGGTGGGTGATCAGAGGAGATATCATCAAGACTGGGGTTTTTTTAGCAGGACAAGCAAAATAAGGTAGGAAGGAAGATAGACACACAGATGTTTTCTGCAAGGCAACCTTCTGTTTTCTCCCACTAGGTCATCATTATGGGAGAGATGTTAGGTCGGAGGTTCACGGGGAAGAACCAAAGACCTGACATAATTCTTGGTTCCTCTTGGTATTTTCTTTTTGATAAACGAACACAATCTTTCAAACATATAGAAGATGTTTGCATGTCAGAGGTTCATTTGTTGATGTTTTATATGATATCTATAGTTGGGGTGTCTTCCATCTCCTTTCCCCTCTCTGTTTCCTCTTTCTCTCTCTTGAAGCCCATGTCAAGATTCATGAGTCTCAAACTTTTCTATTGAGGTTACAAGCATCTATTTCTATGAAGTTGTTGTTCTAGCAAATTTGCATAATGGATGCAGCTGATGTCCAAGAGCACATGTAGCTAACTGCTATCAACAAATCAAAATGGTTGAGGGGTTTAATGGAATGGATGCCTTTAGTAGAGCCTTGGTTTCCTGGAATGCATCTCTCCCATGGAATTGTATACGCAAATTCTGAGGGTATGTCTTGATGTCTTCATTACTGAACCGGTGTTTATAGATATAAATCATTTCATCCTAAAATAATTGACATTTAATTTGGGATATTTAGAAAATACAGCGTGGGATCACAGAAACAAATGGATTTACCTAAAGGCAACATAGGTCCCGGTAAGTATGCAAAAGTGAGAAAAAAAATTGGAAGCCTACGAAGTTCTGATAGATCACGAGAATGCTTTTAAAATTCAACAAGATCTAATACTCCAAAAGTTGAATTCGTGCTCATTTGGGATAGTTTATTTTTGACTTATAAGTACTTATAATTCTTGATTTACGGTATACGAGGTAAGTATATGAGAAGAGTTTTGTCTCGACTTACGTAATAAGTAATTATTTCTCAGAAATAAGTTATTCCAAACATAACAGAAGCAAGACAGTAAGAGGAAGTTAAACAATATGACAAAATCTTCTCAGATTCCCATAAAAATAACTGGGAGAATGTTGAAATCTAAAAATTAAAGGCCATCATGATGGACCTTGCTCTACCTCCATTATTCAAACAAGGTTACAATTTTTCAGCAGTGACATCTAATGAGCATAATGACAAAATGTGATCCGTGTAGCAGAATCCAATGGTGCAGTCTGTTTCATGGTTAAGGTAACATTATGGGGCTCCTTTATGAAAATGAAGCTGAAAAAAATCTGTGGTCATAGCATTTTGAAAGAGCATACCAGTAAACAAGTCAATTTTAATTGTGGCCTCTATTGTGTTAAGAAATTTATTGTGCAAGTTTATCCTTGATACATAGAAATGGCCATCTATTCACAAATTTGAAGGATTCTTCAGTTGCAATGGTGCATCCCTTATAAACAAGTTGGCATCATTTCCATACTCTCCATATTGTTGTATACTCATGTCCTCTAATTGTTGGAATGAAACTAGCTTTGTAACAGTAATTGCTTGTCTTCTAGTTGCATAATTCTGGTGTTATGCATGTATAAAGTACAAGTTGCTGGGGGCAATTTTCCTTACAGGAAAATGATTGAGTAAATCCATATGCTATCTTTCTTATTTTGGAGAATATTTAGTTAATGAAGCAGTGACATAAGTGTCATGAAAGGCTTAATCCAGTATAAAAATATTTAAATACTTACCTATGCATCTATGCAAGTTAGAGATGGAGCGCAACAAAATTGATTTTCCTCCTCATAGGAGGGTACAAGTATAATGCATATATTCTCAATCTGGGCACACAAGAATTAATTTTCCTCTTTAAATCCAAGCTAAAACTAATAAGTGGGCAGGTTCATATCTTTGATAAAGGTTAGTGCAGCATGATCTTAGGCAAACTTATGGCTTATTGTTTAATGGTGTTTTTTTTTTTGGTGAGGCACAAGGATCTTTCTAATGGAGGTAATCCTATTTGAGACACAATCGGGCACTAAATGTGGGCTCCTCTCCCAGTGGAGATTTGAACCTTAATTCGCTACGTTGTAAAATACTAGCCCTTTTAAATGGAAGTTGCATATGGATAATTATGCTTGACAGGCCCTGTAATCTTTGATATCCATAATACAATATTACAAAGGGACATAATACTAAAATAAGATAAATCATATGTCATGTTTGTTTGAGAAGTGTTAGAGAGTGAGAGAGATACTACCTCAAATAATTTTTTCTTCGCGGCAATTGTTTCAGAAGCGTTAGAAGGAGCGAGACTTGGTAACTAAGTATGTTTTATCAATATCAGTCTAATAATTTAATTTAATAAATAATATTTAATTAGTCACTTTTCTCAATATAATATGTAAGATATTGTTTCTATGTATCAAGTTATTTTATTATGGCACGTGGTTAAAAGCTTTTAATCATTTCTTTTATTTTTTATCTTACATATTTTTTTTATCAATTTTATAACTCTACTCATCTATTTCTTTTAAACTGAACTCATTAAAATTTTCCCTGACCTTTATTTCCTTTGTGCCAAACCCTAAAGATGCCTATCAATATTTTGCATCGTGTGCCTAAGTGACATATTTTATATCAACAAATCATGAATTTTATTCATACATGAAAGATTTTGTGGTAACAGCTCTTGTGTAACCCCCTGCCGTAATTATATCCGGATTATGGGATTAAAGTGAAACAGAGACCAATAACAATCAAATAACATTTATAAACCCATCTACTAGACGGGGTTTTCACAAATACCTTTCGAAATCATTTATAACCTGGTCTCACATTCACATTCCGAATACAATTACTACACAAAGATAAATCACATTTAAATATATCAGAGTACGCAATATAATAATCCCAGCAATCCCGGGTTCACATCCTTACAAAAGGGTTTACAAAGGGCAATACGCCCATATACAAGTTCTCATACGGGGATTACACAAATCTCACCTCAAATACACATAATTAAATCCTCATCCATATATACAAATATCCAATACACAATACTCCCAACTATGATAACCAACTATCAGAATGACAACCCGAAGGAGTCCTCATCGCCCTTGGCTGCTTGCTCCATCCTCGATCCACTACCCTATCTGAAAGGTTAGCAGGGGAGGGTGAGATTCTAGAGAATCTCAGTATGATAACAATATCAATATGCACGTACGATAAATGTTTAATGCATGACATGCTTGCATCACACAACTCATGATAACACAATGACAATTTGCAAGCTCAATGCTTCGAACAATATACCTATGGCCATAGCATAAATTGAAACATAGCTTCAAATCACACATAATTATGCAAAGCAAAGACATGCACCAACACACACTAAAACAGATATCAAATACATGCAGGAGAGATATGTTCCCTACACTTAGTCTTTCCTCGTAAGCTCCAGCACCGCTTACTCACGACCAGGCGAATATCGAACCACGTTCAGGGCGAACATCAACCCTATAATCAAAGCAAGGACATAGGGTTATTCTCTATTCCAAACTCTTACTTTCATATCACTTAAAGTTGGTTACCATTCATGACCTTTAGGTGGCTAATCAAAGCCCAAACATATGCCTAAAGGCTTGGGAAACACTTGACCAAAGATCACCTTTTAAAAGTCCAAAATGCTGATTTTTGGGGGTTGGCCACGGCCCACAAATCCACTGGCCGCGGCCAAAAACTGCCCAGAAACATTTGGGCCGCGGCCCAGAATCCGCTGGCCGCGGCCAAGAAAATCCAGTTTCTTGGCTGAACTTCCAAAAATCATAACTAATTCCACAAAAATCGAAATGAGGTGATTCCAAAGCCAAATGAAAGCTATTCAAGTCCTCTACACAGGAAAAATATTGACCAATACTGGAAATCACTACATAAATACAGAATTCCCCAAAACTCAAGACTATCCCAAAACAGTGTTCATTTTCGACTTCAAACTTTGGACGGCTATAACTCACAGAAGAAAAAACGAAATGGCACAAATTATGTGTCCATTTTGAAGCTTGGGATGTGAACTGTAAGACTGAAAAGTTTCATAATTTTCTGACTTCATTTGCCCAGTCAAAACTTCCATACAACAAGACTGCCCAGACAGAATTTACACTGGACAGAATTTCCAGTTTTGCACCAATGATTCCAATAGTTCCCAAATTCACACCAAATACCATTTCCACATAAATTTGCACAAGGAATCCATTGGAAACACCAAAATTACCAAATTCACATTATATGGACATGTTTTACCAACAATCACAACATGTCATCACAAATCACAACACAAACACTACATTGCCATTCTTTTCATTCCAAGTTCCCAAACCAATTCCAATGACCAAATACCACAACATGGCACCATTTTCAACATAAAACACAACCCAATTCATCCAATCCAAAATCACAAGAAAATCAGGGCAAAATTCGAAATTCACTAAACTCATCCATAAATCACAAACTTAGATCAAAAGGCTTCAAATACTCACCTCTTCCTCTTTCCCAAACCAATTCCTTGATTCTTCATCTTTCCAAATTTCCTCAAGCCATCAAACACCTCTAATCAAGAATCTAAAACCATAGAGATGAAGCTCTCATCACTATGAACAACATTAAAGAAGAGTGTTTAAGCTAAAGAGGACCATAAACCAACCAAAATCTCACCTCTAGTTTTCTCTTTCCTCCCCTTGTGCTTGGCGAAAATGGAGAACAAGAGAGAGAGAGATGAAGATGAAGATGATGAAGTGAGGATCAGTTTTTTGGGAGCCAAAACCGACCACATAAAGAGAGGAGAGAGGAAAAATGAGGTTTGACACTTTGACCTCATCCAAGGGCTCACAAAGTGCCAAGTGTCACCATCTTGACAAACCTCACATGAGCTCACATAAGCTCACACACATGTGATTCCAACCCTTGATCTCTTGCACAAATCAATCCTAACCATTGATCTTGAAGTTACCAATGAGTTTCCTCTTCGGTAACCGATCAATCGATCAGTAACTTTACAGTTTTGCCCCTGATTATGGCAATTCCTCTTGAATCACCACCAAATACATTTTCTCATTCATTTTCTTTCACAATGCGCCCTCCCCTCTATTTTAAGTCAATTTAGAGGTTAATCCATAATTGAACTTAAATACAGGGTTTTGGCGTTGCTCACAACGCATACGAATCACATTCGAAACTCAAATCACATTGGATTCTCTAAAAGGGTTCATTTATCACTAACCACATCCACTTTTGGAGTCATTATCTCTTAATCACAATTTAGGATCCTGCTAAACCAGGGCTTAGCAGTCCACTAATCTCAGGCTTATTCTCTAGCCTCAAGTCTCAGAATTCGGGGTATTACATCTTGTGTTTATTATTATGCAAGAATGTTACATATATAGAGAATTAGGTCAAACTTGGCTCCCTATTTTGTTCCTATAATCTCGACAGATCCTAGAATCTAGGTAAACATAAATTTAAAATTCAAATTCCTTGATTCTAGGAGATACTAAACATAATACAAAGAGAGATAAATATTAGATTAAAAACTAGGGTTAGGCCCAATAAGTGGCGGCAAGCCCAATTGGTTCCAACACTCCCCCTCAAGCTAGCGAATAGATGTTGATCATTCCCAGGTTGTTGACAAAGCCATCAAATTTCTCTTGTGTAAGTGATTTGGTCATGACATCTGCAGTTTGTCTTTCTGAAGAAATATATGATAGATCAATCACCTTTGCCTCTAGTTTTTCCTTAATGAAGTGGCGATCAATCTCCACATGCTTTATGCGATCATGGTGAACAGGTTGTTTGCTATTTTAATAGCTGACATGTTATCACACCATACTTTAATTGGTTCATCATTATAAATCCAGAGTTCCTTCAATAATCGTACCAGCCACATCCCTTCACAAATTCCTAGAGCTAATGCTCTATATTCTGATTCAGCAGAACTTTGAGACACCACTGGCTGTTTTTTAATTCTCCAAGTGACAAGATTTCCCCAGATGTAAGAGCAATACCCTGTAGTAGATCTTCTATCTGATTTAGAACCTCCCCAATCTGTATCAGTGAACATTTCAATGTTTCTAGTGTCATTCTTAGAAAAGAATAAACCTTGCCCAGGTGTCTTCTTCAGATATCTGAGAATCCTATAGAGAGCGGTCAAATGTTCATTCTGAGGGCTCCCAGAGAATTGACTTACAACACTAACTGCATAACATATATCAGGTCTGGTGTGGGACAAATAAATCAGTTTCCCTACTAATTTCTGATATCTCTCCCTATTTACTTTTGTACCATCAGGTCTGATGATTAACTTCTGATTGAGCTCCATTGGAGTATTGGAAGGTCTTGCTCCCAACATTCCTGTTTCCTTTAGTAGGTCAATAGTGTATTTACGTTGAGATACACTAATTGTAACACCTCAAATCACAGCAGTCAAATACTTAACTAAAGTATTTCAAACACCGTCAATAAGGATGTTCAACATCCAAACCATCAAAATACAAATTAGTTTAAATAAATCCCACGTCTCAATGTTAAATCAAATCCTTAAAACATTTCCTTAAAACAAAATAAAATGTGGAAGTCTTAGGGTCATGGTAATAAAAATGACATAACATGAGCTCTAGGAGCACAAAAGAGCCTTAAAGGCTCACTCCATAGGTGCCTTCCCTTGCTCCCTACTAGAACAATCACCTGAAAATATTAATATATATAGGGATGAGATTCCACGTCTCAGTAACTACTGAAAGTTTCTACCGTACACAAGCAAATCTCATATGATAAAAAGGAACTGATTACATATATATTCATATATACCATAATTCTCATACAAGACAACAACAAGTTTAATCACCAGTATATCAATCTGTATTTTCATCACAACATGTAATATACAATTATGCAATATACAATATGTAAGATGCAACATTCCTTATATCACCGTCCATCCTTATTTCGCTGACTGGAGCCATAGGCTAACACATAGTCCAACAGAAACCCATCCATTTGACTGGATTGTCCCAAGCTCACCAGTTCTTAAGATACACCCGGCCAAAGGTGTAGAGCTTAAATCTGGACTATGGCTCCCCTCCTTAAAAGAATACAACTAAGGAGGTGTCACATGTCCCACAGCTTCAATGAAATCCCGGCCAAAGGAAAACATGGAAGAATGGGCCCTGACAAGTACCATCTACTGTGCACCGAGTGATGGCATACCACGTGGTAAAAGATATCAACATACAAATTCCTCCTTACTCCAACCCATCACAAATGCAGTCACCATGACAGTTATATTTAGTCATCAATAAATATAATATTAGTAAAAGAGAAGGTACAATAAATCATGTTTTATTCATATCAAATATCATCACATATTCAAACATGTTAAAAAGGAAATAACAACCCAACAATACATTAATTATAATTAAATTACCAACTATGTGAATAAAATGAAATCACAGAGAAATTCACATGTAACATTACCTATTTGGGAATTTACAATACATACACATATACATATAATTCAGTCCATTTTTTTTTATAAATAAAAATAGTCATTCACAATCATACACAATTCACAAGTATATGGAAGAATATTCAAAGTTACCTCTACTCCCTAATTCACATATAAGCACTCAAGAGTTACTCCCACTACTACAGAATTGAGATATAACCACCCCCAAAGACGTCCCAAATTGAAAATTGGGTGGTTAAAAAGGGAGGTGGTGGCATTTTCGTAATTATATATATGTAGGGGAACCTTTAGGTGTCCCAAATTTGAATTTGGGACGTCTAAAGTGCTTCCTGGCGCGAAATATAAATTTCATAAATTTTTTTAGCGCCTGGAGCTGGGTTTAGGCGTCCCAAATGACATTTGGGACGCCTAAAGTCCTTCTTTAGGCGTCCCAAATTAATTTGGGACGCCTAAACTAAGACTTTAGGCGTCCCAAATGCCATTTGGGACGCCTAAAGGCGCATGTCAAACACTTGTCTGACATGCGGTCTTCTCATCTATCACACCCTCTCCTCACATCCTCTCAACAACAACTTTACTCTTCTTCCTCCTCTCCCCACCCACACCGTCGGCCCTCCTCTGTTTTTTTCTTCAACTCCTCCCTCCTCCCTTGTTCAAGCTCTCTCCTCCACCGTCGGCCCTTGTTGAACTCCTCCCTCCTCCCTTCTTCTTCTTCCTCTTTGTTTCTTCAACGGCTGCAACCGACCCTGCTGCAACCTCACCTCCTCCACAGTGGGTAGATTTTTGCTCTCTCCTCCACCTTCGTCCTTCCATTGTTGTGCACACCACCGTGGAGCTCCAACGTCTTCTCTACCTCTCAAACATACTAGCTAGTGGGCACCCTGATCAGGTTGGTTTATTTTCTTCATTTTTTTTTGTAACAGAATGGTATATTTTGTTTTTGAAATATAAATTTACTTGAAATGGTTGAGATTGTGCTTATTATATATTGCTTATATTGAGATAGTTGAGATTAGCCTGATATGTTTGGTGTGGTTATATTGCTTAAATTGCATTTATTCGGGAATGGTTTATTTTCTTGTTTAAATATAAATTTACTTGTGTATAATAGAAATCCCTGTTGTTCAGTTTTAGGGAAATCTAGCTTTTATAAGGCAATGGAGATTTATCCATATACACGTAGTGGCACCACCCCATTTCATTGGTCTTGTTCCTGCACCATTAATTAGTATATATAATAAAATAAAATATGATTTATTTAAATTAAAGAAATTCTTGTATTAATTCCAAACGGATTATGAAGAATAATTCAAGCCAAAACTTAAAAAGAAAACCATAACCCCAATATTCATTAAATGATTTTTATCTAAATATTTTCAATAAAACAATTTTATTTTTGGAAGAACTCAACTTAAAATTGTTTTGTTAATATGAAACTCGTTTTGTTTTTAATTCTTCCAAACCTCAAAAAAATTCTTTAATTTAATCTTATTGTATTTATTTTATTATACATTAATTTTATATACATATACTTATTAAAAAAATAAGTTACATAGCACTGAAACCCTTTTAAGAGGAGAGATGAGGCTAGGAGGGGGCAATAAAGTTATTAAGCCCATATTTTAAAATCCTAAATTGGGTTGATAACTTAATTAGGCAATCCCATCATATGTCGTTGAGAATTGTACTAAACGTGTGAATGTTATTGGTAATGCCTTAGGTAGTAACAAAATGGATCATAGTTGGATGAATGCTTTGAGAACTAGTGAAGAATATAAGAAAGGGGTGGACGAATTTATTGAATTCGCTAAAAAGAATGCTTCTGCAAGAAATGGGAAGTATTTTTGTCCTTGTGTCAATTGTTTGAATGAGAGTAGACGGGATGTTGATGTCATAAAGGATCACCTACTTTGTGATGGAATAAATCTGCGATACACAAGGTGGATATGGCATGGTGAGGAAGTAACTGATTGTCCGTCACACAAGAAGGAAGCTGTGGATGTCATAGATGAAGATAGAATGGAGAGAATGATTAACGATGTTGAGGCAGAATCCTTTGCGCAGTCGCAGGAGTATGACAGCCTGCGGAGTGATGTAGAGACACCATTGTACAGTGGTAGTAAGTACACGCGGCTGACAGGAACATTACATTTAGTTAACTTAAAGGCAACTTGTGGGTGGACCGATAGTAGTTTCACATTGCTACTTGAACTATTGTGTGTTATGTTTCCGGAGGATAATGTACTTCCAAATCGTATGTATGAGGCCAAGAAAATCCTGTCTACAATGGGTATGGAGTATAAGAAGATACATGCTTGCCCTAATGACTGCGTACTGTACAGAAATGAGTACGGAGGTCTTAGTGAGTGTCCTAAGTGTAAAACTGCACGATACAAAGTGAAAAAAGATGGTGGTTGTGGTGATGTGACAAGTAAAAGGCAACCTTTAAAGGTTATGTGGTATCTTCCAATAATACCACGTTTTAAACGTTTGTTTGCGAGTGCAACAAAAGCGAAGAAGTTGAGATGGCACTCTGATGAGAGAATATCTGATGGGAAATATCTTTGGCACCCAGCTGACTCTCCACAATGGCAAAAAATAGATGAAATCTTCCCTCAATTTGGCAGCGAGCCGAGAAACCTACGGCTTGGGCTTTGTACAGACGGCATCAATCCGTATAGAACTCTTACTAGCACACATAGTGCGTGGCTGGTTCTCCTTGTAATATACAACTTGTCTCCCTGGCTATGTATGAAACGTAAGTATATGATGCTATCTATGATGATTTCTGGACCAAAACAGCCAGGGAACGATATTGATGTCTATTTGGCGCCTTTGATTGAGGACTTGAAGAAGTTGTGGGAAGAAGGCGTAGATGTGTTTGATGCTTATAAGAAGGAGTCTTTCAAGCTACGTGCAATGATTTTCACAACGATAAACGACTTCCCTGCGTACAGAAACTTGTCAGGGTACAGCGTGAAGGGTCACAAAGCATACCCAATATGTGAAGCAGACACACACTTCCAACAACTAAAGCATGGAAGAAAAACTGTCTACCTTGGCCACAGGAGGTTTCTTCATCGGTTCCACCCGTATTGTAGGCTAAGAAAGCGGTTTAACGGCTTACCGGAGCATGGAATGGCTCCAAAGTCACTAACCGGAGAGGAAGTCTACAGTCGAGTGGAACGTATCCATGTCATTTTTGGTAAGAATCAGAGGGTTGCGGGTAAGAAGAACATATGGAAGAAGAGATCCATTTTCTTTGATCTTCCATATTGGCGTTCGCTTGACGTGAGACATAGTATTGATGTGATGCATGTGGAGAAGAATGTTTGTGATAGCCTTATCAGTACGCTTTTGCACATACCAGGGAAGACTAAGGATGGGATTAATGCGATATTAGACCTTGTCGATATGGGAATAAGAGAACGGTTACATCCACAACTAAGAGATGATGGTAGGAGGGCATACATGGAGCCAGCAGCGCATACACTATCAAAAGCAGAGAAAAGAAGTTTGTGTGGGTGTTTGCATGAAATGAAGGTGCCGCAAGGGTATTCTTCGAATGTGAGAAGATGTGTCTCAATGGACGATTTGAAGTTAGTGGGAATGAAGTCCCATGATTATCATGTGTTGATGCAACAACTATTACCAGTAGCTATTAGAGGCATAATGAAAGATGAAGTACGAAACACAGTGACAAGATTGTGCGTTTTCTTCAATGCTATCTGTAACAAAGTCATTGACACTGAAAAGTTGGATGAACTAGAAAATGAGGGTTACATTATTTTGTCACAACTAGAGATGCACTTTCCACCTTCATTTTTTGATATAATGGTGCATTTGGTAGTTCATTTGGTGAGGGAGGTAAGGCTATGCGGTCCAGTTTACCTGAGGTGGATGTACCCTTTCGAGCGATACATGAAGATCTTAAAAGGGTATTCTAAAAATCCTTATCGACCAGAAGCCTCAATAGTAGAAAGATATGTAGTTGAGGAGGCTATGGAGTTTTGCAAAGATTATATGTCAGGGAAAAAGGAACAATCTCGGCATGAAGAAGGGAGAAGCAAAGGAACACGGGGACTGAAAGTGAAGAATGTTCCTCGTGAAGAGGTGTTGCAAGCCCACTTGTATATCCTGAATAATATGGAAGAAGTTTAACCTTACATAAATGAACACAGAAACACTTTGAAGAACAAGAATCCAAGGAAGAATGACATGCAGATTGCTATTGAGCAAAACAAGACATTCATGTAGTGGTTCGAGGAAAAGGTTTTGCACGAGGTCGGTGTGTCTAAGACAATCGAGTGGCTAGCTTGGGGGCCTTCGTTTCAGGTCATTACTTGGACCGGTTATGATATAAATGGCTATTCTTTCTATACCAAATAGCAAGATGACAAAAGTACCATGGAAAATAGTGGGGTCATGGTGGAAGCTGAATCTATGCACTTTTCCAGTTCGAGAGACAAAAACCCCATATTAGCGTCTATGGCCTATTATGGAGTTATAGAAGAAATATGGGAGATGACGTACAACAAGTTCAAAGTTGCTTTATTTAAATGTAAGTGGGTTAGCAATAATGCCGTGGTAATAGATAAACAATTTGGATTTATCTCAGTCGATCTTCGAAGAGTTGGCTATAGAGACGAGCCCTTCATTTTAGCAAGCCAGGCGAAACAAGTGTTTTATGTCACTGATCCTGCCAGCAAAAACATGTCCATTGTCCTTAAAAGTAAAAAACAGAAGTATGGTGATCCGACCTTCAACCTTGATGACACACCACCTTTCACAACAACTACACCTCGAATAAATGAAGTAGAATTGGTAGATGATGACGAATATGCTGTAAGAAATGACCATGGTGAAGGACTATGGGAAACAATATAGAGTAAGACCTTAATTTTATAAACGAGAACTGTGTTTTTTCTGTTTTATTTCCCGCTTAGTATATTTCGTTTTCATTGCAATTTACTTACGTTTCTGATTATGCTTTTTGTGTTAACAGGAATATGGACAACGTTAGTGATGACGAGAGGCGTAGAGATGACGAAAGCTCTAGTAATGACGAAAGGCCTAGAGTTGAACCCCCTGCAAGAAGGAGGGTTAGAGGCTGTACAAAGATGGGAGCATTGGTTGCACGTCATGAACATCAACAGGAGAGGCTGTATATAGACTTCGATGACAATCTGAATCCAGTTGGTCCTGAGGAAGACCACTTCATTAGCTACGTAGGGCTTTTGGCTCAAAGCAAAGTGCGCATTACCTACGATAATTAGAGATTGGTTCCCCCAAAAATGAAAGACATGATTTGGCAGCAACTTTTGGTATGTAAGTTTTGATGCATTGTAGCTTTGTTCTTATTGTTTCAAATATAATAATCTTATGTTTTACCTTGCAGCAAACATACGATGTCCCAGACACCACGGAGATGTATAGGCACTGGATGGATGAGGTTCGTGTACGATGGAAAGGTTTCAAGAACAAGCTAACAGCGCATTACATTCGAGGGGCCCTTAGGGGTAAGGATCCATGTGCACAGTATACATATTTATCTCCAGAGGACTGGAGGTTGTTTGCGGCATCACGAGCAGATCCTGAGTTTTTAGTAAGATTTCTGTCATCATGATATAGAACTTGTAATTTTCATATACTTTATATCGTTGATTCATTTTTTGTTGTTTTTCATTCATAGAAATTAAGTGCAGCAAATGCCCAGAGGCAAGCAGAAAATAAATATCAACATTTCATGTCTCGCGGTGGATATCGGAAGCTTGAGCGGCAAATGATGGCAGAAGAGTTACAGAAAATGAAGGAAGCAGCGGAATCTGATCCTAGCATTGTTATCCAGCCACCGGCACCTCCTCCACGTCACAAAAAATGGAAAGCAGGGAGGATTAAGGCTGGGAAGTACATAAATCCGACTGTTGCTGAGGTTGCTGCGAGGATTGTAAGTAGTTATACCATAAGTACCTAATTTTTTACATATCGCGAGTGGTTTGGATACATTTACGATAAACTGTATGCTACAAGATGACCTGGACGAGCAGAGTAGCCAAGGTTCATTCAATCCAAGTAGACGGATGGACATCTTGTCAACGGCTATTGGGAAGGCAGATGACCTTGGTCGTGTTCGAGGAGAGACACGGGGAGTTAGTGCCGCGAGGTATTTTGGACGAGACCCACGTTATTCGTCACAAGCTGGACCTAGTAAGGACGTTATGGCCAAGATTCGAGAAGAGCTCGAACGAGAGATCGAGGCCAACCTTCGCGACAAGCTCCGACAAGAGCTGTTGCCAGAGCTTCAACTTGAAATGGAAAAGATGTTTGAAGCACAAAGGGCAAGGGACGAGCATAGAACTCAGGAATCCCCGGCCTTCAATAGCACCAGAGGAAGTTACAACCCTCTGGAGCAACCACTTGGCGACCCTTCTCCTACTCCAGTGTCGGGAGACCCTTACACCCTCTATTTGGATGATCCACTGTTGTGTGTTGTTGCTGATGCTCTCGTTCACACTCGTGCTACCACCCACCATAATCAGCAAATTCCGGAGGATTTTCGTAGGGTGAATGTGACAAGTGTTAGAAAGGGGGAAGAAGGTACAGCCATCCCTGTTCCTGATCCAGAGGTTGGCACGTTAGGTCAAGCGATAGGATCTTTCATCCTTTGGCCTCGCAATCTTATTGGTTCAGACGCAACACCTCCAATGGTAGGAATTACCTTACTGTTACTGAAAATCTATTGGCATCCTAATAACAATTTGTTTTTTGATGTTCTAAAAGGATGACGAAGCTGCGAGCAAATGGCCCTACTTAGCACGGCTGCAACAGATCTACAAGGGCATTAAACAGATTGACTTGAAGATGCCTCCAGGGATTGTGGGCCAAGTGGAGTATCCCTACACGATTGACAATAAAGATCTCAAGCAGTTTATCAGGTTGGAGGAGATAGATGCAGGCTGGGTCAAATTTGCAATCCGGTAAGTTTTTTTTCAATTTTCCCATAGAATTCATTTAGTGGTTTTTTGTTTTCATACATTCAAGAATTGATTCCTTATTTTAATTCTATTATAGCACCTTCCACGATCTCTGCACAAACATGGAAAGAAGTAATTGGTATGGATTCTTATGTCCTGCGAATACGACAGGGGATACTTGTACTGTGGCGCATAGGACTCACTATGTCGGCTACGCAATGGCACAAACCAAACTTCGTTGTTATCTAGCACCCATTGTCCAACGGTTCGTATTTACATTTTGTCAATTTAAGAAGTTTAATAAATAATTGTCTTCTCACTCATCTAACTTCATTTTAATGTGTACATGTTGTTAAAGTTACCACTAGACTTTGTGTGTTATATGTCCCCGCCGCAACGTAGTCTATTGGTTTGATCCCTTGAGTAAAAAGCCAGACAGAGATACAAAATCCGTCTTCGACACGTAAGTTATTCTGTTTGTATTTCATTGACAACAAAAATAAATGAATGGTTCTAATTTCTGTTCATTTTGCTTTTCATGATAGTGCTTGTCAAACATATAGAATCCTAGGTGGGTCACGCGAGGGTACAGTTGTTAAAAAGCCAAAGTGGTTTTATCCCATAATAAGTACATTCGATCCTACCTAATTGTTTCATTGACGGTCCTTTTAGACATACCTTTATTGATTTTAACAACCAATTGCATCCCTTTGATTAAAAGTGCCCTCGGCAACCTGGCAACACTGAATACGGATATTATGTTATACTTTATATGTATAACATAACTCAAAGTGGAATTACTAGCGATTTTGAAAAGGTAATCGCTTCTTCATTCTCAAATGATAATATTTTTGGTGTTCTAATCAAAATGCTAATTAATTCATTTGCTTGAGATTCATTTCATCAAAGCTTACTTTCTAATTTTCAGATTTTTGATAATGAAGATGCCTACCTACGTGAAGACCTTGATTTGATCAGAGATCTTTTGGCTGGACATCTTCTTCAACATATAGAGCAGTAAACTTGTTATTTTATATCAGTTTGTACTTGTGTGATGACAGCGTTTTGACACTTTCTTGTTGTTTTTTATTGATATATATAGTAGTAGGTTGTATGAAAGGTTATTGTATGTATATATAGTAAAGATTGTAGTGCTGGATGTCCTTACCAGTTTGTAACGGACAGTGTGGTTTATGAATCCATCTTCTATTCTGTTTCTGCAGTTTGAATTCGTTGAGTAATACAGAATGTAAATTATGGTATAAAAAAAAACCTAACTTTTAGACGTCCCAAATTAAGAATTGGGAGGTCTAAAGTCCCCCAGGGTGGGACTTTAGACCTCCTAAATTGTAATTTGGGACGCCTAAAGTCAGACTTTGGGCATCCCTATCATTTGGGACGTCTTTTGTTTCAACTTACTACGCCCCCAGTATATACGTTCCCCCGTTTTGGGACGTTAAAGGTGCCAAATTTGGGAGGTTAAAGCCCCTTTTTGTAGTAGTATCCAGAGCTCTTAATAAGAATCTACAAAATCACACATATGAACACCTATTAATATATTAATTAGAACTACTCCAAAATCTTAAAATTACCTTCTAAACTAATATTACGCGCACACATTAAATGTACAGGTTAAGCTATTCACAGCCCCCTCTCTTTTAAGGTACATGTTGCCTGGAAATATTTTTTTTTTTTTGGCAAAAAAAATATTTAAATATGAATCCATTGTTTATATATATATATATATATGTTTGTACATATCTTTTATTTGTGTACTTGATAAACAAGGCGAGGGATTTACACAGCGCATGCAGAACAAGGTCTAAAGATATTTTAATATTAAAACTATCAAAGTAAGATGTTCATGAAAAAGAAAGGGTAATAAAAATGAAATATTACTTTGTTGACAAAATCTACAATATTTACAACGTATTTCTCATGAAAACCCGTGAAGTGACAAAAAAACAAGGGGTCAAGATTAGGTAGTTTATTTTTTTTCTATCACTAGTATAACTTGCCTTGGAGATGATGAACCCAAATTAATAATGATAATAATACATAGTTAATAGGACAAAAAGGGGCTTGACAGAAAAATAAGAATAGGGAAAACTCATGTGGGGTCTTAAAAGAATAAATAAACTAACATGTGCGGTCTTAATAAAACACAAAAGAAAAAAAAAAGAAAACATCCACCAACAGTAACACAAAAGGGGCATTATGTTCAAGAAAACCAAGGTAGAAGAAGCTACTTGAAATGAGCTATACATATAGGCTTGGACATGTGTTAAAAAAAAAGGTGAAAGTAATAAATAAACGCACTACTCTCAATAAAGATGAACAAAGAATAGGGTTTTGCAAGATAATATGTACAATATATACTTCACACACCATAAAACAACGAAGGAAGCAAAAATGGCTCTGACATTATAAGACGTGTAGAATAAAACATTGGAGAAGAAGGATGAGAAATAAATACTGTGAGGGTCGCTGGACAAAAGGAAGGAAGATGAACAGTAAAAAAATTTGACAAGACCTCTTGCATTGAAGTAAGATGCCGAAAAGAAGGAAGAAATGAGTATAACAGACATATACCTCAGTGACAGTGTGCGGCCGCTGGAATGACTAGGAAGAGAAGGGGAACAAAGGTATTTATAAGGGAAGGCCTAGGGTTTTGCTTTTCATTAAAATAATAATTTTTTTTGTTTGACTCAGACAGCATGTCCCCCCCCTTTTTTTTGGTTCTATTCTACTTCCAATTAATAAGGTTAGTATGCACATACTCCTATATTAAAAATAATTACTTTTAAGAGGTATTTCCTTTCTATATATTTTTATTTATTTATTTATTTTTATAAATAAATAAATAATTTTTTTACTTGGTACTTCTTTTTAAATTATTAATTTATTCTAATTCTTTAACTAAATAAAACTTAAGCTACAATTAACTTTAAGTATTAAAAAAAAGGATGTTACAATTCTCCCCTCCTAAAAAGAATTTTGCCCCCAAAATTCAAAATACGAGCTAAAAGAGATACCTAGATAAATAGATGAGGGTACTCCTGCCTCATCTTTTCCTCTGTCTCCCACATGGCATCACCAGGAGCCATACCTCTCCATATAACCTTCACAAGTTTGATGGTCTTGTTTCTTAATTGCTTATCCATCACATCCACAATCTGCTCTGGCACAGCTTTATATGTCATATTATCTCTGAGTTCTATCTCCTTCACTTCAATAACATGGGAAGGATCTGGTTGGTACTTCTTCAATTGTGACACATGGAAGACATCATGAATAAGCAACTGGTCCCACTCTCTCCAAAATCTCATAGGGACCCATGAAACAAGGTGAAAGTTTCTTTGCTCGAATCGCTCTACCAATGCCAGTCATCGATGTGACTCTCAGAAATACATGTTCGCCCGCCATGAACTCCAACGGTCACCTTCTTCTATCGGCATAACTCTTCCGTCTGCTCTGGGCGGTGAGGAGTTTCTGCTGAATTATCTTAATCTTCTGAGTAGTTTCATCCACCAGATCCGGACCTATTAAACTTTGCTCATTCAATTCTGTCCAACAAATAGGAGATCTACACTTCCTTCCGTACAATGCCTCATACGGTGCCATCTCGATGCTTGAGTGATAACTGTTGTTATATGCAAACTCTACCAGATGAAGGTGATTGTTCCAACTTCCTGCCAGTTCAATTGCGCATGCTCGTAACATGTCTTCTAGAGTCTGTATAGTCCTCTCAGTCTGCCCATCAGTTTAGGGATGGTAAGCGGTACTAAACCTCAAACGATTCCCCATAGTATCCTGCAATGCTCTCCAAAACCGTGAGGTAAACCGTGGGTCACGATCTGATACGATGCTCTTCGGTACCCCATGCAATCTGACAATCTCCTTCACATAGATCTTCGCTAGCCTCTCAAGAGAGTACTCTGCCGCGATAGCTAGAAAATGAGCTGACTTAGTCAATCTATCAACAATTACCCAAATGGCATTATATCCAGAAGTAGTTGGAGGAAGTCCCATGATAAAATCCATAGAGATGTTGTCCCACTTCCATTCTGGGATCTCCAAATTCTGCAACAATCCCGGAGGCTTCCTGTGTTCAATTTTAACATTTTGACACGTCAGACAACGAGAAACAAACTCAGTAACATCTTTCTTCATGCCTCGCCACCACCAATTTCGCTTGAGATCATGATACATCTTAGTTGCTCCAAGGTGAATAGTGTATTTACTCTTGTGAGCTTCCTCAAGCATGAGCTTCCTTAATTCTCCATCATCGGAAAGACAGACTCTTCCTTTATATCTTAATATCCCATCTTCACCCAACTTGAATTCTGACTCTCTTCCCTCTTCAATATCTTCCATGACACCCAATAGATACTCATCCTCAAGCTGAGTGAATTTAATTTCTTTCCAGTTATACTTTCAATGGTTAACGCTTCCATGGTAGCAACCAATCCTGACATTATATCAATAGATATACTCTACACATCCTCTAGCAATTTATGTTCCCTGACCATCAACTGGGCTGCATGGATTGAATTTCTGCTCAGGGCATCTACTACAACATTTGCCTTTCCTGGATGGTACTTCAACTCATAGTCGTAATCCTTGAGAAACTCCATCCACCTTCTCTGTCGCATGTTAAGCTCCTTTTGATCAAACAAGTACTTCAGACTCTTATGGTCACTAAAGACCTCAAATTGTGAACCGTAGAGATGATGTCTCCAAATCTTCAAAGCAAATACTACTGCTGCTAACTCCAAGTCATGAGTGGGATAGTTCTCTTCATGTGGTCTCAACTGTCAGGAAGCATAAGCAACTACCCTGCCATTTTGCATTAGTATACACCCAAGACCTCTCTTAGATGCATCAGTGTACAAAGTGAAAGTCTGAGTAGGATCTGGAATCACAAGTACCGGCGCCGTAGTCAACTTAGTCTTCAAATCTTGAAAGGCTGCTTCACACTTCTCATTCCATACATATGGTTGGTCCTTCCTAGTTAACTTAGTCAAGGGCATGGCTATCTATGAAAAGCCTTTAATAAATCTCCTGTAATAGCCTGCCAATCCCAAAAAACTTCTGATCTCGGTGACACTCCGTGGCCTTTCCCAATTCAACACTGCATCAATCTTACTGGGGTCTACTGACACTCCTTCAGCTGATACAACATGGCCTAGGAAATTTACTTCCTTTAACCAAAATTCACATTTAGACAGCTTCGCATAGAGCTTATGTTCTCTTAGTACCTGGAACACAACTCTGAGATGCTCTTTATGCTCCTCCTCATCCTTAGAGTAGATAAGGATGTCATCAACGAATACCACTACAAACTTATCCAAATATGGTCTGAATATTCTGTTCATGTAATCCATAAAGACAGCTAGAGCATTGGTTAGCCCAAATGGCATAACAAGAAATTCATAGTGACCATATCTGGTTATGAATGCAGTTTTTGGAATATCTTCAGCCCTGACTCTTAACTGGTGGTAGCCTGATCTCAGATCAATCTTAGAAAATATGGATGCTCCTGTCAACTGGTCAAGTAGATCATCGATCCTGGGCAAAGGATATTTGTCCTTTATGGTTGCCTTATTCAATTGGCGATAGTCAATACATAACCTCAGACTCCCATCTTTCTTCTTCACAAAGAGCACAAGTGATCCCCAAGGAGATACACTAGGCCAGATGAAACCCTTTTCCATTAACTCCTCAATTTGATTTTTCAATTCTGCTAATTCTGATGGAGACATTCGATAAGGAGCTTTAGAGATAGGCCCCATCCCAGGTGCAAGATCAATAGAGAACTCCACTTCTCTCTCTGGGGGTAAACCCGTCATCTCCTTTGGAAATACTTCTGGAAATTCATTTACCACTTTAATGTCTTCTACCCCTTCTTCCACTTCTAGTTGAATGGAGAAAAACACCATGTATGCTGGACAACCCTTACGAATAGACTTTTCAACTTGTACTGCAGATAACAATTGTGGTCTACTAGGACTCATAGGGTCAACAGTGAGGGAGATGGTCTTCCTCTTACAACCAAGGATGGCGTCATTCGCCGACAACCAATCCATCCCCACTATCAGATCAATACCCTTTATAGGTAGACAAATAAGATCAATAGTTGATATCCTACCATCGAACTTAATTGTACAATTCAAGCAAGCTTTAGAAGTTCTCACCGAGGCTCCCGCCGGTGTAGAAACAATCATGTCAAAAGGCAATTCACTTATATGTAAATTTAATTGATGCACGCAAGCATAAGATATAAAAGAGTATGTAGCACCAGAATCAAATAAAGCTTCAATCTCAAGGCTTTGAAGTTTGAGAATACCTTTAATCAGATTTGGTGAAGCACTAGCCTCCTGGTGTGATAGTGTGAACACTCTGCCTGGAACTGCAGCTCTAGCATCATTGGCTCCTCATGAGCCTTCCTCACAGAACCTGAAGACATGGCCTGGCTTCCCACACTTGTAGCATATCAGACAATTGCCCTGATGCACCCTTCCACACTTGGCACACTTCTTACTGTTAGCAGTGCTAGCAACAGGAGCTGTGGAGCCCCTATGAGAGTTCTGTCCCCCACTAAACTGACTCCTTTGTGGTCAACTGAAATGACTCCTTGAAGGTCCACCAGAATGATTCCTTGATGGCTGGCCAAACCGCTTCTTCATACCACTGAAGCTATGGCTATTCTTCTTAGTGATTCCCCCCGTAGGTCTCATGGTAGGTGTAGATCTAGCTTGGAATCCCTTCATTCTCTCGGCTTCTTCTTTCCGCTTACTTCTAGCAATGGTGCGAAGCTTGTCACACATCTTTTTAAAATCCTTTATCTCATCAAGGAATGGTGACAAAGCCATTTTCAAATCCGGCCTAGCTTTTTCCACTAGTCGATCACACATCCATTTAGAGTTGTTTTGCGAATACTTGCAAAACTTAGACAACTCTAAAAAGCGAGCGATAAATTCTTCTTTTGTGTAAATCCTCTTGCTTGAATGTAAGGAATTCTGTCTCTTTCGCCACTTTAATGGAAGTGGGGAAATAATTCTTCTCAAACTTGTCCCTAAACTCTTCCCAAGTTATCTCCACATCATCATCAATTTTTGTGCTCTCCTACCATTCTTGAGCAGCTTTCTGCATCAATTGCTCGGCAACTAGCACTTTCTGTTGAGAACTGATCTCAATGACCTTGAAAATCTTTTACAAACGCTTCAACCACTCCAGTACTTCAACTGGATCTAGCTTCCCCTCAAACATTGGAGGAGCAAACTTCCTGAATTTGTCCCAAACTTCAGTAATAGATGGGACCTGGTACTGAGAATGGGAACTACTTCCGCCTCTTGATTCGGTACATGAGTGGCTGCCACCTATAGAATGCTAACCAGTGTAAGTATCTTCATTAATGGGACTCTTCTCCTCATCATGATCACCGCTTTGGCCTCTTCTTGTTGCTAGTTCTTCTTCATGCCTATTCACTTTCTCTCTCACATCTAGGACTAAATCCCGTAACTCCAACAAGATGACAGTATTATCCTGAGGAGGAGGACCATTTTGGCGAGGAACAGGAGTTGAATTAGTTTTTCGAGTATTCACCATCCTCCCCTCCTATGAAGAACACCACAAGGACATTAGGTAAGAAAACAAGTTACCAAATGAATTCTAAACCTAAACAAAGGGAAGTGCACATGTTATGATATTTAAATTGCCACGACCTCTAAAAAGTTTAAAGAAAAACAGTTATAAAATTAATAAAATAGCCATGGATCGTTTTGTCTCTGATACCAAAAATGTAACACCTCAAATCACATCAGTCAAATACTTAACTAAAGTATTCCAAACACCGTCAATAAGGATGTTCAACATCCAAACCATCAAAATACAAATCAGTTTAAATAAATCCCACGTCTCAATGTTAAATCAAATCCTTAAAACATTTCCTTGAAACAAAATAAAATGCAGAAGTCTTAGAGTGATGGTAATAAAAATGACATAACATGAGCTCTAGGAGCACAAAAGAGCCTCAAAGACTCACTCCATAGGTGCCTTCCTTTGCTCCCTACTAGAACAATCACCTGAAAATATTAATATATATAGGGATGAGATTCCACGTCTCAGTAACTACTGAAAGTTTCTACCGTACACAAGCAAATCTCATATGATAAAAAAGGAACTGATTACATATATATTCATATATACCATAATTCTCATACAAGACAACAACAAGTTTAATTACCAGTATATCAATCTATATTTTCATCACAACATGTAATATACAATTATGCAATATGCAATATGTAAGATGCAACATTCCTTATATCACCGTCCATCCTTATTCCGCTGACTGGAGCTATAGGCTAACACATAGTCCAACAGAAACCCATCCATTTGACTGGATTATCCCAAGTCACCAGTTCTTAAGATACACCCGGCCAAAGGTGTAGAGCTTAAGTCTGGACTATGGCTCCCCTCCTTAAAAGAATACAACTAAGGAGGTGTCACATGTCCCACAGCTTCAATGAAATCCCAGCCAAAGGAAAACATAGAAGAATGGGCCCTGACAAGTACCATCTACTGTGCACCGAGTGATGGCATACCACGTGGTAAAAGATCTCAACATACAAATTCCTCCTTACTCCAACCCATCACAAATGCAGTCACCATGACAGTTATATTTAGTCATCAATAAATATAATATTAGTAAAAGAGAAGGTACAATAAATCATGTTTTATTCATATCAAATATCATCACATATTCAAACATGCTAAAAAGGAAATAACAACCCAACAATACATTAATTATAATTAAATTACCAACTATGTGAATAAAATGAAATCACAGAGAAATTCACAGGTAACATTATCTATTTGCGAATTTACAATACATACACATATACATATAATTCAGTCCCTTTTTTTTTATAAATAAAAATAGTCATTCACAATCATACACAATTCACAAGTATATGGAAGAATATTCAGAGTTACCTCTACTCCCTAATTCACAGATAAGCACTCAAGAGTTACTCCAGAGCTCTTAATAAGAATCTACAAAATCACACATATGAACACCTATTAATATATTAATTAGAACTACTCCAAAATCTTAAAATTACCTTCTAAACTAATATTACGTGCGCACATTAACTGTACAGGTTAAGCTATTCACAGCCCCCTCTCTTTTAAGGTACATGTTGCCTAGAAATAATTTTTTTTTTGGCAAAAAAAAATATTTAAATATGAATCCATTGTTTATATATATATATATATATATATGTTTGTACATATCTTTTATTTGTGTACTTGATAAACAGGGCGAGTGATTTACACAGCGCATATAGAACAAGGTCTAAAGATATTTTAATATTAAAACTATCAAAGTAAGATGTTCATGAAAAAGAAAGGGTAATAAAAATGAAATATTACTTTGTTGACAAAATCTACAATATTTACAACGTACTTCTCATGAAAACCCATGAAGAGACAAAAAAAACAAGGGGTCAAGATTAGGTAGTTTATTTTTTTTTTCTATCACTAGTATAACTTGCCTTGGAGATGATGAACCCAAATTAATAATGATAATAATACATAGTTAATAGGACAAAAAGGAGCTTGACAGAAAAATAAGAATAGGGAAAACTCATGTGGGGTCTTAAAAGAATAAATAAACTAACATGTGTGGTCTTAATAAAACACAAAAGAAAAAAGAAAAGAAAAGAAAACATCCACCAACAGTAACACAAAAGGGGCATTATGTTCAAGAAAACCAAGGTAGAAGAAGCTACTTGAAATGAGCTATACATATAGGCTTGGACATGTGTTAAAAAAAAGGTGAAAGTAATAAATAAATGCACTACTCTCAATAAAGATGAACAAAGAATAGGGTTTTGCAAGATAATATGTACAATATATACTTCACACACCATAAAACAACGAAGGAAGCAAAAATGGCTCTGACATTATAAGACGTGTAGAATAAAAAATTGGAGAAGAAGGATGAGAAATAAATACTGTGAGGGTCGCTGGACAAAAGGAAGGAAGATGAACAGTAAAAAAAATTTGACAAGACCTCTTGCATTGAAGTAAGACGCCGAAAAGAAGGAAGAAATGAGTATAACAGACATATACCTCAGTGACAGTATGCGGCTGCTGGAATGACTAGGAAGAGAAGGGGAACAAAGGTATTTATAAGGGAAGGCCTAGGGTTTCACTTTTCATTAAAATACTAATTTTTTTTGTTTGACTCAGACAGCATGTTTCCCTTTTTTTTTTTTGGTTCTATTCTACTTCCAATTAATAAGGTTAGTATCCACGCACATACTCATATATTAAAAATAATTACTTTCAAGAGGTATTTCCTTTCTATATATTTTTATTTATTTATTTAGTTTTATAAAGCAATAATTAATTTTTTTACTTGGTACTTCTTTTTAAATTATTAATTTATTCTAATTCTTTGACTAAATAAAGCTTAAGCTACAATTAACTTTAAGTATTAAAAAAAAAGGATGTTACACTAATGCCTTGAGTAGTGCGTGCCACTTCCATTCCCATAAAATATGGTAAGGGACCAAGATCTTTTATTTCAAATTCAGTTGTCAATTTTCCTTTTAGTCTAGTAATCTCTTCTGCATCATTCCCAGTTAGCACTATATCGTCAACATAAACAATAAGAATAGTTATTTTGTCTCCATAATGCTTTACAAATAGGGTGTGATCTGCTTGACACTGACTATATCCCCATGCTTTAATGGCTTTAGTGAAGCGCTCAAACCAAGCTCTAGGTGATTGCTTTAGGCCATATAGAGATTTATAGAATCTACACACTTTATGTGAGTTTTCAAAGGTTCTCAGTCCCAAGGGGACCTCCATATACACTTCCTCTTCAAGATCACCATTTAGGAAGGCATTTTTCACATCTAATTGGTGAAGAGGCCAATCTAGGTTAGCAGCAAGTGAAAGTAGTACCTTGATAATATTGAGTTTTCTGGAAGTGAGGCAGTAGGTATAACAGTGGGAAAGAGAGAAATAGCAGCGGAATCAAGTGATGTTTGAGATTCATCTGTTTGTTGGCCAGATGTAGGTTCAGTTTCAGAAATGTAAGGATTTTTCCCAGAGTCATAAAAAAGACATTCACTTATATGCTTCTCCCCCTGAATGGGTGGTTTGTCAAAAAAAGGCTGAAATTCATTGAATTTTACATTCATTGTAACAAACACCTTATTTGTGATGGGACAGAAACATTTATACCCCTTTTTATTTGATGAATAACCCAAAAACACAGTTTTAATGGATCTATGATCAAACTTTCCTCCATGTTCATTAAAAACGTAAGCGATACATCCAAAAACCTTTTGAGGAATGGAATTAATGAGGGGTGAATCAGGAAAAACTTCCTGCAATTTTTGAAGTGGAGTCAAGAAATTTAAAACCTTTGATGGCATTCAGTTTATTAAATATGTAGAAGTTAAAATTGCATCCCCCCTAAAACGATTTGGCACATGTGTTTCAAACATAATAGCTCTTGCAACCTCAAGTAAATGCCTATTTTTCCTCTCGGATATACCATTCTGTTGAGGTGTTTGAACACAAGTTTGATGGTGAATGCCATGTTCTTCCAAGAAGGTTTTGAAAGGTGAATTTAAATACTCTTTGCCATTATCAGTTCGAAGAACCTTGATTGATGTTTGAAATTGATTTTGAACAAATTTATGAAATTTTGTGAAAATATCAAAGACTTCTGATTTGTGACACATTAGGAAAATCCAAGTTAATCGAGTATGATCATCAATAAAGGTTACAAACCATCTATCTTTAGAGTTTGTTGCAAACTTTGATGGACCCCAAACATCACTATGTATGAGAGAAAAAAGGGTGAGTGGCTTTATAGGGATGAGGAGCATAAGAATTACGGGTTTGTTTAGCTAAGTGGCAGGTTTCATAATAGAAATCAGAAATTGCTTTATTATCAATATTGGGAAACAAAAACTGCATAGAACGAGAACTAGGGTGGCCTAACCTAGAATGCCATAACATAATGTCTTCATTGGTCACAATAGAAAGAGCAGCCTGCGGTTTTGTTGATGATCCTCGCAGATAGTAGAGCCCATTCTACACCTTAGCATGACCAATCATCTTCCCTGAGGTCAAGTCCTGAAAATTACAGCCATGCTTGTCAAAAGTTACAAGACAATTTATTTGAGAAGCAACCCGTTTTACAGATAACATATTGCACTTAATGGTAGGAACAAATAATACATCTCTTATCACTATATTTTTAGATATAATAACAGTTCCAGATCCCATTACTTTAGCATGCTCACCATTAGCTACTTCAACAGATTCATGTTTAGAGAATTCAGAAAAACTTGAAAATAATTCTCTAAAACCTAAAATGTGATCAGTTGCTCTAGAATCGACCACCCACATGTTTCTTGATTTTATCATACCATTAAATGCACGAGTGAGAATTGTACCTGCATGTGCCAAAGTGACTGAGGGATTGTTTTTCTCACACAACTTTGTAGAGGCAGAATGTTTGTCTAGGATCCTCCTTAAGGTTTGAAGTTCTTCATTACTTAGAGATTCTTCTTCAACATCTGCAGCACCTATCATCAACCCCTTCCTTCTCTGCTTGGTGTTGGTAGGCTTACTATGGAGCTTCCAGCAAACATCTTTGGTATGTCCACTTTTATTGCAATGGTCACACCATTTTTCTGCTCTCTTTCCCTTTGTATCACCCAGATCTCCTTTAACAGCAAGTGCAGACATCTCAATTTGAGCCTTAGTTGTGTTTCGAGTCAACATTTTTTGACTTTCATCACATTGGATCATATTAAACGTGTCTTCTAAGGAGGGAAATGGCTTCATTCCCATAATACGGCCACGTATATCCTCATATACATCATTTAGACCAAGAAGGAAGTCATGACATCGTTCTCTGTCAATAAATTACTTAAAACGTATACCATCTTGGGCATATGACCAATCATGGGTTTCATAAAAATCAATTTGCTGCCATAATTTGATTAATGCAGCATAATATTGAGTAACATATTTTTCTCCTTGAACCAAGTTTCGAAGAAGGCATTTTACCTGTATAACCGCAGCTGTATTGTCTCTGACCGAGTAGATTGATTTTGTGGAATCCCAAATCTCCTTAGCTGTTCGTGCAAGTAAGTACCCTTCACTTATATCTGCTGACATTGAGTTTATAAGCCAAGTCATTACCATGTTGTTTTCAGCACTCCAAACAGCATACTGAGCATTAGTAGGATCAGGTGGTGGAGGCAACCCAGTCAAGTACTTTTCCTTGTCCTTTCCTCAAACAAATATCAAGATACTTCTGGACCATTGGAGATAATTCTTGCCATGAAGTCGGTGAATAATGTGCCCATGTGAGAGTAAATCTGATGCCATAATAGGCATCACATGGTGCGACATGCTATGCTCACCACGGTTCCCACTTTGTGGGCTGGAATCAGTCTCGTGTGAACCTTCATTAGCCGGTTATGAATGGCTGCTGCCATCACCGGTATTAAATGCCCGTGGCTGATTAGTTAGGGCTACTTTGAATGCCATTGATCGATAGACCAAGGCTCTGATACCATGAAAGATTTTGTGGTAACAGCTCTTGTGTTTATTATTGTGCAAGAATGTTACATATATAGAGAATTAGGTCAGACTTGGCTCCCTATTCTGTTCCTATAATCTCGACAGATCCTAGAATCTAGGTAAACAGAAATTTAAAATTCAAATTCCCTAATTCTAGGAGATACTAAACATAATACAAAGAGAGATAAATATTAGATTAAAAACTAGGTTTAGGCCCAATAAGTGGTGGCAAGCCCAATTGGTTCCAACAATACATAATGTACTGGAGAATATATACACACGCACAAATATTTGTAAGACACTTTGTTGTTTCAAAGGCATTGATCATAATTTCCAACACAATGTAATAATTAATGGCTTATAAGTTTAAAGCTTACACATGATATAAATAACTTCTCTTTAAATACAAGGAAAAATAACAGAACTCTAAAATAACAAGCACTCCGTATAACGTACGGGAAGTACATGTTCGTTGAGACTATAAAACTTTCTCGTTTTCGTTTTGCTTCTGCTTTCCCCCTCTATGGCTATATTGCATTTAGTGCTGGACCCTTCACTTAAGGCATGCATTTACGCTCTGGACGTCTGCATTTACGTTCTTTTCTCTCTTTTTCTTTTAATAAAAAAATCTCTTTCCCCCTCTATGGTGCTTTTGGTATTAGTTCTCCAAGACACGAAAATGTCAAGTATCATTAGTGAATACATATTTCTTCTTATTAATTTCATCATTTCATTTGCTTATTTATTATACTAGTATATTCTATTTAACATATGAATCAGGTGCCTTAATTTAAATCAAAACGGTGATCTCTCGATATACTCCCTCCAATCCTTAATACGAGAATCCATTGACTTTTATTAAAGATATTAAAAAGGTTAAACAGTTAGATTAAAATATTTATATTTATCTTTTTTCTACAAATTAATCTGTCTAACTTATAAATTGATATATAATCTAATAATACACAATACATGCTATGATTAAGTAATTTCTTTTACTTTCTTAATCTCTCGAAAAAAGTCAATTAGCTCTTACATTAAGGACCGAATGTAATATATCATATACTTATGGTATGACTCATAATTCATGTTCTCAAGGATCTTCAATGTTTATTCGCAGGCACGCGCATATCTTAGGAATGCATATTTGTTTATCTTGTATTTCTACAAGTTATACTAGATTGAATTGTAAATTGTTAAAATAATAAATTTGGTTTCAATGAAGATAATTTTGGTTTGTGTGATATACTTTCTTTACTTATGCTGGATGTGCTAAAAGTATTCAAACAAAACTACATGAAATTGTATTGAATAATAAATATATGAAAATACATAAAAAAGATGTCTCAAAATGATGAGCTGAGTGCCTCCCAACATGGGAAATTTGACCAAAAGAAGTTTTTAACAATAGATTACAGAAGTATATATAATAATAAAGGATTGATCAGCTCCATTAATTCTGTGGTGTAAACTCATGATGATTCACTGGTAGGTTTTGCCATGGAAGAATAATATGATAAGGATATTGAGACTCAAATTGATCCCCTTGATTCCTTTGCAGTGATTGACTCACAACTTGTGAGTTATGTTGATGATATGGGTTTTCCAATTGAGCACCTGAATAATTCTGTGGGCTTACTGGATTCATTGGTGTTGGTAGATGATTCTGCTGAATATCATAATGCCCTGGTGAGGCGGCTTGATGGGATTGATAGAGTGTTGAAGGAATTTGAGTTCTTAATTGAGTCATCGGCATTGAGTGATGGTGATGATTTAGTGGAAGATTACTACGAATTGATGACTTGGGTTGTTGCATTATCATGGTTGTTGAGCGAGGCACCAAGTGAGGACGTGAAGAAAGAAGATGGTTAAGATATTCTTGGTCACAATTTGCTAAAGTGAAATCATGGATGCTTCTTCTACTATGAACTCTTGTGTCTTTTTCTTTTTGGCGGTTATAAAACTTTTGAGCATGGCTTGCCACCTGAGTTGCATCCCTTGTCACCACCGCCTTTTCAGAGATGTTCTTCCAATGCCCCCTACCATATTTCTGCTCTCCCAGCAAGAACAGCCTGTTCAAATCATAATGAAATTTACATCAGCACATTTAATCATCACATAATTGTTTGTGCGTGTAACAAATGATGATTATAATAATCGATTATAGTATAATGTTAAGTTTACATACACATGCTCTTCCAAGGTCTAAGAGGATGGAGCCCTTGTTATACTTGGGTGGCTGATTATTGGTGTAAGAGTTTGGGTATTGGGGCGGCGAGACCCGACCCAATTCAATTTGGAGATTTTGATATCGTTGGCAAACCATCTCTTTGAGGAAACCAAACTCATCCGCGATCTTCTCCCACCGATTGGGAAAGTCATTCGGATAACACAATAGAGCAACTTGAAACCGCTTCTCATCCTCGCAACTCCACTGATTCATGTTATTTTTGTTCCCAGCACTAATATTAACTTGTATCAGTCATAAAGATCATATTTTATATACATACATATACATATATATATATATATATATGAGTGTCATACAAAGATGAAGAGTATCTGTATATATACAATTCATCTTTTTATCTTATTCTGAAAAAATCGTTTGATGATGAGTAGTATTTATTGTCTTATATTTTGTGTCCAACATCATATTTAGCATCCCAAACCATGTTGATCTATTTAATAAAAAATTTATTTGCTACATCTAATAAATTTACTATATTGATCATGCTTTATGCTTTTATATCAGTTGATCTAGTTCATGTTATGGTGTTTCAAATGAACGCAGCCTACGTGCCATAGTCTCAGATTACTATTTCATTCTAATATCAAGCTATGATTTTTTTTGCTCTTTGATGTTGATTCATTCAATGCCACTACGGATTATACCCTTAATAATACACTCTCAAAGGGTTATCTCTTATGCTGATATATTTAGTATAGAATTTATTTGCTATATCTAATAAGTTGTACAACTTACACACCATAATCTCAAATCACTACTATTTTATTCTAATATTAACGTTATCATTTTCTTATACTTTGATATTTATTCATTCAATGCCACTACGAATTATAACCTTAATAGTATCACTTCTCAAAAAGTTTCTTTCCAAACCCATTTTAAAAAGTTAGCTATAAATTAATAAAAACTAGTTAAGATCAAAACATACAACACAAGAAAGGCATTAAAATTCATGTATCTGCCACAAAAATATATAACACTCATCTTCGAAAACAATGTACTTAATTAGCATAGATTTTATAACTTTTTCAAAAGACAACGTCAACAGAAAAGAAAACAACTCGCCGCTATAGTCTATCGATTGACAACAAAGATAATCAAAGGCTTTAGAACGAAATTTCAAGATTTATATTCTTGAAAGTCATTAAAAACATAATTGAAAAGAATCAAACTTACAATTTCCTAGCAAGTTGCGGCACAAGGTCGATGTTTCTTGATGACTTTTTTTTTGGGTGTCTAAAGACTATAGTCAGGTGGGAGAGAGAGAAGTCTCGTACTTATACGAGAAGATTGAGTGAGTAAGAGAAGAAAGATATGTTATTAGTGATGATATAATTCTTAAGGTTATACTTGCATATATAGAGGGAAACCGATTGTTTTAAAATAAATATACAAAATATGATTCCCTCGTAGGGGTGGAAACAGGCCAGGCCGCCTGACAGGGGCCTACGGCCTGGCCTGTTAAAGGCCTGATCAGGCCTGGCCTATCAGGCTAAAAGGCCAGGCCAAGGCTGATCTGAAAGCCTATTTATCTTAACAGGCCAGGCCAAGGCCTACTAATAGGCCTGTGAGGCCTGTCAGGCCGGCCTGAGCTTGTTAAGGTCTTTTTATAAATAAATAAAAAACATACACCTCCATAATTACGTTAATGCCACTCCCCTCTTTCAAGTGAACCCTAAATCCCTAATTCCTAAACAAAATCATATCTCATTCTCGTTCCTTCAAGCTCTGGATCCGTCGGCTCGCGACTCCCTCCCAGATCTGGACCTCCGAGTGTCCGATCTTCGATTCCTGTAGATCCCTCAGCGAGTGACCGGCTATCGGCTGAGCAGAAGTTGGCAACCAGTCCGCCGACCGCCATCCCTCCTCTCTCTGTCTTCTCCCACTCTCTCTGCCGTCTCTCACGCTCAGTCCGTCAGATTTGTGGTCCACTGTCGAAGACTCTCTCCGCCATCTCTCACCCTCAGTCCGCCGTCTCTCACCGTCGAAGATTCATTGTGTTTCAGTTCAGCACCACTTTTTTATCGGTGGTCCACCGTCGTAGACGCTCTTCGCTGTGTTTCAGTTCAGCCATTAGGTAAGTGTTTGTTATTTTAATTTGTTTGTTTATTATTGAAATGTGCTCTGATTCAAGGCTTGAAATCGTTAAGCTTGAGCTCTGGACTGATTATCCCTTGAGCAATATATATTCACCTTGAGCAATATATACATCAGAGAACACATAATTACCCTGCTAATCTTATTATGTAGGGTCAATTTGGATTGTTATGAATACTACTATAGAAAGTCAATATCTCTAGTATGCTTTTGCCCTTGGCACTACCAAATGATTTAATAAGGGAGGGACTACCACACATGCGTTTCCTTATTCAGAGAATGTCAAACTTGGCTGGGCTAGGGGTCATGATAAGTTAACCTAGGGTTTTCTGACATATAACTTGATTTTGAGTCACGTCACTTGCCACTTGCTTGGTGTAATCAATCTATTCTTGCTTTGCATGCATTGATCAAACTCCTGCTTTTCAAGCAAACTGTCCAGGAATTCTGTATGAAATAGTTTGGTTTTAAGGACTGATGTAGATTTCCTTCTTGCAGGTATACTTGTCAGATTTAACAGAACTTTTACTTGGACATGCTCTAGATGCGAAGGTTTGACCAAGGTGTTGAAAATATCACTATGAATGTTAACTTTACTTGTTAAACTTGGTATCCAAGTTAATTTTGAATTGTTTTAATGATTCTATATTTGATCCCTTGATATAATGATCTTTTGATGGAAACATGGATTTGAAATTATAGAATTGGTGGTTGATGTTCAACATTGCTTCCAGGTGGACTCTCATCACTATTAACATGTTCCTTTAACTTCTAGAATTTGTTCATTCTCTTCAATCTCCCTTTTCATTCATGAAATTTGTTCTAATATCTAATTAATTATGACTATCTGAAATTTGTTAAAATCATATTACTTATTTTACATGTTAAATTGTGTTATGATCTAATCCTATATATTTCATTAATTTTTTTCAAGGCCTTTGAAGGAGAAGAAGAAATTATTTTGAAGATTTGATGTGAAAGTGAGAAGAATCATTAGCTTTTCCAAAAGTGGGAAGATTTGGTGCATAGTTTCAGAAGATTGTATGCATTTTCACTGCTGTGGTATTTGTTAGACTCTTTGCTGGTTTTTGTCTGGATCTTGCTGTAATTTGTGGTTGAAATCCTGAATTTTGCGCATTAATGCCTTAGCTATCCTATTCACTGCCATAGGCCTAGCTATATCATTGATAAGTTGAGACTTATACAAGTGTTATCTAATGTAAGTTTAGACTTATACAGTAAGCAGTATGAATCAGACTGAATGAATCAGGCATATGTTTTGTGATTGAATTGAAGTTTAATTTGGGATTTGGCTCAGATTCTTTAGTGTATATCCAGGTGATGTGGTGCAAATAATAACGAAAAGGCATATATCTCTTGCAATGTAAGAGTTGTTTTGCTGGTTCATATCCATATTACATGATTAACATCCTTTCAGTGAACTGTGTAAGGTTGACGCACCAAAATTTTTGTTCTTTCAGAGTTCAATGCTTTGATGGGAATATGTACTAATTGAACTAGCTGGGCATGAGTCATTAATGCATTTTCTGTTGCACTCATGGTTGAGGTGTGAAAAAAACTGAAAAACATAAAATGAAATTTAATTTTTTTCCTTGTGGAAGTAGTACATTTTTTCTGCTAAACATTGAAACAGTTTATATTTATTGTTGGCGTAAAGTTTTGCATCAAGATTGCAACTCATCAACACAAATGTTGTGTTCTGCAATATCTGCTAATGCTCTTCTGCGAGCTCAAGATCAATATGGGTATTTTTTTTCTTTTTAAGCTGAAATCCTTTTAAGTTGAAGTTCAGCTTATAGCCTTGTAGACCTTGTAGTATATCATTTTCAATGTGTATACCTTTTCTTTTTTAATTTTTGCTGTTGAGGCAGCAATCTTTACTACATAATGTAACTGTCATTGCAGTGCATTTTTGGTTGGAGTATGAGGTGTTATTAAACTGATTATAGTGGTGCATTCTGAGCTATTATTTCTTAATGTAACTTTTCATGATACAGCCATTATTAAGTTTGGACTGCTTTTTGTTGCTGGACAATCTCTCACACACTTTGTTGCTGTCATCGCTGTATCTGGAATTGTAGAAGGATAAAAATACACACACACACACACACACATATTTGCTTGCTGTTACTTGAATTCTATTGTGGCAAAGACTTCAAAATTAGGAATCTGAAGTTGTTGGAATTTTGGATTGGTCATTTGCTTCTGAGAGCTTTAAAAAAAAAATTGTAACTAGGCCTGTTTTCGGCCTGTTTGTCTGGGCCTGTTTTGGCCTGTTTAAGATGTCGGCCTGTTTAAAATGTCGGCCTGTTTGGCTTGTTTAGGGTCTTACAAATTCAGGCCTCCTTAACAGGCCACAGGCCAGGCCAGGCCTGTGTACAAGCCAGGCCTGTGTACAGGCCAGGCTCAGGCCTAATAGTAAGCCTCCAACAGGCCACAGGCCAGGCTCAGGCTGTTTTGTGCCTTAACAGGCCTGGCCTGTTAAGGCACAAGCCTGGCCTGGCCTGGCCTGTTTCCACCCCTATTCCCTCGCGCCTCGTCCCAAAAAACGAGACGGTTAGTTTAGCTCTTTTTTTTTTTTTGACCAAGACGGTTAGTTTCGTTTAACCAATTGAAATTAAAAGAAAAGAAAAGAAAATCACACAAAGTAACTGAGTGACCAATGATGGGACGCCACGTGGCCGAGGGGGGCAGATGCGAAGCCAAAAATAAGAGCCAACGTGATGGCGGTGATATGTGCCATTCATTTGGGGACCAATTGTGCCGGTCATCCCCTCCCCAGAAAGAAGCCCTCCCCGCCGCGCACAGCACCGCCAAAATAACTGAAACCTGGTGGGTATCACTCTTCCGTTTCTTTGATCTTCCATTTTGTCTTCCTCTATTGTTTGATTTCGTCCTCATTGAGTTTAATTATATTCATTAATAGTACTGATCGCTTCTTGTTTGTTTCGTTTCAGAGCAACAGAGATTTCACATCGTTATTTGATGAATAATTAATAATTAGTATTCTAGGGATTCCAAATCAATGGCGGAATCACCTGCCGAACCTGGCCTTCCTCACCTGGGCCAGATGTTTGGCCTTCTGAGATTCACATCATGAGTGGTATTAATCTCGCTGTTCGTGATGTCCGCACCAGCGGTCCTTACGTCTCGTCGTCAAGATGTCCAAGCAGGTCTCTTCTTCCTTTTATTTTATTCCTCTGATTTTCTTGCATTGATTCAGTGTATCCTTCTCCGGTTGCTCCATTGCATTCTAGAACGAAGCTGAATAATTAATTGCTCGCTCTTGTTTCTCCCCCGCAATGATGATTCCTTGCTGATATGTGATTGCTGTCAACGTTACGGCCACATTGACTTGGACGGCCGTGTGGACCGTTTTCTCTATCCCTGGGTTGTTTCCCCTTTTCTCTGCGTTTTATCAAGGATTGCCGTTTTATGCAGTTTTTATGCTCCCATATTCAGGTTTAGTTTAGGTTAATTAAGGAGCTGATTATGAGCCACACTCCAAGGATTTTGTCTATTTCTGATGTAGGTTTGATTATTAATTAAAATTCTATCAGTTGGACTTCCAATCTAAACATAATTTTTATGCAAGATATAATCAAATTACGAATGCCTTTATTTCTTTCCTTCATGCTGCAATCATCTTTATTCAAATTCTATTTACATTTGTATAAATTGTCCGGATTTTTTCTCGCATTTTTAGACTCACGCAAGGTTTTTCCGTCAAGTTCATATCTAAATTACTCATGGAAGCTCCTCCCTTTTGCATTGAAAATAATTGTAGTTGTACATTGTACATTGAAAAAGTCTTTTGCTAGCAGATATTTTTTTTATCATCTTTTCTTTTTGCATTTATTCATCAGCAACGCGCTAAGTTTGGTGCAAAATTTTAAGGTCAGTCTATTTATTAGCTTTAGGACAATTAGCAGTGCCTAGTGACCTAAGAAATAATACGAATGTGATTGTTGTGTCCATTCCTTATTGATGGCAACGTCAGGTATTTTTAATTCCCTTTTTGCACTGAGAAAACTTGAGTTATTAGGATTGTATCTTGTCACTAGATGAGTTATTTTTCTGTTTTACTTCTTATGCCAACATGCTTCAATCATGCATAAATGCTTACAGAGTTGTTTTTCTTTAACTTTGTACAATCATGCATCTTTTGCCAGAAACTCAAGACTCGCGTTATTGAGAAGGATGTTAATCCTGAGTGGAATAAAGAACTCACGCTCTCTGTCTTGGAGCCGAAGCTTCCAGTAACATTGGTGAGGTTATTGTCATTCTTTAGTATGAACCTTCTGAGCAAGTCTTGCTGTTTTCCATCTCCCATATATGATAAAGTACATAGCCTTTCTTTTACTCAAGACTAACTGAAAATTAATGTTCATGTTTTAGTACCTATGCCAATGGTCGTCTAAGAATAAATACAACAACATCATAATCAGACATAAAGGAGGAGGGTTGTGTTAGGCCTTTGATGACCAACGTAAAACTCTCACAAATCTTATGACATGAATCAACAAAAAATTTGGAATAAGAATAAATATCTCGGGAAAAAAAAAGTAGTCAGACACCAAATGTCAATCTACACGCACAGACATCCACCTGCATGGTTGAGGAGTAAATAAACACCAATTAGCATTTCATGGATTGCTCTGCTTTGAATATTAAGGCAATAAAACTTTCTCGTTTTTGTTTTGCTTATGTTTTCCCCCTATATTGCATTTAGTGCTGGTTCCTACACTTAAGGCATGCATTTACGCTCTGGACGTCTGCATTTACGTTCTTTTCTCTCTTAATAAAAAAATCTTTTTCCCCCTCTATTTGGTGCTTTTGGTATTAGTTCTCGGAGACACTGAAATGTCAAGTACCATTAGTGAATACTTATTTCTTCTTAGTACTTTCACCATTTCATTTAATTTGCTTATCTATTACACTAGTGAATTCTATTTAACATACGAATCAGGTGCCTTAATTTGAATCAAAACAGTGATCTCTCAATATACTCCCTCCAGTCCTTAACACTTGAGTCCATTGACTTTTGTTGAAGAGATTAGAGAAATTAGAAAGTTAGATTAAAATATTTATATTTATCTTTTTTCTACAAACTAATTTATCTGACTTATAAACTGATATATAATCTAATAATACACAATATATGCTATGATTAAGTAATTTCTTTTGCTTTCTTCAGCTCGCTACAAAAAGTCAACTAACTCTTGTATTAAAGATCGGATGTAGTATATCATAAATATAAGGTATGACTCTTAGCTCATGTTCTCATGGATCTTCAACGTTTATTCCCAGGCGCATATCCTAGGAATGCATATTTGTTTATCTTGTATTTCTATAAGTTATATTGGATTTAATTGTAAATAGTTAAAATAATAAATTCGGTTTCAATGAAGATAATTTTGGTTTGTGTGATATACTTTCCTTACGTATGCTGGATGTGCTAAAAGTATTCAAACAAAACTATATGAAATTGTATTGAATAATAAATATATGAAAATACATAAAAAGATGTCTCCAAATGATGAGCTGAGTGCCTCCCAACATGGGAAAGTTGAACAAAAAAAGTTTTTAACAATAAATTACAGAAGTAATATATCTTAATAAAGGATTGATCAGCTCCATTAATTCTGTGGCGTAAACTGATGATGATTCACTGGTAGGTTTTGCCATGGAAGAATAATATCATAAGGATATTGCAGTGATTGACTCACAACTTGTGGGTTATGTTGATGATATGGGTTTTGCAATTGAACACCTGAAGGATTCTGTGGGCCTACTGGATTCATTGGTGTTGGTAGATGATTCTGCTGAAGATCATAATGCGCTGGTGAGGCAGCTTGATGGGATTGATAAAGTGTTGAAGGAATTTGAGTTCTTAATTGAGTCATCGGAATTGAGAGTTGGTGATGATTTAGTGGAAGATTACTATGAATTGATGAGTTGGGTTGTTCAGGCACCAAGTGAGGGCGTGAAGAAAGAAGATGGTTAAGATATTCTTGGTCGCAATTTGTTAAAGTGAAATCATGGATGCTTCTTCTACTATGCACTCTTGTGTCTTTTTCTTTTTGGCGATTATAAAACTTTTGAGCATGGCTTGCCACCTGAGTTGCATCCCTTGTCACCACCGCCATTTCAGAGATGTTCTTCCAATGCCCCCTGCCATATTTTTGCTCTCCTAGCAAGAACAGTCTGTTGAAATCATAATGAAAATTACATCAGAACATTTAATAAGCACATAATTGTTTGTGTGTAACGAATGATGATTATAGTAGTCAGTTATAGTATAATATGAAGTTTACATACACATGCTCTTCCAAAGTCCAAGAGGAGCCCTTGTTATACTTGGGTGGCTGATTATTGGTGTAAGAGTTTGGGTATTGGGGCGGCGAGACCTGACCCAATTCAATTTGGAGATTTTGATATCGTTGGCAAACCATCTCTTTGGAGAAACCAAACACCTGCGCGATCGTCTCCCACCGATTGGGAAAGTCATTCGGATAACACAACAGAGCAACTTGAAACCGCTTCTCGTCCTCGCAACTCCACTGATTCATGTTATTTTTGTTCCCAGCACTAAAATTAACTTGTATCAATCATGGAGATCATATTTTATATACATATATATGAGTGTCATACAAAGATGAAGAGTATCTGTATATATATATATATATATATATAATTCATCTTTTTATCTTATTCTAAAAAAATCGTTTGATGAGTAGTATTTATTGTCTTATATTTTGTGTCCAACATCATATTTAGCATCCCAAACCATGTTGATTTATTTAATAAAGAATTTATTTGCTACATCTTAAAATTTTACTAGATTTATCAAGCTTTATGCTATTATATCTAGTTCCTGTTATGGTTTTTTAAATGAACACAACCTACATTCTTTAGTCCCAAATTACTCTTTCATTCTAATATCAAGCTATCATTTTTCTTGCGTTTTGATGTTGATTCATTCAATGCCACTACGGATTATACCTTTAATAATACAGCTTCTCAAAGGGTTATCTCTCATGCTGATATATTTAGTATAGAATTTGTTTGCTACATCTAATAAATTGTACAACTTACACACCATAATCTCAAATCTCTACTATTTTATTTTAATATTAACGTTATCATTTTCTTGTACTTTGATAATTATTCATTCAATGCAACTACGAATTATAACCTTAATAATATCATTTCTCAAAAAGTTTATTTCCAAACCCATTTTAAAAAGCTAGCTATAAATTAACAAAAACTAGTTAAGATCAACACATACAACATAATAAAGGCATTAAAATCCATGTATCTGCCACAAAAATATAATACTCATCCTCGAAATCTATATACTTTGCATAAATTATAAAACATTTTCAGAAGATAACGTCATTAGAAAAGAAAATAACTCGCCGCTAGTCTATCGACGTTGACAACAAAGATAATCAAAGTCTTAAGAACAAAATTTCAAGATTTATATTCTTGAAATTCATTAAAAACATAATTGAAAAGAATCAAACTTACAATTTCCTAGCAAGTTGCGGCACAAGGTCGACGTTTCTTGATGACTTTTTTTTTTGGGTGTCTAAAGACTATAGTCAGGTGGTAGAGAGAGAAGTCTCGTATTTATATAAGAAGATTGAGCGAGTAAGAGAAGAATGATATGTTATTATTGATGATATAATTCTTAAGGTTATACTCGTATATATAGGGGAAGACCGAATGTTTTAAAATAAATATATAAAATCTGATTCCCTCGCGCCTCGTCCCAAAAAATGAGGCGGTTAGTTTAATTTAACCAATTGAAATTAAAAGAAAACAAAAAGAAAATCACACAAAGTAAGTGAGGGAGCAATGATGGGACGCCACGCTGCAGTGGGGCATGGGAAGCCAAAATAAGTGCCAACGTGATGGCAGTAATGTGCCATTCATTTGGGGACCGATTGTGCCGGTCATCCCCTCCCCAGAAAGAAGCCCTCCCCGCCGCACACAGCATTGCCAAAATAACTGAAACCTGGTGGGTATCGTTCTTCCGTTTCTTTGATCTTCCATTTTCTCTTTGATTTCTTCATCATTCAGTTTAATTATATTAATTAATAGTACTGATCGTTTCTTGTTTGTTTCGTTTAAGAGCAACAGAGATTTCACACCGTTATTTGATGAATAATTAGTATTGTAGAGATTCCAAATCAATGGCGGAATCACCTGCCGAACCTGGCCTTCCTCACTTGGGCCAGATGCTTGGCCTTTTTATTGACAAACCGGGTGGCCCAGAAAAAATCTGTATATTGATCAATGAATCATTACCACAGTTCATATATACATGCTCTGGACCTCTTTTATACATCAACTCTAATGGGCTTTAAAGAGCATTAAGGCCCAACCGACACTAACCAAACTACTCTAATCATAATTACATATTTACATAAGTTCACTATTTTTTACACACATTATTTTCCACACTCCCCCTCAAATTAGGGGCAGGAAACACATTGACAGTACCTAATTTGCTCATTAACCTACTGTGAGCTTCTTTTCCCAAAGCCTTAGTAAATATGTCAGCCTCTTGATCATGTGAACGGACATGCTTCAAATCAATCAGACCAGCTTGAACCTTTTCTCTTATAAAATGCAGATCGATCTCAATGTGCTTGGTGCGTTCATGGAATATAGGATTGGAGGCAATATACATTGCTGCCTTGCTATCGCAATAAACACTAACCGGATCCTTGGCTGGAACTTTCAAATCTTTAAGCACTCCAGTGGCCCAAACCACTTCTGCAACTCCAGATCCCAGCACTTTATACTCTGCCTTAGCCGACGATCGTGACACGGTCTCCTGCTTCTTACTTTTCCATTTAATGAGAGAATCTCCAAGTTTGTGCAGGTACCCTGTGACTGATCACCTGGTGGTTTCACATGCTCCCCAATCTGCATCAGTGAAGCATGATAATGTGAGATCCTGTTCTGAACTCAGTAGCACTCCAACCCAAACGCTTTGTTTCAGGTATCTAACAATGTCCCTTGCTGCCGCCATATGTGTCTTGGTAGGCCTTTGCATGAACTGGCTTACGACCTGCACAGGAAATGAGATGTCAGGACGAGTGTTAGTCAAATAAATCAACCTCCCAACCAACCTTCTATAACGTTCAAGGTTGCTCAATAAGTCTTCCTTTCGATCTCGACCTTCTTCATAAGCTAAAAGCTTCAGGTTTGCCTTCATTGGTACCGATAAAGGTTTACATCCACTCATTCCCATATCCGAAAGCAAATCCAGAACATACTTACGTTGTGAAAGAATAATCCCCTTATGGGATCTCGCTACTTCTATTCCTAAGAAGTATTTCATCTCACCCAAATCTTTTATTTTGAATTGTTCATGAAGAAATTCTTTCACCTCAGCTATTTTGCTTGCTGAACTTCCTGTAATAATTAGATCATCTACATAAACAAGAATCAAAACACAACTACCATCACATTCCTTAATGAATAAAGAATAGTCATGTTTATTTTGTCTAAATCCACCACTCAATAAGGCTGTGGTCAATTTATAATTCCATTGTCGTGAAGCTTGCTTAAGCCCATACAAGGACTTTGTTAATTTGCACACCATTCCCTTTCCTACCTTTCCAAAACCTTGTGGAACACACATGTACACTTCCTTATCTAAATCTCCCTGCAAGAAAGCATTATGCACATCCATTTGGTACAAGTTCCATCCCAACACAGCAGCTATCTTTAGGACAATTCTAACAGAAATCATCTTAATCACAGGGGAAAATGTTTCATGAAAGTCTATGCCTTCTTGTTGGGTGTAGCCCTTGGCTACAAGCCTAGCTTTATATTTATCAACAAACCCATCAGAATTATATTTAATTTTATATACCCATTTACAACCAATTGCCTTCTTTCCCTTAGGAAGAGGCACAATTTCCCATGTGTTATTGGCTTCTAAAGCACCTATCTCTAAGTTCATGGCTTTAATCCACTTAGTGTCCTTTATAGCCTCATCATAAGAAGTAGGTTCAACACTAGAGTCTATTGAGCACAAGAAGCATAAATGGGATGGGGACACAGCTTTGTAAGACATATAATCTGCAATAGGATACTTACAACGATTTTCTAGTTGTTTATTCAAGTGTAATTCAGATTTACCTATATTTCCTTGTGAAATCAGATTGCATATGTAGTCATGAGACCAAATAGGTGGTCTCCTTTCTCTTGTTGACCTTACTGAGGTCATTTCTGGTTCAGATTCAGAAACAGACTCATTATCATTATTACCTTGATTTTCTGGTGTGTTTTCATGTGCTGCATCTTCACTATAATATTCAAGTTGGTGCTAGCGTTGTTCACTGTCAGACCAGAACAGATCAGTTGCAGCCCCTTGATTTTCTCCCCCTTGCTGAGAACCCCTTTCTTCCATGAAGGGAAACCTGTTCTCAATAAACCTTACATGTCTACTAACAAATATCTCTTTGCTTTTAATGTTACAGAGTACAAAACCCTTTTGATTGGATGGATAGCCTAAAAACACACATGCAGTAGATCTTGGTTGAAATTTATCGTTATTAGCTAGATTTGTTGCATATGCAAGACAACCAAAGACCTTAAGATATGAGTAATCAGCCATGGTCCCATAAACAATTTCATATGGCGTTCTAAATCCTAGAATTCTAGAAGGAATCATATTAATCAAGTGAGCTGCAGTTTTTACACATTCACCCCAATATCTAGTTGGTACTTGTGATTGAATCATTAGGCTACGTGAAACTTGCATTAAAGTCCTGTGTTTCCTCTCAACTATATCATTTTGTTCCGGGGTATATGCACATGATGTTTCATGATGGATTCCCTTTCTAAGAAGGAAATCTCTAAGTGTATGGTTAACAAACTCTGAACCATTGTCACTACGAACCCTTTTAATAGTAACAACAAATTGATTTTCAATATAGGCAGTAAAATTCTGAATATGTGCCATTGTTTCATATTTGTGTCTCATCATAAATACCCAAGTTGCACGTGAGAAATCATCAACTATCGTAAGAAAATATCTAAAACCAGAATGTGTAGGGGTCCGATATGGTCCCCACACGTCCAGGTGCAAGAGCTCAAATATCCTTTTTGACTTAATGCAACTAGATGCAAAAGGAAGTTTTGTCTGTTTAGATTGGAAACAAACATCACAATTTTTATTCAAGGCAACAGTTTTGTCACTTATCAAGTCCAAATGCCGCAATACAGAAATAGGAGCATGACCAAGTCTTTTATGTAACAAAGATACATCAACATGTTTACTTTTGTTGGTACAAACATTAGCCGTATTCACTATATCAGCTTGGTTACATTGCAAAACATATAGTCCTTCAATCAGCTTACCAATCCGCTTCAACTTGCCACCCTGAAGGCCATGTATCAAACAAACATTAGGAAAGAAAGCTACCACACATATATGTTCCTCAGTTAATTTTGACACTAAAATTAAGTTAAATTTCAGCATAGGAGCATATAAAACGCTGCTTAAGGTTATGCCATTGGAGAATCTAACATTTCCTATATGAGTTATGTGAACCCTATCTCCATTAGGAATTTTAACAGTCCTAATTGCCCCTGAATAAATGTTATAATTATCTAACAATGACAAGTCACTAACTAGATGTGTGGTTGCTCCAGAATCAATAACTCAAGTTACATATATATTTTTATAGAAGGTACACTACTACAAAAAAGCGATATAATGACACTTATTTTAAAAAATACTTTGGCTTTTAAGAAACGCTAAAGCTTTTGACGCCATTAAAAATACCTATGGCACTTTTCAATTTACAAAAACGCCATACATTACCTTATCAAATTAAATAAATAAATAAATTACATATGACGTTTTATGTAACAAGCGCTAAAGGAAGAGGTGCCCTCCTTTAGCGCTTAAAAATATAGCGCCAAAGGAGGGTGGGAACCCACTTTGGCGTTTATCACATAAACGCCAAAGGAGGCTCCTTTGGCCTCCTTTGGCATTTATATGTATAAACGCCAAAGGAGGTTACCTCCTTTGGCGTTTATACATATAAATGCCAAAGGAGGCCAAAGGAGCCTCCTTTGGCGTTTATGTGATAAACGCCAAAGGAGAAACCTCCTTTGGCGTTTATCACATAAACGTTAAAGGAGGGTTCTTTTTTGGCTTTTTTTTAATAATTTTTTTAAATATTTTTTTTTCTTTTTTTTAATAATTTGTTTAAATATTTTTTTCATGTACGATGTAATGCAAAAATAAATGTTTGATGATCATATACAGATTTTAGCAAATAAATAATCATATATTTCGTCTAGTAGGCCAATTACAATACAAAACAATGTTAGTCATTTTTTTTGAATTATTTTCTTTTCTTGATAAAACAAGCAAATTACAATGCGATAGTAAAAAATGTAAAACAGTAACTACAATGATTTGTATTACAATAAAATCACTACAATATTATTATATTTGTAATCTTAAAAATTAAAAAACTAATAATGTATAGGAAGTTTAAGCTGACAAAGTTGAAACTTCAAATCAATACCTGAAAAATAAAAAATATAAGCAAACATATAAGAGTCATTATAGATCTTAACCAAAAAGAAAAAAAAAGAAAACATGGATCAAATGTTTAAAAAACAATGCTTACAAGCTAGAGATCTCCTACTTTTCTACTTGTTGCCATCAAAGAAAGGAAGGAGTGGAGATAACGAATAAGAAAAGCTAGCAGACCAATAAAGTGAGAGAGCAATGGATTGAAGTTATGGGAAATGATAAGCAGGAGAGCGATAATGGCGGGATGACAATAGCAGGGTGTTTAAATTTTGTAAACAAGGGAAGCTTTGACGCTTCATAAAAGAGTGCCATTGCTGAAACTTCAAATAAGTACCTAAAAAGCTGGTGGACTAATGGAGTAGGGGAGTAATGGATCGGAATTTATGAGAAATGGGAAGCAGGAGGATGATAATGGCGGGATGTTTAAATTTTATAAGACGATAATGGCGGGATGTTTAAATTTTATAAGACGATAATGGCGGGATGATAATGGCTGGGTGTTTAAAAACATGGATCAAATTTTTTTTTAAAAAAAAATACATAGGAAGCTTTGGCGCTTCATTAGGAAGCGCCAAAGCTTCCTATTATATATTTTTTTTATTTTGTCTTTTGGAATGTGGCCTTTTAAAAAAAAAAGTAATTAAAAATATATAGGAAGCTTTGGCGTTTCCTTAGGAAGCGCCAAAGCTTCCTATTATAATATATATATATAAATATATATATTTTTAATTTTTTCTTTTGGAATGTGGTCTTTTTAAATTTTTTTTTAAAAAAAATACATAGGAAGCTTTTGATAGTAGTGAGTCTTATTCATAATTTTGTCCTCATTAATTCTCTTTATTCTCCTGCAACTGCTTCCAAAATTGTACGTATATTTAAAAATTATATAGAAATGAGGACAAAATTGTATATAATTTTGTTAAAACAAATGTTATAACAAGTTAAAATTGTTAAAAAAAATAAAATATAGAAATAATTTAAAAATTATATATTTACAATCGTGCCTTATCAATAATGCAATGTCTCTCCTTGCTTTTTTTTTTTTTAATTGTGGAAGCTTTGGCGTTTTGGAACAAAACGCCAAAGCTTCCCGTCCACAATCAAATGCCTTATCAATAATGCAGTGTCTCTCCTTGCGTTTTTTTTTTTTAATTGTGGAATCTCTCCTTGAGTTTTTTTTTTTTTTTTTTTGTAATTGTGGAAGCTTTGGCGTTTTATTCCAAAACGCCAAAGCTTCCCCTCAAAAATCAAAATGTGATGTTATTGTATGCCTTATCCTTTCGGTTTTTATTTTGTAATTGTGGAAGCTTTGGCGTTTTATTCCAAAATGCCAAAGCTTCCCCTAAAAAATCAGCTGCAGTGTAATCAATGATCCTTCGTTTATTCTTTTGTAATAGTGGAAGCTTTGGCGTTTCATTATAAAACGCCAAAGCTTCCCATCTTTTTTTTTTTTTCCAAAACAAAGATTCCCATCTTGATCCAAAAAAAATCTGCAATGATCATATGATTCATATCCTTCATTTTATTAAATATATATGTGGAAGCTTTGGCGTTTAATTATAAAACGCCAAAGCTTCCTATTATATTTTCTTTTTCTTAAAAAACAAAATATAGGAAGCTTTGGCGCTTCCACATAAAACGCCAAAGCTTCCTATTGTTTTTTTTAAAAAAAAAAACTGAAGGCCTTGTTTGGCGCTTGTTCAGAGAAACGTCATGCAAGGTTAACGTCAATTATGACGTTTATAATTGTAAGCGCCAAAGCTTTCAAATAATTTTGATTTTAAATAAATAAATAACTATTTTTGGCGCTTCTTTAAAGAAATGCCACAGGAGCTACGCCACTAAAGCCCCTTTTTGTAGTAGTGGTAGATTTAGTCAAACCTGTACCCGTAAGAGCATGCACACTCTCATATGGATCCTTCTTCAAGAGCTCAAGCAATCTGTCGTATTGCTCCTGTGTGAGAGATGGCGAGATCATGCTTGATGAATGCATAGCTTTTTCTGTGTCCTTTGTGCTCTCAGTACCCTGCTGATTGACTTCTTGATTCTGTCTTCCTCTTGCCCCTTTGAAGTCAGGAGGATAGCCTATAAGCTGGTAGCAATTCTCCTTAGTGTGCCCATTCTTCTTACAATGGGTGCAATTCAGTGAGGAGTTATTTCTTCCTCTTCCTCTTCCTCTCCCTCTCCCCCTGGCTGCCATGGCTATACCTTCAGTGGGAGTTATTCGGCCTGATCCTACAAGACCTCTATGTGCCTCATCTTCTGCAACCATTGCAAAAGCCTTATTGACAATGGGGAGGGGAGACATCAACAATATCTGACTCCTTGCCATATGATAGGTCTCGTTTAAACCCATCAAGAATTGAAGGAGCTTTTATTGCTGCACCAAATCACCTTGAATCTTGGATGCTCCACATCGGCAACAATTGCAGGCGGGTCCTACTGCCATAAGAGAGGACTGTTCTTCCCACAATTCTTTCAAGCATGAGTAATACACTGCTATCGACGATTCTCCTTGCTGCAATGAATTCAACTCGCGATAGATTGCAAATATGCGAGACCCTGTGACCTTATCAAATCTTTCTTTCAAATTGTTCCACACCATGTGTGCATCACTAAGATATACCATTCCGTTTGCCAGTTCTCGCGACAAATAATTCAGAATCCAGGATAAAACTACGACGTTGCAACGCTCCCACTAGTCCTCTAATTCTTTACCGTACTTCTCCCTCTTACAAGATCCGTCGATAAAACCGAGTTTGTGCTTACCTCGGAGAGCAATTTTCATAGCTTTGCTCCAAACTGAATAGTTGTCGTTACCGATGAGTATCAGCGGTATAATTGTCGCGCCTTGGGTGTCTGACGGATGGAGATACAGAGGGTGAGCGAAATCGATGGTAGTCGCCGGCGATGCTACACTCCCTTTTGGATCTGCCATGGAGATTTCCGGTTGCTGGGTTCACTCACCGATCGAGAACGTCGATCTTGAGATTACAGGAAGGGAGAAACGATAGAGCAGAAGCCTTAATCGAGCGAATTCTTGACAATCAATCGCCGATGCTGCGATCCTCTTTAGGTCCGCCACGGCCGTCATTGCGTTGTCGGAGGATCGGATCTTGGCAAGTCATCGATCTTGCACTGTCATGGAGAGACGCGTATGTAAGATTGGGTCTCAATCTAATGGATCTTGAGAATTGACCCAAATCAGGCGAAATGGGATATGGATCTTGAATATCCGATAACCCGGGGCTCTGATGCCATATTGACAAACCGGGTGGCCCAGAAAAAATCTGTATATTGATCAATGAATCATTACCACAGTTCATACATGCTCTGGACCTCTTTTATACATCAACTCTAATGGGCTTTAAAGAGCATTAAGGCCCAACCGACACTAACCAAACTACTCTAATCATAATTACATATTTACATAAGTTCACTATTTTTTACACACATTATTTTCCACACTTCTAAGATTCACATCAAGAGTGGTATTAATCTCGCTGTTCGTGATGTCCGCACCAGCTGTCCTTACGTCACGTCATCAAGATGTCCAAGCAGGTCTCTTCTTCCTTTCTTTCGTTCCTCTGATTTTCTTTGCATTGATTCAGTGTATCCTTCTCCGGTTGCTCCATTGCATTCTAGAACGAAGCTGAATAATTAATTGCTCGCTCTTGTTTCTCCCCCGCAATGATGATTCCTTGCTGATATGTGATTGCTTTCAACGTTACGGCCACATTGACTTGGACGGCCGTGTGGATCGTTTTCTGTATCCCTGGGTTGTTTCCCCTTTTCTCTAGGTTGTATCAAGGATTGCCGTTTTATGCAGTTATTATGCTCTCATATTCAGGTTTAGTTTAGGTTAATTAAGGAGCTGATTATGGGTCACACTCCAAGGATTTTGTCTATTTCTGATGTTGGTTTGATTATTAATTAATTAAAATTCTATCAGTTGGACTTCCAATCTAAAAATAATTTTTATGCAAGATATAATCAAATTACGAATGCCTTTATTTCTGTCCTTCATGCTGCAATCATCTTTTTTCAAATTCTATTTACATTTGTATAAATTGTCCGGATTTTTTCTCGCATTTTTAGATTCACGCAAGGTTTTCCCGTCAAGTTCATATCTAAATTATTCATGGAAGCTCCTCCCTTTTTTATTGCAAATAATAGTAGCTGTACATTGTACATTGAAAAAGTCTTTTGCAAGCAGATATTTTTTTTATTATATTTAACTGTTTTCTTCTTGTATTTATTCATCAGCAACGCATTAAGTTTGGTGTAAAAGTTTAAGGTCAGTCTATTTATTAGCTTTAGGACAATTAGCAGTGCCTAGTGACCTAAGAAATAATTCGAAGGTGATTGTTGTGTCCATTCCTTATTGATGGCAACATCAGGTATTTTTAATTCCCTTTTTTCACTGAGCAAACTTGAGTTATTAGGATTGTATCTTGTCATTAGATTAGTTATTTTTCTGTTTTACTTCTTATGCCAACATGCTTCAATCATGCATAAATGCTTACAGAGTTGTTTTTCTTTAACTGTCTACAATCATGCATCTTTTGCCAGAAACTCAAGACTCGCGTTATTGAGAAGGATGTTAATCCTGAGTGGAATGAAGAACTCACGCTCTCTGTCTTGGACCCGAAGCTTGCAGTAACATTGGCGAGGTTATTGTCTTTGTTTAGTATGAAACTTCCTGAGCAAGTCTTGCTGTTTTCCATCTCCCATATATGATAAAGTACATAGCTTTTCTTTTACTCAATACTAACTGAAAATTACTGTTCATATTTTAGTACCTATGCCAATGATCGTCTAAGAATAAATACAACAACAACATAATCAGACATAATGGAGGAAGGTAGTGTTAGGCTCTCGATTACCAACGTAAAACTCTCACAAATCTTATGACATGAATCAACAAAAAATTTGGAATAAGAATAAATATCTCAGGAAAAAAAAAAAGTAGTCAAACACCAATTGTCAATCAACACGCACAGACATCCACCTGAATAGTTGAGGCAATAAAACTTTCTCGTTTTTGTTTTGCTTCTGTTTACCCCCTAATATTGCATTTAGTGCTGGTCCCTACACTTAAGGCATGCATTTACGTTCTTTTCTCTCTCTTTTTCTCTTAATAAAAAAATCTCTTTTCCCCTCTATTTGGTGCTTTTGGTATTAGTTCTCTGAGACACTGAAATGTCAATCATCGTTAGTGAATACTTATTTCTTCTTATTACTTTCATCATTTAATTTGCTTATTTATTATACTAGTGCATTCTATTTAACATACGAATCAGGTGCCTTGATTTGAATCAAAACGGTGATCTCTCAATATACTCCCTCCCGCGCGTCCTTAATTCGAGAGTTCATTGACTTTTGTAGAAGAGGTTAAAGAAATTAGAAAGTTAGATTAAAGTATTTATATTTATCTTTTTTCTACAAATTAATTTGTCTGACTTATAAACTAATATATAATCTAATAATACACAATATATGCTATGTTTAAGTAATTTCTCTGGCTTTCTTAATCTTTCTAAAAAAAGTCAACTAACTCTTATATTAAGGATCGGATGTAGTATATCATAAATTTACGGTATGACTCTTAACTCATGTTCTCATGGATCTTCAACGTTTATTCCCAGGCGCAGATCCTAGGAATGCATATTTGTTTATATTGTATTTCTATAAGTTATATTGGATTTAATTGTAAATTGTTAAAATAATAAATTCGGTTTCAATGAAGATACTTTTGGTTTGTGTCATATACTCTCTTTCCTTGTGCTGGATGTGCTAAAAGTATTCAAACAAAACTATATGAAATTGTATTGAATAATAAATATATGAAAATACATAAAAAAAGATGTCTCAAAATGATTAGCTGAGTGCCTCCCAACATGGGAAAGTTGAACAAAAGAAGTTTTTAACAATAGATTACAGATGTAATATATAATAATAAAGGATTGATCAGCTCCATTAATTCTGTGGCGTAAACTGATGACGATTCACTGGTAGGTTTTGCCATGGAAGAATAATATGATAAGGATATTGAGATTCAAATTGATCCCCTTGATTCCTTTGCAGTGATTGACTCACAACTTGTGGTTTATGTTGATGATATGTGTTTTGCAATTGAACACCTGAAGGATTCTGTGGGCCTACTGGATTCATTGGTGTTGGTAGATGATTCTGCTGAAGATCATAATGCTTTGGTGAGTCAGCTTGATTGGATTGATAAAGTGTTGAAGGAATTTGAGTTCTTAATTGAGTCATCGGCATTCATTGGTGTTGGTAGATGATTCTTAATAAATGTTCTCTCCTATTCTTTTTATAAACAACTCTTTTCTTTTTAGGGCTGGTCTTTAAGATGAACAAATTTTTTCTTATGTCTCAAAATTTATACTATTTTTTTCTTTCTCTCCCTTATTAAATACATATATTTATATTAATTATCTCTTATTTACCATTAATTCTCTTTCATGCAAACATTTATTACTAATATTTTTATATATTTTATATTCATTCTCTCTCATATTTTTTAACTATTCTCTTTTTTATATTTTTTTCATAAATACGAGTATATTTAGAAGAAATATGATATTTTTGATGTATTTATTGTTTTTAAATAATCTTAATTATTAATTCGTTTTACACACTAAAAAAATTACTTATAAAAAGTTCCGGAGGGGTATGTAAAATCTGATTCCCTCACCACCGTAAAAATGAGACGATTATTTATCAAACGAAAATGAGACGACTAATTTAATCTAACGAAAAGAAGATAAAAGAAAAGAAAAGCACATAAAGTGAATGACGGAACAATGATGGCCCACCACGTGGCAGGGGTGGAATGGGAAGGCCAAAAATAGGAGTCAACCTGAAGGCGGTGATGTGCCATCCATTTGGGAACCGATTCTGCCGGTCATCCCCTTCCCAGAAAGAGGAACCCCACCGTTTTCCTTTGCCTCCTCGTCTCCTCATTTTCTATTCCCTTCCTCGTTATTCTAGCCCTCCCCGCACCTCATAGCTCCGCCAAATTTACTGAATGCTGGTGGGCCCCGCTCTTCCGTTTCTTTGATTTTCCATTTTCTCTTCCTCTATTGTTTGATTTCTTCCTCATTCAGTTTAATTTAATTGATTAATCGTCTTGTTTGTTTCGTTTCAGAGTAACAGAGATTTCACTCCATTATCATTTGATGATTGATTAATAATTGGCGTTGTGGTGATCTATAACAAGAGCGGGGGATCGGAGAATTGAAAATCAAATCAATGGCGGAATTAGCTGCTGAACCTGACCTTCCTCATTTGGGCCAAATGCTTGGCCTTCTCAGGATTCACATCAAGCGTGGGATTAATCTCGCTGTTCGTGACGTTCGCTCCAGCGATCCTTACGTCGTCGTCAAGATGGGCAAGCAGGTCTCTTCTTCCTTTTCTTTTCTTCCCCCAATTTTTTCGGTGGATTTTGTGTATCCTTCTCCTTTTGCTCCATTTCATTCTAGTCCAGACATGAATAACTAATTACTCGCTCTTGTTTCGCCCGCATTGATTTGGACTGCATGTGGATCGTTTGGTTTTCTCTATGTTATCAAGGATTGCCGTTTAGTGGAATTATTATGCTCTTAGATTCCGGTCTAGTTTAGGTCTAATTAAGGAGCTGATTAAAGGCCATACTCCAAAGATTCTGTCTATTTTTAATGGTGGTTTGATTATTAATTAAAATTCTATTATCAGTTCAGCTTAAAATCTAACTCATAACTTCAGCATGACTTCTATCCAAGATAATCAAATTACAAATGCCTTTATTTCTGTCCTTCACGCTGCAATCATCTTGATAAAAATTCTATCTACATATTGATAAATTATTTTTTCTCGCATTTTTTGGATTCTCGTAAATTGTACTACCTCCGATCCTAATTATAAGATAAAATTGACTTTTTTTTGAAGAGATTAAGGAAGTTAAATAAGTTACTTAATCATATCATATGTTATGTATCTTTAGATTATATATTAGTTTATTAGTCAAACTAATTAGTTTGGACAAAAAAATAAATATATAAATAATCTGAAGTAATTTAATTAACTTCTTTAATTTTTTTAAAAAGGTCAACTTTATCTTATAATTAGGATCGGAGAGAATATATATTTATCAGCCACGCATTAAGTTTGGTTAAGATTTTAAGGCCGATATATTTCTAGCTTAGGAGAATTGAAAAGTGTCTTATATACAACACAAGAAATAATTGGAAGGTGATTGTTGTTTCCATTCCTTATGGATGGCAACAACTCGTATTTTTAATTCCCCTTTTTACTGATCAAACTTGAGTTATTAGGATTGTATCTTGTCACTAGACGAGTTGTTTTAATTTTTTTTTTTTTTTTGGGTTTTACTTCTTGGTCCAACATGCTTCAATCATATGCATAAATGCTTAGCTTACGCAGTTGTTTTTCTTTAACTGTGTACAATCATGCATCTTTGGCAGAAACTCAAGACTCGCGTTATTGAGAAGGATGTTAATCCTGAGTGGAATGAAGAACTTACGCTCTCTGTCGTGGACCCGAAGCTTCCGGTAACATTGGTAAGGTTGTTGTGTTTCTCTAGTATGAACCTTCACGAGCCAAGTCCTGCTGTTTTCTGTCTCCCAAATTTGATGAAGTATATAGCTTTTTTTTTTTTTTTAAATTCTGGACTAATTGAAAATAACTGCTCATATTTTAGTGCCTAGACCACTTGTTGGAATAAGAATAAATATCTTGAAGAAAAAAAAAAAAGTAGTCAAACACCAATTGTCAATCTACAAGCACATACATCCACCTGGATAGTTTAGGAGTAATAAACTCCAGTTAGCATTTCATGGATTCTGCTTTGAATTCTGAAACACAAACTTTCTTGGTTTCTTTTTGCTTGTGTTTTCCCCTTTATTGCATTTAGCGCTGGGCCCTACACTTAAGACATGCATTTACACTCCGGACATGATACTTCTAATCTTTTTAACCTAGACAATATGGCCCTATTGGTTTCAAATGATGGTAGTGTAGGAACTTCGAAAGGTTTGTACTGTTCTCACTAGAATGATATGTAAATAGTAAATATATCTTCACCTCAAGCCACTGAAGTTCTTTAGGTCTCTCTGAGTCTCAAGGTATAAAAAACTTCTGTCCTGGTCAAATGGAGCGATTTATTTGCTATAACGTTCTTTCCTCTTTTCATAAAAAAAAATCTCTTTTCCCTCTATTTGCTTCTTTTGGTTCTGGTTCTGAGACACTGAAATATCAGGTATCAATCTCCTTGGTCCCGTTTGGTTTGATCAATGAAAAAGGAGTCCATTTCTGTAACGCATGAATACTCTCAATTTGTTATCATTACTGAATTCTCATTTCTTCTCATCATTTCGTTTGCTTATCTTTTAGACTAGTATATTCTATTTACCATACGAATTGTGTGCCTTAATTTACATGCAAATCTTGATCTCTGTGAGTGCAGACTGTGTTTGACCATGATACTTTTACCCCAGATGACCCGATGGGAGATGCGGATTTTAGTATCATTCCATTTCTAGAAGCCTTGAGGATGCAGATATCAGGCCTCCCAGACGGAACAATTATAACAAGAGTGCAACCAAGCAGGCAAAACTGCCTAGCAGAGGAAAGCTGCATTGTCTTTAACAAAGACAAGATTACACAAGACATGGCCCTTAGACTGCGACACGTCGAACGTGGCGAACTGGAAATCCAATTGCAATGGATTGAGCTTCCAGGTGCTAAGTAGAGATTGAGAACTTTGAATTTTTTCTGCTTCTCATGGTCCTCGATCTCCTCATCAAAAGATATCTTCTTCTGATGTGTTTGTTGGTTTTTTCTCCTCCACACTTTTCTGCTGACACCCTCAGTACAGTTCCCTCATCTGCAACTGCAAGGGGACTCAGCAGCTCTTCAATGTGTTGTTTCATGAGCCCGTAAATAACATGTTGATGATGTGTGATGAGGGAACGAAAATTGATATGTATCTTTAATTCAAAATATAATAAAATTAATTATTAAAATATAATAGATGTTATTATAAAAAAAAAAAAAAAAAGTAGTTTTTAATTCTTTTGAGTCATTGAATCCCATTAGCAGCTCCAACTACACTGGCCTGTTGTATTCGACTATTAGTCTTGTCCCTTCAACGAGGATATTGTATTATATAATTTTTAACCATTAATGAAAAGTACTTGAATATAAATAAACAAAGTGAATAGAAATACTCTTCCCATTTAGGACCTAGTTATCAAAATGTAAAATGTAACATCACATGACATTCTAGTGTTGCTTTCTCGATATTATTTACTTTGGAGCCTATTATCTCTCGTCATTTTAAAATGTGTCTAAAAAAGAGATATTCAGATTTTTATAAGGCATTTTTTATTACCCTCTCCAATTAATATGATAAATGAGGTGCTTCCCCGTTGCATAAGACTTTTTTTTTTTTTTTTCATTTTAGAAGTGGATATCGAGTTTTTTTTTGGTTGCTTGCAAATTGATTCATGTGAAGTTAGAGGTTGACTAGAACAAAAAGAAAAAGAAGTCACGCTCGCGGTTTCAATTTTATAATGGTATTGGGGTCAAATTTAGAAACCATATATTCTTAAAGCATTAAATTTATGTATGCCACATATTGGCAAAAAAAATTTATGTATGCTAGGATCCCAAGTTAAATGTCATTATATAATTCTGTCAAATGTACATACATGTTTTTACTAAGGACAATCTCCAGCATGCAGCGTTTTGGTGCAATGGAATAGAGCGTTTTGGAGAAAGATAAGAAAGAGTTTGAATTTTGAAAGGAGAATGGCGTGGATAATGAGGAATGTCGTGCTCTTTTTGGGGAGTTTGAGAGATATAGGTTTTTTTTTCAACTTGAAATTTGTAAAGTTATTACTTTATAATAATTAATTAGAAATAACACGTCGGGTGCCATGTAAGATTTAATTTATTGAGATGGACTAATTTGATTGGCCAGAGTTAAAATGATGAGGTACCTGGAAGCACCCAAGAATTTTCTCATATAATAATATAGGGAGAATTAGGAAAAAGGACCAAAGAAATAAAATATTTATTAAAAATGATCTTAAAATTTGTAATTATTTTTAAGGACCAAAAATAACAATAAAAATTTTTAATTATGAAATTAACATTCCATGTTAGTTATTAAATTTGATGATATCTCCATGTATATATTTTAATAAAAAAAAAAAATCGATATGCTATTAGTGCAAACGTTTCACCAAGAGGGGAATGAATTGTGTGATAATAAAAATTTACTCGTAATTAAAAAATAATAGGAAACTTAAAGCAATTAAAAAGGTTTAAGAGATAGAGAGATATAACCGAAGTGGACACTGGGGATTTATACTGGTTCAGTTACAACTCAACTGACCTACGTCCAACCCTTAGATCACCTCTAAGCTTTTCACTATATCTTTCAAGATTCAGTAGGTTCTTGGCACCTCAGTATACAGCAAGAACCTACTCTGGACATTCACTCCCCCTTACACTATGTAAGCCAATGCCCAACTCAAAGTTCCACAACCTTAAGTTATCTCTCAATGAAGTGTATTGAGTTTATAACAAATCTCTCTCAAAGAGTGAATAATATAATCACTGAAGTACAGATTTTCAGAAAGAATGAAAGAACAAAGCACTTTAATGCATAATTGAATATTCGGCAGTTCAGTAGTTTGGCTGTTGCTCCGCTTTGACTGCGCTCGTATTTATAGTTGAAGTGAAGTTAATGACCGTTTTGAGCATTCAGTTTGTTCGTTACTCACTAAATGCTTCTCTGGACATTATTTATGTTATTTGGATATAGCCGTTGTAGCAAAGAGAATGTGTTTGTTGAAGTTCGGCTTAGCATTTATTGCTTCTGACACAATATCTACTTTTCTTAGAATTCAAATATCTAATGAATAAATTCCCTAAAACTTGCTTAAATAGATGTTAATCATGAAAGAGAATAATAATAAGCAAGATTATTACCTATAACCAGAGTCCCTTGATTTCATAGATTTTGGTTTCATGCTCAGTTTTCTGGAAATATAAGGTATTCAAATACAAGCATTACTATCAGGATAAAAATGCATCTTTTAGTTCAAGACTATTCGAATAGTTTCCTTACTTATTCGAATAGTATTTGTCATTTTGAACTTAGACTATTCGAATAGTTTGAATCACTATTCAAATAGTTCCTTTTGGGAAATGTTAAAGTTATCTTGATACAATAGTTAGCTATCCGAATACTCCTTTGGAATTTGATTAGGGAAAACCGTTTTCAAACTTTAGTACTATTCGAATGGTTTCCTTACTATATTCGAATATTTGTTGACTTAAATATTGGAACTTTATTCTGATACACAATATGACTATTCGGATAACCTTATAATATTGGATTTGAAAAAGCTGGTATTAAATAAGGTTACTAATCGAATAGTTGACTCACTATTCGAATAATCTAAGAGTATGTTATCATGATAATCTTACCTCTATTCGAATAACTTTGAGATATTGATTTGGAAAACTATTCGGATAATTGGTTCGCTATTCAAATAGTACTCTTACTATTCAAATAATTATCTTATTATTAAGATAACATTTTCATAAACTGACTTTGAAAACACTGTGACTATTCGGATAATGCATAGGCTATTCAAATACACATTTTCTGGAATAAGTTTTAAGAAAAATTTGCTAGTCATACTATTTGAATAGTGAAAAGACTATTCAAGTACTATAGACTCATAACTGTGTATATCTATTCGAATAGCTTATGCATTATCATGATATTCTTCTGTCTATTCAATTAGCCTGAGAGCTATCAGGATAATTGCTAGCTGAAAACAGGCATTACTATTCGAATAGTCACCAGTATAAAATCTTGTGAACAGAAATGCAGAGATGTATTCGAATAAACTTAAGTTTGCACTAATAATATAAACACAAGTTGTTATGCTTAATTTAAAAAATACTATGGCACTTGGGAAGCGCCGTAGCTTCCAGCGCCGTTAAAACAAGCTACGGGTACTTCTTGAATATATAGAAGCATCATAGCTTAGCTTGATTATTATTATTTTTAAATATAACTTCCTACGGCGCTTCTCCAGGGACTTCTTACAACACTTTCTTGGAGAAGCATCGTAGGAAGTATTTTATTTTAGAAAAAATAATTTTATGACTTCCTACGGCACTGGAGAAACTCCATAGGAAGTCCTTTATTTTTTTAAAAAATAATTTTTCATAATTATTTTATTTTCTTGATGAAAACCTCTATTTACAATCCAAAATTCACAATCCACAACAAAATAAAATAATATAGCACATATCTTTTGCAATATTACGTCTTCATGTATCAAGCATAAAAAAACTCCAGCATGTAAGTTGCTTAAACTTGAGTCATACACTTTACTTCTACGGAGGATTAAATTAAGTATTATTGTATTTATAAGCTTCAAAATTAAAAAAACTTATAATGTATGAGAAGTTCAAGAAGATAGAGTTAATACTTCAAATAAATACGTAGAAAAAAAAAAGATTATGAGCACACATATAATATTCATGACAAATTTTAACTAAAAGAAAACGTGAACAAAATATTGAAAAAAGAAAAATACTTACAGGCTAAGGAGCTTCTGAAGGAAGCTGAGACAAGAAAAAAAAACACATGTGAGAGGAAGCTTTCTACAGCAACGGAATTCTAGAAAATGAGGGAGTTAAAGAAAAGGTGAGAAGATGAAAATGAAAATGAAAACAAAAACGGCGGTTTATGAAAATTAAATTATAAGGTGGGAGAAGCTACGACGCTTTTTGTCAAAACACCGAAGCTTCTCAATTTTTTTAAAAAATGATGGCCAATGTTTTTTTAAAAAAAAAAAAAGAAGAAGAAGCTACAGCGCTTTTTCTCAAAGTGCCAAAGCTTTTCAATTGAATAAAAATGATAACCAATTTTTTTTTTTTAAAAAAAAAAGCCTTAGACGGGGCTTGATTACCAAGTGCCGTCTAAAACTGAGGCTTAGACGGCACTTGGATTTCAAGTGCCATCCAAGGTGCCTTGAAATATCAAGGCACTTGTGGTGCCTTGGACAGCGTTTGGTCTCCAAGCGCCATTTAAGGCTTGCTTTAGCCAGCGCTTTGTTTCCAAACGCTATCGAAGGCCACATCTTGGACGGCACTTTATCATGAAACACTATCTAAGGTCTTTTATTAAAAAAAACTAAAATCCTTTTTAATAAGGATGATTTATTTTTAGGTTTTGACTTCTAAATCGATTCTTATATTTAATTTTTGTTTCTTAATATAGACAAGCTTTCTCAAGAAAACATCTTATTATAGTAATGGAACTTTGACACTTATGGAATTTCTATTATTCTATAGTTGCCACACTTTTTTTTAATAGTAGTAAAGGGATTAATTTTTTTTTAAAAAATAACACCTTGTATGATTCTTTCTCAGGCAAGCTCCATACAATTTATTAAACAACTATGGCGCTTTCCTACTCAAGCGCCGTAACTATCACATGTATTTTTTTTAAAGAAAAATAAGAAGTCTCCTCCGGCACTTAGTTGAAGAAGTGCCATAAGATTGGCGCCGCTAAATCCATATTTTGCAGTAGCATTGTTATCATCAAAACTCTAAATTTAACATATGCAACTTAACATTTTTATGATATTTTCTCTCATACACAACAGGTTATCTTAAAAGTTGCCAAGATTAAAATATCCTCTAAAATTTATAAATAATCAGAAATCTACCTCTTTCTAAATTTTGATTATTTTTAAATACTTAAATAATCATAAAAAATATTATAATATATTTCTTTTAAAAATATGTGATTTTTCATAGGAAAAAAGCTTAAACAAACAAGATGCACTAAAAAATGTTACAAAAATGAAAAATACTATAATTTAAAATTATTAAACAATAAATTCTTAAATAAACTGTCAATATCACATGAATTTCAATATCTAAATAAAAGCCAATTCTATTTGATGACACAGTTGAAGTAAGAACATCAATTAATAATTAATCATCAAATAATTGGAACGGTGTTAGACGAAATGTATGGAGCTTGGTTAGAGTTAATTTTATAATTGAAAATTTATATTTTAATTTTCGGTCTTCTAGAATAATTACAATTTTTAAGGTTCTTATTAATAAATATTTCTTTTCCTTAGTCATTCTTTCTAATTTTCCAAATAATATATAGGGAAAAAGACAGAAAAATACCATTTGAACTTCAAAATCCCGTTGACAAGAATGGTAATGGTATTGACAAGAATGGTAATGAGATTGACAACGAAAATCTTTGTCAAATGACTAATTTAGGATTTTGAAGTTCAAGTAGTATTTTTCTGTCTTTTTCTCGAATACATAATTATGTATTCACTACAAAAAAACACCCAATTTCCGACAGAATTTTTAACGGAACATTTTCTGTGGCAAATTCTGACGGAAATTCTGTCGGAAATTTTTTCGATGGAATTTCTGAAGAAATTTTTTGTGGCAAATTTAGCTACGGAATTTTTGAAGGAATTATTAATTTTTTTAAAAAATAATATTTATAAAATTCAAATATTAATTATTAAATAATTATATTTAACCTTAATTATTAAAATTATATCATTATTTATTAATATTAAATTTAAAATTTTCTACTGAAATAATATTTATGATATTATTATTATATTATTTTATTTAAAAATAATATATATGTTATTAATATTATATTTATAATTTTATATTAAAAATAATATTTATGATATTTTTACGTCTTTATTAAATTTTTCATTATTTTTAATAATATTATATTTAATTAATAATTAATTATATGTATATAATTAATTAATTATATGTATGTATATGTTTATATATATATATATATAGATAATAATATGTTATAATATAACACGGGTTCATTTTGCCGCAACTGGCAAAGACTCGCGCGAAGGTCTCTTCAATCCTGAGGTCGCTGGTTCAAACTGGAGGAGAGACACTTGAAGGAATTATGAGGTGTCGACATGTGACCACTAGGGGAAAGGGACACGTGGCGCTCTGAGGCACAAACATGTAGCATTTGTAAATGTAAAAAAATTCGATTTGTTTTAAAAGTAATTTCTGAATTTTTTTAAAAAAAATTTTGCGAAGGAAATTGATTTCGTCGGAAATTTCCGACGGAATTGCTTTCCGTCGAAATTTCTGACGGAATCCGTTCTGTTCGAAATTTCCTACGGAATTGAAATTTCATCGCAAATTTGTTTAAAACGCACCTATTAGCAATAGAACGAATTCCGTCAAAAATGCAGTTCGTCAAAAAAGATGATTCCGTGTCAAATTCTGTCGAAAATTCCATTAGAAATTGGGTGATTTTTTTGTAGTGATTGTTCCATGTTATAACTTACAAGTATGATAAAATATTCTTTAAAAGGGTAAACTTGAATTTAAACTTTAGTATTTCAACTAAATTTAATTAAAATTTATTCTTTTCATATTAGTAATTTGAATTTACAATAAAATTAATACTCCACCAGTGGAAGTTCAGTAAGAATTAAAAAGATTTATTAAAAATAAAAAATTTTAAATATTATTTTCACATAAAAATTTCTGTAAAATAGTTTCTAATTTTTTAAATGTAGTGTCAGTTTTAAATTATGAAATTTTATGCATATTTTTTCACGTAAAAGAAAGTTTACTATAATGGGGACACATTGGGTAAAAGATTTTTAGTAGATTTCCGCACTAAAATTTGAATATAATATAAATTAGATAAAGGATTAAATTTATTATCCAAATAATTTAAATATGACGGATGAGATATAATGAATTTAAATTCAAGTCATATATGATAAGATTTACTAACAAAATATTGAAGATAAATTGCGATAAGTCAATCCCAATTGATTTATATTAAAATTTTTATTATCCAAATAATCTAAATATAAAATATGGCAGATAAGATATAATGAGTTTAAATTCAAATCATTTATGATAAGATTTACTGACAAAATATTGAAGATAAATTGCGATAAGTCAATCCCAATTGATTTATATTAAAATATTTCTCTCCTTATTAGAGCCGGGAATACGGGCTGACCTGACCCTACAGGGCCAACCCTTCACAGGCTCGGAAGTACCATATTTTTGAAGCCCGTGGTCCTACAGGGTTGGCTTTTCACGGGCTCGGTCCTAAACAGGCTTACACTCATTTTAATTTAAACAAAAATTCTTTTTCAAGTTTTACAATTTATTTATTATTTTGTTTTAAATTGATATACATTATTTTTAAAACTCATAAATTTTTAGTTAAAATAATCATCTAATATCCAAATCAACCTTTTTTTTTTAAGTTTAAATAAATAATCCATTGTAGAAAATAAAATAAATCAAATCAATTAATAAGTGTTTGCCTGTTTTTAATACTCTATTAGGTGCTTAGGTATCTCTCATATTGATAATTTGATATAATGATATTATATTTATTAATTTATTTTAAAAAAAATATTAAACGGGCCTAAAAAGGCCGACCCTACAGGGCTACAGGGCAGGCCGTTTTAGCCTCGCTTCCCTTTTTAGCCTCTAAATCATAAGCTCGACCCTTAAAGGGATCGGGTCTAAATGAGCCGGCTCAACAGACTCAGCCCGATTTCCCGACTCTACTCCTTACCCTATAAAATAAGGCGTACTTTGACCACTTTCATCAGTTGCCCCTGGCTTTGTCCAAAAAATACTTTGGTTCTCTCTTTCTTCTTCCCTTGCTGATATTCTCTTACTTGTGGGTATCTTAATCCTCTCTCTTCCTTATGTTCCATTTTTTTTTTGGAATATATGTTAACGTCTGTTTGAGATATCATATGGCCATCCGTAAAGAACACCCTTGTGGTGTTTCCAACCTTCTAAAATCAGTATCAAGCTGTCATTAAAAAGCAAAAATCAAGATCAACATCTCATTTTGGTTATTTAGGTCCCTTAGTTTATGATTTTATTAGATTTATTTTTAATATTCTGCGGTAACTCAATGAAATAATATATCTAGGTTATTCCATAATTATCCTTCTTTCTCCCCCTCTTTCCCTTCCCATCCTTGTTCTACATCAATATGTTTAATATATAACTAATCAGCTTGCTTCTTCATGTTAGGTTAAGCTATCCTATGTTCAAAATTTATACTACCTCCATTCCTTGGATGAATATTTATTGGATATGTTGACTCTCTTGTTAATTATTATATGTTGCTACCAAGTTTCTGGTAATTTACCCTAACATCATCACTCGCACAATTTGTTCTTATGATTTGGAGCAACTCATAAATGGCAACATAAATGGGAACAGTAGTAGAACCATGGACTCCGACATATCAACAAATTATTTCAGAGCAACTTTCTAATGAATAATGATATATTTGAGGGAGTTTCTCAGAACATAGAGCTTTTTGTTTGGTTGTATCATTTGGCGTGTGAATTTTAATTCTTCATTCATTTTTTGAGGGAGTTTCTTCAACCAAATTAAGTTATATCCCAATAGAATATTGTCCAAAACGGGCTTTAAAATATTAAGTTAGCAAATTTAAATGACAACTCTATACTTAAATGTTGACATATTAATTTTTAATTAAAAATGTGTAAATTAAAAAATATTCAAAATGAAACTTAATGAAAATCTCATCAATATCAAATGTAACCTATTATTGAAGGCGATACCATAAGAATATATGGGTTGGTCTTTTTAAAATACAATCTCTTATCATGATTACGTGAAGGAAAACCCCCTTTAATGTGTGTTAACAATAGATATATTTGAGAAAAAAAAAACTTATAAATTTAGAAGACAAATAAAGTAAATCGCGGTCTTATTATGTAGCACAATTTCTTTGGCACTGTTGGTCCCAGAATGAAAATAAGCAAACACTGTCCATTTCAACTGGCTCCTCCCCTATCATGGCCCGAAAATAGATGCATAAACTCAGCATGTCTTTCATAAGTTTCATTTAAATAGATAAGAGAGAGAAGAATGAATGGACGAAAAAATTGATTAAAGACAAAAATTATTACTGTTAAGAAGAAAACTAGCACGGGTCTTATTAGGCTCACAATATTATAAGCTTGTTCGATCTTATTATTTAAGAAATATTAGAATTGTAAAAATATTAAATAGAAAAGTAAGAGTATGAATTAAAATTGCTGCACCCAAACTTTTATAGTTTTCTTTTAAAAATAAATGTTTAATAATTATAAAAAATTATTTTTAATTGTCAAAAAATATACATGTCTAGATTATATTAATTAGGTTAAAAATTCTGGCCGTAATTGAACCTAAATTTATACTAATAAGGGCACCTGAACACCTCTATATATTGTATATGCGATGATGAGGATGGGAAGATCTTGCCATGATGAGACTTTACGAAAGGTGAGAACGATTGGGAACAACCTTATCACTGATGCTAAGCATTTATATATATTCCAGAGTTCTTCAGACCAATATTCTCTTTTTTCAAAAAAAAAAAATATGTTTTTCGTACCCAAAAAAACATGACATTACCCAAGTCCCAAATGCTTCCTTTGCCTATATTATTATTCATTCAAAACCTTCGTTCATTAAAAGCATACCGTCAATTGTCTTTCTTCTCTCATCAGTTTTTTTTCTCAATTTTTTTAAAACTTTGAAGACCATTTTGAAATGATTCAAAATGTTACGTCTGTATGTTGGTGAAACTAGTTCTTATAGGAACAAAAGAATAAGAGATGAAGAAGAAAGTAGTATACAATGTCTTCAAGATGTGGGTGGCACTTTCAACGACAACAAAACTTTTATTCCACTAGGTGGGGTCGGCTTCATGGATCACACGACGTCATTGTGTTCTGTTGAAAACTATATTTTTAATTATATTATTAATCAAAAGGTCTCTCTCTATGACCTCATTGAGCGTTCGCTTCGGCCTTCCGCGACGTCGTTTTATAGGACTCCATACTGCTTGATCAAACCTCCTCACCGGTGCATTCAATAGCCTTCGTTAAACATGTCCAAATCATCTCAAACAACTTTCTACCATTTTTCCTTCAATAGAAGCCACTTCAACTCGTTCACGTATATAATTATTACGAATCTTATTTTTTCTTGTATTACCACATATCCATCTCAACATCCTCATCTCAGGCACCCCCATTCTATGTTCATATTGTCCCTTTAACGTCCAACACTCACTGCCATATAGCCTTGCTGGTCTTATAGCAATGCAGTAGAACTTTCCTTTTACCTTATTAGGTACTTTCCGATATGATCACAAATAACTCCAGTGGCTTTTCTCCATTTATACCATCCAGCTTGAATTTTGTGATTGATATCTCCATTAATTTCACCATCTTGTTGTATAATTGATCCCAAATACCTAAATTTTGTCACTTGTGGAATGATTTACCCCCTCTAATTTAACTTTCACTTTGCTTCGACCTTGTTTCTTATCATACTTGCAATGCATCTATTCAATTTTGCTCTTACTCAGATGAAAACCCTTCACTTCTAAAGTCTGTCTCCATATCTCAAGTTTAGAATTAATTTCCTCCTTGGATTCAGTTAACAAAACTATATCATCCACAAAAAGTATGTATTTAGGGATCTCCTCTTTTATAGGCTTAGTTAGAACATAGGTTAAACAAATAAGGGCTCAAAGCTGATCCCTGATGTAGACCAATCCTGATAGAAAAGTCCTTTGTTACACCTCCAAGCGTTCTAACATTGGTTGTAACATCCTCATACATGTCCTGAATGGCTTGATATATGCAAACCGCACCCCCTTCTTTTCCAAAGCTTTCCAGAGTACCTCTCTTGGCACACGATCATATACTTTTTTCGAATCAATGAAAACCATATGCAAATCTATTCTTTTGCTCCTATATTTTTCCGTTATCCCCTTTAATAAATAATTTGCTTCTGCTATAAACCTTCCTAGCATGAATCCAAATTGGTTTCCAAAAATATCAATCTCCAATCTCAACCTGTGTTCAATCACCTTTTCCCATAATTTCATTGTATGACTCATAAGCTTGATTCCTCTATAATTTGCACAATTTTGAATATCCCCTTTATTCTTATAAATAGGAATCAAAGTACTTTTCCTCCACTCATCCGACATTTTCTTAAATCGTAAAATCTCATTAAATAATTTTGTGAGCCACAACACACCCTCTTCACCCAAACATTTCCAAACTTCAATGGGAATACCATCAGGTCCAACAACTTTACCATTTTCCATTTTCTTAAGAGCTTTCCTAACCTCCCCAACTCAAATCCTGCGATAAAATGACAAATTAAGATCATCTTCTCGAGTTGTCAAATCTTCCCAATCACAAGGCGATCCTCCCCCTCCATCATTGACCAACTTATAAAAGTAAGCTTCCTACCTATTCTTAATATTTCCATCAGTAACCAAAATGTTGCCTTCTTTGTCCTTTATACACCTCACTTGGTCCAAGTCACTTGGGCAGCATTTTCCTTTAGACTTAATTCACCCACACCTATACCTATCTTATAGGGTGAAATTTGAATTGATGAGAGAATTTCCTGCAGGATACAATAAAGACTCTTGAGTATGGATTGCACTCTCAACACTCAAGGCAAGGCAACAATGGCTTTTACAAAATAATAATTTAACTTTATCTTTGTGCACACTTAAAGACAAAGGCAATGAGTTTGATCTCTGATTGTTGTGTGGTATGATGTCTTATGTGTAAATGAACTAATGGTGGTGGATATTTATAGATCATGAATTGATACCTTAAAGTGGTGCATCTTAAAGCAACACCTCTTCAATTAAAAGTCATAACAATTTGTTAAATTCATGAATCACATATGTTGATTCATGAACAGACATATGAAGAGTTATAACTTTATATTATGTAGAGCTTTCTTATAAACACAACACAATAATCTTTCACCAAGTGATAGTTAACACACATGTGTCTTTAAGAACAACAAAAACATAACATTAGTAACTCTTAGTGCTATAATTCCTTACACAACTCTTTATATAAATCTCTTAATTTATAAGAACATGACTTTAAAAAAAACACACATCCCTTCATTTTAAAATGTTCCAACAATGTATGTATATATTAACGTTAATCCAACATTCACACAGCTTTATAGATTCATTGTGACTCACAAAAATCCCTTTTGCTTTCATCATGTTTTTCATGTTCTTTATAGGAAGGCTCAACTTTTGGTTAAAGCCTATCAAACTAAAAGTCAAGTTAATTAAACCCGGACCGATCACTAAATCAGTCGAGGTATTGGGTCAAAGATCAGTGGATCAAACCGGAGTCAAACCGAAGTTAACCCGGGATTAAATCGATGAAAAATTGAAGATTTAGGATTATTAATATAAATTCTAAAAAAAATTTGATTTTAAAAAAAATAAAATGAAAAAATAGACCTGGACCGGATCAGTCTACCAGCCAACAACCGGGTAGTCCAATGCGGGTCTAATTACATTGCTAAAAGTTCTTCACCAAACCCTAAACCTTTGGGTTTAAGAATAATCAGATCCTTGAAACATTGATTAATTTGCACATAACGTAACTTACGCAAGCACATTACAGATTTCTTTTTAATTTTTTTTTTACATTTCTCTCTCTTAACACTACAAACAAACATCAAATTAAATATGGAATTTCAGTTTTCCAACGGAATTACCGACAGAATACGTTCCGTTTCTAAAAAGTATGTGGCAAATTAATTTGTCGACGGAATTTTTATTCCATCGGTAATTATTTATGAAACTTTTTCTGTGGGTAATCCGTCAGTAATTTAATATTATTTTTTAAAAAAAATCCATGTGGCGCCCTTAAAAGAGGGCGCATGGAGGTCCCTAGGCTAGGCCACGTGTCCCTCAAACCTTACGCCACATGTCTTTATAAGATAATTGTTGCGTTTTGTGACAAAGGTAGGATTTGAACCTTGGACCTCTGATGTGTGTTTTGATACCTTTACCAATTGAACTGCTTTGAACTTGCGTTATTTTTTCACATAATAATATATATAATGTAATAATTAACAAACAAATATAACATTAAGATAAATATATATAATATTAAATATATAATTATATATTTTGTTTTTTATAATATAAAATTAAAAAAATTTTAATTTCTTATTTCATTTAAATATTTAATATTAACATAAATATATATGATATTACATATATATTTATATATAATTATATATTTCATTTTTTATAATATAAATTTTAAAATTTTAATTTCTTATTTCATTTATAATTTTTATTAATAATATTATATATATAGAATATATTATATTAAATATTAATTTTATAATATTTGAATATTTTTATTTTTTATATATTCTTTTTATTTTTATTATTTTATATAAATTATCAAAATATAATAAAAAAATTTATTAATTTTACCTACGTAATACCCACGGAATTTGGTTGGTAATTTTAGTTTTAAAATTACCCATGAAATTCTGTGGTAATCCGTTGGTAATTACCAATAGAAAAAATTCTGTGGGCAATTTTTCTGTACTTACCGACAGAATTTTTTTGTGGATGATCCATTGGTAATTATAGATGAAATTTTTTTTCCGTTGGTGATCCATCAGTATTTAAAGACGGAATTTTTTTCGGTAGGTAATTCCATCGGAAAATTTATTTTCCGACGGAATTTTTCCGTCGAAAAACTGTCGTTAATTTTACCGACGGATAATCTGTCAGAATTACCGACAGAAATAATTCTATGAGTAATTCGGTCGGTAATAGCATGTTTTTTTGTAGTGTAATTGTAATACTACTATAATAGAAGATGATGAGAATTTTTGAACTATCATTTAGACGAGCTGTGAATGTTAATCAAGTGGTCTTTGAAAAGATCCTTATTTTTCTGAATTGAAAATCTTGACATATATAAATTACTACCAAATCTAAACTTACATCCCAAAGCTTAAAGTTAGGAGCTGGCTACATATATATTATCAATATATAATATAATATATAGATATAGTGTAACACCCCAAATTTTATTCACCAAATATATATTGTAATTATTTGAGTAATTCAATAAAATGGTGAATATTCATGAATTTGGATCTTGTAAATTTTGAAATATTCATATTTTTAAGGAAACGGGAAAATTAATTCAAGAATTGAATTAAATTACAAATGTGATCGGAAAATCACAATTTTGCCCATTTAACCCAAGATTAATTATTTTCTAATTAATTGAAGTTAATTTCAATTAATTAAGAAAAATAAAGGAAAATGCATAATTGGATTATTCTTGATGAAATAATTCAAAAATTGTGAAATTAGGGGGAATTATACATAATTCAATTATATGAATTATGGAATGTGTGAAAAACATTTTTCTCCTCTTCCTTTCCTAAAATTCATCCAACCATGAAATAAGAGGGAAGAAATGTGTTTAGTTAGAGTAAAGAGAAGGATGGATGTTTGTGTAACTAGAAGGGATTTTGTCCCAATCCAATTGGACCCAAATGATGTGAAGGAATGACATAAAGTAAGAGGGTAAGGTGTGAGGTATGGTTGGAGGGATGGTGCATGCAAAGTGGAGCAATCACAACCATTGATTAAATCAAGGGCTAGGAAGAAAGATGACTAAGTTAATAAAACATCTTCCCTTCCCCTTCATACACACATTTCGTCCAACCACAAGGAAAAGAGAGAGAGAGTGAGCTTGTGAAGTTCTTGGGAGATTTAGAGAGCAAGATGAAGCAAAATCTAAGGTAAGAGTTTGAGTTTTAAGTGATTAAACTTCTTATCTTGTGTAGTTCACCCTCTAATCTCTTATTATATTCTTCATGGAAATCATGGTTTAGCAAGCTATTCTTCAAGGTTGAGGAAGAAAGAGAGAACGTCCTAGAGTGAGAAATACCAAGAATCAAGAGGCAATTATACCAATTTCAACTTTATATTAGTATGAAGTTGTTGTTGGTTGGTTGGTTTATGTGATTTTTGGTTGAGTTATGAAATTTGAAAAGCTATAGCCCTAAGGGGTTATGCTGCCCAAAATCCTTTAAATCATGATTATGAAGTGTTTCAATGAGTTAACTAAGGATTAGAAATGGAAAGTACAAGTTTTGGAAGCTAAAACACAAAGCTCCATTTTTCTATTTTCCCTTCAATATTTTGGCCAGGACCAGAATTGGTAGTAGAAGTTGGATTTTCATGAAATAAATAGTTCCATTGGACTCAGTGGGCAAAAATAGGTGGGGTTACAGTTGGGTACTTTTCCGGTAGAGGCCGAAAAAGCATAATTACGAAAACGTCACTGAAATCCCTAAATAGGGGTTGTCAAGGGTATTTTCATAATTTGACAATGATTTGGTACTTTTGAACCTGGAAATGGATTTCTTGGAAAAAAATACGTTAGAATAGCCTTAGTCAAAATTTTGGAAAAACGTGTCATGGGCCGGGATCTCGGGGGCATTTTGGTAAAATTTCACCATAGACTAATATAACCACAAGAAACACTATAGAAGAGTCTAAAATGATACTTGGATAGGTTATAACCTATTTCTGGTACATTTAATATTTTAGGACCGAGTCGAACGCCGAAACAACACGTTTTTCGAGGCACACTGAAAAAGGGATTTAACGAGCTTCGAGGTAGGGACTACCATCTTTCATACACTATGTGAATAATTATATGTATTTGTTACTATATTTCTGATATGATTACATGCTAGAGGCACAGTACCTACTTGTGGTTCGCTACCTAACAACGGTATATTGGAAAATCCTAGCTGTGATCGATGACTCAATTGAGGTATATTATAGAAAATCCTAGCTGTAGTCAGTAACTCGGCTGAGGTAAATATATATGAATTGAATCGAACTTTCATTTTTGCCTAATGTAGTGCATTGCATATTTAATTTTCACATTTTATATGTCGATTGTATGTCTCTACGGGGATTCTTCGGAATCTCACCCTTTTTCAAAAACAAATATCTCATATGGTGCCAGTGGATCGAAGGGCAACAACGTAGACACAGGAAAATGAGCGGCACGTGTCACGAGGCAAGGACAAGATAGTGGTTATATTTAGTCTATGTTTTGGATATTCTGACGAAAATTGTAAATATTAAGTTTCTGCTGTATTTTTCTGTATTTCATCGACGAATGATATCGGTATTGTAAACGAATATTTTTATCAGTATAATTGTACTTTTCTGTATGCACATTGAATTTCGTCATTATTACTCTTCGAATATCGAAATAAAAACGGGTGTTGATATATAGAATTGTAATACTATTATTTGAATTTCATTTAAATGTGCAGTAAAAATATTGAGTCTCATTATTTGACCATCTATAATGAAAATCATGTTAATAAGAATATAAGTTGAAACATTTCTCCATTCGGTAAGAGTATATTGACACTAGCAATTACTCTTACCGAATTAATATCAAAATAAATGTTTGTTACAGTGACAAATTAGGCCGTTTTCAAACTCCATAAAATCATGGGTTCGAGTTTTGTGGTTCATATGAGAAATTTATTGACAGATAATGTAAATTAAAGCACAAAAAAATATTATTTATTATATCATGAAATTTCTTTTAATTTAGAGTCTCAAAATAATCGGTCTTCGAGGGTGTGATGTACACACAGTAGACAACGAGTAGCTAAGTTTTAGCTTACTATTGTTAGCTATATATAGTTTAGGGTTTACCAATTCTGATTCGAGTCTTTATGATGTATGGACGACTCGAAAAGAAGGCTACAAACAACTTCGTTGTCGCCTACTTCATAGCTCCTTGTCAGTTTTTAAGGAATTAATCTCTTCCTACAACGTCCACAAATCAACGTGAAAAGTCCTGTGTGATCAACATAGAAAGTTTTGTTTCTTCATTTGACAGTGACCGAACCACTATAAGAGTTGGGATCAAGAGGATTTGTGTTTGTATGAGTAAAATTTTGAGAGAGATGTGTTTCTGAGCTGAGATTGAGTATTGACTGTGAGTTTATTCAATAGTGCAAGAGTGTCGTCCCCTATATTCAACATAATCATACTCGAATCTCCAGAAACATACTAGTAATATAATAAAGCAAATTCAGAAGATCGGTTGGTGGTTGAGTTTCTAACCATGAAGTGTAAGTATTTCTTTTTCTTACCCAATCTTCTCATTGTGTGTGTGAAGAATATGACAAGGCTTATGTATAATTATTATGTAATTGAGGGAGACAATGAGGAATGGAATACCTGAAATAACCTAGAGCCACCTAACAAGATGAATCCTAAGCTATTGGAAGAGGCAAAATTGTTTGATATGTTGGGAAATTGAGAGGCATGTTATGTTAAAAACACTCTATTATTCCCCATGCATCTTCATTCTTTTTGACTCACGATATGGATTTTCTTTTTTCAATTTGTTCTCCCCCTTTTGTCCTTTTCCATACTCTTTAATATTTAATCATATAACCAACATCAACCAATCCAAAGAGAAAAAAGATATAGGTAAAAGTTCTTGTAGACACCTCCAAGTCAAATTGTTTCTTTCTTTTCTTTTTTTTTCTACCTTTTTTATTATGAATTCAATTACTAAACTCCTTTATGACAGGTGATGAACGATGAAAAAGATGTACAATTTCTTTTATGTTCTGGTTTTTTTTTTTTCCTCAGTGAGTTATAAATATTCACTTTACATTAAAAAGAATTACTAAAATCCTTAGAAGATGAAGCCACCCAAGCTTCCAAGTTTACCTATCAAATCTTCCATTACCACCTCCAAATCCAACCACCATCTCAGAACCAGAAGAAGCAAGAAAACATAACAAAAAAGCAAACCAGCCTCTTCATATATATATATACACACACACTCCGTCCCATATTTAATATAAGACTTATTTATCTAATTTGATTAGATTTAAAAAGTTAGTTAAGTTAGTTAATATGACATATATTTTTTAAAACAACTTAGTCATCTTCCTTAATTTTCTTATCTCTCTCCTCTTTGTTTTTTTTAAGGGAACAATAATATAGATAAATTAAGAAAAAATTGATAAATATAAAAATTATGTCTTATATTTAGAATCAAAATTAATTCCCTAAATATATCTTGTATTAAGGATATTACGGGTGTGTGTATTGCTCTTCTCTTTCAGTATATTGCCCAGTACCCTGTCTTCTTGTCCTCCTTCTTCTTCTTCTTCTTCATTCTGATATTGATTATATTCTGGGAATTTTCAGGGAGTAATATGATCACGTTATCAGACTTCTACGATGTTATGACAGCGATGGTGCCCCTGTACATGGCCATGATTGCAGCATATGGCTCTGTGAAATGGTGGAAGGTCTTCTCGCCGGACCAATGCTCCGGCATCAACAGATTCGTCGCCATCTTCGCAATTCCTCTGCTTTCTTTCCACTTAATCGCTTCAAACAATCCTTATGAAATGAACTTCACCTTCATCGCTGCCGATACCCTTCAGAAGATCATCGTTCTCGTTCTTCTCTTTGTATTTACCTTGATAAGCAAAAATGGTTCCTTGGAATGGACAATCACTCTGTTCTCAGTCACCACCCTTCCAAACACTCTCGTCGTCGGAATCCCTCTCCTTTCAGCCATGTACGGAAAGTTCTGTGGAAGTTTAATGGTACAAATTGTGGTGTTTCAGTCTATCATTTGGTACAATTTGTTGCTGTTCTTGTTTGAGTACAGAGCAGCAAGATTGCTCATCACAGAGCAATTCCCAGAAACTGCAGGCTCAATAGTGTCCATTCATGTGGATTCTGATGTTGTGTCTTTGGATGGGAAGCAGCCATTGGAAACAGAAACAGAGATCATAGATGGGAAGCTTCATGTTACTGTGAGAAGATCAAATGCTTCTATATCAGACATTTTTCCCAGAAAGTCTCTGGGACTTGTCTCTCTAACCCCACGTCTTTCGAATCTCACAAATGCAGAGATTTACTCTCTGCAATCATCTATGAACCCAACCCCAAGAGGGTCGAGTTTTAATCCCACTGATTTCGGAGCTTCTGATGTTTATGGCTTTTCGAGTTCAAGACCTTCCAATTACGAGGAAGATGGTAAGGCAAGGTTTCATCATGTTGGAACAGGGCATTATCCAGTACCAAAGCCAGGAATGTTGTCTAATGCCAAGAGACATAATAATGGTGACGAAAGAGATAAGGATCTTCATATGTTTGTTTGGAGTCCAAATGCTTCTTCCCCTCTTTCTGATGTGTTTGGCGGTGGAGGCCATGAATATGGAGCTCATTATCAAAAGGAGCTCAGATTGAATGTTTCTCCGGGACAAGGTTGGTTCTTTTAATTTCTTTCTTCCTCTAATTACTCCTTCCGCTACGTAGTTTATTTTTTCAAAGAGAGGTAGAAGCTAGATAAATTATTTAATTATAATATATATTATATATTATTATATTATATATCAGTTTATAAATCAAACAAATTAATTTAGAAAAAAATAATAAGTATAAATATTTTAAAGTAATTTATTTATCTTTTTTAATCTTTACAAAAAAGTCAACTGATTCTAAATGTAAGACTCTGTTGACTTTTTCTTTTGAGAGATCAAAAAAATTAAATAAATTACTTAATTATAGTTTATGTTATATATCATTAAATAATATATTAATTTATAATTCAAGCAAATTAATTTAGAAAAATAATAATAAAAATAAATATTTTAAAATAATTTATTTAACTTCATATTTTTAAAAATCTATCGGGTCTTTTATTCTAGAGTGGAGATTTTTTGTGTGTGCGTGTGTTACTTTTTGTAATGGATGATTATTAATAATTTGTTCCAGTGGAGGGTCGTGGAGACAAACAAGAGGAGTTCGTAGCAAAGGGCGAAATCAGCTTTGGAAACAGAGGAATAACAGAGAAGGGTGAGGAAGATGGAGAGGGAAATCCGACAAAGATGCCATCAGTTTGTGTTATGACAAGGCTTATACTGACTATGGTTTGGAGAAAACTTACAAGAAACCCTAACACATACGCTACCCTGTTAGGCCTAGCTTGGTCCCTTGTTTCATTCAGGTACCACGCGCACAGTTTTTCATTCGTGGAGTTATTTTAAGACTTAATTACTAGAAAGTCCTAATAATAAATAAGAATTATATAATGATAAGTTTCAGTATAAGAAATGACAACACTTCACTAGTCATTAAGACTTCTTATTACCTAAATCTCTTTCTTAAGACCTTATTGTGATCCCCATTTTGCCCCTTTTTTTGAGAGAAAATATGGAGCATATTCACACACATATATAATTATGTTTAATTGTTGGTTGGTGGGTTTTGGGGTCAGGTGGAATATTGAAATGCCAGCGATTGTAGCAAAGTCTATATCCATATTGTCAGATGCAGGACTGGGCATGGCTATGTTCTCTCTGGGTCAGTATAAAACATGCATCCTCATTTGCCTCACTGAATCTCTAATTCCAAAAAAAAAACAAAAAAAGGCAGAAACTTTAATGAACCCAATGTTATAAAACTTTGGATTATTACATGTGAGTTGGATTGATGATATTATGAAAATGAAACAGGACTGTTCATGGCATTACAGCCGAAGATAATAGCATGTGGGAATGCAAAAGCAGCATTTGCATTGGCCGTCAGATTCCTTGCAGGTCCCGCCGTCATGGCTGCTGCCTCCATTCTCCTTGGCATCAGAGGCCTTCTCTTACGCGTCGCTATTCTTCAGGTCTCTTTTCCTTATATATATATATGCCATGTAAGAATCCCACTAAGTTATTACTGTTAAAAATTGAGGGAGATAAATAAGCTAAATAATTTATTTAATTTTAGAATATGTTATATATCTATATGAAATACTTATCTAAAATAAGAAGAGCTATATGGTTGATTTAAAATTTAAATTTGGTGATGATTGGGTTTGATTGAAACAGGCAGCTCTACCACAAGGAATAGTGCCTTTCGTCTTCGCCAGAGAATACAATGTCCACCCGGATGTTCTCAGCACAGCGTCAGCATTTAAATCTTATACTTTTTGTTTTTTTAAAAAAAATTATTTGATTAATCTATTTTCTGAATTATAATTATCACTTTTATTTGCTTGAATTAAATGCAGGGTGATTTTTGGGATGTTAGTGGCATTGCCAATAATGTTGGTTTACTACATCTTGCTGGCCCTATGAATGGATATTGCTTTTAAATGAGCCCCCTCTCCAGGGGAATTCAGAACATTAATTTATTTAAACGTTTTATTTTGTCACCGCAAATCCAGGCTTAGCGATGACCCCAAAACCAAAAAAAAAAAAATTCAGGCTTAGCAGTGGATGAAGAAAAAAATTCAAATAGGATAAGTCACTACTACTGCTTTCCCAAATTTAGAAGTTAATTAATAACGGGCATAAATTAATTAACCCTAATTAATTTTTACCAAATGAACAAGCATCATTGAACAATGAATATTATTAAAAAGGGTAAAGGTGCAAATCTAGCATTGAATTATTTCCTAATATACATTCAACACTGTTAACTTTTGTTTGGTTCAAAAGTAGACATAATCAATTTTTTAGGTAGCAGATATAGCAAGGCCGTTAACCCTAGTTAATTTTCATTATTTTTTGCATTGTAAGTCCCATCACTCTTCTTACTCCCTATTATTTTAATATTTTTTCAAATGGAAAATATCACTTAGGTCATATGGAAACAATTTTATTTCAGTAAACCCCCTAAAGATTATGAAATTTCACTGTACCTTGAGTCAAAATAAAATTAAGTTTTGTCAATAAAAAAATAATAATGCCCTTACTTTATTTTTTTTTTCATAAGAGCATTTGTAAGACAAATATGGATATTTATAAGAGAAATAAAGATAGTTACAAGACAAATAAGAGATTCAAAAAAAATAAAAAAGTTAACTAGAATATTTTGATCATTCACAAGAGAAATAAGAGAATTTACAAGACAAATAAAAGCATCCACAAGACAAACACAAATATTTAAAAGAATCCAGGACGTTAAAATTTTTTTTACAAGTCAAATATGGGCATTTATAAGACACATATGCGAATGACTAGGGAGTTAAAAAATTTTGGTCATTCACATATCTTGGTATCAGAGCCATCTTGGTATCAAAGCTAGAAGGTGAAGTAGAGATGTATTAATTAGATCTGGATCTGTTTTTATGGCATTAAAACTTTTGTTAGCGGATTAGTATGATTTAAAGATCTATAATTGATAGCACATTGTGACCTAGTCACTTTGTATATAGCTTTTGTTTATCATAGATGAGTCCATCTGTGGGAAGATTTAGGCCATAAGTCATGTATGTTAGGGCAGGTATTGTGCACCACGCAACAGTGTATGATGAATAAAGATTTTATATATTGTATATGCGTTGGCTAGAGTTAGATATGAGGAATCTTACTAATTTCTTAACAAAACATTTTAATCTATAAAAACTTATACATTTTTAATTATTATACCACTATGGATTCATAAGGTAATTAATGATACTAAGGCAAGGGAGATAAGATTATTTTGAGTTTTTATTTTGATTTTGATTTGGCTTGTATACTACCTTCTTTTCAGTTTCTTTACATTATGCCTTTTTCCTTTTCTTTCAGTACTCTTTTCATTCTGCCATTTAATTCTGTCAATTTAAATTTTACAATTTAAATTATGTCTTTTCTTCTTTATTCCTTTTCATTCAAACACGGTACTAGTAGTTCTTCTTCTACTCCATTAAACTCTACACTAAACGATGAGGAATCAAATTCTTCAACCAATAAATGAATTTTTGAAGAAGAAATTTCTTTTGAAAATATAAATCAGAAAATTGATGATTGGACTTTGCCTCCAATCTTATCAAACGCGCTTTATCAAACTTAGGATAAGAAATGATTCTCTAAGTCTGATTACATAATCATAACAGTTAAAGAATCAATCATGTCCAGCCGGGAAAAGAAGATTTTTTCCTTCTTTCGCGTAAATCAATTGAAAAACATAACAAATATTATAACTTTTTACACATCGAATGTGTTCAAGTTACCCTTAAACCCCTTTTCCGTAAAGGATTAAACGTGTTAGGTCTAATTTGCCTCTTGGACACTAGACAATACACTTTTGCTGACTCTTTGCTAGCGGCAGTAGAAGTCGGTTTGCATAACGGACCTATTTACTTTAACTGCTATCCAGATAGGATGGTAGATTTAAAGGATGATCATGTCCTTGAATCCCTTAAACTTAAAATCAAATTAAACGGTTTGAACATGAAACCAGGATCTATACCTATTACCCTAATATATATATATATATATATATAGGGTACAGTATAAGGTCTTAAACTCATTCATTTCAATTGTACAAATTCCTCTAGAGAATGGCCAAACAATAGTCTTTTTAACTTACCATACCAATGCAAACTTGACCATTCCCAAAATAGTTATGTGGAAAGATGTCGACCTATTTGATGATTGGATAATGGAAAAAGCCATATAGGCTATTCCTAAACACATGCCTCAGATAAGTAGAACCATTTTGATAGACCTAAAAAATCTTATAGTCAAACCACCAGAACTGAGCCTTCAATATATGAAAACTGCAGATCTGTTAGGATAAAGTCATCAAGGGGCTCTTGTTCTTCACTACTACAAATACCATATGTCATATACATGCTTGCACCAACACTAACTGCACCGTCAGTAGCTACACAACTGCCTACTAGTGTTTTAATCCAAGGAATTGACAATACTTCAAATATCCCTCAAACAAGTTATGAAAAGGATACAGACTTAAGATCAATTGAGTCTCCAACCTATTCACCTTTACGGGAACTAAGGGAACATTATATTGTAAACGTTTTAGAAAACATTTTCCAAATTGACAAACAAAGTTTGCAAAAGGAATTTACTCTAAAAAATATACCCTTCAGAGAAACTGGTTTTTACAAAAATTCAAAGGATCTTATAGAACAAAAGTTCAAGAAAAATTCTACAGATTCCTTGAAAAGGTATAAGAGAATATTCCATTTTTTGATTGGTTTGATGCATTGCTCAAGATCAAAAATTGGAATATCCATTTTTTTCAAACTATCAATATGGCGAAAAAATAATGAAAAACTTCTGAAGGTGAAACTATTTCTTCTGAGTTTCTTCCACCAAAACCCGTGCAGATACCACAAAGGGTTGATGACAAAGGTCAACCTATTCTAGCTGCACCATTCAAATTCAAAAATATTGAAAACCCCATTGACTTAAGGGATATTAGAAATATTGTTGAAGAGAATAATTATATGAACCAGTATCTTCAGGTATTGGGAGATTATTTTGTTCAAACACCAATTTTTTCAAACAAAGTCGAAACTAGGATTGAAACATTACTTTTTAAACCATTTCAAATAAACCCAAGAATTCAGATTTTCAAACCAAAACTCGGGCAGATTTATTAAAAAAGGTTGAATGACAAATCAGCCAACTTCAAACTACAACTACCCTTGAAACACCTCAATCTTCGTAATCTAAATCCAAAGATGTTATGAATTTCAAACAAGTTTCCCAAACCTCGGAAACTGATTCCAACCATTTTGAGCCAAACAATACTCAACTTCTAATTGATCAACAACACTGGAAAAGGCCTTCAAAACTCTACTGTCATAAAGCCAGCCCCCCAGACATTCTGGTTGAAGAAAGAATAAACCAAAACCTCAAATCCTTTAATGCTAACAACATCTATGAGTGGGATATAGATGGTCAGAGCAAATCAAACGTTCTCCAAATTTTTTAGCAAATGACAATGGTAAGCACAGCCTACCAAACCCAAAATGATTTTACAAATGAAATGATTACTAATCTTTTAGTTTTTGGTTTTACTAAAAAACTTAAAGGTTGGTGTGATAATTATCTTTCTTCTGAAGATAAAAATTCCATTTTTATGTCTGTTAAAATTGAATCTGATGGAACACCCATTACATCTAATGGCCAACCCATTCTTGATTCCATAAACACTCTCATTTTTACAATTATTAAACATTTTGTTGGAAATCCTTCTATCTGGAGAGATAGATCGACAAAACTCCTTCAAATCTTAAGTGCGGGGCTCTATCTGATTTCAGATGGTACAGAGATACATTTCTGGCCAAAGTACTCACCAGAGATGATGCCAATCAACCATTTTGGAAAGAAAAATTCCTAGCTGGATTACCTACATCTTTAGGTAATAAAGTTAAATAAAAATTTAGAAACCAAAATGATGGCAACATCCTTTATGAGCACTTGACATATGGTCAATTGATCTCGTATGTTCAAAAAACTGCTCTTAAAATTTGTCAAGATGATAAAATCCAACATCAACTTGCAAAAGAAAAGGCTACAAGTCAGAAAGAATTGGGAACTTTTTGTGAACAATTCAGATTTCCCAATTGTAAACAAGCCAAACCTCACCGTAAAGCTTACCACAAAAAGAAAAAACATGTTTACCAAAAACATAAATCTAATACACCTCCTCGTAGACTCAAATAGGAATTTCAATCTAAACCAAAAATTGATTTTCTCAAACAATCAAAGGTTACTTGTTTTAAATGTGATAAACCGGGTCATATTTCCAAATATTGTCATATGACTAGAAAACTTGGAAAAACTAAAAATATTGAGCAACCTCTGCTTGAACAAATAAACAATCTTTTGATTGAAACTTCTAAATCTGAATCTAGCTCTTCTGAAGATCTTAATAAAGTTCAAAATGAAGATCTTTCAAAAAACTCATCTTCAGAAATTAATGTTATCTCAAAGGAACAAGATTTACTTCTTGATATCATTAATAAACTTTCAAATTCTCAAAAAGGAGAATATTTGTTCAAACTGAGAGAAATTCTCAATCAAACTCCAAGTTCTTCAAACTCCATACCTTCAATGCTTTTTAACAAATATGATTTAACAGAAGTTTTAAACAAATTTAAACATTCTGTTAAACAAGCAACCATCCAAGATGTTCAGTACGAGTTAAATAACCTCAAAACTAAAGTTCACCTCATTAAACTCCAACAAAATACCTATGCAACTGCCATATCCCAAATCCAGGATATCCAACTCAATCCTAAACCCCAAACTAAAGGGCAAGTAACATCTAATCAAAAAGATTATCATCTTTCTGAACCATTTTTAAACTTGATGATTTCTAAAATAATAGTTCAAAAGTTATATGTTCATGCAAAAATCATTATTAATAATGATTTTGTTTTAAAACAAACTGTTTTGTTTGACACAGGAACTTATTCTAATTGTTTCAAAGAAGGAATCATTCCTACAAAGTATTTTGAAAAAACAACTAAAATGTTTAACGGCGTTAATGGCTCACGCATAGACGTCAGATACAAAGTTTCAAATGTTGTTGTTGAAAACGAAGGTTTAAAGATTAAAACCCCATTTGCATTGGTTAAAGATATGGGAACCCAGATTATTCTTGGGGTGCCATTTGCAAGGCTATTATTCCCATACATGATTGATAAAAATGGAATTTCAAAACAACATCTGGGTAAAACAATTTTTTTTCCTTTTACTCAAAAACCCATAGTTAAAGAGTTAAATCTTCTTTCTTCAAAACAACAACAAATTAATTTTTTGAAGGAAGATATCTCTTTTAAACATATAGAAGAGCAATTGTGTCAAATGCAACAGAAACAAAAAATTCAAAAGTGTCTTGAGAAAATCCATAAAACTATTTTTTCAGATTTTCCAAACTCACTTTGGAACCACAAAAAAGACGTGGTTGACTTGCGTTATGAAACAAGTTTTTCTGAAAAACAAATACCAACTAAGGGACCACCTATTCAAATGACTGCAAAACTTCTTGAAACCTGTAAAAAGGAAATTCAAGAACTTATGAACAAAAAATTGATTCGCAAATCTCGTGGCCCATGGTCTTGTGCTGCTTTTTATGTAAATAAAAATGCAGAACTAGAATGTGGAGCTCTAAGACTTATAATCAATTACAAGCCTTTAAACGAAGCATTACAATGGATTAGGTATCCAATCCTAGACAAATCAGACTTACTAAAATGTTTGCATTCTGCATAAATCTTTTCAAAATTCGACATAAAGTCTGGATTTTGGCATATTCAAACTTCTGAAAATGATCGATATAAACTACTTTTACTGTGCCTTTTGGTCAGTGTGAGTGGAATGTTATGCCTTTTGGATTAAAAAATGCTTCTTCTGAATTCCAAAGGATCATGAACTAGATCTTCAATTATTATACTCAATTCATCATTTTTTATATTGATGATGTGTTGATTTATTCTCATTCGGTAGATCAACATTTCAAACATGTTGACAAATTTATCAAAATTACATAAACAAATGGTTTAGTAGTTTCTAAACCTAAAATTAGTCTTTTACAAACCTTTTTCTTGGTCATTGGATTTACCAAGGATACATAACGCCGATTAAAAGAGCAATTCAATTTGCTGACAAATTTTCTATCAAATCATTGATAAAACACAACTTCAATTATTTTTGGGATGTTTAAACTATGTTGCTGAGTTCATTCCTCATCTTAGCAATTTTATTAAACCACTTCACCAGCGTCTAAAAATGAATCCTCCTCCGTGGACGGAGCTTCATTCAAACATCGTTAAGCAAATCAAAACTCAGGTTAAGAAGCTTCCCTGTCTTAGCCTTCCTGATCCCTCTGCTTACAAAATTGTTGAAACTGATGCCTCTGACATTGGTTATGGTGGCATTCTCAAACAGCGAATAGACAGCAAAGAGAAAATAGTATCTTTCACATCTAAACATTGGAATACTGCACGGCAGAATTATTCCACAATTAAAAAAAAATATTAGCAATTGTTTTATGCATTTCCAAATTTCAATCTGATCTTTTAAACCAAAGGTTTTTAGTTCACATTGATTGTAAATCGGCAACAGAAGTTTTACAAAAAGATGTTAAAAACCTTGCATCAAAACATTTTTTTCCTAGATGGCAAGCCATTTTAAGTGTTTTTTATTTTGACATTAAATTGATCAAAGGCACTTCAAACTCCTTAACAGATTTTCTCACCCGAGAGTTTCTATATGGTAGATAGATCTAAGTGAACAACCAAACCACCAAACAAAATGCCCAGGAAAAAGAAAGATCTTGATGATAAGGGTATCATGCAAGATGCCCAAAATCAAATAGTCTCAAGTAAACAATTGTAGGCAGTTATGCAACAACTTTTACAACAATTTGGATCCCAAACTCAAGGATCCCACAGCAGAAGCAACAATCTCAAACGGGATCATCCACTCCATCTGGATCATCAATCTAGAAACCTCAAACAAAAGCTACTTCGATAAAAAAGATTGTTACATCTTATGCACAGGCTTATGCCCAAAAGTAGCTTCCAAAAACTACTTGGGGACAAGAATTGGCAAAAGGGAAGGTAAAAGCCCTTCCTCCAATTCCTCAAGGAACTATATATCTCTAAACAGAAGTATAATTTGCTGGATCAGGTACCTTCCAAGTTGTTGATTCAGCCAAAAATTTCTACTCCAACTCAAAAGCAACTGACAACTACGGCATCTTCATCCAAAGCGATTGTCAGTCAATCCCAAACACAAGCCAACATGGACATGCCTTACATTCACAAAGAAAATTATGTAAAGCATATTGTCCATGTGGAACCAGAATTCTTCCACCCAAATCCAAACCAAGTAGCCCTGAATATTTTCCCTTCTGGATTTTATTTTAGGCCTACAGATTTAAGAAAAACCAAAGAATATTATGAGCTAATTTTGGTTCATTCTGAGTCAATCGAAATTGATTGGAAAAAACTAGATGGAACTATAATTACTCATTCTACTCTTCAAATTTTGAAAGTTCTGACAAGATTTACATAAACTAAAATTTTGGGAAACAGAATATGATCCTAAAGGATATAATTAATGGGATTATGTAGATGCATGGTCCAATGTCTTTTGGGATCAAAACAAACTTTTCAAACACATTTGGTTTATTTATTTCAAAACTAAAGCCAAGTACCAATTTCCTCAATGGTTTGTTCATTGGTGGGGATTCTTCGGTCCAATACTGGAAATCCTTCCGCCAAAGGTTATACAAACCTTTAAGGTTTTCAAACAAAAATATAACATTGGTGAGGATCCTTTTCAAATAGATCTTCACTATTTTTCAAAATTATCCGGAGCCTGGATTTTTGCCTGGCATTTCAGATTTTCACAAACACCTGAAGGATCAACAATCCTACCAGTATTACAAAGAGTTCCTTTTGTAAGGTGGTGGGCTCGATTTGACATCAGCAGGGTTGACACAAAAGTAGTAGAATGATGGTTTAAAGACAATCCTCAACATCTCTGCATGATAGAACAAAGTAAGTTCCTGAACCAGAAATCAAGGATTCAATCTATCTTGGCTACAATAATGGACAAGACCAATCTCATCAACCAACTTAGTTCAATGCTGCAAATCCTTCAACACTAAAGTCAAACTCCTTCAACCGGTCAACCAATTTCTTCATCGGCCTCAAACAATCAAGAAGATGAAGAAGAAGAATTTGTTATTGATTTGAACAAAGACTAAACATACTCGAAGACTTAGCATTTTTATTATTTGCTTCAAGTTTTTGATGTAATTATTAAACTATAATGTAGTTTCGGCAAAATACTGTACAAATAATGTTACTGTAGTGTCAGCAGTATTGTACAAATAGTGTCTTAACTGAAACTGTTCAAACAGTGCCTGTCACTAACAGGTCAAAGGTAAAAACACTATTCAAATAGTAACTTTGTCTGTCTATTTAAGAAGAAGCCTCTACACTTGACAGACAGGTTCAGTTAGGACGGGTTTAGAGAGAGAAATTTGAGAGAGAAGCTCTGTGACCTTCATACCTCTTCCTTCCTTCTATCCCTTCCTCCTATAAGTGCTTATATTTTATTTTCAATAAAATTCTTCAGCTTTATTTCACTTCTTTGCTTCATATCCTTCTCCTTCCTCTAATGAATTGACAGGCAGATTCTATGAACTGAGTTTGGTAGGTTCTACCGCCTTTTAGTTCATTCGCCTTAAGGTTTATTCCAGAGCATTCCCCTCTCATGCATCATTTAAATTTTTTAATTGTGGCTTAAGAAGTTCGTCTTCTTCCCTACTCTACTCCTTTCTCCCTCCTCTTTCCTACACCTTCTGAGGCGCTTTTGGTCATTCACATATTTGTCTTGTAAATGTCATTATTTCTCTTGTAAATACTCTTGTGAAAAAAATAAAGTAAGGGCTTTATTGTCTTTTCACCAACAAATCTTAATTTCATTTTGACCCAAGGGGTGCAATGAAATTTCATAATCTTTTGGAAAGTTGACAAAAATAAAATTGTTTCTATGGGGCTAAACGATATCTTCCCATTAAAAATATTAAAATAATAGGGAGTAAGAAGACTGGTGGAACCCACATTACAAAAGTAACGAAAATTAACCAGAATTAACAGCACTACTATATATGTTACCTAAAAAATCAGTTATGTCTACTTTTAGACCCAACAAAAATTATTTGTATTGGGTGCACATTAGGAAATAGTTCAATGTTAAATTTACATCTTCACCCTACTAAGAAAGATGACAGTTAAGTTAGTACCTTTGGCGTGCTTTCATTAATCAACACTAAGGTCCAAAATGAAATTACAACATCTCTTTTCAAAATCTCCATTAGGCGTCAGAGTTTGTTTGTTGTTTTTTTTTTTTTTTTTTGTATTCTTCCATTGGAAGCAATCCTATTCGAGGTACTATTGGGCACTAAATGTGAGTATCTCTTCCAATGAGGATTTGAATTTTAATTCACTACATTGTGAGAGACTAACCCATTCTACTAGACCCCATCCCGTTGGTGGAGTTAGAGTTTGTGTTGCATCTCACCCTTGTACTCAGAATCTCATCAAGCAAACAGTACCTACAATACAAACAGGTTTCATTAGAGTTAGGCCGAACGTCTATGGGCTGAGCCATCATACGCCCAAAAAACATGGATCATATTGACGTCACGTATTTATTTAACCACAATTAATTTTCTTTCCCTTACCAACAAAGTCTAATACAGTTGTTAGATGAATAGGTCCCTTAAATATGATAGACATGTATTTAAACTAAGACATGTACGTGACAAAAGCTTATTGGGAGAGGCAAAACTCACTTCGGTGATCTCTACATCTCAGAAGAATTAATTTCTAGCCATCAGCTGAGGAATAATACCACATAGGGAGAGTTTAGTGGAAGGGGCTAACTCTTCTCAATATAGGGTGTGTTTGGATTGGCGATTGGATAAGTGATTTATTTTTACTTAAACTTATGGAATCTTAAAATTAGAAAAAAGTTAGATTAGGTAAAATGATAAGTGTTTGGATTAACGATTGGATAAATAACTTATGTAAAACTGAATGATTTTTTGTTTGGCTTTTGTATTATTTAAGAGAAAAAATTATAAAAATCATGAAAAATGAAAAAATGGAGGGATAATTGTTAAAAAAGACCTCATTGGTAACTTAATTGCCAAATAGGACCTGAGAAGATATCTACACACAAATGGATTTTTTCACAATTTTCTCAAAAATTAACTTTAAAAATTTGGCAATGGTAAAATTTTAAATAAAATTATATCAAACTCTAATTTAAATTGGTACACTCCAAAAGTCTTTTCTATTGTGTACCTCAAGCTTAAATTTTATAAATTATATCAAACTCTAATTTAAATATTAAATCATAACTCATATTTTCACATAGCTCAAAATCTAACAAAATAAAACGACTAAAACCTCAATAATACCCCCAATAATCCAAATAAATTATTTAAACTAAATGTAATGGGTAAAAACATTATATAGAAACTAATTTATGACATGTTTATAAAAAAAAAGGGAGAATTACACAGGGGTCCCATGGAACCTAAAATACGAAGAAATGGTCCCGGGAAATTCTGAAATTACTGTGAAGTCCCATGGGACCATTATGTAATAAATTCAAGTTGGGAAAAGACATAGACACCCTTAAGAATTGGGCAAAAAGAAGTGTGTGTAGAGCTTTTATCCTCGTTTGAAATTGAACCTCTAAAGTCGACATCTTTGAGCAACGGAAGGTGTGTGCGACGGTGTTTGTGGTTCTCTCTAGTGAGGTTCGGCGGCCGGCGGCGGAGTAAAACAAGTGTGATCTTCCTTCATTCGTGGGCAGGTTGCGGCGATGTTCGTCTCCCCCCCCCCCAAAACTTCTGCGAACAATGGCCCTTGAGGCATACATAGAGTGATTCTGGAGGAGTTCGATTCTTGAGTTCTTCTTTTTCCCTGCAATTTCATTCGTCCTTTCTTAGGTACTACTTATTTCATTCCCTTCTTGTCTTCTCTGTTTTCTTTTATTTCCCTTTTTGGGTCCTTTTGTTTTTATTTTCTTGTCATCTATTTAATTAATCTCAAAATTTGTAATTGCTAGGTCTGCGAGTGTGAAGAAGATATCGGGTTAGGTGTTAATGCGTCGAGCTGTTTCTCATTGTTGAGTAGCAATCGTTATGGATTCGTCTTTTGAAGGTAAACTTGCGTGTGTCGTTGGTTTAATTTGGTTTTTCATTAAAACTTGTGTGATTGGATTTGTATCTATGAATTTATCATTGTGCGTTGTATTCAGAATTTAATATTATGGTTTAGCTATTGGTGTTTAATTGTATTGCTACAGCATTTTTTGATTTCTGGAAGTGGTTCAAAATCTGTTGTAATTTCCTGGTTTCCAACTTTCTTTTCAAAGACAATTTTTAAGATTTTCTATGATTTTCAACTTTGTCAAGCCATTGTACTTCCTTTCTTTACCCATCTTTGCACACAGAATTTTCAAAATCTCTTGTCAGCTCTATGACGTTAACATCTTTGATGCACCCTGGGACTTGGATATCTCATAGATAAGTTCTCTTTTTTCTTCCGTACTCAACTTGCTGCATCTAGATGGATCATGCGATTAGAGGGCAAGTAATATAATGCTTTCACCTGCATGATACAGATGGAAAACCAAAATGAAAAAATATTGCAGTCTAAACAAAATCGATAGCCAAAAGCATTCTTTATTTGAAATTAATAGACAGAAAGTGGATTCTTTAAAAGAATTAAATGCCAATTGCTTGAACTTGTTCTTCAGGAAGGCATTTATCATCCTCAAGAATCTCAAATAGTTTTCCTTGCCAATGAAGAAATAAAACTAGCAATTCTTAATATCCATAATAACCTTGTCAGTCATCAACTAGTTACACATACTGTTTGTAGATGAATTCATGTTGAGAATCAAGAGTTATTTATGACTTATAGATCTGAATTTGAAGGATGTTAGCAACTTAGTGAAAGATAGTTATTGAATGTGTAAATATACAATTACACAGTTCCACCTTCATATATTCCTTGACTCTTAATTTGATGTATGTAGTGGCTTGTGCCCAGTGAGGGAGGTTATCTAGAGGCTGAAGGCATAGAGAAGACATGGAGGATCAAACAAGAGGCAATAGCTAAAGAAGTAGATATCTTAAGCTCAAGAAACCAATATGATATTGTTTTACCAGTTTCTTTTCAATTTTTTGCTAGCGATAATTATCTTGAATCAAATTAAATCATTGTTTGTATCCTCATACTATCTTACTTCATTTAATATATTTTTTATAATTTTTAATCTTTAATCAAGTAGGAATTTTATTGTAGTCGTAAGATGGGGAATTGTAATTTTCTTTTTTGCTCACATTTGACTTTTGCCTCATTTTACAGCCATCTTGGAAGAATCATTACTAAATCTTGAAAAATAAAATGAGGCAATCTTTGGTGTGATTTAAAGCTTTGGATATCCTCTATAACATAAATTATCTTTGGCATGATTTAAAGCTTTGGATATTCTCTATAACATAAATGATATTGTTCTTGTTTTGACCTTTGTTTTTTTGCTATTTACTCTGTGTGTGTATATTGCTGAACTTGGTCCGTACACTTTGCAATTTACTTCAAGCGGCTATTATATGGCTCTTGGAGGGCATATGGGCCATTTGGGAATTGTGGACTTGATGAATATAAGCCTAATCAAAGAGTTTCAGGTATTGTCATTATACTTTTGCATCGTTACCACGTCCTAAACATCATCTTTGTTGTTTCTTAATCATATGTTTGCTTGCATCTTGTTAAGCTGTGACTTAGTGCACATATATGCTTCTTTATAAGGCATGATTTAGTGTCTTTTTTCTAGTGGGGGACACTTTGAAATATCTCATAATGGTTCTATTTGGTTGTTGAATCTTGAAAGCTCATAATGATCACGTGAAAGAGAAATTCTTACTTTTTGTCTCAAATTATATCCAGCTTCTGATTTACTTTTTTTGTTCTTCCAAGTTAGAGAAACAGTCCGTGATGTGACCTTCTTGCATGAAGAGTTGTTTTTTTGCTGCCATGCAGAAAAAGTAATTTTTCCCTTTGTACTTAATTGTTGCTCATAGATTGTATATTTTTCTAAATCTAAACAAATTATCCAAATGGTAGATTCAACATAAAAGCAATCTGACAATATCTCAAGCTTCTTAGCCCATAAAATTTTGTCCGAATGAAAAGAAAATTATGGCTCTATATTTTTAGTACTTAAAAATGGAATTAAAATTAAAATTCATAAGGTGAAATTGAAGTTTGAAGCTCATTTGCTTTAGTCTTGCTACTGTGTTGTTTTATTCTTGTATTCTATATTTTTAGTATTCTCTGTTATTCTAGATATGTGAAGCCATGTCAACTTAGGGCAGTACTTTTCTCCATGTCAGATAGTGGAGGCACCATTTTGTAACAGACCTCGTCTTGTACATTGTTCCTATCACCATAGAATAAATTAGCTTTTAAGGTAGGAGACAAAGCCTATTTAAATACTTTGTTGAGAATCTCATACAACTCAATGTGAAACTTTGGCATTCCATAGAATCTATGTTTTCAACATTTACAAAATATGATGCCAAAGTGACTTCTTATTATTGCTTTGAAATGAACACAATAGCACTAGTTGATCTTATTCACATGATTATTTGATTTGGTCTTATTGTCACTTATTCCAGTTCTTAATTTTCTTTTCATTCGGACAAAATTTTATGGGCTAAGAAGCTTGAGATATTGTCAGATTGCTTTTATGCTGAATCTACCATTTGGATAATTTGTTTAGATTTGTTTCTTACCAATTACATCATTAAAAATTAATTTTTTAGATGATATATAACTTGATAATTCTCAATTTGACTGGCATACTTACATCTATAACCGTCATGGCACTGAGTTTCACTGCCTTAAGGTTGGTCTATTGCTTTTGTAATATGTTAAATTTGAGCCTATCAGCTTCTCTGATAATCTCTTGCATATGACTAACAGTTATTTTGAAGATTGTCACTTGAATTCAATATTTGGTTTTTGTTACCTTGAACAGCATATTTGTTAATTGAGTCAAAATGGCTTTGCATTTGCTAACGCTCTCACATATATGTGAATCTCATGCAAGGATTCTCTTCTACTTCTTGCAGAGAGAAATTCTATTGTTTTTCCATTCACAATCTACTGAAAGCAATTAATATGAGATTCATGTTTATGCGGCTGATTTTTTCCTCCCCGTTTTTTAATGTTACAGGAACATGATCCTGTGTTAAGGCTTTAGTTCCTAAAAACTCACTTCCTTCTAGCTTCAATAAACAAGTTCGAGCAGCTTCATTATCAGGATGTTACGACAAGTGTAATGGTTGGTAATTTTCGAACTGGTTTAGGTTATACTGATGTGATACAAGTGAACCCCTTCAATGGGGTTATTGCTTTGGGTTATTCAGGCGGTACAGTCACAATGTGGAAGCTTACTTGCTCAGCTCTTCTTGTCAAGATGTTGTGTCATCATGGTCTTGTCCCAGCTCTGGCATTTCACTCAAATGGTTACTTAATGGCCACAGCTGGAAAAGACAAAAAAATAAAGCTACTTGAGAAAATATGCAATTTTCCAAACACTTTATGGCCATACCAATATGTTGGATTTTAGTCAAAAGGACTACTTGCATGTGCTATTGGATCTTCTATACAGGTTCTAGGTGATCTTTCTGGTTTGCAGAATTATTCCAGATACACGACTCATTCTATGGTTAAAGGTTACCAAATATCAAAGTCAATGTTTCGACCATATGAAGATGATCTTATTTAAGAGGAGGAGAACCAATTAGGATGCTGACTTGAATTGTACATTCTATTAGTGTATAGCTTTGACGTAATACACTATGACTTGTATTGACTTATGATTGTATGGATAACATGTTAGGGGTTTGTAATGTTCATGTGCACACTAATTGTAAATGTGCTAACTTTTTTGTAATGATCAAGTGTAGTCACATTATATGGATGATATGTTTTTGGGTTTGAGCAACTTTAAACTTGTACTTGAGACTTTTTAAATATTTATGAATTACAGAGTTATTTTCATTAATCAATGGTAGTACTACAATCATACACATTTGATGCTCTTGCTTGCATAATGCTACAGCCTCCATTGACAACTTCCAATGCCTTCATTGACAAGTCTATGAGGTTCCATTGGCAAGTCATATGACATCCATTGAAAAATTTCATAACATCATAAATGTATTAACAACTCCATTAGGGTACATTGACAACTTAGGGGGCCTCCACTGACAACTCGTGGTGTCTCCATTAACAAGTCAAGGAGCCTATATTGACAAGTCATTGTGCCTCCGTTGACAACTTCATAATAGCATAACTGTATTAACAATTCAATCAGTGTACATCGACAACTCAAGGGGCCTCCACTGACAACTTGTAGTGATTCCATTGACAAGTCAAGGAGCCTACACTAATAAGTCATTAGGCCTCCGTTGACAATTCCATAACAGCATACATGTATTAACAATTCCATCAAGGTACATTGACAAGTCAAGAAGCCTCCATTGACAACTCGTGGTGCCTCCATTGACAAGTCAAGGAGTTTACACTAACAAGTCATTGGGCTTCCGTTGACAACTCAAGGGGCCTCCACTGACAACTCAAGGGGCTTTCACTGACAACTCAATGGGCGTTCATTAACAACTGAAGGGGCCTCCACTGACAACTCAAGGGGCCTCCACTGACAATTCAAGGGGCATTCATTAACAACTGAAGGGGCCTCCACTGACAACTCAAGGGGCCATCCACTGACAACTAAAGGGCGTTCATTAACAACTCCATGGGCGTTCACTGACAACTCCATGGGCGTTCACTGACAACTCAAGAGATGTTCATTAACAACTGAAGGGGCCTCCACTGACAACTCAAGGGGCGTTCATTAACAACTGAAGGAGCCTCCACTGACAACTCAAGGGGTGTTCATTAACAACTGAAGGGGCCTCCACTGACAACTCAATGGGCCATCAGTGACAACTAAAGGGGCGTTCATTAACAACTCAAGGGGCATTCACTGACAACTCTAAGGGCCTTCACTGATAACTCAAGGGGCGTTCATTAACAACTTCATGGGCATTCACTGACAACTTCATGGGCCTACAATGACAACTTGACGTCCCTTCGTTGACAACAAAATTTACATCAGCTTCAAACATTGAAAACATGACAGTGATTGACACAAATGTCAACATTACTGCATAAATATATATTAACAACTCCATGGGCCTACAATGATAACTTGACGTTCCTTCGTTGACAACAAAATTTACATCAGTTTCAAACATTGAAAACATGACAGTGGTTTACACAAATGTCAATATTACTCCATAAATATATATTAACAACTCCATGGGCGTTCACTGACAACTCCATGGGCCTACAATGACAACTTGACGTCCCTTCGCTGACAACAAAATTTACATCAGCTTCGAACATTGAAAATATGACAGTGATTTACACAAATGTCAACATTACTGCATAAATATATATTAACACCTCTATGGGCATACACTGATAACTTTAGGTCCATACATTGACAACATAATTTACAATTCATTACAATAATATTCACATTGCAGATTTTCAGCGCCCTTGACTTATTCCATCAACTTAGACTCTATATTTGGCCCAATCCCATTCCTCCAATTTCTCGTCGCTGCTTTGCACGCAACCATCTTCTTAACTAATTTTTCTCTATGCTCATGAATGAAAACATCAACATTGTGCTTCCTCTCTTTCAATACCCAAGCGTTAAATGACTCCGCAACATTTGATGTTAATTTATCCCATCTTTTGTGAGGAAACTTGCTTTGCGCCCATCTTTCAACATCTCCTTCAGTCTCAACCCACATACCTAACTCCAGAGAAAACAATTTCAACCTACCTAATGCAACATTATATTCATGTTCATGTCGTGCATATGCAATAGCATCAAGCATTTTAAGTGCATCTTCTTTGCTGTTCGAAGAAGTCCTATCCTTTACTCTTCTAGCATCAAGCATTTTAAATATGACCTCTAATTGTTATTAACAAGTTATGGAGCCTCCATTGACAACTATCGCTGCTGCCATTAACAACTCTTTTTTCCCTACGCAAATCAGGTTATATAGCCCCTAACCTTTGACCCTCATCTTCATTCCTTACCTCTTCTATTGCAGAAACACACCACCATGAATCAGAAAACAGAGCATACAAAATCATACCAAAACGCATTGAAACCTTAGCCAAAACATATCCGTTGCATTTACAAGACCTTCCTTTATAGCTTGCAAGATATGGAGGACAATTCTCACAAAAATCTTGACCAAAACAAATATCAATAAAAAAACCTTTAGTTGTCACAAAAAACATTTAAATATGACCTCTAGTTGTCATTAACAACTTAAGGCGCCTCCATTGACAACTATCGCTGCTTGCATTAACAACTCTTTTTTTCCTACGCAAATCATGTCATGTAGCCCCAAACCTTTGACCCACATCTTCATTCCTTACTTCTTATATTGCAGAAACACAGCACCATACACCAGAAAACAAAGCATAATAACACAAAAAACAGAGCATACAAAACCATACCCAAACAAAATGCAAACTTTGTCAAACCATATCCATTGCATTTAATAGATCTTCCTTTATAATTTGTAAGCATATACAGGACAATACCCATAAAAAGTAGATAACTTTTTCCATTTTCATGATCAAAATGAACATGACTCAACAAAACCTAAAGCTATGTTTACCAACTAAACAGAATGTGAGTCAGATGCAATAATCAAGACAAGAGAGTGGATGGCATAAATTCCCTACCTTAATCTTCAACCATAGCTGCTAATCTCCGCTGAGTTTTTCCCGCCTTCTCCAGACTTCTTCCGGACGTAATATGCGTGATTCACAGCATTTAATCACCCATTTTACTGTTTGTCTGACAGGGGCAATTGTGACTTTTCTCACCTATGTTTTATTACAAAATGGTCCCTTGGGACTTGAGAGTAATTTCAGATTTTCCCGGGACCATTTCTTCGTATTTTAGCTTCCATGGAACTACAGTGTAATTCTTCCAAAAAAAAAATTGATTATAAAATCATAAAACAACTAAATAATAAATATAAACTGATTAATCGAGAATTTCAAGTCTGTAAGTAGCACACCCAGAAGGCCAGAAGCGATGATTGATAAGATCCAGAGAATAATTTTGGGATTTATTAAGAAAATAATAGTCAGAACTCAGAATATCCGAGGAAGAAGGGTGATAATGCACACTTGAAACATAAAGCCAATGGCTAAGAAATTAAGTTAAAATAAATTCTTACGCAACAATAAGGCCATTGTGTAACACATCTTCAACCCAAAAGAAACAAGAATCTCCTTGCATTTCTCAGTTTGTTACAATGTCAGTATCAACAGGAGCGCTGCTTAAATAGGAACCCAAGTATCTCACCTTTACGTATCATTTTACAAGGCCTCAAGTAGTCATTTCATGCACCTTCTCCGCCTCATGATTTTCACTTTTCCTATAAGATGGAATAATTGATTCAGAGTATGCAGAACTCAATTTTTTAAAAAAAAATTAAATTCAATAAGATTATAAGCCCCTTGCTTCTATTCCCATGATTCTCACATTGAAGAAACCAAAAAAAAACATTGCCCCAGAATGTATCACCTGTTTTAAATATCAATTCGGGGGACTCTTGTCTACAGCTGCAATGCCACATCTTGTTTGCTGTGCATCTTGTTTTTGACAGATTCATCAAATCTGTGAGCACCTTCTCATGAGCATGTTCCACAGACCACAATATTTCGTTGTTTTACACAACATATAGTTCATTTCAGGAAGACAATGCTCAAGTTCATCTTTTCTATTCCATTTTCCAGGCACTTGCTGCTAAATGCTGCAGATCCAGACATGTGACAATTGCTCCTTGATGTCATCTATAAAAGAACTTGATAGATGAAAATATTCATTTTCTTTGAAAGGAAAGCAGCAACTGCAAGGCAGCCTGACCGGCATATTTCCATTAGCTGGTAATAATATCCCTCAGCTTGATTTAAGCTTGACAACTCTTAGTGCATCAACATGAATCCCCAGCAAACAGAAGGTTACATATCTTTTCACAAGCACTTCCCTGAGGATCATGCTTAGCAACTAGTCTCTTCCTTTCCTTCCTAAAGAAATCAGCCTCAGAAGATCTACCTTTTCTTTCCAATCCTCCAAGTAGCACATTATAGGTGCCTAATGCAGGAAAAACTCCTTCTTCACGCATGATTTTAAAGATCCCAAGAGCCTTATTAACTCTTCCAGCAGAGAAATAAGCACTAATTAAGGCAGTATAGGTGGCAGTACACTTATGGTTATCCGGTAATATGTTGAAGATCTTTGCAGCAAATGTGGGCTGCCTAGCACGTCCAAGTCTATAAATTATAAGGGAAGCTAAATAGATTTCAAGAGAATGCCCGGCTTTTGACATTACCTCTACAACTTCCAGGACCCTTGAAAACAAATTTGATCTGATCATCAAGCCTATCAAGGCAAGATATTTAGATCTTTTCATACTTATGCCCATTTTCACACTGTACTCAAAAGCCAATAAAGCCCCATCAGGCCTGCACTGACTACAGTTTACATCAATAATGGTTGATAAAATCTCGTGATTTAAAGGTATTTTCTTATCTGCTATCCCCAAAAGTAAATGGTCAATAGCAAGCAGATTTCCCTTTCTCAATAAATCAAACAGAAGCCTTTCATCAATATCAGAAGAAGAATCTGCAGCTACTTTTGTGCAGTCATTTGCTTCCTTCCTCAAGTTACAATCAACAGAAAAGTGAGGGTGAACTTGCCTGAGAAGAGCATCACTCTCACCACCAAGTTTCAAAGACTCCAACACTTCCACAAAAACAGGATGACGAAGAACCAGACGGTTTTCCTTCATATAATGGAGGATTCGGTTTATGGCTGTAGTCCCACCAACTTTAGAACAATTCTGAATCAATATATTACATGCAGCTTTATCAGGTTGCACCCCTGCCTCTTGCATCTGCTCAAAAATCTCAAGGGCTTCTTCACATTTTTCTGAAACACAAAAATAAGAATAATTACCCTCACCTAAACCATCACTATTAATGAAAGAGGGGGAACCTGAGTGGCCAATAAACCTCAGGAATTAGAGACCTCCAATTTTATAGGCACCAAAACAGTGTAACATAGGAGCTATCAAGATCTGTTGAACTATGAAAGTCTAAACATTGTAAATGACTGAAGCATAGTAAATTTACTATTATAAAAGTTTTTCAGATGCAGATTCAGCTTCAAATAGCAAACTAATCCTTTAATTGAAATCTAAAGAAAAACATCATGACAAGTACAGATGTGGTTCAACTTCGTTCAGGAATGAAGTAATGGTAACCAGAGTTTAAGACAACCAATAAAAAATTATAGCAGAGTTTAGTGGCTTTATACATGTCAACTATTGGGAACCTCAACTCCAGGAAAGATACACCTGACTCTCTACCATACTAATTAAAATTAAAAAAATCCTTAATTAACGTGGAATAGCACTGAATGCCCGCTTACGCAGACCATATAATAAACACCTAGAAGGCATTAGGCACACTAACCTGACTTAATGAGATGCTCCATCAAGATTGTGTATGTGTAACAATTTGGAGTACATTCAGACTGAAGCATCTCCTTGAAGACATCAGTAGCCTCCTTAACTCTGTCATGATTGAATAGAATCTTCATGTATGCAGTATAAGAAACAACAGTAGGGCTACACCCCTGAGATTTCATTTCTTCCCAGATTTTGATTGCCTCATAGATGTTTCCTGAATTTGACAGCCAATGCATAAGTGAAGTATAAGTAACAGAATCAAGCTTTATTCCCTTCTCTTGCATCTGCTGGAAAACATGTTTCATGGACAAAATTCTCCCAGCTTCTCCAAAAATATCCAACATTGTTGTATAAGTATACTGGTCATGCTTAAATCCTCTTAGCCGGGAAGCCCAATTAAAAAACAACCAAGCTTTCTCCATAGGTGGGTGGGTTTTCAGGACTTGATTGACTGTGAAAGAATCCCATCTAATGGGAAGCTTCTCGAGCTCTTCCTGAGCAGAATCCCAAGTCGAATACTTTAGAATCCTGTATATTTTCCAAACGACATCCCTTGTATATACTTTGGGATCAGTGACCTCCTTCTTGACCGGTTTCATGGAGTTGGAATTTTTCCTGGAAAATGGATTAAATGGCCTGTTGTGTCTGTACTGATGAAGGGAATGCATACCTTTGACAAAAGGCTTACGATAGAGAATGGGCTGAACAACGCCAAGGGTAGAAGGAGAAAAAATGAACTTTTTGAGGAATCTATATATTCTGCACATGGAGGGCAATCAAAGTGTTCAGGTCGAGGCAGCATGAGGAAACAAATTGGAATTTTTTTGGGCAGAGTCACAGGGCGGAGAAACTGGGGAGAGCTTATCAGAGTGAAAAATGGCGCTGGTGCCCACTGGCCGGTAGGAAAAATGACACGATCCAAAAGAAAAAAAAAACAAAATCAAATGAGTAATCAAACAAGTTATATTTCTGAAGGTGATGTATTTACCCAGACTTTCAAGTTTAACTGTCACTTGTCAGAGTATAAAACATGAATAATTCACACTAAATGAAGAGAAAGGATTCCGTTCGACTCGATCATTAATTTTATCAGTTTCCAAAAATTTGATCCACTGCTCCCTCCCAAAATCTGAAAAATCATCAGTTTATTCTCACCTATTCCGTGTGTTGGCTGACTAATGTTATCATTTCAATTTCAATATCAGAATTAAAATGACAGATTTTCCCCATGTTAAGCTATAATCCATATCATCCTTAAACAACATATGTTCATTCGTAATAGAAATCAGCAAAATCCAACTCTAAATTTCCATCATATAAAATGTCAAAAGGGTAAGATGCAAGATAAGGTAAGCTAAGAAGCAGAAAGAAATGGTAGGGCAAATCCGGGAGGTCTACTAACCAGAGCAAGGGAAGAAGGCTATGAAGAAGAAGAGACAGAAACACTCTCTCCTGCTCCTCCGTCATTCGCATTTAAGGTTTCCACAGGGGAGAGCATCGAAGAAGATCTCTCGCCCGACCTTCTCCGAACAACATTCCGAAAATCAACGATGAAGAGGAAGGAAGGAGACCGGAGAGGGGAATTGGGGGGTTTTTAAGGGTGTCTTGACTCTGGGTTAAGGAGCAAAAATAATCATCAACGCTTGGAAAATCCTTACTAAATCCTAAAATAGCTTCTTGCACTATATATATTATATGGTTAAAAATTACTTATGAACGTTTAAAATAAGGATAAAAATTTCAACACCATTAAATTTGATCTAACTTCATTATTATATATAAAGCCTGTAAAACGAATCCAATCAATTGGCTTAACCCACAGCCTGTGGGTTTTGATAAGGTTGGGGTTGGGGTTTTTTAGGCTTGAAAGCGCAACCTGTGAGCTAATGCGAGTTGGCCCACAATTATGTTTCCTTATATAACATAGTTGCCTACTTATCTTTTAGACTTTAGACTTTGGATTGTTAGACTTGGATACTTGGGCTTGCTAATGACATAGTGTGAATGGGTTGGAACACTTTCTTGTTTGGATTTTGGACTTGGACACTTGAGTTTGAACATGACACAATATCAGTGGGCTTGAAACCTTTTTTCTTTTTTGGTTAACAATTTGCTTCATTCTCATTCTCAATTTTGTTAAAAAACAAGAAAAGTAAGAAAAAAAATGTGTGTGGGCTACGGCCTGGCTCGCGAACCCGCACATGCGAGTTAGGATTAGTGATTTCCCAGCTCGCAAAATTACAGCACAGCCCGCGGGCTAGCCCGTATTACCGGCTCTAGTTACATGTGTGTGTAAAAAGGGTGTGGGTCCCATTACAAAAAGTAATAGTGCTCATTTGGGATAGCTTATTTTTTAGCAATAAGTGCTTATAAATCGTGATTCACGGTATACGAAATAAGTATGTGAGAGGAGTTTTGTCTCGACTTACCTAATAAGTGTTTATTTCCTAAAAATAAGCTATTCCAAACACTCACTATAGTGTTATGTTAAATTTAACAGTGCTAACATTTTTTCTCTCATTTTAAATGTTAATGGACATTGTGCTAGACATACTTTTAATACTCCCTCCGGTCCTAAATATAGGACATAGTTTGTAGTGCAATTTACACTATAAATTATGTCCTATATTTAGGACCAGAGGTAATAAGTTTTATAGATATATTTGCACATTCACCCTTTAACTTTTAATATTCTCCCTTGCACAAAGTTGGGTTGAGCAATGGACGTGTTGGGTAACTTGTACCCTAACTCATAACCCACCCATTTAATGATATACGGGTATGGGTTAGCCTCAACCCATTTAGCCCGTATTAAATGAGTTGAGACATAAATGAACAGGTTAAAAAGGGTTATGGAGAACCCATTTAAATCTTAACCTGTTTTTATTTTTTTTTTTAAAACCACATAAATGTAAAAACGCCCAACAATATGAAGATGAAGATGACATGATCGAACCTGAACTCCATGAAAAAGAAATGAATAGAAGGCAATAGGTGTGTTTTGATTTTTATGGTCTGTTGGGTATGGGGGGCATGAGGAGGAAAAATTTTATAAATTAAATTTAAAAAAATGAGATTATTAAATTTTAATAAAGAGAATATGTAAGATAAAAAATTATAAAAAAATTAATAAAAAAATTTTAACTCCACCTCTCTTATTTTTTTAGATTCAGTTTAAGAAAATTTTTCTCTCACCTGCTTTCCCCCCCTCCCCCTGGTACTTGAAGTATGAGTAAGAAACGCTAGACGGGGAAAAGCTGAAAAGGGAAGATATTTTGAGAAAAGAAAAGCATTTCTTTATCCACTTGCTAATAAATATAACAGTGAATTATACTAATATCCATTGTATAAAAGAATTAATCGTCACTTTGTTTTTCCCTCCTCATTGCCGGTGTAGGTGTTCACTAAAAATGTTGATGGGTTCATGGCATGAATTCCTTAAAAGAAAATAAACTAAATTTGAACTTGATTTTAGATATATAAATAGAATATTGAGATTTCAATATAAAATAAATGCAAAAAGAGAATTTGGTGGCATTGGAAGGTTGTAGGCTTCCGCAGTAAACATTAATGGCTTGCAGGAAAAAAGAGAAAGAAAATATCTTAAAAAAATAATAATAAACCACGCAATCAGGCGAAGAATAAACTAAGTGAGAAGGAATAAAAAAATTAAAATAATAAAAAGAATGTTAATTAAATTCTTCAGCCACATTAGAAAATAGGGAGTGAGTGAGAGCGAGAGAGTGGAAACAATTAATAATAAAAAATTGATAAAAGAATTAAATGGGCAAACACAGCAAACCTGAAGGTGCCCATTGTTCGCCCATTTAATTCTTAAATGGGCTGGTTTTAACCCATCCTATTATGGGCCCTTGTTAGACGAGCTCATCGGGTTACAAGCACCTTGCTTAGGCCCAGCACAAAGCAATCAAACAAATGTAAATATCAATATTTATATATATTTAGTCATTTAAGTTTATGAGGTATATTTTTAATTTATTAACTTTATAAAGTATATTTTTTATCCTACAATTCTAACACTATTAATGTTGCCAATAGAAAATGCTAACACAACAAATTCAAATGATAATTGTGTAAACTTAAGTGTTAATTGTGTAATTAAATACTATTAATCTTAAATTTAAAATATGTGTACATTGAAAATATCTAAAAACATAATAAAACAGTCAATACCAAAACCTTAATTGTATTTGAAAAATTTAGTTTAATAATCTAAATATATTAGTTTAATAATCTACATAGAAAAACCTCAACTCCAATTATAGAGATTTATGGGTTTATTTTGGTTTTAATACTCTAAATATGTTATAGGGTTAAGGTGTATTAGCACCCCAAACTCTTTATTATGCAATTTTGCCTAATGAGAATGATGAACAGTACATTAGAGATCACGGGAGTTAGATTCTATTAGCCTAGGGATGATAATTGCTCCCTTTTTATTATATAACAATAAAATTGTACCCCTAAATATTTTAGGGTGTTAATTTCACCTTCAAAAATAGTTCGGGGTATTGAGTGTACCTTAACCCTTTATTATATTAAAAAAAATTAAACTTAAATATTCTTTATCAACTCTATAGTCATCACTTGAACTTATTGTATCAATTCATAAATATATGACTAAAATTATACTTTATAAAATTAAGAAACCAAAAATATACCTCATGTAAAACTTAAAAAATGAAAAAAATATACTTTAGCCTATTTATCTTTATCCCATACACATCAAAATCCATCCGAAGACTAAAGCCAAGTGGTTTGTTTTATTAAAAAGAAAAAAAGCCAACTAAATTATCATGGGAGACTTTTGTGTGTGTTTACCTTTGTGTTGTGTGTGCATCAATGAAGATGTGAGACTTGCCCTTTCTTTTGATGAGCTGGTTGATGACAAGGTTTGTGCCAAGTTTTGGACTTGAAACAAATTGATCCAATTGTCTTCTTTTCAAGAGTTGATTAGCTTAGATATGATCAAAATATTTACACTAATAATGGAAATCAATTGTTTCATTAGTTGGATTAATTAATTAATAGGCTGTTTCTTTGTCCTCATTCTTCATGTTTTTTTTTTCTGGCGATAACTATGGAAAAAAGCTTAATCTCAAATAGTAGTTGTATTTTACATACAGGAAGAGGCTAGGAAATGAAGATTGTAAAGAAATTAAAAAAATTATTTATAATTCATTTTTAGCAATTTTAATTTGTTATGTGAATGATTGTTTACATAGTATTATGAAGATTAATGTTTCACCAAGTTGATTGACCAAGTGGATGAAATCATTGAAAAATGGTGTGAATATATGGTCAGACAATTAGTTAATATTTAGGTACCTAGGTTGTTTTTTGCATATTCTTGTGTTGTTTATTTACCTAGAATTAGTTGTACATTACAATTGTTGTAAATATATTTAGTAGTGATTATATGAATTAGTTATTTGTTTGGAGTTAGTTCATTTTGATTTGATTTTGTTCATTTTGCTGTAGATTTGTACTGTAAATTGTTATGGATTTGGACTGTAGATACATGGTTCATTAGGAAAAGAAAAAAAATGGGAAAATTACTCCTAGGTCCCAAGCAAGCAACATATTATCATAAATGTCCCTATTTAGAACTCTTCTGCGTGTATTCACAATCTATTAAGTGTGTTTTACAACCTCTAGAGACCTTTCTGATAATATGTTGCTTGCTTGGGACTTAAGAATAATTTTCCAAAAAAATTACGCTAAATTATTTTTTAAAAAAATGCTTCCTATGTTGCTTCCTTGAAGAAGCACCATAGGAAGTGTGTACAAGCTTCCTCAGGGAAGCGCCAACGCTTGCCCAAACTTCCTATGGCCCTTCCTCATGGAAGGGTCAAAAGAAACTATTTTTTTAAAAAAACAAAAATAAGCTATGACACTTCCACAATTTTAAGAAGTATCACATTAGTGACTTTGTAAGCTATGGCACTTCCCAGAGACCATAATATTCATAAAAATACATGTCACTCAGGACGTTTTTGTAGTAGTGTTACAACATAACATTTCAATACAATCTCACCTCCTTTTCATACATTTCAATACGTTTCTATGTCCTTCAATGGACATGATAAAGTCTTTTTTAATCGGATACCTTAATATGCTGATCATAGATCTGATAAAAAGGAGTTAGTTGAGCGGTTTGCTCAGTGGCATGAAGAGTTCCGTGGTTATCTCACATCTGAATGCTGAATATAGTTCTTATTTGAAACCAACGGTAGGGCCTAGTGTTGACTGTTGAGTTCGTAAATAGGGTTTTAAACCTGATGGTGCTTCCTCCGAGGTTCAAATATTTCTGAAAAAAAAAAGTGCAAAAAAGTCTTCCAGAGTTGGTTTGGATAATAAATCATCTTGGTTTTCATGTGAGACAAAATTTACTAGATACACATAATAACAAGGGAAAATCTCAGAAAAATTCTTTTAAAATATGAACAAGACATATTAGGGATTCTAATATAATCCAAACTGAAGTTTATCTGGTCCTTTGAACTCATCTAACATTGCGGTTGCCGTTGCGGTTTAATGATCTTATCTGACTCTGGTTTTTGATATAGTTATTGGGACCCCGGTTAGATTCCAGAATTATTTTATTGGATCTAATTGGGTAGCTTCTCTATTAGAAAAAAAAACAAGAAGACAATTTTCTTTCCGATTTATTATATGTGTTTAATTAATTTTTTTGCCCTTAATTTAAATTACACTAAATATATATATATATATATATATTCACATATTTATGATAAAAAATTTTAAAATATATAAATATTTATTTATTATTTAGGTTTGATAATGATAATTATAAAATCACATAATATACCTCATACGCAAAAGATAAAATTGTGATATGCATGGAAGCTGCCTATAGGCTACAGGATGCGCAGAGATAAAGCGGGTTTGTTTGTTGTTGTAGTATATGGTTTTATAGTTGTTGAAGATAGATAGACATATTTGATCGACAAATTTTAGAAATAATTAGTTTAAGTTAAAATAAACGTAGATTATACATTAAAATTAAATTGTATTAAGATAAGATAAGATATGGAGGATTTTTTTTTTTTTTGAATATAAATGATAAGTTAAAGAGGGTGAGCCTTGTCGCAACAGTAAGGTTGCTGCCATGTAATATGGAGGTCACATATTCAAATCCCAAAAACAGTTTCTCCGATTATGAGAGTAAGGCAGCATACACCATCCCTCTCCAGACCCATTTAACGGGAGCCTTGTGCACTAGGCCGTCCTTATTTTTACAAATGATATGTTGGAATAATAGTTATGTAAACTTAATAGTGACTACAAAATAATATTCCAAAGTCAAATATGATAAGTTTTCAAATTTTTTTAACCAAACCAATCAAATAAAGTTTCTAAAATAATCAAAAAAACAAATATTCATTACAATTACAAATCTCTTAATCCAAAAAAAAAAATTCTAGAGAAAAATACATTTAATAATCTATTTAATTATATTCTTTTGAAATGAGACAGACAGGTATATAGGCCACTGTTCGTTTATAATTACACGGACTGAGCTTCTTTGCTTACCTTCCATTCTTCTCTTCTCTTTTGATATACAACTCAAGTGTGTATATTACTCCCTCCGGTCCTTAATATAAAATATATTTAGGAAGTTGATATTTATCCTAAATATAAAATATAGTTTTTATATTTGTCAATTTTTCCTAATTTACTCTTATTGATGCTCCTTCAACAATAACAAATGAGGAGTGGGAATAAAAGAATTAAGAAAGATGACTTGAGTGTTTTAAAAAATACATGTCATATTAACTAACTCAACTAAATTTTTTAATTTAATCAAATTAGATAAATACCAGATGGAATATATAAATGGAAGCATACTAGTGATAACACGAGAGCAATGGGTTCCATCTGAGTTACGTACAAGTCGTGGTAGAGAAAAAGCGTTGATGCCAAGAATGGAAGTATTTATAAAGGAACTTGACAACTCTCGCTTCTATCATCATTTTCGATGCCTTCTACAAACTTCATCGATTTCTGAACATGTACATAAGTTTTTTGTAAGAATTATTGGGCGTACCTGGAATACGACCATTAATCTTTTGTACCCACACTAATTAGTCACAATTGCGGAAACGATTACGATGCACATCAAATATACCATGATAGGAAGAAGAAGAGATAAATATAGTAGAGGGAATGAGGAATCGTTTGACAGAATTTCTGTATGTAATTTCAAGTGTCTTCCAACTAAATCCCCTATGTCTATTTATAGTGCTCTACACACCCCTTCCTCTCTACTAATGTATCCTTCCATCGGAGAGACAAAATATCCTTTCGATTGAAAGACATTTTTTTTTTTTTGATGGTTTATGCAATGGACCATTTTTGGCCTTCGGTGCACCCACCTTCCAGGTATCCGACGTTAACCTGAAAGACATATTGTATCGATGAAACAATATCACTTATAGAATCATATTCTATTGGTCAAATGATATGACTCATAATAATTTAGGAAATATTACATATATCTACCAAAGCTTCTATATTATTTATACTTTAACCCCAATCTTATTAGGCTTAGGCCTAATCTATCAAAGGTGGACTAGGCTATTTTCCAACAGTTTCGGATGCCCACTCAAAGATGAAGATGATAATATATGGTATTGGTCCCTTTGAATCGCGTGTAAGATATTTGCGTTGCAGCTTAGTTTTGCAATATTGATGCAAAGAGATTTCAAATGGATTGAAAACATAGAAGTATTTGATCCCTATCTTTTCTACCGTTGAATGGCGAATTTTAGAAGCTATTGGCTATTCTGTCTTATACTCCAATGAACATGGAATGATGAAGGCCTTAGAGCCAACTTTATTCTTCATGCCACATTGTCCATTTCACTTGCATACTAGCCTATTGCCATTATATTGGAATCCTGAGTGTTAAGTAAAGTTGTCATATTATGGGTGCTAACAGATTTACAAATGAGTTCCTAATGGAGACTCGTAATCCTTGTATATCTTTTATTAATAATTTGAGTTGGATCTTCTTCAATCTTAAGCTACAATTTATGAACAATCTTCTCTACCAATCTACAATAGATCCAATAGAATAAGAAGGGAAATCAATTTACAAGTTTATTCTTGGACTGAAATAATCTTGAAGGGAAAAATAGAAAGTTACATCAACTTTTTGGAGAGCTCTCAATTTTTTTATAATCTTCAAGATAAGCTACAAATTCCACCCATTTCTCGGCATTTGCATATGGTGATGAAGGGATCGAAATTGAAGATGAAGATGAAAATGGTAGTTTGTGATATTGGCAGCATTGAAGTTTCAGAGAAGTCAAGGGTGCAACTTAGTCGGGCAATATTAATGAAAAAACATTTCAAACGGATCAGAGATATACAAGTATTTGAACCATTTCACTACACACAAAAAAGACTTTTGACGGCGACAAAAGTCGCCACTAAAGATGACTTTCAGTGGCGACTTTTCTGTCGCCGCTAAAGGTGACTTTCAGTGGTAACCAAAGTCGCTGCTAAAAGTGTCAATTTTTAAAAAAAAAATTTGAAAAATTATTTTTTAAAAAATTCAAAATTTTTTTAAAAAAAATTGATTTACAAATGCCATGTGTCTCCTCCCTGTACTGCCTGCCACATGTCACCTCCTCATAATTCCTCCAAGTGACTCTCCTCCAATTCAAACCCGCGACCCAGGGAGGTGTACCTTCACCCATAAGTCTTTGCCAGTTGCACCAAAATGAACCTATGTTATATTATTACATATTATTATATATATAATATTACCATATATATAAACATACATACATATAATTAATTAATTATATGTATGTAATATTATTAAAAATAATGAAAAATTTTTTAAAAACGAAAAAAATATTTATATATTTAAATTAAACAATTTTTTAATTAAAATTACTTAATAAATAATAATTTAATATTATAAATATTATTTTGAATATAATATTAATAACATATATATTATTTTGAATAAATTATTGTTATGGAATATGTCGATATAGCTGGGAATACGGGCCAGCCCGCGGGTTGCGGGCTGGCCCGCATCAACCCGCAGCCAGCGCGGTGCGGGCCTGTGCAACCCGCACTTCTATGGGCTGGCAAAATGCCAATCCTAACCCGCAGTGTGCGGGTTGCGGGCTAGCCCGCAGGCCCGCATTTTTTTTGAAAAAAAGAATTCATATTTTTTAAAGAGGATTGAAAATATGAGACACATATATATGAGTAATTAAATTTATCTTCCTAATATCAATCATTTCTCTTATAAAAATTTAAAAACATAATATACTCCCTCCGGTCCTAATTATGAGACAAAGTTGACTTTTTTGGAGAAATTAAGGAAGCCGATTAAATTACTTTAGAGTATTTATATTTCTATTTTTTTCTTCAAACTAATTAATTTGATTAATAAACTAATATATAATCTAAGGATAATAAAAATATAAACACTTTAAAGTAATTTAATCGGCTTCCTTAATTTCTCCAAAAAGTCAACTTTGTCTTATAATTAAGACCGGAGGGAGTACAATTTAAGAGATAAAGTTATCAAATTTGTTAAAGTTTATAAACAAAACATAAACTTATCCTTAAGCAACCAAGATATAATAATTTTGTTTAAAGAAGAAGGGAAGAAGCTAATATTTTTTCTCTTTGGATTGGGAGGTACTAAGATAGGAGTGAAAAACTTATAGGTTTTGTAAAATTATTATAGGTAAATAAAAAATAAAAAATTTTGCGGGCTAACCCGCGGGTTATACGGTGCGGTGCGGGTTGGGATTTTCCCAATCCTAACCCGTCAAAACCCGCGGGCTCACCTGTTGAGCCAGCGGGTTGGGCCCATATTACCGGCTCTATATGTCAGATTAGCCTAATGGGGACTTAAGTGCAAAGTCAGATAGTTAGATGGTAATTAGTTAAATAAGTGCTCAAGTATCCTAGTTAGCCGTTGTGGGGAAAGGATGTCTGTGAGGTTGTGACATTATAAATAGCCTAGGCATTCCCTATTGTATTAGTCTTTGATCTGAATTGTCCAAAGGAAATACATCAGAATTCTCTTCTGTCTCTGTTCTCTATTTCTCTTCTGCTTCTCTAAATCTTTCTGTTCTTCTCTCTTCCTCTCCTTCTGTTTTTCTATATTTCTACCAATAACATAACAGTGGTATCAGAGCTTTCAATCCTTGGCCCTTCCACTACAATATTGAAAAAAAAAACAAGAAGAAAAAATTTGCCCAGCATGGCTTGTGCATATGCATCTCGATTTCTTTCAAGAAGCTTCGAAGAACGTCTCCAACAAACAGAAAGGCGACTTCAGCTATGGCACCTTCGACAAGAGGGGTCTATATCAGATTTTAATTATGCGTTCGATTCCCTCTCAGCCAATCTAGATGTACCAGAGGATTACCTGGTTGAGGCATATGTTTCTGGCTTGAAAGAAGAGGTTGCAGAGTCAGTTAGATGGTAAACACACTGAATCCAGGGAAGCGTGGGTAAACGGCCTATTCAGGTTCTCATTGACAATGGTAGCACACATGATTTTCTTGACTATGATCTTGCTATGAAACTAGGTTGGCGTGAAACAGAATCCCCTCCTTCATGGGTTCAAGTAGCAGGAGGTCAGAGGTTACAAGTATATGGGGTATGGCATGGGTTCAGGTGGAAGATGCAGGGCATGGAATTCCAATATGATTTTTGAATTATAAAGTTGCATACTTTTGATATGGTGTTGAGGCTTACTTGATTGAAATCTATTAAGAGTGCTTTTTGGGACTATGAACATCTCTCAATGCAATTTTGGTACAAGGGTCAGTTGTGTAAGTTGCAAGCCAAACCCACAACTTCTTATAAGGTGGTTCCAGCCCTTAAAATGGGGTTCGTTAAGCCCTTTAGTCAACAGATTTTTCTGGTTCAATTGCTGCAACCTGTGCAACCAGCACCGCACTGTTGCACTATTACTGAGCCACCAGCGGAAGAGGGCTCAAGTGGTTTGGCAGAAGGGGTGCCAGCAGAAATTCAGGGTACTTTGTGCAAGTTTGCAGAGATATTTGAGGAACCTAAAAGACTCCCTCCTTTAAGACCTGGACACAATCACCCTATAGTGCTCCACGAGGGTACAAATCCCATTAGTCTGAAGCCATATCGTTATTCAGCTGCTCAGAAGGATATTATTGAAAAGCAGGTTTCTGAGTTGCTGCAATCAGGGGTTATTCAAGAAAGCTCTTCTCCATTTTCAGCACCGATTGTATTGGTAAAAAAGAAGGATGGGACATGGCGTATGTGCATAGATTTTCGGGAGTTAAATAAGAAGACGGTTAAGAACCAGTACCCTATTCCATTGGTAGAAGATCTATTAGATGAATTACATGATGATAAGTGGTTCACTAAGCTGGATTTGCGAGCCAGGTACCATCAAATCAGAATAGAGCCTAAAGATTGTTATAAAACAGCCTTCAAGACACATTCAGGCCACTTTGAGTGGTTGGTGATGCCTTTCGGTTTGACAAATGCACCAGCTACTTTTCAAGGGGCTATGAATGATATTTTTAGACCATTGTTGAGAAAATTTGTGCTTGTTTTCTTTGACGATATATTTGTTTATAGTCCTTCTATTTCTGATCATGCTAACCATCTAGAGGAAGTGCTAGGCATTTTGCAGAAAAATCATTACTTTGTTAAGAAAAGTAAGTGTACATTTGCAACTAGGAATGTTGAATATTTGGGTCATATTATTAGTGAAGGCAGAGTAGCTACAGATTCTAAGAAAATTGAAGCTGTTGCAAGCTAGCCAGAACCTAAAACAGCAAAACAATTGAGGGCTTTCCTTGGATTGGTTGGATATTACCGGCGATTTATTCAGGGATATAGATCCCTAGCCAAGCCTCTTACTCTTTTATTGTGAAAGGATGCTTTTAAATGGTCAAGTGCTGCAAGTGAGGCTTTTGCTAAATTGAAGGAAGCTTTGGTGTCAGCTCCTGTGTTGGCATTACCAGATTTTTCAAAAGAATTTGTGGTAGAGACATATGCTTGTGGTGTTGGGATTGGGGCTGTCTTGATGCAACAAGGTCAGCACTAGCATATTTTAGTAAGGCCCTAGCTCCCAAATACTTAAATCTTTCCATTTATGAGAAAGAGTTGCTCGCAATGGTACAAGCAATTGAGTATTGGCATCAATATTTGGAGCGTAATACATTTGTCATTAGGATTGATCAGCAGAGCCTTAAGTATTTGTTGGGGCAGAAATTGAAAACCCCATTTCAGATGTATTGGATAGCTAAGCTTATGGGGTATGAGTATGAGATCCAATATAAGAAAGGAAATGATAACACTGTGGCTAATGCTTTATCAAGGTTGCATGGTCCTCAACTATTGCAGATTTCTTTAGATACTGCTTCTCCGGAATTGCTAGATGAAATAAAGAGAAGTTGGGAAGTAGATGGTGAGGTTGCTGCTGTTTTAGCTGAAGTTAAGGAAAAAGGTGGAGTTTATAATAAGTATTCTTGGCATGGAACCTATTTGCGGAAGAATAATAGATTGGTGGTTGGGCATGACCCTGATTTAAAGCAGAAACTGTTGGATTGGTTGCATGCCAGCCCGCAAGGGGGCCATTCAGGTATCCAAGGAACTTACTATAAAGTTAAAGGACTGTTTTGGTGGAAGCATCTTCATAAAGATGTCAAGGATTTTGTTAAAGGGTGTGACACGTGTGCTAGGTGCAAGTATGAAACAGTCGCTTCACCTGGGCTTTTAAATCCACTACCAATTCCGAATAAAGTGTGGGAAAGTATCTCAATGGACTTTATCAAAGGATTGCCTAAATCTGGAGGTAAGGAGGTTATTTGGGTAGTTGTGGATAGGATGACTAAACATGCTCATTTTATCCCTTTTGCACATCCTTATTCAGCTGCTACTCTAGCCCAAGTTTTTTTAGATCAGATTTATAAATTGCATGGTGCTCCCATGGAGATCATAAGTGATGGGGACCCTTTGTTTCTTAGCAATTTTTAGAAAGAGTTTCTTAAGGTTTTAAAGGTGCAGCAGAATCTTTCCTCCGCTTACCATCCTCAAAGTGATGGCCAAACTGAAGTACTCAATAGGTGTGTAGAATATTACTTGCGCTGCATGTGTTGGGAAGCACCTAAAGAGTGGTGTCAGTGGTTGTCTTTGGCTGAATGGTGGTATAACACCAATTTTCACACTTCAACCAAAGCTACTCCTCATGAGTTGTTGTATGGTCAAAAGCCTTCAGTTTATATCCCTTATGTACTTAGGTCTGCTATAGTTGAAGTGGTAGACAGGAGTTTTCAAGCAAGCGAAAAAATGATTGCAGTGTTGAAATACCATCTGCATAGGTCAGCTAACACTATGAAACAAAGAGTTTATCTAAAAAGAACCGATAGAAACTTTGAAGTGGGACAATGGGTGTTCCTAAAGCTTCAGCCCTATAGGCAGGTTTCTGCAGCAACCAGAAGCAACCAGAAATTGGCTCCTAGGTTCTATGGTCCCTATGAAGTCTTGGAAAAAATAGGGCCAGTTGCTTACAAGCTTGAGTTGCCATCTGAAACCAGAATTCATGGCACTTTTCATGTGTCTATATTGAAGTTATGCCCAGATCCGAGTGTTAAGCAGCGACATCCTCCTGTTGATTGGCCTGCTGTTCCTTCTTCCCTTTATCCAGAAAAGATTTTGTCTCAAAGAGTTGGTAGTAAGAAGAAGCGAATAATTACTGAAGTATTGGTGCAGTGGCAGGGATATCCCGAGGAAGCGGCCACTTGGATCTCTTTGTTTAATCTCAAGCATCAATTCCCTGATTTTCCACTGCCAAACCCTTGAGGACAAGGGTTGTTTTAAGGGGGGAAATGTTATAGAATATGTTAGATTAGTCTAATAGGGACTTACGTATAAATGCTAGAAAGTCTAAGTAAGGACCTAAGTGTAAAATAATTGAATAATAATTAGTGAGTAAGTACTCAGATAGGCTAGTGACCGTTAGTGACCGTTGGAGGGTTGGCTATTAGATTATAAATAGCTTAAACCGATTCCATTGTATCAGTTTTGCAGTCTGAATATTCCTAGAAGGAAATACATTCGCATTCTCTATTCTTCTCTTTTCTCTTTGTACTTCTGTTATTATCTTTCTCTTTTCTATCCCTCTGTCTATTTTCTATCCAATTACATAACACACACCTTCGGCAACGACAATACAATGTCACCGCTGAAAGTTAGACTTTCAGCGCGACATTAAAAGTTGCTGTCAAATGTTGCCGCTGAAAGTTTTTTTTTTTTTTTTTTTGTAGTGTTTCTTTCTACAATGAAATGCCAAGTTTTAAAAGCTTTTGGATTTGTTATTAAGCAAATTGGAAATCTAATCTATTAATGAAGTAATATTGTTTTACTTGGAAAAAGTTTGAATAATGACAAGGAAAAGAAACATTCACATATGGATTTGGAGTACTCAATGATTTATAATGAAGCTGTTGGAAGTTATACAAAGGAGTTCAGAATATCAAAGCCATTCCTGATGATTTTCATAGAAGAACGTTATAAGATTCAAGTCAGTGGGAAGACCTCATTATAGATCTTTATAATGCTTTTCACCATTTAACTTGACATTTTTTTGGCCATGTTGCGGAAGCAGAATTGCAATTTATGAATAAATTCTTGCAAAAGGGATTTTATATATCATTATTAGCATAACTTTTTTGGTTGTAAATCAGTTTTTTAAAGCTTTAGCTAAAGCTATCTAAAGAAGTATGAACTTCAATTTATGTGACTTGAATAACGAGCATCTGTACATATTGAACATTTTGTTTTTTTCCTTCTTTTAGTTTTTTTCCCTTTTCTACCTTTACACTATTCTTTTTGTTTAATACTATATTTCCCTAATTGTAATGAACTGAATATATAAGACTAAAATTGGGTAGCAAGCTCGAGTGCATTTACAAGGGCAAAAACTTCATTCATTATAGGTCCTCTCTCAGGTGTCATATCAATCACACTGTAGAGCTGTATTTGTTAGCTCAAACATAGCCCCATGTGCCCTTCTCTTGCTGCTAATGTCTCTGAACCACTTGAAACTTTCTCAGTTATTACCTCAAGGATGATGTTTCCTAAGCAATATACATCAGCTTTATGTGTCAGCTTGTTGCCTTGGACAAGTGACTTGCTAATGCCTAGCTTTTCTGCAGATTGTTTAGCAGAAATCAAAGGTAAGAAGCCAAAATCTGTCAGCTTGGAATGGTAGCTGGACTTGAGAATCTTGATGGATAAGGACATTGCTTGTTCTTAGATTGGCATGAGGGACCTTATGTGAAGGCAATAAAGAGTGATGAAGGAAAGCTATAACTCTTGCTATGTCTTTGATTATAGCCAGCCTTGTGAACCAATTATAGCAGGTTATTATGAATATTAGTATTGAATCATGTTTTGTTTTCATGTAAGAGACAATGAAAGGAGGGTATCAAACTAACCATGTAGTAGCTCAAAAAAAGCCGACTGGGGATAAACTAAAACCACCAGTTTTTGCTCCTCTGAGTAATAGAAAGAGATGATTTCAACCATATTTTCATGCTTCAAACTTGCTTGCAATTGTATATGCTGGAGGAATAATTCCTTCTTGCCAAATCCGTTCATTTGATCACAGTTTCTTCACAGCAACAACAGCACCAGTTTCAAGTGTTGCTTTATATGGGTTGCCTAAGATCCAGATTACCAAATTGTGTGGTTGAAGGTAACTGTTAAACTTAATTAAAAACAATAATTATGTAGGCAATATATATTTTTTAAATATGCCCTAGTTTATTAGTTAGGTAAATGAGAGAAAGAGTAATAATGACAAAAATAATATTAATTAATAACAAATAATGTATGGAAAAAATTAATTACGAGTAAAATTAATAAAAATGCATTTAACATCCAGACAACCGCAAAGTGGATTTTATAAAAAGGGATGGAGGACTTCAAAATTTAAATTTAAATATGATAAAAAGGGACGGACGAAGCATGCATGTTGTACTGTCTAAAAAAGAGTAGCACTTATAATTTGTTACGTGTATGGAAGGCACATTGCATTTCTTGGTAAACGAGTCATATCCATGTTCTGGACGACACTTGCATTATTATTGAGCCTGCAATTAAAAGACCCGAGCGATGGCAATTTAGCTCTAAAACATTATCCATAGCAATATATATAATTGTCTTTTATTCCTTCATCAACTGAAAATAATAGGAAAAAATAGTTGTTGTTGAGTAATAATAATATAAGTAAATTGCAATAAGCATGTAGTATAGGGAAAACACGTGTTATATTGGATTTTATTGGCAAGCTGATGATAAAGACAAGGAACGAAACATGTGTACAGGGTTGATGCACTGTGCGCTATCTGTTTTTGAATGAGGGGAGCCTTCGTTGGCTCAAGGCAAAGGGTGAGGTGGCCGTATTGAGATAGCTGTCACCAAACCAATGGTCAAAGGAAGCACAAGGATAAGTCAACGATGTATTATGTTGTCAATGATCTTGTAACTTAGTGAATTTGTATGAGAAAAAGCAAGAGGAGCAAGATCTTCAAAGGGAAAGGGCAAGCCGGTGGAAAAATAGTTAGCTTAGGGTGGAGATGTCAACACCCGTTTCTATTTCAATAATCGAAGAGTAATTAAGACAGAATTCAATGGGCATACAGAAAAGTACAATTATACTGATAAAAATATTCGTTTACAATTCTGATTTCGTTCATCTACGAAAACAGAAAATACAGCGGAAGTTTTAATATTTACAAATTTCACCAAAATATCACAAAATAGACTAATTATGACCACGATCTTGTCCTCGCCTCGAGACCCATGCCGCTCACTTTCCGACGTCTACATCTTTTCCCTTAGACCCACTGGTACCCGCTGAGGTGTTTATTAAAAATAGGGTGAGATTCCGGAGAACCCTAGTAGAAACATGCTATTGTTCATAGAAAATGCGAAAAGTAAATATGATATATGCTATGTATGCACCAATTAATGAACAATATAAACATACCATCTGCATGTATACATGAATAAAGTTCAGCCCCACTATTCTGCACCGGTTGGGTTTTCACCAACTCCAGTGTAAGTGCCCTTGACACTTCTGGCCCCTCTCTGAGCAAATCGTGTTGATTAATAAAGCGCATTTACAAACATTGACATCCACACAATCATATAACTATGGCATAATGTATGAAGGATAATGTCCCTACCTCAACGCTTTATAATCCTCTGTTTAACGGTGTCTCGTAAAACGTGTCGTTCCGGCTCTCGACTCGGTCCTAAAATATTAAATATACAAGAAATAGGTCATAACCTATCCAATTATTATTTTAGACTCTTCCATAGTGTTTCTTGTGGTAATATTAGTCTATGGTGAAAATTTACTAAAATGCCCCCGGGACCCTGGCCCAGCCCCGCCGCCAAGCCCAATGGCACGTTTTCCCAAAATTTTGACTAAGGCTATTCTGACTAATTTTCGCCCAAGGAATCCATTTCCGGACTCGAAATTACCAGATTCATTGTCAAATTACGAAAATACCCTTGACAGCTAGGGGTGTTCAAAGTGTCCTAGTCCCGGTCCCGGACATTTTGATCCCGGGAATTTCCCGTCCTGGCCGGGACCGGGACCGGGAAAACCGAGACCAAGATCTATGGGACCCGGGACCGGTCACGCACCTTGTGATCCCGGTCCCGACCCCAGTCCTGGTTTTTTTATTTTTTTAAAATTTTTTTCTTAAAAACTAAGTTATTATTTTATTTTTATATTTTTTATCCCATAATTTAAGTTATCATTTGATAAAATGTGTATAACATATTTAGTTGGAGTTAAACTATATATATCGTGATACTAATACTACTACATAATGTATAAAAATAATAACAAAAATGATGAAGGTAATAATAATAATAATAATAATAATAAAAAAATGTTATTCTTTAATTCTAGATCAATTTGTGATTATTATGGCCTTATTAGGTGTTAAATAATTACTTTAAATATTAGATTATAGAAAATTAAAATAATATAATAATATTTTTTTAAATTTAATTTTTTTTTTAAAAAACCGGGATTCCCGGTTTGATCCCGGTCCCGCCCTGGATTACCGAGACCGGGACCAAACCGGTACCGGGATGCAATTTGCATCCCGGCCAAAAACCGGCATCGGGACTAGGAGTGGTCGGTCCCGGTCCCGGATTTGAACACCCCTATTGACATCCCTATTTAGTGATTTCAATGGCATTTTCGTAATTATGCTTTTTCGGCCTCTATCGAAAAAGTGCCCAACTGTAACCCCACATATTTTACCCACTGAGTCCAATGGAACCATTTATTTCATGAAAATCAAACTCCTACTACCAGTTCTGGTCCTGGCCGAAATATTAGGGGAAAATGGGAAAAATGAGGTTTTGTGTTTTGGCTCCCAAAACCTGTACTTTTCCACTTCTAATCCTTGATTAACTTATTTAAACACTTCTTAACCATGATTTAAAGGATTTTGGGCAGCATAACCCCTTAGGGTCATGGCTTTTCTAATTTTACAACTCAACCCAAAAATCACATAACCAAACAACAATCACCAACAACAACTTCCATATACTAAGAAGTTGAGGTTTTGGAGATTACCTCTTAATCCTTGATGTTTCTCTCTCTAGGACGTCCTCTCTCTCTTCTCCTTGAGCTAAGAATGAGTCTTCAAGATCATAGATTCATGAAAAAACATGGTTTCACTACTACAAAAAGGTTGAAAGGTGGCGCACATATTGTGGCCCTTCCTTAATGAAGTGCCACAGCTGCTCATTTATTATTTTTTTAAATTTTTATGTTTTTCTTTTTCTACCAGCTGTGGCGCCTGAAAGGATAGGCGCCACAGCTGGTATGGTTAAGTGTGGCGCCTGTCTGGCCAGGCGCCACACTTGACCTGCTAGAACCAGCTGTGGCGCCTGGCCCTCCAGGCGCCACACTAGGTGCTGGATCAGGGGTGGCGCCTGCCTGGTCAGGCGCCACCCCTGATGCTTTTTTAAAAAAAAAAAAATTTGTTGTCCGGGTGCATGCCTATTCAATCTTTTAACATAAAAAAAAAAAAAATTTGTTCAGGGGTGGCGCCTATCTGGTCAGGCGCCACCCCTAATCCTTTTAAAAAAAAAAAATTTTGTTGTCACGGGTGCCTGAGCTTTTTTAACAAAAAAAAAAAAAATTTGTCAGGGGTGGCGCCTGCCTGGTCAGGCGCCACCCCTGATGCTTTTTAAAAAAAAAAAATTTGTTCAGGAGTGGCGCCTATCTGGTCAGGCGCCACCCCTGATCCTTTTTAAAAAAAAAATTTTTGTTGTCACGGGTGCCTGACCTTTTTTAACAAAAAAAAAAAAAAATTTGTTCAGGGGTGGCGCCTGTCTGGTCAGGCGCCACCCCTGACCTGTTTTTAAAAAAATAAAATAAAATTTAGGATTTTCTATCCCTTCCCAGCCAATTAGAACCCACCCCGCCCCACCCCCTTATCCTTAATGTTTCCCGCCTCTCTCCCCCCATTCTCTTTTCATTTCCCGCGTGCCGACACCCACCTCCCTCTCTTTACCTTTTTCTCATATCTTTAATCATTCACTCTCTCATTTTCACTTTCAGTATCTGCGTGCTCTCCCCTTCCTTCCATTTTCTTATCTTCACTTCTTAAAACGACATTCACACGAGCACACGTCTTTGTTTTATCCCAACTGCCAACCCCACTCCTGTCCCTTTTATTCCCTTTTCTTTGTATTGTCTACAAGTTTTTGGTCCCCACTTCATTTGGTAGCTCAAATTTCTTCCTTCCCTCACTGAAGATTGCGTCACCAACGGCAATTACGTGGTCCCCCACTCCACTGTACTGATCAACCTGTAAGTTCAACTTGCGTTTTGTTTTTATTAATTTTTTTTTCAAGTGAAACTGTGAAAGTTAATTTTCATGATTCCTCTAGCGTTAGACTTATTATGATGGAGATATATTAATAAAGTCATCGTAGAGTTATAAAAATGATTAGTACCATAACTTCTTTGTTTTTAATGAGCTGCGCTGAACCTAAAAGAGTTTGAATTAATGTTGATAATATTTTATTTTTAAAAAAAAAGTATAGTTCACCTCCATAGTAATTGCACTATGTGAGCTTTTAAATTTTACCCTTAAATAGTTAAATTTACTTTTGCACCGTATAGGAAATGTTGCTTTTGGTAAAGGATAAGTCATTTGTTGGCATATGCAAGAGAATAATTTTGCTTCTAAATTGTAGACAATAATTGAAAAGGTGATTTGCAGTACGTATAGGAAATGTTGCTTCTAAATTGGTTCAACTTTATGCAAGAGAATAACAACAAAATGTCACTTTCAACTTTAGCAATTATTGTCATAAAAAAAAAGGAAGAATCGAAAAAGATGCAAATGATTTCATTTAACACCTATATATATATATATATATATATAATATGTACAAATGTGTGTGTTGTTTGTAGGCGTGTGTGTATTGTAGGCGTGTGTGTACATATATATTCCCATTATTAGAGACTTATCCGATCCCTATTGTAGGCGTGTGTACTGTGTTTTAGCTCTCACTAGTTCTAAAGAATTAATGCAACAAGTTACAAGCTCACTAGTTCTAAGAAATTAATGCAACAAGTTACAAGAATAATGAAATAATTGAATTAAATGTTATATATAACCATAAATTTGAACGACAGTAATTAATATACAAGTGACTTGAAATTAGATAATCAAATTAACTTTTAATAATACTGTTATTTCTTTTAAAACTGCTTCAAATTATTTGTTTTCCAAAAATCAAAATCATTTATTTAACATTATTTCACGTATTTAATATATATTTGTGTTAGTGCTATATATTTTGTAGAGGTAAGAAAATAATTTTTTGTATTATTTTATTAAACTATAATAGAGAAAATCCCATTTAAACCCAATGAAAATAGGAAAAATTGAAATCAGGATAATAAATTGAATAATTCGTTAATTGAGTCATTAACTTATTTAATAATTTTAAAATATGGATAAAATGAGTTTAATATATCAATATATATCAACGTTAATATTTAATAAAATAAAATATAATTTGTATATATTGTTTAACTTTAAATATATTAACTAAAACCGTAAGGGGAAAAACATATAATAAGGAGAAAATTAATATTGGGATTATGCTTTCTTTTTCATTTTATTTTATTTTCTTTATTTTTTTTTTCTGAATCATATTTTTTGATTTAAGCTAATCATATTTGATTTTATTATATTTTGATGTTTATTACACATATTATTATTTAAAAAAAATAACTTAGAACCTCAAATATCTTATTGATTTGTTTATGTTTAATTTGTGTTTGTAGTTTCAGTTCATCAGTCTATTGAAGCTTCTATTTACGGTATGTTTTTTAAATTTTGAGCTTACAAATGTGATTTTAGTTAAATTTAATAGTTATAATTTGTAGGTGTTCTAATGATTGTTATTGATTAATTGCATAAGCAAAATAATTCTTTATATATTCTTAACACTTGTATTTTATTTATCGACTTGTAATGTTTTCTAATTTAACTATGATATATTGTGGCAAATATGGTTTCTTTTGTTATAAGTTGTAAAAAATTATTATAATGCCTGGGAATAATTAATGAATTATTTGACAATTTAAACATTCAGTTTAAGACTTAGAAAGCTTCAATTATGAAGATTCATGTGGTGTATGTTATTTTAAATTAAAATTGGTAAGAGAATATAAAAGTAATTAGTAAATGCAATAGTCATACAACATCTAACCACGTACTTTTTTAAAAAAATAGATTGAAGCCCATAGATGGATCGTAAATGGATGTCATCTAATCGATGTTCAAGGGAATATATAGATGGGGTGAAGGATTTTATTATATTTGCAACTGAGCACACAAAAGATCCTGGCAAAATCTTATGTCCTTGCTTATCCTGTTGTTTTGGAAAGCGGATTAGTCAACTTGATTTGCTAGATCATCTAGTGTGTTATGGTATTGATCAAACATATATACGATGGACAAGGCATGGTGAGACCAACGATGCATATAGTGATCGGGTGCATACCACGGGTGGTGCCTCGGATGAATTTGATCAAAGCATGTTTGATGAAGATGATGGTCTTGAAGAAATGGTAAATATGGTTGAAGGGGTGCTTCATAACTGCCCTAACGAATTTGAGAAGTTGAAAGGTGATGCTGAGAAACCATTATATGTCGGAAGTACTAAATACACAAGATTGCTAGCAGTGTTGAAGTTGTATAACTTTAAAGCTCGCTACGGATTGAGTGATTCGGGTTTCACAGCATTGCTTGAACTGTTGCAAGATATGCTTCCAGAAGAAAATGTACTTCCTACCAAGACATACGAGGCAAAGCGAATTCTTTGCTCTACAACCGGTATGGGATATGAGAAGATACATGCGTGTCCTAACGATTGCGTATTATTTTGAAATCAGTATGCAACGTTGGAGAAGTGCCCTAAATGCAACGCATCTCGATATAGGAAGAAGAAAGGAAAAAGTCCTTTGAAGGTGCTATGGTATTTTCCCATTGTTCCGAGATTCAGGCGACTGTATAGTAATGCAGAGATTGCTAAGCAGTTGACATGGCATGCAGATGAAAGGATTAAAGACACGAAGCTTAGGCACCCTGCAGACGCTCCTCAATGGAAAAAAATTGATCATGAGTACCCTGACTTTGCTGATGAAGTCAGGAACCTTCGCCTTGCACTGTCAACTGATGGAATTAATCCGCACGGTGTTCAGAGTAGCACACATAGCACGTGGCCGGTGATATTGATGATTTATAACCTTCCTCCACACTTAATCATGAAACGCAAGTTTATGATGTTGTCCATGTTAATTTCTGGGCCAAGGCAACCTGGGAATGATATAGATGTATACTTGGCTCCTTTAATTGATGACTTGAAGCTGCTTTGGGATGAAGGCGTTAGTGTGTATGATGGGTACATGGAAGAAAGTTTCACTTTGAAAGCCATGTTGTTTGGCACAATTAATGATTTCCCTGCTTATGGAAATTTGTCAGGATACAGCGTCAAAGGATATGGTGCATGCCCTATATGTGAAGATGACACTCATTCAATGCGACTTCATCATTGTAAGAAAAATGTTTACATGGAGCATCGAAGATTCTTACCATCACAACATCGTTGGAGGAAGTGGAAAAAGCCTTTCAATGGTGATGCAGAAGAAGGTAGCCCGCCGAAGATGTTGACCGGTTCCCAGGTGTATTCCAAGGTAAAAGACTTGGAGAACAATTTTGGCAAACCTTTTGTGAAACAAATCGAGACAAGCGGTTGGAAGAAAAAGTCTATTTTCTTTGAACTTCCATATTGGAAGTCTTTATATGTGAGACATTTTCTTGATGTGATGCACATAGAAAAAAATATCTGTGATAGTCTAATTGGCACGTTGCTTAATATCCAAGGAAAAAGCAAGGACAATGTCAATTCGAGGTTGGATTTAGTGAACTTGGGAATTAGAGAAGAGTTGGCACCGATTGAGCAAGGGTTTCGTACCTATCTACCGCCAGCGGCATACACTCTGTCGAGGAAAGAGAAGAAATTGTTTTGTGAGTTTCTGCAAGGAATTAAAGTCCCCGAGGGCTACTCTTCAAATATAAAGAACCTTGTATCGGTAAAAGAGTTGAAGTTAAAGAACCTTAAATCTCATGATTGTCATGTGCTCATGCAAAATTTCCTACCGGTTGGTATACGATCCATTCTTCCCAAAAAATTAAGGAACACTATCACGAAACTTTGCGTGTTTTTCAAGTTGATCTGCAGTAAAGTGGTTGATTCAACCAGGTTACAAGATTTGCAAAGGCTGATTGTGTGTACTCTGTGTGAACTTGAAATGTATTTTCCGCCTTCTTTTTTTGACATTATGGTACATCTAACTGTACACTTGGTCAAAGAAACTCAATTGTGCGGTCCAGTGTACTTGAGATGGATGTACCCAAATGAACGATTCATGAAAATATTAAAGGGGTATGTGAAAAATAGATACCGTCCAGAGGGTTGTATCGCTGAAAGTTACATGGTTGAAGAAGCAAGTGACTTCTGTGCTGATTTTCTATCAAATGTTGACCCTGTAGGGATCCCCAAGTCCCGTCATGATGGCCGAAGATCAGGGAAAGGAACAACGGGGAGTGATGTAATAACGATATCAGTGACTGAACGGGATCAAGCCCACTTGTATGTCCTACATAACACTGATGAGGTCGAACGGTATGTAGAAGAACACAAGGATGCTCTCCGATTGGTACATGGTGATGGGAATGAAAATTTATTAACAACAGAACACAATAAACAATTTGCAGGCTGGTTGAAAAATCGTATTAACGATGAGATGGAGAGGAATCCTGATTCAGTTTCCGAAAAATTGAAGTGCCTGTCGAAGGGACCGAGCTTACATGTATTATCTTATAATGGTTATGCAATCAACGGTTACACATTTTATACACAAGACCATGATAAACAGAGCACGATGCAGAATAGTAGGGTAACACTTGTTGCTGATTCTTGGCATAGATCCAGTGCTAAAGATACACACCCTATCTATGCATCAATGTCATACTTTGGTGTCATTGAACGCATATGGGAGTTAGATTACTCTATGTTCAGGGTCCCTGTCTTCAAATGTCAGTGGGTTAACAACAACAGTGGATTGCGGATAGATGACTTAGGCTTTGTGCAAGTGGACCTTTCTAAGGTTTGGTATGAAGATGATCCTTTTATTTTAGCAGCACAGGCAGAACAAGCATTTTACATTCCTAATCCTGCTAAGAAGAATTGGTCTATTGTACTTCCATCCAACAAGAATCGTCAAGCAGAAGTTGATTTTGAAAGTAATGAATATTTGAACATCAATAATGATGATCCTTCATTTGAGAATTTGTGGTCAGCAGAGATTGATATAGATGGAGATGCAGATGAAGATGAAGATGGAGATGGACCCCTATACGTGAGACATGATCATAAAGAGGGAACTTGGGTCAAGAGGAACACAATTCTCAATCCAACACGAATTCTGAAGAATAAAATTTTAAGTCAAACAAGAAAAAGGAAAAGATAATGATTGCCTTGACTCATTTACTTGTACGTATGTTTTTATAAATTTCAAAATAATTTGCTTTCGTTGACATACAAGACCATTGTGTACTGATGTTTTGATTTGGTTTATTTCACTTGCAGGAGTATGGACTCACCACATCATGACATTGATGACGTGCCCAGTCCCGTACCTGATGACATTGATGACGTTCCCAGGCACATTGGTAGACAGAGATTTGAGGTGAACGTCAGACGTGGCAGGACAGTTATGGCGAGGTTGATCAGACTGAGAAGTAACGGGATCAAGTTACAAGTAGAGTGGAATGAACTTGGGAACCCGGTTGGGGAGAACAGTACCTCGTTAAATAACTTCATCGGGACTACGGTTCGAGACAGAGTCCCTATTACAGTTCAAAATTGGAAAATGGTAAAGAAAAGTTATGAGGATGGGATCTGGGCTGAAATACAGGTAACACCTTAATTATATATTTAGGAGTTGAGCTTTGTTTCACTTCATTTCAATCTTACATATGATATATGTTTTTTGACTTGTTTACAGAGTGTTTTTATTATTGATGATGATCGGAAGAACTTCGTAATGAGAAAAGCCTGAAAAATTTTGCAAAAGTTTCGTTCTGATCTCGTCAAATATTTCTTGAGGGATGATAATGATGATATCATTACTACACCGCCTTATCCATTGTACGAAGGAATCATCACTCAAGCAATGTGGGATGAGTTTATCAAAACACATACAACTCCTGATTTCCTGGTAAGGGGATTTGTTTATTTTTCCCTATTACGTGTAATGTACGTATTTGTAAGTAACATTTATATATTTATATGAATCATTTTGATCTATCTAGGAGTTGAGCGAGAAGAATCGAGCTAACGCGACCAACATGCCATACCGATACACACAAGGACCTGTTTCATACGGAAATTTACAAAAACAAATTGTACGAACTGATGATTATTTCATTCATAATAAAAATTATATGAATATCATTTAACTTCGACTAACTTCGATGTGCAGATACAAGAATCAGGCTCAGATAGTACACAGGTTCCACGACATGAGCTGTGGGTCAAGGGTGTCACAAATAAGAAAGGTGAAATTCGTAGTGAGGAAGCAAGAAGAGTAGCCGAATATTGTGTAAGTATTCAATTATATTATGCGTTCAATAAATAATTGGCTTTACTTAAATGAACTCCATTTATAATAACTAATTTTCATTGTAATTCTTTTTGGGAAAGCGACAAATGACACAGGAGGATCCTGCGTTGGCGACCTATGTTGGTCGGGACGATTTATTGAGCAGAGCGTTACCAGTACCCGAGTATAATGGTCGTGTTCGGGGTACTGGTTTTGCAGTCACCCCATCAGCATACTTCGGACGTCAGAAGCGCTCGAGTAGAAGTGATGTTTCTCACCTACGTGACGAGATGTCTAGCTTTAAGCATCAAATGCAAGAACTTCAACAACAAATGCGCTACAAGGAACAACGAGAAGAACAATTCACCGAACAAATGCGTTTGCTGCAAGAACATAATGCGTTGTTAACAACGCAAATACAACAGTTGGTCCAGGGTAGGCCAATACCAAATATTCCGTTCTGTGATAGCCCAAATTTCAGAGATAGCTGCAATTCCGTGCCTAAAGTCCCTTTTCCTTCGGTAATTAATTTCTTTTCTACTTAACTTTATGTTAAATTATAATTAAGCGAATTTAACATATTAACTCTGTTTTCTGTAGGGGGAATTTCAATGCAAGCTATATGTCGAGCAAGCATCCAAGCACGCGGTTGCAGTAGGTGTTGCCTACAACACTGGTGAGGACATACTGCACAATTCACCGTTGCCGGATAACACACTCCGGGTTAGGGTTGACGTCTGCACGAACGAAGACGCCCTCTTACCGATCCCGTCTCAAGATGAGCAAAATAAGGTGGCAGATGTTGTAGGTGGCTATGTTACTTGGCCAATAGGTCTTATCGAGCCATGTGGAAAGGTCGTTCATTCAAAATTTCCTGCACTTTTCCTTCGAACTTTCATCTCGAACTGTGATTTAATTTTCTGATTTGCGCAGGGTAAGATTTCAAAGTCTTCAACAACACAACCCAAGTCAAAAGCATCGGCCAGCCAACAGAGCAGAAGAAGACATACCTCATATCTCGATCAATTAATATTGATTGCACCACAATTGATCGGTGAGGGAGTAGTGGCATTACGTATTCCAAGACATATCTACAATGTTGGTGGTCTAGTTGATTATATTACTGCCGAGGTCGTGCAGGAAATATGTGCTCGTGATTGGGTTAGTGCTTCGGCTATCAACATTTGGATAAGGTACTTCACTATCATCGTTTATCACTGTTATTAATATATCTCGTTCCATTTCTTTTGTTTCTCATGACACTGTATGTTTTATACTAGGCATTTGGACCAGGACGTTTTAATGGATACACACAGGGTCCAATTCGCATTTGTCAACCCTTTTCTCGTTGGTAATCATGAGGGTAAAATAGATGTGACTGCGCAGTCTAATGGGCTGAAAGATTACTTTAGCAAGAAAGCGGCAGCAAATACATTATTTTTAGTGCCGTATAATGCGGGGTAAGTTATTATTGGTACAATTTTTGTTTTTATTGTTTAACTTCTATCATAACATGATTGTTCAAAAAATATTTTTAAAATATATTTTAGGCGTCATTGGATATTGATCGTTATCAATCCAGCGGAACCTTCAGGCCCTCGCATTTATTATGTGGATCCTCTGCAAAATGGTCTTCCACAAGACCGTTTTGATATGATGCTATTGATCAGTAGGTAAGTATACGTGCCTATGTATAAATATTTGCGAACGTGATTGAATAATCAAAAGTAATCATTTTCTGTTTCTTTTGTTAGCGCATTGACTGCATATCGGTCGTCTGTTGCGTTAAACTATTCTAAAGCTACTGACCCCCGCCTTAGTTATCCTTGGAAGAAGATACAGGTATTGATATTTGACTTTACTTAGAATTTGTTAGTAAACACTTTTTATTCATGAACAGAGTTAAATATTGCATTATATTATTGCAGTGCCCTTTCCAACCTAATGACAATGATTGTGGGTACTATATCATGAAATTTATGAAGGATGTTATTATGCATGATCAACCATTTATTCCTCAAAAAGTAAGCCATTTAGTTGCACTTCATATTGTGTTGTAATGAAATTGAATTAGTGCCTGACAGTTATGTTTTACTGATTTCAATTCGTTCTAACTTGTGTCTGATTGTATATATCTGTAGTATTATGAAGATCAACGTTGTGACGCTTTGACAGACCATCAGGTTAATGAAGTGATCGAGGAATGGTGTGAATATGTGTTTAAGCAAATCCCTAGGTAGCTATATTTACTATTAAATTCACTAGCTGGTTTTTTTTTTGTGTTGTTTCTAATTGCCAATATAATTGTTGTGTCTTGCATGTTTGTTCAAGTTGAATTTGTTGTATTATATCTCATTCAGCTAGGTTTACAGTATATTGTATAACAATTTTCATTACTACTTTAGCTAATCAATCATTTGTTGGTATCATTTTAAAGTTATCTATTATTGTTCTTATTAAACCTTGCAGACTATAATTATATATGCATGAGAAAAAAATATGCTAAAAAAAAACCAATACGAAAAACCCAAAAAAATATGAGAAAAAATATGCAAAAAAAAAACCAGAACGAAAAAAAAAAAAAAACACCTACTGTGGCACCTGGCTGGCCAGGCGCCACAGGAGGTAGTGGCCTACTGTGGCGCTTGGCCGGCCAGGCGCCACAGGAGGCTTACCTTCTGTGGCGCCTGGCCAGCCAGGCGCCACAGCTGGCCCCCTACCTGTGGCGCCTGGCCAGCCAGGCGCCACAGGAGGTATGCTTCCTGTGGCGCCTACCAGGTTAGGCGCCACAGAAAGCTATTTTTTAAAAAAAAAAAATTTAAAAATCTGTGGCGCTTCCAAGCGCCACAGCTTTTTTTAGTAGCGTTAAGATAGGTGGCATTTCGCAAGCGCCACAGCTAATGCAATTATAAGCGCCACAGATTTGGTTTTTTGTAGTAGTGTTTAGAGAAGGATCTAGGAGAAATGTTACAAGGAAAGCTTAAGAATCAACTCTTACCTTAAGATTTCTTCTTCCTCTTCCCTCTAACTCTTCAAAGTTTCTCCAAACTCTCTCCCTCTCTATGTTGAACTATAATGCATGAAGGGAAGGGAAGAGAAAGCCTTCATAAAAATGCTCCATTGATTCCAAACCATTGATCTCATCTAAGGTTGTTATAGTGACACATGCCAACCACCATACTGCCCCCCATGCTTGCACCATACCTCTCCACTTTATGCCATACTTTGACTTGCTTGCTTTATTTGATTTCCATTAGATTGGAACCAATTCTCCTTCACTACTACAGAATATAGATACTGCTACCCTAAAAGACGTCCCTTTTTAAAATAGGGACGTTTAAAACATAGGCGGTGGCATTTTTGTAATTATATGTGGGAACTTGGTAGCTTTAGACGTCCCAAATTCAATTTGGGACGTCTAAAGTTAAAAAAAAAAATTTAATATTTTTTTTTACTTTAGACGTCACTTTAGACGTCCCAAATTGAATTTGGGACGTCTAAAGTGAAAAACAATTTTTTTTTTTTTTACACTTTAGATGTCCCAAATTCCATTTGGGATGTCTAAAGTGGTACTTTAGACATCCCAAATTCAATTTGGGACATCTAAAGTGATGTCTAAAATAAATAAAAAAATTTACACTTTAGATGTCCCAAATTCCATTTGGGACATCTAAAGTGTACCAAAAAAAAAAAAAATTTACACTTTAGAGGTCCCAAATTCCATTTGGGATGTCTAAAGTGGTACTTTAGACATCCTAAATTCAATTTGGGACATCTAAAGTGATGTCTAAAATAAAAAAAAAAATTTACACTTTAGATGTGCCAAATTCTATTTGGGACATCTAAAGTGTACAAAAAAAATTTTAATTTTTTTTTAACTTTAGATGTCCCAAATTCAATTTGGGAAGACTAAAGTAAAAAAAAAAAAAAAATTTACATTTTAGATGTCCCAAATTCCATTTTGGACGTCTAAAGTCCCAATTTAGACGTCCCAAATTCCATTTGGGACATCTAAAGTGTAAAAAAAAAAATTAAATATTTTTTTTTTACACTTTAGACGTCCCAAATGGAATTTGGGACGTCTAAAGTAATTCAAAAATTTTCCCGCAATCTATATTGAATATAAGGGACGCTCGTGCCTTATATTAAATAAAGGGAAGATTTCCTTCCTCTCTCAGCAGTTTTCAATTTCTTTGATAAGAGTTGCAGAGAAAGACCCACATTCTATAGATTCAAATAGCTTTTTCCTTTGGTGTTTTCGCCATCGTCCCCCCTCTCATCATGCCCTTCTGTGCATAGCTTTTTCCTTCGGTGTTTTCGCCATCGTCCCCCCTCTCATCATGCCCTTCGATGCCTCTATTTGCGACGGTAACTCTCTCTTTATCACTTCTCAAATCTTAAATGCTTGTATATTTATTATTATTATTATTATATAAGTTCTTCTCTTTTTTCACAATCAGATCTGGTACAGTGCATCTGGGTAAAAAATGGATTTTTTGAATTTTAAAGTTTGACTAAAAGAAGTTTGAACAAAGCTAGCAAAGTGGTGGAAGTGTGGTGATGCTAAAAAAGAAAATTCCGGAGCCAAAAAGAGAATGGAGAAAGCTAGCATTTATGTTCAACAAAACTATTACAGAGGATTCTCGTCTGGAACTTGTGTTTGCTTTCGTAATTGATGACCTCAACATCTATAGAAAATTTGAAATTCAAATGACTTTAGAAGTCCCAAATTGAGATTTGGGAGGTCTAAAGTCCTATACAGGGGGACTTTAGACGTCCCAATTTTAGATTTGGGACGTCTAAAGTGGAGGACTTTAGACGTCCCAAATTGAGATTTGGGACGTCTAAAGTCCTACACAGGGGGACTTTAGACGTCCCAAATCTCAATTTGGGACGTCTAAAGTCCTCCCTTTAGATGTCCCATTTTTTTCGGACGTCTTTTCTTAAAACATATTACGCCCCCCACATAGACGTTCCCCCCAATTTTTGGACGTTAAAAGTGCCGAAATAGGGACGTTAAAACCCTTTTTTGTAGTAGTGCTTCTTCCTTGGCCAAAAACGTGCTCCCTCTTATGCTCCAACTAAATCAAGTATTCCTTCCATTTACTCAAATCAATTGGTACAAGAGTTGGCTACCTAACCTTATGACATAAGTAATGACTTATGACACAACAATTATTTCCATCATCTTTCATGTGGTGTTGACACTTGATCTCATTGGATTTTGACACTTGTCTTCTCCTCCTTCATCCCTTAATTTCTAAAATAATTAAGAGAAAAAGGAAGATTACTTTATTTCTTAAATTTTCGGAATAATGTCAATTCTGGCAGATTTTCTGCCTTAACTTTGAAAAATCATAAATAATTTTGTAGACATAATTTTAATGTGATTCCAAAGCCTATGGAACCCTTATTGAGTCTAGTTTCAAGGAAAAATATGAAATTTTACTGACTGAGATCATATCATTCCCATATTTTCAATCTTTGACCGCTGCTCTAGAAATTAGTCAATTTCGCTGGGCAAACTTCAAAAATTCATAATTCTCAATACACAAGTCAAAATGGCTTATAATACCTATCAAATTAAAGCTTAGGATGTCTACTTTCACCTTGTAAAATTTCATAATTTTTGGTCATCATACGGTCTTCCAAAACTATATGACAATCCCACTGCCTCGCAGGCAATTTCACTGAAACCACTATTCCACTTTCAATTTTCAATATTTAATTCCTTTGGCTTTAAATATTCACCATTTCATTGAATATATAAAATAATTACAATATATTCTTGGTGAATAAAATTTGGGATGTTACAGAAGACTTCAAGAAGCCTTTAAGTAATTTTATTTTAGTTGCTATTATAAATTATAAAAGTTATATATAATCCACTCCCTCCGCTCTAGAGCCTGTAATATGGCTTCAACCCACAAGGTTAGGGTTGGAGATTCCCCAACCAGTGAAAGTACGAGCTGCACGGGTTAGACCCGTGTGGCCCGTGAGTTGATGTGGGTCAGCCCATGGGTTGGCTAGTTGGCCCGCACTCTTTTGTTTTTTTTAAAAAAATATGATAATTTTATAGAATCCATAATTCTCACACTCCTACTTGGTACCTTCCAATTTTAAAGAGAAAAAATCGCAGCCTCATTCATCCTTCTTTAAACTAAATTAATATATTTTAATTGCTTGAGGATGATTTGATTTTTTTTGTAAGTAAACTTTAACAAATTTAATAACTTTTTCTCTTGAATTATAGATTATGTTTTTGAATTTTTATAAGTGAAATGATTAATGTTAGAAAGGAAAATTTGATGACTTATATATGTGTCTCAGACTTTCGGTCATATTAAGAAAACATGAAAAAAATATTTTTTTTAAAAAAAGGTGGGTTGTCCCGGCAACCCACAACTCCAGGTTAGGGTTAGCATTTTGCTAGCTTGCAAAAGTATAGGCATAGGTTGGCCCGCATTTTCAACTCTACTTCAGTCATTGACATAACACACTTTCTAACAAAGAAATTGAACTATGTATAGAATGGGTCTTATATTTAGTATTAAATTTCAAGTTATTTTGGTTAATTGTGTTTAATATAAAGTTACGCATGTAAAATTATATTATTTTAAATTTGGCATGGAAGTATCCTCCATAAGGAGGTAAGAAGAAAATGATGCCAGTGCCATGCAAGTGCTATATATGTATAAAAGGCATGAATGTGTAGATAGAAGTAGACAGTAGCTTATGAAGCTAAGTTTGTGCTTGGGTTTTGTGAATGACTTTAAAACAGGATAAATGTATGAGTTAAGCCCTAAAATTCTGCATGTTTAAACTATATACCTGAGCTTTAAAATGAGTGCTAGTTCATAAGTTTTGAAGGGGTAAACTATAAGATATGAATTTTTAAAGTAGTAACAAATTTTCTGGAAAATGCTGCGAAATTGCTACTGACCAGTTTTGAAAAATGTAAGTTCTTGGACTAAATGAGACCAAGGTGAAGCACATGGTCTTTTTATTTTAGTAGAGTTTTTTAAGAGCTATAAATACAACTTTGAACTGATAAATTTGAAGTTGAATTGAATTATTTAGAATTTTTGAATTTTTTCACAAAATCCCATTTTCCAACCTCAGGGGTTATTAGAACATAAAGCTTTGTATGAATTTTTTTTAAAAATTTTGGTATGTTTGGGATTAAAACGGGTCATTTGTGGTTCTTAAATAGCTAGACAACTAGAATAAGTTACTTTAGAGTAAGATGTTAAATTGATACATAAAGTTCTTATTGTCTTTATCTCTTGTGTAACTGTATAATTGTAAATATCACTATCATCCTCAGAAAATTCTAATCGTAAAGGGCTTTATTAATGAGAGGGGTTGGTCCAATTCTTCTCATTTCAGTGTCCATATTCTATTTAAATTAAATTAAATTATTTAAATATTTTTTATAGGCTTATCACAAGATATAATTATTTTATGTGATAATAAAATATAAAAAATTTTAAGTAAGAAAAAGAGGGGGGCGGACGCTGTGGGGGCAAATGCAATATTTGCTTGTTTATATTTATTGTTTTAATTACTAGTTTGAAAACAACTAGACAAGATGTAATTAAGCTGGGGCCTACTTGCCAACTTGGGGAACCTACATCAATTACTAAATATATGGCATTTTTTATATTTGTCAATTGTCAATATTTTTCTAATTTATCCTTATTGATACTCTCTCAACAATAATCAAGAAAAAGAGGGAATGAAAAAATTAAAAAAAAATGACTAGGGTGTTTTAAAACATACATGTTATATTAACTAACTTCCTTAATCTGATCAAATTAAGTCAAAATATCTTATATTAAGGATCGGAAGAAACATAAGCAAAGTACAAATCACAATATCTATGAACTACTTGTTGATTAAAAGTATCTTCAGAGTCGCTCAAACTGAAATTTGCCTAAACAATGTCATTCCGGCAAATCATAGAAATTGAATTAAGGCGCATCACTTAGGGCAAGGGGATTGTATCCATGGCTATCCATAGTCAATGTATGGACCCCAATATCTTTGCGCTGAACATTATTACAGTTGCTGCACACAGTTGGACGGTAAACCAACTTATAACTTTCTTCATATATACTACCCCGCTCTTTAATATAAAATTCAATTAATTTTTAAAAAAAAAATTAAAGAAGCTAATTAAGTTATATTAAATTGTTTATATTTGTGGCTCTTCTTCAAACTAATTTGATTAACTTATAAACTAATATATATTATAATGATGCACAACATATACTACGATTAAGTAGTTTATTTAACTTCTTTCAACCTCTCCAAAAAAAAAGTCACTTTGATCTTATATTAAGGACGGGAGGAAGGGAGTACTTCCCAATCTTGAACCAATTCCTCACCGTACCGTTTGCCCTCCGGCTTTGACTCATATATATTATTTATATTTGAAGTTTGCAATAATTTGAAAATTTTATTTTATATATATATTTATATATTTCTGAACACTTCAAGTCACAGGCAACTTCATTTTATCTATGCATTTGCAATTCCAGCCGTGCTATTTGATTACCATGTCATTTGTGGACCAAACTGGACCATTGGCAGAGTTAAAGTTTCACAAAGTTAGTAGCAGTTTGAAAAAGCTATATTGGAAATCCTGGCGATGACTAAAACTTGGAACAATCAGTGAATCAGTCGGGGTCAGTGAATTAAATTAGAATCAACTCAAGGTGATGATTTATAAAAGGTTAAAAGGCAAAAATATCCATGAACTTTTTCTAAAAGTGTTTTCACCACTATAAACTTTTTTTTTATGCAAAAATGACCATAAAATATCAAAACGGGGTAAAAGTGACCACGCCGTTAATAACACCCAAACGTCCATCATTGTTTATGGTGGGACCCGCACTATTAAAAAAAATAAAAGAGTTAAGGGGCAAAAATACCCACAAACCTTTTCCAAAACATCATAAACTTTGAAAATGTGGGTAAAAGTGACCACACGGTTAATAACACTAAACGTTTATCAATGTTTATGATGGGCCCTGCACTATTAAAAAAAATGCTTAAGTTTTTAAATTTCCTTTCTACCCCTACCTTATATCTTTCTTTCTTCTTCCCCATACCATCTCTGATCCCTTTATTAGTGGTTCCTCCCTCCATCTCCAGATTATCTTCTCAGATGTCGGTGGTAGCGACGGCAATGAATCCCAACGTGATTCATGCGCAGAGCATTCTCGCCGTGCTAGGCTTCCAAGTAGTGCTCATGGGTTTGATTGAAGGCTTCCGCATCAACAGCCTTCCTGGCATTGAAGGTTGTTGGGATTCGCCGTCGTCACTGCCACAAACATCTGAGAAGATAACCTAGAGATGGAGGGAGGAACCACCGATGAAGGGATCGGAGATAGGATGGGGGAGAAGAAAGAAAGAGATAAGGATAGGGGTAGAAAGGAAATTTAAAAACTTAAGCATTGTTTTTAATAATGTGGGGTGTTACGTGTGTAAATGGTTTATTAAATAGTGCAAATGTATACTATCGTAATCAAGTAATACAGAAGTGAGTAGAATATTGTTCCCACGAGGATTGAGCATTAAGTACCAAAATGGGTAATTTTAACTCTATTTAATCGATCGATTAGTTGATGATTGAGAATACGAAATAAAAGATGATTAAATAGTGCAAATGATATGAGAAAAAGTCTTAGGGGTCAGATTTCACTTAGCAAATTCCAAATTGAATCACCTATCTATTCTAGTCCAATTTTTTCCACATGATTGATAGTTGAGTTTCCCTAATTTAATTACTAGCCTCTTCCAAGGTCAAGCAATTCTATAATTAATTGCTAATCCAATTAATTATGCATTAAGATTTATGGAACTCAGTAAGACTACATAACTCATATGAATATATTCTTATTTCATATACAAGTCATGGTATTAATTATAGGATCTATACACATGCATCTTCTTCCGGTCTTAACATACATATTGGAATCATTCAAAGGTGGCCAATCAATTGAAAGCATTAAGAACAATAATTAAAACTCAATCAAGAAGGAGAAATTCAAACTAGATTTAATAAATTAAGATTCAATCCGTTATTAGTAAACTACATCAACACCTTAGGAAAATGAAAGTTTAGCTCATGATGAAATTAAAACCAAAACCAAAATAAATTGCAAAATTCATAAACATTGCATAAAACTTGAATATTAAATTCTAAAACATAAATATACAACCAAAAGATCCAAGAAAATGGAGAAAATATAGCCGTCCCTTTAGGAGATAAAACCTTCCATATAGGTGGCAATCTATATCATCCATAAAGAAGGACTACCTAAGCCTTCCATGTAAGAGGCGTGTAGGAATTAAATACAATGCATAAAATTAACTCTAAGATGGTGTATGTAGAGAAGAGAGGAAAGTAATGGATATAAAATGATGTACGTTAAATATGAGGGTGAGGATGGCTACATATAGGGAAGAATGGAGTATAGTAGATGAAGTAGTAGGTGAAAAGGAAGATGAGGTGGTAGATGAAGTAGTAGGTTAAAAAGGAAGATAGAATGGTTGGTAGAATGGTAGTTGATTCCCGCTCTCAACTTCCAAGCAAAATTTGAAACCCTTGGAAATAGAACTGGGTTTTAGTCTCAACATAAAAGTTGTAGAGCTCTTTCTTAGCTTTTTATCCATATATTGAACGTCCCAATCCGATATCTAGAGCTTCAGATATTGCCTGAAAACTGAAAAATGATATGATTTAGTGTTTTTTTTCTAGAAATTCTATTTTATGCCTAAATCATTATTTATTTATTTATTTATTTATTACACCTAAATTCATTAAATTGGGCTCAAATATCATCTACAAAATCATAATATAAGGGAAAATAAATATGTAAATATTTTACTTATCATTGGGGGGCCATCATAAACAGTGACGGACATTTGGTGTTATTAACTCCGTGGTGATTTTTGCCCTCCATTTTGAAAGTTTATGGTGGTGAGTGCACTTTTGGAAAAAGTTTGTGGATATTTTTACCCCTTAACCCTTTTATTTTTTTTTAAACCCCTTAACCCTTTTATTCTTTTTAATAGTGCGGGGCCCACTGTAAACAATGACAGACATTTGGGTGTTATTAACGGCATATATATGGTCGCGTTTGCCCCCATTTTAAAACTTTATGGTCACTTTTACACCAAAAAAATATTTATGGTGGTAAGTGCACTTTTGGAAAAAGTTCGTGGGTATTTTTGCCTCTTAACCCATTTATAAACTAGCATTTACAACTGACACGTTGGCTAGCGTTATGCAGCTATCTTAGTTTTGTGTTTATTTTTTAATTTTGTTTTTGCTTTCCTATTGTATCAAAAAAAAAAAGTAGCATTTACAAAAATATTCATGTTTAATTAAAAAATATTTTAATAAATATGATGTTTAAAAATATCCTATTAGACAATAACAGTATATAGTATACGTTATGGCTGTTTAAACATTTACAAAGGCTACTAGCAAGTAGCAACCCATCTCCAAGGGGGTAATAATAAATATTTATGATATTACGACTCTTCCACAGTAATTATTTTTGTTATTTCTATTTTCCATGGGGTTTTTTTTCCCGCCTTTTGAATCTGGAGTAGGGCCTAGCCCTAGATTGCACAGCGAGGTCCCTTATACTCTGGCCCCCACCTCCGAGCCTGAGATTCAAAAAACCCAACGGATTTTCTGGGTCTTCAATCATACATTAGGGTTTGATCAAAAAAAATCATACATTAGGGCCCTAAATAGTTAGCCTTATTGATAAATAAATTCCGTGTCTCGTCACCAAAATAAAATAACCAAGAGTTATTGGCTAAACTTGTAAGCAGTCTCATCCATGTTAAGTCTCAAAAGAGATTTGTCTTAATTTTAAAGTAGCTTGTGAATACTCTTGATCAAATAAAAAAATAAAACTCTTATTTATAAATTAAAGTAAGTGAACAAAATTAATTGATGTAAATATTTAATTTATACTTTTTGACAACAAATTTAAGATGAAATTAAGACAGAAAATTGGGGGGGACTTAAGGTAATGTCAAGAAATTAAATTGAAATTTAATAATAGTTAAAAAAATAAAATAAAACTTAAAAAATTATCAAGTGACCAAACTGTGTAGCTAAATAGCCTCAAATAGTGAAATTGAGACTTTAGAGTAAAGTTAAACGATCAAGGGTATATTTTAGTCAAATATAATTTCCATAGAAGTCATACATTATTATATTGTTCTATTTTTTATTTGATCCATGAGACATAAAAATTTTTTAATCCAATTAATTATATTTTGTCGTTATAGTTGATCTGCTAAGAAAGGTATTCAATGTATCTCTTGTCAAGTATGTGCCCAATAGATGTATTCATTTATTTAAAAGAAAATTAATCATATAAATTACGTTTAAAAAAATTGAAGAAGTAGGATTACAAAATTTTAATAATGTTTATTATTATTATTATTGTGTAAGATAAAAGAGTAAGAAAAATTAATTAAAAACTTTTAACCCTAATTTTCTCATTTTTTAGATCCAACTCATCCGAAAATTTTTTCCCTTTCTCAACTGTCCCCTCCCCTCCTACCAGATAAGTCCTAAAAGAAAGGATGAGTGCTTATTTGATTATATTATCAATATTTACTCTTTTTGGCGTGATTAGTCGAATAACAAAACATGAAAATGAGTAAATGACAACAACAGCTTAACTTTTCAAACAACATCAAAGGAAATAGGCAATAATTCCATAAAAACTTTCTGCTTCTAATTTACAAAGTGATCGATAGTAGGTTGTTAAACACCAATAATACTCGTAACAATTTAACCATTGACAACAATAGCTATATTTTCACGTAATTTCGCTACAAAATATATTCATGGACTAGTTCCTGAAGATTTTGCTGTGATTAGATTATTTTGAGATCCTAAATTGAAATTTGCAGATTTATTAGGAATATCGTTGTCTCTTTCCCTCAAAAGATAAAAAATAATATAATGGGGATAACTACATTATTCCTCATACACACATGGAAACTGACAGAATCCTTGAATGGTGTGTATTGGCAGCAGATATGGTGCCAGGACTCATTTACTCACTCTTCCTTGCATCTCCTTTGATTTGATTGATCATTTGATCGCTACATCTTCTCCAAGGTCAACCTCTATTATATATATATATATATATATATATATATATTCCCCCTCATTTTTTAGCCCCAGATTATGCTACACTTTCTACATCTAGTCATCTAGTGGACAAGGCTACGTTGTTGTTATATTGTATTGCACTCTCATTTTCAGGTCAAGGAACTATATAATGGATTTGATGTTACATTCCACTGTATTCTTTAGATTTTATTTATAAGGGACTTTTGCATGTTTCGTATAGATCAAGAAAAACTTTAAACAATGTTAACTCTATCTTAAAATTTAAGAATCTTTTAATTTTATCCTTATTTAATATACATTATGCTATATGAGAAAAAATCAATACAATAATAAATAAAGGGTTCGTAAAATCATATATTCATATGACAAATTTTCCTCTTTACCGTAGAAATAGGATAAAAAAAAATTTTCTCCCTACCCTGTACGTAAGACCATAGGAGTATATACATATATTAATTATACCACAATACTCCTTCCTCTTGTTTCTTGTTAAGTATCTCCATAAAAGTGAAACTTAATTATAAATATAAGGTTCCATTTCTACTTATTTCCTAACTAATGCCGCTCAAGCTTTCAAGAAGTATCGATTTGAGTTAGCTTTAAAAAAGCATATTTATATAAGCCGATATAAAATTTTTCTTATTTTATACACTATAAATTATGTTAGAGAAACAATTTCTACCACTAATCCAAATAAACTCGAAGAAAAAAGTTTTAGATGGAAGTTAACCAATGTTTGAAGCAAGTAGTGATATAATATTTTAATATGGCAAAAACAGGGGGCAATAATAAAGTGTGTGTGTATATAATAAGTAGGTCATCAGAATTCAGAAATCGTATTTGTTTCTGTTCCTCTGGGGCAGATGCTGTTGGGGTACGAAAATATATATAGCTACGTGTGATTATTTTATTTATTTATATATTAACACAGAAACACAGAAAACCTACTGCAAGCTCGCTAAGAGACCCTCTCTTTGACACACACAACCCCTAAAACAATCCCGTGATCCTTTCCAAATTCCAATTAAATTCTTTTGACCAATAATAAGAAGAAAAGTCAGTTCCTTTTTCTGGTCGTGTTATACCCTTTTTGTCTCTCTCGTACGTGTCTTTACCAAAACCAAACGCCATCCCCATTACTTGATCTATAGTAAATACCATTACTCAACCTATCTTTCACGCTCAAACACATCATATATATGCAATTAATTAATCATTACACTTAGGTTTAATATTGTTTTTTCCCTTTTCCTTTTCTTCTACTAATTTCAAGGCAAAAAGTGAGAAAAAAAACAATGGCATAAATTGTTTAGATTAATTAAGGAGTCATTTTGTTAAGTATATATATAGCATGGCCTTAATTCGTTGCTTCATAGAGTAGTTCAGAATACTCATCAATTTGATTTTCGAAAAAGATCTTGCACTGTCTGATAAATATATATATATATATATATATGATAGTCCAGAAAATTCATTTATAAAATATGTAGAGAGAGAGAGAGACAGAGACAGAGAATGATAAGTCTAAAAAGAAGAAAAATATATACTTCATGAAGAGAGTCTCACTTGTTTGGATTACTCTTTCTATATACAAGTGTACGAGTGCATGGTTTAAATAATATGATTGGATGGATTTTAGTAATAGCTTTTTGGATGTGACGAGAGTCTAGGGGAAAGCTGTAAAACTATTAACTCATCAAGATGATGTACACAGAAGAAGAATAGATTTGTTCATCAAGTACTTTAATAAACAAAATACCAGAAAATGCATGGCTAAAATCATGAATCAGCTTTTGTAATATTTTTTTGGGGCCAGAGAGAAGAAGAAAAAATCCTGATGACTCATCTTCTTCCGATAATGCACAGTCACAAATATCTAATCTGGTCCCCTCATCAGTACTACCTCTCATCAGCTTGCATCACTGGCTGTTTTTGTGAGAACAATATTGTGGCAAATGGCAATTTCTTCTCTCACGCCTTCTTCATTGATACGTCGTATTCTTAGCCCTAATAAGCGTGTTTGAAAATGGGTACTACTTAAATGAACGACACACATCAACCATAACTTGTCTGTATATTTTTAGCTTCTCTTTAATTTCTAAGTCTTTTTGAATAAATATCATATGAAATTAATTAAAACCTCTTTTGCTTTCTATACTTCAACTAAAATCTTGAGCTTTACTTTAAATGCTCCTGGTTTGATTACCTTCTTTTTGCATTTGATGCGCTTGCAGAATGCAGAGAAATATTGACTCCACTTCAAATGATAATTTAATGTAATGTACGGCACATATCAGTATCGTCACACAGCAATTATTTTTATTATTTTTTTAAGTATATGCACTAAATGAGCAAAAGCTTTCTCCAATCTAGATTATTAATATATACTACCTCCAATCCTTAAATAAGAGTTAGCTAGGAATTACATTATGTTCTAAATATAATACCTCAATCTATTTTGTTTCCGAAATTTATAATTTTTGTCAAAATATACCTATTGATTGTACACATTAAGGGCTTTTATCTAAGGGTAGTCATGTATGAAAGATGATGTCGTTGGAGAACCAACCTATATTTGTTCTATATTTATTATGAATAACTAACATAATTAATTACCTCAATATATTTAAATTAGTCAACGGGCTCTTATATTAAGGACATAAAGTAGTAATATTTAGTTACTATCATATCTTGTTCCCATTTCTGATTCTTTTATCCCAGACCAAACCCTCACATCAGATTCCTTTTATACATTCTTCATCTTTATCTCTCTTATCATTCTCAAACCCACATCTGGCATGGCAATCAAATTACTTCAATAGGTCCCATATATATAATCACCGGGCGTTTAAATACTACTCCCTCTGGTCCTAATTATAAGACAAAGTTGACTTTTTTGAAGAAATTAAGAAAGCCAATTAAATTATTTTAGAGTATTTTTATTTTTATTTTTTTCTCCAAACTAATTAATTTGACTAATAAACTAATATATAATCTAAGGATACTGAAAATATAAACACTCTAAAGTAATTTAATTGACTTCCTTAATTTCTTTAAAAAAGTCAACTTTGTCTTATAATTAGAACCGGAGGGAGTACTTTTTTATTCCATATGAATACAGTTCCAACGCATTTAAAGGAAAAATATAACGCCTTCATTAATTCTAACTCATCAGTCTCCTATTACAGCACCAATTCCTTGAAACCATATATAAGACCATGACCAGCAATACATAACTTAGTGTACTACTACCATTCTCTAACAAACTACAAAATATCAAGAGTACACACATGCAACTCCATCCTTATACAGATAGATGGAGAAAGTTAATTAGTTCTTCAACGGAAGGAACTCAAAGAACTGACTTGGGATCAAGTTTGAATCCATGGCGGACACCGATATCTCCGCCTCTTTCTGATTACTATTATTGCAGCCATCTCCTCCTCCACTCCTCAGTGGGAAAAGTTGAAGGGTTTGAGATTCCACATGGTTGTTGTCATGATGAAGAAGATCATCTTCACTTGTGTTCGAGTGGATAACACCCATATTTTCAGTGAGAGAGGAAATGAAAAAGCTGAGCTTATTATTATTATCACAATGGTTCTTTAAGAGCTTTGTTGGGTCCATTAAAGTGGTTGTATTAGTAGCAATAATGCTAGTTATTGTAGAGGGAGCGGTGGTGGTGGTGGTAGCAGCTGAAGTAGTAGGGGGAGGAGAAGACAAAGATGGCTGTAACATGTGCCACGTGGCATTCCTTTCCATAAAGTTACTTCTTTGTTGTTGATGTAATTCTACTTCATGGAATTGAAGCCATCCCTCTGTTCTACATTCTGCAACTGCTGCTGAAGCAGCAGCAGCAGCTGCTTTTGCTGCTCTTTGTATTGACACAGATTCCTGAAAATTTTAATTCAAGGCATGCAAGCAAAACCTCTCAGCGTGTAATGTTTTTAAAAAAACCAAAGGGAAAAAAGTCTAAAGGCATTGATTGGAAGGCACAAATTTCAATTGGGGCACTCCAAGTTTCTATTCAAATAAAAGTACATATATATATACTTGGTCTGTGTGTGTGAGAAAGAGATCCATTGAGAAGTCAAATTAGGGTGCTCAATTCCATAGAATATTATTATAGGAGTGCCCCTAGGGAAAAAAGAAAGTTTGAAAATGGACCTAAATGACATGAATGAATAAGCAAAAGCACACGCTCCAAAACCCTAGGGCTAAGTTTTTCATAACAGCAGCCCCGACAGAAAGGAAGGAATGCAGCCTTTTAGGCCCTTTTCATTTCCCAACAAACAAAGCTTTTGTTTTTGGGAGGGTCTTTTTTTTGTTGCCCTAGCTAGACCTGTACTAGCTGCTGTGTGCTGCATATCTTTTCTATAATATTCCCAACAATCAAAAGTTGGTTTATCTAACTCTAGTAATCATATGCAAATAATCACGGCTTAATTATGGGATCTTTATGAACTTTTTGGGGATTATTATTAGAAAGGGATTTTCATCATGTTGTTGACAAAAGAGAAAGGTTTTTGGGGTCTTTCTCTCTATATGTATGTGTCTGTGTGTGACCAATGGACAAAGACAAGAGAGGATAAAAAAGAAAATGGACCTCTGAGAGAGGGACACTGCAGTTTGAAGAGGGTGGCCAGTTGTTCTTGCTGGTCTGTTCAACTTCAAACGCTGTCCTACTTGCGCCTGTAGACAAAGAAACAAAAAGAATACAACTTTACATCTTCAAGCAACAATTGGCATATGGAAACAAATGGGGAAAAGGAATAATAAAAAAGCTCTAAAATACAAAGGGGAAAAAATGCCATTGTGGAAGCCATGCGTAGTAAGAGAAAGCATCATCAGAAACCTCTCTTTTCTTACTTTCATTCTTTCTCTTCTTTTGTGTCTTTTTTTGAATCAATTTGAAAATCAATCACAGACTAATTATGGTATGTGGGTTTTTTTTACCCAAGTCTTTCTTTTCAAGAGCAAAATCAAGATCGTAGCCTGGGTGTCCTGATTCCACTTGACGACGTCGTTTCTGCCTCTCTCTGGCTTTGTGATTCTGAAACCAATAGAACACATTCTTGCCTTCAATTTTCCCAAACCTTCTGAGCTGTGCTGTGATATGCTGAATTTGTTCGGCAGATGGTGTTCTTGTTCCTCTCCGATATAACTCTTCAAGAGCTCTCAGCTGTTCTGGGGTAGGATTCCACCTTGTGCTCACCACAACTGGTGGGGTATTGTTGAAGTCCCTCTTGCTATCTCCCGCTGATGCTATTAAAAATACCAACTTTTTTCACTTAGTAGACATACCCAGAGATAAAGAAGACAAAGAATTTAAGTAGTGATATAATTAATCATGAGGAAAAAAGGGTGAAACTGAGCTTACCCAGATTGTGACACTGAGTGAAGAAATCTGTAGCATGATGTGAAATAGGTGAAGCCAGTGGCCTTGGAACTAAAGGCCTAAGCTTCCTTCCATTGAAGGCATGATCAGGCATGTTGAACTGATCAGTCCCTTCATTATAACCCACCATCCACATCTTGATAGCTTATACACTAAAAAAAACAAAGCTAGGGTTTTGTTGTTGATCAAAGAGGAACGGCTATTATAAAGAAATAGCCAATACTAATGAAAGGAGATTGTTTGGAGAATATATGGGAATGGATTTAGCAGATTCCTAGTTTCTGATCCACTAATAGAAGAAGAGGAAGAGAAGGGTAGTGAGAGAGTTGAAAAAGATGGAGGGGCATGCAATAAGGTTATTGTAATGTGAAAGAGGAGGGGGGTGACTGAGAAAATGAGAATGCCTAGTTGGTTGAATGAAAAAGTAGACAAAGGTTTATATATATAACAAAAATTGATGCTAATAAAGAAAACCCAATGTTGAAAAACGAGTTGAATTGGGGGTTGAGCTGGGGTGAAATATGTTGTGAGGTATTTTGTGTCTGAGACATTCAGAGATGGGGATTGATCACTTTAGAATATGGAAGAGAGAGATGGTGCTGGTTTAATATGGGACAAAGTGAAACGGACTTGAGGTTGACTAGGCTAGTTAGAGAGAGAGAGAGGGGCAAAAGAGAAAAGCACATAGAGAAGGAGAGAGAGGAAGCGTGGAATTCTGGGAGGGGGGGTTTTGGGGAGAAGGGAAATGAAAAACGACGTGACGATGATGAGGCTTATGATGAGGCTCATCACAGCTTCTCTATCTCTCTCTCACATTTATTGGTGTCTTCACGTCTCGTGCCTTTCACACTAATTCTCAATCCGAACTGCTCCTCTCTCCCCCCCACACCCTCTCTGCTCCCTCCTTACCTTTTTCCTTGTCTCTTATCCTGTCCTTCCCTTACATTCTACCTCCTCTCTCTCTCTCTGCACATCTCTTTTGTACTCTCTTTCCTCCTCCCTTTCTCTCTCATATATATGTCTAATACGAATAATATATAGATTAGTAATAACATTGATGTTGTGTATTTATGATATGGTTTGTGTTAAAACTAAAAGAAAGTCTCATTTCTAGTTAAATGCTTTGTAGCCTAGTGGCATGAGAGAGAGATCATAAGTTTGATCCTGTTTGTAACTTTTGACCGATAATGTCTTCCCCTTTAATTCCAAAAAAAAAATGAGTCTTAGTTCGTCAATTTTACTGCAGGATTCACGTTGACGAGGTTAACAAATCTTTTAAGAAAATGAAAAATGGTAAAGTTGTTAGACCTGATGGTATTCCTATTGAAGTTTGGGAATATTTTGGTGAAGAAGGTGTGTTGTAGCTCACAAATTATTTAATGGGATTTTACAATCAAAGAAAATGTCGGATAAGTGGAGAAAAAGTATTTTGATTACTATTTATAAGAATAAATGGGATATTCAGAATTGTGCAAATTATAGAGGAATTAAGCTTATGAGTTATATAATGAAATTGTGAGAAAAAGTTATTGAACACGGGTTGAGGTTAGAGACTGATATTGTTGAAAGCCAATTTGGATTTATGCTAGGAAGGTCCACAACAGAAGCGATTTATTTGTTAAAGAGACTAATGGAAAAGTATCGGAGCAAAAGTAGATATTTGCATATGATTTTTATTGATTTGGAAAAAGCGTATGACCATGTATCAAGAGATGTATTTTAGAAAGCTTTGGAAAAGAAGGGGATGCAGGTTGCATATATCAAAGTCATTTAGGACATATATGAGGGGGTTACAACCAATGTTAGAATGTCTAAGGGTGTTATAAAGGGCTTTCCTATAAGGATTGACCTACATCATGGATCATCTTTGAGCTCTTATTTGTTTAACCTAGTGGTATGTGTTCTAACTGAACCTATAAAAGAAGAGATCCCTAAATGCATGCTTTTTGCCGATGATTTAGTTTTATTGGCTGAATCTAGTGAGGAAATTAATTTTAAACTTGAGATATGAAGATAGACTCTGGAATTGAAGGGCTTTCGTCTGAGTGGAGCAAAACTTAATATATGCAATGCAATTTTAATAAGACACAAGGTAGAAGTGAAGTAGAAGTTAAATTGGAGAGGCAAGTTATCCCATAAGTAACAAAATTTAGATATATAGGGTCAATTATACAACAAGATGGTGAAATTGATAGAGATGTTAATATCAAAATTCAAGCTAAATGGAATAAATGGAGAAAAGCTACTGGAGTTATTTATAATCAAAAAGTAACTAAATAAGGTACAAGAAAAGTTTTATCGCACTACTCAATGCTATATGGTAGTGAGTATTGGGCTTTAAAGGGACAAGATGAACATAAAATGAGGGTAGCTAAGATGAGGATGTTGAGATGGATGTGTGGTCATATAAGAAAAGATAAGATTCGTAACACTCATATGCGAATAAGTTGGAGTGGCCTCTATTGAAAGAAAAATGGTAGAAAGTCGTTTGAGATGGTTTAGGCATATTCAACGAAGGTCATTGAGTGTTCCAGTGAGGAGGGTTGATCAAGTATTATGGAGCCCTGCAAAACGAGGTCGAGGAAGACTGAAACGAACGCTCAATAAGGTCATAGAGAGAGATCATTTGGTTAGTAATATATCTAAAGATATGGCTTTTAATATAGTATAATGGCGTCGTGCGATCCATATAGCCGACCCCACCTAGTAAAATAAAAGCTTTGTTGTTGTTGTTGTATTTCTAACCAAGGTATTAAAACCCGGACCAGGTACTGAACTAGTCAGGGTACTGGGTTAAAGGTCAGTGGGTCAGATCGGGGCCAAACTGGAACTAAACTGAGGCTAAACTAATGAAAAATTAAAGATTTTAGGCTTATAAATATGAAATTCTAAAGAAAATTCAAAAAAATTAAAATATAGGAACCTGGACCGAACCGGGAACTGGACCGGTCTACCAGCAGGACCGGCCGGTCCGATCCGGGTTCAACAACTCTGTTTCTAACCACCAAGTGCTTGGATTAATTGGTAAGAGTTGTTTCATCCAGCTTAACCAAAGGTTACTCGTACGTCCAATCTTTTGGAAATGTAGGTGGTAGAGTCACCACCCAAATGAATCCTGCCATGATCCGATCCGGATTAGTTTGGTTTGTAATTCCATGCGGGTTAACCAATGCTGGTATAAAATTCTAAATGCACCAGGCCCTTGTAAAGATCCAGTTGAAATAGGGCAGGCCTAAGATACAAATCTAGCTAGCGACATGCAAAATATATAAAAACTAATTATTTATATATGCATACATGTATATAATAGGGTATGATATATATATATATATATATATAATTGTCCGTATGAATCTGTATAGACACAGAAAAAGAATCAGAATGCGAGTATAGAGCAAAAGTTAGGGGGATACCTTGTTTTAATCTGGTATGGGACCAGCAGGGGAAGAGGCTATATGGAGTAGAATATAAAGTATTGGGTTGTCTGTGTGACTGTACATTCTCAGTATTACTGTGTTTACTGCTTTGCCCCACAGATATAACCCTTTGGTCATTATGATGGAATGACTCAATTCTCGAGCAAGCTGACTATGGCTAGAGAGAGAGACTGATGGTGATACAGAGAATTTGAAAGCCATAATTGTTTAATTATATATACGTATAGCTTTTTGAGGGTGGGATAGCTATCTTTCTTCTGCACAAATATAATTCTGAGTTCTGACCCCACTGTTTTGTATGTTTGTTATTTATTGTCATATTTGCATGCAAAATATATATTATATTTATATGTAATATTGAGGGAGAGAACAGTAACATGCAAATTTCATATTACTATGTATATTATATTACTGTGTGTTGATCATTTTCACTCTTATCATTACTGTTACTTTATTGCCCTCATCCAAGTTCAAATTAAAACACCCCCTATATATATAAAATCTTTCTTGTCGTTTCTTTGGGTTCGCAAACCCAGATACCACATATGTAAAAATCTGTTACCACCTATAATTAAGATGCAGAAATTAAAGCCTATCATGACGGTTGATGAGATATATGTAAAAATCTGTGTTCAGTGTCAAAATTATTCTTTTCTTGAAATTTGGTCGTAATTGAGTAGTTCATGCCATGAAATTAAAGCGAGCATTTCATTTGAAGATCCATAATAGATATGCTGCGCTTAATGGAACACATGTATTCAAAGGAATTCAATTTCATCACCATTCATGACTGTTGTAGCCCAGCAAGACAAGGGTGTGTTTTGATGAAGAAGAATAGATTTTGTGAGGAAAAAAATGATTTTAGGTACTCCCTCCCCGTTAATATAAAACATATTTATTTAATTTGATTAGATTAAAAAAGTTAGTTAATTTGATATGTATAATCTAAAATATTATAGTCATCTTCCTTAATTCTCTCTTTCTCTCTCCTCCTTGATTATTGTTAAAGGAGCATTAATAAAAATAAATTGGGAAAAGATTGATAAATATAAAGATAGGTCTTATATTTAAGACCAAGATCAACTCCCCAAATAGATCTTATATTAAGAACCAGTGGGAGTGTAATAGATTTTGTGAAAAAAGTAATATCAGAATATATTGTTAGAAGTTATTCTGCCTAGCTTAAAAGGATGGTTTTTTTTTTAAAAAAAAAAAATAGATTGTGAAAAAAAAAATGAAAGTGTCTAGGTTGCTTCATACCAAAAGCATGATTTTTGTGGAAAAATATAGTGAAAAATTATAGTGTTTGAGCTTCTGTTTTTTTTTTTTTTTTGGTTCAAAACTTTCATGGTTTCCTCTCAAATAATTGATTTTGGGGAGCATCCAAATACACACGGTGTCTATTAATTGAATCGATTTGGCAATTGCATGTGCATGGTAAAGGAGTCAGAGGTAGCAGGAGAGAAAACTTAATCCTAGTCTGTTTTGACAAAAACAAAGATTAAAGCCTTATCTTTAAAGGATTCCCTTATGGATTCAAATCAACTTTGGGGTTTAAAATTTTTTTTTTGTTTGGACCCAAGGTATCCCTCCTTCATTTTTATTGGACTTGAATCTAATCTCTATCAAGTCAGGAACGTTAAGGTTAAAACCCTCTCAACAAGTGTATTTCCCGATATTTAAATTTGTGCCCTCTCTTTAAAGAAGTGAGATCGCTACCCATATCAACCAACATCTTATTGATTGCAAAACACTGGCTTGTTTAATTTGTTCAAAGAGTTCATGGGATTTGATAAAAACTATGGATGATGCCATGAATATTAAATTCATTATAAAAATGATATTCCATATCAAAATCACATCTCCAATCGGGAGATGCACAATTTTTAAACAAGCAATTAATAAAAAGTTTCAGTCAGATTCAATCAATAAGAACTTGTCTAGTACATCAAACAGCGAACAACACACATGGATTGACTAATGGCTATGTTAATTGGGAAGGAAGATGGGGACTCAACTGGACCTTCCTGTGGGGATTTCGAACATTAGTTCACTATTTCCACCAATCCTTAATATAAGATATATTTAGGATATTGATTTTAACTCTAAATGTAAGACATGGTAATAGTTTTTATATTTGTTATTCTTTTCTTAAGTTACTCAAATTCATGTTCTCTTATCAATAATCAAAGAAAAGAGGAATGAGGGAATTAAGAAAAATGATTAAGTGTTTTAGTAAATACATGTCATATTAAATAATTTAATTATCATCATTAATATAATTAAATTAAATAAATATATATTATATAAAGACAGAAGGAAGTATATTATAAAGGACTAGGCTAAATTCAAGCCTATTCTGCGGGCATGGAGAGGCCATGCCTACGAATAGTCATGAAATGTAGTCCATTTATCAATTTGCATGATTGTGGGACTATCAATTACGTAGGCCCAGTGAATGCCACTTTCAATAATTTTGGAATTAACTATTTCAACTTGTGCAGCTTCGGCCCAAGACAAACACACACACACACGTATGGAAGACTTTGAGCAGGCCAGATGAGCCCGCAATTCAAATTACCTAAATATTTTTGTAGCCGAAAAAGGAAAGGCTGCGCAAGAATGGAAGACAAGATTTTAAGTTTTAACACGCACGATCGTCCGTTTACTATTCGCGTTTTTTAAGTTAAAGTAATTGCACCACCAAGCACTTGGGAGTTGAACCAGTTTAATTAAAGATCTCAAGTTCGAGTTCTGGGGTCGTAGTAATATTAAATATTTGATGGTAGAGTTTTGTTATCTTTATGGTCCTACCCAGTTAGATCCGAATTAGTCTGAACCCCCAATAAATCTTTTGAATTAATAGGAGATAGGTCCAGATACCGAATGTTCCACGCAAAAAAAAAAAGTTGTAGTAATTACCCAACATTATGATGGCATGCAGTTTTTTTTTTGGACGAAAAACGAGAGGGCAAAGCCCTAAAACAAAAAAGAAATTATCCTAAAGGTTATTGGAATCCCAAACTATCAATCTTTAGAAAATCAAGACACATATCTAGAAGAAAGGAGCTAGTCAGTCCTCTTTTTGCTAGACCATCTGCAACCTTGTTTTGCTTTCTTTAGATGTGAAGAATTTGAAGATCCCAATCAAACTTCATAATACTTTGAATTTCTAAGAACGCCGAATTTGTGTTCTTAGAATTTACCTTGAGGAGATCAATCAAAAAAATATTTTGTGAAACTTTAACGCTAAAAACATTTCCAAGAACACTAAAAATATTTTGTCCTTAGAATCTAATACACTAATACTTAACTCATAACCTTGATTGATTCAATGACCAACGGGATTTTTGGTATTTTGTGGAATGGTTCCACAAAATACCATCGGTCATTGAATCGATTAACGTTGTAGGTTAAGAATTGGTGAATTAGATCATGACCAATTCAGAATTAGATCGGTAATGATTTTAAAATGTAATTTAAATAAAATTTACAAAAAATATGCATGTTTATTTTTTTTGGTGATACAAAAATATTCATATTTAATTATAAAAATATTTTAATAAATTTAATATTTAAAAATATCCTATTAAACAATAAAAGTAACAAATGTATGTATTATATATTTTGGCTGCTCAAACATTTCAAAATGAGAACAATTTCTTATCACGATGCATGGCTCCAGTAAAGAACTGTGAGTATTCCTTTTTAAGTTGAAGTTGGCATTTTCTTGGTCCCCTCATGAAAACATTTCCAAAAGCTCAAACTCACGGTTCTAAACAATTACAGTCTAACATCATTCATTCAGCAGCCTAGTTCTTCGATGCTTTACAACCACATAAGCATATGCAACAACCAAAATTAACAAGGCCATTTCACTGATTCTCTCTCATATCAGCCTTGGAACTACTTGCAGCACCCAATTTCATGAAGGACCTTCATATTAGTTTTCCCAAAAAACTATTTAAAAGGGATAGATTTTAGATTAAGTTGCTTATATCTAGCGGGATAAATTCATTGGTAAACCTACCACGTAGACTAGACTAGACGCACACATCTTAACCACTAATAATATCAAAATAATAAGTGTTCATATGAAAATTTACAAATTTTAATTTTAACAACTAACACTAGCAAAATAACAAGTGTGCATATGAAAATTTTACAAATTCTAATTTACATTATAAAACTAAAACAAAAATTTATTTTACAAGTATATATACACATTTTAACAGCTAGTTAGCAAAAAAAAAATGTAATTGAAAAACCTAAATATAATGGATATAAACTGCTTGACATGAATTTTGTCAGTTTAAAAATCCGTATCGGATGAAATTGGTGTTTTATTTTGTTTATACATAAAAGTTTTGATTTTGCATGATGAAGATGTGTATTGTGTGGTATCTAAGGACTGTCATTCATTATATTAAGTTTTATTTTTTATTTTCTAAGTTACTCCCTCCGTTCCTAATTATAAGATAAAGTTGATTTTTTTGAAGAAATTAAGGAAGTCAATTAAATCACTTTAGAATATTTATATTTATATTTTTTTCTTCAAACTAAGTAATTTGATTAATAAACTAATGTATAATCCAAAGATACTAAAAATATAAATACTTTAAAGTGATTTAATTGGCTTCCTTAATTTCTCCAAAAAAGTCAACTTTATCTTATAATTAGGACCGGAGGGAGTAGCATTTAATATTTTAAGTCCATAAATTGCATTTAATGCTCTTTAAGTCAGATTTTTTCTAGGTTCATGAATTTAAATCGGGCACTGAACCGGCCGGGATACTGGGTTAAGGGTTAATGGATCAGATCGGGGCTAAACCAGAACTAACCCGGAGCCAAACCAATGAAAAATTGAAGATTTTACACTTATTAACATGAAATTCTAAAGAATTTTTTTAAAAGAAATAGTGAACGAAACCGGTTTATCGACTGGTTCGCAAGTTTTCAGGCTAGACCTGCCGGTACGGTCCGGGTTCCAGAACACTTGATTTTTTAATGTATCCTTTAAATGCATTGTAACGCTCATACTTTGATTTTGGAATTGAAAAATTGTGTTTTGTACTTTGCATCTTAAAAGTGGATTATCTCTAGGATTATTTATAGAACTAGTAGATTTATCAAAACTTGATCAATTCTGTGCCGTCTTCTAATACTTTGGATCCTTGATCTTCCTCGCTTGCTTAAGAGTATTGTTCACTCTTTCTTGCCAAGAAAGATTCTTGCAGCATCTGTCTTGGCTTCTTTCAAATTTATCTATGGTACCTTGTTGATATCGACTCCTCCTGGAAGCAAAAAATCCTGCCCAATAAATTGTTGGAATGCAAAGAAGATAATAAGACTAAAAACAGATATAAAAACTATAAAGGGGGTTAACGCATCAACATGGCTGGTCTGTCTTTTGTTTTTTCCTTGTCAACCCTTCGCCGTACAATTTAGTTTAAATTGGTGAAACCATCTAGTTTTGACCGGTTGTTAAGATAGTTTAATTGCTGACTAGTCAACATGATTTTTTTTACCAATCCTGAGGTCTATAATTTTACTAGCATTTTAGACTAGACTCAGTGCATGTTTGGACCAAAATTGTATTCTCATGCAGCAAAAATGGTTTTGAAACTTTTGAAGTAATTTTCACATTACTTTGATCAAGACCCAAACTGATATGAAACTAGAAGCCGGTTTTTTGGTTGAAACAGTAAGTGCAGTCCAGTTCTTTCAGTATCTGAAAATTTGAAGGAAACCGTTTTTTATTCTGCTGAAAGTAAACTCATATACGCAAGAGACACACGCCCACACACTAATTCAACATTCAGAGAACAAATGGGACAAGGGCCTTAACATGTTGAGGAAAATCTTCAAACTAGGATAGGCACCATCTCCTACTTGCACAAAGACTAAAAAGTCATCAAATTAATTGAGAACAATAAAAAACACACACATTTGACCCAACTAACACTAAATATCACTTTACTGTTTCTTAAGTGTAAAGTTACAAGTTTGATCTCTATAAATAAATATATGATAGATGCAGTGATTTTTTCTTTTCGGGTGAAAGGTGGAAAAAAAGGGAGAATCTCGAACTAAGCTGGATAAAAATTGTTTTAAGAATGTTTTAAAACCAAAACCTAGCTCGCATAAAATATCTTTTAAAAAAATTTGAAATGATTTATCTTCTGCAGCCATTCTTTAAAATGACATAGACTTATCTTTTGCATTAGCTAATCTATGATGATTTATCTTAAGGTCTCTAACATTATTATTTTTATTTTTATAGGTAGAGATGGACTTCTGCTGGACCTGTAGGAGGTGCGGAAATCCTTTTCAGCCCAGCATGGCAACACTTCCATTAGCTTTTTGCAGTGTTTAGTGGCATAGGATGTGAATTTTAATCCTTCATTCATTTGTCAGGGAGTTAATTTCTTCAACCAAATTTAGTTATCTTAGCGCTCGTTTGTGATAGCTTATTTTTAGACAATAAGTGCTTATAAATCGTGATTTATGGTATACGAGGTAAGTATGTGAAAGGAGTTTTATCTCGACTTACGTAATAAGTGCTTATTGACCCCTAATAAGCAATACCAAACACACTAAATGCCCTTATCCAAAGTGCAAGTTGCAGAGAACAAAAGTTACATGTGGGCGACTGACGAAAAGTAGTTGCACTGGACATCATACTACTTGTACTTGTTGACTATAATACCGATTGACTTCACCATTAGCTACATGCTTCAATGTTTAACTACTAATTAACTTAATTAAAGAGGGTAAACTGACTCCTAATAGGAGATAAAAGAGTGGGTAAATGCGGTTCTCTTCTATATAAGACGGAACTTGTCAAGCATCAGCAAATTTGAATGATGTCAATTTATTAGGCTAGGTTTGAGATTTAATTACTTAGAAAGCACAGGAAATAAAAAGGATTATGATTTTGATCGTCATAGTGTGAATTGACATTATTTTGTTCATACGATACGTGTAGTGGTGAATTCCATTTACAAGTGTTATATGAGTGAATTTACATGTGCACATATACATTCTAACAGCTAACCATAGTAAAATAACCAGTGAAATTAAAAAACATTACTTAATATACATATGTGTGTGTGTGTAAAAGCAACTTATTCTTTTGTCCATTTAAGAATCCGTATTATATGAAATTGGCGTTTTATTTTCTGTGTACATGAAGATGTGTGATATCTAATAAGTACTATTCATACGGGGACAGCCAATTGACTAGTATAAGTTAAGAGGCGACGCTGAAGGCCACTATCAAAATCATGAGTTTGAGGTTGAAAACTATCAAAAGTTCAAAACCAAAGACTTTAAGTCCAAAACGATCAAGAGGTTGAAGAACCAGAGGAGGTTGAATATACTCCCCTGGGATTGATATTAGAACGAGTCTTTTTGGGGAGCTCTCAAGGGTCTGTTTGATTTGGTGTGTAAAAAGCACGTTCACGTAAGTCGGAACAAAATTTCTCTCACATATTTACCTCGTATACTATAAATCATGTTAGAAAAACAGTTTTCACCGCTAATACAAACAATCACTAAATCAAATGGACCATCATGGCACCATTTGCTTATTTGCATTCTGAAACAGCTCCATGGTGATTGTATCATGAGTCTTGTATATTCAAAACTTTTATTAAGTGTGATAGGAAGTGCCCTATTTGCCGCAGGTGGTATAATGGATATTGAAATGGGCACTTTTTGGTTTCTTGTTTGGACAATGTAGCTTCAAGACAATAATTAGTACGCCCACGGGTCCTAAATATAAGGGCGTGTTTCGTAGAAAGGCAGGGGATGAAAGGTTTTTAATTATCCTGTTTGTTTTAAGAGAGGAGGGGTGGTATTAATTAATTTTATCATTTTACCCTTCATATTAGTTTTATAATTTTATTTATATTTGTTGGTAAAATTATTTTTATTTATATTTTAACAGGGGATATAAAAATACTGATATAATGACATTTTTATTTTTAATTAGTAAAATAATATATTTTCAAAATTAAATTAACAATTTTGTTTTTGAGATAAAAAATATACAAAAGTAATCTAATATATTTGGTGTTACATAACATATGGAAGCGGAAAAACGTATGGCCGAAAAAAAGGAAAAGGACGAACAAATAATGACAAGGTGTGTTGAAGACTTGAAGTCAAATCAGCTTCATCCTCTACTTTTATCTTTGGGCGTGACTTCATCTCTCCAAGCAAGGTGCAACAGAACCTCAAAACAGAGATGGCGTGGCTCTCTCCCTGTCCAATTGGCACAGATGACAGAACTCTACTCTCTTCAGCATGACTTGGGGCCTGTTTGAGTTAGCTTTATAGAAACATATTCACACGCTGATATAAAACTTTTTTCATATATACTTACCTTATAAATCATATTGGAAAAACAGCTTCTTCCATCAATCCCAAATTGACACTTCATTTCTTCAAACAAGTTGTAATAGTGTCCACGGCAGAAAGTAGAGGGAGTTGTGGGCTAAAGCTGCCAGCAGGGGCATTGGTGAGACATGAAAAATATCATGGGGGCAAATTAGTCAAGATATTTTGCTCCACTCCAAAAAAACTCAATTTGGAAAGAACCAAAATAAGAGGAGGGAAGGGGAGAGAATGCCAGATTTTGATTCCTCTTCCCTCCAAAATTTCAAACCAAACAAGGGAAAGGGTGTATTTACCATTCCCCTCTCTTCCAACAAAACAGACCCTAAGAAAGGTAAATAAAAGTCACTTAGTTATATCATATATTATATATTATTAAAGTATATATTAGCTTATAAATTTGGCAAAATTTATTGGAGAAAGAATAATAAATATAAATACTTTAAAATAATTTAATTAACTTATTTAATATCTAAAAATTATTAAACGAGTCATATATTTAGTACAGAAAGTATTATTAAATGCTTCCTTTATCTTCATGAATATATCTTCATTCAAAACCTTTACTCACTAAAAGCCTACCGTCAATTTTATTTCTGCTCTCGCCAATTTCTAAAGTTTTTAAACTATCTCTACCATTTTTCTGGCAGGGAGGGAAAGAGAAAATGATTCAATGCAGCGTGTTTATTAACGTTAATTCAACATTCACACATAGGCACATGCATGTAACTCTCACGACAATCCCCTTTGCTTTTTTTTTTTTTTTTTGAATTAGTAGGACAAGAACTAACTCTTGAGTTGTGTCATATTGACACTACAAACCAAAAGAGGTGATATTACATCAATCAATTTAGCCTAGATCGACTAACATTTGATTCAAACAACAAGTTGGTGGCACTTGTAGTAGACACAGATCAGTGTTCGCCTCCTGCGCCATTTTAGCCAAATAATCTGCACACTTCAACGCTTCCCTATTTGAGTGAAGTATCTCTATATCCCAACCAGAGTAAATCAACGATCTAATCTCAATGATATCTTGGGCCAATGGATGATATGGCCCATATCCTGATATCAGTAACTGAATAGCCTCTAATGAATCTGAATGTAGCTTAACTTTGGTGAGTTTCATCTGTTTGCAGATTTGCATACCTGCCTTGATTGCTTGTAACTCCGCTGCAGTAGTGGAGGTGAACCCGATTTTCTGTTGGAAGCCTGTCATCCACATCCCATTGCTATCTCGGACAATGCCACCACAAGCAGCAATTTTATGGTTATTAACCGAACCATCTACGTCGACCCGAACATAGCCAGAAGGGGGAGCACTCCACTTAACGTCTGCTCTATCAGGAATCTGGTAGATCCGATGCTTCAATCTTCCTTGTTCTACGCCTTCCATCAGATGGTGAAGACAGCTTTGAATGATGCTACGTGGTTGTTCAGCGATACCCTCAAAGGCCTTCTTGCATCTATTCTTCCATATGAGCCAGCAAGCCGAACCAAATATCCGCAACCAAGGCCAGTTTTTGACTCTCCTGCTACCTGGTTCTTGTTTGCTATTCCACAGTATCCATTCCTGCAAATTACCACTAAAAAAAGTACTATAGTATATAGGGTCAATTAAAACTTGCCACACCGTATAAGCAGCCTCACAGTCTCTCAGTGTATGTAATATTGATTCCTCACCAAGGCACTCAAATGGGCACTCGCCATGTACACTCAATCCTCGCAATTTACGAATAGAATTGGTAGGTAATCTTCCATGAAAAACTTGCCACATGAAAAACTTGGCTCTTTCTGAAATTGGCCACCGCCAGATTTGTTGCCAGAGAGGTTCTCTTATTGACTCATTAATACTCCCTAACATCTTGTATGCTGATCTTACACTGAAATTTCCATCATTTGACGCCTTCCAGTAAAACAGGTCCTCCCCTTCTGCCGTTGGAGGTTTCACCATCTTGATTTTCTCAATCACCCATTCTGGTAAAAATAGTCTCCACTTCATAATATCCCATGAGCCATTTGGGGATACAAATGCTCTCACCGATTCCTCATGACTAACCCATTCTGAATTCTTATCTATATATTGAATCAAGGGTTGTTCTAGCAGGGACCATGTTTCCCACCAAGCATTTGTGTTTCTGCCACTTCTGAGTTTACTTCCCAACTTCTTTTTAAACTTTCCCCAAACACTGACAATTGCACTCCAAACTGCTGATTGATTATTCTTCTTGTTTATCATAGGGATTTTCTCTGTTCCGCATGCATATTTACTCTTCAAGCATCTAACCCAGAGGGCATCAGGCTTAGTCAGGAGACCCCAACACAACTTTATTATAAAAACTTTATTTTGGGTAACTAGATCTTTAATTCCAAGCCCCCCTCATCTTTCTGTAATTTAATAGTTTCCCAGGGTACTAGATGAAGTTTCCTAGCTTCTAGTCCTTGGCTCCAAAAGAATTCTCTGCTTAGCTTTTCAATGTCTTTCAGAACCCCTGTAGGGATGAGAAGTGTTTGCATTTGATAGGAAGGAAGTGTAGACAAGACCGACTTTATCAGTACTGATTTGCCCGCCATACTCAAATGTTTTCCTTTCCACCCTGAGAGCTTTTTCTTCACCTTATCAATTAAAGGAGTGAACGTCATCTTTACCATTCTCTTGTGTAGCAGCGGTACTCCGAGGTACTTCCCAAGATCAGGAGTGATACCAATCCCTAGGATCTGACTGAATTCAAGAGCCCTGCTAAAGTTCACATTATGGGATACAAAGCATTTAGATTTTGGAAAGCTAATTCTGTGACCTGAACTATTGCAAAACATAGCCATGATATTCTTGACACGTTCTATTTGGCCTCTTGATGCTTCGCAGAATAATATAAGATCGTCCGCAAAAAATAGATGAGAGATGGCAGGACCATATGTACACATCTTTAGAGGTTTCCATCTTCCAGCCTCCACTTCTCGATTAATGATTTGTCCAAGTCTCTCCATACATAATACAAAAAGATATGGACTTAGAGGATCTCCTTGCCTAATTCCTCTAGAGGGGCAAAATGAGTCTGAAAGATCACCATTCCAGCTTACTTTCATTGAAGCTGATGAGATACACTTCATAATAAGATGAACAAAATGATCTTGAAATCCCAAGCTTTGAAGATTGAATTTGATAAAGTCCCAATCCAATCTGTCATAAGCCTTCTCCATATCCACTTTAATAGCAATATATTTTTTACCTCTTTTTTTTGTTCTCATCGTATGGATGGCTTCCTGGGCAAGAATGATGTTATCACAACTTTGTCGGCCACTGATAAAACTACACTGAGCTGGATGAATCAGAAATGACATGATCTTTTTCAGCCTGTTTGTTAGGACCTTGCTAAGGATCTTGAAGCATACATTACACAGTGCAATGTGTAAAAGAATGATGTTATCACAACTTTGTCGGCCACTGATAAAACTACACTGAGCTGGATGAATCAGAAATGACATGATCTTTTTCAGCCTGTTTGTTAGGACCTTGCTAAGGATCTTGAAGCATACATTACACAGTGCAATGGGACGAAAATCCTTAATGGATACATGACCATCTACTTTAGGAATTAGCACAATGTTTGTATGATTTACCTCCTTGATTTTATCTGGATTGCTCACCATTTCAAAAATCAGATCACAAACTTTAGTTCCAATTGCCTCCCATTGAGATTGGAAAAAATGAGGATTTAATCCGTCGGGACCCGGAGATTTGAAGGCACCCATTTCAAAAGCTGAATTTTTTATTTCAATGATCGTTATATCTCTTTGAATGACATTAATTTGAGATTGTTGAAGTGGAGGGAAGGTGGTTGGCCAATCATGCACCGGGATAACACCCTCATCGCGAGTGTAAAGGTCTTTGAAGTAGTTGAAGGCCAACTCTTTTAATTTCAATTGATCCGTAACCCACTGTCCTTGGTCATCTTGTAGTCTTTCAACTCGGTTTCGCTTCCTCTTCACAACCGTAGATGCATGGAAAAACTTAGTATTTTTATCCCCAAACTTTAGCCAGTTACAACGGGATTTTTGGTACCACAGTAATTCCTCTTGATTCAACACCTTCAGATATTCTCGCCACAGGTTTTTCTCAAGTCGCATCAGTCCTTCGTGAGGTTTCTTTAGCAAGGCCTTATCAACTCCTTCCAATCTTCGCATAAGCTCCCTTTTCTTTTTAGGTAAACTGCCAATCACATCCTTATTCCCTTCTGTCGCCATTTTTTCAAAATCCCTGTACCCTGCTGACCACAATTTATCCTGCCAAGCCTCTTTAACAATATCAGAAAACCCTTCCTGTAAACACCAGCCTGCTTGGTATTTAAAAGAAAGACTCCTAGCTTGACATTGTTCACCTGTACCAGATGAAACCACAACAACCCGGTGATCTGACTTGAATTTAAGATGGTGAAAAGCTTTAAAAGCTGGATGAGTCATTTCCCAAGTCATGTTGCAAAATACCCAATCTAGCCTTTCTTGCACCTGATTTTTTCCCCATGTAAATTTATCACCCACTATCGGAACCTCAAGCAAATTACAGTCCTCAACACATGATCAAAATTGTTGGTGATGTGTATAGCTAACAGGGCTGCCACCTTGTTTATCAGATGAATTCAAAAAAGAATTAAAATCACCCAATATCAGCCAAGGTTTATGAGTAATACCATATAACGCTCTCAGACCTGCCCATAAATCAGTCCTAAGTTCCCTTCTCGGTTCACCATACACAAGGGAGACAAACAATATCTCACCTGTATTTCTATTGGATAGTCGACAATGAAGGATTTGAGTGTTGGAAAAAATATATTCTACCAAAATATCTCGCTCATTCCACAATAACCATATACCTCTCGCAAATCCTGTTGCCTCAACCCTCAACCAGTTACTGAATCCCAACTTTTTCACTACACAATCAGCTCTGACTCCACTGATACGAGTTTCCAGAAGACCCAACACATTGATCTTGTATTTTTGAACTATTTCTTTGATTAAACGTGGGAAGGATTTACTGCCCGCCCCACGGCAATTCCATGATGCAACTATCATTATAAAATAATTAATGTATTCTTGAGCAAGAAAAGCTTACTTGTCGGGAGGTTCATTCTCCTGGTTTTTCCTTGATCGAGATCCTTGATGCGCAGGCTTATCCATATTTCGCTTATTTCCTTGCGTCCCTCTCAACGGACTTCTTGATCTTGTTCTTTGAATTACCATCACCGTGGTTTTTGCTGACCTTGCCTCATCTATCTTGATTTCTGCAGACTCTTCTTTCGGACTTCGCTCCTGGGTCCCCTTCGTTTTGTTTGAGTCCGGCACGTGTATGACTTCCATTTCCTGGTCAAGTCGAACTGGTTCTGGATTCTGTATACTTCCACTTACTACACAGTGTTTTCTTTGCTTTTCACATGTTGATTCTTTTTTTTTTTTTTTGCTCCCCATTGGTGCTTGTTTCAGCAATTATATCTATTTGGCTTTCCATTGAATCTGAGCGTGGCCCACTTTGAATTAGTAATTCAGCCTTGTTTTTTTCCTTTACTTTATACATGCTTTGCGCCTCTTTTGCATTGATTGATTTTTGCTTGTGTCCAGCACCACCGTGGGCCCCAACCTTATGTGTCCCTTTCATTTTCCCATCATACAAGACTAAAGCTTTTCCTCCTAAATCAGATCTACCTCCTGTGAACGTCCCTTGCTCCTCTAACAAATTTTTCTCTTCCTCCCAGTCTACCAATACAGCAAATCTTGAGCCGTGGGACCTGACTTCATAATTTCCAATCTTCCTTGCTCCGTGATTTCCGTTGGCTGGTGGACCTTTCTGTCCATTATTCCTCGGCATTCGCATTCTCTGATTTCTTTGAACCAGCATCCAAGGCCCAAACTCTTCTCCTTCTATCGGAACAGTGTTTTTCGGTGGCCCCTGTGTTCTTCTCACCGTTGGCACCTGTATTGTGGCATTACTGGTAGAGGCTTCAGTATTAATACTCCATGGGCAATTGTCCTTACGGTGACCATATCTACCACACCCAAAGCAAATCATATTTAATCCTTCATATTCAATATTGTACAGAGCAGAGGCTAGAATGATCCTTGGTACCAATTTCTTCTGGAGATCTAATTCCACACAAATTCTGGCATACCTTCTTCTTTCCACCCTTGGTAAGTCATCCTCCCCACCTTTTAGAGTATGAAGATCAACCTTCAAAGTCTTCCCAATCATATCGCCTACTCTGGAGATATATTTTTTGGTATAGCAGTTCCCAATCCCCTTTGCTTTTCATGACGTTTTTCCATTTCTGAACGGGAAAAGGAGGAGGATCAACTTTTGGTTAAACCATCAATCCAACGGTTCTTCACCAAATCATATTTACCTTTGGGTTTAAGAATAATCAACCTTTTTTTACCACCAAACATGTCACAGACTTCTTATTAATTAAAAAAAAACAATAGAAATCTGTAATATTAGTCAATGAAGTGCCGCTATGGATATTCACCTCCATAGTATTGAGCAACTCCACTTGATGAGAGTTCTTTTTACACCATATTTATAAGTTAAATTATTAAAATTTTTATATGAATATACGATTTTACTATTTATTTAATTATTATTTTTATGAAACGTGTATATATTAAATAGCGTTAAGATGGTAAGTTTATTAAATTTTCAAATACTTCAACGATATTTAAGGTATTTGTTGACTTTAATGAAATATTATATATTAGAAACAACTTATAAATAGAATTATGGTCTCTCAAATCTCATTAACTAGTTTATATATATATATATATATATATTGGTTATCCACCCGATTCACTGGAGCTTTCCCCAACTACATCTAGATCCGACCCGCGTCACGCACCTGGCTATAGTGGGAGAGTCTCTCAATGGGAATTTTCTGCATACACAATGCTCAAACCCGAGACCTTACTTAAGCGGATCCAAACCGCTTACCACTTGGACCAACTCCCTTTGATAACTAATTTATATATACACACACAAACTTCGTTAACCAATTATCATGCCCATTACTTAACAAAAAGAAAAAGAAAACTATCATGCCCGTTACAGCATTACTACGGTAACTGCCCTCGAACCCAAAAAAACAGAATTATTTCTGGGTCCCAAACAATCCTATGATCACTGGGCCCAGAACGTCTCCTTTAAAATAGGCCGTTATCCCATTTATCCCAAAACCAAAAATTCACATCATTTACCCACTTTTACATTCTTACACACTGTTATTGCTGTAACTGAAAAATCTTGTGAAATCTTTTTTTCCGTCAGGCTAAAATCTTTTTTTTTTTTGGGGGGGAAATTAAGCTGCCATTACTTTTCAATTAAAAAAGGGGGCTAATTTAATTTTACACCGTCTCATCGTCAAAACATTTCAGTCACTCACACTTCTCATTTAAATGTTTTGTTGTGTTTCCTTTATCCAGAAGTCATTATTGATAACTATGATTTGAGAAATGAATAAACTATATTAAATCCGTCGCTTTCTTGTTCGTGTTATGTGATAAAATGTTTTCCGATCTAAACTACGTTAACATTTAATTAATAGGTGTTTATCTTTTTTTAGAGTAATTGCCACACATTATGATGATTTGTAGTTGTTAGAGTTTGACAAAGTTTGTAGCCGTTTGGAAAAGTCATCGGAAAACGGATGTCCTCAACTTTGACAGCTGGTCATGTTCCTTCTCTTTCCTCCTTAGTTCTTTTTCATTTCACCGTTTTGGCTTTTCACTTTGCACTTTCATAACAATGAACGGCTATATTTGGTTTTTCCCCGCTATGTTTTTATTGGGCCATTTTCTCATGTGTCTATTATGTGTGTGGGAGAGAGAGATAAGTTTTAGTATTACTACCTCCTATTATTAATATAAGATCCACCTTACTAATAAATTATTGATTGAGATGATAAACGTTTCACCTTATAAGGAGAACATAAATTTAAATTCTGAAAAGTATATTTATTGGAGGAACTTTAACCTTCATGGCCTCATGCTCTTAGCTTGATAGATGTTAGTATTATTTATAATTGATGAAAAATATGGGTTGATATTGACTGAGATCGTTAATTTTTATTTGAAAATCAAGAAAACACTTTAAATTTATTCATATTTAATAATATAAATCACTCCTTCCTTCTGTTCCAAAATATATGACATATGTTAGAAGAAATTATACATTCATAATATAAGTCACCTAATGAATTATACATTAATATTTTTTAATTTATCCTTATTTATCAGTGGTGCACCTATTGGATATCAGGGGGAAAAGCAGAGATATGAGACGTTTGAATAGGAGCAAAGTTTTCCCCCCCAAATTTAATACATATTAAAGGAGTAAAAAAAGGAGTGAACGGCTCTTTGTTGGTCCCGCTGGATGATTGAGAATGATTTATATTTTGAGCCTAAAGGGTTACATCTAAGAAGTCAAAAAGTTGCAAGGAACGAGATTTTAAATATGAACAATATCAGGTAAAAATATATGAGCAATATTAGAAAGAAATTTTTTTTTCTAGGGCCTGTTTGGTACATTAGAATTGGAGAGGGTGGAAATGGAATTGGGCTTCAATGTGAAAGCAAAAAAGAGCCAATTCCATGTGGAAGCAAAAAAGAGCCAATTCCATTTCCACCCAATTTTTCTAGGGCCTGTTTGGTACACTGTTTGGTATAATGAAATTGGAAAGTTTTTTAATTCCATGTGGAAGCAAAAAAAAGCCAATTCCATCCAAATGATTTCCATGAAAAAAGCTCAGATTTGCATTTCAACCTGCACATTTCCATCTCTTACCCCTCTCGCTTCAGCCTCTTCACGACACCCCCTCCCCCGCACACGTCTTTCGACCACCATACCCTTCCTGTTTCCACATTGTCACCGCCGACCACTCCGCCAATGAAGTTGAGATACCCACCGCCGGCACTCTTCCAGCAACGGCGACATCGCTTTCGCCTTCTTCAACGACGACTGTCCATCAAGGCATCTCTGGCCGTGAGGATCTTCTGGCCGTTCAACCCCAACCACCGACAAGCTTCCCAGTCCAATCGTCGGCAAGCTTCGAGAGCGAAAGATCTGGGTTTAATATTTTCGTTCTTGATTCATGATTTTGTTTGATTTCTCATATCCAAGTTTCTGCTACATGTTGGTGATGTTTTTTTTTCTTTTCACCTAGGCATGTTGGTGAAAGATTGATGAAGATGCTTGATTCTGTAACTGATTGATGAAGGTGCTTGGTTCTGTTTTAATGGTGGAGTTTCGTGTTGTTTTTCGGTGAAGATGATGAAGATGGCCGATGGGATGATGTACTGGTTTGGGATTTTTTTTTTTTGGAAAAAAAAAATGGGAGGGCATTTTAGACCTTTGATATAAATATTAAGTCTCATTTCCAAGGCATACCAAACATAATTTTAAACCTCATTTCCATATCCATATCCATATCCATATCCATTTCCATCAAAATCAATTCCAACGTACCAAACGGGCCCCTAATCTTTTGAATTTGTGACTGTGTGGTAAGGAATCACCTCCTCTCAACCTACTAACATAGAACTCAAACATTGACTACATTTTAGTAATCTTATTTATAAGGTATTACTTTCGGTCCTAAATATAAGATAAAGTTGATTTTTTTTAAGAGATTAAGAAAGTTAAATAAGTTACTTAATCATATCATATATTATGTATCTTTAGATTATATATTAATTTATTAGTTAAACTAATTATTTTGAAGAAAAAAATAAAAATATAAATACTTTAATGTAATTTAATTAGCTTCCTTAATTTCTTCAAAAAAATCAAACTTATCTTATTATTAAGACAGGAGGGAGTAACTCCAAATTTAACATGTTTGAACAATTAAAAAAAAACCTTAAATTTTATTAACTATATATTAAAATTTATTAACTTTTCAACTTTATCCATATTTTTTATAAAAAATTTATCAATAGTCATCAACTAATAACTAAATAAACCGGCCACATAACAATAAAACAAATGTGTGTTCATATAATATATTAAATGGGGTGACTTACATTAGTGACAAAAAATATTCTCTCTACCTTGTAACTAAGAAGAGAGGAGAAATTAATATCATGCCTAATGATTAATAATGAGATTATCTGTTTTATTTTTTAATGTAGCCTATAATTATATAATTTCTTATACTTCACTGTAACACTTGATCATTATTTAGATTTTAATGAAATCATAATTATTTTCAAGTGGTTCTAAGAAGCAAAAAATAAATAAATAAAAAATGAGTGAGTTATAGGAAAGAAAATACTTCATTGCAACACATGAGAATCCTTTTAATTTTGATGAAATCTGAAATTTTTTGAACTGGTTGTAAGAAACAAAATAAGAAAAGGAGTGAGTAGGAGGGAGGAAAATAAAGTCGCGCATATTTTTGTTCAATGTTTAATTACTGTTTCAACCTTCCCACTTCTTTTTGCTTTTTCTTTTTATACCAACAACCCAAGCACTTCAGCAGCTATCCGATGACACACCCACAACTTCAGATTATTCTCTCTCTCTCTCTCTCTCTCTCTCTCTCAAGTTTTAATTTCGTTATCACAACTTTAAAAAGTATCATATTGCAAAACTTTGTCGTTCAAAGAATTATAGTCGTCCTATCTTTCTTTCAATTTGATGCTAAATTTATTTTTTGGGGACAAAAATAGCTAACTATGAAAATAAAGGGTTTAGTGATAGGCAAATAATAGTAATTAATTAGGGGCCTAAACTTAAGATTAAGAGTAATAAATAAGGGAGGCCCTGCACAGATCCGAATGGTTAGAGGACAAGCCTTCCAATAAGAGGACTTCTGTTTTGTCCATAACACGATTGCAGATTTCTGACACGTTTGACCATTAGTTGGGTTCGCGTGAACTTCCCCTCTCGTTTTCCCCACTCGCCCCTTACTCCACCGACTTACCTTCTCCGTGTCATCCACGCTCCACTAATGCCCGTGTTCTTCTGCTTCGGATGCCTCTCATTGCCATTTACCCCTTGTTTTTTTCCGGAGGATACGCAGACCCTTAGGATCAGGGTCGGGTTAGTAGTGGCAGAAATTATATTTTTTTAATCTAATTTTAATAAAAGTTAAATAAGATAAAAATTAGATTAAAAATATAATTTGTGTTTGGATTCACAATGACAGAAATGATTTTTCTTGGAAAGGCTATATTTTTTAGTTTTCTCTCAAAAAGCTATTTTTGAAGAAAAATAGAGTATTTTTTATTTATTGCAATCAATACGGGCAAAAAGTAAATAATGCATTTATTATCATAAAATTAGATTTATAATAAGAACTAAATTTTTTTTTTGGTCAAAATAGACTTATAAAAATGACTAAAGTGATACCATGTAACAAAAGCACTCCCACCTTCCCAGCTCTCATTTGCCAAAGAAATCCTTTTCTTTCATGATCACTACTTTCTCTCTCAACAGTTATTATAAAAGCACCAAATTTAAGTTTATGAGTTATCGTGGCTTTTTCATAAAAGCAAGATAATTCCTGCCGTAATCCCAAGCAAGCATGCACTTAATCTATTAACTCCCTTACTCAATATTTTCACTTTAACTTATTACTGAGGTAATTAAATTTGGATTGATCAGTGAATTGGTTGGGGGTACTGAATTAAGGATCAGTAAGTCAAACTGAAATTAAACCAAAGTTAAATCGGGATCAAACCGGTGAGAGATAGAAGATTTTAGACTTATAATATGAAATTCTAAAGGAAAAATATAAAAAAAATGATTTTCAAAAAATAAAAAATAAAGAACTTGACCCCGGATCGGACCAGTTTACTGACCAATTTCAAGTCCGATTCGACCAGTCCGGTTCATGTTAGAGAACATAGCTTATTATGACTCAATTTCTGAACTTTTCTTTTTTCTTTTTACATTATTGTCTTTATCATCTACAACTCATCAGGAGTCATCGTACGTGGCAAGAATAGGTCACAAAAATGGTTCCACATCAGCTTCGCGTAAGAAAGAATGAAGGGATGACTGGATACAACATGGAGAAGGGAGGAAAAGAAAAGGTTGAAGGGATGAATATTTTCATGCAATTTTTATGACCTATTCTTGTCAGCTGGATGACTCATCATAAGATGTAGATGACAAGGTCAACAATATTAATAGAAAAAGAATGAAAAATTCTGGGACTGAATTATATGCGAGTTAGAAATTTAAGAACTGAGTCATATCGAATTACAGTTAAGGTTTTAAGATATAAGTGAATTAATAATTGAACGATCAAAAGATTAATTTTATTATTTTTTTATTTGAATGAAATTTACCACTTGTTTTCACACTCATAAGCTCTCACAAACACTATTCCAAATCCATATCATCTTACATGCAATTTTTTTATAACATTTGAAAAATGTAAATGTAAACAGTGTGTGTATTCGTTGGGAAATGACACCAAATACCACTTTTAAGATCTTATTAAATATGAGGTTGTGAGTTTGAATTTTCTATCTCCAATATAATGGGCACCTGAGTCCTGAGCTATGGGTCATGGCAAAAAAATTGTATAATCAACTTCGACAGTGTATTTTTATTTTTGCAGATAACTTGGAACTCATCTTATCAATTCCAAGTGATTATATTCTCGATCTGAAAAATTATCTTCCAATCTTCTATATTTTTGGAATCTCGTGATTTATTGGGTGAGTTACTTTGGAAGAGTCGTTTTTTAGAAAGCCTTCAAAAAGATAACCGGCTTCTACATTCAAGACTCCACCACATGCTGTTTTGTATCAATCTTAAGTATTAATTATACTTTTCAATAAATTTATAAAAAATTAAGGGTGGAATAATAAATATTTTACCAAAAAATATGAAATAGTTTACCGTTTTCAAATAAATAATTTACGAAATTTAATGAAAAATAGACTTAACATTTTGAATATTTTTTAAGAGGGAGTTTGGTTTTTATTATTAAAACAATTTTATATTCTATAAATTTTATCTTATAAAGCACAAAAATATTTTTCTTAAGTAAGAAACTAGCACTAAAGCTCTGTGGGAGATATAAAAAGTTAAAAACGAACACACACACACGCCAAGTTTTACACGGTTGATATGAACAAGAGTAAAAAGGAGGAGGAGACAAGAGAAATGCGTCCAAGAGGCAGGGCTCTCACTCTCTTGGTTTTGTGTAAGCTGGTAACTTTCCGTTTTCCCCATTCTCAATGGAGAGCGCGGCATGTGCGTTTTTGTTTGGGGAGATCATTCTCACTCATGTCTTAAAAGACAAAAAAAATATCAAAAAAAAAAAAAAAAAAGACACTGTCTAAATTTCTCTATTTAAAAAAATCTAGTGACATAAATGAGTTTGTCAATAATCACTTTACGACTTATCGATATAATCACATATATTTGTCAACAGAAGCTGTTTTAGTTAATATGGATCGATTTGTCAATAGTTACTTTATAATTTGTCAATATAATCGCATACACTTGCCGATGAGAGTTGCTTTCGTTAATATAGATAGGCTTGTTAATAACCACTGGATGACTTATCAATATAATCACATATACTTGTTAACAAAAATTTTTTTATTTAATATATATGAGCTTGTCAATAGTCATATTATGACTTATCAATATAGTCACATACAACTATCAAAATTGTCACATACACCTATCTATAAGGTAAGTTCATATTTAGAGTCTATATCACTAAGCCCCTGGGGAACTTTTTTCATTGAAGAATTTATACTGAGATTTCTTTTATAGATGAATATGGTGAGTGTTTGGTTGGGCTTATTTTGTCCAAATAAGCACTTATTACGTAAATCGAGATAAAATTCATCTCACATACTTACCTCGTATACCGTGAATCACGATTTATAAGCACTTATTATCCAAAAATAAACTATTCCAAACCAACACATATACTGGAGCCTCTTTTATATTTTTCCCTTATTGTTTTTGACCTCGAGACCTGTGCATAAAATAACAATAGTAAAAGACAATGCAACGAATTTACCATTCCTAAGTATAATTTAAACGCAATTAAATTTTTTAAGGATTAAAGAAATTTAATAAATTATTTTTAAAATATTTATATTTATGATGTTTCTTTAAATAAATTTTTTTTAATTTATAAATCGATATATAATCTAATGACATATAATATTTATTATGATTAAGTAATTTATTTAATTTTTTTAATCTATAAAAAAAATCAAATGGGTTTTATATTAATATGACAAGGGATTAACATTTGTTTCACACTTTACTTTATTAATGTACACATTACATGGTCAAATAATACTTTTTTTCTTTTTACCAACAACTAATACTTTATTTAAAGAGTACTAGAAGGTTTTTTATTTTGGGTTGAGGCAACAGTGTTTGGGGGGTTTTAGGAATGTAGAATTAGATCAATTTTACAAAAATTTAGAGTATTTAATACTTTCTGCAGCTTAAATAAAAAAAAATTTTTGTGATATTTTTTAATCAAGCAGAGGGAGCTTTAGTAACTTAATTTCTTTTGAATCATTTTCTCTTATTCTAATTTTAAAAAATTGTCAAGAGAATACTCTTGAGAGTTTTTAATATTACATGTATATAAATTATATAAAAAATAGAAAAATGGTAGTTTAGAGATTCGCCATTTTTTCCCGTATTTTACAGAAGATTAATTTCTATTACTGAGAATGAATATTTTTTCCATAAATAATATTTTGCGTCCATTTTTGCTAAGCATACACTCCCTCAATCCACAATATCGATGAGGTCTTGTAGGTGGGAAAAAAGTATAAGAATTTATATTTAAACATTAATTATAATAGATAAAATTAGTAAATAAATATTAATTACTCTTCTATTAAAAAAAAGTTCATCTAAAAATAAAAACAGAATAACAAAAATTAAAAAAAACAAACAGAGGGGGGGGGGGGAGTCAGAAGGCACCAAAAGTGAATCTAAAGTGGAAGCATGTGAATGCGTACGTGGTTCACTAGCTTGGGCCACACCCTTCTGACAATCCTGCACCATTATATTCTCATCTTTTCCAGACTTGCTCAGCATTCCCCCATTCTCTTCTCCCCTCCTCTTTTTTATTTTTTTCTTTTTTTTTAATTCCTTGAGTATTTAGTTACATCACGAAAACATGATTCTATAATCAATTATTTTTTGTGTTAGAATAATATTTTAGAATAAATTTTGAAAATTATGCAAACATTGTCCTCACACTTTTCTGGTTGGAAATAGAGAAAAAGAGAGAGATGTAAAAATTATTTGTAAAAGCTAAGAGAAAAAACTTTGATGAAGATAAAATTGAAAAAAAAAAAAATCAAAATATTTAATGACCTGACTATTATTCTTTAATATATATATATATATGTGTGTGTGTTAATTAGTTAAAATGGACTTATAATAAAGATTAAAGTAGTTTTTTTAATTTTTTAGGGAAGAAAAACTGCATCACGTTGTGTCGTTTTAATTTTTACTGCTTCAAATACCTCCCCCAACCATGTTCAGCACTTTTTTTTTTTGACTTGAAACTGGAAAACATTAATTGATCAGAAGATTAATATAAGAACAATCTCCAATAGAGGCCCCACTTAAGATCCCTCATCAACTACCGCCTATCAAAAGAATAAGAGGTGGGTGATCAAAGATGACAAAATTCTCTCTACTACTATGAGCTGTCCTAGCAAAAGATCCGCCTCAACATTATGCTCTCTAGAGAAGTGGCTAATAAGGACACATCAATCTCTAGATAACCAAAATCTAACCTCTTCGATAACCTCCTTAAAGGGGTGGAGCTCCTCACAACCCCTCATGAGTAGATGAATGGCTTCAATACAATCAGTAAAGAGACTAATATTCTTAAGATTTCTATTCCAACAAATTTGAAGACTCTTGATGATTGCGATAATCTCAGCAACAACCGGAGGAACTTGCATAAGTTTACCCATGTATCCACAAACCCACTCACCATCTTCCCCTCTAATGACGCCAGCGCTTGCACTTTGACCCGACTGAAGAACAGAACTATCTTCTTCAAGTGTATAAAAACCTGGCCTCCTTATCTGTTGTCCTCCTTCTCCACTACCGGCCTGAGTATAAAATTTACAATGAGTACTTAAATCCATGTCCCAGTTTGCTCGAAAAAAGCTAGAGTAGGCGTTTGTATAGTCAACTTCAGCTTCTTCTCCAAACAGCTTTCTGCATCTGCTCACCCAGATATCCCAACAAACGTATCCAAATAAAGTTGCCCATATGATCTTCTTGGTGAACTCCCTTCCCACTTCATGTCTGAGGTTCCATTCGATCCACTCCATTCCTTGTAAATTAATAAAATTATCCCACATTGCAGGCTTAATTATGGAGATCCACCTTTCACGCGCATTGTCACAATCCCTCAAGAGATGCATCAGGCTCTCATCCTGCTCACAAAGAAATGGACATGATGCAGTGTCCGATAGCCCCTCCTTGCTTTGAGGTTTGTTGTATGCACCCTTCCATGTGCCACAAGCCACATAAAAGATTTAATCTTCTCTGGAATATCCCATCTCCATAGTAATCTTCAAAAAGTTGTATTAGAACTGGAAGGACCCGCAGAAAGAAAGTGATAGGCAGAACTAACTGAAAAACAACCATTAGAAGAGGGTTTCCAGAAATACTTATCCGCTCCTCTGCTATCCCCGGGGGGATGAACATATGTGATTTGTTGGATCACGTGAGAGCTGAACCATCTACCCAGTTTGGACACATTCCATTCACCTTTGGGATTAACATAATGTCGGACTGTTTTAGTTCTGTCCACAAAAGCCTCCCATCCTGGAACCAGCTCAATCAAATGTTGATTCATTTGCGACCAGTTATCATTCCAAAAGGAAGTTGAAACACTATTGCCGAATCAAACACCCACTCCTTTGTGGAATTTATCCCAAACCGAGTAAATACCTCTCCATGTAGCAGATATATTCCTTCGAGCCACCAGACCATTTATCTGGTCCCACCTGTACTTCTCTCTCAGAACACGAACCCACAGTTTGTCCGTATTATTCATAACATGCCAGCATGTTCAGCACTTTCAATAGTATGGGAAGAAGATAAGGGCTGATGGGAGGGTGAGAAGGAGAATTCCACAAAAAGAATTTAGAAATTGAAAAATAATAAATTAGTTATTTTTTAAGAAAAAAATTAGAAATTCTTTATCACGTTCCGACATTTTCTTATGAACTCCTAATAAAAAAAATTCATTTATCATTTTTCAAATTCCAAATTATTTTTTAAGGATTCTCCCAAAGTGAAAGCCCGAGTTCCAAAATTAATCATATAATCTGATTAATCTCCAATTTCCATTCATGTGATGCCCCGAATCAATGACCCGAATTCAAAGAATTCTGCCCCTCCTGTCTTATGCGGAGGATTACTGTATTAATTATTCTTTAAAATTTAATAATTTTCAATTTTATATTGATTTAATATACACAATATAGCTGTACATTACTAGTATAAAAGGCTATACAATAATAAATTAAAAAGTTAAAAAATACATTCATATAAAAAATGTAATAATATGACGTTTAAACAAGGCTAAATATATCTTCTCTTCCTATGAATAGGATTAAAGGAGCATAAGACACATTATTTTCATCAAGTTCTTTATATTCATTTCGTTAAGTTCTCCAATCATATATAACTATGTGTCCTAATTTTTTCATATGGGCTTATAGTTAAACGATAATAATTTAAAAATAGGATACATGATCAGATGTGATTGAAGAATTTGACAAAATATTGAATACACATAAAACATTTGATATCAGTATTTTCCCTTGGGTAACTGTGGTTGCATTTAAAAGAAATATTAAAGGGGATTCGGAATTTTAATTTTTTTGCTGATTTTTTGCTTTTACTAATTACACATATATCATTGTATTTTATATCTACCATGTACATATTTTTCTCTCTCATGCACCATGTCTCTCCATAAAAAAGGATATTTTTACAAATTAAAATATATTTTATATATTTATTGTCTTTATTTAATTTTAACCAACTTTTGATATACAATTTTTTCATATATATGTACGATTGGATGGAATATTTAAATATTATATTTTTTTTTTCAAAAATTGCTTGTTCCAAAAAATTAGCTGTAAATCACTTGCCAAAATAGAAAATAGCTCTAAATAAATATTCGTGAAAAGTTATAGACTCCACAGTGAAGGGAGTAACCGAGCAAGGGGCTTTGGAGGAAGAAGGAGGATGGACGGCCGTGGAGGAGGATTGATTGAAGAAGGGGCTTTCTTGAAAGTTAGAGTAAAAAGCAGGATATTTTGGTCATTTTACAACAACCTTCCCTCGGTTGGTTAAAGGAGAGTTGCACTCCTCAGTCCTCAGGAAGACCAGCTCCTTCCTTTCCACCACCAAACATTAGAAAATGGCCTTTTCCTCTCCCTTCTCCCAAACATGACGAAACATGTTCATTCCTGGAAAATAGATCCTTGTTTTATGATGGGCCCACCCCACCAACCCGTTGCAGACTTGCAGTGAGTAGAATGTGGAAAAAATGAAAACCAACAGTGGACTAAAATTGAAATCAATCAAGGCTAACGTGCATCCAGCAGCAGTGTGAAATTTTTCTCAACGTCATTCTGCATTTTTTTTATTTACTCGGTATAAATAAATATTTTTTTAGATGCACCTAGGATTATAAGCTATTTTTCTTATCCAACACTTTAAAATATTTTTGAAATATATCCAATACCTTAAATTATCAAAACTGTTAAATATAAAAATACATAAAAAAAATAGTTTTAGGATGATAGTCGTTTCTAAAAATACATTTTAAGATATAAACGCACCCACAAAAATATTTAAGGATGTTTGATAGACCTTAACTTTACCATGGTACAATCAAACAAAATTAACATAAGCCTCAACATAATATTTCAGTATATAAAAAAGTATTTTTAGGGTAATGGACATCCTTATAAAATATAGCTCAGGACACTGGGTGCAACATAAAATCCTTTAAAAACTTAAATGCATCCATAAAAATATTTTAGAAGGCTGATACACCCGAGCTAGGGGTGAGCATGGTGCCTAGTAGCCCGGTGCGCCCACCCTGGCCCTGTAAAAAATTGCCCAGCCCAGCCCTAAAAAAGTGGCCCGAAAAAATTTTGGGCAGCTTTGGACGGGCTAATAACCGGGCAAGGCCGGGCATCGGGCAAGGGGTGCTGCCCTGCCCATTTGGCCCTGCCCTGAAAATTATTTTTATTTATTTAAAATATAAAATTTCATATCAATTAAATATTATTTCATATATATATATTTTTATTTAAAATATATATTATCTAATGTATAATACTCTTCTGATCCTCTCTTTTTTGCCCTAACCACTAAACACTATTTACAAATAGATTTCTTCGTTTCTTCTTTACTTTGTGCTGTATTAAATTATAGTTGCTTTTTATTTTCTTTCCAGATGCTTCATCATTTGATCAACTTTTGGGACATTGAATTGATGCAAACTACTTTGACTTCATGGCTTTAATTACAATCATTTTGTTTTCTTATTTATAATGAATTATGGATGTTGTTTAATTTTTAAAGTATGGATATTTGTTAAGACATATGGTATTTTTTAAATTTCAAGATTCAAGTTGTAGACTTATTTTGAAATATTCCAAGATGTGAAATCATCGAATGTATTTGAAGTTTATATTACTTAGGGCGAAGTTAAGATATATATGGTATTAGTAACTACATGAATGTTTATGAAATTCATAAGGAATTATTTTTTTCATAAATGGACAAGATAAGGCGTTATCACTTGGGCAAGGAAGCCCACCCTGCCCAGCCCACCCTTACCCAGCCCAAAATTGTTAGGGTTTTGAGCGGGCAGGGCCGGGCATCGGGCTGCAAAATGCAGCCCGTTCATTCTTTGGGCAGGGCATCGGGCAGGGGTCTCGCCCTGCCCAGCCCTACCCACGCCCACCCCTAACCCGAGCCATGCCATCCGTACAATCTAACAAAATTAACACCGAAGCCTCAACATATTATTTCAGGACTCCCTCCACCTGACCACCTCCCTCTCCCTATCCCTCTCCGTCCCACCTTCCTCTCTCTATAAAGCCCTTCCTTCACACCTCTGCATAAAGAAGCTCACTCCCCAACACATTGCGCAAACACCGCGCCTCGATTTTCTTCCCGTATTTCCCTCACAATGCTCTCACTACTCTCTCTCTTCCTCACCTCTCTCCTCATTTCCTCTTTCCCAGGTACTCTCTCTCAAACACACACAAATCCACTATTTTCTTTCATTAACTTGGATTACAATGATAATGTGGCTTGAATTTCTGTATTTTTTTTGTTTGTTTTTTTACCAGTTCTTGAGGTTTCAGCGGCATCAGTTATACTCTACAACAAGTGTTCGCATCCTGTTTGGCCGGGGATTCAACCCGGCGCCGGTAGACCCCTTTTGGCCCGTGGAGGCTTTAAGCTCCCACCAAACAAGGCCTACTCTCTTCAGCTTCCTCCTCTCTGGTCCGGTCGTTTCTGGGGTCGTCACGGCTGCGCCTTCGACGCCTCCGGCCGAGGCCGCTGCGCCACCGGGGACTGCGGCGGGTCCCTCTTCTGCAACGGCATCGGCGGCACCCCTCCGGCGACACTCGCGGAGTTCACTTTCGGCAAAGACCAAGACTTCTACGACGTCAGCCTCGTCGACGGCTACAACCTCCCGATCTCCATCACCCCAGTCAAGGGATCTGGGAAATGTAGCTACGCCGGTTGCGTCAGCGACCTCAATCTGATGTGTCCGGTTGGGCTTCAGGTCAGGTCTCACGACCAGAGAGTCGTCGCCTGCAAAAGCGCCTGCTCCGCTTTCAACTCGCCGAGATACTGCTGTACCGGAAGCTATGGAACCCCTCAGGCCTGCAAGCCGACGGCGTATTCCCGGATCTTCAAATCGGCGTGCCCTAAGGCTTACTCTTACGCCTACGATGACCCCACCAGCATCGCCACCTGCACCAAGGCCAACTACCTCGTCACTTTCTGCCCTCGCCGCCGCCGTTGATCTGTGCTCTGAATCTCCAGTTATGGCTACTTGACTGTAATATGAGTTGAATTTGTTTAGTGCTAATGATGGGGTAGTGGAATGAGTTTGGTTTGGTGTACTGGGATAGTGATAACTGAGATTATCAGTAGTATAATTTTATGATGTTCTTGGTGCTTTTGATTTGATTGCTTCATTATGGTCTTACTTGGTGTTGGTTCTGTAGTGGACGAGTATTATTAATTCCTTGATTAATGCGAAAGTGAGTTCAGGACAGGATGATCAACTTGGACTCATTTGGCAGAACATCATTAATTATTTTTCAACCACATAATGACCCCAAATTGGTGAGATTGATGGGAAGTTTTGTGATTTTTAAATTAATGGATAGTGGGTTTGCGCTGGCGAGAGCCAGAGAATCTCTGCGGATAAGCCCTAAAGGCCCATGTGAATATTATTTTATAGATTTTATTTATCACATCTGGCTCTAGAAAAAGAGAATGGGCTCTGAGGTTTTTCTCGGAAGCACTAATGTTGTTTGTTTTAACATTTTTTTTTCGGGTTTTCGTGGCAGTGGATGAGTGTTGTTTTGGATATTTTAGTGGTTGTAAGTTGTAACAAACATGACATATTGGGAGTACTCACGACATTTTCATTGGTATTCGTTTTCAGTCTTTAATGAATTATCGATGGGAACAAATGACGCGAGAACATTCTGTGAGTATTTGGGAAATATTCAAAATGGGAACAAATGACGCGAGAACATTCTGTGAGTATTTAGGAAATATTCAAACAATGGTTTTAAAAGCTATTTTTCGTAAATTGATACAAAATTTTTCTCATATACTTAGTACTCCCTCCGGTCCTAATTATAGGACATATTTACCTAACTTTGGAGGAATTAAGGATAGTAGTTAAATTAGTTAATTTTATTGATTTTCCAAAAATGCCCTTATTTAATATAAATGATTTAGGAATATTAGATGAATCTACCATGAGGCAATCCAACCATTATCTAAAGCAATGGGGGTATTTTGGGAACAAATTGACAAAAATTAAAATTTTGTCCTATAATTAGGACTAATATCAACTTCAAAATATTGTCCTATAATTAGGACCGGAGGGAATATTTTATAAATCGTAAAAACTATTCTCAAAAGCTAATCCAAACACACACTCAGATCAAAATAATCTTAAACGCCATTGGTACAAGAAGTGGTATTCCAAAAGAAAAAAAAGGACACATGTGTTAAAAAAACTTGTGTGGTGGAGAAAAAAGAAAAAAAATCGAAGAGGCACGAAGAGGCCTAAATTGAAGAGGGTAATTGTGGTACCTAATGACATGGAAGCGTACATATGCAAGTGAGAAATGACTCACTAATAACTTCTTATCATCTGGGGTTGTTTTTCTAAATTTTAAAAAATTTTAAAAACCAAAAAGACATTAATTGTGTGTCTTCTAGTTATATTTATAGAGTAGGGAGCAGAATTTTTTTTGTCCATAGGCATGCACGGAGAGAAAATGTTCATTTAAACATATAAATTTATCTTTCATGTATTATTATATTGATTTTATTCTCATACAATATAATATATATTAAATAAGGATAAAATTATAAATTTATATATAAAATTAATAAAATTTAAGATTTTTTTATTCTGTGAAATATATTAAAAGTATTTTACAGATAGAACTAGGGTATGATAAGGACCAAAGTATTTTGTGTGCATGCTTTGTTTTTAACCTTCACATTAGGATCTGTTCGGATTAATGTTGAACGGTTGGTTAAAAAAATACTTTTATCCTAATTGATTTTTATAAATAGACACTAATAAAAGTTAGTTAATACATTATTATTTATGTTTGGATAGGTTTTTATTTAAAATAAGTTTGACATAACTTTTTGGATAATATGATGAAATGTCCGTTTTAGTATATTTAAGTTTGAAGAAAAATCAAAAATTAAAAGCCAAAGTTAGAAAAAAGGAAGAGCAACTTTTCAAAATCATCTCAAACATTATTTTTCATCCAACTATTTTTTTTATCCCAACTGACTTTTGAGATTTTATAATATCATTTCAAACAAGCTCTTACTACTATGAAAATAGTTTCCTCTGTATTTTCACTGTTTAAATTTTTTATAATAAAAAAATTGTTAAAAGTGTGTTTTTCTCAAGATAATTAAGAATCAAGTGAAGAGTTTGAAGACGCAAGGGAGAGCTAAGGTTTTGACTTTTGAAGATATTAGTTGAGGAATTTTATTTTATTTTTCTTCACTTGTAAGGTGTAAAAGGTTTTGAGATTATAGTGAATACTTTTCTGACGTGACTTTCGATTTGCGTAAATAATTATTTACAAGCATTAACGTTATAAAGATGACAAATAAACTCAAAAAAGTAAATTCCATTTTTTTTTTTTGATAAATAAAAGTTTAGGTAGGTTCGGCACCAGTCCCCTACCAAGGCCAGGACACGGCCCCAGGGCTCTTCGAGCGCTTACAAGGGACTTACGAGATCGCCTACCAATGAGGTCTCCCCATCGGTCAGAGGGTTCGAACACACTTCCTTGTGATCAGGGTGGCAAGACCTTAACCAACTGTGCTCATTTTATCCCATCTCTATCCCAACTCCGTTTCACTTGTGTGCCACTGGCATCGAGTCTATTCAGACGCGACTCTCTCGCCAGGACAACTTATGACTTACTCCTTTTAAAAGTTTTTATTATAAGACATTAATTAATAAGTATTCTTAGTTTTTTTAATTTTTTTATAAGATACTTACAAATTTTTAAAATGTATTTAATTTATTTTTTCATCTCTGTCTTGAGTGTTTGGGAAGATTCCAAACCTAGATTTCAAACCAAGGTTTGCGCAACCTTAGATAAAACTCCTCTCACACATTTATCTCGTAAATCGTAAAAGTTATTCTCAAAAACTAATTCAAACACACACATAGAAAATAATATAATTAATATAATATTTAAGTTTAATATAATTGGTAAAGGTAATATTAAAATTCATTTAAACTTTAAGACAATTTTAATGTTTAACTATTTTTATTAATTTATGATAATTAATAATTGATACCTTATAAGAAGAATAATAACAATAAATCGGAGCATTGGTTTGGGCAAATCTAGGGTTATGCTCTTTTTTAAGAACCAATATCACATTTTGTTCAAGAAGTTTTCAGGTCGCCCAAAAAGAAAAAGAAATTTTCACGTGAAAATCTTTGTTTGATAAACTTTACCTTAAAGTATTTAAAAAAAATTGACAGTTAACGTTTATTACTCCTTTTTAATATGTTTAGGGCAAAATTAATCAGCAAAAACTTCCCATAGTAACCGGCAAAAAAAAAAAACTTCCCATGGTTGCAAACGCGAAAACTTGAGGGAGCCAAAATTGAATGATATTAATCCCTTGTTTTTTTGGTTCAGCTGATGAAAGGGTTAGATACTCTTATTAAAAGGAGAGGGTTCAATCCGGGAGAAGTTCACTTAATTATGGTGTAATTGAAGCATTGAGGAGCATTCTAACTTAAAGTCCTGTCATTAAATTATATGTAAATATAACCCATTTCTAAAATTTTATTCTCTATGGTCTTAATTATAAGATAAAGTTGATTTTTTTTTGGAGAAATTAAGGAAGTCAATTAACTTACTTTAGAGTGTTTATATTTATGTTATCCTTAAATTATATATTAGTTTATTAATCAAATTAATTAGTTTAGAGAAAAAAATAAAAATAAAAATACTCTAAATTAATTTAATTGATTTTCTTAATTTTTTTAAAAAAATTAATTTTATCTTATAATTAGGATCGGAAGAGAACTATCAAAAAAATTGAACGTTGGTAGGAAATATTTTTTTTGGGGGGAAAAGAAAGAAAGAAAATAAGCTTCAGTTTCGGTCTCTCGGATTCCCTCTCCAGCTTTCCGCGACGGTTCCCTGTCCTCGCTGTCGCCGTTCTCGTCGCCCTAAACCCCCAAAGCCTCCTTGCTCGTGCCGTCGTTCTCCTCAGCCCATCACCGGCATGGTCCTTGGGCTTCTCATCCCATCGCCGTCGTTCACTGCTGCTTCGTGGTGCTCGTGTTCCTCAGTCCTTCCCTCGTATAGCTCGGCCTAGTCCATCAATTTGCGGAGAATCAGCGACTTCAGAAACCAGAGTTCAATCTTCAATCTCCCTATTTGCATGGCTTCTTCGAGGTAGGTTCTCCCTTCACAATTCCTTTCTGAAGCTAACATGATTGCTAGCCCGCTGGGGATGAGATCGGTGATCCTTTATTTCTTACTCCTCTATATATGAAACCAATTAGTTCAGCTGGTTCTAAATTTCATAATCAAAACAAAGGAACCTTTATTATCATTCTTCCTTAGACCTTGCATTTTTTTTTTGGACAAATTAGACCTTGCATTTAAATACTTTATTAGTCATGGGACTGAACCTCTGCCGATATATGTCTGTGAACTGGTCTTCGTGCGGCTTCTTTGAGAAGTAAAATGAACCTACAATGAACTGGTCTGGGCTGCGGAAAAAATAATGATTGCTTTGTATTATGATATTATTTTAATTATGACTGGTGCCTCTGAAACACTTAGCCTTGAACCACTCCCAAAACTAGTTGATGCACCGCTCCTTTTTTTCAGCACCTAGCTCGTATTAACTCAATGGAAATCTGTAAACTGATCTTGAACAGAATAAATATAATTTATAATGGAGTTTTAATGTGCCCTATATCAGCTCAAGGCTATTTTATTTTGTGGATTTCTGAATTGCAAATCAGAATCTTTTGATATCGAGTACCTGATCTTCGCATGATTACTTTCCTTTGAATTCTTGTGCCGAGATTACTTGGCCAATGTTTGCAGAATATAATGGTTGCCAACTATTTTTTTTTTTGGCTTGTTATTATGTTGATGGCCTCACGTCAATATCCATATGGTGCATTACTATGTTTTTCTATTGAATTGCCGCCATTTTCAAAATATACTCTTTACCATTTAGTTTATATGTTCTTCTTAATAGGGACAAAAAAGATGCATTACCAGGAGAACCTAACTTCAGTGAAAGAACCTCACGTTAATATTGGAGTATCAAGGTAATCTTGAAACTTCAACACATTTCCTCTTGATTCCTTTGTTGACAGTATAAAAAGAATTTCTTTGATTGTTTGTCTCTTGTTATCTCCATGCCAAGAATTTTCTTTGCCTCACCTAAATCCTTCATCTTAAACTCCTTTTAAGTTGAACCTTTAACTTCTCAATTTCTGCTTGATTTTTCGAAGCTATCAACATATCAACATATAAAAGGAGATATATAAAGGATCCATCATCAAGCTTCTTTAAATAGACACAATGATCGTATTTGCTTCTTCTATACTTATTTGGCAACATAAACTTGTCAAAACGTTTATACCATTGTCTCGAAGCATGTTTCAATCTGTATAACAATTTTTCAAGTTTGCACGCCAAATTCTCCTTTCCAGTAACTTTGAATCCTTTTAGCTGAGTCATGTAGATTTCATGAGTGTTTGGGTTTCTTCCAAACCTAGGTTTGCGCAACCCGAGACAAAACTCCTCTCACACATTTACCTTGTAAATCGTAAAAGCTATTCTCAAAAGCTAATCCAAACACACACTTCCTCTTCCAAGTCTCTCTTTAAAAATGTAGTTTTAACATCTATCTAAACTAGCTCCAAATCTAATTGTGCTACCAAAGCCAACAAAATTCTAATGGAGGAATGTTTCACAAGTGGAGAAAATACATCATTATAATCGATTTCCTCCTTTTGAGCATAACCTTTAGCTACCAATCTTGCTTTATAGCGGACATCTTCTTGGCAGGAAGTCCTTCTTTCTTTGTATACACCCATTTGCAACCAATTGCTTTCTTATCCTTCGGGAGGTCGGCCAATCTCCTAACTGAGGAAAAATTGAGAATGTGAGAATCTTGCGAAGGTGAATATTTGTTGAAAATATGGTAAAAGTCCCACATTGGAGAATTTTGTAAGGGAAGGTGGGGACCTTGTGATATAAAAGGGAAGCCCTCCTCCTATTTTAACTCATCCTCAAGTTGCCTTTTCTCTTCTATAAGGTATTTTGTATTTCCTCATCTCTTGTAGTATTTCACTTGTAATAATTTGAAATGAAATTAGATTCTGATATTTTTTTTTTATTGTTGTCTTATTTATTATTTATTAGTTATTATTAGATATAGTTGTTGTGATTTATTATATTATTAAATTACGTATACAAATTTTTTTTTCTAGTATTGTGATTTTTTAGTATAATTGGTTACGCTTTATGCCTCACTTCAATATCCATATGGTTACGTTACTATGTTTTCTATTGAATTGCGCCATTTTCAATATATAATCTTTACCATTTAGTTTATATCTTCTTCTTAATAGGGCCAAGAAAGATGCATCTCCTGGAGAACCTAACTTCAGTGAAAGAGCCTGATGTTAATATTGGAGTATCAAGGTAATCTTGAAACTTCAACACATTTCCTCTTGACTCCTTTGTTGATAGTATTAAACATTGTGTATTGCTGGGAATATGGAAAATCTCATCTGATCTGTTTGCGCTAGAATTGAATAATCTGACCTAACATTTCTTTCTTTAATCATAGGTTCTTCCACAAAGAAGTTGAGTGAATAGCCACAATCTCAATGATAGAAGCCCGTGCAAAATTTACTTCCTCTTGCTTCTATCTGATCACCCAGAAATCTGTATCAGTTTCTCTCGCATTCAGATTTGCAAGCACCTCTTCATTTGTCCAACCATTGAAGCCTGATGCTAGATTTGAAAATGAAGATGCAGAAGAGAGCATCTCCAATAGGACTTACTGGACGAAGAAGATTCACAGACTCTGCACTAAGAACCGTAATGTTGATGAGGCGCTTCACCTTCTCCACCGCCTCACCCTCCGTGGGTACCGCCCTCACTCCCTCAATCTCAGTAGCATCATTCACGCGCTTTGCGACTCCCATCGTTTTGTCGAAGCCCACCAACGGTTCTTGCTGTTCACTGCTTCTGATTGTGTCCCCGATGAGCGGACTTGCAACGTGCTTATCGCAAGGTTACTTGATTCTCGAAAACCTCCAAGTACTTTGCTTGTGATTCAGCGTTTGATTGGCGTGAAGCCTGAGTTTGTACCCTCTCTAGTTAATTATAACCGCTTGATGGATCAGTTTTGCTCTATTTCTCAACCCAGCGAAGCTCACAGATTGTTTTTCGATATGAAGAGTAGAGGGCACTCGCCAAATGCTGTTTCGTACACCACTCTGGTCAATGGGTATTGCAGGGCGGGTGAGTTGAGGGATGCACGCAAGGTGTTTGATGAAATGAGTGAGCATGGGTTGATGCCTAATTCTCTGACGTACAGTGTCATGATTCGTGGCATTCTTCAGAAGCGAGATCTTGAAGGTGGGAAGGAAATGATGTCCAAGTTATGGGAGAGAATGAACAGTGAAGAAGACCAAGCACTGAAGATGGCTTCGTTCGCTAATGTAATCGATTCTTTATGTGCGGAAGGGTTTTTCAATGAAGTGTTTAGAATTGCAGAACATTTGCCGCAAGGGAATAGTGTAAGTGAGGAAGTTGCTTATGGTCAGATGATAGATTCACTCTGTAAAGTAGGAAGATATCATGGGGCCTCAAGGATTGTTTATATGATGAGGAAGAGAGGATTAGTTCCAAGCGATACATCTTATAATTACATCATACATGGCCTTAGCAAGGATGGTGGCTGTATGAGGGCTTTTCAGTTACTAGATGAAGGAACTGAATTTGGGTTCTTGCCATCTGAGTATACATACAAGGAATTAGTGACAGCCCTGTGCCAGGAGTTGGATGTGGACAAGGCAAGGGTGGTTCTTAAACTCATGCTTAAGAAAGAAGGTGTTGACAAGACCAGAATTTACAACATATACTTAAGGGCTCTCTGTCATGTGAATTATCCAACTGAACTGTTAAATGTACTTGTATATATGCTAGAGAACCAGTGTGAGGCAGATGTGATTACTCTCAATACAGTCATCAACGGGCTTTGCAAGATGGGGAGGATCGAAGAAGCCTTGAAGGTATTCCATGACATGTCGATGGGTAAATTTTCTATTCCTGATGTTGTGACCTTCACTACAATAATATCTGGTTTGTTAAATGTTGGACAAGTTAGTGAAGCTCTTGATATACTCCATAGAGTAATGCCTGAAAGAGGTTTAAAGCCTAGTGTTGTGACATATAATGCTGTTCTTCAAGCCCTATTCAAACTTGGCCAATCAAACGATGCCTTGAGAATTGTCAATACTATGTTAGGTGACGGCATTACCGCTAACTGTGTTACTCATGCAATCATAGTGGAAGGCCTATGTGATTCTAACCAGATAGAAGAAGCAAAGAACTTTTGGCACGGCGTTATCTGGCCATCTGGGAATCACGATAATTTTGTTTATTCAGCAATTCTGAAAGGGCTCTGCCGGTCTGGCAAGTTCAATGAGGCTTGTCATTTTCTATATGAACTGGTGGATTCTGGAGTCTCTCCAAATATATATAGCTATAATATATTGATTGACTGTGCGTGCAACCTGGGGTTGAAGAGAGAAGCATACCAAATTGTGGGAGAGATGAGTAGGAATGGAGTAACCCCTGATAGTGTGACATGGAGGATTCTTAACAAGTTAAATGGTAGAGTCACGAAGCATTCTTATTGTGAAGACTCAACCCAAGAAATGGACGAGGAAAGACAGTCAAGTTAGGATCAAATCTATATTAGGTACAGGTAACAAACTATGGAGCCAAAATGTGATGTGTTACCGTTGAGGATATCGAGTTTGAAAACAGAGGAGCCTTGCACATGGAAATCCAAAGGTAACACTGGATGTAAGATGAACCATGAAAATAGGTGGCCAGACCCTACCTAGACGGATCCACATGCACAGATCTATATATATATATAGACACGTATTATGTGACATTTGTGAATAACTTGGAAGAGACTACGAGAGTTTGAAAAGGGACTCATTTAATGTGGTCAGGGAGAGCAGCTATTTCCAGATGGAGCGTGGCGATTTGTGTTTTTTTTTTTTGTCATATAACAAAAAGTTTAGATGAGTTAGGTTCCTCAAGGCCAGAGTATGTCCCCGGGCTCAAATGGTCCTTACAGAGGTATTTGCCGATTGTCCACTAATAAGGTGCTCACATCAGTGGAATATGAATTCACAACCTTATGTTTATAAATCAAGTTTTTTATCAATTGGATCCACTTTTATTGACGGAACGAGGTGATTTCTTAGCTAAGGAAAAAAATCCAGTGGAAATGTTGGGGTATGATCATTTTTGTAGTAGCTCACACAGCAAACTGAAAAGCTGCATGTTCCAGCACTTCTCTTTTGAAAGGCATTCAATTATGCAAATCAGTGAGCCCATCACCATCTCCAACGCAGCCCCAGCTTTGGACAATCAATCAGATTGCTATTCAAGCCTCACTTCCTCGTGCTTTTATTTCTCTTCCCTATTTTTTTAATTAAAGGGGTAAATATTAATGGCATGAGATTATAAACGGATGGAACACACCTTACAAGGAAGTTCTCATGCTATTAGCTACAAGACTATTGACCATTTTTTTCTTTTTTTCTTTTTTTCTTTTTAAAAAGATAGGTACAAGGAGCTAGGGGCCCGTACGTAGATAATATGCCTTTACCTTCGTGTAAAGGTGCATGAATGATTATTGTCACAAAAGTTTATGCGATAACTGCGATTGAGATAAAGCAATCGTGAAAGTTGACTCCACATCACAATCATTCTCTTTTTTCTTTTCAATTTTATATTAATATTAGCTCACGTTACTCTTTTCTCTTATTTTAAACCTACATTATGAGTTGTGTGCGCGAGTTGTTAGGATTATAGAAATTAAACTCAGATCGGACTCACCGGTTCGACTCGGAAATCAGAGAATCGGTTGGGAAATAAATCTGGCCTGGGTATCAATACGGTCACCTTTTTTTTTTTAAATCACTTTATTTTTGTTTTTCTTTAAAATTTCATATTATTTTATTAATAACCATGAAATCTTCACTTTCTCATTAGTTTAGTCTCGGGTTAACTCCGGTTTGACTTCGGTTTGATCCGCTTACCCTTAATCCAATACCCCAGCCGGTTTAGTGATCAGTTCAGGTTTAATTACCTTGGTTAGAACCTACATTAATGGATCTGCCCATACATAGCATCAATTCTTATAAATCATATGAATCATTATAAATTTTATAATAAATATGAATTAAAATATTGATATTCCCTCTAGTCTTTCACATAAGACATATTTGAGAAGTTTATCTTGGTCTTACATATAAGATAAAATTTTTATATTAGTCAATATTTTCTTAATTTACCATTATTGATGCTCCCTCAACAATAGTCAAGAGCAGAGTACAAAAAACCGGACCGGACCGGCCGGTTTGACCGGTTGAACCGGGAACCGGTCCCTGGTCCGGTCCGGTTTGATCAGTAAACCAGTCAGACCGATTGAACAGGTTAAAACCGGTAAAACCGGTGGTCCAACCGGTTGACCCGGTTTCTTTCTTTGTTTTTTTTTTAAAAAATTTTTCAAATTTTTATTTTGTGTTTTTTGAGGGCAAAATGGAAAGTTGAAGACTAAAATGAAGAGAAAATTAGATAAAGAAAGAACAAATCTAAAAAAATGAAGAAAATAATGAAAAAAATTATTTAAAAAGATATAATAATTATAAGAAATGAAATATCTTTGCATAAGTATAGGTATTATAACTAATACTAATAGATTTTAAACATTTTTTTTCTAAAAATCTTTATTTTTATCTATAGAAGTTTAAAAATATATTAATATATATTATCACTAATAAATTATAATATTTTAATATGACCGGTTATAACCGGTTCAACTACCGGTTAGACCCCGGTTGACTTATTAACCCTTGAATCTATGCTGTGACCGGTTCATTGCCCGGTCCGGTTTTTCGTTCTTTGGTCAAGAGAATGAGAGAATTAAAAAAAGATAACTATGGTATTTTAGAAAAGATATGTCATATTAATTAATTTAATCAACCTCTTTAATTTATTCAAATTAGATAAATATGTATTGTTGTATTGAGAACAGGACAAGTAAATGATATATCCCAATGTTCCTGAACCTGGATTAGACTGGCCGGTCCGGTCCGAAAACCGGCGAATTGGCCGGTAAAGCAGACCGGTTCCCGGTCCGGTCCCGATTCACATTTTAAAAAAAAAAATTTTAATTTTTCCTTTAGAATTTTATGCTATAAGTCTAAAATTTTTAATTTCTCATCGGTTTGGTCCCAGTTTAGCTCCGATTTAACCTACTGACCCTTAACCTAATACCCCGACCGATTCAATACCCGATCCGAATTTTAATACTTGATATATACACAATCTCCATGAATCGGGAAAATATTCTTTGGGCACGAAAAGGATATTTGGCCCACCGATTGATGTTGATGAGAAGTTGAGTTACAACTGTCGGCACAAATTTTGTATCCGATACGTTTATTTCAAGATCTGTAAAAAAATTGAATAATGTTTTTAAACTATACTAATATATTTTGATACCAAAATTAAAATAAAGTTACTTGATTGGAGATAAAAGTAAAATTAATTATTAAAAGAAGTTAAAAAAAAAGGAAGTGTGAAAGGAAAAGAGTCAATGAAGCTTTATTTCCCATCGATCCTTTATCTTTTTTCCAGATTGAATATTTCCATTTTCATAAATAGCCAATCAGATTATGATTTTATCTTATCTAAGCTAATCTCTACAAATTATGTAGAATAAATTAAATTAATCTGGATTATATTAAATTGGAAACAAAACTATCATACTCTCTGTTATGAAAAGAGATAAACACGATCCCAAATATGTATATATTTTTTCATACATGAATTCAACTTGATTTGTTCATTACGCTATTGCAGTGAAATGGAAGTTGATTTTATATTGAAAAAATCCTTTGAAAAAATAGCTGAATTATTCAAATTCCATTTTAAATAAGTAAACTTTGAATTTATTATTCAGGCCACGTGAACCGATTTAGGATTTAGAAATTTTGGCAATTTACCTCAATGCCCCTTATATATTTGAAAAGAAAAGTTGAAGACAAAATATTTTCTAGTGGCATGTTTATTTTAGCTTTTTAAAAATATTTTTAAGGCGTTTAAGGTAAGCATAAAAAACATTTTTTTGTGCTGATGTGTTGCATATTGACTTGCTAAAGTAATTTAAAAACAGAGAGAGATGGCTTTGAGAAAGAATGAGGGGTAATGTGATAAAATACCCCACATTTATAAATTCTAAATTAGGTCTATGATCCAATTAGAGATTTATTGAATTTAGCAATTTGATTTAAAATTTCTCTTTTCTAGCTAACTTTTAAATGGGATTTTTCCTTTTATTTTTTTCTTAAAAAAAATTTCATTCCATCCTATATATAAGAATTTTTTAGGGATAATAGTATGTTCCTATCTATATAAAAATACATCAGTACTGTTAATAAAACTCCCGGTATCGTAATCTATTTTTACTCTCATCAAGAGTAATTATAAGTTACTTTTACTACATTAATTAGCTATTTAGAAATTCACCTTTTTCCTAACCCCTAAGGTATTTTTAAAAAATAAGTTACATTTTAAAATATTTAAATATTTACTGCTTTTAATCATTTTAACAAACTTTTCCCTTTTCCCCAACTTTATTTCACACATTTTGCTTTTAATAATTAAAATTTTATAAAATATTAAATTTGGAGAACTTAAATACTACCTGGTCCTAAATATAAGATAAAGTTGATTTTTTGGAGAGATTAAGAAAACTAAATAAGTTATTTAATCATATCATACGTTATGTATCTTTAAATTATATATTAATTTATTAGTCATATTAATTAGTTTGAAGAAAAAAATAAAAATAAAAATATTTTAAAATAATTTAATTAAATTTCTTAATTTTTTTTAAAAAAATCAAGTTTTTTTATCAAATAAAAAAAATCAATTTTAACTAGAAGTGGGTACTTTTTAGACGAAAGAGATCTTAAATTTCAATATGAACATTGTGATGTGACTTGTGAGGTGTTGGAAAAGAAGGGTTAAGAGAATCAAGTCCTTTTATTAATTTAAGTATACGAGTATTTGGGTCAAATTTTCAGAGACATTGGAACAGAATCTGACGTGGCACACAGAAATTCGCTAAAGAAAAAACCACCCGTCGTACTGGGGAGCAGGCAAGGCCACTCCATTCAATGATGGAATGAAACGCTTTCCTTCTCCACTCACAACCATTCAACGCTCATCTCTCCCCCCCCCCCTGTCCCTGAAATCAAAAGCTCCTCTCTCTCTCTCTCTCTCTCTCAGGGACACCCCACGATGGCGACGACCCCAACCTCAGCCACCGACCCTATCTCCAAATCTATCTCCGAACCTACAGTCCACCTTCAAGACATGGAAGAGCTCAAGAAAGTCTTCAGCCGCTTCGACGCCAACGGCGACGGCCAGATCTCCGTTTCCGAGCTCGACAACGTTCTCAAATCCCTCGGTTCAGGCGTTTCCAAATCGCAGCTCCAACTTGTTATGAAGGATCTCGACAAGGACAACGATGGCTTCATCAACCTGTCCGAGTTCGCAGATTTCTGCCGCTCCAATTCCGCCGACGGCGATTCCGCGGAGCTCCGTGACGCCTTCGACCTCTACGATCAGAACAAGGACGGCCTCATCTCCGCCTCCGAGCTCCACCAGGTGTTGAATCGCTTGGGATTGAAGTGTTCCGTGGAGGAATGCAAGAACATGATCAAATCCGTCGATTCCGACGGCGATGGCTCCGTTAATTTCGAGGAGTTCAAGAAGATGATGACCAATAATCCTCTGAGTGCCTCTACGAATAATCAGTAGAGAGAACAGTACAATTTCTAACTCTTTTCTCTACCATAATCACGCTGCTTCCTTTATTGTAGGATTTCTCATTTCTATTACTTCCTCCTTGTCCCCCTCTTGTAGTTCTTTGACTTCTTTCACATCATAATAATTTTCTGGTCGTGTGCTAAGGAAATAAAACCCTTAATATTCTTCTTTAGACCAGGTGAGAAACTCTTATGTTAGAAAGGAAGAGGACAATGTAAAAACTTCCTGTGAATTTTTGTTTGCCATTTTTGGCGTTTCGTGAGTGCAACTTCTTTAGCTGTGAATCAATTTGTGGCTGTTCGAGAATCCCCCCCTTTTGTTTTGTGTGATGACTAAAATAATCAGGAATGACCGATTTCTGGGAAGAATTTATGAATAGTACTTCCATCATATTCTTGCATGGGAGCTGAGAAAACTTCTTGTTTTGGTATGGAGGTTAGAATTTATCAATTTGGCATGGACGTGCACTATGGTGTGTTTGTTTAAGCCCAGAAATTAAATCCTAGTACTTTTTTTACCCGGCTGGACACTGAATCGATTTGGGTTGTAGGTCGGATTAAATTAGAGTCAGATCAGAGCTCACCCAGACTGAACCGGAATGATAATATTTTTTACAATAGTTTTGAAATTTGAAAAATTTTTTAGGATCAAATGATAATATTTTTAAATGATTCTTTTTGTATTAGAAAGTAGACATATTAAGCATTTCATAGAGTTCTAATTTATAATTTTTGAAAATACATAGAATCATATATGAATTTTTAAAATCAAAAAAATAAAATAAATATTTAACCGGTCGGACCGAACCGGTTAGATGACTGACCTATCCGGTCCAATTAAATTTTAATAACATTGGTTTTTGTAGATTATTAAGACATGTTAAAAAAATTTGGTTTATTAATTATTTAAAAATATATTATTCAATGACTTTCAATTTATATGATATCATAGCGGTTTTATCAATAATCTCTTGTTAGATGTAGATTATTTATAATTTTTTATTAGTACTACACAAATTATGATTTTCTTATTGAATTCTTATTATTTTATAAAACTTAAACCAACGTACTAATATTTCCCAATTTTTTAAATAAGCATTTTTTCATGAAACACCCTCCACAAATGTTCATCCAACAAAAACAAAAACACTTTCTTGATCCTCAATAAACAAATGTTCCTACCAATATTTGAACTTGAAATCATTAAAAAAAATACATATTTAATTTCAAAGTCATGAATGTTAATTTTTCGTAATTCAAAATTTTAAATTGTCCAATAAAAATGATAATTACTTTAAATTTATCTATATTGAACCAAGGGAGCACTAGCTTTGCTCGACATGTGATGGGGTTCTAGGGTTGACCCGGCTTTTTAGCCTACACAGGTTTTTTTTTTTCAATTTAGTTCATGCATAATTTCTTTTAAAGATGAGAGTAAAGGATTTTCGTTTTTTTCAATAAGTGTATTTTTCATGATTTGAATATGTATTCTTCTTTATATCATGTGAAACCGCTTACCACTTTGAGAACTTATTTAGTTAGCCCACACAATTTTCATTCGTCCGTTATTGTCTTTTAATCATTTGAGATTCATGACCTATTCGGATCTCTTAAAATCAATTATGATAGTCCAAATTGTGGTTCACTTAAAAAAATGATGTCAAAATCAATTATATATCCAAAACTATGATTATCTTATAAATTACTACCTCCGGTCCTAAATATAGGACAAAGTTTGTAGTGCAAATTGCACTACAAATTTTGTCCTATATTTAGGACCGGAGGGAGTACCAAACATGCACCCTATTAAGGTAGAAGAAATGTGCCAACGAAACCAATCTCATGAGATTCTACTACTACAGAAAAAAGTATTTTATAACGATTATTATTGGCTATATATGATGATTCCGAACCATCATATGTGCTGACACTATATATATTTTACGTAGATACCGTAATATATTAATGATATATATAACAGTTCTTTGTTAATAGCCGTAATGTAATGGCTTTATTTTTTTATTATATATAGTTATTTTTATTATTTGTTCTTATTCATTTTTGCTATTAATATTTATTATATAAGACACAATATAATTATTAATAATAACAAGATAATAATATTAAATAAAAAACTTATATTTACAATATTCAAAATTCAATACATCATAGATAATTAGATACACATCATATACAATTTAAAAGAAATTAATAACTTAAACACTCTCATAATAAAACATTATCTTATAATGTTTTGAATTCTAAAAGAACATCAATTAATAAAATATTTCACAATATTCCTCAATATCTTTGTTGTAGATTGTTCATAGAAAATGTATCACACTCCAAAAGTTTCGTCAGATATCCTTTAATTGCAAAAGGATAATATATATATATATATATAATAAAAATAACCAAATATAAAAATTTAAACAAATATCAGAATATAACTTTGAAAATCATAATATAATAAAATTTGGTAAACATAAAAATTTGAGCAAGTCTCTGAACCTGATTCAACAAACGTGTAGTTTGGGTTTCTAAAGTTTAGGAACATGAGATACTCAACAATAAAAAATTTAGTATTTTGTCTAATCATTTTTTCAGTGTTCTTTGGTTTCTCTTGCATTTTCTCTCTTTTAATCTTCAAACCAACTACCATAATCAGATTAGATATTGTAATACTGACCGACAACTTTAAGCATCAACTAGCGAGCTCTCGTTTATAAAAAAAATAAAATGAAACAAAAAATATTAACTAAAAAAATGAAAGTTTATATGCGAAAGAACCACAAGAGGAAGGAGCTATAGAGTGAAGACCTATGGTAGTGGTGGAGGATAAGACCTACAACGCAAGAGCAAAACTGATGGAAAAAAGAGTATAAGACCCATTAAGAAAGCTAAAAAACGTCTGAGAATGAGTTTAAAGAGTTGTGTCAAATAAAATTTTTTAAAAATCCAGCCTCCTTATATTTGATATTTTTTAGAATTTCACATTTTTAATAAAGAATACTTAACCGTTCTTAGTGAAGAGCTGCAATTTATTGGCAAATAATTTTTTTAGAGTCCTGCCTTCTTATATTTGATATCTTTTAGAATCCCACCTTTGTTTATATTTTAGAATGCTTAATGGTTCTTACTTCTTAGTGAAGAACCGTAATGTATTATTAAATAAATTTTTTTTTTTCAAATCTTGCTTTCTTATATTTAATATCTTACAGGATCTCACCTTTATTTATATTAAAGAATACTTAACGGTTATTTGTGATGAACCGTAATGTGTTGTCAAATTTTTCTTATTTAGGATCCCATCTCTTTATATATAATATCTTTCATAATCTCACTTTTATTTATATTAAAGAATACTCAACGGTTCTTTGTGAATAACAATAATATATTGTCAAATTATATTTTTCAGGATCCTACTACCTTATATATGATATTTTTCATAATCCTACCTTTATTCGGTTATTTGTGAAGAACCATAATGTATTATCAAATAATTTTGTTGTTGTTAAGCATTCTTGAAGAATATATAATGATTCATTGTAAAGAATAATCAAATATTATCAAATAAATTTTTTTATTATTAATATATATTAGTTTTTTAAAAAATATTTAGTTATTAATAAACATGTTGTTCGATGTAATCAAGGCTTTGACTTGTTGTACGATGTAATTTGATGCGCTTGGGTTTGAATATCAAAAAGAAAAGAAAAAAAATAAACATGTTGTGTTTAACCACTCTAAATTCCAAGGCAAATTAATTTCGCGTGTGGTGTATCGTAGGAGTATTTGAAGATGATGAAAAAATTAAAAAAAGCAATAACGATTATCAAATAATTTTTTTTATTATTAATATATATTAGTTTTTTAAAAAATATTTAGTTATTAATAAACATGTTGTTCGATGTAATCAAGGCTTTGAATAGTTGTACCATGTAATTTGATGCGCTTGGGTTTGAATATCAAAAAGAAAAGAAAAAAATAAACATGCTGTGTTTAACCACTCTAAATTTCCAAGGCAAATTAATTTCGTATCATAGGAGTATTTGAAGATGATGAAAAAAATTAAGAAAAGCAATAAGGTACCTTGATTAGAATCTCGCTCAATTTGTGAGACGCTACCTAGTCAATGGCATCAGCATTTTTTTGACTCTACGAGTTTCGACACTGGTTTACGGTTTTATGTAGGCACATTTGATTGGCAAGGAATGACCATATTTTCAACAATAAACAGTGGAGTAAACAGGATTTATTGGCGCATAGTAGTTCGGTGTTGTCTTGGGGTATGTCCAGTCCTATGCAACCGAAGTCTTACATCGCACCAAGTACGGCTTGGCGCCCTCCACCTTCCTGGATGGTTAAAAATATAGATGGATCTAGGAATAAAGTGTACATGTGGTGGGGTGATAAGGGATGAGCACGACGGATTTGTCCAGGGGTTTATGTTTAGGATTGGAAGCGGGTCGGTGATCACAACAGAAGCTTGGGAATTTTGTGATGTATGAAATTGGACTGGGAAGGAGGATTTAGGCATATCATTATTGAAAGTGACTGCAGCGAAGTATTGGGTCTTATTCAGGAAGTGGAATTTGATGAACATCATGATGGTACTGTAATCTCAGAAATTCAGTCAATGTTGGGACATGAGTGGGATGTGGAGCTGCTACATTGTTGTCGGAAGGCGAATAGGGTAGCTAATTACTTGATAAGAAGAGCATGGGATATGACAATGGACTTTTTTGTAGTTGACAAAGAACCTGCTGAAGTTAAATATTTGCGCATAGAAGATATTATGAACCAACATATTTATACTGAATTAATAGAGTAGAGCCCATAAAGCTATGCCTTCTCATTTTTTATCCAAAAAAAAAGAATCTCGCTCAATTTTGGCAATGTTTCTTCCTCTCCATGCCAAGTCTTTTTCGAAAGAACACAGCAATGGACCCACATGTGCCATAACCGCTCTTTCAAATTTCCACCTTCTGCAACATCACATACTCAATGAGCTGGATTGCGAACATGGCTGTGACTTTGATCTGTCCGTATTGTGCTCATATACCCTACCGGATTACTTGCCTTTGAGAATCAAAAAGGTTTAATGCCAGGAAATAAACGATAAGTATAAACAAGAAAAATATTAATATAAACAATATGTCAAACAAGAAAAAAAATAATAAGTAGCCATAAACTCGTTCGGTAGAATCTCATACTAATAATGTGTTATAAATATAAGGAAAAGAGGAAAGAGGACAACAGAAAGAGAGAATGTGAAAGCAAGAGGATGAATCTTATTCACTATTCAAGATGTATATACTACATAACACATGCCTTTATTTATTGGCATAACTTTACAATCTCAATAGAAATTCGATATCTATATATTTGATGACAATAAGAGATAATTGTGAGATACTGAAGATAACAGAGATAATGTAGATATATGGACATCTACATAAATATTATATTCATAACATATTTCTAATTATTTATAGATTTTAGAGGCTATTAATTTGATGTGCGCGAGAGAGATCGAATATCATGAAAATATTAAATTGCATATAGATGTTTCTTATTATCAAAGTATACATGGAGATATCATCAAATTTGATAACTAACCGTTAAACAGTAGGGAAGGTTAATTTCATAATTAAATTTATATTTTAATTTTTGGTCCTTGAAAATAATTACAATTTTTAGGATCCTTATTAATAAATATTTTGTTTCCTCAGTCCGTCTCCCTAATTCTCCTTTAAAAAAATTGGAGTGCTGTGGTTCTAAATTTCATTAAAGAGAAGACGTAAGAAAAATTAATAAGAAAAATTAATTAAAAAATTTTAATCTCATTTCTCTCATTTTTTTTTTTGGTAAAGTTCTCTCATTTTTTTTTAATCCAACTCAAAAAAAAAATTTCCTTCCGTTTCGCTCCCCTCATACCAAACAAGCAAAGATGGTGAGTGAGGGTGAAAATAGGTCAAACCCCTAACAGGGGTCTACGTTCTAACCTAACATATTTAGTAAATAGGTCAGGCTCAGGCTCATGCCTATTGTTAGGCTTGTGCTTATTTTCATAAGGCTTGACCTATTTAACCTTTTTTAATTTATACTATTATATAAGTATATATAATATCATATAAGTAATTTTATAAATTATTTATAAATTTACAAACTTAGTCTTAATCCTAAGTTTCACATCCTATTGTCACTCCTACACACACTCAACCCTTACAATCACATCAATCATTCACCCCTATATCTCTTCTCTTCGATCACTCAAGATGGTAACGCTAACTCACTCACTCTTCTCTGCTTTATGCCATTAACTAAAACATAATAATTGCTATAAATTTATTTTAATGTCAAATGAAATATTATAATCTCAGTAGGAGTTTGTCCCAATTTATGTGGGAAATGTAAACGATGTAAAATATTGTTTTACATGCTGCTTGTTATAATTGGTCAATTTTAGAAAATTCATCTCATTAGTCAACAAACGATTGATTTTTCTTATTCCTATTTGCTCGAATAACTATTGTGATCACTAAGCATTCTTTTCTTTTCCTTACTAAACCTTTACATAACGATGAGATCGAATGAATGTTAGGTTTTTAATACATAATGTAATATTGTAAATAGGCTTAAAGGGTTATATATGAATTTAAAGGTATAAGCTTTAAAAGCTATTTAAAGGCCTACATGTAAAATAGGCATTTAAACAGACTTCAGGACTTGTCAGACCTTTTGAAGGCCCAGGGCCAGGCCTAAAAAAAACCTACATACAAGCTAAAACTTTAAATTTCTATTGTATGCTCATGTCCATTTAAGTAGAGTCTAGCCTATTGTCAACCATAATGGTGAGCCAATTCGGGGTACCTAACCCATATAACAAGTACATACTGTTACAAATTGTATATATTACTACTATAGAATATGAATTTTACGTCCGTAAAGGACATCCCTTTTTAAAATAGAGAAGTAAAAATAAAGGTGGTGATATTTTTGTAATTATGGGTGAGAACTGAATAGCTTTAGACGTCTCCAATTTAAATAGGGACGTCTAAAGTGTGACTTTACAGATTTTAGACGTCCCTATATATATTGGGGACGTCTAAAGTTTTTTTAAATCAAAAGGCGTCCCTAATTTAATTGGGGATGTCTAAAGTAAAAAAAAAATGGACAACTTTAGACGTCTTTAAATTAAATTGGGGATACCGAAAACAATTTAAATTTTTACTGATAGTCTTTATTTGTCAGTTTTATACTATTTTTACACTCATCTTTCTCTTTCCATCGCCGCAAACACAAGAAGAGCCACTACCACCATGCCTTTTAACCCTTGCTTCTTCTTCTTTATATGCTCTTTTTTCTCTTGTTTCTTCCTTTCTCTTTGTTATTTTCACCTCCAGATCTGCTATACTTTCTTACCATTTTTTATTATTTTATCCTCTTTCTCTTTTTTCGTTGGGTTTCCCTAATATTTTTTCTTCTAACTCGTGTTGTTATGGCTTGTAGATCAGGACTCTGAAACATGCTTCATGGCTACGTTCCCGCTGAGAAAACAAGGTTTATCTCTCTCTGTCGTTCTTCTCTATTCATTATTACGAGAAAATGAATTTCAATAATAGAAGGTGATAATTTTTTTGTAACTAATTCCTCTTATTGTTGTCATCTTCTGCCTATAAGATTTCAGCTTTGGAGTTATTATTGTGTAGATTTTGGATTTGGATTTCAGATATTAGATTTATAATTTTATTGACGATGATATGTAATTTTTGGTTTTAAATACTATTTAATCCAGATCTATAATATAAACAATTTTCTTTTAAATAAAAAGCGTTTTAGACGTCCCCATTTTAAAATGGGGACGTTTAAAGTGTCAATGTAGCACTTTAGACGTCATTTTTAAAATGGGGATGTCTAAAGTTCAGACCTTAGACGTTCTTTTATCTACGGACGTTATTGTCATTTTTTACTACGTTGCTCACATAGACGTCCCCTTATTTTCAGACATTAAAAGGTCTAAAAAAAGGACGTTAAAAACATTTTTTGTAGTAGTGCATGAACACATGAATTTACCGGAGTTGTGTATATCTGATGAGGAATGTGTCTCATGTGGCATGCTAGGGTTTGAATCCCGCTAGAAAATATGCATACAATTAATGCTTAATAGTATCTTAAACATAATTGTCTTCAATAGAAATATATGTGTTTAACCAAAACAAAATACAGACACGCAACGATTACAATAATATTCATGTTTCATCTAACATATATTTTTAATCACAAAGTGGTATTTTATACTACCTCCGATCTTAAATATAAGATTATGTTAACTTTTTTTGGGAGATTAAATAAGATAATTAAATTATTTTATAGTATTTATATTTTTTATTTTTTTCTTTAAACAAATTTATTTGACTTATGAACTGACATATAATTTAATCATACATAATATATGATATGATTAAATAACTTATTTAGTTTCCTTAATCTCTCTAAAATAAAATTAATTAGGTATTATATTAAAGACTAAAGGTAGCAATATTTACATCTCAACCTCACGAAAGTTTCTTATTAATTTATATCCATGATTATCCGTGTCACGTAAGAAATTCACATTTAAGTAATGAGTACACCACGATGATGCGTATCTAAAATTTTTTTCAGTAACATGTGGTTAAGGACAATGATGGATATGATTAATTAGGATATTACAAACTCATACTTTTTTCAATTATTTATCATAAACTCTGCAAGAGTGGAAGTCCATAGCCACTCACTCTTAGAATTCCCCTCCTTTTCAATGTCTTAAATCATATAACCTTTAAATGAATGACTTGATATGATTTTTTTTTATGGTTAATATTATTATTTGGCATTCTTTATTTCCTTGTAACCTTAGAATTAAACTTAAATGTTTGGGGCATATGGATAAAGGCCATGCATAAACCATTTGCAGACTAATGAAACCAAAGTAAATGTGAGATAGGCTATTGTCTTATCTTTCATGCTCTTGTCTTGCTATTTCTTCTCTTCTGCTACTACTCTCTAGTCTTCTCATTTTCCCTTAAATTTAAAATATTATCATCATTATTATTGTTATTATTATTATTATTATCTGAAATTATCTTAACTTCATTGAAACTGAGCGTGTGGACCTCTAATTTATATTGTTTCGTAATAACGTTGCCCTTATAGAGTTAGGGCTTGTTTGATTGGAGGGGAGGAGGTGGGAGGGGATGAAAAATAAATCTCTCCCCTTATTTAGTATGAAAAATTAGACTGGAGGGGAGTCAAAAAAGGGGCTTCAAATCCCTTCCCTTCCCTCATTTTTGTTCCCTCCAAATTGGGGGTTTTGGAGGGAAGCAAAATAATGTGACTATTTTGCCTCCATTACTTTTTCATCTTTCTATTGATACCCTTGAGCAGAAATTAAAAACATGCTCATTTCTACACCTCCACTATACCTCATTTTTATCAAGACATATTTTTACACTAAGCTTATGGTATCAAAATTAAATTATTTTTGAACTTCTACTTCAGAAGTTGGCAGTTGAGATCTTGGTTTTAGGATTTGTTTTTGAGGAGGAGGATTTTATAAAAAAAAAAAGTGCTATTTGTGTCCATTTGGTAATATAAATATGTATTTTCATAATTTATTTAATTTATATTGAGGTGTAAACTAATTTAAATAATTTTCATTTCAAAAAAATTAATTTAAATTAGTTATATAAGCAAAAATAGTAAACAAACATGTAAGGGTATAATTGTAAATTAGTTATTATCTCCCATCTCTTCCCCTTTTAAACCAAATAAAGGATCATTAAAAAATCTTCCCCTTCCTCCCCCTCCAACCAAACCAAATAAGATAACTCCCTATCCTTTCCTTCCATCCCTTCCCCTTCCATCCCCTCCCTTTAAACCAAACAGGCCCTTAGAGCAGGATATAACGGAATCCTTCCCTCATGTCTTGTACTTGCTTCTTTTTTTCTTATTTTTCAAAAGCCTGGAGATGAAATTTCTGATCAATCATGTCAAGTCAACAAGACCATCATTAAGGCCATAGCTCATGATAACCCTGCACCCTCATTCTCTTGAGTAGTGCTTCCATAATGATTCCCCCAAAAATAGTACTAGCATGTTTGGGATGGTGGTGAAAAGCATAAAAAGCACGTCCGTAGAAGAAAAAGCTACTTTTTAAGTGCATGTTTGGGCAAGCATTTCAAGCTGAAAACGTGTTGTAGGAGATGAGAACGCACGACCACCGTGGTTTGGACCGTTTGGGAAGGTAGCAGACTTGACTGGGCTTCTCCTACCAACTTGGCTTCTGGAAGAAGCCCATGTTCCTTGCTTTTCTCTCTCGCACTGAGCACGGTAACACCATGCAAGTGGGTCACCCTCCTTCTCGCAGCTGATCGTTTGAGCTCAGGTAGGTGTTTGAAGCTTAAGGTAAGCTATTGGCGTCTGCAAGGCGTTCACTGTCGGCGTTTGACACAGCTTCGTCTAAACTCACATGTCTTGTTTACGACGCTTTGCAACTTAACCTCTGAGTGAAGAAGCCGGCGGAAGAGAAGGATGATGGTGGTGGAAGCTCGCCAGCGGTGGTGAAAATGAATGGTACCATCGGCGAGGAAGAAGTTAAAGGACGTCTGTTAGCCGTTTAGCTTTGACAAGCGCACGAGTCGCAAGTAATAATTCAGTGAGTAAATGAGTGTCGATCCACAAGGACTATGACGAAAGTGGGTTAATTCTTGTAACCATGTTCTTAACTAAGTTGAATGAAATCATTTGAAATTGAGTATGTCAATTAAAGAATTTTACTGAAAATAATAAGGTAAAACAAATATGATTGTAAAATTGATTTTACTTCAAGATTTAAAGGCTTAGGATTACTTCTTCCCAATTGTATTTCATAATACTATGCAATTGATTCACTAATGCTAGTTGTGTGAGTCCATATACTAGTCAAAGATTCTAAGATAATCAATCAAGCTCTCTCAAGGTAAGATTGATTTTTAATCTTCATTAACAATATTCAATCTTTTGTTTATAATTAATAAAAACCATATTTCCCAAAGCAATTCTTCATTAAACTATGCTAGGTTGTTAGATATATCTCTATTCTAACAACAAACCATCCATTTAATCCATAAATTTCAAGTCTAACATGATTTTTCTCAAGTTTTACAGTCAAATTAGCTCTCTCAAGCATCATTCAATTGAACTAAACTAATCATGCGGTGATCAAGCACAAGATAATATTTAAGCACAAAGAAAAATCAACATATATTCTCAACAACTAACAAAAGAAAAAAATATAGTAGTTTCAATCCATACAATGAGCAGAAATAATCATAAATGAGAGTTTTAGCTACTCATAATCAATAAGAACCAAAAACTAAACTCAAAAGTCATATCCATATAAGTAAATGGGAAGAAGAGAGGTGAAAAACCAAAAAGAGAGAAGAAACTCATGAATTTTTCTAAGAATCTCCTCTAAGAAATACCAAAATTCTCCTAAGAACTCTCCAAGAAGCCTCCTTATGGTTCTTAGCCTCTTCCTTGTGCAGAATGAATCCATTTCGGCGCCCTTATTAGGTTAAAAAGCCAGCTGAAGCTCCACTTTTCCAAAACTCACAGTTGCAGTATCGCAACTTTGCTTTCGCATCACTATAGCGAACCCACAGCAAACGTGGTCAGAAAGGCCTATTTTTTTATGTGTTTTCGCTTTTGCTTCGCTGTGGCTTAGCAAAAGCGAACGTGGTTAGAAGGACCTATTTTTTAGGTGATTTCGCTTTTGCGTTGCTGTGGCGAAGCAAAAGCGACTGGGAGCACCTTCAAGTTACTTCTTTGATCTTCTTTTTTGGCTTTTGTTCTTCTTTTCTCCACCTCCAAAGATCTATGTAGGCTTTTACTTCTTGTCCTCATCCTCCTACAAAGAGAAGGATTTTATGAGCTTTCTAATTTTCTTCAATTTAATCTAAGACTCTATACATTTAGCTCAAAATTTGCATTTTTCAAAGTATTTTCATCACATCACATTTTTCTTCATATGTATAAAGTTTATGCACAATTTTAGTTTAAAACCAACAAATATATAAGAAAAATGTGGTGAGATACAAGAATTTCTAGAGAATAACAACGTCTCTCTGTGAACGCGGCTCTCTCTTCACTGCAACCCAAAGTTCCAATGCTCACCAGCACCTCTGTCTCCTGTAGTGGTGATGGTGGAGTGGTTGAAACTTGCCGGCGGCCTTGGTTATTGATGCTACCGCCAGAAAGAGAGATGTTGAAGGTCAAGGGATAGTGAAGAAGATTGAAACTCCCAATTCTCCTAATCCTTGCGACAGCTCACTCCCTTATGAAAGTCTGAATCCAACCAAATAAAGAGAAAACCACGTCGGGTCCAGGGCAATCGAAAAAGGGACTAAAATGAAAGATTTGAAAGTTTGTTGAGGGACTAAACTGAAATCTTGAAACCTTTTGTGATTCCAACGATAATTTTCAAACCTTCTGGGCCCTTTTCTGCAAGTTTCTTTGGTTCATTCCCTTGTCAATTTGTATTTTCCAAAGATTATGAGTTATTTTCTGTAATTTTCACAAAAGAAACATTTTAAGCTCAATTATTATAACGAAAACCCCAAATAAAATATGAGCATATATAATAAAATAGGGATTTATCACATATCGTCCACTCTCTGATGAGAGAACTGTAATTAGTTTTATTTGTGTTATTAGATAGGTATTCCTAATCAAGGTTGAGGGCATGGAAGTTGTTTTGGTGTGGCAAGAGCAATGAAAGAGTCAAATCTTGCAAGATATGCAATATTTTACTTTAGTGTATTTTACTTTTTTCCAATAACAACTGAACTTTTTTTATTTTATCAAATTTTAATTTTAATTTTAATTTTTGCTAAAATTATCACAATATATACAAATAATATATCTACACACACATATAGTATTCAATAAGATTCATATTATTTTCAGTCATTTTTCATCTAAAATGACTTTTCAATAATAATCCAAACAGATTTAAGGTTAGAATAAAAGCAACTTCTGTCATCATCAATCCTAACACAAATCACGTTTACAATATTACTTTTATCCTATCTTACTTTTTATAAAAGTCAGATGAAAAAAAAATCACTCACATCTAACCCAATCAGATTCTAAATTTGCAAAATGGTGTTTGGAATGACCGCAATAAAGATGTGCTTCATCTTTAAAACCGACGGCACCGCTGAAGTCATTTTATTGAGCTTCCAGCTTCACGGTGGATCAGCTAGCGCAATGGGTACAATTTTTTTAGGGAAAATCACTGTCAGGTCCCATGGAAGCAAAATATTGTCAAAAAAGTCCCAGGAAAAACTGAAATATCTGAAAAGTCCCTAGGGACTTTTCTGATATTATTTTCCAATGTAAAAAGACACACATGCCCCTCTTGTTAATGTAAAAGTGGAAGCTTCAGAAAGAGGAGGGAAGGCGCAAGTTTTTTTCCGGAGACACAGAAACGACGCGAAAGGGACTGGTGTGAACTCCAACATTGAAGGGATCAAGTGTAATGTTGAAGTTCTTGGTAAAGGATCAAATTTGCAAGCTCCACGTACTGGAACCGAGGTAGAACACGAAACTGAATTTTTTGTTTTTGGTTCTGTGTGATATTTGGATAAAGTGAAATTGGATGATGGTGAAAGGTTGGTGCTTGGTGGCAATAGTGGACAAAGTGGTAGGAGGTAGATGAGTAATGACATGATTTAGGTAAAGTTATGAGCTTGAGCGTTGTAGTTGGGGTTTGAATGAGGTTGGGTAGTGTTAATGTGATAGTGCTCTGTTTTTTGGGGAGGTGACAGAGGAAATGATACCTTTAAAGTGGGAATAGCTGATTTTCAGGTTGGTGGGGTGCTGTAAAAATTGTGATATGGGAAGAAATTTAATTGTTGTTAATTCGTGCAGTTGGTGTTGTTAATATAACTGAAGTGGTTGTTAATACAGCAAATGGCTTTGGGTGTCATAATGCTCTGTTATTGTGGAACAAAACAGAGAAAGTTGGACGTTTGACGTGGGAAAAGTTGATTCTCATGGTGGTGGGTTGATGTGAAAAGGGTGATATGTAAATAGCTCAAGTAGTTGTTAATTCATGCAGTAGTAGTTGTGAATCTAACAGTTTTAGTTGTTAATTCATTCAGGTGTGCACTTTATAAAGTCTTGGGAGACTTACCATTCACTTGTGCATGTGTCTAACTTACTTCATACAATAGGCAAACAACTTGCCAACCACTTGATAAAATATGCTACAATTCAGCTCTTATGAAAATTTGCATCAGAAGTACTGCTGCAGTCACGCGATGAGGTTGTGAAAGGAACTGAAAGGGTTGTTAATGAACGCTTCACAGGTTGTAAATAGCTCAACTGGTAACAGTTACAGTGAGAAAACGATGGGAGGAGGTTGTTAATTGAACTCAAAGGGTTGTTAATGAACGCTTTAAGGGTTGTAAATAGCTCATTTTCCAACACTTAACATCAGATAACATTGTCAGAGAGAAACTAGGGGGAGGTTGTTAATTGAACTCACAGGGTTGTTAATTAACGCTTTAAGGGTTGTAAATAGCTCATTTGCCAACACTTAACGTCAGATAGCGTTATCAGAGAGAAACGAGGGGGAGGTTGTTAATTGAACTCAATAGGTAGTTAATGAACGCTTTAAGGGTTGTAAAGAGCTCATTTGCCAACACTTAACGTCAGATAACGTTGTCAGAGAGAAACGAGGGGGAGGTTGTTAATTGAACTCACAGGATTGTTAATGAACGCTTTAAGGGTTGTAAATAGCTCATTTGCCAACACTTAACGTCAGATAGCGTTATCAGAGAGAAACGAGGGGGAGGTTGTTAATTGAACTCAATAGGTAGTTAATGAACGCTTTAAGGGTTGTAAAGAGCTCATTTGCCAACACTTAACGTCAGATAACGTTGTCAGAGAGAAACGAGGGGGAGGTTGTTAATTGAACTCACAGGGTTGTTAATGAACGCTTTAAGGGTTGTAAATAGCTCATTTGCCAACACTTAACGTCAGATAGCGTTATCAGAGAGAAACGAGGGGGAGGTTGTTAATTGAACTCAATAGGTTATTAATGAACGCTTTAAGGGTTGTAAATAGCTCATTTGCCAACACTTAACGTTAGATAACGTTGTCAGAGAGAAACGAGGGGGAGGTTGTTAATTGAACTCACAGGGTTGTTAATGAACGCTTTAAGGGTTGTAAATAACTCATTTGCCAACACTTAACGTCAGATACCGTTGTCAGAGAGAAACGAGGGGGAGGTTGTTAATTGAACTCACAGGGTTGTTAATGAACGCTTTAAGGGTTGTAAATAGCTCATTTGCCAACACTTAACGTCAGATAGCGTTATCAGAGAGAAACGAGGGGGAGGTTGTTAATTGAACTCAATAGGTTATTAATGAACGCTTTAAGGGTTGTAAATAGCTCATTTGCCAACACTTAACGTTAGATAACGTTGTCAGAGAGAAACGAGGGGGAGGTTGTTAATTGAACTCACAGGGTTGTTAATGAACGCTTTAAGGGTTGTAAATAACTCATTTGCCAACACTTAACGTCAGATACCGTTGTCAGAGAGAAACGAGGGGGAGGTTGTTAATTGAACTCACATGGTTGTTAATGAACGCTTTAAGGGTTGTAAATAGCTCATTTGCCAACACTTAACGTCAGATAGCATTGTCAGAGAGAAACGAGGTGGAGGTTGTTAATTGAACTCAATAGGTTGTTAATGAACGCTTTAAGGGTTGTAAATAGCTCATTTGCCAACACTTAACGTCAGATAGCGTTATCAGAGAGAAACGAGGGGGAGGTTGTTAATTGAACTCAATAGGTTGTTAATGAACGCTTTAAGGGTTGTAAATAGCTCATTTGCCAACACTTAACGTTAGATAACGTTGTCAGAGAGAAACGAGGGGGAGGTTGTTAATTGAACTCACAGGGTTGTTAATGAACGCTTTAAGGGTTGTAAATAACTCATGTGCCAACACTTAACGTCAGATACCGTTGTCAGAGAGAAACGAGGGGGAGGTTGTTAATTGAACTCACAGGGTTGTTAATGAACGCTTTAAGGGTTGTAAATCAGCGCTTCAAGCATTATAAAACAGAAATCATGTGTTATCGCTGCTGGTTCGCTGGGGCGTACCAACAGCGAACGAGGTCAGAATAGGCCATTTTTGATGTCATTTTGCTGTTGTTTTGCTGTGGCGAAGCAAAAGCAAATCGTCTCACCTTGAAGTTGTAAAACGAACTCATCAGATTGTTAATACACACTTGAAGACTTGTAAACAACACATTAGTCATAACGTAAGAAAACATCATCTGCAGGAAAAACGTGTTGGAGGTTGTTAAACCCACATAACCTGTTGTGAATAAACGCTTGAAGACTTGTAAAAATCACCATTGTAATAATGCCCTATTACTTAAATGTTACAACTTGTACAAGAAGGCATATGCAGTTGTGCAATAGCCGTAAGAAGTTGTAAATATTTCCTTGTCACCTAAACATGGCAGTAAACAAAAAAGCATTGCATGATTGCCCTTCCTACAATTACAAAATAGTCACACAAAGACATAAGGTTCTCAAAGGACCCACAAAATAACAACATATGTACATAATAACATCACAAATGCTACTTGTCTCTAGTCCCCTGCATTTATTTCTTTCCACCTGCAATGGACAGCACCTTTTTGGCATGTATATTCCCGTCATGTGTCACAAGCCACCATAACAAATCGACCTTAATGATGCAATCTCTCTGCAAGAAGCAAATAATGTTGACATTACACAACACAGCAAGAACAACATTTACAAAATAAAGCATAAACTTAAGTTGGAGTGCTTACACACTGATTCAAATTATTTTCATGTGCAAATTAAAACTCAATATCAAAAACAATGATCTAAAATGACTCCAACACAACACTAGTTTGGTGCCACCAAGAGACTACTGCTTTGCATAGCTTATAACCAGTATATTCCACAGTCACAAATCAGATTCACCTCCAACATTGCCCAAAATTTTGAAATTTCAGTACATGCACCTAAAGTCACACAACTTACCTCAGCAGTCAATATGTATGTCAAATGCAAATTTGGACAAGTAAGCTCATATCAGAAATTTCACCAAACTCAACAAAGTGTACAGAATTTCAGCGATGGATGCAAAGCTTTGGAATATACCGTTCAGCAAACATCCACATTTTGACAACAAATTCAAGTCACTGCACCAAAACTCTAACCCAAGTCCACACAGTTCAGTTTTATCACAAAACAACTCAGTATTATGAGTGGAAGTCAACAAACGGTGCACAATAAAGCTGCAGAGACTATAAACAGTAAAGGCGCAATATAAACAAGTTAACATTGAAGAGGTATAGATTAATGCCATATGAACAAGCATCTATAAAAAAACCAAAACCAATTACTACCTACAATATGGAGCTAAAAGTACAAATTCTCTATCTTTATATCCCAGCTGTCTCATCATATCCAAAAGAAACTAATTCTTAATTCTGAGGGCAGGATGTAAAACATCAAAACATATCCTCTTCTAAAAGGCAATTAGGAATACACATCAAAACATTCTTTGTGGGGTTTATGTTCTAGAAAAAGAAAAATCTACTTCCCCCTAATAAGCTTTGTGTGCACCTGAGTTTTAGCCACATTGCAGAGCATAATGGTGAAAAAATGAAAAGAAACTTTCTAGTAATTTCTTGTACATGGTTTAACCCCTGATTAGATTAAAAAAACCTGCTAATTGTCATTTGATTGTGATACGACAAAATGCTTTAATCATGAACTTTGACCTTTTAAATCATGCAGCGCAACCAGCGATGTAGGCCGAACAACTGAGAACATTCTAGAAACAGAAATCTTTTAGTCCACGCCTGAAGAACAAAATGAGAAAGAATTTGAGCCTGCACAACACAATACAACCAACTTAATTCAGTTATAAACTCATGATTGTAAGTTCAACTGTTAGCATAAGGTTGAGAAGTGTAGAGTTTGTCACATCCCAAACTACTCTGCGCAAGGCATGTCAGTGAATCTAGGCATCACAACAATATAAAATTTAACATACAACAGTTAATTTGGTTGTGTAATTTGCTGCTAAACTATTGCTTCATTATATAGCAGACTAGAATGTCCAAGAGAAAAATGAAATACTGCTTACAGTTAGCAACATTTCTAGTAATGTAAAGAGAGTCAAATATACATACCGGTAAATTTATTGATCCAAAATGAAACATTGGTTTTCAAAAAGCCAAAACAATCAGAAAATTCACTGAAGTAATGATTCACGAGATGGGGATCCACTTAAACAACCATTTTGATAGGTTTTTATCAGTAATTTCACTAGGTGACACTGTGACAGAGCAAAGGAGTGTGTGTGTGTGTGTATTCCTCTAGCATGAACACAAAATTAGGAGTTCTAAAACGTAGTAGTGTTAGCCTCTTAGGTAGAAGAACGTTACAAAAGAGAATCAAAAGCTTTACAGTATACCTAGAAACCAAAATCAACTTTCAAAATTACTCATAAAAAACCTAGTGTCAACACTCAACAGTACCACAAGGCCTTCTAATTGAAACGCCAAATAGAATTCCTAGCCACCATTTTCATCAGGCTTCAAACTCGTTGATCATTGCACATGAATTATTATGAATTTTCAGGACATCAAAGATTGATCAGAACATACCCTAATTAGGATGAAGGCAATTCGTTCCAGAAGCCGTAATGATCTAACAAAATGCGTGAGCTTACCCGTCATTAATTCTGAGTATTTTTGGCGAAGATAGGAATTAAACAGAACAAAATTAGCACGACGACGACGCCGACCAGCAACGGACACGCACGGCGAACGAAGGGAGCACCGACGATGAGGCAGGGCAAACGGCGGACCACCAGCGACGGACACTCTCAGCGACTTACGGCACACCGACGGACACGCACCGCACGGCACCGGACGACAACGGAGACGACAGAAGTTTGTTTTTCAAATGCCTCTCTGGAACGCGATTTGGGGCTCTGCCGCTCTGCTCTCGTTCGATTGAAGAAGAAGAGTTTAAATTTTCATTAGGGCATGTGTGTCATTTTACATTGAAAAATAATATCTGAAAAGTCCCTAGGGACTTTTCAGATATTTCAGTTTTTCCTGGGACTTTTTTGATAATATTTTGCTTCCATGGGACCTGACAGTGATTTTCCCATTTTTTTATTAATATTTATCCCATTTGAAATATTTTTTTTTTGGTCACATATATTTATGCGAAGGTGAGAGAGTAATCTTGGTCAAAAAAAAGATGATGAGAGAGTTGAATGGATAGGTGCCAATTTTTTTTTTATTACTTTCATCCATTAAATATATTTAATTCAATATTTCAGTGTTTTCAAATTTTTTTCAATAATAATTTTATTTTTATATAATTTTAATTTTAAATTTTCTCTTCAATTATCACAATATAATCATATAATATATAGTATGTGTCTTTTTAGGTCCTGTTTGGGCTAACGGTGGTAGAAGTAGCTTTTTTCCAATCTGACATTTACAAACTTAAGATAGGATAAAAGTCAGATTGTAAAAGTGATTTGTGTTTGGATTAACGGTGATAGAAGTGACTTTTTTTCTCACAAAGCTAGACTTTTGAGCTTCTTCTCATCAGCTACTTTTAGAAAAAAAGCCCAGTTGCCAAAACAAGAACCCAAACACTCAAAAACGACAACACCAGGTTTTTTTTTTTAAAAAAAAACCACTTTTGGGATGACAGAATGCCATCTTATAAGATTCATATAATTTGCCGTCATTTTTATCTAAATTTACTTTTCAAATTATAATCCAAACAACTTTTAGTTATTAAAAAAAAATCACTTCTGATATCGTCAATCTAAACATAAATCACATTACACTATCTAACTTCTACCCTAACTTTATTTTGCTTATTTTCCTAAATTATCCCAATATATACCTATACTATATGTATATTATTTAGGGTTAAGGTGCAAATTTACCAATGAAGTTTTGTCCGAAGAGCATCTGGCACAAATATCTTTTAGAAAGGGTAAAAATACCAATGAACAATTCAAAAGGGACAAAAATACCAATAAACAATTAAAAAGAGGCATCCACCACAAAAACCGTTAAATCCGTACTAACGCCGTTAGGGGTTTTCTTCTCTTATAATTTAACACCGTTAGTACGGATTAACGGTTTTTGTGGTGGATGCCCCTTTTTAATTGTTCATTGGTATTTTTCCCCTTCTAAAAGATATTTGTGCTAGACGCTCCTCGGACAAAACTTCATTGATAAATTTGCACCTTAACCCTATTATATTTAATAAGATTCATGTCTTTTTCTGTCATTTTCCATGTAAAGTTGTTTTTCAAATTATTATCCAAATAAGTTTTAGTTTGAAAAAAAGTTACTTTTATCACCATTAATCAAAATATAAATCATATTTACAATATAACTTTTATCATATCTTAAGTTTGTAAAAGTTATATTGAAAAAAAAATCACTTCTACCACCACTAATTCAAACAGACTTTACGTGTTGTGCGCATGAGGTGCAACTCAATCCGCGCAAGGGTTAGTGTGTGTTTCGATAAGCCCCAAACCAAGGTTTCAAAAACCCTTTTCCGTAAATCGAGATAAAACTCCTCCCACATACTTATCTCATAAATAGTAAAAACTATTCTCTAAAAGCCAATTCAGACAGACACTTAGCTTTTATGTGAATACGACACATGTCAACACCCGTTTTCATTTCGATATTCACAGAGTAATAGAGACCAAGTTCCACAGGCATACAGAAAAGTATATATATACTGATAAAAGTATTTGTTTATAGACAGACATTAACAGAGAAAAATTTACTAATAATTACAAACATGTACAGAATATCCCAAAATATTCTAAGTACAGGCTAAATATAACCACTGGCTGTGACTCGGAAACTGTGCCTGTCAGTTTTCCTTAACTATGTCCTTGCCTTTTGAACCGTTGGCACCTGCTGATACATTTTGATTTAGAAAAAGGGGTGAGATTTTGAAGAATCCCAGTAAAAACATACTATCGACATATAAAATGTGAAAATTAAATATGCAACGCATTATATTAAGCAAAATAAAAGTTCGATTCGATTCATATGTGTACACACGTTTCAGGGTCAAACATCGAGTTAGAACCTCTACATGTACTTCAACCGAGTCACCGACCACAGTTAGGATTTTTGATATACCTTGGCTGGGCACCGAACCACAACCAGGTACTGTGCCTCTAGCACGCATTCATATCACAAAATACAGTAACACATAACATACAATAGTCACATAGTATATGAGAGATAGTAGTCCCTACCTCAACCCTTTTTAACCTCGAGATGCTCTCCTCGTGGAACGTGCCAACTCCAGGTTCCTAACTCAGTACTAAAATACCAAATGTACAAGAAATAGGTTATAACCTATCCATGTATCATTTTAGACACTTCCATAGTGTTTATTGTGATTATATTAGCCTATGGTGAAAATTTATCAAAATGCCCCTAGGACCCCGACCAGCCCCGCCGTACCCGGCTCGGCTGCACTTTTCCTGAAATTTTGACTAAGGCTATTTTGACATATTTCCACCCAAGGAATCCATTTCCGGATTCGAAATTACCAAATTCAATGTTAAATTACAAAAACATCCTTGACAGCCCCGATTTTCAGGGTTTCAGGGCGTTTTCGTAACTATGCTTTCTCGGCCTTTTCTGAAAAAGTACCCCACTGTAACCCCACCTAATTTTTTCTCCTAAATCTAATGGAACCATCAAATCATTGAAAATCCAATTACAAAGCCCTCTAACATCCTTGGCCAAAATTATGGTATTTTCCGGAAAAAATCAAGGTTTTGCGATTTCAGCTCCGTAAACGCGTCTTTTTTTTTGAATGAAAATTGGAGTACAATAACCTAAACTAGGCTAAAACTCTCCAAACCACTTAATTAACTATCTAATTGAGTTATAACAACCATTTGAACTAAAATTGGGCAGCATAACCCTTATGTACATACATTTCCAAAATTTAAAACCAATGGTAATCCAGCGAAATTTCACCAATTAAATTGCCCACAGCAACCAGAATAGTTAATATACGAAGGTTTGGAAGTTACTTCAAGCTTCTGTTAGCTTTTCTTTAATATGGCTAAAACCCTAACACGTCAACCACAGATATTTAAGCCTCCAAACCTTAAAAAATAAAGAGAAGTAGCTTAGGGTCGAAGTTATACGCGTTAGGAACCGATTTACCAAAGAAATCACCTACTTTTGCAAGTTTTTCTTCTCTTTCTCTCTCAAGAATTTCACACACACTCTCTCTCTAGTTCAGATATGAAATGGCACGAAAATGGGCTGGAGGAAGGAAGGAGATGATATTTAATATCATATATTATATTATATTTAATTATTAATTTAATTTCCAACAATTTCGGATTTCAGAAATTTCTGGTAGATTTTCTGTTCAAACTTTAGAAAATCATAACTAATTCTAGAAAAATCGAATTGGAGTGATTCTAAAGGCTATGGAACCCTTATTGAGTCTAGTTTTAAGAAAAAATATAGATTTTAGCCATTTGGAAGCACACAATTCTCAGAAATTCCATCTTTGGATGCTGCTTCAGGAGCTTTCCAGTTTTTCTGGGCTAACTTCAAAAATTCATATCTTCTTACATATAGCTTCAAATGATTCATATAATTTATCAAATTAAAACTAGAGATGTCTACTTCCATCCTGTAAAATTTCATAATTTTTTCTCATCATTTGGTCTTCCAAAACAACATGACCAACTCACTGCCGTATAGGCGACTTCACCGGAAACATTGTTTACCTTTAATTTCTAATATCATATGACCAAAATTAACATTAGTATTGGCCAAATATTATTTTTTTTGTATTCTTTTACTTTGGACCTTAATATTGGGTTTTTTAAATTATCCAAATTAATTCCATAATTATTTTTGCCTAATGTCTCATGAAAATGAACATTTATAAAATTCATAAATTCCAAATTTATGAATATTCACCATTTTATTGAATTTCCCAAATATTTATAATATTTTTGGTGAATATAAATTTTGGGGTGTTATAACTTATAACACATGTTTGGATACTTGAGAAGCACTTTTTTAATCACTTTTTAGCTTTTACCTTTTATCTAACAAAACTCATCTAATTTATTTACTTCTTACACTACAAAATCAGTTTCACCTCACAAGTTTTCTCATACAATCCTATGTCTTCTCACTTCTGCAATTCCAAAAGTAGGCGAGATATGATTTTTAGACGTTTTTATATCTTTCAAGAAATATTCCTCCAGTCCTTAATATAAGATATATGTAGAGTGTTCATCTTAATATTAAATAGAAGATATATTTTTCATATTTATCAATTTTTTTCCCTAATTTATCGCTATTGATACTTCCTGCTTCTTCAGTAATAACCAAGGAGAAAAAGAAATAAAAGAATTGAGGAAGATGACTAAGACAATTTAACAAATACATGTAATATTAACTAACTTATTTAATCTAATCAAATTAGGTAAATATGTCTTATATTAAGGAACAGAGAGAGTAATAAAATTCCTCAACTTACTTCAAACCTTAAGTTCAGTCGAGATTTAAATCTTGAAAAAATTAGTGAGTCTTAAGAAAGGAATGTGATGATAAAAAAAAAAATCTTAGAACAAATAAGCAACATATAATAACAAATTTTGCCACAAGAAACGAGAACATATGTATGCTATAAACTTTTTTTTTGAAACTCTTTAGTGATCGCACTTTTTTCTCCTGCCTAATAGTGATTTTCTCTTAAATCTTTTCTTATGCTCATAGTTTTGCAGCGGTGCTAGGATAGTAACCTAGTTATTCTCATCTCATTTTATCCGTAAGTTGATCTTGTTGAACCATACCTTTGACCGCTTTGTTTTCTGAATTCTTCCTTCCTAGGCCCCTTCTTGTTAGTGGAATATATGTGTATATGAATTACAAATTTAGATTATAAGGGCGTTAATATTATTGGAAATGAATTTAGAAGCTTAACACTTAACACGAGGTTTCAAGTTTGAATGTGTAAATATAAAAAATGTCTTTAGAAAAGCTGCAACCAATTTAGCCCGATAATTCTTAAATAGTTATATTTTACCCAATGATATTATGGTAAACAAATAACCAGGTGAATATTGTATTCCAGACACTGTTAATTTGCATCCTTAAATAAATGAATATCAACTTTCAAGACTTCTCGTAGCATACGTTGTTTTTTTTTTGTGCCAGCTTTCTAGTAGTATATTATGTACCTAAATATAAGTTATTTGTAAGATAAGTAATGACATTTTCTCTATTTTACCCCTATTTAATTTAAATTTGAAAGAGAGAGAGAGAGGTATGTAAATCATTTTTAAAACAGAGAGATACAAAAATTTTAATAAAGGAACATGTAAAAAATTTATCAATTTGATACATTCTTTAGTATGTGAGAATGAGGTATAAAAATACAGAGTCATCTTAGCAAAAAAAAAATACAGAGTCATATATGCTTTTCAAGCCTTCGCTAGACTGGATTCATATCCGGCCCAGCCTGTGAGTTAGAAGAAACAACACAGGAAAACCACTTAATTTTTTTTTTGTGGGCCTGAATAAGCAATGAAGTTGTCTAACCGTTATGAGCAAGGCCACAAGTATTGCCCCATTGGGCAATTCTCTATTTTTGGACTAGTTTTTTTTTTTCATTGGCAAACAAAAAGACTGGTTTTTTTCGTTTATGCCGCTGTAGGGAACAAAGTCTAAAACCAGGGTTTTGATGGCTGTGAGTCTTTTTCTTAATTATGGGGGAAGTGGTTCTATCCTTACCAAGGGTGGTAAGTACAGAAATCTGTTCAGATTTTTATAAGCAAGTTATTTTAATGTATAAATAACTTAACATAAAAGTAATATTTTCACGGTTAGTTTTTCAAAATAATTTCTTAAAAAAATCACCCGTTAAAAATTTTTAATTTTCATAATTCAAATTGTATATAGCCTATACAAATGTTACTACAATAATAATGCACTCATCACTATGATAGGCATTAAAACTGGTTTCATTCTTCCAATTAGAAAATTGCACCCGCGTCCTAATTTAATCAACCTGACTTTATCAACAAATTGTTAAATTTGATCCTACATACGACTTTTCAACGGGTTAGAAGCCATTTTATTATTATTTAACCTAACATTTGCTTACCATTCCAAGCAAACTAAATTCTTAAAAAAAAAGAAATTTTCACCAAAATTTTTTAAAATAATAATTAAAAAAATTTAATTTAGTCGCATTAAATTTTAATAATTTAATTTTTTGGTCGACGATTTTGCATGTAAAGATACTCAGACTAAAATATAGACGTATTATTTATAAATTATAAATATAAATACTCTGAACTATTATAAATTTTGTTATGTAGAGATAGAGATATCCTTCCTGAAAAAGACAAAGGAAAATGGAAATAATGCGATTGCTTTAGAACTGTAATATAAATGTGATTCTCACTGGGCAACCAATCACCACGATTTCTTCCTTCGTTTCTTACTCTTTAAATTCATTACTTCTCTGCCGCCTTCTTCGTCTTCTTCTTTACCTTCTGCTTCTGGTTTCTGCTAATTGAAATACTCTGCTTCGGAGCTTTATTAGTAAATTTCATGGCGAATCATTATCGTCGTAATCATCATCATCATGATCATCAAGCATTTGACGAGGAGTGCGATTACCTGTTCAAAGCCGTTCTGATTGGGGATTCAGGAGTAGGGAAATCAAATCTTCTGTCCAGGTTTGCGAACGATGAATTCCGTTTGGATTCGAAGCCTACCATCGGAGTTGAATTCGCTTACAGAAACATCAAAGTTGCCGATAAACTCATCAAAGCTCAGATATGGGACACCGCTGGCCAAGAAAGGTACACACATATATACGTTTTCACTTTTCTTTCCCTTCTTTACGATCTTCAATTCTTGGTTTGCTGCTCTGTTTTCCGAGCGCTGTTTTGTTTCATTATGTGAATTAATCGTCAAATTAAAGATTAAATCAGAGAAACGGTGGTACAAACAAGACGATAATCATCATCTAAATCAGAAAACTCAGTTTGAAATTGAGTGGCTCTTTTTCTGGTTTCTTCTTTTTGGAAGAAAGGTTTGGGAACTTGGGGGTTTTTCGTTCAAGGTGAGGGCTCCACTTAGGTTTTCTTAATCCAGACGTTAAATTAATTTGACTTCGTCATTATTACGAGTCTGAATTTTCTTGTACTTCCTTTTGTTCACATTAATTTTCTTTTCCTTTCACTTTCTGGTCTTGATTCTTCATATTTTGAATTTTGATTCGAAATTTTTAAATGTTAACGAATAGTGATCGATGCTGTTTAATTTGTTTGCTTTCGGTTTGTTGTGTTTCGCTTTGGAGGCAATACTGTAGCCTTTTGTCAGCTGAAGCCGAAAAATAAGAGAGGAAAATTAGGAACAGTGTTTTGGGACTTATGCCGTATCTTTAACAAGTTGGGTATTAACTGCTGGCAAAAAAAAAAAAAAAAAACAACAAGAAGTTGGGTATTAACTGTTTGGCTTTTAAGATTAAAACAATTACGTTTTAATTTTAATTTTAAAAAGTTGATATATTAAACAATAATTATAATACCATACTAGTACTAGATATTGTATGAAAATTAAAAAAATATTTTAAACCAGATATAAACATATTAATATTTTTCTTGTGTATATTTATTATACATATATAGGCGAATTATTGGCAATGATATAGGGGCATACGGCATTTTTTAAAAACTGTGTGCCCGTCATTTTTTTTTTAATTTCTTTGTCTGCATAGTAAGTTAATTGATTTTTTTTTTTTTAGATTGATATATAATATAATTGGACCATTTTTTCAGGTAAAAGAAATTGGACCATTTTTAAAATTTGTATTCTATTTACTTTGTTTATACAGATATTTTTTTTTATTGAATTTCATGTACTAGCAAACAAATTCAACAGAAGGCCCCTGGAAGGTCAAGTTGTCTGTGTAGGGGTTGGTGTCATACAGCAACATATTCATGAAAATAACATTTCATATCATTTAGCTGTCTGAGACGCGTAGGATCTCCAAATTTTCTTCCACCTCTAAGACCTCTATATCTAACTTTTACTTTTCTAAGTTACAATTTCTTTAAAAAAAATTTGACAAATCAAATCAAATTTAAATTCTCTGAAAACAATTTATTATCATTCATCGAGTGAAAGGTCAACAATAATTCAAATAAATGTTTTGATAATGAATTTATATTGATTTTTTTTTTTTTGCCATCCCACTATCCCACAAAGTGGATTTAAATTTTTGCAAGGGTATAAGCATGTTTGTTTGAGCTTATAAAAACTTATAAGTTGTTTTTTACGTAAATCGAGACACAACTCCTCTCACATACTTACTTCGTATACCGTAAATCACTATTAAAAAGCAACTTATAAGCAATCGAATCGCTCAACCAAACATACCCTATATACACTGTATAGCTTTGTGTGCTTTTTAAATTCTTCTAGTCTTTGATAATAAATGTTTTGATTCTCTCTGTCTCTTCAATATGAGATAAGAACAAGTATTTTTCTTTTTTCTTTTTTTTTTTGGCTGCATGCATGATAGAAGAGATAAATTATTTTTCCCCTTAAAAAAGAATTCATATTCCAAATTGAAGTGAGATAATGTCATTAAATGTTGTTTAGCAAGTGAGTAGGGCAAACCCTAAATTAGAAATATCCTTAACTATCTACATTCTTTATTAGATTGATCATTTGCTTCTATATGTACCATAGGTTTTATTTTTAATTGGCAAAATATTATCTTGCATTGATTCATTCTCATGGCAATTAAAAATTTTGACTAAAAATGGCAAATAAATAAGTAAGCTCCAAGATAGAAATTAAATGACTCTTTTGATAATGATATCTAGACATTCAAAGTTTATAAAATTGTCATCTAAGAACTTAATTAATAGCAGAATTAAAACACACCATTAACAAACCCAACAGTTAAGAAGCACTCGCGATGACTAGTTCTTATGGTTTTCAAGACCTAGTTTATTATAGTTTTTTTTATTGTCAATTTCACAAGCTTGAGGTTTTAACTGGGTTTTTTTATCACTCCCTCTCATTGTTAATGTATGAGGTAGATAATTAATTTATAAATATTAAGGAAATTAATTAAGTTGGTTATTTATAAAAGAAAAAAGGTGTGTTGGTTTCTTATACCTTTTCAATCATTTGCATTGGATACTACCTTATTGATAAAAATTCATTCCTTTAACATTTGCAAGCAATGTGGGATAATTTGGCCAAAAAAAAAAAAACTAAGAAACAGTTTTTCAATCTTACATTAACTATTTAGGACCAAAGTAAACATTTCATCTAAATCTTTTACGCTTGAGACCAAAGTGAGTAGGAGTATTATTATGGGGGCATGTTGATAATGAACGAGGGTAGAGGGAAGCATGTGACATAAAGAAAGGTTGGTCACCAACCTGCATCTCAGCATTTTCTTTTCTTTATAATGATCATTATTTGTACCGCTCATTACTTATTTCACTTCTCATTTAATTTTGATCCTTTAATTCATAAAATGCCTTTCCTTCCCCACACTCATTCATTGCATTCTAGATTCAATCTCTTTACTCAAAAAGTGAACACTTACCAGAATCTTTTTCTTTTTCTTTTCCTTCAATACATTAAAATGGGCATTCCTTCATTTTGGCATGTAAGACACGGCTAGTTCTTATTTATAGATACTTTAATTCAATTGAATGCGTTATAGGAATGATTTTCCTCCTTAGATGAAGTAATCTACTATTCTCTTCCTCGTTCGATATGGGGTATTCAATTAGATTGGAGATAATTTGATAGAGTAACTTTTCGGGCAGGGTGATTTTTTTTTTTAAAAAAAAATTTTAGAGAAGATAAAATCCACTATGAGTCCCTATATTTTTAATGAGTTTTGGTTTTAGTCTTATACTTTCTTATTTTGTTGTTTTCCGCCCTAAATTTATCTTGTCCAAAATGTTTGTCTCTATAGTTCCCTAGAGACTTGGATTTGAGCCTAATTGTATTAATTTGGCTGATGTGGTGTTAATACTATTATAAAGTCACATTCAACCACTTTACCAAAATAAAAAGAGCAATTAGATCATTAAACTTGTGTTAAATCAAAAAACTTTCTAACTCTATCCTTGTTTAAATATGTGCCGCCTCTCCCCTCTTTCCACATATCTAATCCCATGTGTACCACTAACAAATATGGATAAAATTAAAAAAAAATGATAAATAATAACTCTGTGACTTATATTATGAAGTATGGACCAAAGATTGTTTTTCTAGAGAGTAATCATGTACTATTAATTCATTATTTTATGTATATTTATGTAGTTATTTGCATATAACCTGAAATAAAAATTATTTTGACATGATTCTTAATTTATGAGTTATTTATACTAGGGAAATAAATAATGTTTGAAATCGTTGTCAATGATGTGTCATGCTTCGCAAGCAGAGCTATAAGAAATTAGAGTGGACCTTATTCATTATATGTGAAGATCATGACTTGTTACAAATTTTGTACTAACTTCTGTTTATAGTATAAGATTTAATTAGTAGTGTAATTTGTATTACAAACTAAATCTTATATCAAGGATTATAGCTAGTATTTTATATTGAGATACATACATGTTACTGTCCAATTGCTTTGACCTTAATTTTTAGCCACAGATTAACAATGATGTCCAATTGCAACGCAGGTTTAGGGCAATCACGAGTTCATACTACAGAGGAGCCTTGGGAGCATTACTAGTGTACGACATAACCCGAAAGGAAACCTACGAGAGCCTCAGAAAATGGCTGAGGGAGCTCCGAGAGTTTGGCAACGACGACATGGTTGTGATCTTGGTCGGAAACAAATCCGATCTTAGCGATTCAAGACAAGTCGAGGAAGAAGAAGGCAAAAAGCTTGCAGAAGCAGAGGGACTCTGTTTCATGGAAACATCTGCTTTACAGAACCTGAATGTTGAAGAAGCATTCTTGCAGATGATCACCGAGATTCATGATATCACCAACCAGAAAGCCTTGGAAGCTAATGACAATATTGCCAGATTCAATGTTCCTTCTGGGAAAGAGATCAGTTTGGCTCATGATGAAGTTACTGCTACCAAACAGCCCGCTAATTGCTGTTCTAGATGATCACACATAAATTATTCCCTTGCATTTTGCACGTTTCTATCAGTATTAATTGACTTACCCGTGGTAAATATTTCTAATATAAGCATTTGATGATATCAGGTTTTCTTTTGGTGAAAAGTACAGCATTTCATGTTTATAGGTGAGCTGTAAACAAGGTATTCACTTTCAAAAGAACTTGATATCTGATTTAAGTGATTTTATTTTATATAAAATAAATATATGAGACAAATATATTGTACTGTAAAAACATAAAGGTCCTTTTTTTTAGTGATAACTCACACATTTATTATATTCTATATAGAGGGTTCGAACTCACAACCTCTCATTTTAAAATGTCTTAAGAAAGATGTTTGATGTTAGTTGGGTTACAAGAAACCTAAAAACCATAAAAAATTCTCATGTCTTTGGGTTTGTTACCCTATAAGTATAGTCATTATCGGATTTTGTTTTTTATTCACAATTAACTCTTCGTTAATTTTAGTTATGAACTTCTTGTAACTGGAAAAGGCCATTGAGGTGTTTCTATTATTATATATATATATATTTTGCCTGGTTTCTATTATTATATTAACATGTAAGAACCTTAATTAATGCTATAAACAATTAAAATTGGCTTTTTGTGCTTCAACATCATTACCATCTTTTAATTGATTAAACAGGGCCTCTTGGACTTGCTCTCAGTCACAACTTATTCTGACAGGAGGGGCAGGAAGAAAGAGGCACAACTCCTTTATTTAGTAAAAAGCCGATTATAAAATTATAAAATAAAATATTGTTCGCAAGTAATGTATACATAATTTTGGTAAGATTTTTTAACTCATGCGGGGCGTCTTCATCATGATTAATCATTCGAACCCAGCTCAGAATGAGAACCATAATTTCTCATACCATACTCAAGTGTTATGGGGAAAAAATATATTTTCGTCGTCCTTTTTGCCTGTTCTTCTCTTTTCAATGTATTATATGTAGTGCTTTTTATAATGATAGTTATGAATTGCACCTTTTCAACATAAAGTATGAATTTGAAGTTGGAATTTCCTAGCGATGGAATATTGATTGTATTAATTGACTGGTTTTTTTTTTATATGGAGAACTAAACAGGTTTTTTTTTAAATTAAAAAAAAGAGGCTTGATGAAGGTCCAGTTCATAAATTGGGAGATTACTTGGGTTTGGCACTTTTTACGGGCCCAATGAAGAGGCCCAAAAATGCCTGTAAGATGGGCCGTCATTCTCAATCCCGCCAGTCTTCGTTCTCTGTATGGGTAACTCTGTAACACCAGTTGGTGGGTTCCATGGAAGCTGTGTAGTTCACTCAACGTCAGGGTTGAGGCCCACAAAACATGTTTCACGACCCGCATGTCACTCTACCGATCACTGTCCCTCCTCTTCCAGTCTTCCATAGCATTTTCTCGTTTTTGGATCTCCTTCCTCCTCATTTCTATCTTCTGCAAACGTTCAACTTCGCTTAAACGCTGCGTCGCGCTCAGAATGTCCAGGTTGAGGGTGCATGATCATTGATTCATTTCTTCTCTCTGCTGGTGCTCACTCATTGATTCTTTCTCAATTTAGCTGAATACCGGAGATAATGGCGAATTGGATCTCCTCCAAGCTCAAAGCCGCTGAGAACATTCTCCAGCAGGCAATTCTCTCTTCCTTCCGTTTTCTTTTTCGTTTCTGGTATTTCCGAAAACAACTGGTGTTTTTTTTTTTGGGTAATTCTGTTCGTTTCTTCATTCAGAACAATGGGGGACTTGTTATTTTATTCTTTGATTTTTGTATCTGCTGTTTATTAATTACTAATTACTCTCAAGGTCTTGAGTTTAGACTTTCTTTCATATTTTTGTTATTCCCATTCTCACCGTATGATTGTGTAACGAACGGTTCAGATCGATAATCAAGCGGCTGAGTCGCTTCGCAAGAATGAGAGTCTTCGATCTGAGGAACCTAGAATAGATTCACCTGCCAAGACAAGCGGTGCTGTATCTTTGAAGGATCAGTTGAAGAAAAAAGGCCCGGAGGACGGTAACTATCTGGGGAAACTGCGTAGTGATCCCAATTTTAGCCAGATTAATGATGGACATAAAGACTCAGCAAGTGCACCAAAAAGCTCTCCCAAATCTAGCACTGCCATTACAGATGGTGATTGGACTCAACTACTTAGTATTCCTAATCCGCCCACGGCTTCTGGGAGTAATCATAGTAATGGAGTGACTGCGCTTCGCGGTTTAAACAAAAATAATAGGAGGCAGAAGAATTTGTCATCTAGTTTATTGGTTTCAGAGGCAAAGAGGAATCAGAAGAGTGGTAACAATGCTTCAAAGTCTTCAAAGTTCGACACTGTCAAAGAACTTAAGTTTAGTGGAAAGGGTAAGGCTAGTGATGGAGAGGAGTCTACCTCCTCAGGTTCAGCCGAAAGGCACTCAAATGCAGAATCAGAAACTAATGGTAAGCAAGCAAGAAAGCAAGGATTGGGCAGTGAAGAAGGTGCTGCAAAGCATGTGGTAGAACAAGATCGCAAGGAAAATGAAGAAAATGGTTCCTCTGTCGATTATAGCAAACTCTCTCCATCGGAATCTTTACAGTCACCCAATAAAGTGCAAGATGCCAAAACGGCTGTTGAGGTTGCTCATGGTCAATCAAGAAGTACAATTAAGGGGAAGAATGGACTTAATGCAGTCTCTAGAAATTCAATATCTGATGATTTGAAAATGGTTACTTCTGTATTAAGCGATGATTCTGATTCGGAGACAGACTTCAGTTCTTCTGGTTCTGAGAGCGAACGTGAGAGGGAGGAAAGGAAAAAGCGGCAAGAGAGAATTCTGGCTGAGAAAGCAGCAGCTAAAGCAAGAGAGGTGATCAAAGAACGGGAGGATATGGTAGCCAAATTGGAGGGTGAGAAGCAAAGCTTGGAGAAAATACTTGAAGAGAGAGCTAAACAACAAGCAGAAGAGGTAATGTTATTAAAGTGCTGCAAACTTCCTCCTCCTTTCGTTTGCATTGTATTGTTTTATGCCAAATGTACTCTCAGATTGTAGGATACTAGTTATTGGGGGGCAATTTCAGATTTTCCCCTGCTTTCCTTTCTTCGTGATGTCTTGACAATTTTTCCTCGTGTCAAATTATCTCCTTATAAGTCCTTTATTGTGTAAACCTTTATTATTTTACTCTATGATTGTTCTGGTTAGTACTTCTTTTTCCTTTTGTTAATTATTTACTTTTATATGCCGGTCACCCCTTCAGGCTTCACAGCTGCAAACCATTTTGATGGAAACAATGGAAGCTGCTGAGTTAGAAAAGCAAAAACATAATAATACTAGAATGGAAGTCCTTGCACGTTTAGCTAAACTGGAGGTATTTCCACCCAATTGAGCCATTTTTGTGCCAAATATTAATGTTGTGTAATGTTTATCGCAGTACATGTTTCAGGCGATAATGCTTCACTAAATAAATTATGGTGTGTATGTTGAAATTTGGTTTTCATGAATGACTTGATTAATTTTGTTGATAAATGTCTGGGATGTTTGCAGACAGCAAATGCTGATCTTGCAAGATCCCTCGCAGCTGCTCAGTGGAACCTTGAAGTAAAGGTATGTTGAGATCCTCACTCAGACATACCTCCACCTGGATTTTTTTTTTTGGGGGTTGGAAAACTTTTGAAGAAGCTTCTGAGTACTTTTGCTCTTTGGGGTATTAAGTCACTGACAATGGTATTTCTTAAAGTTACTTAACTAAGCCAAATATTCTCTTCTAATTTTGCTGTTCTGTTAACATCTGTATGCTTATTACAATGGCGAGGCACAAAATTAAAGATATTAATTGATGGTTGAATTGGCCATGAATTGTGCAATTCAATCCAGTATAGCAGAATAGTATGACTTTGTGATTCAAAATTGTGTGAAAGCAATAAATTGTCGTGGAAATGTTGTATTGCTGTTAAGTACTTGCGTCTTATAGAAAGGAAGAAAATTATGTTATTTGATATTATTTGAAGAATTAACTGCATACAAATTATATGATTTATGAACTAATTTATGACATGCGAAAGCACTTTTGTTGGGTTCATATTTTTACTATCTTAGGCATATTAAGAAAATATACATATATGTCCTGTTTTATAATTCAAGCTATTATTCATCTGTTATTTAACCATATGATCTAGTATGTTTTATGATTCATGATCCACATAGATGTTTTCCAACTTATCACACACACGCACAAAATAATATTGAATTTTCCAAATAAACTCTTTTTGCTATAATTCTTACTTGATCCTTGACTCATTTTTAAACTTCTCAAGAAGGTTAAAATATTGATGTATTAACTAATGACATGCCCTTGTACTAGGTTAAACGAGTAGCAGAACTCCGACAGCAGATTGCATCAAAAGAGTTGGTTCATGAAGGTACTGGCTCTGGAATTTAAAATATTGACTTATTGTCAGAATATTATTTCTGATCAGAAAACTTAATTTTTAAACTGCACTCCCAATGGTATTACAATTACAATATGCTGTTCCCATGAGATTTGTATTTACCAAGTCTTGTATACTATTACTACCACAATTTAGCTTCATAGCATATTAGTGCCTCCAAAACTCATGATTATCTTTTCATGCAAACACGGAATGTTAGTATAGGCCAATTAAGGATATAATGTTCTTTGATGGATATGATCATATTTATAGGAATGTGGAAAGAAATAGATTTGTAAAATGCACAGGTTTTCTTTGACATAATATAGGAGTGTCAAGGATAGAGTTTTTGAGACTCGCAATCATTTTTGTAGCTTGTGTCAATAAGCTACACTACTAGGTAGTTGCAAGCCCATGGTTGGTCCACATTTCATACCTTTGGACTTCTATAATTTATGCATGATGCATAAGAGTTTATTAAGATGAGCTGGTATATTGATGGTTTGATCTTTTTTAACCTTTCGTAGAGATCAGGAGGAGTGTAAGGAATCCTCTTCAAACTGGATCTTCAAAAAATCAGGTAAGTTATACTCTTTATTTGCTAAAGCTGCTTTGTAAATCTCTAGACCCGGTTTTTTTTTTTTTTTTTTTTTTTTGCGCAGGGACATTGCCTAATGGGATGTTTATTTGTCATCTTTTTGTTGGATCTTATATTTCTTTTAAAACTTTTATATTAACCGCGTTTCACCATGAAATGAAATTCCTAACATTTATTTATCGTTTTGGTGTTGCAGTTAGCATTGAAAGGAGTTGAATTTGAGAAAGAAATTCTTGAGGCCGAGTATTCTTTCATTAATGATAGAGTTGCACAAATGCAAGATAAGGTAAGCATTTAAACTAGTGTGCTGAAATATATGCATTAGTAGGAATATATATATTTTTTTTTTTTGCATGAGCACGGTATCCCAGGGCAAGCCATCTTTCAGGCATATCAACGGCCCCAGACTAATCCGTTCGACCCGTGATAGGCACCCTATAGGTGGGGAAGTCTGGCCAGTGGCAATTTTCCATTCCCAAGTCTCGAACTCAAGACCCTTGGTTAAGGGAGGAGGAGCCCAACCGCTCCACCCCTTGCACCTGGTTTTAGTAGGAATATATTTAATCACTTTTAGTTGTTTTTAGATTGTCCATATTTTCCTAATAAGTAGGAAACACTATTGCCTTCTCTTTAGTCTTTATATCAAAATCAAATAAATAGTTTTATTATTTGGACTATCTAATAAGACATAGAAAGATGAGGAAGTATTCAAAGAATTCATGCTTAAATATTCCTGTTTCTTCATTGTTCTGTACAGAATGTCCTAGAACTTCCCTCTTTCCCACAGCCATTTCCTTTTATACAAATTAATATTCATATGCTTATTTAGCATTGAGTGTTGTCTGACTGATGTGATTTCTTTTAGCCACAAAATTATTTAATTGTTTGCTGTAGGCTAGGAAACTCGAAGCTGATATTGAATTGACAAGGAAGGACATGGAGGAGCCAACAGAAGTTGAAGTTGAGCTGAAGCGAAGGCTTAGTCAGATGACAGACCATTTAATTCAAAAGCAAGCTAAGGTGCGTCTTTCACGCATCCAACTTATTTTTCCTTTGTACCTGGAGCATTATTTTTCATGAATTGAATCGATTGGTTAGGCAGATTTATTGTTTTGCATAGATTACACCACAGAAAGAATGGGACTGAAAATCAATGATATTTAAGTATGGCTTTGTCATTGATCACTTGTGATATATCGAGAATGGTTTCAAGAACTTTACATCCTAGCTGGAAACTGCGTTGCTTTTCGAGATCTTATTCAACAAGACTTGAAAGATTGAGGTTTGATTGGCTGGCAAAGAAAATAAATTTATTCTGCATGTGGACAGGTTGAAGCCCTTTCCTCAGATAAGGCGAGTCTTGTATTTAGAATCGAGGTACGATGCCAACAAAGAATATGCTGCAAATTATCAGAAATCTGGATACACTTTAACCCACAAACTTCTTGATAAACTTTGCAGACAGTGGCAAGGTTGCTGGACGAAAACACGTCGGCATCGGGGGCAACTAATGCCTCCTCGTCAATGGACTTGGAATCAGGGATATGGGAACTGTCTAGTTCAAAGTTGAAGCCTATGTTGCGAGAGAAGTATCGTTCAGGCAAGAAACAGTTGGGGTCAGTGATTCGACAATTAGATCATGTTTTTGTGGCTGGCGCCGTGTTCTTGAGAAGGAATCCAACGGCAAAACTATGGGCTTTGGTTTACGTAATTTGCCTTCACTTGTGGGTACTTTATATTTTCATGTCACATTCAGCGGGGGCTTCCAACGAGCGTAGATCTGGCGCTGTGATATCCTTGGAAAACATTAACAACACTGGAGGAGTGTGATTTTGCTGGACGATACCTTGTTCCTTTGTGTGGCTCAGCCATACCTCACCTTTTAGGAGGGTCTTAATTGTATCGAATGTTGAGTGCGAATACTTGTAGATAGATATGTATAAGCATAGGCTGACCTATGTATGTACATTACAATTTACATTCAGTGGGGAGCTGAGCATGGACCAGACTCGGCCAGGCTTGGTCATTAGCCCCAGGCTGGGAAGAAACCTGGTCAAGGCCGGGCTGGAACTGGGTTAATGGTCCAGTCCAGTTTCAGGAAATTTTTAACCGAAAAATAAGATATCTATACCTGAGTCTTGTGAACAGCGGATCAAACCTATAACTTCCTACTTAGAAGAGTTGAATGTCCTTAGGCAACAAAGTCATTGAGGATGGCATTATCTCTACCTTCAATAAAACAAGAAGTATATGAAAAGATAAAGAATCAATCATTATGGCAAAAAAAAAAAAAAAGATAAAGAATCAATCAGGTTGAGAAAAGTAAAAAACTATTCTTACATTAGAAGGTTATCAAGGTGGACTTGGAACAATAGTATATTCATTCCGTCTTTAATATAAGACCTAATTAAAGAGTTGATTTTGATTATAAATGTCTGATATATTTTTCATATTTATCCATATTTAAATGTATCTTTATTAATGTCAAGCTACAAAAAACCGAACTAGTGTATGAACTGGTTGAAACAGTGGTTTAAAGATCAGTGGTTCGACTTGGGGTAAACTTTGGATGAGATAGGTTGTAATTAAAATAATATAATTTAGTTCAAATATACGAAACTATTCATTTTTATGATAAAAATAATATTTAAATTTAAAATAACAAGAATGAAATTTCCAGCATTACAAATTTGCAATATAAAATATATATAATTAAGTATTAATCATTAAAAACGATATGATGTTGGAAGATTTACTTTCTCACCTTTCATCCTTTATTTATTGGAATTTTTCGTGGGCAAAAAAGAATTAATTGAATTTTTTACCCTTGGCGGTAGAATAAAATAAGACAAAACGTGTATAGGTAGGAAATGAGCCTAGTCTTGGAGAGTGTGAGAGCAGATGAAGTGTGACATATGGCAGTTTGTATCTCCTTTTCATAAAAAGAAAGAAATCATAGCCATTCATTTTTAAATGAATAAAAATGAATTGCTGTGATATATTCACTTTGGATCAACACTCTAGATTTAAAACTCCATGCTCATTAGTTACAGAGTGCCAATATCCATCTGGTCTTAGAAAGAGGAAACAGAGATCCGACAGATGTCTTGGCGTTTAACTAAGATGAAGAACGAGTTTAGATCTCAAGAGATTAAGGATGATGATAGGCCTTGGTACTCAACAATGGAGAACGTGCTTTTTTCCCTTTTTATTTTTTCTGCATTTCTACGAGGCCCATATATCAAATTCAGCAAAATGATGTTGTAAGGCATTTATCCAACTCCAGTATTTATGTACGAAAAATATCTGATGGCATCAGGCTTGAGCAAATGAATTGATAAACAAACAAGTTACAAGAACAAATGACTAAAATTTGTCTTCACAATCCATCATTCCCTTGTGTTACAAGCGTCAAAGAGTCTAATGAATTGAATAGAATTAAACATCGTGCCCTTAAAAGACACCTTAATCATGAATCATGGCAGCTACAAGTTCCGTATTAAGTTCTACCTAACAACAAGCACAATACAACCACCAAGTGCTAACCCATCTTCAAAGCATCAACACCGCCTTGTCCCTTGCTTGTTCTACACCTTGCACACACGCACACACGCACACAGCTCATCATAAATTAATAATACATTTCATAGCTCCATGAATAATACGATGCAGCAGATAAAACTTCAGGCATTTTTATTAGCAGTTATTTAGAGACTGCTATATGATATATAGGCTTCAAGAGATTCTAATACACATAACAGTCATGAATGAAATCCACAAGACGCCATTTTTTGGATCAACATCTCCCCTAACCGTAAAGCCTAGGGATTGTCTCTTCAAGTATGTTTGACACTTGATTAAATTAATAAGCATCAACGTTAAAGATCAATTAAACATATCCCAACTCATTTAAGCCTTGAAGGCAGGTGTACAAAGATACTAGTCAGCATATGTTTTGCAAGTAATAGTAAATTGTCACTCACCAGTTTAGTCCTTGTGGAAGATTACGATTGTAGAGTGGGAATTCAAAGAGAAAAAATGTTTTGAACCAGGAGGGCAAGCTTCCATAGACAGAGGGGAGCAGCGGAATTAAAGGGCTGACAAACAAGGATTTGGCTTAGTTGTTTCTCCTTAAAGATACACAGAAATGCAAATAATTACATGGAAGGAAATTTTACCTTGTTCTTCGTTTGTATATCCGATATGCTTCCACATTTCCATACTTCTTATCTGCTGATTCCTGTGTCCATTAATTCAACCATCCATCAGCTATGTCACAGAATTGCAGCACCATTTTGAATATTTCAGAGGAAAGAGGCAAACCTCGAGCAGCGGAAGGCCGCTAACAAAAAGAAGCAACAATGTGAGAAAGATTGGTCCAAAGATTACCAACCATTCAGCACCGTTCAGAACTGGTGCAGAACCCACAAAAATTCCCCACCAAAGCAGAATCTGGCCAAGCACTCATGAAGTACAGTTAATTTCCGACAGGAATTTCCAATAAAGGAGGAAAAATCACTAGAAGAGAAACCAAAGTATAAGAGGAAAACAAGACAAGCAAGCACAATATAAATTGTCTGTTGTAAAGTAATATTTATCACAATAAGAATAAAACCAGCTCAAAGGTGAAATTACACAGAACTGTAAAACCAAAAGAAGAGCATACAACAGCTGTAGCATCAATTCTGAAACAGTGGCATTTGAAAACAAAGACAGCACTAACCTCACCGAAATAGTTCGGATGACGGGAATATTTCCAGAGTCCAACATCACACCATTTCCCTCTATTTTCTGGAGATCTTTTAAAACTCAACTTCTGCTGATCTGCTGTACCTTCAACTATAAAACCCACACACCACATAATCCACCCTACCACATCCTCAGTTTGCAGATAAGGATTTCTGTCACTAGCATTGACCACTGTAACAGGTAAACTCACAGTCCAAACCCAGACAGCCTGCAATAGTTACAACAGGATCCCACAATACATCAGACTATAAATTATCAGGCCATTATACTATTTCACACAGACATGGGGGAAAAGGAAACCTGAAATGTCCAAAATCGTGCCAATTTTCCCAAATTGCTACGCATCTCATCAAAACGGCGATCCTCACCCCAGTTCAAAATCCTAGTAGGAGAAATTGGAAAATTAATATGATAAGACATACACATAGAAACACTTCAATATATAATGGTTTTGTGTTTAAGATGCTCGCCAATTACTAATGTCAAAGGCTGATACAATATTAGCAATACAAATGGGATAGAACTCATATTAAACAAAACTTGACATCCTACAACAACTAGCCACGATCACATTATGCGTCACAAATTGCCACATGGTTGAGAAGAAACGCCACTAAAGTTGAGTATACAAAACAGTGTCTGGCAAGGTGCGTTATGTTGAGTGGGATTTGATTAGCATCTTATGCGACATGTCACACATAATTGGGACGACAGGGGCTAAGAGTCTAAATGAATTACTCAGCATACTTGATCAATAGGAACTTTAAAATCTGAAAACAAATTGTCCTATACATTCTATAGCCACCAACTAATGCCTCTTCATTCACTCACTTCAAGAACAAGATAACTATCCAAGACATCATTCACTTTCCTGCTGACAGTAACATGTCTAACATACCTAAGCAAGAGGAAAATACCCAAGCGAAGACTCCACAATACAACAAGACAAGTCAGAACTACCTGAAAAAGAGAGTAGTTAATCATGGGGTCAGATGGTGGGAGCTTAATATAATAATTTATCAGAAACACATCAAAAGAAAATTATACCTGTCGAAAATACCATGCACCTTTCAGCACCAGGGTCAATACGGCAAGTATTATGAAATTCGTGCTTCCTTTCAAGAGAAAGAAAGAAAAGAGTTAGTGAATGTTTATGTAAGGTGTCAATGGTTGCAGTGTTCCTTCGTTAATTCTGCATTATCATACCATTTGCCGGTTGCTCAATCAACCCTCACCCCCTTTTCCCAACAAAAGTAATTACCCTTTAAACCCATTTCTACGTTTACAAGTTACTTATCTTTGTCTCTTATTTCTCAGAAACCAAACAACCAAACTGAACTATCACAAGGCGTAAGAACTACAGTCAGAAAAGCCACCCCAGAAAAGGAAGACTGACGTACCAGCAAAATCAGTGACTTTGTCGAATTTGAGCAGTGCAGTGATCACAAAAAACACAAATTGATATCCGATCTAAAGTACGAAACGAACCGAAAAACCAAAAATAAATAAATAAAGGCACACAATCAAACCAAAAGAAAAAAAAAAAACTATGAAAAGAACGAAGTGGCGAGGGATGGAGATTTACAGTAACGATGGCAGTGAGAGCTAGAAAATGGGAGTCGATAACAGTACCCATGGTGTTGCTTCTCGGTGCTTTAGCAGGCTACCTTTCTTGCTTTGTAAGGCGTTTTAGAAAGAAAGGAAGAGCCCATTACAATGAAGTGTGTAGGCAACCGTTGAAAAAGGAGAAGAAGAAGGAAAGAAGTTTGTGGCTGGGATTTCAACACGAAGGCGGCGTCATGAGGATGAAATTTCCGTTGCCAAGCGATTCTAAAATTGCCACTTCCCTTCAAGCCCGCCGGCACGTTATCCAATGAGTCTACCACTCTGGCGCGGAACGTCGCTCAAGTGTTGCCGTTTTAGCTTTTTGTGGTAAGGACCATTTTTTGCCTAAAAAGTTTTTGTCAAAAGTAATTTTATCCTTTGCTCAAAAAAAAAAAAAAAAAGTAATTTTATCCTAAAAGTTTTTTTAAGGATAATTTTATTCAGAAAGTATAAAAACTGGAATAATTTTGCTCTAACCCTTATTTCAGTTAATTTTGACCGTTAGTTGATCAAATATACTGAGTTGGTAATCTGCATGTCATCCACGTTATTTTTATTAAAGTGCAAATTTACCTCAAAAATTTTAAATCTAACTTTGAAATAAGATGAAGAAAATAACACATGGACGTTTGGTGCAAATTTACATTTTAATAAAAATGAAGTGATTGGGATAACAGCTAAGACAAAATTGCTCCATTTTTAATACTTCCAAAATAAAATTGCCCCCGAAAAATTTTACAACAAAATTGCCCCACAGTAAAAACTTCCGAGATAAAATTATCCCTTAACCCCAACTTTTCTAATCTACTCTCTGTTTTTCTTCCCCCCCCCCCCCCCCCCCCCCAAGTGTTAACTTTCAACTTGTTTGAAATGGAGAATTCTTTGTTTCTATCTCTAATTTCATTCATGCTCATCCAAACTGGGATTGATCCCCTACGATATTGTATACAAAATTGTCTATGTATTTTGTGAGGCAGAGTCTAGATCTGACTATTAAAAAAATTAGATATAATATTATTTTGAGAAAATTGCTGAAAATTCATTGCCCAAAGTTATGTGACTTTGTTTAGCAACCATAATGAGTGCAATTGTTCACCTGTGTGCAATATGTTTTTAACTATTTGTAAAATAAAAGATATTTGCAAATAACTAAAGTTAGGTTGCACACACTTAAAAAAGAGTTATATATGCTGAAGATAAGTTGCATCTGCTCAAAAAACCTAGACTATTAAGTACTTTTGGATAATAAATTTTGTAATAAGTGACTTTTCAACATCTTTCCCTATTAAGTTTTTGCAGGCTAAAATTCTTCTTCTAATTATAAGGGTTAGTTAGAATGATAATTTTGGTTTTAAATATAAGACATGTAACCACTTCATGACTAATATTTATCATTTTTCCTAACTAATTTACTTAATTTATAAATTAATATATAATATAATGTTATACTCATCTAATCCTATTTATAAGTCATTTTTAGTATGTTTTACATAAACTAAAAAAAACCTTAAACTTCATTAACTCTATCTTAAAATTCAACACAATTCCAATTTTACCCTATTTAATTACACTTTTTCCAAGAAAATAATTATCCACACAACAATAAGTAAAGAGTAAAATTGTACATTTATGTAAAATATTTAATGACATGTTTTATAAATAGAACAAAAAAACTGATAAATAGGATTAGAGGAGTGCAAGGGTATTTTTGGGAAATCATGTTGTATTTATTATAATTAAGTAGTTTATCTAATTTCATTAATCTATCTAAATTAGTTAAGTACCTTTTATAACATGTAACTTCATTATTTGACTCCTTTTATAGTACATGGCCTGTTTGAGTTAACATTTAAAAAGCACGCTCACTCACGTAAACTAAGACAAAACTCCTTTCACATATTTACCTTGTATATTGTACATCATATTAGAAAAATAGTTTCTACCGCCAATCCAAACAAACACAATTTATTTGTTGATGTGCAAAATGAATATGAAGCAAAAGAATGAACATTACTAAAACATACTATCCCCAAAATGAAGTGAAAGTGAAGAATTAAGCAGGGGCTATGGAAACTCTTTCAACCTCCACAACATATTCAAGGGTGGCTTGAGGTGGGATCTGAACACCATTGCCTAAATCGGCACCGTCGTCTCCGAAGCCGAGAGAGGGAGGCACGATCACTCTTCGCTTGCCGCCGGCCTTCATGGACTTGATCACAGTCTCTACGCCTTCACACAGTCCCTTGCTGTAGGGCCTTGAACCCACCACCAGAGCAAGAGGCTTCTTCTCATTCCCAAATGTCTCCACAAACACTTGCCCACTCTCTCTCACCTTCCCTTCTATGTCTATCACCACCAGGTCCCCTGTACTTGGTGTTGCTCCTCCCCCTACCTTCAGCTCGTAGTATCTGCACATTTTTGGAGACTTTGTAAGCTCCAAATTTAATTATGTGTATGATATGTACTATTACCTCCTGTACTTAATACATGACCTATATGAAGAGGTAATTTTAATTCTAAATATAAAATCTATTTATAATATTTATTAATCTTTTCTTGATTTACCTGGTACTGATCATCCATCAACAAAAATCAAAGAGGAGGAGAAATGAAGGAATTAAGAAAGATAATCAAGGTGTTTTAGAAAATATACGTCATATTAACTAACTTCTTTAATATAATATAATTAGGTAAATAAATTTTACATTAAAGACTAGAGGGAGTATAATTTTAGAAAGAAAGACCAGAAAACATCACAAAAATACCCCAAATCTGCAAATCACAATATAGGACCATAAAATGAAACAATGAAATTTAGATGGGGACTAAATTTTGAAGTGAAATTACCTAAATGCCCTTAATTTGACATATATATATGAAAAATGAAATGACAACCATTTAACATGTATTAACAACTTTATCTTATTAAATGACAACAAAAACTAAGGCAATGACGCCTAAAGGCAATTAAATAATTATGCTACAAAAATTTAATTTTAGATTAGTCCCTAAGGATTGTTTAAGAAAATGGTTAAAATTAGTTAAAAATAATACGTATGTCTAAAATAAACTTTGTCTTCTAAGTATGTCTTTATTTACGAGGGGCAAGTAAGAGAGAGAAATAACATAAATACACGTATAACCAACCTTTTATTAATGCAATACATATAATTTATAAGAGGTAAAAATGGAAAAAATTCATTAAATGTTGTCAGCTCTTATAAGAAAAGACTAAGACAATACAAATGTTGGATTCTTACTAAAAAAGACAGAGGGAGTATTAGATTATATCAAGATTCATAAATTGGGATTTGCAAATTTGGGGAGTATTTTTGTGTATGTCCTAAGATTTACTCTATATAGTAAAGCCTTGCTTACCATTCAATTACTGAAGTCTAATTTATCACAACTCAACTCCTCAGCTTTTAGCTATTTAATCCATTTTTTGTGCACTGTATCCAAACATTCAAGACTCAGTTAGATTGTTACCATGTGGGTCTGGTGGAAGCTTTATACTCTAAGCCGCTCTTTTGTAAGGACCAACTAATTATTTTTGAGTTAAGATTGAGTCTTAGATGATTGTTTTTGTTTTTTGGGAAGATTTAGTAAGTTAATTAAATTATATTTATCATTTTTTTTTAAAATAATTTATCTGACTTATAAACTGATATATAATTTAATCATGCACAGCATATGATATGATTAAGTAACTTTTTTTAATCTCTCAAAAAGTAGGAACCTATGAAGGTAGTATTTTCAGGAAGCCATGCGAGTGCGCAGAAAAAGGAAAAATGAGTGTTTCCATGTACAATTATATTCGTTTGATTAGCTCTCTCAATTCATATTTTTCTGGGACCAAATTAACTTGTCTCAAATGATTGGGATAGTTATGATTCGTTCAAAGTAATTTATTTTCTCTTCACAAAATTTAGATATAGTAGTTGAAGAGTAAGATGATGTACCTTATGCCGTTAGGGAGCACCACCTCTTCCTCCTTCTCTACCGTCCTGGAAATGCATCAATGCCACATAATCTTATCATCAAATACGGACCGAATTTCTATACTCAATCCCAGAAATCTCTCCAAAACATCTTTTATAATTTGCTAATTTCCCAAGAAAGTTGTTGAAAACGATCATTCTTGTGGGGTCATCAACATTCTCGCCCTCTCGTTAATTGACAATAGTGGTTTTTCAAAGAATTGGGAAGCTGATTTCCCTGAAAATTATAATTGTTGTGAATCAATTTCCATGTTCCAGAATTTGCAGAAGAAAACAGACCTTGTGTTAGCCTCTTGCTGAGAAACCTCAAGGCGAGTCTTGATTTGTTCGGAGACAACGCCGACGGCGAGAAAAGCAACCCAAGCAAGACCAGCTCCTAGCCCGAACCTTCTCGTTAATGACGTGGCTACCCAATCTGTGGAATCAACCTTAGTTGATGAAGATGAAGATGAGGATACAGGTGTAAGAGGCTTCTGTTGCTGTGCTTTTAGAGAGCCCGGTACTGATTCTTCGGACGACTCAATGCTCAACTGTGAAGGGGATTCCTGAGGCTGAGGTTTTGGAGAAGAAGCGGCGGGCAGCGGCGACGATGAAGAGATGTGATGAGTTCTTGTGTTGGGGATGGAGAAAATGGTTGGAGAAACAAAGAAGGAAGCCATGTCCAAGATTTTTTAGAGTTCAGATACAAAATGCAGAAAGAAATATCTGAGACTCTTGCTTGCTGGTTCGCCTTCTGTCCCCACCCTTATCTGTATTTCAGGGAACCCCATCCATTAGTCCATTACATGCAAATATAAGAATGGACAGGATTTAAGAGGAAATTCTCCTCTCAATTTTGGTATAATAATATATACTTAATATTAAAAATAGGAGAGGACCACGTCGACTAATTAGAGAAATAATTGAAGGTATGGCAAGTTAAAAGAAATCTGACCAACTTAAAATTGTTTTGATAGAAAGACAGCTTTTTTTTTTTTTTAAATAAAATGATAATAGTTTTAGTATAACTTTAGTTCAGGAAAGGGGAAGTTATTAATACATCAGTTTTATAGAAAAAATAATTAGAAAAATATTAAAGCAGCAATCTGTATCCCATAGAAAGACAACCCTAATATATATATATATATATACTTGGATTAGCTTTTAGAAAATAGCTTTTACGATTTATGAGGTAAATATGTGAGAGGAGTTTTATCTCAGTTTACAGAAAAGGGCTTCTAAAACCATGGTTTCGAGGTTTCCTAAACACTCATGAAACAGAATCTTGGTTCTGATATTGATTTACTTGGGAGGATTATTGCATTATTCTACAAGCATTTCATTTGACCAAACTGCACAATGTCACTGCTATTTCTGTTAGAACAAAATGAGAAAGCATTGTTTGGCGCAAACTAATCAGGCTCACAAAAGAATTTACAACTCTTTTACCCAATGTCTGTGTTCTTCTCTATTGACAGCACCAAACAGTTTCTGTCAATTTTCAACTTTGGAGCAGCAGCTTCTGTTGAGCATATATCTAATCCATGCACACCAAAATTTAGCCATTTGATTGTGATTTCCAAAAAGAATTTTGTACAGAACAAATGGAACTGAAGAAGAGAGAAAAGGAATCACAATATGAGATAGTGCATGTTGTTGTGTCAAGATGGTCTTCACTCTGCAAATCAATCTTCTTTTCTCTTCTTCTATGCTCATTCCATTACACTTTTTTACAGCTTGCCCTTCTCTCTGGCAATAGAATGAACAAATATTCAGTTAGCTGTACACTTGTCTCCTCATCCTGCAGCTTCTTCCACAATTCGCTTCGACTCCGCACCAGACCTGGCCATGTGAGAACTGATTATCGGCTTCTGTAATGGCTTCAGAGCCGCCATGATCTCAGCAAATGTGGGCCTCAGCTTTGGATCTCTACAATGCAAAAAGGTCATTTTATCTAGTTATGTAGCTGTTGCAGAAAGACATCATTCTTGATGCATATAATAATATCATTTGGATCCATCAAAGATGCAATTTTTTTTTTAAAAAATCTAGTCATTTAACAAATAACTATTATTCTTTGACTATTAAGTTAAGGAACTCATTCATAATGATCCAAGAAATAGCTTTGATAACCAATCGATGATGTTCGTGGTAGTGGGCACTCACGTCTGCCAGCATTTGCTGATAATGTCAGCAACGGCGGGGTCCATGTTGTCGGGAATGTCGAGACGGCGATGTTGGAAACCCACAGCGCCAACAACTTGCATCGGATTCATTCCTCCCCATGGCTGCTGCAGCGTCAAGAGCTCCCATAATATCACCCCAAAGCTATAAACATCACACCTGGGATATTGGATCAGAACTAAAATCTCAGCATGAAACCCAAAAGGGTTTGAAAGTGTGACTTAAGCGTATGCAGAAAGTTATTATTATGGTTGCAACTACTCCCTCTGGTTCTTATTATAAGGCACTTCCAACTAATTCGCACTAACCAATAAATGACAATCTCGTTAAATCTGTCTTAAATTGACGAAAATTTCCAACTTTACCCTTAGTAATGAGGGTTTGAATGAGAGATAACAATACAAAGAGCCAAATTCAAGCATTAATTATAGGAGCTAAATCCGCAAATAAGTATTAATGACTCTTCAAGTGACTCGTATTATAGACCAAAGAGTCCTTCTAGAAGGCGCCCTGTAATAGGGACCAGAGGGAGTAGATATTAAAAATGTGAAGCGGGGGCTGTCTCAAACAGACTCTAATAATATATAGTTGTAAGGTCCATGTAAACTTGTGTTCAGCTTGCATTTCATGCAAATGACAAGTTAAGGAATGGAGAAAAAATGGAGGATTTGAAATGGCAATAAATATAGCAATAAGGAAAAAAAGATTACTTTTCATTTGAAGGTTCATTTCGTAACACTTCTGGAGCCATCCACTCCGCCTGAAACACAACATACAGCAGAGAAACTAAATATATCCAGTTACATACAATCTTGCATTAAAAAAAATGATTTGACCATACAAGGAGAGATCATCGCAGGCAATGACAAATCATATGCACTTTCCTAGAACAGATCTGATATACCACAATAACAGAATTTTAACCCATTGTCAACCTAACATATAATAGTAAAACCCAACAATTTAGTACTGCCAATTCAACCAACTTAACCATAGTCCTAATCTCTATTTAATTCATGTCTTCTGCTGTCCAATTTCACATGCATCCCTTAAACCTCATCTAAAACATTATAGTTCTTTGGACTCGGTGTTTCAGAATAGTGTTAGAAACTATTTGACCAAAATTTGGAGATTAAAAGTTTAACGGAGGCTTGCTAAAAGTCTTCAAACTTACTAGGAGCACGTTTGATTCCAACAAATTCTTAGGCCTCCGTAGAGCTTATGAGCTCCAGGAGAAAGTAAAATTAACTTGTCATTGATCTTAAGGTAACGCCCCAAGCAACGTAAAATCAACCTTAAACATATGTTAGAGTCATATTGTGTGACAAAACTAAACAAAATATGCTACCCCGTGAAAGCTATCAAGAGGCCAAACATGAGAATCAAAGTAAGCAAATCGGTAATATTGAGGAAAAAAGCAATTAGGCCTAGGAAATGAGGTATGTGGTAGCTTACAGTCCCAGCAGTTGACCGGGAAGAAAGGAATGTACTGTGCTTCATTCGTGATAACCCGAAATCACAAACCTATTTAACAGGAAGAAAAATATATGGTCATAATAACACTTGAGAATTCACCATGCAATCAAGGAATCATAAGCAAGGGGCTTTGAATGACACCTTCACAACCCAGTTTTTGTCAACAAGAAGATTCGGGGACTTCAAATCACGATGGACTATCATTGGAGAGCAGTTGTGCAAATAATTCATTCCTCGAGCCTGTATATTCAAAAGAGGCAGATTTTGTATTGTGAGGGTCACAGGTAAGCAAACATTTCTAGAAGAAACTGCACTGCACTAAGACAATAAATCTTACAGCATCGAGGGCCATCCTCAATCGCCTTCGCTCATCTAATTGGCTGTTAGGACGGTGAATTAATCTATACAAACTGCCTCTGCAAAAGGTGATCTGCATCTCAGTATTTGTATAGTCAATAATACCAAAAACACCAAGGCATTAATGAAACAAAAGCAGAACCTTAGCAAGCAATAGAAAGAACTAGATTCAGAAAAGCCATGTAGTATAGTGAATAGTAATATCTTTTCATACGTCTAGCAGATTAGCAAATTAAGTGTTTTGAAGAACAAAACTATTCATCTACCAGAACATAAAATGAATTGGGCAGCATTAAAAAATGACCAATATATTTTTCCCAAGAGAATTGCAATTTTACCAAAAGTTTCTAGAAATTGCAAATGAGTGTATTACAATCTCTGATTGGCCTTGGTAAATGGAGAATTTCAAAATACCTGGGAAGAAATTCGGTAACAATTGACAGATTTGGAGCTCGAATTACAGCTCCCATGAAGAGAACAACATTTGGATGCCTCAATCTTTTCATTATTTGAACCTAATACATTTTGTAACATAATTAACTAACCACTTCCATCATCTAAAGATATGAATATGAGCAAGTTGAATCGACAATCACGGTGAAAATTACTACTGGCATTTCAGGGGGAGACAATATTGATATAATAAAAGCAATCTCACAGTCATTAAAAATTTTGCATGCTGTGTTCAGAGTAGATTCTAGTTTAAATTAAACCCAATGTAGAGGAAATATAAAACACAATAAGAAGGTTGGAATAATGGGGGAAATAAATTCCATAAGATACAATTTCCAATTGAAAATACAATGTACAGAGAATAGTGGATAGTGAGCAAAAGGGTCCCTATCTTAGTGTAAGGAGCATGCTCCAGACTAAACAGAGAAATATAATTCTGCCCCACCTCTTCTTAAAATTAGAGCTAAAGATCATAGGATTAATAAAGTACAAAAAATGATACAAATTTAAAATTGAACTAAAATGAGAGAAGCTTAGAATCTCAATAAAAAATGTCACTGCTATTGGATATTTGATTATAGAAAAGACAAATAACGTCATTGAAAGTAACTAAAATAGGCAAACATTGGATATGTTATTACATTCAAAGACATTGAAAAGGCAATCAACTGGAAGCACAATATGATTATAAGACAATAAGTCGCAAAAGGAAAAGCATTATACCTCACTTTTGAATTCTTCAAGTGATTCACCAGATATATCTTGATCTAGAAACCTTTTTACAGCAACTTCCTACAAACCAAAGGCGACGAGCCTTCAATATTCTAATTACCAAACAAGACAGAAAATACTGGCATATGAAAATGATTGCAAGGTAGCCTAGTAAGTTGGTAATAAGCCTGTCAATGATATTGACAACATTGAAGGACATGATTGAAAAAGCAAGGGAATTTCTCACCGAAGACTGGGATGTTTATTTTGATTGGAATTATAGAGATTTTATTTGTAAAGTTGACAGACTAGCTAATGCAGCTCATAGATTGTTAATTCCTTTTTTCACCTTTGATGAAGGGTTTTCTGTAGTAATTTTATTCTGAAGAATACTTTTTTTAGATTAAAAAAAACAGCTAACTTTTTTCTTGCATATACAAAAGTGCAACTGTTGCAGTTAAGTCTAAACAGTTTTCACACCAAAAGCCAGGATTACAAATTATCCAATTAGTCAGAGTCAAACAAACCCACAGTTCCTCTCCATTCGCCATGGTAGACCTCCCCATATGACCCTGCAGATCAAACATATGCAACATAAAAGGTAATTAAATCTTCATAGGTAACACTAGATAGAAGCAGATAGGAATACTTAAATCAAGTATACCTCCATAAATCTGCCAGAAACTGTAAATAAATATCAAAGAACAGTATAAAGTTCATACCAAGTCCAATGCGCTCACCCAGCACTATTTCCTCCCATGGAATCTCATACTCAGCAACATCATATAGTGCAGAATCAGATTTTGTGCCTTCGTTACTCACTGATTTATTAGATATTCTCTCGCCTTCTGAGTTTTCTCCTAAAGTACTATGCTCTCCATCACCACTACCCTTTGGCTCATAACCACAATCTGCATCTCCATCATTCCGACTGCCCTGCTCATACTGTTTACTGACAGCCGCAGTGGTTGCAACAACAGCTGCAGCAGTAGCGGTCGCAGCAGCTGCTACGGGAAGCTCAATCTTTGAATCAGTGCTTGACTTTGCCGCAGCAACCACCATGGAAGATGCAACAACAGCAGCAGCCGCAGCCGCCGCTGCAGCAACTGGGACATTTTTCCCATATTTCACTGGACTAGCTTCTTCTTGTGATGATGGTGTTTGCTGAGTAGCTACTTCCTTTGTATCAAGAGTAAGGTTGGTTCCTAAACCTTCTACAGGCTTCGAATGCTCCGGCTGACTGCTAGTGCTTGCTTTGGAATGAATTTTGTAGCGAGGCAAAGAAGGCAAAATTTGAACAGGACCTAGATTATCAGCAACCTTAGTATCTTGCTGGGTAGTCCCCTGTCTAAGTTCATCTTTTTCTTCAGTCAAGGATGGGGCACCAAGTTGTTCATTATAAATCTCAGAAAATAAGTTTGGAGGAGCAACAACACCACTTTCAAGTAGAACATCATGAAGCTTTTGAGCCAAGTTAGGATTATCTTTGGCAGCATCAATCATATATTGTGAAACATCTTTAACCTTCATTCTACGAGCAGCAGGGGAACTGATCCCTTCTGTCCAAGAAGGTGATCTTGCGTGTCCATGTGCATAATTTGGCCTACTAGGAGTTTCCACCGCAATTTTCTCAACATTGAGGGGACTTTTGAAAGTATAAAAGGGTCTCCTTGGATCTTCCTTGCCAGGAGCAGGCATGCTTTTGTCAGATCCGACAGAGGCAGGCTGCTTTGATTTGTTTGAACTGTCCAATGCCCCAGAGTTTGAAGTTTCTTCTATTGAACTTCCAATGCCTCTACTGGACAATGCCACATGAGAGGAATCAAGGTCTCTTGTTGAAGGAATGGTAAAAAATATTGATTCATTATACTCAATATGCGATCCAGTTGCATCAGCCGGAATAAGTGTTCCTGGATCAGCCATTAGGTCAACAATGTACTCCCTGAAATTCAAATTAGCATCTTATAGGTACAAATTTATGAGAATTACACAAAGAAAGAGGCAATCTGAGGAATGGCAAACAAATGGAAGATGCTAATAATGAATTAAAGATTCTATTCTGGAACAGTCAGAGGCAGCAGAAGCATTGACTAAAGAATGTCATTGTATTGACGACAGAAAACAAGAAAAGCAACTCATACATGCATATGTTTATATGTTGTAATGACAATGCAACAAGTGCTACATTATTACAATCCTTCCTACTAGCCTATCATCACAAAAGCACAAATTCAATACCAATTACCTTTCATCACCAATCCGGATAAAGTTCATTGCCACATCATCAGAACCCGTATATTGCTGTCCTTTGACCAACCGACATGGAACACCCACACAATCAGCTAAAACCTATATTTAATATATAGCAATAATTCATTAAAAATACCAGGACTCTGAAAAGTAAAAGCCTAATCTAGAACTACTGGGAAAAAAAAACAGATTAGATACATGGTAGTGTGCAAGTTTTTTATGGGAACAGAATCAAGAACCTCAGAGCATATAGTGGCAACAATTCTCTTAATATCATTTAATAAGAAATCATTACAGTTACTGAAGGCTTCAACCATTTAGACATTGAATTGTTGTTGAATAACATTTAGGCCATAACAGAAACTGGTGGAACAAATACCTTAAATAACAATGCACGGTGCCGAGCCAATCCAATGGTCAGAGAACCAAGTGGCAAAACCATGCTACCAAGGGTTGATTTTAGACTATAACTAAGACTCTGCCATGCACTTGTCATGTGTTGAGGATCTGAAACTGGTCCACCCATATAGTCAGCCACTAATATGGCAAGCTTCTTCACCAAATTTCTATTTACTGCTACGTCAACATCTGATCTTGACTTGCTTGCTAGCTCTAGGGCCTTTTGCTCAAGTTTTAACAAATTAGAATCAGCGGCCCTGTTGACTAAGACTGCTTCCCATGTGACACCTTCTGAGATTGATGTTCCTTGCAGATCTATGAGGGAAGGCATTCTTGCAGAGGCCAACTCAGTCAGGACCCCATAAAAATCATAGAAACCATCTAAAATCTTGTCATCATATCCAAGAGAATTGTAATTCTGTCAAGCATGGTTAAATCTACGATATAAGTTAGACAGAACTAGACGTAGGATAATCTATAGATTCAAGTAAGTAACTATAGGAACAAGTCCCTTTTGTATAAGAACCCCTCAATTAATGGACTTCCTGGATCCAAACAATATATTGCAGGATAATAAACTGTAGCGAAGACATCATTGTTGTATAAATTCCCATTGTTAACGTTAAGTGACAGATGAGGGTAACTAAGAAAACTTAACGTTTATATTAGAATTGTATTTTACCATTGTTGATGTTAAGTGACAAATGAGGGTAACTAAGACAACTTAACATTTATAATAGAACTGCATTTTGATATAAAGACATAATCATTTATGGCAAACTGCATATATACCACCAGCCATTATTTTGTGTTGCTGTCTGTCATTGTCGCAAATAAGTCTAAAGGGCAAAATTCAGGAGTAACGAGTAAATATGATAAAATTCACACTTCTTGATCTCTTCATTTCTTTTGTTTCCTTCTTTTCTCCCCTTAAGACCCTTTAACACAAGTCCTCGTTTTCAGTGTACCCAAAATCCAGATGATGCATGCACCACATGCTCATCTGATTTTCTCAAATTCTGGAAGCGCCATACATCTTCTGGAACCATTACAGCAGCAGCAATGTGACTTCCACCCAAAGTCAATGATGTTAAAAGTGAAAAAACTAACTTACCCAGTATCGATAGGCCACAACTTCAGCTGGTGTATTGTCAGGGTCAAAAGAGCCTAAACTGATTTGCTTAACAGCTTCAATTTGCACAGCCTCAGGATCCTCCTTTGCACTCAACTCTAAAGCCAGTTGAATCTGATACTCTTCCTCTATTTCAGGATCCTTGGAAGTGCTAGAAGTTGTTGTATCACACCTCGCAGAATCAGAAACAGTCTCCAGACCACCACTGCTCATTGAATCAGACGGTTCCGTTCTAGGACTCTGCTTATTAGCAACTGCATGCAACCAATTTGAAAGCCCTGAAAAGGGTTTATTCTCAGGGATTTGAGAAGACCGTGAGTGAGAAGGCTTCTTAGGGGATGGACTATCGTTTGACTTCTTTCCCCTTGACGAAGTAGACCCTTCATTATCTTCTGATTGATGGGGCATCATATGAAGCTTCTTGAGAATGTTCTTCATATCTTTCCACTAGGATACCGTATTGAATGCTAAATGAGTAGAAACCTCTCCATTGCCTTAGACCAAGCATGAAACCAAAAATCGCTGTCACAGTGAAGGGGTAGCGGATAAATTGTTCCGATAGCCACGACAGAACTTTGAAATCTAAAGAACCTCATGAATCATTTCAACTTTCAAGCAGCACCCACCAAAAGCGAAGCTAAATCACGGTGATAATATAAGCTGAGAATTGAAAGGGAACAGACTCCTTTTCACAGGACAAGTGAATCGCACTAGGAAGAAGATCCTGAAATACACAAACAGCCATCCGAAGCAATATACCCCAATTTCAGAAGCTCTCTCTAAAGTGCGCGTCACCTTTTACGGAGCAATAAAAACACAGACTATTTTGCGAAACCCGATTGAGAAAAGAAATGATCTCCCTTTTTGGTACTGGGAAGCAGAGCACAAAAATAGAAGAGACAGGAGGAGTACGAAGAGACCATTAAAGAAAAGAAAATAGAAGAGCAAGGTAAGCAGAGGCAAATAAGAGAGAGCAAGAGGGAGAGTAGCTGAGTAGGGCCACAAAGGAAAGGACCCACTTGGCTAAGAAGAGGCAGCAGGATTTCACGGTCCCAGAAAAAAGCGAACTTGGGTGGGAAACACAAATACACAACTGGCTTTTCGCTTTCGCTCTCTCTCTCTCACAGTCTCACCAATGAGAATTTTTACAAGAGGAGGAATTATGGAGGAAAGAGTCAGAAAAATTTAGGGGCGAACAGTGAAGTGATCGGAGATGATAACGAATGAACGAAGTTGGGAAAAAATAATTGCTTTCAATTCCTTCCTTTGCTCAATGGAGCAAGTCCGATCACTGCCTCTTTCTCCAAAGAAGGCAAACGAATTATTATCCCGTGAGTGTTTGATAACATTAAAACCACAATTCCAGAAATCTTTTTCCGAAAACTCATTTTCATGCTTATAAGCCTCCAAGGCTCCAAGCGCCAAGCCGCCAAGTTCCAACCGCATCAGTCAACCCCCTTTTGACCCACTCGTTGTATATTTCAATATACTCGAGGATGACATGTCTCCGTTACTTAATTAATAATTAATTACTAATAATGATAATTAAGTTGAAAAAAATCATAGCCGGAATTGCATTGAATTTAAAGTGGTACGGTAAAAGTTTTTGCAAGCATTTTTACCGGGTTTAAGTTTTCAAGATAAGTATATAAAAGAAATTTTGTTTCATCTTATAAAAAATGCTTGAAAAAACATTTTTTTATGCTTCCAAACATGCACTAAGTCATATAAATACAGTCATGCCAAGTCTTCTCTTTTTTGGATAAGGTATAGCCTTCTTAGTGCTTATTTGGGATCCCAATTGACCACCTTAAAAGCAATTTTTTATGTAAATCGAGATAAAACTCCTCTCATATACTTATATCATAGCTCATAAATGAATCGTCATCCCAAAAGTAGCTTTTTTATGGACAAACAAGCCGTTTGATGATTTTGACTTTTTTCAAGTTTTTGACATAATGTGTGTTTGTTTCAGCGGTTGGTGCCTATTTAAGTCCGATTGGGCCCTCTTAAGTCAGATAATGACTTAAAAAAAATTCCTTTCATTTGGTTGGGCATTTAGTGAGCCACATCTCAGTTGCTTTTAAGTAACTTTTAAATAAGCCTCAAGGTGTTGCTTTTTCCTGATTTGTATTGCATGTATAGGTAGGATATTATCGTTAAAGTCATTAATGCCCGACCTAATTATTAATTTCTCTCTCTCCTCCCCTCATTTCATTTCTTCATGCGTCTCCTTGCCTCTTCACAATGCCGATCTTGCCACTCTCGGCTGCCAGGTAATCAAGCTTTAGCTGGGTCCCGTGGTTTTCTCCACCGAAGTGTTTGTTTGGTCCTGTTGTCTTCGGCGGTGGCGGTCAAAGCGGCATTCGGTGTCAATAGCCATTGAGCTTGAGGTCAAGCTACTGGTGTTGGAGTCCGACAGAGTTTGTGTGGAGTCCGGTGGGAAGCTAACGGAAAATGACGGTAGCTGATTTGTGAGTACGTTGCGGTTTTGGGTGAGTTTGGTTTGCAAGGTTTCGAGCTTGTGAGCTACGCTGATGTGAAGATTTTGGGTGAGTTTGTTATGCAAGGTTTCGATCTACAGTTGAATGTGGTGTGGTGGTGGATCTGCTCAGTCGTGATTATCTGTTCGCATTGTCAGGGTGCTCAGGTATGTTAGCTATGCCTTTGTCCATGTTCAACGAACAACTCATGGTTGCTCTGCTTTTCTCCGATCTGTGATCTGCGGTGTGGGTACATCAATGTTGTGTGTTTGCTTGTTTTGGGTGGGTTCGAGTGTCTCTGTGGTTGTGTTCTTCATTATTTTTGCACTGGTTCATGGTGTGTTCTTTTCCTCTGCTTCGTGTGGAGTATTCCTACCTTATCTTGAAAATTATGAATGCAAACTTTGTCTTTATTTTTTATGTATGTGCGTTTGTTTGTTTTCCTTTCTGTTTCTTTAGATGTAGGAAAATGTAATTAGTTTGAAGTTTCTGTGTAATTAATGTAAATTACGAGGAGGAAGAAAAACGTCGTTCGTTTATAAACCCAGTTTTGATGTATATATATATACACTTCATCTGCATCATCTCTCTGTCTTTGATTTGATTCTGAGCTCTTTGAAGTTTCTAAAGTGTTTTATCAGAAATAGCAAGAACGTGCAAAATTTGAAACATTGTATACACAATTCTCTTTGAGTTTGTTGTTAAGCTCTTCCACATGATTATGAGATGTAGAGAAAATTTTTGAATGAATCAATCTCTTTTCTTGTTTTGTACAGAATGGGAATAAGCTTCTACCTTAGTGACATGTTTTTTTTTCAAAATATCATATTTCATGTACTTAGGAGACCACGTATGCTGATCTTTCAAACGCTAACCATAAACCCATTTGAAGCTTAAACCAATTAATGTTTTTTTTGGGAATCGGCAGCTATTTTTGTCTTTAAAAGGTTTGGACAACAAGATATGCATTAAAACTTGGCTACTGTTTATTTTAGAATTTAGAATTCCATTTTTATTTCTAATACTATTGAATTGTTCCGGTTCCTTCATCATGGTAGTAATCACTTGCATCAGGTTGATCACTTTTTCTTTCAACACCTCGCACATCACCATTATTTCTCATGCTTGAATCTTCATCAAAACTTTGTGTTTGAAACTTCTCGTTGGCCCTTTTAGTTAATTTTCAAGTGTAATAATTGCTTTCTTTATTATTATTTTATTTATAACATTGATCAACGAAGGCTTTGTTGGAGGTATATATAAAGATTAGTATGGATTAGAAAAATTCTACTAGCACTAATAAAACTGTATAGCGAATAATTTGGTTGCCATGTGTGTTATGTGTGACCTTTGTAGTATAGCAATATGAACACAAAAGTTGTGTGAGATTTAGAGTCAACAGAGATTTTTGTCAACGCATGCGTAGACCAAATATACAAAAAAGAACGTAAAGGGCAGACATTTACACCAACGGCTTGGAAGAATATTATTTCCACATTCACTGAAAAGACTGGGAAACAATATGGGAAGAAACAATTTAAAAATAGATTAGATATCATAAAGAAAGAGTTGAGGATATGGGATTCTTTAATTAGAGAGACCGGTGTGGGCAGAGACCCTGTTACGAACAATGTGCTTGTGTTAAGCGATGGTGGAAGGAGAAATTATAGATAAAAAATTTTAAGTGCAATTTACAAGTTTAATTAGTTCGGTTTTTGCCATGTACTTCATATAAATATTCATTTTGACTCCTTTTACTTGTATGCATGCAGGAGCATCCCGAATATAAGAAATTTAGGTACTCTTGCCTAAAGAATGAAAGGGAGTTAAGAATAATATTCAAAGATGGCTCTGCAACGGGAGACCACATTTTCTCAACCTCTCACATACAATCATAGACAAATGAGGAAGATGAGGATGACGTTTACAGAACCACAATGGATGAAGAGGAAGGCTCTGGGGACAACGAGGATGAGCATTTCGACATTGCCCCTGCAGTTAGTACAGGGGTGACAGAGGAAATGGCTAGCGTTGGATTAACTACATCAATTCCATCAGGCACCGATCCCAACGCATCTGGAAGTGAGCCCAAAAGGAAGAGAGGTGAAGGGTCTAGTAAAAGCAAAAAACAGAAACTTCCGACTGCAAAGCAAATAGCTGATGCCGTCAGTATCATTGCCAATGTGACTATGGATCGAGCAGCGGCTTTAACGGCAACTCAAGAAAATAGCATGCCTGAGGTTATGAAATATCTACTGGACTTTGACGACGTGAAGGCGGACAAAGCCTTTGGAGTCCGGTGTATGCGAGCTCTGGAAAGCAAGACACGTCGGGATGTGTTTGTGTCATTGAAAGGAGAACCTGAGTACCTGATGACTTATTTGTGTTATATCGTAGACGAGGACTAGTTGTAATTACATTTGATGTCTGGACAATTGAATGTAGATATTTTTAGTTTTTTGTTTCCAAAACGGATTACTTGACCTATCGTTTAAAACGATTTTATCCTGTTGGCATTTATATTATATGTTATGTTTGTTAATCATTTGCTCCTACACAGAATGTTATGACTGTTTGTGATTAGGATATGTGCTTCACGTTCCAGTTAGCGGGATGGGAAGGTTCGGCACATGATGCTCGTGTTTTTCATTCTGTTGTCTCAGATCCAACCATGAATTTCCCACATCCACCACAAGATAATTTTTTGTACACTTCAATTTCGTTTCTTTGTCTACATTTAATGTTTAACTTAATCTCACATTTATAATGATTTTAACACATGTTAGGTAAATATTATTTGGTCGATTCCAGCTACCCAACAATAGTTGGGTATCTTGATCCGTACAGATGTGAACGTTATCACCTCCTAGAATTCAGAAATCATCGGGGGTTTCAGAATCTTAATGAAGCTTTCAATTTTTATCATTCAAGCTTGAGGTGCACAATAGAAAGAACTTTTAGAGTCTGGAAAAATAGGTTTGAAATCTTACAACATATGCACAAGTACAGCTTCGACACACAAGTCCGCATTGTCTGTGCCACAATGGCTATACATAATTTCATTAGAAGAAATTCCCAAACTGATGTGGACTTTAGGGAAGCAGAAAATGAGAATAATATAGTTGATCTAGATAATAGTCAAGATCAAGACCCATCGTCGACAAATGATGCTCAGACATATTCAACCCAAATGAATCATGTTCGTGACACCATCAGGGACCAAATTGTGCGAGACCTTTGATTTGATTAGTTCTGTTATATTTTACCTCATCAAAAACTTTAAGTTTGTACAATTTCTAATTTATTCACATTTTAATTGTAATTTTATTATTTAGTTTACCATTGTCAAATATGATCCGTTACAATTCTTTGCCGTTCGAAAGCTCTGCTATTTGATTGGTACGAGTCAAATGCAAAATTATGTATTTTGTATTTTCCTAATATATATGAAACTAGGCAGATTTTTATGTGAAGAGTGTTCAAAGAACTGTTTTATGCCTTTTGCCGTGAATTTTTTGGTAAGGTCTCTACTGGTTTGAAGATTAGAATTATCGGACCCAATTATGTCCCCGGAGAAAAGAAAGATTTGTGAGTGAAGAGTGTGCAAAAAACTGTTATCTGGATGGGTTAGCGGCATCAAACTTTTGAGTATGTGCCTTGTGGTAACACTATCGCCATTAGATGGTTTGGATCAATTTATCACTAAGAATGCCACTTTAACAAATGTAGATATCTTCTCAGGTCTCATTTGACAATTAAGTTGCCAATGAGTTCTTTTTTCATAATTAGTCATTCATTTTTTCATAATTTTTTCAATTTTTTCTCTTAAATAACACAAAAGCCACTTATGCAAAAGCTAAACCAAATATCTTTCACTTTTACATAAGTTACTTATCCAATCGTCAATCCAAACACTCATCATTTTACCCAATCTAACTTTTTTCCAATCTTAAGATTCCATAAGTCTAAATAAAAATAAGTCACTTATCCAATCATCAATCCAAACACATCCATAGTATTTTTTCAATTGAGCTTTTGGAAGGAAAAAATAACTTAAGCCATAAGGCAAAAGTTTTTGCTTTTGGCTTTTCCACTGTGGAGAGAAAAAAAAAACGTTTTGTGAAAGAAAGATGTTAAGTCCCACTTTTTTTAAATTAAAATATTATTATGATCCTTATTATAAATCCTTATAGATAAAATTTTGGGAGAATTACACTAAGGTCCCAAAGAAGAAGAGAAATAAAAAAATGGTCCCAATAGATTGCAAAATGAAAAAATAATCACATGGAGTTGTTAATACAAGCTCATAGAGTTGTTAATGAGTTGTTCATGTATGCTCCTGGAGTTGTTAATGGGACCATTTTTTCATTTTGCAATCTACAGGGACCATTTCTTCATTTTTTTCATTCCTTGAGACCTCATTGTAATTCTCCCTAAAATTTTTTGTCCTAAATATAAATTCATTTAAAAGTTAATAATAATTGTTTTTCATTTTTGACCTTACTTAATTCTCATTTTGTAAGAGAATTAATTAAAATAAATTTATAATAAAGATCAGAGTGTAAATTTGTATGATAGTACTCTGATTTAGGTCCATAAAAAATTTAATTGGTGAGAATTACTTGATAAATTTATATATAAAAATTATAATAGTACTTTAATTTAGGTCATTCTGGCCAATTAAAATTTCAGGGAAGTTTTCCCTAATTTTTCCTAAAAAAATATAAGTAGTTTAGTATTTTTAATTTTTTTCAATAATACATTATTTATTTTTATTTTTATAAAATTCATGTCTTTTTCAGCTTTTTGCCTCTAAAATTTCTTTTTCTATTAATTAACCAAACAAGTTTCTATTATCTAACTGACTTTTACAAAAGTCAATCTAAATATAAATCACATTACACAATTCAATTTTTACACAATCTTAAGTTTGCAATAGTCCAATTGAAAAAGAAACAATTTTTATGACCGTTAGTCCAAACACACCCAATCACGATTGAAAAAATTGAAGACTCTAATTGTCATTTTGTTTTAACTTTTTAGAAATGTTTTTATGACGTTTGAGGTAAGTATGTGAGAGAGTTTTGTCTTAACTTGCGGAAAAATCTTTTTTGTATTTCCCAAACATTAGCTTATAAATAATGAGAGGCCTGCCTTATGAATTCTGGACAACTATTATAGGGAAAACCATTTGTAAATACATATATTTTTTATCAATTTTTAATTTAGTAGCAGTGTGTTTTTTTCCTACTAATTAAATACTTTAAATTTGCTCCATTAGCGTTAATGACTCTTGTATACGACCTAACATTGCTAACAGAACGAAGTAACAAGAGTTGAGAGTGCTAACAACAATTATTTTTGGTGTATAAAAAAAGCATTGCCAACAGCTAAATGAATGATTAATTAATAGATAAAAACACATTATTTTATTACTATGTTCTCCGTCCCATCCATTCACATGAACCAAGAAATGTTACTGTATCTTAAGTTGATATAATTTAGGGAGAATTACATTTAGGTCCCATGAAAGAAAAAAATAAAAAATAGTCCCTATAGATTATAAAATGAAAAAATGGTCCCATTAACAACTCCATGAGCCTGTATTGACAACTCGTTAATAACTCCAGGAGCCTGTATTGACAACTCCATGAGACCATTTTTTCACTTTGTAATCTATAGGGACCATTTCTTCATTTCTTCTTTTCCTTGGGTCCTAAATGTAATTCTCCCTATAATTTATCTATTTTATCTTTATTAAAAAATATGATTTTTAAATATGCTTTTAATATATGCTGCATCTCTTCTTGCTGGAATAAAAGTGCAAAAATTATCATTAATTACCATGTTAACCGATTCCTCTTAAATTTGGGATTAAAATTTCATTTTGTAAAACTTTTAATAATATGGACAAAATGGAGTAGTGCCCTGATAGTTGATAATGCCTAAGTTTAAAATAATGGTGTTATATAATGTCCACATCATCAACATATGATCAATATTGATCTTTCTTATTGGTTAATGTCGCTCAATTTTCTTTTTCCATAATAATTTTCTTACATTAAATGATTCTTTAGTTTACTCTATCAAATTTAAAATTTAAAACACTTTAGATTATTAATGGAAACCTGATTGAATCAAATATATTTATTTATTAGTTTATTTAATAAACATTTCTATTTGATGGGTTAAATTCTTCTGCCCCGTGTGGTTAGTACTCTCATATTATCTCTTGGGACTTGGTTGCATCCAATAGATCAATGCTCTAATATTATTTGTTGTGTAATTTTACGTTTTTTTTTTTTTTTGGCCAACTTGTAATTTTACTTTTAATGTTTCTAAGGTGGATCAATTACATCTCACCCAGAAAGTGACGTGCGTCTTGTCACCTTATTGGATCTCCTCATATTCGATTTAAATCAATGTTAGTTTCATATTTGTATAAATCTAGGAGCTATAACCGACTCCCCGAATCTTTACGAACTTATATCGTTAACAGACTGATGTTGCATACTAAAAATAATACTCTCTTCAGCATTTATTATAACTAACTATTATCTAAATCATGTAAAACGAAGTAATGGTTAAAATCAATTAAAAATAACAAATATATAAAAGATATAATAATTTTTTTACTAAATATATCTCTATTTATAAAACAGCATAGAAGATAAAATGAATAAAAAATTATGAAAGAGATTATATAATAAAAAATTAAATAAAAAATTTAGTAAAGTATAATTCTTGGTGAATGTTAGGTAATTAATATAAAGTATATATTTAATATGAGTGAGAATGAAAAAAGTAATTTAAATTTATAGACATAAAAAGAATGTTGTTTATATTAAGGACTGACTCTATAATAAAGAAAATTACTTATAAATAGAAGGTATAAATAGAAGGAAGGAGAGTACTCCTTTGAGGTGGGTTGCTGTTTCGACCGAACAAAGAATTTTGGGGCGAAATTCCCGCGACTCGCAGTGAAGACGTGAAATTGGAAGTGGTTCCAAAAAATAAAATCAGCCCTTGCATTTTTTAACATAAGTTTGTGGGCGATTTAAGTGTGGGTGAGATTGATCCAAATTTGAAATATTAAGAATGAAATTGCACCACAAGTTAATACGATTCGAATGCTGGATTTAACTGAGAAAGTATATTAGGGTGCAGGTTGTTATCTTACCCAAATAAACATTAAAAAAAATTAAAACAATAGTATTTTTTATTTAATTTATGTTGCAATGTATAGAAAATATATTAAAATAATATAAAATTATATACAACTAAATTAATAAATTGAAATATTGAAAATAAAAAATTATCAATAATGCAATAATGATCTCTAACTTTATATAAAATTTCAATTTAATTTTTTAATTTATAAAGTGTCATTTTAGTTCCTAAACCTTAACACGGTTAATATAATTTAAAAAATGTTAATAAAGCATTCTTAAATGTTGATTTATAAATCCAAGCACTCTTGATGCCAAAAAAAAAAAAAAAACCAAAGCACTCTCTTTTTTAAAATTGAAATTAGTAAAAAAAAACAAGACACTTCGTAATTTTTAAAATTAACATGTCACTATTTTTAACTCTTTTGACTTTCAACCGTATTTTTGTTTGTATTAGGATTATGAGACTAAAAGATGTTTTATAAAATTAAGGAATCAGATTAAAACCTATTTATGAAGTATGCATGTAATGTCGTTCCCCTTCCCTGAAAAAAGAAAAAAAAAATGAAACTCTCTTCAGTTTCCACATTGATATGTGGATGGTTTTAATTAGTATATCTTAATTTAATGATTTTAGTTTTCCTAAAAAATAATTTAATGATTTTAGTATAATGCTACCATACTTTTCTAATCTTATTTATAAGTCACTCTAAACATATTTCACTGAAACTAAGATGAACCTTTTGAGCTAAAAAAAGAAATCAAGATAAACCTTAAATCTTATTAACTATGTCCTAAAATTTAATAACTTTTCAACTTTACATTTATTAATACACACTCTGATCTCCTCCAAGATTACAAAATCAATATAATAATAAATGAAAAGTAAAATTATACATTTATGTAAAGTATTTAATAATGCAACTTATAAATTGGATATAAAAGACCTGCTCTCTACCTTATAAATAGTTATCACTTATCATTTTATCCTTTTTATAAATCCAATTTACCTAATTTTCACATCCTACTAAGAAAGATTGGTTAACTCATTAAATATGTTATAAATTGATGCATTTTACCAATTTTACCTTTATTTATTAATTGTATTCTCAAACATCTATCTTATCTTTCTCTCTTTCCAACATGAATTAATTCATTTTTAATTACATTTAATATGAAAAAACTTTTAATGTTGTCATTGATTACTCTCTAAGCAGACTTATAATAAAAACTAATTTTTCTTCAAACTAAACCTATAAAAAAGATCAGAGTCGTATAGAACAATTTCATAACTCGAATAGTAGTTTTAAAGGTTATTTGTTGCTACTGCTGCTTTTTGCCCCCACGAAAGTTATAGTGGAGATTGGAGAGATATTTTGTTCATGTGCTCTCAACTTTAGTGCTACGAACAATATGCTTTTCATTTCCACTTTGACCCAAAACAGAAAAGAATAACATACACTTATTCCTGCATCACAAACATATGTCCATTTCTATTTGAAACGTATACTCTCGACTATCAAGCATTTGTTGCCTCAAGAAATAATATTATGATCTTTGTAATTTTAAACAATTCTATAATATGTGCGTGCGTGCGTGTGTGTGTTTTGTTATTTTCCACAATCTTGAGTCTCAGGCATGATAAGATATTTTTTTAAAATTTGTCGTGTCATTGTGTGTGCGTGTGTGTGTGAGTGTCATTTTTTCTATTTCTCTTAAAAACCTCAACCTAAAAAGGCTAAAACCGAGTTTTCTTCTGATCCTATCTTGTGCCATAGAAGTAATGAGGTGATTGATATAGAGTTGTTATAAAAAGAAGGAAACAGAACTCTCACCTGTTCATGAAGGAAGCTTGTTAGAGCAGTGCATGTTTGGTCTTATCTTCTTCTGATCTAATCGTAAAAATTAGTTAAGGAGTTTATTTTAATCTTATCCTAAATACTCCTTTGATCCTTATTATAAGATATATTTGAAAAGTTGTTTTTTATCCTAAATATAAGACATAGTTTTTCTATTTATCATTTTTTTCCTAATTTACTCCATTAATACTTCCTCAACAAGACTTAAGGAGAATGAGAAATGAAGGAATTAAGAGAGATGAGTAGGATGTTCTAGAAAATAAAAATCATATTAACTAATGTAACTTACTTCCTTAATCTAATCAAATTAGGTAAACATATCTTATATTAAAAACCGGAGGGGTAAAATATATATATCAACCCATTTTTTATATTCATAAATTTTCTCCAAACTATCCTTATTGACCACATATATTAAAAAAATTTATCAATGTGTGTAATAATTAAAGGGGATATTTTAAAATCAATACATTTTTATGATAAATAATAAAGAAAGCTATCAGACAACATGAAATCAAGGTTTGAAAAATAAAAATAGTAAATATCAACGCTAGATTATTTTTTATGATTAACCTTTTACATTTATTTAAGTTTGAGTTATATAAAATTTTAAAAAAAAAAAATTTTTTTGCAACCTCTCTATATTTCATTTTTTTTATCCGAAGAATATGGTAATTTTCCCCAAAACAAATATTTGTTGAGAGTTAAGATAATTTAAAACATCAAATAGTTTTATCATCTATGTCACGCAGATAATGTTGTAATTTTTTTAAAAAGGAATGGAAGATTAAGAAATGGAGGGTAAAAATATTTGATTAAGAGGTCTGAATATGATTGACGATGGCAATAAATAATGATGAAATACTTCATCCATATTTAAGGAGAGGTGTTTAACTTATTAAGGTTGTTTGAAAATGAAATACTTCATCCATATTTAAAAATATAGAAAAATATTATATATGAACTTCATATCTTCTCCTTATAAATTATGATAGTGGTAATATTTAGAAAAGAATTATTAATAACCCATAAGGTAACTATATTATGGACTAGGAGTCGCTTAATTCCCACTGGTATATTTTATAAATGGCTTCTAGCTAATTCAAATAAGACAATTGACCAAAAAAAAAATTCAAATAAGACAAAATTTATGTCCAGTTCCTTAGGTCATTACGTCAAGTTCGACAATGGGATACTGCCACCTGGTATATTTTTCCACATCAGCCCTAACACTGTTAGCCCGCTGAAGTTTCTGGGAAAAAAACAGAGAGAGAGAGAGAGAGGAGCTTCACAGAAGCAAAAACGAGAGAGAGCACAGGGTTTCCAACAAGGGCCTGGCACTGTCAAAGGAAGATCAAGATCCTATTGATAGATACACTAAAAAACACGACGGGGACGTCTAGCTGGTCATGACGGAGGAAGAGATGACCGGAAAATCAGTAGAACGTTTTTTTATAGATTCTTCCATCAGCAACGCTCCTCCATTGCCCTCTAGAGTGTTGGTGATGAAGCCACGGAAACATAGTCAAATTGTGATGAAGAGGCGGCAGAATGATTATTGGCGGAAAAAACAGGATTTGAAATATACAGAGGAGCTGTAGGGGATAATAGATCTTAACTAGCTAATTGATAATAATGGGTTATTGCTAGTTGGATTCATTAAAAGAGATTCAGGTAAGTTCCAATTTCCATGGACTACGACTGAGGTTTCTTCAAGGTTGCTATGGTCTGGAACTCTCACACTCCCGCCATCCACCGGCTTCTCATGCTCTCTTAGTCTCTCCCATCAAAACTTCTCTCTGTTTTGTTTTTTCCAGAAACTTCAGTGGGCTAATGGTGTTAGGGGCTTTTGTGGAAAAATATTCCTGGTGGTAGTATACCATTGGCGAACTGGACGTAATGGAACTAAGGAATTAGACACAAATTTTGTCCATTCAAATATTCCAACAAAAACAGTCAAAAATATTGAATTTGTCATAAAATTTAAATGATTTTCAATTTTACGTTTATTTATCATACTAATTCCAACATTGTGTTTATTTTTGGTCTCTCTCACTGACCTTGTTATATATCACTCTAGCCATTGTTATACTTATAAGTCTCTTGTAACTCTTGCTCACATACTAAGGAATACATTAAATTGATAAAATATTAAAAAATTTTAACCCTTATTAAAGATTTTTCTCATTATTATATATTGACAAACCTTTCTCACCTCTATCTCCTCTTTCTCTCTTTCAAATGAGAATTAACTAAGAGTAAAATTAAAAAACAATAATTAAATACCATACAAATGACTTATATTTACAACAAAAGTGGTATGGACATATATGAAACAAAAATATTGGGAAAATTTCACTACACCCCACTATAACAATTTAATATCCAATAGCATCAAAAAATTTTGAGATTTCACTGCACTTCTCGGACTAAAATTAAATTAAATTTTGTTGGAGAAAAAATATTGGCGCCCTAACTATATTCTTTTTTAAAAGGGGGAGTCAACTCTTATTTAATTCTTATTGACAAAACAATAAGACGTGTTAATGATTTGAAAATGTAGAAAGAGAAAAAATTATCATAAGGGTAAATTTTATTAAAAAAATATTATAATTTAAGACATTTAAAGACTAAAATTTCATTTTTTTTTAATATGAAAGAATTAGTTAAAATATACTTATAATAAAGATCAGAGTGGCATAAGTTAGATTTAAAGACTCATTAACATTGGCTCACCTGGTAATATTTGAACAGAATTCATTAAATAGCCCATAAAGTAACTCATATCATGTAGAAGGAATTTGTTCTAGAAACCCCTTCGCTAATAATATTTGAGCAAAATTCATTAAATAGCCTATAAAGTATTTTTTTCTGATCCTTTTTATAAGCAACAACTAATAAAATTGGGCAGTTTAAAATATTAGTTAAAAGTAATAAATGTTTAACTTATGTACCATTCTTTCCAATTATACCCATATTTAAAAATAGTATAAATGAGAGATAATGAGTGAAATTTATTATAGAAAGATAATAAATGACATACACTACAAAAAAATACTGAATTTCTGACGGAATGAATTCCATCGCTAATAATAACGTGACAAACAAATTTTTGACAGAATTCAGATTCCAACGGAGTTAATTCCGTCGCAAATTTTGGACGGAATTTCTTATGGAAATTTGTGATATAATTGATTTCCGTCGCAATTTCCGGCGGAATTTAATTCCGTAAAAAATTTCCTCGCAATTTTCGACGGAATTCAATTCCATCGAAAATTTCATCATAATTGTTTTTATTTCTAAAACTTTAAAAAGCCACATGGCAACTCAGGCGGATGCCACCTCATCTCCGGCGCCCAATTCGCCACGTGTCGCAACATCCCCCCGCCACTTGTGTAATATCCCAATTTTCGATTAAGGGTTAAGGACTCCAAAAATGGATGTGATTATTGATAAATAAACACTTTTGGAAAATACGATGTGAAATATGATTCAGATGTGTTCACTACTACAAAAAAATAAAGCTGTGGCGCATATATTTGAATTAGCTGTGGCGCTTAGTAAGTGCCACATATCAAGACGCCACTAAAACAAGCTGTGGCGCTTGGAAGCGCCACAACATATATATATATATATATATATTTAAAAAAAACACTTCCTGTGGTGCTTCCTTAAAAAAGTGCCACAGTAAGTCAATAATTATCTTTTTAAAAAAAAAAATATCAAGGGTGACCTCCTGTGGCACTTGTTCAAGCAAGCGCCACCCTTGGTATTTTATTTTTTATTTTTTTAAAAAAATACCTAGGGTAGCGCTTGCTTGAACAAGCGCCACAGGAGGTCACCTCCTGTGGCGCTTGTTCAAGCAAGCGCCACCCTAGGTATTTTTTTTTTAAAAAAAAATATTTTCGTATTTTTCTTTTAGAACCCTATAATTATTTTTTTTTTCCAAAAGAACCCCATAATTATAGTTGATAACACACTTTAAACGCATTTTCATATCCACAACAAAATTTAAAAAATTACCAAATAAATAATTAACAAAATCACTACTAAGTAAAATATAAGTGTTAAAATAAATAATTATTTTACTCATGCAAATCATCAATATTAATAATTATAACTACTAAATAAATACAACTTATATATAATAACATTTAATTTTATCTCATTTATTTTTTAGCATATACAAATGAGAATAATTTTTTTAGGAATAAAATGATAAAAGAAATTTCAAAAGCATTCTTCATCAAGGAAAATTAAAACAATTAAAAGTAGGAAACTTGAAAGTAAATATGAACGTTCTTTATCAACGTAGCAATTGATAAAACAATACGAACACCATTCCCTCCGTCATAAAAAACCAAAGATTTCTTCTCTTGTAGAAACATATACAACATAATAGTAAGAAACTATTATTCAAAATAAACTGGTAAGTTATATATGTGATATAATGCAGCTAAAATAGCAATTAGATCAAATAAACTTACTACTTCGTGGCTAATGCTAAGTCGGACGACGCAGATCTAAAATTTGAAGCTTAATATAAAAATAATGGAAGAAGAAACAAGTGAAAAGAGAGAGAGAGTGCGTGTGTGAAGGAAGGAAGTATCACCATCTTCATAAGATCTCCAGGGAAGGGAAAGTAATTGAAGATCTATTATTTATAGATGTAAAAATTTGGCAGACAACAAATTTTTCAAAAAAAAAATCCTCACAAAGGTGATGAGTGACAAAGGAATAAAGAGGAAGTAGCGATTGAAGTAGAGACGGTGATGAATGACAAAAAGAAGAGAAGAAGAAAATATGGGGACTAAGAAGATAAAGAGTGATGGCACGTGTTAGATGGGGAGTGGAGATTAAGAGGATAAATGTGATAGAATCAGATTGCAGGAGAGAGAATAATTTTAAAAAAAATTTAAAAAAAAATTACTTTGTGTGGCGCTTCCTAAGGCAAGTGCTACACAAAATACATAGCAGCTGTGGCACTTCCTTAAGCAAGCGCCACAGCTGCTACTTCTTCTTTTTTTTTAAAAAAAAAAACACCTTAGGTGGCCCTTCTTCAAGGAAGCGCCACCTAATGTCACCAAGCAGCTGTGGCCCTTCCTTGAGGAAGCGCCACCTAAAGTATTTTTTTTAAAAAAAATAAAAATTTAAAAAATCTAGAAAGAAGCTGTGGCACTTCTTTAAAGAAGTGCCACAAAAGGTGCGCCACTAATCACTATTTTTGTAGTAGTGGTTATGAGTTTTGTCGATACCCTATATTTAAGTTTAATTATGAATTAACATCTAAATTGACTTAAAATATAGGGAGGGCGCATATTGTGGTGAAATGTGAAGAATAGATGTGTTTGGTGGTGATTTAGAAGAATGACCACAATCAGGGGCAAATGGTAAAGTTACCGACCAATTGGTCAGTTACCGAAGAGGCAAATCATTGGTAACTTAAAAATCTATGGTTAGGATTGATTTGTGTAGGAGATCAAAGGGTGGAATCATGTGTGTGTGCGCCTATGTGAGCTCATGGAAGATGGAGCAAAAGTGTGACACTTAGTACTTTGTGAACCCTTGGATCTTGGTCAATTTGTCAAATTCTCCCCTCTCTCCTCTTCTTGTAAGTCGGCCAAAAGGCCTTTATACCTCCAAAAATCTAATCTCTCCTTCATCCTCTCATATCTCTCTCTATTCTCTATGGACATCCAAAGCAAGGGAAGAAAGAGAAATGGAAAGGTGAGTTTTTGACTTAGTAGATGACCTCTTTAGCTCTAATCATCATCTATAATGTTGTTCAAAGTGATGAGAGTTTCATCTCTACGATTTTAGAATTGTGAAAGAAGGTGTTTAAGAGCTTGTGGAAACTTGAAGGTTGAGCAATCAAGAAATTAGCTTGAGGAAGAGGAATATGTGAGTATTTGATGCATTTTGACCTAAGTTTTGTGGCCATTGGTTAATTTTTGTGAATTTCAAATTTTTCCCTGATTTTCATGTAATTTTGGATTGGAAGAATTGGTTTGTGTATTGTGGTCACAATGGTGTCATATTTTGTCTTGATGCCATTGGAATTGGTTGTGAATTGGAAATGGAAAGAGTTTACAATTTTGAGTTGAATTGTGAATTGTGTTGACATGTTGAGATTGTTGTGAAAACATGTCAATGTGATGTGAATTTGATTGATTTGGTGTTTACAATGGATTCTTTGTGAAATTTTGTGTGGGAATGGTGTTTGATGTGAAAATGGGAACCATTGGAAACAATTGTAAAAATCTGAAAATCTGTCTAGTGTGAACTCTGTACTGGGCAGTTTATTTGTGTGGATGTTTTGAATGATCAAATAGTATCTAAAAATTCTGAAAATTTTTAATCTTAAATTTCACATTCCAAACTTCAAAATAGACATATAATTTATATTATTTCGTTTTGTGAGCTGGGAGTTATGGTTGTCCAAAGTTTGATGTTAAAACTGGAATCTGTTTTTGAGCAGTGTTGGATTTTGTGCAATTCTGTACTTTCATGGTTATGGACAGACTTGATTCATATTTTTCTTGTGTAGAGAACTTAAATAGCTTTCCATTAGCTTTGGAATCACCTCATTTCAATTTTTCTAAAATTAGTTATGATTTTTGGAAGTTCAGCCAAGAAACAAGATTTTCTTGGCCGCAGCTCAAATGTTTCTGACCTATTTTTGGCCACAGCCAGTGGATTTGTGGGCCGCGGCCAACCTTCGAAAATCAGTATTTTGCACTTCTAAAAGGTAATTTTTGGTATAGTCTTTCCCAACCCTTTAGGCATATGTTTGGGCTTCTAGTAGCCACCTAAGGTCTTGAAGGATAACCATTTTTGATGTTCGCCCTGATCATGAGGAGTTGGTGCCAAAGCACACGTGGAAAGAACAAGGGTAGGGAATTTACCTCTTCTGCATGTATTTGATATTTGTGTTGGTATGTTGATGCATATTATTGTTTTGCTTGATTATGTGAAACATATATGAATTATTGAAGCTTTGTTTCAATTTATGCTTTGGTCATAAGTATGTTGTTCAAAATGTTGAGCTTGCAGATTTGTCATTGTGTGATCATGAGCTATGTAAGGCAAACATGTCATACATTAAACACTTATCTTGCATGCATATTGGTATTGTTTTCCTACTGATATTCTCTCGAATCTCACCCTCCACTACCAATATTTTAGATAGGGTAGGTGGATCTAGGATGGATCAAGCAACCAAGGGCGGTGAGGACTTCCTTAGGTTGTAATTTTGGTAGTTGGTTATCATTGTAGTTGGAATAACTGTACATGTTTGGATGTATAAATGGTTGTATAGGTTGGAATGTGTATTTGGATGTGTTCAAAAGGATATTGTGTAATCCCTATATGAGAACTTGTATATGGGCGAATGTGCCTTTGAAACTCATTGGTGAAAGGTATGAACTCGGGATTGCTGGATTTATGTTGTGCACTCTGATATATACTAAATGTGATTTATCTGATATATACTAAATGTGATTTATCCGTGCGAAGTAATTGTATTCGATATGTGAATATAAGACCAGTTGTATTAGATTTTGAAACGTATATGTGAAAACCCTATCTTAAGGATGAGGAATTGAAATGAGTTTTGTTTATCTAATGGTCTCTAATTCCTTTTAATCGCATATTTCGAATATAATTACGAAGAGGGTTACAACTTGTCGCAACCTCATTTTTCTTGGAAATGCAACTCAACTTGCACTCTTTTGGTTTGAACCCATGACCTCGTTTCTACGCGCGCATTGCCTTATTGGATGGGCTCGACTGCTTTGGCGTTCTATTATTGAACAATTATATATATATAATCTTATTATACATAATCAATTATTTATAAATATATATTTGTTTCTTATATATAAATGTAATAGTAATATAAAATAATTTTATATATTCTTATAATTTTTAATAGAAATTAACTTCAAATTAAAATTTTTTACATCTTAAATAAATTTCATATGAATATATTTTTCTCTAATTTCTAAAATTAATTTTTTATTAACATTAATTAATAAAAAATAAATAATTCTTAACTAATATTTTATTGGCTAATATTAATTAATAACTAATAAATTTTATTTTTTATAAATAAATTTTTATATGACTATTTTGCCCCTACAGGGACCAAAACCTATGATTGGAAATTAAAAATATTTTAGAAATTAGGAATAATAATTTAAATTAAATTTAAAATTAAATTAAAAATATTAATTAATAAATAATAAATTTTATAATAAAATTTTTTAAAATTAAATTTAATAAAAAAATATTGATTAATTAAATAATAATAATTTTTAAATTTAATTCTGACGGAAATTCTATAGCAAATTTTCCCACCGTGGCAAATGTTGTCAGAAATTTCATTTTTTTTATAGTGATACTCCCTCCGGTCCATAATATAATGCACTTCTAGAAGGAAGACATGATAAAAAATGTAAGTCATCTCTAATTCAATTAATGCTCTTTTTTATGTTTTTCCCTGTGATTAATACTCACTTTCTAACTTTGCCCACTCATTATTAGGGATGAAAATAGATCAAGCCCCTTACATAAAGCCTAGCTTAGCCTATTTAGTAAATAGGCTAGGTTCAAGCTTAGGCCTATTGTCAAGCCTATTTAGATAAACAGGTCAGATATATTTTCATAAGACCTAGCCTACAAGCCTACAGGTCTGACCTATTTAAATTTTTTAATTTATATTATAATATAAGAATATATAATATCATCTAAATAATTGTATAAATTATTTATAAATTTATCAACTTAACCTTAATTCTAAGTTTCACATTTCATCGTTATTACTCCAACCCCTTACTTTTGTATCAATCATTAACCCTCACATCTCTTCTCTCTGATCGCTCGAGATGACAATACTAACTCACTCCCTCTCCCTTGATTTGCGCCGTCCAATAAAGCATAATAATTTGTATGAGTTTATTTTAGTGCCAAATGAAATATTATAATCTTAATATGAGAAGTTTGTCCCAATTTATGTGAAAAGAGTAAAAGAGATAAAATCTAATATTACATATTACTTGTTATGCTTAGTTAATTTTGGAAAATATATCTTATTAGTCAGCATATATTAATTTTTCTCATTCCTATTTGCTCGAACAATTATTGTCACTAGAGATTTTTTTTCTTTTCCTTATAAGGCCTTTATATTACAACGAGAATGGATGCTAAGCTTTTAAGACATAATGTAATATTTTAAAAAAGCGCGAAGACGGTTATATATGAATTTTAATGCATAGATTTTAAAGGGTATTTAAAGGCCTATATTTTAAGTAGGCTTTTGAACAAACTTTAGGCCTTGTCAAGCCTTTTGAAGGCTCAGACTCAGGCCTAAAAATAAGCCTACATACAGGCTCATGCTTTCAATTTCTGTTGTAGGTCCAGGCCTATTTAGGTATAGTCTAGCCTATTTCCACCCCTACTCATTTTATCCCCCATCTCTAAAATAACACTCCCATGCAATTAAACACATTTCTCAAGAAGGGCAAAAATGAAAAAAATTGTATTTTATGACATACTAAATGACTTAACTATTATTTCTTGTTTTGCATGGTATAGTTGAAGTGAACTATATTGTGGACCAAAGGGAGTATATTTAATACTCGTAAAAATGAAAAAACTAGTTTAAATTTTTAGACAAATAAGATTTGTTCCTTGTATTAAGTATCACTCCTATGAGTGCGAAGAGTCCAAAATTCGAATTGCCTTAGCCTTTTTTTATAAAAGTCTAACAAAAGTTGTCTCAATAGTTAATGAGTTTTTCCCATTTGTGTTCCTCATTAATTATATATATATTACATTAATTAAAATGTCGATGATGCTTATGTTTACTTTATTGCTCTCTTACTTATCCCTTATAAAAAAGGGCATACTTAAAAAAAAAAAAGATTCTTTCAATATATACTTATTATTTTTAACTAATTTTAATCACTTTTTTAAACCGCATAATTTAATCATCAGGCTCTTATAAATAAGATAGAAGGAAGTATTAGGAATTTGTTTTTGAAAACCCTTATTTATATTTGGGATAAATCAAGTATAGGTAAATGTTACACAAATTTTTCGGATTTTTTTAATGAAGGAGATGAGGAGAGGGAAGAGAAAAAGCAGAGGAAAAGGCGGCAACAAAAATAAAATAAAATAAAACGAAGCCATTGGTTGTGCTTTTGGCTTTGATTGTTGCTGGAAAGTTGGAAGAGGTAGACATAATGAATGGCGGCATTTAAGGGCCGTTTGGTATAAGGAATATTTAAGGAGAGAAAAGAAGGGAATAGAATGGAAAGGAAGGGAAGATTGTAAAGGAACTTTAAAAACTTGACATGCTTGGTAGATATGGGAAGAAACTTAGGTTAAGGAAAGATGAGATGTTTGATTAGAAAAAAAGGGAGTGGTTTAAGTGAAAAGATAATGTGAAAAATCTAAAACACCCCTGATTTTATCAGAAGTTCAAGTTCGAATTTAATAACCCAGTTCGAACTCAATCTCATTAATACTATTCATCATCTTCCTCACAAGACGAGTTCAAACTTTGAGATGGAAAGAACTCATCTTTATATCATAAAGAAGGGGTCGGGCACAAAGGTGAAATGGGTCCATCTTTATGAAAAACGCTTTTAATGTTGACCGTTCAATTCGTTGGGGCAGTCCATCCCCATGTGGGGCACACCCCTCAACCCTATCCTTTCCATCTCAAATGGGGCTTTCTTCTCTCTTTATTTATTTATTATTTTAATTTTTTTTTTCAAAAACTTTCATCCCCACAAATTCTCAATCTTAAAACCTACAAGTTTTCCTGTTTTAGGTTAAAAGCCATTGTCTAGGTAATTCTGAAATCATAGTTTTATAAGTATTTTTTTTGTAATCTAAGGTAAAATTCCTCTTATATATTTACCTCGTACCATTCTGATTCTATTTATAAGTCCCCTTTAACTAAATCTCACGTAATAAATAGGGGTAGTTAACTTAATGATTATAAGGTAAATTTGCAACAATACCCTCATTTATGAGGTAACTATTTCTTCTCTATCTATTTTTAAATTATTTCTTCATTGGTACAATAAATAGGGAAAAATTGTCACAATTTCATTTACTATACTGAAACTGGATTTATAAATAAGATCAAATTTTTTTTTTAAAAAGGACTTATAAATAAGACCAGAGTGATAAATCGTAAAAATTGTTCTTCAAAAACTAATCCAAATACATAGAAAAGAACTTGATCCAACTGTCAGGATAATTTGATCCAACGGTCAGGACTTGGTTAAGGTTACGTAGCTGCATTTTCTTAATCCAAAATTAAAATGCCTACATGACACGGAAAAGGACTTGATCTAACGGTCAGGATAATTTCACTTGTCCCATTTATGCCCCCATCGCTCCCGCTCCATCACATGCTAAATTACACCAGGGTCTTTTTTTTTCAATATATATATAGGGATCTCATATTTATTCTTAAAAATTACTTTATCTTCTCAAAGTATAACTCATATTTTAGAAAAATTATTTGGTCCATAATTGATAATACAAGAAAAATCACTTGGGAAGTAGTTAATAATTATTTGTCATTTTCGTTCATGTAATTAATGTATAAACTTTGTGTTGGACTTTGGGTCCAAGTCCGCCCTTGATGGGCCGGACTATTTGATTAGGAAATAAGTAGCCTAATCAAATAAGAATAAAAGCAGTATAAAATGCAGATTGAGGAATAATTCAGTAATAATTATGGATTTGTTAAAAGAGGAACAAATCACCATAATTAGGGACTTAATTGAGAGACAATTAATTGCTGTCTTGGAGGGCAAGAAGGAGTGCACACGTTTCCTAACTAGTGACCTCCATAAACCACTATAAATAGGGTATGCCTTCTCAATTGCAATTCACCTCGTCATTGAGTTTTTTGGCAATTCCCTTCTCTCCTACCATCTTTCTGGTTCTGGTGATCTACTGTGCAAATCACAATTACGCTCTAGTAGTCTAATAATTGTGTGGGCACAAGTATGGAGTATTGGAGCTTTAACCCTGATCCAAACATGGATTCGTCCAGGTACGCCTAATCTCCTTTTAGTTAAATTTTTCTTACACTTTGTTCATTATATTTTTCTTACTCCTTCATTGGTAAAGTTGAAAAGATTATTTGTCATATTTTCGCTCAAGTAATTAATGTGTTAACTATTCTTTTTATTTTTATTACAGGGAGGTGGTTGAAACTTAAAATAATATAAGGAAGTTTTGTGTAACATATATTTTGATTTCAATAAATATTTATATAATATTTTGAGATAGAGGGGCTCCATGTGATTATTTTACTCTATATAATATCTCACAGGTCTCGCAACAAAATACTTTTATACGTAAAGTTCGATTCAAAAATTACTATGAACATTCTTTAAATTTGTAAAAAGTACAACCTCCTGTTAGTAATTAATTAAAAATTATATAAACTTGAAAGAATCTAGTGTAATTTTAAGAAAACATAGAGAAAGTATTTGTAATTTCTTAATTATTTTCTTTCAAACCAAATTATAGTTGGGTTTGTAATGGTTTTTTAAAAAAATAATTTTTTTTTGTTTTAACAAAATTCAAAATCAATCCAAGTGGTTTGGGTACTTTTTTTTTTTGGTTAACTAGTGAGGGGAGTCAAACTTCTCTTGAAGTAATGAAATTATTTTTATTAGTTTATTGAAAACATTTAAATCAGGTATAATATTTTCGTCCCAACTAGATAAGTAACTTAACGAGCAGAAAATAGAGATAAGTATTTTCTTCATATCTAGAAAAGTTGTACTGCTTCTTAAGTATTATTTATTTTAAAATAATTAGACTTCTTAAAAACGTTAAAAAATGAAATACCACTCTGGGCTAAATTTTGGTCCTTATTATAAGTCTGATTTTTGAGTAATAAATGCATTGTTTACTTTTTTGCCCCTATTAATTGTAAATTTATAATAAACAAAAAGAATTTATTTATTTTGACTTTTAGAATCAATCATAGATAAAGGAAAAATAAAAAATTTAGTCAATAATTAATGAGTTAACTAACTCTTCTCGATACATGAGAATTACTTAATTTAAACTTATAAATAGAATCAGAATGATAAATAATTATTTAAGTATTTCCCACAAGTTAACTTTATGGGGAGTATTGTTCATGTGCAGTTAACTTCCTGCAAAAGTCAATAAATTCAACTACACAATCCCTTAAGTAAATATATTTATAATTTAGATCAGATTTAACAAAGACTAAAGACAAGGGCAGGTTGCTCCAAAGATGAACCTTCAACGGAATTGTTTATGGTCATAAAGTTCACACTTTATATACAAATATCTCTCTCTATATATATATATATATATTCAAGCGTGGAGGCCCATAAATCAAAGGTGATAAAATGGACAAATCAACTCAGCCAATAAGAAGTATTTATAATTCTATTTGACACCTCATTTTCTGACTGCCTTATCGTGGAAGCCAATGGAGCATTATAAAGTTCAAGAAAAGTCAACTCTAGAATCATCAACTTGCCAACTTTAGGGAACAATCAATTAAATCTTTACGTTATCGCTAATATATAATATAATTTACAATATTTTGTGTTATATAAATATATATATATATATATATATCTCATTGCTTATGTACAATATTTTACTGAGCATGCATGTAACCTGTTTCATTAATTATTCAGAGTTTCTTCATTTTCCTTCCCTTTTCAACATAAAAGAATTTCTTCTAGTTCGGTACTTATTTGTTTTTTTTCTCATCAGTAGTAATTAAGGACAAGCATTCGTGTGTCTGTGTTAATAACTTGTACGTGCCTTGTACCCCCAAGTGATACTAAATACCTCCCTTAAAGTGTTCTTAAACGAAAGGGTGTGAATTCAAACCCTATGTGAAAGGTATAATGAATGCATGAATTAAACAATATATATATATATATATATATTAACAACTTTGTGTGTGTATGTGTGTGTGTGGCCATTTTAATTTGATTAATTATATGCCGAAATTATATTATGTCTTCTTCCACAGTCTATATTGCTATCATGTTTATCCTCACACGTACATATTTAATGTAAAAATGTAGAGCTTTAACTTTTCTGTGATAGCTGATGACGATAGTGATGACACAAAGCAATCAAACAAAATTAAATTGGTGGGAAAGAAATAATATATGAAAGGATAATTTGGCCGCCATACACACTATAAATATTTGTGTATATATGTAGATGTTTGCGTGTGTGATGTTAATTAATTGTCACTTTCTTGTTTATAAGAACACATGTAACATCCCAAATTTTTTCCCCAAAAATATATTGAGAAATTCAATAAAACGGTTAATATTCATGAAATTTGGAACTTATGAATTTTGAAATATTCATATTCATAAGGAAATAAGAAAATTAATTCAAGAATTGAATTAAATTACAAAAGTGATAGCAAAATCATAATTTTGCTAATTTAGCCAAAGATTAATTATTTTCCAATTAATTAGAGTTAATTTCAATTAATCAAGGAAAATAAAGGAAAATGCATAATTGGAATATTCTTGGTGGATGTCTGCTTGAGACAAGTGTCACATTATGGTCCCTTGATGAGATCAAGGGCTAAGAGGCAAGAAGACCCAAATGATGTGAAGGCATGACATAAAGTTGGAAGAGTATGGCCTAAAGTAAGAGAGTATGGTGGGAGGTATGGTTGGAGGGATGGTGTACATGAAAGGTGGAGAGATCTCAATCTTTGATTAAATCAAGGGCTAGGAAAAGAGATGACTAAATAATACATATTTTCCCTTCCTCCTTCATGTGCATTTCGTTCAAGGCAAGAGGAAGAGAGAGAGAGAGAGAGAGAGAGAGAGAGAGAGAGTGAGTTGTGAAGCTCTTGAGGTTAGAGAGAAAGAGGAAGAAAATCAAGGTAAGAGATTGTGTTCCAAAGTGATTTAAGCTTTTTATTTTGTGTAGTCATCCTCTAATCTCTTATTCTTCATATTAATCATGGTTTAGCAACCTAATCTTCAAGGTTGAGGAGAGAGAGAGGATATCCTAGAGAGAGAAACACCAAGGATCAAGAGGTAATCTCCAAAATCTCAACTTCTTAGTGTATTGAAGTTGTTGTTGGTAATTGTTGCTTGGTTTTGTGATTTTTGGGTTAAGTTGTAAAATTAGAAAAGACATTACCCTAAGGGGTTATGCTGCCCAAAATCCTTTAAATCATGGTTAAGAAATGTTTAAATAAGTTAATCAAGGATTAGAAGTGGAAAAGTATAAATTTTGGGAGCTAAAACACAAAACCTCATTTTTCCCATTTTCCCCTAATATTTCGGCTAGGACCAGAACTGGTAGTAGGAGTTTGATTTTCATGAAATAAATGATTCCATTGGACTCAGTGGGCAAAAATAGGTGTGGTTACAGTTAGGCACTTTTTCGGTAGAGGCCGAAAAAGCATAATTACGAAAATGCCACTGAAATCACTAAATAGGGGCTGTCAAGGGTATTTTCGTAATTTGACAGTGAATTTGGTAATTTTGAACCCGGAAATGGATTTCTTGGGTGAAAATAAGTCAGAATAGCCTTAGTTAAAATTTTGGGAAAACGTGCCATCGGGCCGGGTATGGAGGGGACGGGCTGGGTTCCCAGGGGCATTTCTGTAAATTTTCACCATAGACTAATATAACTACAATAAACACTATGGAAGAGTCTAAAATGTTACTCGGATAGGTTATGACCTATTTCTGGTACATCTAATATTTTAGGACCAATTAGGAGGCCGGATACGACACGTTTTTCGAGGCATATTTAAAAAGGGGATATTAAAGCTTTGAGATAGGGATATTATCCTTCATATATTATGCCATAGTTATATGATTGTGTGGATGCCAATATTTGTAAATGCGCTTTATTAATCAACACTATTTGCCCAGAGAGGGGTCAGAAGTGTCAAAGGCACTTACACTAGAGTTGGCAAAAGTCCAACCGGTACAAAATAGTGGGGCTGGGCCCTACTCATGTATATATATAGATTATATATTTATAATGTTCATTAATTGGTGCATACATGTCATATATCATATTTACTTTTCACATTTTCTATGAACGATAGCATGTTTCTACTGGGTTTCTCTGGAATCTCACCCTATTTTTAATAAACACCTCAGCGGGTACCAGTGGGTCTAAGGGAAAATATGTAGACGCCGGAAAGTGAGCGGCACGGGTCTCGAGGCGAGGACAAGATCGTGGTCATAATTAGTCTATTTTGTGATATTTTGGGAAAATTTGTAAATATTAAAATTTCCGCTGTATTTTCTGTTTCCGTCGACAAACGATGTTGGGATTGTAAACGAATATTTTTATCAGTATAATTGTACTTTTCTGTATGCCCATTGAATTCCGTCTTTATTACTCTTCGATTATCGAAATGGAAACGGGTGTTGACATTTTTGGTATCGCCTTTTTATTGTTACACCCCTCAATCTCTGACTAGACCCCACTAACTGATACCAGATTACCTGACCTGGAGACACCTACCTCGGGGTCGAGGGATGGACTTACAAGGAGTATTTGCACACCCCTTGTGCATTTCTTTCGCCTCCGCAAGTATCGAACACTTGACCTGGGGGTAAGTATCACCAATGGTAGCAAGTATCACCAAACACTTGTTCTTACCCTCAGGTCAAGTGTTCGATACTTGTGGAGGCGAAAGAAATGCACAAAGGGTGTGTAAATACTCCTTGTGAGTCCATCCCTCGACCCCGAGGCAGGTGCCTCCAAGCCAAGTGATCTGGTATCAATTTGTGGGGTCCAGTCAGAGATTGAGGGGTGTGACAACACATCCATATATTTTATATTGAGTTTACTTTTGGTGGAAAAACATAATGAAAAGCTACCTTGGCATGTCCAAATAAGATTTACGTGGCCGAAATATTATTATATTGGTGGAAAATTATTATTTTAAATTTTAAAGGTGTATCAACGGAAACCCTAGCTGCAAATTACCGATAAACCTATTATACATATATCCTCTCATGCCCATATTATAAGACATTTTTTTTTAAAAAAAAAGAGTATTCCTTATTATAAAGGGTTAATGGGCAAAAATACCCGTAAACTTTTCTTAAAAGTGCATTCACCACCATAAACTTTTTTTTGATGCAAAAGAAACCATGAACCTTCAAAAAAGGAGCAAAAGTGACACTTCCGTTAAAACTAACTAACAACTATTAACTCCAATGCAAAGTTCTAAAATACCCCGATCTAAAAAAAGATTAAGGTGCAAAAATACAAATAAACTTTTTTCAAAAGTACGTCCACCACCATAAACTTTTTTTGATGCAAAAATAACCATGAACCTTCAAAAACAGGGCAAAAGTGATATTTCCATTAAAACTAACTAACAGCCATTTACTCCAGTGCAAAAGTACCAAAATACCCCTCTCTCAAAAAAAGACCCCCCTCTGTTCTTGCCACCATCACCGTGGGTTGTGAATTCACGCCCTCCGCCAAGCATCACTATCATAGCAGTCGACACTTCTTGGTAGAAAGGAGAGATCGAGACTTTGGAACAGGGAGGAAGAGGAAGAAATCGAAGCTTCACCATCAACTATTACAGTCGGTGTTCACCGACTTTTCCATCGTCGCCATCGACCTTTCTCTCACTTCCTTTGTCAAGCATCACCATCATCATTTTCTTCACCAACATTACTGTTTTCATTCTCTAGTCACACACAGAGAATCGTCTTGGGGTTCTTGTTTGGCAATCGACACAGCAAACGGCAGAGCTCCGGCGACGTCCAACTTAGGAAACTTCAAATCCGATGGGATGCTGCACACCGTCTGCAACACACTGTTTGCCTCCCTATGATGTGTCTCCCCATTGGTATTTTGGTACTTTTGTATTGGAGTAAACAGTTGTTAGTTAGTTTTAACAGAAGTGTCACTTTTGCCCCGTTTTTTGAAAATTCATGGTTACTTTTGCACACAAAAAATTTCATGGGTATTTTGCACTCTAACTTTTTTTTTAGATAGGGGTTTTTTGTACTTTTGCATTAGAGTTAGTGGCTGTTAGCTAGTTTTAACGGAAGTGTCATTTTTGCCCCCTTTTTGAAAGTTCATGGTTACTTTTGCACCTAAAAAAAGTTTATGGAGGTGGATTTACTTTTGAGAAAAGTTTATGGATATTTTTGTCACTTAACCCTATTATAAATCACCAAGTGGAATATTAGTTAGTATTTTTTTCCCAAATTACACGTATTTAACAATTGATTTAATTTTCTTCTTTAGCTTCTTAAGATGCAATTAATTTTTAAAATTTTTAAATATAGGTAAATTTGAAGAAAAAAAATATTTTCCAACAAATTTAATCATTTAACCACACCTCCTGTGGTCTGGTAAGTGACATTGAGAAATTTGAATTTCATTTATTAAAATCATTTATAAATGTAAAATTACAAAAAAGTATGAATTTTATAAAGTTATTTACATTTCCTAAATTATATTTAACAATATTATTATTGGATATAATTTAGTGAATGGATTTTTAAAAAAATTTATGTGAAATGCAAATTTTAAATAAGAGACAGTTTATATTAAATAATAACTAAATGAAATGAAAAGAGTAGGAGGGTAGATAGGAGAAATTCTTGTTGCTAGTTAAGCTCCAACAGAATTTTTCCAAAGCAAAAGCACCACATTGTGACTTTGCTAAAAGTGCCATGTCAAATGAAATCAAGATTGAACAAGGTTTCATAAAATTAGTCAAACGGTGAAAATAGACTTCATTAACATCATTGTAGACTCAAACAAGCTTATTTGTCTGTTTGGTCAAGCAGTGAGAGCTCAAGATTGAAACCAAAAAAGTAATTATAAATTCCAATTGTTTTGTTTGGGTACTTTCTTAAACATATCAATCAATCCCGATGAATTGTGATTTTCCCTTCCAATCGTATGTTGAGCATAAGTGACAACGGAGTTGCTTATGTGATTACGAAAATCCCGATCGAAACTTCCCCAATTTACCCTATGATCCCTTCTTTAAAACCCTATCCAAATATTCTGCACATATATCTTGCCTAATGTTTTTCAATTAAAGTAGTTCAAATAATATTATTTTAAATGTGCTCATTACTTAACATGAATTTTTAAATTATTTTAAATAATAACAATTATAGAATAAATAATATTTAAATATTCATGTCATTTATTAAATCATATTTAATAATTATTATTAAATATTCAATTATCTTTATTATTAAATATAATCATAAAAATGTAAATAGCTTTATTGAAAAATAAACTTGATTGCATAATCATTACAACAAAAATCGCAATATATGACAATTATTAACTGCCACACATCATGGCTTCGAACCATCATATATGTGGACAATATAAAAGCTATACATTGCAGTTTCGAACCATTATTTATTTCGTATATATTATAACGGTTATAATATAACACCCGTTATATTATAACCTGTTTGGTGAGGTCATGATCTGCCCATTGCTGTGATAGTAATTAACGAGCTCACGTAAACAGCTGTTATAATATATGGTGATGCTTACATGATACATAACGGTCTCATTTTACAACTATTATTTATTCAATAACATACATAACGGTTTGTATATAAAAAACATGACTTTTAACAAACTTTAATAATGGTCTCACATAGACAACCGTTATGAATTACATACATAAATAACGGTTTATAAATAAGAACTGTGAAAATTTATAATACATGACAATTTTTATATACTAACCGTGATATAAGACTCTTTAAGTGAGAGTTTTGGAGCTAGTTGAGCTCCTTTATATATATAATAGAACAACCTTACCTCCAACACCACGTGGCTATGCAATTTGGCATGAATCAAGACATTTCAAGCTTTGTGGGGAGAATCAATGCAACTGTTATAAGTGATAATGTAACCGGTGACCTATATATAATTGTATCTTTTCATAAGAATTAACTCCTGGAAAGCAAATGAATCTGGGAAAAAACATATAACCCCTATTAAAAAGGGCGAAGGGGTATGTAAACTCTTAAGAAGGTAGTTTGTATTTTCGCCATCTTCATTTACTTTCTAGGCTTAATTGCTAAAGAGACACAAGGTATAGGTGAACACTTACATTATTATATATATAGATTAGGAGCACGATTGATTCTAGCTACAAAGCCTAGAAAACCTTGATTTATCCAAATTACATGGCTACTTGATGTTGGAAGTACTATTCTATTATATATATAGAGACGAGACAAAGTAGCTCAGAAACTCTCACATTGAAGAGTCTATGACTAATTACAATGATGAATTTCATAACTTTTAACTTGGAGCCACCTGCTTAATAGAAAAACAAGAGAGGAACCTTCAGTCAGAGCAATATGGGATTTCCAAAAAAAAACATAACTTCACAGATGCAATTCGATATATCACCTGAACTAATTTATTCACAGAGCTTGTTTGTGTATGACGATTGGTACATCTGAACTAGTTTATTCACATAGCTTGTTTATGTATGACTCTCATCAATACACATGAACAAGTTTATTCATTACACCTATTGAACTTTTTGAAGAAACTTCTAGATGTTGAACATCCTTATTGCCGACTTTTAAAATAATTTAGTTAAGTATTTGGTTATTTAGTTTGAGGTGTGACATCGTGACTTCATAAAATCACCTCAATCGAACAAGGAGAACAAAGCATTAAAGGAATGCAACCTTGTTAAGGCTCATAAACGACGAAACTGTGAGTTAGGGAAAGCAAAAGAAACTCGCTCGGAAGTCTCTACAACAAATGTAAAGGTATTGACTAGTGTGGCTATCGCTGAGAAGTAAGACGAAGGTTTTTTATGGTAGGGCTCGATTACAGTCGACTCTCGATGGCACAAAAGACACTAGGAGTACTAGGGTTACGATGTTGGAAGGTTTGATTCAAACAAACTAAGTATCAAGTGTGTTCTTTTTCAGATGCCTAAATAGAAAAGGAAGGGTAGGGTTTTTTAGGTTCTCATGCCGAAGACTTTACATAACGGTTGCATCAAAAAAACTATTATTTATTTGTTTATATTTATTACGGTTATTTGTTAATATCTGTAATTTATGTTATTGTTTTAACATATACATATATCACGGTTATTAGTTAATAACTGTGAGATATGTATTATTTTTTTAAATTTTTTGGGCGACTAGCACCCAGATAATTATATTTTTATATTTTAAAAAAATAAAACAAAAAAAATTACCCTCCAGTGACTAGTTGCTTGAAAGATGATATGAGTTCTATACGAATTTAGGAACTTTTGTTTCCTTCAATTTGAATGAATCAAAAGTTCCGTAAATTCGCAACAAACCACACATCATCACGCTACTCGTTACCAGAAGATTGGCCTGAATCATCTGGGAGTATGTTAGAATTATGGTGGCCAATCGCATACTCATCAACAAAGAGATTAGCCTTCCTATTCATACTCGACAAATATCCGGCCAACCTCCTTACTGTATAGTCAATACATTTTGCATGTTGCATCATTGCCTCTAATTTAAGTAGAGGCGGAGGCGGAGGTTGTGTAGGAGGAGAAGGGGGAGAAGGAGGTGGTGGAGGTTATGGATGTGGAGAAGGAGGTGAAGGAGGAGGATAACGCCGTGGATTTTCTAGCAAGTCTTCAGCATGATGTTTCATCTCGTTGATTGGAAGAACGGAGGAGGATGATAAACATAAGGAAATTGGGAGTTGATATAGATTGGAAGTGACAGGTTCATACCATCATTGATCACGTTGGAAGTTGAAGAAAAGCAGTCGCGTGCAGTGGTGGGTAATGAAAGGGTACTTGGTTTGCGTGTTGATCATCGATGAACAAAGAAGCATAAAGTATTCTCATCATGAGCATGGGGAAGGCAAAAGGTTGGAACCGTTTAGTTAACGATTATTTAAGAGAAACCGTTATATTGTTTTACTGATATGAAGTTAGAAGACCAATCGTTTGTATGTTTATCTAACATTTCATGAAGGTTTTACTATAAGAACCGTCAAACAATATATGACGGTTACAAAATATAACCGTTGTGCATTTGCATAATATTCTAATAAGTGACAGTTGTTACATAATAACTGTAATGTATATACCTTTTTTAAAAAAATAGTGGTTGATTATGCAACCACCATTTTACAACAAAAAAAGGCAAAGTAAATAAACAAACTATAAATAAAAAGTTACAGAGATGTTTTAAGAATTTAATGCAACATCATATTTTTCATTCTTTAGTAACTTGTCCACCTTCTCGTTTAAAGAGCGAACGTGAGAGGTAAGTTCCTTCAAGGTTTGGTCCATACGTCCTTGCTCTAGCATGTAAACCTGGACCATATGATGGAGCTTGTAATTTGCGTGAATAAACCCTTCAATGTTTGTTGGCAGAGGGAGTTCATCTTTTGGTTTTTTGCTAGATGATTAATCAGAATGTTTCTTGCATTTTTCCATGATGTTTTAATGAATTAGAAGTTGGCTTTGAGAAGTTGAAACGGAAGTAGAGAAAACGAGTTTAGTTTTTCGGACGTTTACATAAAGAGGATTATTAAGCCGTCGCATCTTTTAGTATTTAAGATCATTATATTTTATAAATGGCGACAGTTAATTCTTAATAACCGTTATGTATTTGATAATTTTTTTAATTTATTGATGTCTATTGTAACCCCCTGCCTCAAAAACCATAATTATAATTCGAAATACGAGATTAAAATGAATAGAGACCAATAATAATCAAACTTACTTAGTATCCCTTCCTAACGGTAGGGTTTTTATAAAATCTTTCAAAATTTTCTGCCTTATCCTGGTCTCAAAATTTCACAATTTGAATATAATTACCCTATGTAGTTAAATCACATTAATATATCAGACTGTACAACAAAGATCCCGGCAACCCCCGGGTTTCACATAAAGACTAAGGGTTTACAATTTCCCACTTAGGGGATTACACAATTGTATGCAAAATAATATTTACAGAATATACAGTTCTCTCCAATCCAAAATAGATAACTAACAACCAAAATAAAAATCTCCCTAAGGAGTCCTATCCGCCCTTGGTCATTTCCTTCCCCTTAGAGCCACTTGCCCTGTCTGAAAGTTAGTCAATGGAAAGAATGAGATTCAAAAGAATCTCAGTAGTAACAAATAACTCATATAACATGTAATTATAGAGCATGCAATGACATCATCAAACAGCTTCGCAGCATAAACACAGCACGAAGGCTGCCACGTATGCACATAATCACATATCATATAATCTCATCCCCCGTATTCCACCGCCCCGAAGGCACGGTCCTCCCACCGTGTACACCGATGGGCCACGGGTGAAGGTTCATAAACAATGATAAATCAGACATACCATGTATCACATATAGCATAAGAGAAAGAGTCACTACCTTGTTCCTTCCGAGCGTGCTCAGACACAGATGGCTCACGAGTAGGGCAAATATCAAACCCTATAAACCAAAATCAAGGACGATAGGTTATTTACTACTCCAATTCCTTAATTTGACAACACTTAAAGTTGGTTATCATTTAAACTCTTTAGGTGGCTACTAGAAGCCTAGACATATACCTAAAGGGTTAGGAATATTACACCGAATATCCCTTTTTCGAAAGAGAAAACACTAATTTTCAGCTCTTGCACTTGAGTGATAGATGATACACTCGAGTGATGAGATGGTTTGCACTCTAGTGATGAGATGGTTTGCACTCATACGAGTACTTGGCCGAGAGCACCCACTAAGACAAAGAATAATCACAACACTCGAGTTCTGAACCCAATACTCGAGTGATGCCCTCATGCTCACCTGAGTCCGACCGAATGAGGCACAGGAAGTAAGTACGCGAGAGCAACAGAAACCTTAAAATGAAAAGTGCGCTTGAGCACTAGATCTAGCGCTCAAGCGCACTTTTCATTTTAAGGTTTCTGTTGCTCTCGCGTACTCACTTCCACTCGAGTGGTTACCCAAAACTTACGAGTGCCAGAACACACTCTTGACAATTTGACCGTGAGTGTTTCCCCGAGACGCAACCTGAAGGTGCTAGATACATACTCACTTGAGTAAGTCCCAACGCACTCGAGTGATAACCCATATCACTCGCAGGTGAAGAAGTGCACTTCTGCTTTTTTGGCATGGAAGTGCAATTGACAACTGAAGGAAAAGGAAACAAGATGCTGCACTCAAGTGACACCTCTGTGCAGTGAAGTGAGGCTTATCAGAAGCCATAACACAGCAACTGGCAGAATTTTCCCAGATTTTATCCAAAGTGTCCAATGACGTCCCAATTTCCCCAATCAACCTTTCCCCACACAAATATGCATGAAGAACTCATTGGACACACAAAAACAACCAAATTCTCATCACAATGTCATATTCTACATTTCTAACCACATTGGACTCCAAAACCACAAAATAACCAATTTGGTTTCCAAAGTTTCAAACCAATACCAATGGCTCAATGACACAATATACCACTAATTCCACAACCATACATTAGCAAATTCATGCATTTCAAGATTACACCAAAGTCAGGGAAAAATCACAAATTTCCAAAACTTAACCAATGCTCAAAATGAACATGTCAAAATACTTCAAATACTCACCTCTAACTCTTCCCAAGGTTGGTTTCTTGATTCCTCAACTTCTGAATTTATTCAAACTCTAAAACACCTTCTTTCAAAATTCTACAACTATCAAGATAAAGCTCTCATCAAGGTGGACAATATTAGAGAAGAGCATTTGAGCATTAGAGAATCATAATTACATCAAAATCTCACCTTTCCCTTTCCCTTTCTTCCTTCAATCCCAACGAAAATGGAGGCTAAGGAGAGAGAAAATGAGATGGAGATGATAATTAGATTTTTTTTTCCCCCATTTTCCATGCTCAAAACCGATTTAGAGGGAGAGAGAAAAGGGGAAAATAAATTTTGAAAGTTTGACCAAAATCAAAGGCCCACATTTAAGGGAAAATGACAGCTAGGTCCCAAGGTACAAAAAATATACTAAAAAACTCCCTTTGAAAAGTCAATGGTCAGAAAAGTCCCTAGAGGAGAGAATTCCTCTAGGGACTTTTCTGACATGAATTCCTAATGTCTATTTACAAAAATAACCCCCACTGAAATAACTAAAGAAAAAGCACAGAGGAGAGAAGGGCAACAAGTTTTTATGATTAAGCCATTAAGGAGACAGAGAAAAAATGCACAGACGAAGAGTGCGGGAGGTGGAACATTTAAGAGATACAACGTGCTGTTAATGTCGTTTGGAAATGTCTTCTTCTTCATCGTCCATGTACGGGTAGGCAGGTACAGAAGCGAACTGGAATTTTTTTTTCTGTGTGAAAAGTTGTTGGTTGAGATTAAGGGGTTGTCAAAGGTTGGATCTTGGGCTCAAAATTGGAGTAAGTGGTAGGTGGTAGATAAGAAAGACTAAGAATTTGCCACACATATGATTTTGATCATTGAAATTGGGGTTTAACCTTGGGTGGGTTGTGTTTATTTTAGAGTGCTTTATTTTTGCGGCATAGTTACAGAGGAGCTGCTATTTTTTAAGTGAGAATGATGAATGTAATTGTTCTTCCTTGCTGTGAAAACGCTGAAATAAAAACAACAAATTGTTGTAAATTTATGCAGATGTAGTTGTTAATATGACAGTTGTTGTTGTTAATACAAAACCTCTGTTGTGCTCTATTTTTGGGCAAGTAAATAGAGGTGTGATGTACATTCTCACTTGTTTGTGTTATTAGAAAATGCTGATATGATGATAAAAAAAGTGTTGTTAACGTGTTGTAAATTTGTGCATATGTAGTTGTAAATATTGCTGTGGAAGTTGTTAATACAAAACCTCTACTGTGCTCTGTTTTTGGACAAGTAAACAGAGGTGTGATGTACATTCTCGTTGGTTTGTGTTATTAGAAAATGCTGATATGATGATAAAAAAAGTGTTGTTAACGTGTTGTAAATTTGTGCATATGTAGTTATAAATATTGCTGTGGAAGTTGTTAATACGAAGTTTGACCTGTGCTATGTTTTTGGGGAAGCAAACAGAGGTGTGGGTGTGGTTTGTGTTATTAGAAAATGCTGATATGATGATAAAAAAAGTGTTGTTAACGTGTTGTAAATTTGTGCATATGTAGTTGTAAATATTGCTGTAGAAGTTGTTAATACGAAGTTTGACCTGTGCTATGTTTTTGGGGAAGCAAATAGAGGTGTGGGTGATGTTTGTGTTATTAGAAAATGCTGATATGATGATAAAAAAAGTGTTGTTAACGTGTTATAAATTTATGCATGTGTAGTTGTAAATATTATTGTGGAAGTTGTTAATACGAAGTTTAACTTGTGCTATGTTTTTGGGGAAGCAAACAGTTACTATAAATGGTTTTTATTAAGACAAAACAGTTCAATTTTTCCTCTAAGCAATTGACTCAATAATGTTTTAAAAGATTTCTATTTTTTTTTTTTTGGTATATAAGTGGATCTGAGGGTATATAGTTTAACTGAAATCAAGGTCTCTTCTACTTTCGTGTTCTATATTTTTTCTTAAAAAAAAAAAAAAGATGCATAAATAAAGGACCTGCATGTTAATATCAAAGCCATAGTATTGCATTTCTATATTCTCTTATCATTTCATCAAAAGTTGTTTAACAATTTTAAATTAAATTTGCTCCTAACATAACTAGGGTTATGAACACGACTAGTTGGGCTGACCAGCATATCCTACTTATAAAAGAAAAAATAGATTGCATCTTAAAAAGAAATTTTAAATTGATAAAATGAGCTTTAAGCCTTGTCCTGATTTAGTCTTGTTTAAAAAAAACGGTTTGACCTGTTTTTAATATGAGCAGCTTGTGAGCCTTTTTTATTTTTAAGTTTAAAAGATTTAAAATGTATAATTTACATGTGAAGGTTGATATAATTAGATTGATCATTTGAAATTAGTATTGATCACATGATGGTCAAATGTTTCAAGAGTTAGAGATTCTTGGTCAAATCTTTTTTAAAGGATATCCCAGATTATTGTGCTATGTGTTGTATAATTCTTTTAGCTTTGGAATGATTAAAATCTGGACATTAATGTTATAATTTATATATTATGCTTATAAACAATTTCATGTTTAATTTTTTTTCCTTAAAAAGAGCACATGGTCACGAGCTAGGTTTCTTCAGTATTGGTCCATATAAAGTTTTTTTTTTTAAAAAAAAAAGGGGCTTTATGAGGCCATGCTCGTTTGTGTGGACCAAATATATGAGTCCCCGCTAAACAAAATTGCTGCTACAAATGGCAAATGATGTGATTTTGGATTGTGACACATGCGAATATAGATGTGACCAAAGACACTTGATAAAATTTGTGAACTTATACTTAAAAATGATTGCATCCAATAGAAAAACCTCAATTATTATATTCCACTTAAATCCAATGTTGAAATGCTGTTGAGGGGAAATAAGTTATCTCAAATTGACCTAAACAATTTGTACTACTGTACTAGAGCCATGTCCAATAATATTCTTCTGATTTTTAATGTTAAACCTAATTAGAAAATCGATGTTAGTATAACTATAAAACATATTTCATATGTTTATCAATTTTTTAAAAATTAATCTTGTTGATATCCCCTCAGCAACAATCAAATTGGAGAGAGCGGGGAGAATTAAGAAAAATAATTAGAGAATTTTAGAAAAAATATATATTAACCAACTTAACTAACACCCTTAATCTTCTCAAATTAACTTATTTGGTCTTACATTAAGAATTATAACAATATTAAAATGTCATGGGATTGTATTGAAAGAGTTGGAGGGAGGAGAGCAAGTCAGTAAGAGAAGTTACAAGTGTATTTATTTATGCCTATTTCATTTAAACCCAGTCTAGTAGACATACTCCATTTTTTAGAGATTGAGATTAATGGCATCAATTTCTTCATTAATATCGTTATGGATGAATTTTTCATTAGGGACTTGAATTTTAATGTAATCGGTTTTAGGGGAATTGCTATAATGTTCTAATTAGGAAGACCCTCGAACTTCATCAACATCTTTGTTGCATTTCAATACTTTTCTTGGGCTTGAATACATTCAATAAGCCCAAATTTTTTTCTCCATAAAGTACTCCCTTCAATATTTAATATAAGACGTATTTAAGGAATTGATATTGATCCTAAATTTAATACATATTTTTTTTATTTGTCAATTTTTTTTTTGACTTATTCATATTAATACGCCCTCGACAATAATTAAGAATGAGAGTGAATGATAGAATTAAACTAAATGATTAGGGTGCTTTAAAAAATATATATTATATTAAATAAATTAAACCTTTTTAATTTAATCAAATTAAATAAATATTTCTTCCATTAACAACCAAATGAAGTAAATATGTTTTAAGTACATGGGCTAAAGTGTAAAGTTGGGCCGAATGTTTTTTATGAGGAGCAATATTATATTAAAAAAAATTCTAGGTTTAATGTCACTCCAAAAGTTTTAAAACGTTGTAATGTTGTTCCATACTTTTGAAAAATTAATGTTGACTGTTAAAAAATTGGTATTAATCATTAACTTTTTAACGATTAAGATAACATTGCTCAATTTTAATATTTTTAAAACTTTATTAAACCTAAAAAAACTTTCAAATCAATATTATTACTCAACAAAAAATTTCATAATAGAATTACACCTAAACGGCTAAACCATAAGTAAATTCATATCATAAAAAGTAGGTAGAGAGGGCGAATGTGATTCCTTCCATGGAAGTGGGCAGAAGAAGACAGCAAGAGATGGTTAGTTAGTGTGGGGCCCACCAAAACATGTTCTTGACCATCAATCAGTCGCATGATGAGGCATCTTTCAAGCAGCCACCCCAACACTGCTCCATGGGCGGCTCCCTTTGTCCTATTCCCTTTAACAGCCTTTTTTTTTTTAATTAGTTTTAGCTTTTTTTAAAAAAAATTATAAAGTGATTTTTAATCTCTTAATTGTAATATAATTAATCTCTTAATAAAAAATATTTACACATCAAATTAAAATGGTAATTCTTCAATTAAATGCTGATAAATAATATTTTAATTTTAATTTTTCAATATAAGTAGTTTCCATGTGGACAACATATAAAACTTTTCTGGCTAATAAAATATTCAAACAAACTAATTTTTCCTTTTAATATTCGAAACATTTAGTGCTCCTCATGTCATTTATTTACAGTTATACTCTGGGCTTTATAAGAGGGCGACCCCCAATACACCATTTAGTAATCTTGATTAATATTAACTCTGTAATAATCTTATTCTTTTTAACTCTAAGATGTTGTCATTCGGCTTCTAATTCCTTCAATTCAAAATATAAGAGTTAATTAAAAAATTTATTTTAATCTTAAATTTATAATTTTTTCTTAAATTATTCTACATATTTTTTACAAATAATTAACTTAAAAAATATTTTATTTTTTATAGATTTATTATCTGCCTTTTTTTTTAATTCTTCATCTAAAAGAAAGAAACCATGCACTCATCATCTCTACATAGGGTCAAATAGTCAACAACCTCATATTCAACTTAAAAGTTGAGAAAATGTTTGGAGTTAGTTGGACTAGACAATAAGATAACACTTTGATCCTTATTATAAATTCATTGTGATCGATGGCCCAAAAAAAAAAATCAGTCTAACTAAATCTCATATATTAATATATTAAAAAATAGAAGTTAAGATATTTAATATGTCTTAAATTGATTTATTTTATTTTTTTAAAATTTTCCCTTATTTAATATACTCCCATTCAGTCCTTTTATAAAGGACATTCTCTCTCATAAAAATGATCTTTAATATAAGGAATAAATTCTATTTGTTTGAAATTTTAAACTTATTTTTTTATTTTTACCCTCATTAAATATATGTCACTTATTACTCAATTTCCACTCATTATCTCCCATTTGCACTTTCTAAACCAAGGTATAATTGAAAAGAAATTTACATAAGTTACACATTTGTTATTTTTAATTAACATTTTGAATCACGGGAAAAAGAAGCTAACATTTTGAATCGTATGATTTTTACTCACTTATACAATAGGGGTAAAATTGAAAAATAGTCATTAATGAATCTTAGTATGAACTTTTACCAAGAGAAAAAAAATTGACCAACTAAACTTATACTCGCTCCGGTCCTATTTATAAGAACTTGATAATCGAATTACATAGTTTAAGAAAGTGGTTAAAATTAGTTAAAAATAATAAGTATATCTAAAATAAACTTTTTTGCCAAATATACTCTTATTTACCAGGGCCAAGTAAGAGAGAGAAATAGAATAAATATAAATATCACCAACTTTCTAATTAATGCAACACAGATAACTAATAAGGAGCAAAAGTGGAAAAACATCATTAAATGCTCAGAAAACTTGTAACACTCCAAATCCTATTCACAAAAAATATATTATATTATATTATATATTCAATGAAATGGTGAATATTTAAGGTCAAAGGAATTAAATATTGAAAATTGAAAATAAAATGTGTTAGCAATTGAGTAAATTGTGGAATTGTTAAAATCATTTTTTCCTTTCCTTTCCTCTTGAAATTTCGTCCAAACACCTAAGAATGAGGAGAAAATTTAATTTCATGGACACATATCCAAAAGACTACATGAAGAGATAATGATGATTAATTTCCAAGAAGCACAAGTCAAATGCTACATAAACACTGCAATGATGATAATGGTTGAGTGATGTGTTAGATTTAATATTGAGTGCATGATGGAAGGATAGCTTGAGTAAAGGAAGGAAGATACTTGATTGCATGATGGTAAGCTTGAGTGAAGGAAGAGACAAACATGATTATATAAAAGGGTGTAAGAGTATGGACATGAAGTAGAAGGCATGGTTGGAGGCATGGAAAGAGGGATGGTGTCTTTGACAAGTGTTGAAATCTCAACCCTTGATGAGATCAATGGTGTAGGATCAAGGGAGCATTTTTATGAAGCTTTTCTCTTCCCTTCCCTTCCTCATTTTCATCCAACACAAGAAGAGGGGGGGAGAGAGAGAGAGAGAGATAGAAGGAAGAAGAAGAAGTTTAAGGTAAGTGTGATTTCTTAAGAGTTTTCTTGTGATTTTGCTTAGAAACCTTCTCTAAACCTTTCTTCTTCATGGAATCCATGAATTTGAAGACACATTCTTAGCTCAAGAAGAGAAAGAGGAGATGTCTAGAGAGAGAAGATTCAATATCTCAAGAGGTAACCTCACAAACCTTAGATCTAAACTAGTATGGTGTTGTTGTTGAGGTTTGTGTTTAGTTTTGGTGATTTTGTTAAGTTTGTAAATTTGGAAAGTCCTAATCCTAAGGGGTTATGCTGCTCAAATTTCTTTAAATCATGATTAGAATGTGATTAAATAATTTAATAAGGGATTAGAAGTGGAAAAGTATAAGTTTTAGAAGCTAAAACACAAAACTCTATTTTTCCAATTTTTGACCAATATTTTGGCTAGCACAGATCTAGGGGAAGGATTTGGATTTTCATAAAATAAATGGTTCCATTGGATTCAGTGGGTAAAAATAGGTAGGGTTACAGTTGGTCACTTTTTTGAAAAAGGCCGAAAAAGTATAATTATGAAAACGCCCCTAAAACCCCAAATCAGGGCTATCAAGGGTATTTTCGTAGTTTAACAGTGAATTTGGTGATTTCAAGCCCGGAAATGGATTCCTTGGGTGAAAATAAGTCAGGATAGCTTTAGTTACAATTTTGGGAAAACGTGCCATCGGGCCGGGTACGATAGGGCCGGGCCAAGTCCCAGCAGAATTTTGGTAAAATTTCACCATAGACTAATATAACCACCAGAAACACTATGGAAGTGTCTAAACTGTACATTTGATATTCTAGGACCGAGTAGAGAGCCCGAGGGATTGGCACGCAAATCAAGGCATGTATTCAAAGATCAAGGAAGGGCGATTAAGGTAGGGAACTTACCTCTCCTACATGTATTTGATATTTCTGCTGGTGTATTGATGCATGTTATTGCTTTGCTTGATTATGTGAAACATATATGAATAATTGAAGCTCTGTTTCTGTTTATGCTATGGTCATACGTATATTGTTTGAAACATTGAGCACGCAGATATGTCATTGTATGAGCATGAGTTATGTAATGCAAGCACGTCATGCATTAAGCACTTATCTTGCATGCATATCGGTATTGCTTTCCTACTGAGATTCCCCAGAATCTCACCCTCCCCTACCAACAATTTAGACATGAGAAGACAGAACGTATACTAAGAACAAAGAAGAGAACCGTACAAGGGGATTGCAGTGGTGGAACGAAGACGGGAAGATGTCTCCATTTCACTGGGATGGATTTAGACATCCACGTAGTGCTACGAGGCTACATTAATTGTAATTATCAAGTACGAACCCCTATAAGAAATTTCCGTAATCGCGCACATAATATCAGTATATCTATGTTATTCCTGTGTTGCCCATTGAACTGTGTATCATTTCCGCAAAATACTCTGAAATAAGTGAAAATAAAATAAGGGTGTGACAAAACTCTTGTCTGACTCTTATAAAAATAACACACAAAAAATTTAAATTTTGAGTATCTATATAAGAACAGGAGGGAATAATTAGCACCACAGAGTGGTAGGCTTTACTAGCATTTGAAGTTATCTTTGGGTGAGCTGAGTGTTCACGTGCGAGTTATTAAGCTCCCTCGTGACTGGTGCGTGAGAGCGCGTGCAACAAGATAAATCTTGCCGTGACTTGGGAGTTTTGACGATTATTATTGTTTTTCTTTAAGAAAAAATGGATCAATCTTTGTGAGATCCATCTCATTATTAGCCAATCTCTGTAATAAAATATAGTACTTCCTACAGTTTAGGGTTCCATTGGATCGTGAGCACAAAATGTTACCACGTGGAGTTTCTGGAAACGGCAGCCTTTTCCTTTTATTTATTGGGTTGGCCCATAACACGTCATTTTTTCGTAAGTGTATTACTCCTTCAATTTTATTTATAAATAATTTTTTTTCTTATAAGACTGATTCTTTTTATAAGAAATTTTCATTTTTTATGTGAAAATGTACGTTTTTATTTTTCTTATTTTATCTTTATTAAATACACATTCTTTCTCGTATCTTATACTCATTATCTCTCATACTTTTTATCTATTCTCTCATATACTCATTTCATAAATTGGGACATATATGAAAAAAAAAATATAGCATTTTTTACACACGTATTATTTTTAACTATCAATTCATTTTACGTAATTAAGGAGAAAGTTGTTTATAAATAAGAATGAAAGGAATGTAAAATAGTGCATTTTTATGCATTATGTGTGTGTTTGGAAGAGCTTATTTTTGGGCAATAAGTGCTTATAATTCGTGATTCACGGTATACGAGGTAAGTATGTGAGAGGAGTTTTTTCTCGGCTTGCGTAAATTGGGCTTATTTCCTGTACAAAACGGGATCCCAAACATGCACTATATCAAGTTTGAAAGCTGACTTCTACAACTCATCAATTACTCGTATTTTTTATTTTATGCTCTCTAAGATTGATGTCAAACTCCACAAATGACTTAGTGAAATTATCATTTTCTGTTTTCCAATTTACAAAATCGCAACAACTTATTTTAAAATTATTTTTAGTTAAATTCGTGAGTTAAGTCAACAAGTTTGTCATTTTTGCATGTTAACTTGTGCTAAATTTTTGGATTTAATTATATTTAGGGACTTCATTTATGAACTTCGTTGAATTTTTTTTAATAAAAAGGCCAAATGAAATTAATAACAAAAAAGTTGTAGTGCACCATAAAGACAACATCAAAGGCGATAAGAAAAATAAGTTAGTAAATGCACATAAAGACGGATTAATAACGGCTAGTCTGCTACATCTAAACTAGTAAATAAAGAGAGAAAAGACATAATATCTTCCAAGACGGATTACAATATTTCTTCTTGTTCCTTTCATGTCTAATCTAATCACTCAAGTAAATTGCTTGATTGATACCAAAAACTGTAATAATAAGATCCCACAAGTGAATAAAAAGAATTTAATAATCCAAGCAATAGTAGATTAAAGACACTTATAATTAAATAAATGATCCTCCCTATACCTTCGAACCCACTAAAAGTGTAATAAACTAAACTATAAATATAGATGGATTCAATATCAATTATTTGAATATTAAATATATTTAAGTTAACTTATTGTCATTTCATCTACTTTTTAATAAATTTTAATTATTTACTTTTAATATTTATTAATTAATAAAAATAACCTCTTATAAATTTACGATCTAAATTTATGCTCCTATCATGAGTTTAACCAAACTCATGAGATCAAAAATACTCTCTAATCACGAGCTTAATCATCATAAGGTTTGGAATTGAAACCCACACCTTTATGAAGTTTTGGGTAACATATTTATTCTTTATTTTTTAAGAAAAATGCTGAGATGAATTGATTTTTAAAGACCAGTTAGAGTGAGCACTGACCCTATATGGGTACTTACTTGGTTGAAACATTTATCATTAATATTATTTTGAAGTCATGACACAAAAATATTATTTTGAAGAATATGAGAGACAAAATTACAGATATATCAATAACTAAAAAAGAATTTTAGTGAAAAAAAACAACTTTTAGTATTGCACAAAATGAAATATATCATAATATAAAATTAAAAAACATGAAAAAAAATGTTCTAAAATGTTCCGATAAGTAAACTGATTCACTATATGGAGCAACATATTGTAAATGCATACAAAGTATCAAAAGCAAAAATAAAATAAAGCACTTATTTGTTGTCATGATTGTTGGTGAAAACATCACTCATTGATTTAATTCAACACCCAAATGTATAAAGCAATTTTAAGTGATGAAAGATGTTTCACCTGTTACTTTTAGTATCCAAAAGAGAGTAGAAATGTTATGTTTTGATCCCTAAAGATTTGTGGATTTAGACCAAATCCATTATTTAGATATATAAAATTTTATGAATTTGGATTTGATCAAATTCAGGTAAACTTGTCATTACAATTTTTTTAGAATTTTAAATACCTAATCCACTCTAATTATTTTAAATCTCTCAACTGTCTTTTTCCACGCACTACATAAATATGTGGACAAGTCACACATGTAAGATTACTCATTCTTATTAGTGTAGATTTTTTTATACTATCCAAATAAAGGATTTCAAATACATAGAATATTTGTCATCCTCCATTCGGCAGAAAAACACACAGACCAATTGCACCTACAGGGTTTGAACATGCGGCCTCATGCAAGATTTATGGTGTGTTTGTTTTGGCGATTGGATAAGTAACTTATTTTTACTTAAACTTATGGAATCTTAAGATTGGAAAAAAGTTAGATTGGGTAAAATGATGAGTGTTTGGATTAGCGATTTGATAAGTAACTTATGTAAAAGTGAATGATGTTTGGTTTGACTTTTGCATAAGTGACTTTTATATTAATTAAGAGAAAAAAAATTGAAAATATTATGAAAAATGAAAAAATGAAGGGATAATTGTGGAAAAAAGCCCTCATTGGCAACTTAATTGTCAAATGGGACATGGAAAGATATCTACACTCGAAGGGATTTTTTCACAATTTTCTCAAAAATTAAATTTGAAAATTTAGCAATGGTACAATTTTAAATAAAATTATATCAAACTCTAATTTAAATTGATACACTCTAAAAGAATTTTCTATTGTGCACCTCAAATTTAAATTTTATAAATTATATCAAACTCCAATTTAAATATTAAATCCTAACTCATATTTTCACATAACTCAAAATCTAACAAAATAAACCGATTAAAACATCAATAATACCTCCAATAATCTAAATAAATTATTTAAACTAAATTTAATGGGTAAAAATACTATAAAGAAATTAATTTATGATATGTTTATAAAAAAATTTGATTATAAAATCATAAAACAAGGGTAAAGAATATAAGAAACAAAATGCAAGTTTTAAGCTTAAACTTGGTTCAAGAACCTTTTTATATATAAAATATACGTACAATCACATTATTATAAACTGATGACTGATAGAAAATCACTTAGTTATTATTCATTTTTTATTTCATTTAACAATCACAAGCTAAAAGAAATGATTGATAACTATAACAAGCTTCCACGAGCTTATTGTGATTTCGTTAAATGATTTGCCAAATAACCCTTCCGACTGGGTTCATTGAGAATGGCCCTAATGACTCCACATGTGCGCTTTTTTGTTTATTTGCTTCTTGGGCCTAGACCTTGTTTATTTTTTCTTAATAATTGGCAATTGCATGTGAATGGGTTACTAAAAATGCAATATAAAATCACAACATGATAAATTAAAGTTAAAATTTTTATTGGGAGATGTGCCTACATATAGTACCTCGATTAAAATTGCCTCTAATAAGAGGGTACCTATGTTTAGCAAAAAAAAAAAAAAGAATGCATGAGAATCAATAGGTTTGATCTAACAAAAGAATTATTCACTTATAATATGATGAATTAATATTGGTATTCTTATTGTTGGCCAAAAAAAAAAAAATATTGGTATTCTTATTGGAAGTGGTACCTAAATTTAGCTTGGATAGTGCCTCAAATAGAACTCCCTCCAATAAGGCTATGGGAGGAGATTTATGCTATAGAATAAAAGCCTATGAAATTTTAATTGTCTATAAAAAAGTGTGTTGCAAAGCTTTAGTCGCGTAAGCTTTATAGTTACACTAGTTCGATAGCGCGTTACAATGCTTTAGTCCCATAAGCCTTACAGTTAAAGTGTTTGATGAAGTAAATAAAGGGCGAGGCTCCAGAAGTCAATCCAATCCTTAAGAAAGCAAGGACTTCTTCTATACCCGATTATAGGTATTCCAGTGAGACTTTTCGCTTCCTTCTTTATGCTCTTAGATCCGGAAAGATTCCAACCAATCCCTTGTAGAAGGAAGTAAGCCTCGACTGCTTGCCCCTTGTCTGCCAGCCACTATGCCAGTGGAAGTTGATCAAGTTTCTGTCCCGTTGGATTACTCCTTTTGCAAGGTAGGATAGGACACTAACGCTTTCTCTGAGTCGCACCTGGCATCGCAACTCAATTGTTCTTGTTCTTGCTTTAAGCTTTGTCTTTTGAATAAGTAGACGTAGATCCGGTATGAAGGGTCAAATTCTATCGGATATTGGCAGTGAATGAGATGCTAAGTCTTCAATTTCGATTCTATGGCCCCCTCCAATAAGGCTATGAGAGACTTATGCCATGGAATAAAAGCCAATGAAATTTTATTTGTCTATAAAAAAAAGTGTGTTACAGTGCTTTAGTCCCGTAAGCCTTATAGTTACACTAGTTTGATAGCGCATTACAATGCTTTAGCCCCATAAGCCTTACAGTTAAAGTGCTTGATAAGAAGTAAAATATTTTTTTTTTTTTTTATATGATGATTTTGTGGATGATATTTGAGCTTAATTTATTGAATTAGGGTGTAATTGATAAATAAATAATGATTTTGGCATAAAATAGAATTTATTAAAAAAATACTAAATCTGACACTGTTTCAGTTTTCAGGCAATATCAGAAGCTATAAATGTCGAATTGGGACGTTCTTTATATGTATAAAAAGATAAGAAAAAACTCTACGACTTTTATATTGAGGCCACAACCCAGTTATGTCTTAAGAGTTTTGAATTTTGCTTGAAATTTGAGAACATGAATTTGTCCTAGATTGATCTTTGTCCACTAATTTGATCATAACTTGAGTTACAAATGTTGTAATGGGGAGATTCTAGTTGTGTCTTCAAGCTAAAATCCAAAGCTACAACTTTCATGAAGATCACATTGTGAAATTCCACCATTTTGACTGTCAAAATTAGGCTGCAATCAAGAAGTTTGGCTGCCACAAGGTCAATATTGGTGGCTTAAAGTCAAGATTCATGCCTAACAATGTGAAAATTTTTGCACCCCCTCCATCTATAAATAGAGGAACTCAAGACACAAGGAAACACACCATCTTAGAGTTAATTTCATGCATTGTATTTACTTCTTGCATGCCTCCTTCATGAAAGGCTTAAGTAGTCCTCCTTTACGGATGGTATAGGTTGCCACCTATATGAAAGGTTTTACCTCCTATTTGGAAGGCTAGATTTTTCCATTTTCATGCATCTTGTATATGAAAGGTTTTACCTCCTATATGGAAGGCTAGATTTTTCTATTTTCATGCATCTTGTATGTTTTAAAATTTAATAATTCAGTTTTATGCAATGTTTATGAAGTTTTCAATTTATTTTGTTTTTGTTTTTAATTTCATCATGAGTTAAATTTTCATTTTCCTAGAGTTATGATGTAGCTTATTAATGACTGATTGAATCTTAACTTATTAAATCTAGTTTTAATTTTTTATTCATAATTGAGTTTTAATCATTATTCTTGATGCTTTCAATTGATTGATCATCTTTTGCATGATTTCAATATGTATGTTGAGACTGGAAGGAGATACGTATGTGTATACTCTATAATAAAACCATAATTTGCATATGAAATAGGAATATATTCATATGAGTTGTGTAATCTTAATAAGTTGCATAAATCTTAATGCATGATTAATTGCTTTAATTCATATAGAGATATATTGAATTAGCAATTAATTATAGAATTGTTTGACTTTGGAAGAGGCTAATAATTAAATTAAGAAAACTTGGCTATCAATCATATGGAATAAATTGGATTAGAATAGATAGGTAATTCAATCTGAAATTTACTAAGTGAAATCTGATCGCTAGGGCTTTTTCTCATAGTTGTGTTCATATTATTTGCATTCAAATTTAATCATTTTTAATTATGTAATCTCAATCACCAACTAATCGATCGACCTAATAGAATTAAAATTACTAATTTTAGTACTTAGTGATCAATCCTCGTGGGAACAATACTTTACTCACTTATGCATTACTTATTTACAACAATGTACACTTGAACTTTTTAATATATCATTTACACTCGTAATAAGTTTTTGGCGTCGTTGTCAGGGATTGTTGTCATTAACATCAATATCAAGTAATTTTAATACTAATTAGGTATTCATATTATATTTGTTTTTCTTTTTGGTGTCTTTTGTTTCTTTTCAGGCTTTTACTTAGTGCATGACCATATTGAAGGAGACTAAACTACTACAACCTTTTGATTATGAGATCAAGAGAACTAGTCGAAGAAATCGAAGAGTTTGAAAGCAGTCTACTTCAATCCTAAGCAATCCGATGGCAAATCCGAGGGAAGAAGTGCCAGATACCAAAACACACCGTAACTATGCAATACCAACAGTCATGGGGACAACTTCTGGAATCAGAAAACTGCCAGTAGCAGCTAATAATTTTAAAGTTAAGCCTGCAATTATCTAGATGGTGCAAGCAAATCAGTTCGATAGTTTAACAACAGAAGATCCAAACACACATATAACCAACTACCTAGAAATCTACGACACATTCAAGTATAATGGTGTTATTGATGATGCCATTAGACTTAGACTTCTACCTTTCTCACTCAAGGATAAGGCTAAGAGTTGGTTACACTCGCTACCAGTGGGAAGCATAATTATATAGGATGTCTTGGCATAAAAATTTTTGGCAAAATACATTCCTTCAGGAAAAACTGCTAAATTGAAGAATGAAATTGCCTTATTTACCCAACATGAATTAGAAAGCCTCTATGATACTTGGGAAAGATATAAGGAGTTGCTAAGAAAATGTCCTCATCATGGGTTACCATATTGGTGGCAACTGAAAACTTTCTATAATGAGATGATGCACACCTCCAGAATTCTTGTAGATGCTGCAGCTGGAGGATCCTTAATGGTAAAAAGTCTAGATGATGCCTACAGCCTACTTGAGGATATGGCAGCCAATGCATACCAATGGCCTTCTGATCGTAACATTTCAAAGAAAGCACTTAGAGTACACGAGCTGGATATCCACACCCCCAATCTCTGACTAGACCCCACTTACTGATACTAGATCACCTGGCCTGAAGGCACTTGCCTTGGGGTCGAGGGTGGACTCACAAGGATATCCCTACTCCCCTATCATACCCTTTCAATCATTTAACATAAATGATCATTAGTCATGGAGAACCCATCCTAAGGATTCTCAAGTCTTCATGACCCTATCAACTCACTTCCTAGGGGTCACCCATCCTAGGATTTCCCTAGGTTGAGCATGCTTAACTTTCGTGTACCCATGTCCAAACGTAGATATCAGCTTCTATTGCTTCCGTCCACGAGTACCCCGTGACCACCACTATGTCTGATCACTAAAATATTGGGTTTGGACAGCATATTGGCCTGGGCCGTGCCCATTTCCTCGAGTTCTGCAATACCCTTAGTCCATTTCGTCTAGTATTGCACCACTAGCTACCCTTCAGTACTCGCCATTTCTCAGGGCTGATTCACAAATCAGGAAGATACCCTCCTTTGGTACCTCCTATCGGTGCATATTTCCTAGCACCGTGTGATCAAGACCATATCAGTATACCATCCTGTTACCGGAACCGCCACTCTGATAGAATCACTTTGGGCTCCTCCAAAACCGCTTTCGGCTCTAGCACCAAAATCTCACCCTTATCTCAATTTCAACCTTTTTCAAAGTATTCGCGGAAAATGATATGCGGTTCAGTAGGCAACACAGGAATAGCATAATTATACTGATAATATGTGCATGATTACATAAATTCCCCATAGTGGTTCGTACATGACCATTACCATCAATGCAGCTATACATGGCTACTTGGGTGTCTAAACTCATTCCAATAAAACGGAGACATCTTCCCGTCTTCGTTTCACCACTGCATTCCTCCCGTGTAGTTCTCCTCTCTGCTTTCAGTACACCTCTTGTTTTCACCTGCCTAATTTGGTGGTAGGGAGGGTGAGATTCGAGAGAATCTCAGTAGGAAACAGATACCATTATGCATGCATGATAGATACTATGTGTATGACATGTTAGCTTTAACTAGATGTATGACCCATAATGACATTTCTGCATGCTCAATGTTTCTTGTAATAAAACTATGGCCACAGCAAAACAGAAACAGAGCTTCATTTATTCAAATATGCTATACACAATCAAGTAAAGCAATCACATACATCACTACACAAGCAAATATATCAAATACATGCAAGTAAGGTAAGTATCCTACCTCCAGCTTCTCTCCTCGATTTACGTGCCAGCAACTCGGGCTCTCAACTTGATCCTACAATTCCAAATGTACCATTTAGACACTTCCATGATATTTCTGGGGGTTATATGAGTTTATATTGAAAAATTACTAAAATACCCTCGGGGACCCAACCCATTGTACCCGATCCGGCTGTACTTTTCTCGAAATTCTAACCTGGGCTATCTTGACATATTTTAGCCCAAGGAATCCATTTCTGGACTTGGAATTATCAAATTCACTGCCAAAAGATGAAATTGCCCTTGGCAGCCCTTATTTCAATGTTTTAGGGGTATTTTCGTAATTATGTTTTTTCGGCCTTTTCCGAAAAATTGCCCAACTGTAACCCCACCTAATTTTCCCTCCTGAACTCAATGAAATTATCAAATCAATGAAAATCCAACTCTAAGACCCATTTCTAGAGCTGGCTGAAACTTATAAGAACTCCGGGGAAAATCGAGGTTTTTCGGTTTCGGCTGCGTAAACGCATTCCTTTCTACTCCTAACTACCTTATTGACTATTCCATTATATTACAATTACCATTTAGTACCAATTTGAGCGGCATAAAAATTAGGCCTATTCAATTTCCAAATTTCAAATCAAAGACAATTCGGCGAAATTTCACCGATTAAATTGCCCACAACAACCAGAATAGTCAATATACGAAGGTTTGGAAGTTACCTCAAGCTCCCACTAGCTTTTCCTCTTCTTGGCTGAAAACCCTAAGCTCCCAAAAATGAAATTTGAGCTCCAAAACCTTAATCCACATAGAAGAATAGCTTAGGAGCGGAGTTATACGTATTTGGAACCGATTTACCGAAGAAATCACTTCCCTTTGTAAGCTTTTTCCTCTCCTTCTCTCTCTAAAAATCTCAACTCTTCTCTCTCTCTAAAACTGAACTTCACGTCAATTTTGAAGGAAGGAAGGAGATTATGACCTTTTATTTTAATATCTAATATCATATTTCATTTATTTGATAATTTCCCAATTTTCGGATTTTTACAAAATTCTGGCAGATTTCTGTCCAAATTTTGAAATATCATAACTAATTCTAGAAAAATCAAATTAGAGTGATTCTAAAGCCTATAGAACCCTTATTGAGTCTAGTTTCAAATAAAAATATATACTTTTGCTGAATGGAATCACAAAATTCCCAGAATTTCAATCTTTGCATATTGTTCCAGAAAGTTTCCAGTTTTTCTGGGCTAACTTCAAAAATGAATATCTTTTTGTATATAACTCTAATTGAGTCATATGACCTATCAAATTAAAGCTTAGGATGTCTACTTTCATCCTGTAATATTTCATAATTTTTGCTCATCATTTGATCATACAAAATCACATGACAAGCTCACTGCCGCATAAACAATTTCACCATAAGCATAATCACTTTCTTCCAAATTAACTATTTTATTTTCTTTAATGCCCCAAACATATAAGGAACATTAGAGAATAGATTTGGGACATCTACTAAATCAGGGCTTAGCAGTCCGCTTAATTTAGGCTTATTCTCAAGCCTCCAATCTCAAAATTCGGGGTATTACACTATGCACAATTTAGAGGTTGTCAAGAGGTTGAAGAAGCAGGAGGGGCAAAGTTTGGAATTTAATAAAACATAGGGGGGCAAAATGGTCAACAAAATTCCACTTACATGGAAGTGGAACTAGTTCTCTAGGGGGCTGATGGAAGTGACTTCCATCATTTTTTATGGAACTCACTTTCCTAGAGGAGTGACCTCAAATCTACCAAACACAATATAAGATCCACTTTCACTGGCACAATGCCAAACGTGGCCTAAGTCTTTGATTTCCGTTCTATAAAACCCCCCCGGGGGCCGTGGGGAGTCCGCACCATAAGTGCTCCCGTCATCCCTAGAAGGGGCTTTCATGGGCTGATTCTAAGGCTTGTACTTCTCTACCTGGGGTCTAATTTTAGATTGAGGAAACCCGGGCAGGAAACTAGGGAACTCTTGCTAGAATTAGAAGCATTATAAACTAAAGTAAGGAAAGCAGCTTTTTATTAGCCGGCCAGGAAAGCCATGGGTTAAGAGCTCTATCTGGACACACAGTTTAGCTTCTTCCTTATTATACGATGATAGTGGCTAGCTTCTTGGGCATCTTCGGGTGCCTACTCCTATGGCTTCCTAAAGAGGAGTCTGTCATCCTTGTGTCGTCAGGTGGCTATGCCTACGCCAGTTAAAGTACTCGAATAACCGTACTATTCCTTGGCCTCGTTGTTTCAGAAGAAAGGACGAAACGCCCCAATGTCACAGTGACCGAGGGTGCCTGCCATTAAGAAAGCATCAGAAAGCAAGGTATTCAGCCAAGATTCTATACTACTTAGAAAAGACCTTTCTCTAAACATGCAAGTCCTCTGGACAGCCATACATCTTCATTTAATATGTACCAGAGGCAAGGCAGATAGCTACCATCATCATTATATATGTCATATATAAGTGATTCCATAATGAGTAACAGCCTTCCAAGCTGAAGGAAAGTACTATAGGACGCGAGGGGGGATAACAGGGGAAGGAGATTGATCCCAGAGCTTACCAACCCAAGCTTAATAGGCAAAAGATGTGGGGAGTATAGTGAGTGTTGGAATTCGCCCATGAGGGAATTGTCCTAGCCAATTGCAGTGGTAGAGCCAAAGATCTAGTACCAAAAGGTAGCAATTAGATAGCCAGGGGAAGAACGGGAGGAAAGCCGAGTGACTGTGGAAGATCTAACCAAGGTGTATGGTGGGAGGCCCACAGATGAGGGAAGCATAGGGCCCTTCAGCTAGCCTGTAAACGGAGCAGGCTAAGAAGAGAACGAAGCTTGAGTGAGGTTTAGAGATAAGGTGGCTTACAACATTTGATCCATGTGCGTGCCTAGGATCAAGGGATATGCCTCTATAGAGGACGATTAGACCAAAGAAAGCTATTTAGGTAAGGCTTAAGATAGCAAGTCTGGCTATGAATGAGATTTAACGTAGGTAAAGAGCCTTCGACTAAAGAAGGGCATGAAAAGGGCACTTCCTCCGGCATCCTGCTAAAGAACAGTAATCCAATGATTAAGCCATTTCTGAGAATGAAAGACTACCTATTTTCTTTTATGGTGGCATAGTCTTCAACCATGCAGGAAGAATTTGTCTAGATCCAATCCAGAACATATCGGTCTCGATAAAAGAAAAGGATCTTTTTTGCCTTATATCTCCTCGTCGATAGTTTTATTCTAGCCAGAGCCATCAGAGTCACTGAAGTTATACTAATTATCAACTTAAATGATTTAGATACATCTATTTCTATTTATGTTCAATTACAAAAAAATCGCTCGATATATTGTAGGAATAGTAGAACTCGTTCTGGAAAAACAAAAAAAGGGAGAATGACAGTGAAGTCCCAAGGAAGAGAAGAAATGAAGAAATGGTCCCTATATATTGCAAAATGAAAAATTGGTCCCATGGAGTTGTCAATACAGGCTCCTGGAGAAACAACTCCAGGAGCCTGTATTGACAACTCCATGGGACCATTTTTTCATTTTGCAATCTATAGGGACCATTTTTTCATTTTTTTTCCTTGCATGGGACCTAAGTGTAAATCTCCCAAAAAAAAAAGAAAGAACAGCAGAACTCGTGGATGTAAATTATCCCATTGCCACAAGTAATATACTTCCTTTGATTTTTTTATAAAAGCCTAAAATTTGAATTACCTTGGTTTTTTTTTATAAATGCCCGATAAGAGTTGTGTGAATATTTAATGAGTTTTTGTTTCATTTTTACCCCTCATTAATTATAACTTTTACATTAATTAAAAGGTTAGTGGTACTTCTTTATTTCTCTCTCTTACTTGCCCCCTCATAAATAAGGGCATACCTAAAAAACAAAGTTTATTTTAGTAATACTTATTATTTTTAAATAATTTTAACTGTTTTCTTAAACTGTCTAATTCAATTATTAAACTCTTATAAATATGACGAAAGAGAGTATTTGTTTGGTCAAAAGCAACAATTCATATCTTAGTTGACGAAACTGCAATAACAAGACAAGTAAAAAAAAAAAAAAAGGATAAACCTACTTTTGGTCCTTAAAGTTTACTATAATTTGGGTTTTGGTCCCTAAAGTTTTAAACTGGTGATTTTGGTTTCTCAAATTTATTGTGTTTATAACTGTAAGTCTCTATTGTTTTAAAAAGACCTAGACTCATAGTTAACACCATTAATTTTGTTGATATGTCATTAACTCCGTTAACTTTGTTGCTATGGCGTGATGAGTAGACAAGACATTGAAATAATGCATTAACATGAGGGGAAATGCTTAGGGAGAAATACTTATATACTTTAGTGTCATCTCATCTGTACTCTGACTAATTAAAATGTAACAACTCATCTTATTTTAATCCTATATGACAGATAAGTCATCGAAAAAATTCAAATTTTATGATTTTAAAAAACATAAACTTGTTAATTTAGAAAAACAAAAAACGCAATTCCATCACATCATCCCAAAAATCATAAATTTGAATTTCTCCAAGTGACTCATCTGCCACGTAGAATTAAAATAAGATGAGTTGTTGAATATAGATGGGGTGACAATCCTAGAATATATAAATATTTCTCTACATTATTTCAATATCGTATCTAGTCATCACGTCATTTCAGCAAAGTTAACAGAGTTAGTGACACCATCAGCCAAATTAACGAAGTTAACTTCAAGTATAAGTCCTTTTAAAATTACAAAGACTAACGATTATAAACGAAGTAAACTTGAGAATCAAAACCACCAGTTTAAAACTTCAGGAACCAAAACACAAATTGTAGTAAACTATAAAAACTAAAAGTTGATTTAACCCCAAAATTATATCAGACGCGACAAGTTGCCCAAAAGGCTTTGCTATTATAATACTAACTCTACTCCTTAATATAAAAATTAGATAATTTAATTTTTGAATATTAAGAAAATTTGATAAGATAATTATTTATAAGAAATGAGTATCGATTCAAAAATTACCCCATTTAATCTTGTGAATTAAAACTACCTTTTGATTACAACATAATATGTGAAATCAATGGATATATTTTAGAACAAAAATTATAAATTTGAAAAATAAAATTGATTGAGATATAAATTTAAGAATAAAGTAAACTTGACTAGCTCTTAGTATTAGATGGATTCTTTTTAAAAAAAAAAAAAAAAAGTACCCATAACTTAGCTATCATCCACGGGGAAGGGAGACTCACGGCCACACCAACCCACCACATAAGTACATAACTATGGGAGCATGTGAAATAAAAATTTTTACCTATAATGTCACTGATACTTTATTAGTACAATTTAAACATAATCATCCTACGTCATGGCCAAAGTGTTTTTGATATACCAAAGAATTTTCAGAAATACTTTTAAACAAGTCATATCAAATCATAAAACACTTCTACAGTATTATTTTCCCAGACACAAGACTATACTTTAAAATTTCACTTTAAACAAAAAAAAAACTAACTAATAATGAAACTAAATAGTGCAATTTAACTACAATAAAAAAATAGATATTCTTCAAAACAATATCTTACACGAGGAATGCATTTCGAGGACTTTCATCTTTCAAAACAAACAGCTTCCTTGTTTATTGCATATTTAAATTTAAAGAATGGGGAAAACCAGTTTCCTCGTGATTAGAGATTTGCATGGATAACGAAATGAAAACGATAAATTTTACAAATAGGTTTAATTTATACCTAAAGGGGGGAAAAAAAGATAAGCGTTGATTTGCAAAATCATCGCTACAAACAAACAAACAAAAAAAAAGGAGTTTAAAAACCAATTCAATTATCAGTATTTAGGACAAGGTCCAAGGCTACAAAACAATTTCAACCACAAGAGCTTCAAGCAGAATCAAAGATGCAAATATATAGTACTATAAACTTTGTGAGCTTCAGCTACTGGATGGGAAATCTGCTTTCAACAATACATCAAATCCAGCTGAAGATACACAGATGACTTGCAAAATCATCAGGACGACACTCGATACAATTTAGGAAAAACCTGATCCAGTCATTTCCCTACAGTTCTCATGAACCAAAAACTATACAGCTAATCTAAGAAAACTAGTATCACCTCAATGCACAACGCTACACTCTTCATATCCAATTAAAGCCATTATTATTAAATACTGATTTGTGCTTAGCTAAAAAAAAGGGAGGAAATAAGTCGAAGTCATGACATCCATTTTACTTGATTTCTCCACTAGCAGCCTCAGTCAAAGCATCATCCACACATTTAGCAACAAGAAATTTAAAAACAAAAACATACTTGAAAGGAAAGCTATGTAGCATGAGGTTTAACAAGCATTAATTCGAATAAATTAAGCTACAATAGTCCAACAATAATTACTAAAATGACATAATAATCAGTATCAGTACTCTAAGTATTACTGCAGAGTCGCTCTAAAAAAGGTTCACAAACAACAAACTTGAACTTAAAACGGACAGTCATTTCCACTCAATAAAAAATCAGTTCAGCTGCAACTTCCTACTCGCTTTACACATCTTTTTACCTGCTGTGCCTTTCCAAATCACTTGTACAAGTTGTTCATTATTTGAGGCCATGCAACTCCAAGCTTGTGGGGAATCTCATGTGTGAGGCTGAAACAATTGCGGCTGCTGAGACTGCAATGGTACATGCTGCATTTGCTGTTGATAAAGCTGAGTCTGTGGCACTTGCTGTTGGTAAATCGAAGGCGGCTGAAATGCCTGAGGAAACACATGAGACTGTGGCAATTGATGTTGGTACAGCCGTTGCGGTGGCATTTGGTGCGGTTGAAACTCCAGCTGCTCTGATTGCTGCGGCCGTGGCTGTGGCTGCACTTGCTGCACTGGAGGAAGTTGCTGTGCTGGCTGCACATCATCATTTAATGGGGCGTTGATGTCCATGGTTGCTAGATTTTCTAATTCCTGAATTGCAGCAATAGCAGTGACTGGGCTTTCATGGTTGAAATGAGGCTTAATCACAGCAAGAGATTCCTTCATTTTGGATTGCTGTAAATTGCAAAAAAGAGAGGCATGAAAGATCACATCATTGAAATTCATATATCATTGTGTTTTCAGGCACTTGTTTTAACTTACAAACTGTTCAAGTTTCTTCTTGAAGTCTTCATTAGCAGCTTTCTGTGCAGCAGCATCAGTAGTAGTTCCCTATATCCAAAAAAAAATGCGACAAAGGATAATCTAAATAAGTAAATTATTCAAATACCAATAGTCATGCACAAGCAAGATAAAACAGCAAAGTGAAATGCAGCAGTCAAACCAAGCATATCATAACGCCCTTGTGCTGAAAAAAACAAAATATAAAATATATTGAACAATGATTAAATCATGATTTGTTGCAATATAAAGATTGACCTTCCGATCTATGCTAAACCACAAAAAAAAAATAAAAAAATGCAAAACAATGACAGTAAGAAATTCTAGGTATTTCAATAATTTAATACTCCGTGCAATCCTAAATATAAGACAGAGTTGAAGTTTTTTAAATAGATTACAGAAACTAAATAAGTTACTTAATTATATCATATGTTGTGTATCCTTAGATTATATTGGTTTATTAGTCAAACTAATTAGTTTTGAGAAAAAAAATTAAAATTAAAATGTTCTAAAAATAATTTAATTAACTTCCTTAATCTCTCCAAAAAAAAAAAATCAACTTTATCTTATATTTAGAATCGAAGAGAGTATCAATTTTTAATTTTCCCAATTATAAATGAAAATAAAAACAGTTATGCGTTACAAAAGCCATATTTCTTCCAAAAAAAACATACCCTGAAGAGTTATTATAATTTTATATCAAACCTTTAATGAGGGGGGAAGATCAAATAATATTTCTTTCAATAAAATTGTTTGTTCTTTTATTCTAACTTCAATAGCAGAAAGTAGTGCGTGCAATATCAATATAGGAGCACATGCAGTTTTTTTCAAACATGAGCCAAGAGATAAACCAGCTACGTGAAAAGCCAACCATATCACCATGTGCTGAAAAAAAATAAGGCAAAAAAATATTGAAACAAATAGATTAAATCATGCAATAGTTGCGTTATAAAGATTTACCTTCTGAACTCTGCTATCCAAAAGCCCATAAAACAAAACGAAAGACAATGATATTGATTTAATCATTCATAAATGTCAGTTTTCAATTTTCCACATCATAAAAGAAAATCGAAACATGTGTCATTTGAAAGCCACATTACTCCCAAAAAACTTCCTCAGAAGTTTCATACTTTATATCAAACCTTTTCAAGAAAACAAAAAACTGAAGCTCAAACAATTAATAAATCATGGCAAGAATCCTGCACTTAAAATCATCAGAAATAAATATATATCACTGCAGAGAAATGTTAAAAACGCAACAAAATTGAATACCCATAATAAACAAATCAAATACTAGACAAATTAAATACTAAATAATTAAGTAGAAAGGGAACAATATTTAGCTTAGTGCCCTGTGCATTATTCAAAACACAAACAAAAACACAAATCATATTGATTAAGAACTTGTAAATATATCAACCATTGCAGAGATGTCATTTTCCACTTTTTTAAAATGAAAAATCCAACCATTTTTGAACACACAAGTTTCATTTATCCTAAAAATCACCCTCGTGATTTGTACTTTAAGTGTATTTTGGATTATCTTTTGAGAATAGCTTTTACGATTTACGAAATAAGTATGTAAGAAGAGTTTTGTCTCAGGTTGAATAAACCTAAATTTGGAAAATTCCCAAACACTCACTAAATGAGAGGTTTTCAAGAGATATTTCTCCTAGATATTTACGACCGCAGTTAATATTAAAACACAGTCAGATTGAATACACATACACATACACAATCATTGATAATTAAACAAAATTAAAGCATAAATATGTTCAGCTTCCACCAAATATATTCCAACTTTTTTAATTGCAACTTTTCAAATACTAAAAACAAACTTATAAGAATTGGCTATATCTTTTTCTGAAGAAAAACAACTGTTTGTATAAAAACAAATGAAATAAGTGTACACAAGTATTATATGTTCCCTTTATAAGGGTAAAAGTCCTGCATTTTCCATCTAAAAATTTTTTTAGTTCTACAATGTCATTAATTAATTAAGTATTAGCTAATTAAAATTAAGACAATATTATGCTAAGCAACAGCTACATCTTATACATGCTAAAAGCCAAATGTTAATGAAGTATTATTAAATATTCACAAGTATTATTAAATGTTTCCTTTAGTTTTAACCATAAGGATAATAATTAGCGATAAACATCAGAATAAAGCACTACATTCTCCATCTCCTCGTAAATATTTCTAGTGTGCTTCTATGTTTAAAATTTAAAATATATATTAAAAGAAAAGGGAAAGCAATCATTCTATTTATATTTATATTATATTTACATATATATTACCGCTTATATTTATATTTATATTATATTTACATATATATTACAGCAAATAAGCGATAAGAGATTTTTTTTTCAAAAATATAGAATGCAATAATATTATATCACAACAAAAAACCAACAGTGACATCTACTTTTAGTACTGCTACCAAAATAATAAAAATGAGCTTCATTTTTAAATCATTCAACTTTCCCCCCAAAACTATATAGTAGAGAAGTCAATGAGATATGTAAACAAAGATAGGCTATTTTTAAGCACAAAAATCATAAAATGATATATCATCAATTTAAAAAACAAATTCAAACATAGTCAATCATCACACTCAATACAATGCTCAGTCTGAAGTAAAGAAAACAGACTGAAACGAAAAAAAGACAGGAGTAAACAAACATTAAAGCTTTAACACATAAGATTCAGATGCAAGCAAGAAAAGTGGCAGCAGGTTACCTTCCTAGGCCGGCCAACAGGTCTTCCAGTAGAGCTACGATAGGCACCGCGTCCTCGTCCTCGTCCTCGGCCACGGCCTCGGCCACGGCCAATAAAAGCTTGAGGAGCAACTCCGGGAGCTTGCACTCCATACTTCTTCGGACGTCCTCTACGCCTAGGAGCGAGAGCTGGTCCAGAAGCGTCCGGTACAGCTCCTTCTTGAGCAGGGAGTGGGGTAGGACCTTGCGTAGCAGCGGCCGGAGCGGCGAAGGGAATCACAGTGGGTTTATTCTGGACTTTGGGCGGCCTACCAGGTCGACGCTTCATCCCATTGGAAATTGCCGTCACAGATTTCGGCTTGGGAGGACGCCCAGGCCTCTTTGGCAACCTAGATCTCCCAGTTCCCGGTGGACGGCCTCTCCGAGCAGCTGTTCCAGGTACACCAACCGCCTCTGCTACGGCACTCTTGCGAGGACGTCCTCGGCCCCGTTTCTTCACCTCCGTTGGCTCATCAGCGAGCCCTAGGGCAACCCAAACAGGCTCTGCATTCTGCAGATTTTGCGGCGCGTTGGGCATGGACTCCGGCGGCTGCTGCTGCTCTGGCTGAGCCGAAGCCAGAACCTGAGGCTGACCCAGCGGCTGAGCCAGAGGTTGGGCCTGCGGCTGAGGCTTGAGCTTCGGTGGTCTGCCACGTCCTCTCTGCGCAGTAGACGGAGAACCGTCAGATCTAGGAAGTTTATAAGATTTTTTGACCATAACAAGGAGTCCATTGTTCTTTAAGCGCTGAAGGTGGTAGGTCAACATAGTAGGGTGATTCGATGGAAGATTAGGATATGCTTGCTCTATGTATTTTGCAATAGCCCTCTTACTAGACCCATTTTTCTCCTTCAGCGCCTCAATTGCTGCATAAATCATCTAATAAAACCAAAAACATAAATTAAAAATTTAAAGAATCTTCCACAGAGGAAAAGAGACACGGCACTTTCTTCTCCGTGTGTTCAATCTCACCTCGGAATACGGAGGGAGGTTCTCAGAGGGAGCAGCAGGCTGGGTGGAAACTGAATCAGAAGTAGCGGTAGCCGGAGCCGAATTCGCGACAGGTGCGACGGCGGCCGCGGAGTTGGTAGTGTTGGGAGCAGCAACAGCACCATAGTTGACGGGAAAGAGAGAGATTGCAGCCGGAAAAGTGGACGGAGGATGAGGAGGGATCGAGTTAGGGTCCATGGTTCCCGGATGAGGACGGATCGAAAGTAGATTCAAGAAAAATTGAAAATATGGAGAAGAGAAAAAGTTATTACAGTGAGAGAGAGAGAGAGAGAGAGAGAAGAGAGAGGGAGGGGGAGAGAGAGAGAAAAGGGTTAGGTTTGGTGGTTTTAGGAAGAAGAGGGGGTATTGAAGAAAATAAAGCGGTGGTGGAATTTGGGGGTAGGGTGCAGTGAATTATGATTGAGGATGATGATGATGGGATTGAGGCTAATCTCACCGTTGATAATTGTTCCTTTGTTTCAGATACCTGACGTGGACTTCATCTGTCCTTTCTTATCCTTTTTTTCGTTCTTTTTAACAATCATATTTTAATCACGAAATATGGACGCCATTTATTTCTTAATTCCCCTTCTATTTTTCCTCAAGCCCACTCTCTCCTTTGCGGCTTGGCCCCCGGGTTTATCTTCCTTTTTTAGTTTTTTCCCCGGGTTTAGTTTTTTGGCCAATAATTCATTACCTTCGAAATACATCTAATAGATGGTGGGGAATTATATTGCTATTATTTTTCTCTTGTTTCATGAATAATTTAAGTTAATTATACTCTTATTGCCATATTTGTAAAATTAATAATATTTCTTGCTAAAATAATTAATATTTTCCGTAGTTGATATAAGACATTTATTTGAATTTATTATATGAATATAAACTTTTACACTTCATTTATTATTCTTAATTTTTTAGACTTCCATTAAAGAGAAATACTTAAGTACTATAGGAGTGTCACCTCATATGTATTTTGACTAATTAAAATACAATAAATCATCTCATTTTAATCCCACATGACTTATAAGTCATCTGAAGAAATTCAAATTTTATAATTTTAAACAATATAAACTTTATAATTTAGAAAAACAAAAAAGCAATTTCTTCCTTTGAGTTGTTATTTTTCAAAATCATAAAACTTGAATTTCTCAAAATAACTCATCAGCCATGTGAGATTAAAATAAGATGCTTTATTGTATCTTAATTAATCAAAATACAGATAAGATACACTTCTAGAGTATGTAAGTATTTCTCCCCATTAAAAGTATACACATTAAATAGAGGCAACCTTATAAAAAATAATATTAAATTTTAAAATAAAATTAATCAAATTTTTAAAAAAATTAATTTCGGTGAAATATATTTTGAGTCTCTCCTAACAAGTAACACTCCTACTAAAAGTTTAGAGGAGCATTGATATTTCAATTCATTAAATCCAGCATGTACTTTTTCATAATCAAATTGAATGTTATATTAAATTCTCCACATCTAACATAAAATTCTACTAAACTTTTGCAACATGAATCAGATCAAATATAAATATTGCTACCTTCGATCCTAATTATAAGTTAAAATTAACTTTTTTTGAGGAAATTAAGGAAGCTAAATAAGTTACTTAATCATATCATATGTTATGTATCATTAGGTTATATATTATTTTATTAATCAAACTAATTAGTTGAAGAAAAAAATAAAAATATAAATACTCTAAAGTAATTTAATTATGCTCCTTAATTTCTTTAAAAAAATCAAATTTATCTTATAATTAGAATATGAGGGAGTAACATAAAAGACAAGGAGCCAAAAAAACAGACAACGAGCAAAAAGTGGTCCTAATTGAATCATTTAAGTGATTGTTATCACTTCTATTGACAAACAATGTACTTAATTCAAATGGCAATTGTTATAAAGAGAATCCCTAATCCGTTTTTCTTTCATGCCATATTATGAATGCTTCTTTTTCTTTTTCTTTTTCGGCCCAGCACATTATGAATGCTTTTAATGCAATGATAATGTTAATATGATCCCAAATTTTTTTTTTGATCGGAATATATGATCCCAAATTCAATACTAGATTTTGGTTATTCATTGTCTTAAGCATGGATTAAGTAAATGCGACTTGCTTAAGCACATTTCTAATTATCTATACTTTCCCTAGTTAGTTAATCTCATCCCCTATGTAAGCAAAATCACATTATAAAAAAAAAAAATAGACATAAACATATGAAACAAAGTACAATTCAAGAAGTTGGTACTCATAGGCCAAAAAACAAAGTTGGTACTCCCTCAATTTACTTGTTGTTTAAGTGTGTGTTTGGTTGGGCTTATTTTTTAATAATAAGTTCTTATTAGTTATTACGCAAGTCGAGATAAAACTCCTCTCACATACTTACTTCGTATACCGTGAATCATGATCTATAAGCACTTATTGCCTAAAAATAAGCTATTCCAAACGAGCACTAAGGTTCACATTAGTTTAGAGAGAGAATAAGATAAGATATAACTATAGATAATTAAATAACAGTATGTAAAAAGAAAAGCTAGGCATTAAAATCTCAAAACAACTGGCAAAAAAAATTCAAAACAACAATAATTATTAATTACTTTTTTTTGCCATTAATGATTATTAATCACGAAACAATAACTAGGATTTAAAACAGTAAAAGATTTCAAGGTAAAAAAACAGTAAAAGATTTTTTTTAAAACCTGAAAAACAGTACAAGAATAGAAATGAAGGAAGCATAACTAAAATTCATCTAAATAAACGAATGAATAGAATTTGAACTATAAATTAATAAAACAATAATATTGTACCAAGACATTTTGATTTGAATGGGATAGAATATTTCAAGTCTCGAGTGACAAGCAACAATAATTTTTATCCTTAGGATGATCGCAGAACCATAAAAGCCTCGCAGTAATCAAACAAATAAATACGACCAACAAATTTTTAAAAAATTGTGTTTTGGCGGACTAATCCAGACCGTATACACAGAGACAATTGATTTTGAAAAAATTAGATGCACAATAGCTGAGAAGAATAATTTACAAAATGACAATTATGAATTTATAATTTTGTTAACCATGAATGAATTTATGATTTTAACCTATCTATTGGTGACAATTTAAAAACAAATTATGTACAATTAAACATAAAAGTATGTGCATGAATTAAAATTTATGAACTTATTATTAAACAAATTATTTTTATATCAAAACAAAAAAAAAACAAAAGCAATAACAACTCACTACTGTATGTGATGTGACATTGTTTATTTTAAGATATGTATAAAACCATTATTCTTCCTGAATTAGTTTAATGTTATTCCATGTCTAACCAACACTAATGGCCCGTTTGGTTTAAAGAAAATGTTGGGAATGAATGGAATGAAAAGGAAAAAGATAGAAAGTAACGGAAAATATTTTGTTTCTGACATGTTTTGTTCGCATTGGAAAATAAAGTGAGTTGATAAAAAAAAATTTGTTTGATTTGAAAAAAATGAATAGGAAAATGAACAAAAAAATAATTTTATCCCTATATTAAAAATAATATATAAATTATCATAAAATTTCTTTCCTTATTATCATATTGATATCAAATCATAAAAAGGGGCCTAGTGTCATGGAAAAATGAAGCTATCCATATTAAAAAGGGTTAAGATATAAATTTACCAACGAAGTTTTGTCCAATGAGCATCTAACACAAATATCCTTTAGAAGGGGTAAAAATACCAATGAACAATTAAAAAGAGGCATCCACCACAAAAACCGTTAAATCCGTACTAACGGTGTTAAATTATAAAAGAAGAAAACCCTAACAGCGTTAGTATTGATTTAACGGTTTTTGTGGTGGATGCCTCTTTTTAATTGTTCATTGGTATTTTTGCCCCTTCTAAAAGATATTTGTGCCAGACGCTCATCGGACAAAACTTCATTGATAAAATTGCACCTTAATCCTATTATAAAAATTGCAAATCAAATTCTCCTAATCAAAACATCAAAAAACGCATCATCTCTCCCTCATCAACTATCTGAAAAAGCCATCCTCTCCGCCATTCTTTCAACCATCGGAAACCACCTTATTTTTTGTGTCCGCGATCCTCTTCATGACAAATTGAAGCTGTCAACTTTTAGAACTAAACGGACAAAGAGTAAAAATCACAGAACAACATTTTCGTTAGAGACGTTCACCACCATCCTCATTGTCAACTTCTTCTCCGTCATTCGTCGTCTTTTTCTTCTCCGCTGTCCACTTCTTCTTCCTCCGCCATTACTGACGGATCTACACATGAGTAGGCGGTGAGAGCCATTGAAGAATAAAAAGAGAGGTTTTTTAGGAATTTAGCGCCATTGGAAAATAGGTCTCCACCAATAAAGGAAGGAAGAGATATTCCCATGGACGAAGGAGAAATGGCTGTCGCCGGAAAATATTTTCATAGGAAAATAGTGAACCAAACGGCTACCGCCAACTGGAAAATGCGATTTTCCATTTCCCTTCTTTGATTTTCAGCAATCCGAACGGGACCTAAATTGCTAGATTGTCTCCCACATTATATGAATTTGACCAATCCTTTAAAATTTACAAACCAAGATGAGAGGAGCGAAAGTATTTTCACACAAATCTGATATATTTTCCATACACTGGATGGGTGCCTGATGTAATTTTTTTTTTAGTGAGGGGTAAATTTTATATTAGCATGTTTTGAAGTGCAAATTTTTGGCTGATGTTATAATTTTTTTATGATGTGGTGATAACTTGTGGATATTGGTTAATATTGACTATTCTAGGACTTTAAGGAATCTTGAAAATTTTCCGGCAAATATATTTTTTTGCACGGCGGCAAATATTTTGATGCATCGCATGATCTCAGAAATAATTACTTAGAAACAAATGCTATTAATTCTTATATATATCATAGCTCAGCATTTTCAACACTGATACTTCAATTCACTTTGTAACCCAAATTTATAGTTTCCCCCTAATCATTCATTGTGGATGGCACATATTTTGGGTTTTTTTAAAAAAGTAGTTTTTAATGCAAATTATTAAAATAAATACCTTAGAAAAAGCAACATGCATTTCTTACAAATAACTTAACCAATTATTTTAATTTTTATAATTGATTATTAGGAGCTACTTACTATAAACATGCTTGTGTAAAGCAAAACTCATTCACATATTTAAATCGTATAATCATAAATTATGATTGAAAAATGATTTTTTAATGCTCAAATAGTCACTCAAAACAAACTGATTAAATTAATTACTCTATCTGGTCCTAGTTATAGGGTGCCCTCTAAAAAGTAGCCATTGTTATTTTTATAATAAGGTAGTATTTTCCAGATTCAAGATGTATCGGCAAGGTAATTAAACCTAAATCGGTTACTGAACCGGTTAGGGTATTGGGTTAAGAGTCAGTGAGTCAAACAAGAGCTAACATGGGATCAAACTGGTGAAAAAGTGAAGATTTTAGGATTATTAGTATGAAATTATAAAGAAAATTTTTAAAAAATTTGATTTTTTTTAAATGAACCATTTGACTCCCAAACCAATTTACCTATTAGTTTATCAGTTTTCAGTCTGAACCGGCCGGTCCGGTCTGGATTTTATAACCTATTGTATTACATGAATATTTCTATATATACCCATATTTAAAAAGAGTAGTAGAAGAAAGTACTAAAAAATAATAGACGCCAGAGTTTAATAAAGTTAATAAAGATATTATTGGAAGTTATTTGAATTCAATGCTATTTAATGTTTTTTTAAGTTTTAACTGTTTTTGGCCAAACTACCAAACTAGTTAGAAGTGACATACACAATTACTCTCAATACTTAAAGGCTGTGTTTGGTTTGAGGAGAGGTGAGATGAGGTTAGGTGAGAGAGGGTGGGGAAATTACCTTTTTAGGTTAAAGGAATTTAAATTTTGAGCGGGAATCCAAAATTTTGAAAAGAATAAGAAAGTAAATTTTGGGCGGGAACCCAACATTTAAAAAAATGATAGGGTAAATTTTAGATTTCTTTTGTCTAAAAAGGTAATTTCCCCACCCTCTCTCACCTAACCTCACCTCAAACCAAACACAGCCAAAGGGTGTGTTTGGTGTGAGGGGAGAGGATAGTTGGTAAATTATAGTTTTAGATTAGAGAAACCCAAAATTTACCCTCTCATTCTTATAAATTTTAGAATCGCACAAAAAATTTATCCTCCCATTCCTTTTAAATATTGGGTTCCCACCCAAAATTTAAACATTTTCAATTCCAAAAAGGTAATTTAACCCCCTCCCTTCCTTATCCTTCCCTCAAACCAAATACACCTTAAGAGCTTGTTGATTCACTTGTGCATATTAAAAGCATGTTTGTTTCAACTTATAAAAACTTATAAGTTGCTTTTTACGTAAATCGAGACATAACTCCTCTCACATACTTACTTCGTATACCGTAAATCACTATTAAAAAGTAACTTATAAGCAATCGAATCGCTCAACCAAACATATCCTTAGTGTCTGTCTGGATTGGTAGTAGAAACTATTTTTCCTACATGATTTATAGTATGTGAGAAGAATTTTGTCTCAGTTTACATAAACATACTTTTCCAACATTAATTTAAATAGACCCTATGAAGTTAATTATGTTAGTTATATGTAATATATATAGGTTAGTTTTTCTAAAATACTATATTTTTAAACCCCTTAATATATATAATCAATATGAGTATTTTAGGGAAAAATTATAAATTTAAGAAATAAAGTGAATTAGAATTTTATATTTAGGGTTAAATCTAATCTTGAACCAGTAGCTATTGTATTAACCGCAACAGACAATCAAATGGACCAATGGATCGAGTGTCTAATTCATAAGTTTAGAAATGGGAAAATACAGTTGGCAAAAAAAAACAAAGAAAGAGGAAAATAGTGAATTATAAATGTGTAGAAAATCATTAATTGGCCAACTGCAAAACACAGGTTTGGCTCACATTTTGAATTTGGGAATAAAATTTTGGGACGGCGTTTAAAATTGAAGGCGAAATTAAGGAGGGAGGGAGGAGGGGGAATTTTTGGGTAAAATTCAAAAATTAAGAAATGGGAAGGGGAACGAAAAATTGTGCCGCCACAATTTCAAAAGGGAGGGAAAGGGAAGAAGTGGTAAATGATCTGAGGGCCGTACGAGTCCCGAGGAAAGATGATGGTACCCCGCCCAAGGCATGGCGTTTTTTTAAAAAACAATATGATTCATTAATTACAGCGAGAGAGACAAAAATATAATCCCTCCTCCCTTTCTAACACTATTCTTGATTATTCTTTTTTTTAGTGTTAGTGTTTGTTTAGAATAGTAATCAGAATATTTAAAAAATTTTTTTTTCATTATAATTTACGGTATACGAAATAAATTTATAAAAAAAAAATTATTTTAATTTATTTAGAAAACACTTATAAGTTTATCAAAAGTTATTCCAAACAAACCTTAAAAAAAATCTTCAAATCTATACTTCTCGAGTTTATGCTTCCAGAGTTTATTACTTTTAAACTTTTTCCCTATTTGGCTACAGTACTACACACTTTCCAAAAAAAAAGACAACAATCTACACAATAAAAATGACAGGTAAAATTATTGGTTCATGTAAAAAAATCTAATGGTGTGCCACCTTACAAATAAGACCAAAAAATACACTATCCATACCTAATAAGTAGAACCACACGAGTAATTCACAAGTAATAAAAACAGTTAATATTAAATTTATCAAAAAATTTAAGTGACTTTGAACATTACTTTTGTTAATTGTATTAAATTCCAACATCATTATTAATTTTTACTTTCTTTCACTATCGAATAAAGGCATAAATGAAAAAATATTTAATTGATCTTCATCAAAAAAAGTGAAACAATCAAAGTGTCTTCTAAAAAAACAAAAATATCTTTTAGAAGGTTTCTTGTAATAGGAACTAGAGGGACTATTATAATGCCTCTTTGAGTTGGCGGCAGAAGCTAATTTTTTAACATGATTTATCGAATACGAGGTAAGTATATGAGAAGAGTTTTGTCTGGACTTACATGAACGTACTTCTCTAATGTTAACCCAAACAGGCTCATAATCATCATGAAGTTCCTTTGAATTAGTTGGGGTTAAATTTTGCAGTGGAACTAGCTAAATGATTTTATGCCCCGTCTAGTATACTGGAATTGACTTTGTAGAATTGGAATTGAATTCCATGCTTTTCACATGTTTGGTGTAACAAAGGAGACATGGAATATTCTATCAAAATTGTTGGATTTGGCTTCCATCATACGACCAATGAAATTATAATTTTGCCCCTCCCATTTTTTTATCTCCCAATCAACTTCGACCTCAACCTAACCTACCGGCAACTTGCACTCGCCGACGACAAGCACAACCAATGAACTAGCTTTGACACAGATCTAAACCCGTGAAGAAGTCCAACTTGTGCAGATTAAGCTTTTGTTGGCCGAAGAAGATAAACTCGTGCAGATAATCACCTGATTAAGTTTTTGTTGGCCGGCAACCCACAATGGCAACCACCTGCTTGCAACCCCATGTTAGAGTACTTGTCAGATCTAGCCCTTTTTTGACGATTTGGTACCTTCTTCACATTTTCTACAATGATTGATTTTTCATGTTTTCTATAATTTTTTATTGTTGCATATGAGAATGTTAGTGTCTACTGAAGAAAAAGGCTATGGTGGAGGTGGAGTGTGGCATCCCAACGCCTCACTCTTGATATTGTTTGCTTTGGGGCCCTATCACCCCCACAATTTTGAAATAATTTGAGAGGAGAAAGTATTCAGATCTTTATAAGGAGCCTTTTGTTCCCCTCCCCTGCCTATATGGAACATAAAATTCTACACACCTCTGGCTTAGCATCCTCATTGGCAAGTCAACCCACATCGACCCAAGTCTGGTTCTGATAACAATAGTAACATCTTAACACCTCGCTCTAATTCCGTATTATAACATAACAACGTCTCACTTTTGATATTGTCCGCTTTGGGGCCCTTGTCACCACTCATGGCTTTAAAACGTGTCGAGAGGGGATATATCTAAACTCTTATAAACCATCTTCTGTTTTCCTCCCCATCCGATTTGGGACATAACACAAAGGATAAGCTCGCTGAAACTGAAAGCTGTGGTGGAGTTGTTTGATGGTTGACGATGGTTTGTATATTTCCAAGATTGGGGTCCCACAGTTGGATTTGCAAATTAGGTTTTCTATAGAGGGCATTTTGGTATTTTTTGTATAAAAATTATGTCTCATTTATATATCATATCAAATACACTTTTAAACCTCGTTTCCTTAAAAACCAATTCTGCATACCAAAATGATAATTAGATTATTAAAATTGTCCTAAATTAATAAATTTTTCGACTTTATCCCTCTTTATGGATACAACTTAATTTTTTTATAACTTTAAGCCTCAACTAATAACAGGGATAAAGTAAGAAAAAAGTAATTAATGTAGTCTTTGGCGCTTTATTTTTGAGACAAAAAGAGTAGTTGTTATTGTTTATTTGATAAATTAAAATTGTTATTTGCTAAATTGTTCTTGTTATTTGTTTTTTCATTTTTCATATTATAGATTAAAAACATTTAGATAATTGCAATGCAACATTTAATTCTGAACGAATCTTTAAAGACTTCATAGTAATTATGTAATTTCTACCTCTAAATTAAGATTTGCAACATATTTTTTTGTCTTTCTCACTTAATTATAAATCTTTAGAGTAAAATACTCTAACCTCCCCTCTGTTTTGCCTTAATTACACAAACCTCTCCTCTATTTTGGAAACCCATATTAACCTCCCTTAAAATTAAAATGTATGTTACACAAACCTCCCTTATAGTTTGAGATTCTATTTCCATCCACCCAAATCGTTAGTTGACCGTTAAGTTTGACTTTTAAACTTTTTTTAACCAAAATGCCCTTCTTCAGTATTAGAATTATATATATATATATATATATATAGGGGCTAATAAAAATTTATACAACCATAAATTTATTCTATTAGATTCTCTAACTTTCTAATTTTTTAAAAAATTTATTAATTTTGATATTATAAATTAATTTTGACTTAAAATATATATTAAACACATATTTTTATCAAATATAATAAACTATATAAGTATGAGATTGTATGTGTCATTTAAATTTATAATTTAATATTTTTTCCACAAATATTTATAAACACATTTGATCAAGCATATTTTTATTTAAAATCTTGCTTGAATATTCAACGTTTGTGATATTTACATTAACCAATGCTAAAATCATCAAACAAGTAACTACTTGTCAAGATAAAAATAGAAATTAAGGAATAGATAAAAAAAATTCTTAAATTCTTTAAAGCAACTTTAGTCAAAATGTGCAAGAAAAAATAAATTTAATTAAAAAATATATTTTTGGAATCTTTTTAGAATATTCTTAACAGAGTTAACTGTTTGGACTTAAGTGTATGTTTTCAAAATAGAAGGGAGGTCTGTGTAATTAAGGTAAAACTGGAGGGTGGTCAGAGTATTTTACTCAAATCTTTAATCTCAGCTAATTTCCACACTCCTTTCTTTTAGGAAAATAATACTCCATATGATCTTATATAAGAGCTACTTAGCCAATTTGAGCAAATTAAAAAACGAAATAAATTGGTTAACTTTAACAAGTGTGACACTATTTCCTAAACTATTCTTGTGTAGCATTAGATAATGCTTTGACTTATAAGTTAGGCAAATTAATTCGAGTAAAATAATAAATATAAAAAATAAAATGGAATGACATCATACCCTTCAAGCAAGTTAAGACTTGAATTGTTCATTCTCATTTCCTAATTATGGTAAATTAATTAAAGCAACTTATATTATATTATTTCAGACAGTATATTCTTGACAAATTCAATTCTCAAATTAGCTCTGATACTCTCTCCGATCTTTAATATAGAACATATTTAGGGGTTTATCTTTGTTTTAAATATAATACACAATTTTTATATTGGTTAATCTTTTTCTAATTTACCCCTATCAATGCTCCATGAACAATAATTGTAACCCCCGTCACGATCAAGGTCGGGATTAGTGTTTAAATACACTTTGTAATGAAATGAGAGATCAGAGATAATTAAAAACTTTTTACAACACTTATACAAATAGATCTCCATTCATTCATTCATAAAAACAATCGGCTTGTTCGATCTGTTACATATACAATATCAGAGTATAAGCACAATTCCCAACATTCATCTGGGATTCTAACATTAATCCAAAATATTGCTCAGGGCATTATTGCCCATCTCAGTATCCATACCAAGGATTACACAAAACTATAATTCTATAATCTATTCAATACATGCATTCGCCAAAATGATAACCAATCAAAACCAAAAGTATCTATCTAAGACTACCGCCAGTAGTCCTAGTCGCCCTTATACGCTTGCTTGTTTCTTGATCCACTTGCCCTGTCTAAAAATGTTATTTGGAAAGAATGAGATTTTAAAGAATCCCAGTAGTAACAGTTTACGTATATGATGTATAATTAAACAAAGAAGTAAACACATATCACAATGCAGCAATCAATATTCGAGGTCAGGCACACTGCCACGTCCCTTTCACTGTATACAAGGTCGGGCTTTCGCCACGTCCCCTCACTGTATCTGTATTCAAGGCCGGGCTTTCGCCAAGTCCCCTCACTGTATCTGTATTCAAGGTCGGGCTTTCGCCACGTCTCCTTACTCTATCTGTATTCAATGACTAATGCTAACAAGCGATGCAATATACATGATATAAGATAAAGTGTTACTACCTTGGTCTTTCCATTCTTGAGCAGGCACGGGCCTTCTACACTTCGGGCAAATATCGAATCCTAAAGTCATAATTAAAGATGATGCGTTATCACTTAGTCCAATACTCAATACCTTCACAATACTTAAATCGGTTATCATTATTGTCTCTTAAATACTCATAAACGCCTCTAATAAAAGCACTAAAGGGTTAGAGGAACTACCCCAAATATCCCCTTTAAAAGCATAAACACTAACATTTTTCACTGTTTCACTCGAGTGATGGTACAGTCTGCACTCAGGTATTAGAGGGTGAAGGCTAGCGAGTGAGCATCCGGGAGCACAAGAACTTTTTCAGAGACAGGGACACTCAAGCACACAAGACCTCACTCTAGTGATAGCCAAATGCTTCACTTGAGCACTAGAGAGTGAAGCCCAAGAAGTGAGAACCCGAGAGCAATGGGAGTTTTCAGAGGGAAGAAGCACTCGAGCAAGAGACTTCTCACTCGGGTGAAGGCTAAATACCCGCGAGTGCTAAAACACACTCTTGCACTTTAACTGTGAGTGACAACCCGAGAGGCAAGTTCTGGGTGTCAAATACATCAGTACTCGAGTAAGAACCCACCACACTCGTAGGTGAGGCATCACTCTTGCCCTTTTCACAGAAGTGCAATACAGAAACTGAAGAGAAATAGGAGAATTTCACTGGCTCACTCGAGTGATACTTTCCTCACTTGAGTGATATGCATCAGAAACAAGAAAACACAGAAACATTGACAGTCTTTCCCAAAATTTTCTCAAGAGCTTCCAATAGACCTAAAACTTCAACCAAAGCTCTCCCTACACAAAATCACTCAAGGAATCCAATAAAACCATTAAAACAACCAAATTCCTACTCCATTATCATACTTTGGATTTGGACAACATTAAACACTAAATTTCCAAAATCACTAAACTCAATCATTCAATCCCCAATCAATTCTATCTATCCATATACATTCCAAATATACCATTTCCATCCTAATAACATGCCAAATGCCCAGTAGCTCTTATTTTAGAAAATAGGCAATAAATTCCCAGAAATTCGAAACTAGACTATTTGGCACAAAACTTAGATAGATAGATTGGTTTCACTTACCTCTTTAACTTTTTCAAAAGGACTTTTTGATTCTCAAACCTCCAAAATTCCTTGAAAGATCAAACCAACACCAAAGGAGGAACTATAACCACCAAAATGAAGCTCTTAACTCAAGAAACAACTTTAATGAATGGAAGTTGAGCATTAGAGATCATTCTTCTAACCTTTTTCAAGCTCTTCTTCTTCCCCTATGGACAACAATTAGGGGTGTGCAAACGGTTTTTTGGTGCGGTGTTCGGTTAAAACCGAAATATGCCTATTTTCACAACCGAACCGAAACCGAAATGACTAAAAAACCGAACATCGAATAACCGAAATATTTTGGTTCGGTGTTCCGGTTTTTAGGTGTTTAGGCCACATTTTGGGCCTTTTTGGTTCAAGGCTATCCAATATGAAAAAACTAAAAACAAGGGCCTTTTTGGTTTAAACCAGTTTACATTTTGGGCCTTTTTGCCAACACAAAACTCCTGACCTGGAGTTTTAACAAGAAATAAATCGTAAACAAAAAATCTGAAAAGGAAAAGATCTGATTGCAATTCAAGTCCTATTGTAAGCTATCATATTTATACAAGGAAATGATCTATTACTCTGATTTGCACCATCCCCAACTGTTGCTTGACCAGCAATTTGGTCAGCCATAATTTCACCTGTAGAAGACATCCACATCTCATTCAATTAGGAACAGAACAAGTGATTGACAGAATCACTGAACCATAAAATCCCTATTGGATAGAATCACAAAACAAGTGATTGACCAAAATAACAAAACAAGATTAATGTGCATAAAGATGGAAACAAAACAAGATTTATAAATGAGAGTTATGTAGCAACCTATTCAAACTTTTTACTAACATTCATGTAATCAGCATTTGGATACATTATGCACACAAAAATATTTATAATTAATTATGGACCAGCTACTATAGGCATTCATACATTTAAATAGATACATAACCTTTATTATAAAAACACAGCATCTTGCGTCTGGACTGAGTTGAATCAATCCCATTACTATGAAACTGTTTTCCATTACCAAAACACAGCATCTTGCTATTCATGAATCAATTCCATTACTATGAAACTACTTAATAGAACATTCTTATCTCATAATAATGCTTATTTAATGATGATCAATGTCATGTCCTCTCGTCCAAAATATAAGTTACCTATATAAGGATTATTTGGTCTAAAATTTGCTCTATACAAAGAATTCAATATATACTAAGTTTGATAATCAAAGACACAATTTTTTTTTAAAAATAGAAACGCACATATATAAAAAGCTAAAATACAAGACAGTGAGACTAGAAACAAACATCAGAAACACAATTTTGCATGAAAGGAGATATTTTGTCATATGAAAGGAGACATTTTTTTTGCATGAAAGGAGAGTTTTTTGTATAGGGTCTTGGTTCACTCAAAAGAGTGTGAGATCGAGCTCAGCTTCTGTTAAATCATGAAAATAAAGTACGGAGGGAAGTGAAGCAACTCACCCAAGTAAGAGACAAGGATGAGGTGGTAGATCGAGCTTTGACTCACCCAAGTAAGAGACGAGGATGAGGTGGTAGATCGAGCTTTGTTTTTCGGCTGAGATGGCTGATCGGCGCTAGAAGTGAGGAGGCGAGAAAGACCTTAGTCAACAGTGACGCCGAAGTTGGAGTGAGGAGGCGGAGACGACAAGATCAAGATTTGCTTCCAGCTAAGATGGCTTATCGGCGCAGTGAAGTGAGGAGGCGAGAGATCTTAGTCGGCAGAGAAGGCGAAGTGAGACTGTGAGAGTGACGAAGTAGAAGAGTCAGGTGAATGACGAAGTGAGGAGGTGAGGATGCGAGGTCTTACTCAGTTACTCGCCACTCGGGAGACAGGGAGAGTCAGGCAGGCGAACGGCGAACAGCGAAGGGAGAGGGCTAGCCAACTAGGGTTTCCATTTTACTATTGAGAGAAGAGGAGAAGTGGAGAACAAAGTGGCTGGGAAGTGGGGAGTCACATGACCAATGAAGACTAACGAGTAAAGAGAGGGCTGAATGACTTTACTGAGGGAGGCCAGAGGGGGCGTGAAGCTGGCTGGGCCTGGGTGCGTGTTAGGTATTTGGGTTGGGTTGGTAAGTTGGGTCCTTAAGTGTTGGGCTGTTGGGCTGAGTGATTTGGGCAATATATATATGAAACAACGTCGCTTTCAATTAACTTCGGTTATTAGGTTAAAACTGAATTAATTTCACAAAAACCGCACCGAACACTGAAACATGCCACTTTTACAAATCGAAAAAAAACCGAAAACCGAAACCAAATTGCATACGGTTCAGTTCGGTTTTCGGTTTCGGTTAAGATTTGCTCACCCTTAACAACAATGGCTGACGAGAGAGGGAGAGAGAAGATGAGAGAGATAAGAGTTGAAGAATATGAGAAAATGATTACACTCCCTTCCCTATACCAGTTCCAGCGAAAATGAGGGAAAGAGAAAGAGGAAAAAATATTAGAATAATGAGATTTGACTTCCACACACACTCCCTCATCTCATAAGCTTGCCAAGTGTCAGTTTTTCATTGGTTCTCATAAAGTAAGCCACCATTTAGCTACTTTAATCCCTCTATTAGCCCTCTAATCACTCTTCTCCTTTTTATCTTAGTTAGTAATTAATTTCCCCATTAATCACCAACTTATGGCCAATAATTCCATTCTTTAAATTTTCTCACCAACTATGACATATTAATTAATATTGCTATAAACACATAAGAATTTTGGCTTAATCCACCATTACAATCTTAATAATTCTCATTAGTCCTTAATCAAAATTTGGAGTGTTACAATAATCAAGGAGGAGGGGAAGGTGAAATTAAAGAAAATGACCAGGATGTTTTATAAAATACATATCATATTAACTAATTTAATTAACTTTTTTTAATCTAAATTAGATTAAATAAATATCTCTTATATTATGGATATGAGTAGGGAGCGTTATATGTCAACACCCGTTTCCATTTCGATATACACAGAGTAATAGATACCAAGTTTCACAGGCATACAAAAAAGTACATATATACTGATAAAAGTAGTTGTTTACAGTCAAAAGTCAAAATACGGATGCGATAGTATTTACAATATTTACAGGATATCCAAAAGTATTTTAAACATAAACTAACTATAACCACAACTTTAGCTTTACCTCGAGACACGTGTCAATCACTTTCCTGTGTCTACATCTTTGCCTTTTGATCCACTGGCACCCGTTGTGATGTTTGTTTGGAAAAAGGGGCGAGATTTCAAGGAATCTCAGTAGAAACATGCTATCGTTCATATAAAATACGAAAAGTAAATATGATATGCATCAATTAATGAACAATATAAACACATCATCATCATGTATACATGAGTAAGGCCTAGCCCCACTAATCATACACCGGTTGGATTCTTACCCAACTCCCTGTGTAAGTACACCTTCGGCACTAACTACCCCTCTCTAGGCAAACCATAATGATTAATAAAAGTACTAACAATGGCATATACACAATCATATAAACCATGCATGATGTATGAAGGATAATGTTCATACCTCAAAGCTCTATGAACCCCTTATTGTGTGCCTCGTAAAACGTGTCGACTTTCGGCTCCCGACTCGATCTTAAAATATTAATATACAAGAAATAGGTCATAACCTATCCAAGTATCATTTTATACACTTCCATAGTGTTTCTTGTGGTTATATTAGCCTATGGTGAAAATTTACCAAAATTCCCACGGGACCCCGGCCTGGCCCGACTGTACTTTTTCCAAAATTTTAACTAGGGCTACTCTGACATATTTTCGCCCACGGAATCCATTTCTGGGTTTGGAATTACCAAATTCAATATCAAATTATGAAATTGCCCTTGACAGCCTTACTTTTAGGGTTTTAGGGGCGTTTTTGTAATTATATTTTTCCGAGCTTTTCTAAAAAAGTGATCAACTATAACTCCACCTAATTTTCCCTCATGAACTAAATGGAATCATAAAATCATTGAAAATCCAACTCCATCCCCCAGAACAGTGCTGGACGAAATACGGCTTAAGGAAAGGGAACATTGCACTTTGAAATTTAACCCTTAAAGTTTATGTCTTTCCACTTCTAATCCATTATATAGCCATTTAAACACATTATAATCGTGATTTAAATAAATTTGGGCAGCATAACCCCTTAGGATTAGCACTTTCTAAATTTACAAACTCAACCAAAAATCACCAAATCCAACCATAACATCAACAACAACAACATACTAATATGGATTTGACATTGGTGAAGTTACCTCTTGAGTTCTTGAACTTTCTCTCTTTAGGCATCCTCCTCTCTCTCTCTCCCTCTCTCCCCTTGAGCTTAAGATGAGCCTGCTAAACCATTGATTCCATAGAGAAAAAGAGTTTAGAGAAGGATCTCATGTAATATTAGAAGAAAAAGTTTAAGAAATCACTACTTACCTTCTCTCTAGCTCAAGGTTTCTTAAGCTCTCTCTCTCTCCCCTTTTCTCTAGCTTTGGACGTGAAAATGGAGTGAAGAAGATGAAGATGATTTGTTTTATCATATATCATATTTTCCTCTGAATTACTTGATTATTTCACTTCCAAAATTATCTACTCTTTGACTTTTGTATACATACAACATGGTCTTAAGCTTAATTGTATTACAATTCATGTTTTCCTTTCTTGCTTGACGTGAAATGACTAGAGAGAAGGTGAAGTATGACTTCATAAAAATATCCTACCTTACCTCTTAATTAATAAATAATAGAAAATAGGAATTATCACATAAGCCTTATTCTATTTCCAACCTGTGTCATAAAGCCCAATTGGTTTTTAACTAAGTTTCCTCTCTTTTCCCTTTAGTCCAACATGCCACTTTGGTCCTTAAGAAGCCTAATGAACTTTCATTCCATTTGTCTTAAGCTTATTGCTCCAAGAAACAATATCTTGAGGTATTTACCCATATGCTCATATTCAACAAGTATTGTTTATTCTTCTCCACTTGGATTAATGACACTTGGCATAACATGATCCCAACAATTATTTTTCCCTCCAATTCCTCTTATGCTAGTCGAAATGCCGAAATTAATCAAGGAAAAAGGAAATAAAAATTGATCTTGCACAAGTTCCTTCCAATTTTATAAATCTTGATTTATTTGACTAAGGATATTCCAAATATACATTCTTCTATATTTTCCTTAATTATTTTACCCATTTTCTCATGAATATGAACATTTCTAAAATTCATAAATTTTAAATTTATGAATATTTACCATTTTATTAAATTTTAAATAATTATAATATATTTAATGAAAATAAAATTTAGAGAGTTACACTGTACACAACACAGGAGGTAATGGTAACAAATATGGTTCATTGCGAGCACTCATTATTCATATTATATGGCCATCTTAGATATTTTTGTTTGTGCCAACATATAGCTTTCAATCAATGATGATGTCTGCAGTTTCTTCGTTAAGCGTTGACCCATCTATCCACTGGGGCTTCCTCTAGCGAACTGGCGAATGATGTGCCCATTTATCTTAACTTTTATTGCTATTGCTTTTCTCTTGTTCATATCTGAAATCTATTTAACATTTATTTAATATCAATGTATATAACCAAATTCAATGTATCTGGGCCCGCCCATTAAAAGGGCGTGCAAGAATTTATGTGTGTCTGCGACTCAATTATTCAGAATTTTAATTGTCGGCATTATTACTGGATAGGAAAATTATGAATTAATCAAATGAGGGAAGCAATAGATACTGAGTGTTTGGAATAGTGGTGGGAAAAATGGTTTATTTATAATTTGACTTAGGGGTGTTCAAATCCCGGGACGGGACCGGGATCACCCAATCCCGGGTCCCGTCCCGGGGGTTGCCGGGAATGGGATACCATTCCCGGTCCCGGTCCCGGTCCCGGAAAAATCCCGGTACAACCGGGACCGGGAATTCCCGGGACCGGGACCGGGAATTCCCGGTTTCAAAAAAACGCATATGATACACCTGCTGTCTGCTGACCCCTTCACATTAATAGGAAATATCTGAAAATATCCAGTTACCCACAACTTAATTCAAATATTCACCCAACTTGGGATTTATCACAATACACTATATAGCAATATGAATTTAAGCATGATCACTGATCAGTAACAGAGAGTCAGAGACTTAATTTAAGCATGTTTCACAGGGCACAAATCAGTAAAGGTGGTAGAGGAGGAGGAGGATGATGATACAGATGTGGAAGAAGAGAAAGATAAACAAGTCAACAATACAAGTGGGAAAAAGAGAAAATGCTTGAGTTCTTTTTCTAGGACTAAACGAATCATCAGCATCGAAGATTGTGGAATTGATGCAGAAACTTATGTTCAGCCACACAATCCCTGTTTTGTTAATAAACCAGGAGGAAATAGGAAAAACGAGCTGGTAATTAATCATGGAAGGATTGATAAGGAACTCACCTGAATGAGACGAGCTGCGACGGGAGAACGACGCCGCGGCTGCCGGCTGGAACTGGAAAGGCGACGGCGAGGCTGGGAGTGAGCGTCGGCCGAAAGGAGACGAGACGAGGCTGAGTCGCAGGGTAGGGCACGAGACTTGAGATTGACTGATTGAGAGAGGCGGAGTCGCGGAGAGGAGCGGAGCTGCGGAGACGAGGCAGAGAGTGAGAGATCAGAGACTCAGAATCTCAGATAGCGAGAGGCCGAGAGCCGAGAGACGACATCGCGATTCGCGAGAGAGGAGAGGCCGAGGGATTGAGGCGAGGGTCTGAGGGTCAGGGAACTAAGGGAAGGAGGGACCGAGGGTCGGGGATTAGAGAATAGAGATTAGTGTTTAGGTCTTTAGGAAAGGGGGAAAATTGATTAAAAAAAAATATATATTACCCCCGGGACCGGGACCGGGATTCCCGAAGCCCTGCCCGGATCCCGTCCCGGTCCCGGGATTTTTACTCCCGGTCCCGGTTAGTCCCGGTCCCGGTCCCGGACTGGCCGGGAATTTTTGATCCCGCTGCTACCGGGACCGGGACGGGACTACCGGGACCGGGATCCCATGAACACCCCTAATTTGACTTATACAAACTTAAGATTGGGTACAAGTTATATTGGGTAATATATTTATGTTTGGATTGACGGTTATATAAGTACTTTCCTGAAAGTAAAATTTATTTGAATTGACAGTAACATAAATGATTTTTGTGATAATTACAACATAAAAATTATTCTAAAAATTATAAAAAAGTGAAAAAAGTTAAGTTGGAAAATTTGGTGCTAATATTACATAACTAATTGGATTACATGTCCTGTACAATTTGGTTTCTAGTTGTATCACGAATATGATTCATTTTGGGTTGAAGATGACACAGCATAATTTGTTGAGAAAAGCTCTTAATTTACACTATTATTATATACATAACTTATATTCTCATTTTCAGTTTGCTCAAAATTAATATCAATTTGAGAATTTCTCCTAATAAAATTGTGTATCGCCATTGTTGCACAAACTAATGTGGATTTGTGTTTGGTAGCTATATTTGCGTATTCTTTGTAAGATTTCAAATCTATTCTTCCACACTCCAAAAGTCCTTTTTATAGTAGACCTCAAACTTGAATGATAAAAATTGAAGGTCTCTTTATGGTTTCCAAATCTAGTTTATATTTAAATTCTGGCAGGTGATAACATTCACATCTATAGGGACCAAGATACTCAACTGGTGTCAGATATCTAGCATCGATAAAATAATATTTGCCTAATAAATGGTGAGATCATTTTAAAAGTGTGAGATTAATTGACGTGTAAAATGAAAGTAATTTAATTGAAGTAGACGAAAATATACCTGCAGATGGATGAAGGAAATTCATAGATGGATTTGACACAACAAAGTGAAACACACGAGCATCATGTGCTCTACCTTCCCATCCCGCCAACACGAACGTAAAACACATATCCCAATCATATACAGCTATGACATTCTGTGTTAGATATCCCTTTCTCCTGATATATTTATCTCGGTTGGGACTACTGACTACACATTTTATGTGAGTTTCATCTATTGCCTCAATAGCATCCTTAAAGTATGGGTAATATCAGTGATTGTTGAGTACTTTTGGGAGGTATCCACGGAATTCAGGATCGCACGGTTTGATATTTTCCCGTGCTAGATTAAGACAAGCCTATAAGACCGTGTGCAAAAGCCTACTGATAGTTTGCCCTGAATGTTGAAATAGTTCTTGTACCCTCTATTGCCGACTCTATGGCCAACAATGATAAAAAAACGTGGCAACCATTTCTTCGACGTTGACATTCTTTGAATTCCATAACCTGTGTTCCACCAATTTATTGCACAAGTTGTAGAACATATGTTTTTCCACTCAAAACGTCATGACAACATGAACCATGTGTTGCCAATATTTCTTAGACCTATTAATGACTTGTGTGGTTACTAGTTTTACACAGTTCATTGCACACATAAGGCACCAAATATTGACACAACACCGCACTTAATTCTTCATACTCTGTTAACACTTCGTCTATAAGATATAACTTACGAGACTGCTCGTCTTCCTCCATCCCGTCTCTGAAGTTTTGATTGTTCCAATTTGCATTGATTAGGTAACCGGTGAGTATGGTTAAATTCATGTGTGAGCATAAGAAAAAAACTAAATTAAACATGTAATCACATTCAATGTGTTATAAAAGGTAGTTCAACATAGATTCAATCATCAGGTCACGTAATGTCATAAGTTACACAAACAAACATACAATGAAGTAAAGGCATAGAATGCTATATCAGAATTCAACTATCTAGACATATAGTTTAGATATACGTAGGGCTCGTGAATGATGAACCATATCTAGGGGGTGTCAACCATAAACAGCAACCATTCCATCAAGTACCGCTTGTTCCATTTTAGTGAAACAAACGTTTCCCGACAAGTTTTGCCTATCAGAAGTTTTATATTGCAAACTCGAAAGGCCTCATCACTCTGGACTTCTGCAAGGTCAAGCAGTTTAGTCATAATAGCATTAACACTCGCATCTTTGATTTCATTTAATGATGTTGCTCTTTCCTTTGATGTATTACACTTACTGCATCCGCAATTTGTTTTGAAGCTGAAATTTTCTGCTTCTTTTTCTGACTTGACCCTTTACCTATCTTCCTCTTGCCCCGGCTTCCTAAATCAGCAGCAACAGTTGGTGGAGTGATTGTTGTTAAGACAATGTTTGCTAGCTCATCTGTCACTCCTGTACTAGCTCCTGGGTTAACACCAAAAAGATCATCTTCGCTGTCCCCTAAGCCTTCTTCTTTATCCTTGGTGGGTCGGTACACATCTTCCTCCTGTGTCTGAGGCAATGTGAAAGAGGGTGTATATATATCCTCTCCAGATGCCATCACATCCTTGAATATGATTCTTAATTCTCTTTCAAACTTGAGGCTTGTGTGCCTAAACGTTTTATATGATGAATTCTCTTGCATACATACAGGTAACCAAGATCAAAACCTATATTAAAAAACAATACATACAAAAATAATTAAACAAATAAGTTAGTTTAATTATTTTTTACCTGTAATTTTTGCCACCACTCATTCGATGCAACGACATTATTCGTTGTAGTGTCTCAGCTCACACTAGTCTCTTTGTCTAATGGATCCTAAGTCTTTAAATCTTTCCTTAAGATATCGAACCTATTCTTCAATTATTTCTTTTGATATGCTTTCTCAGTTTTCTCATTAAATGTTGACACAATATTCTTCCAACCCGTCTTTGTAAATGATAGGCCATATCGTTGTTTTTCGTATATTTGCTTAATGCACGTGTTGATAAAAATCTCAGTTAACTCTACATCCTATACTGCTTTAATTTTATTGTTGTCTATAATTCTATAGCAAAAAAATGTGCATATTTTGCAATTATATCACATTAAAGAGTCCATTAAGCAGCACTATTTTTTCATACCAACTTAACTAAATGCAGACCATTAAGCATTGATTATTCGAGAATAAAGCAACCAAACAATTAATTATTTAAACTAGTAGCAACAAGTGATTAATTTCACAACAGTCTGACAGTGAGAACAAGTAACTGCAAGAACTAGAATAAAAGAGCTGAAATTCAGAATGCACAAAAATAAAGTTTTCTTTATGTTGTTTTTTATGCGTGTGTAGTGCAATAGGGAAACTTGTGAATGGACATATTATTATACCTTTTTTTTTCTTCGATCAGGAAAATATTCTCATGTGAAACAAAGTGTAAAGTGGATGAATTATGGGTCAGAATGTTTAGTTAAACACATGTTAATCCAAAAATGATGCTTGGCTTTTAATTCAAGTTTCTCTTTTGAACTCAATTGGGGTGTAGGTGATTTGGGGAAATATCTTTTTGCATAAACAAAGGGAATAAATAGAGCATAGAGCTTTCGGCCCCTAGGGGCTTGCCCTTTTTTATTTTACTTCCTTCACAGACTCTTTATTATAAAACGTAATACAAATACGACAAGTACTAGAGGACATGTAAGAGCCAAAAGCTTCAACTGTATAGCAGACTACAGATCGGAGAAGTACCACAGGACATATCGCACGAGTATGACACTTAACAATGAAGAGCTGAAAGCTCGGTATAGTAGAGTACAGATCAGGAACTAGCATAGCATAGATCAGAAACTAGCAGAGGACAGATCAGAACATAATGAAACCTAAGAAGTTAGAGCCCAAAGCTCGGTTAAGTGAAGGTTTAACTGTTACCACGAAAAATACACCGCTACCAGCCGAGAGATCTAATGAGCAGAGTAGATCCAAGATGGAGCTCGACACTTCAAGATAACCAAGCACATCGTCCCTTGCATGAATAGATCGGCCGGCCCAACACCCACAACAACCTCAACGCACACCAAAATACTTTGCCAAACTGACAATGGAGTTTGAGATGTCGAGTTCTTCTTTAGAAGGCGAGAGAAAAGGGGGACCAACAATTCAAACACAAACGGTGACAACAGACCATGCCATCTGACCATCGAAAATGCCGACAGGACGAAAATATAGTGCCAATGACAGCGACACAATCAACCGAATGAGTTATAGGAATTGCTAAGAAACAAGAAAGGAGGGGCAAAAAAGAGAAGCTGGACTTGGGCAATCTCTGCTCAGAGAGGAGAGAGAGAAATAGACAGGATTATTGAGGGTTGGTAAATAATAACGGTATTTACACTTAATATTCACCAACCCTCAACCATATAAGCTCCATAAGCGGGGATTTACGTCTTATTGGGAAAAGCCACTTTTCCCTCATAAGCCCAATTGTTGAAAAGTGGTCCCCTAACATATGGAAAAAGCCTAAACATCTTATAAATCCAATTGGGCCTACTAACCACACCATTGCCTATAAGAAAAGTTGTCCCAAACATGCTCAGATCATCTTGCATCCTCCAACTTCTTACAGACTCTATACAAAAAAACAGCTCTATTATAAGACATATTGTTCTTATTAATTTTGTTAATAGACGTTCTATATATCAATATATTGCTCCTTTCAATTCTTAATATAGGATGTATTTTGAGAGTAGATCTTGATTGTAATTATAAGACATATTTTTTATATTTGTTAATATTTTTCTAATTTATCTCTACCGATGCTTCAATTTCCTAACAATAATTAAAGAGGAGAGAGAATGAAAAAATTAAGAAGGATAACTACAGTGTTTTATAAAATATATGCTATATTAACTAATTTTAACTAATTTCTTTTATCTAATCAAATTAGATAAATATGTCTTATTAGTTTTTTTTTTTTTTTGGTTATTCGCATGACTATTTATTTACTTCCAAACTTTATATGGTCAATGTGTGTGGGTGGGTGAATTTCTTGCAAATATATGAAAGTCGAGGGTAACACTTTACAATAACAACGACGAACCATTTTATTTCTAAAGTTGTGCCGTATTTACATATTTAAAAATCTTTTACCACGTCTTGTCTCATATAAAGGATTAATTTTTAAATATTTACCTACACACCATCATACCATTACTAGAGTATATATATATATATATATATTTTGGGTCGAAATATCATTACTATTATCCACGACATAATATTATTTTATCTAACAATCTTTTATAAACATCAATTTTATGTCGTTACAGCTCCATTATTGCAGCTTCACTTTAGAGAGTGCTTGGTTTAGTTTGGAAAAAAGTTATCTTAGATCGTTTTATCTTAAATAATTTTGCATGATACAAAGTAAATTAGTTATATATGAGTTTTGTCCCATAAAGCTTAAAATCACTTATTCATTAAAAAGAAAACTTAAAGTGTTCCAAATTAAAAGATTATGTATATGTTTGGATTAACTTTTAGAAAGTGAATTTTATGATTTATGAGATAAATATATAAGAGGAATTTTATATCGACTTATAAAAAAAGAATTCCAATGCCCTTTTTGACGATACTTTGGTTTATTGATATTTTGCGTGGCAATGAAGAAGCGTGCATGGGATACAAATTATGGATGTTAGATTATAAGAGTATAATGATAAAAAAAAAATAAGTAAAAAAACATGTTTGAATTATTGTTTTAAAAATTTATCTAAAATAGCAAATAGAAATGTAAAACAATAATTTGCTTTATTAGCATAATTATCATTAGCGAAAATTTACTGTTTTCTGCCACTTCTCTAATTTTGTACTCTCTATTCATTTCTATACAATATATTCTTGACCACGCCCTGTTTCTTTTTAGGGATGCCTGAAAAGTTTATTATAAACTCCCCATTTCACTCTTTTACAAAAATTACTTATGTCACTATTGCATTGAATTCCTATGTTTGACGAAGATTATTATTTGTATAAGTGATATTGGTTAAAAGTACCCAAAACAGTATTAATTTTATAAAGTTATATTCAACAAAAGAAATAAATGAAAATAAAAGTAAAAACAGTATAAAACTTCATAATAAGGTGCATATACAACCAAAAGAAAAATTAAACATGTTGGATTATATTTTAGAAAACATATTACATGATGCATTATTATCACATGATTTAATATCTAAATAGAAAAACAAATTGATAAATATGATAGCTCATTATTTTGTTAGGATTGCACCAGACTATGCAATCAAGTTTATTTTTTTTTCAATAAAGTTGTTTACATTTTCATTACTATATTTAATAATTATTATCAAATATGTTTTAATAAATGACATGAATATTTAAATATTATTTTTATTATATAATTATTATTATTTAAAACAGTGGATAGTAACAAGATTACTAAATCACAAAGATTCTAATAATTTCTTCACATATTTGCCTTTTCAATTATTAGAATATTTGTGGTATGCTAGAAATCAAGTTTATCATACAGATATGAGAGTCTCTTCACAGCAAGTCATCACAATGGTCCAGTCTTAAACAACGGCTGTTACAACTTTGGTATTGCATCAAGAAGATCGCGCAAAAGCTACTTATAAGACCAACCCATACAGGAGTGAGGACCACAACATTCTTAATGGAATTACCCTACTCAATGGACTGTCATCTTTAATTTTCACAAGTCAAGAAGGACACAACGAACCATACATACTTGGATATTTTGTAGATTATGCTCTTTCCTTTGGAACAACAACATAAACTAGAGGTGGCATGCATGAAGACTTTAATTGAAGTAAAGTGAAATGATACAAGGTTTAACACGTGTGCTGGTTTTTTTTTTTTTTTTTTTGCCCAGAAAAGTCATTTTTATTAATATCAGGAAAAAAGTATTACACACACTAATAGCCGAAGCCAAAGAAACTCTCAAGAAACACCTATAAGTACAACCTAACACACTTCTCACAAACATAAAAGAAGAAAAAGACTAAACAATCCCACTTCTCACTATCACTAAAAAACTAAGCGATTATTTGTAGCAGTATCATGAATCCAATTGTTAGCCTATACCTTCCCTGTCATTCACAGCAACTACATTATTACTGCTTTCCTTGGCTTTCACAGAGTCATGGATTAGAAACTTGCTTAAAGAAGATGGAGCACAGTCCAGCCATAAATGCTAGTGCATCTTCCTTGCTGCATCAGTTGCTAACTTATCAGCAACACTATTACCCTGTCTGGAAACAAGGGAAATTGACACTTCCTCCATAGACTCTAACAGCCCAAGGATCTCCTTCAATAAATCCCAGCTCTTCCATTCACATCCAGTTACCGTTTTCCTCTTTATCAATCTGTACAAGATTTCACAGTCCGTTTCAACAATTACCTAAGAACCATGAAACTTATTTCTGTAAAGCAAGGCCTCCCTCACTGTTGTACACTCTACCATGAAAGGAGATTCAGCTTTTACCACTCTCCCCAAACCACCAATAAAATCGCCTTTACTATCTCTACAGACCATACCAATACCAGCCTCACCAGTAGCTTCCTTGAATGAACCATCTACATTGATTTTAATGATTCCAGGTTCAGACGCCACCCAATGCATGTTCCTCACTATGCCTTCATCATATATTTTTGTGTGGCTACCACTCATTTTAGCCTTAGATCTCTAGTATTCATCCACCTGAATATTTACCAATCTCACCACTTCCTTCGCATCTGGAATTTCTTCTCTAAACACCCAGTTGCATCGTTTTTTCCAAATCCACCAGCACATCGTGGCAAACAAGGATTTGCCATAATCATCCAATATATCATTCCCATGAAACATATCACACAACCACTCCTCACACCTCTTCATAGACCATTTGCTAAATTTAAGTCCCAAAGGACTACCGAACCAACAATGCTTAGTCCATGGGCATAAAAACAATAAATGTTCAGTGGTTTCTCTATCAGTTAAACATATAGGACAGATAGGGTCTCTAGCACATTTACGTTTAAAAAGCGCATCACGAGTAGCAATAGCCCCTGCTCCTAATCTCCAGAGAAAATGCTGAATTTTAGGAGGGGCCATGATTCTCCAAACACTTTTCCACAACAATTTGGGTATAGAATAGGATGTACCTGGATCTTTAGCTTTCACTGCCTCCTCAGCATTTTTTGCTACAGCATAACCTGATTTAACTGAGTAGCAGCCATCCTTATTGGCCAACCATAAAGCACGATCAGCACAATCAGTAGAAGGAATAGGGATTTTCAAAATCATATCCCTCTCCACTGCACTAATCCTTGAATTAATGAGACTAAGATCCCAGCAACCATTTATAATAAGCTCCGCCACTTTGACATTACTATCTTCTTCTGTCATCTCCTATACTGAAGTTTATACCCATTTAAACCTTGAATCCATTGATCTTTCCATACACAGATAGTTTGGCCATTTCCAATCTTCCAACATAGCTCAGTTTGCAGTAGGTCACGCCCCTCTAACAAACTCGACCACCCCCATGAAGCATGCCTTCCCTTTTTTTCTTGAAGAAAATTCCCTTTAGGAAAATAAATTCCTTTAAGGATTTTGCACCATAAGTCATTCGGCTTCTCCAATAAACGCCAAGCCGTTTTAGCTAATAGTGCCTTGTTGAAGCAGAGGAGATCTCTAAATCCCATTCCCCCGCCATTTTTCTTCATAGTCATGTATTTCCAACTTTTCCAGTGAATAGCACCCTCATTACCTTTCTGTCCCCACCAGAAATTGGAAATCAATTGATCAATCTCCAAACAGGATTTTTTTGGAAATAGAAAGCAAGTCATAGGGTATATGGGGATGGAATTAGCCACTGCCTTAATTAAGATTTCTCTACCTGTAAAAGTGAGAAGTTTTTGCTTCCAGCTCTGTAACTTCAGACCTATCTTATCCCTCACAAATGCTAATGCTGCAGCCTTAGACCTTCCCCAAATCATTGGCAATCCTAAGTATTTCCCAGTTTGATCAGAATAGCTGATCCCAAGGCATACTGATACCTCTTCTTTAACTCGCACAGGGGTATTAGCAGAGAAATAGATAGCAGACTTCTCTAAGTTCACAACTTGCCCCGATGCTTCACAATACACATCAAGTATCATTTTTAACACTCTACAATTCATCACATCAGCATTTAAGAATAGGATTGCATCATTCGCAAAAAAACAATGAGACAAGATTGGTGGTCTACTAGCCAGTTTCATACCTTTTAAGTCTTTCCTATCAATATGCAACTTAATCATAAGGGACAGAACCTCAGAAGCAATAATGAACATATATGGGGAAAGTGGGTCACCTTGTCTCACTCCACGTTCAGGACTAAACACATCCACAGTATGCCCATCCACCTGTAAATTAAAAGCTGTTGTTGATATACAATCCATGATCCACTTCACCCAGCTACTACAGAAGCCCATCTTTAGCATCACTGCTTCCAGAAAATCCCACTCTACCCAATCATACACCTTGTTCATGTCAATCTTCAATGCTAGTTCCCATTTCTTACCAGTTTTCTTATGCTTCAGGTAATGGAAGGCCTTGTGTGTTATGATGATGTTATCCTGAATCATAAGGCCAGCTATGAAAGCTCTTTGGTTAGGCGAAATTATTCTGCTCATCAAGTCCCTCATCCTGGTGGTTAAGATTTTTGCAATGATCTTATAGGATACATTGCATAACCCAATAGGTCTGAAGTGATGTACCCCCTTAGGTTTGTCAATCTTTGGAATCAGCACTATATTAGTAGCATTGATCTCTCTTAGACCAGAGTTGCTTTTAAAAAACTGATGCACCATATCACATACTTCTTTCCAAGCAGATTGGTAAAACAATACAGAGAAGCCATCTGGCCCAGGTTCTTTATTGGCTCCTAGCTGAAAAACAGCCTCCTCAATCTCTTGGTTAGAGACTGATCTCATTAAGCAAGCATTATCTTCCTCAGTAACTACTTTCTGAACATATGACAATGCTTGATCCATAGGACGAGACCCAACTGAGCTAAACAACCTCAAATAAAACTCACTAAAGGATTTGTTTATAGCCTCCATTTCCTCAAGCCATATCCCATTCTCATATTTAAGTCTTAAGACTTTATTTCTCTGCCTTCTTTGAATAACACTGCTGTGAAAGAACTTTGTATTTCGAACTCCACAATTTAACCATGAAATTCTAGATCTCTGCCACCAATAAGTTTCCTCCTTATCCCATGTATCCTCAATCTGCCTAACCACAGCTTCAGCTTCCTTTAACTTCTCAGCCGATAAAGGTCCTTTATGACACTCCATTAATTTTTGTCTCAACTGATCAATCACTCTTCTGAAGTTAGGAAATTCCTTTTTGCTCCATATCAAGAGCTTTTTCTTGCAAGCTTCCAATCTGCGAATTAAATCTGCCATTTTATCATCTTCTATACCAGTAACCTCATTCCAACCCTTCCTCACAACTTGTAGAAAGTCATCATGATGTGTCCAGTTAGCCTCAAACTTAAAAGTTTTTGGATTCTTCTTTTCTTGATAACAGCAATCCACTACTAAGGCATGGTGGTCAGAACCGATAGGATCCACATGGAAAACTATGGCATGATCAAATTCATCTCTGAATTCCACATTCCCAAGAGCCCGATCCAGCCTTTCCCTCACAATAGCACCCGGCCTTTTATTGCACCAAGTAAATTTGGACCCTTTAAACTCCAAGTCCATTAAATTGCAGTCGGATAATAGCCTTTGAAAATTAATAATTTTCTGCAAAGAGCGTGGGTTACCTCCTTCCTTTTCAGCCTGAGATAACAGGTCATTAAAGTCACCTACTACCAGCCAAGACTCATTAACACTGGATGCCAATCTTCTCATAATATCCCACACAACCCTTCTTTCCCCATCTTTTGGTGGTCCATAAATGAATGAAACAAGTTTTGGTCCATTCAGAGCAGTTGACTCTAGAAGAGCATGTATAATATTCTTTGATTTGTACAGCACTGTTAAGGAGATACTGTCATGCCACCACACAGCCAGCCCTCCAGCTAACCCTCTCGGTTCCACATACAAATCCTGGCTAAATCCACACTTATTTTTTATTTTCCTCCCCTTTGCCGAACTCATTTTAGTTTCCATTAGGAAGATTATCGAAGGACGATGTTTTTTCACCATGTCCCTCAAATTCTTTACTGTCAAGGTTCTTCTTAGACCTTGACAGTTCCATGATAGCAGCTTCATGATGACTTGGTGGCTGTTAATGGCCAGCCACCACTACCTTCAGTTGTGATCTTCTTCCTCCTACCTCTTCCAGCTTTAAAAGTGAAATCCACCTCCTCTGACTTGATGAGCGTTGAGCCTTGCATAGCATCATCCTGGTTCATTTCCTCATCAGAGTGATCCTCCTTTACTCCCTTTACCTTCCTTTTAGCATTCCTTTTAACTCTTGCTCTTGTCTTCCTTAGAGTTTCTGCATATATAGAGATAGTTTGATTTAGAGAAGGTTTCTCTTCATTTAATTTCCTACGCTTTAGAGCCATAGTGTCCAGCTCTTCTTCTGCATTCCTCTTCAGTCCGAGGCCATTAATCCCTAATATGACATCATTCATTGCTTTCCCGCCGTATGGAATAATGGCCAAAGAATTTCCCTTTTGCTCAACAAAAGGATTGACAATATTGCAATCTAGCCCTTTCATGACAGATGTAGACTAAATAGCAGAAACCTTCCCTATTACCTCCCTTTTAACAGCATTAACTCCACTTCCTCCTGGTATCCCCCCTTAATATCACTCCCTACTGCCACAACCTTGTTGGTAATTATCCTCCTGTTAATCAACACAAGTCAAGCATTAACATCATCTACATCCTCTTTGACACATAAGCTTTTCACTTCCTTACCCTTCATCTGCGTCATCCTCTTATTTTCAACTGAGGGTTTGTTAATTTTGATGTAGAATAAGTCCTCATCAACTAGATTAGGGTCCATACCAGGTTTCGTTCTAGGATCACCCTTATTTCTCAGAGTTGCCTCCTCTTTTTTCCTCCTGACATAACCAGCCTCCTCCCAGTCACTGCGCACCACTACCATAATTTCATCCCAACTATGACACAGATTAGTGGTTAGCCAGGCACCATAACGTGGTTCAGAAGGATTCAATACTGACATCAGCCTCTCAATTCTACAACACCGATTATCATGTCCAATCTTGCCACAATTAAAACAGAAGTTCTGCAACTTCTCATACCGGATCGAGATCCAGATGTTCTTTCCATCCGGTTTAGGCATCCAGAATCCATATGATAAAGGCTTCCTTAGATCCAATACTACTCTAGCACGCAAAAAACTTCGCACATACTTGCCATTGTAGTACGGATCCTCAGCCAGAACCACTTCTCCAACATAGCCGCCGATCGTAATTACATTCTCCAGACACATCGCCTCCATCGGAACATTATGCATCTGGATCCATACCGGACAACGGCTGAAATCAAACTCTTCACACGTCTTGTATTTAGATCTTCCCTGAAGATTCAACAGGCATCCATTAATGGACCACAGTCGACCTTGGAGAATTTTGCTGTACTCCTCTGCATCCGAGAATTTGAACATAAACGCATTTCCAGTAATTTTAATAACGTCGAATCCTGCTTGTAGATTCCAAGCCTTCTGCAATATCGATTCCATTGCAGCTCGCGTATAGGTTTTGCTTGACAAGACCTTGCCAATCAAAATCCTCTCTGCTTCCACTTCCCTCCAGACTAGTGGAGTCGAGATATGAGTTTCCTCCATCAGGAGGAGTAGTAAGAACTTACGTAGTAAACAGCTTCAAACGCCCTTACTTTCTTAATCTGAATCACCGGTTGCTCCGCCGAACCTCCTAGCTCCGGCGCCGGTCACCCTCTGTACCCCCAACCTTACCACTCTCACGCTTGGCGGAGAGAACTAAGCTCCCACACGAGTGCGCGGGGAAAAAAAATTCCTTATATCTTCTTGTTTAGTTTGAAATTTTGAACTTGACATTTATGTATGCTTTAAAAAAAGTGTACCAAAAAAGACGACCAGCTGAAGTGTATTGCATCACAAGTGGTTAATGATGTTATAGATTAATCTATCTTTCTTTAAAAATAAAAATAAAAACTAAAATGTCTTCAAAATATTCTCCAAACCTGTATTAAAAAGCTCATTTAGTGCCCGTTTGGATTAGAGATTACAAAAACAGTTTTTTTGCAATATGAATTTTGCAAAAGTAAGATAGGATAAAAGTTAGATTATAAATATGATTTATGTTTGGATTAATGGTGGTAAAAGTGATTTTTTTTTTCTAACCTTAAACCTATTTGGATTATTATTTAAAAAGCCAATTTAGATGGAAAATGAATGAAAATGGTATAAATCTTCTTGAATATTACACACACATATATTATTTGTATATATTGTGATAAATAAAGTGAAAACGGATTTCCTTGAGATCAAAATGAAGGGAAAAGACCAAAAAATCCATTGCACAGTGCCTAAAAAAATCCTATATTCTGAGTACATAGAAAAAAATGCATCGTTTTGTGAAGGGAAAAAAATTCTCCGGAAAAGCATATCACTTCATAGAAAAACTAAAGAGTATAAAAAAAAAAAAAAAAAAGTGCCCAGCAAGAAATACTCAGACCTTAAGAAGAAAGTAGGGTTATGTAACCCGGACCGGACCGGCCCAGAAACCAGCGAACCTGCCGGTAAACCGGTCCGGTCCGGGTTACTATTGAAGACTTTAATTGAAGTAAAGTGAAATGATACAAGGTTTAACACGTGTGCTGGTTTGGGAACCTGAAAATTCCCTTGAAAAATATTTTTTCATAAGACAAAACAAAACTCCTCGATAATTGAGAAATTATATTTCAACGGAGAGTGTTTGGAATAACTTATTCCTGGGAAATAAGTACTTATTACGTAAGTCAAGACAAAACTCCTCTCACATACTTACCTCGTATACCGTGAATCACGATTTATAAGCACTTATTACCCAAAAATAAGCTAACCCAAACGAGCTCTCAGTGTTTTAGTAGTATATATATCATAAGAAAAATAACACATGAAAACCTTTTAAGACCTCTTATTAAATGTAAAGATCGTGAATTCTATAAATTTTAGAAAAGAACGAATGTCCCATGAGCTTTTACAAAACTTAACTACAGAGAAAAATCAAAGATGGGTCGATTTGTTTAATAAATCAAAGATAAGTTGAAAAATGTAAACAATATTAGAAAAAATATTTCCCATTCTAATCAAGTCCTTCAATAAAAAAAAATTCTAGAATTTGCATTCTATAACAAAATTGTTGAAAAATTTCTTATTGTATTTTTTTCCCTAAACTTGTCTCAAATTTGCTTAATGACCAATGTGCAGCCTATTTTCAGCGAGATCAATTATTGTTTAGGGAAAGAGACATATAACGACAATCAATTGGTAAAAGGAAAATTAGTATGTTGAATTTCAATAATTCCATAGGCACTGACTTGAAATTTTAAAATGTTGTAAAATTTGATAAATTACCTAACTATTTTTAGTTTTTTTTAAAATAAAAAAATCCTTAACCCCCTTGCCGGCTATCAGAGCTCTGGCGCTGGTGACCAAAGCTTCGGCAGCCTAATACATTTTTTTAAATTTCTTACACAAAAATTATCAATATAAATACTTGAATTGTTAATAGCGATACTAAGTTGTAAACTGTAACCTTTGGAATTTTTATTTTAAAAAAATAAAGGTAGTTAATTAATTTCTTAAATTTTGTAACATTTCAAAATTTTAAATTAGTCCTTTGAAATTATTAAAATTCAATATACTTATTTATTTTTTATCAATTTTGATTGTCTTTTTCTATCTTTTTTCCTAATGTTTAATTATATGTAACTTATCTTCAACTACGTATAAAATGAAAAATATTTGCACTTAGTTAAAAAAATAGATTACATATAACCGTATATGAGCAACACCTACCAAAAAAATTTGGGTTATTAGATATTTTTTAGCGATAAATTTTACGATGATAAGAAAATTTTTAACAAAATTATCTTTTAAGCCAAATTATACAAAATCCTCTTAAATTTTAAGTCAGTTGTATATAACCTTTTTGACATTTTAAAGTTTAAATTTAACCCCCCTAACTTTTTATTTTTTATCTATTAACCCCTTGCCGTTAAGTGACAGTTATCTTTCTAAAAAAAATGTCATGTCACATTATGAGATGACACGTGGTATTTTGTGTAAATTACTAATTTCATAAAACCCCCATGCATTTTGAATAGTTGCAAAGAACCCCTTAAACTTTGAACGATTGCAAAGAATCCTCTTGAACTTTGATCAGTTACAAATAAGTAAATAACCCCCTGACATTTCAAAATTTATATTTGACTCCCCTAAAATTTTAATTTATAATATTAAACCACATGCAGTTACTTTTTATTATTTTCATAAATTTATCTAGATTTTTGCTATCATTTGTCAATGAAAATACTATTAGTTCTTTTATATATCGCAAAAACAAGAAGAATAATATTTGGAAAAATTTAAAAATTCATGTTGAACCTTTGATTCATGAAAAAATATGTATTACTAATAAAAAAATTAATGCAGGTATAAAATATCCTCTAACACAAACATAATATTTAAACTATCAATGCTCAGTCATTCCAATAAAACATTTAACATAAATGATAACATTTTTATACTATCTATGCTTAATTAACCCAAGAAAATAAGTAAATGTTATATAAACGATGACATTTTTATTTTTATATTTTTTAAATATTCTTCTTCTAATATTTTTGTTTTTGCCATTATAGAAAACTATTTTAATTGATAAGTGATAGTATAAAACTTAATAAATTTATTAAAATGATAAAAGTAACAACTTGAGGTTTAATATTAAAAATCAAAATTTTAAGGAAGTTAAATTTAAATTTTGAAATGTCAAGGAAATTATTTTTAATTGATAAAAGTTTAGGGGGTTATCTGCAATTGTTTAAAGTTCAAGTAGTTTTATGAAATTAGTAGGGTTTTGAAACCCGGACTGGACAGGCCGGTTTGGACCTGAAACCGGTCTGGTCTGACAGTCAACTCAGGTTGCTTTTTTTTTTTTTTGAAAAATCAATTTTTTTAAATTTTTCTTAGAATTTCAATGGTCTGGCCTCGGGTTAGCTTCGGTTTGACTCCAATTTGACTCACTGACCCTTGAGCCAATACCCCTGCCAGTCCAGTGGCTGGTCCGAGTTTCAGAACCTTGAAAATTAGTAATTTACATAGTATACCACTTGTCATTTCATAATCTAAAGTGGTAATTTTCGTTAAAAAAAATAACGGTTACTTAACGGTAGGGGGTTAATAGTTAAAAAATGAGATGTTAGGAGGTTCAATTTAAATTTTGAAATGTTAGGGGATTATATGCAACTAACCCATAGTTCAGGGCGTTTTGTGTAATTAGCTTATCTTTTATAAATATAAATGTAATTACAGATTTTAGAAAGGCCCCCGATGTCATTTTCGCCACGCGCCGTGTGTCCTTGTGGAAGGGTAACATATAAGTACAGCGCATTCAAGTGAGGAAAATATCTTGAGTTATCTGTGTGTCCTTATCCACCTATGCAAAATGGTGGGCCTACTCACTTGCTTTAAGCCCTTATCATAGGCCTCCAAGTCCATGCCCAAAGTTTTGCTTTCACATTATTTGCTAGTCCGTTCGCTTGTATCCTTGTTTCACATTCACCAAAAGGAGCGAGAATAATATCTTTGGATCATAATACCCAAACAAGAATTGGAACCAACAAGAGCCTAGTATTGTTGGTAGATAATTGAGTCCCTTAAACATACTATTTTAAGTTCAAATCAAGCCGTGTGTATGAAAAAAACGGTTTTATTGGGAAAGACAAAACTCACTTTGGTGATCTCTACTAATTAAGAGATTTAGTCTTTAGTTATCGGCCGGAGATATACAACCAAACCAACCCTAGTTGGATATAGAATTGTGTGTATGTAGCTAGGTTGATTCTCCTTGCTAGAGATAAGGGGTTTGGCCCTCATAAGACAAAGTTTTTGCTTGCGTCGAGTACATGACTTCTTGCACGGTAACCTTCGATAAAGCTGGATTGGTTGCGTGAAACAATGTTGAGCATAATCAGCTCAAGTCTTTTGGCAACAATATCAGTGACAATTTAGTAAGCCACTATGCACAAAAGTTGGAACTCTTTTAATACTTTAAGGTGTTCAACTTCGGGAATTAGAACAATGAGGGTTTTCTGATTTAGGTCATAGATTAGCCAAGACACGGGTTTGACTTGATGTTTTATTTATAATTTTTACAAATATCAATCAATTTCATAACGCTACTTTGTTAATATATTTTATTCAATATGTTAAATTTATAATAATTCTGAGTTTTATTTGTATGTTTAATGTTTTATTTTATTTGAAACATTCAAATTATTTTATTGTTTTACTATCGTGGACAATTAATATATGATTTTTGAGTATTTATAATTGATATTATTTCATAGAAATGAATTTAAATAATTCCTAAGAGCATATACTTTGGATGAGATAAATTGTAATTTTGATGAACAAAATAAATTGATGAAGATGATAAAAAAATAAAATAAGTTTTTTTCAAAATTATCACTAAGCTAACTCATGGCTGATAAGGCCCAGTTGGGCCTGGTTAGATCCCTTTGAACACCAACAGTTCTAGATTGGAGTCCCGCATGGTTCCAGGTCATAGCCCAATAGTAAAAAGCGATGACAAACTAAGGTTAGAATCAGAATCAGAATCAGAATCAGAATCAGAATCAAGGGGTGAAAAAAATAAATAATACAAAGCATTAAAAACTAAAAAGTGAAATCTCACGTAATCATGATTCATAGGTGTTTTAAAATGGACCCATGGTTAAAAAACAAAGTCAAACTAGATGAAGAGTGTCAAAGTATTTATAAATATCACGGCCTTGGATAGATATAGTACCATTCTTTTTACTCTCGTTCTTAATATAAAATTAATTTATCTAATTTAATTATATTCCCTCTGATCCTAAATATAGGACATAATTTGTAGTACAATTTGCATTACAAACTATGTCCTATATTTAGGACCGAAGGTAGTATTAAAATAGTTAGTTGAGTTAGTTAATATAACATGTATTTTTTAAAATGACATAGTTATTTTTCTTAATTCCTTCATTCCCTCTCCTTCTTGATTATTATTGAAGGAGCATTAATAGGGATAAATTAAGAAAATATTGAAAAATATGAAAATGTTGTCTTATATTTAGGACCAGTAATAACTCCCCAAATATGTTTTATATTAGAGATCGGAGGAGTATTTTATACTCCCTCCGGTCCTTAATATAAGTCAATTGACTTTTTTTAGAGATATTAATGAAATTAAATAAATAATTTTAATCATAGCACCTATTGTGTATAATTAGATTCTATATTAGTTTATAAATAAGACAAATTAGTTTGATAAAAAATGATAAATATAAATATTTTAATGTCACTTATTTAATTTTTTTAATATCTTTAAAAAAAATTAACTGACTCATATGTGAAGGATCAAAAGTAGTACAATTGAAATCCATATAGACACATAAACATGTCAACACATAAGGCTTAAGCCTAAGATGACCTGACATAGTGACATGTCACTTTATGACCAGGACAACTTGTAGTTCACAAATATAGAGCTAATTTGAAAGTAAGGAACACAACAGAAGCATTGTCCTACTACATAAACTTAAACATTATTAATAGATCTTCCGTGAAAGAAAGAGTTCAATTATTGAATCTCATGCACTCCCAGGAACACACATGATCAAGCACTTTATTATCAGTCATGTTTGGTCTAGCGTTTGGTATATATGAAGACACTGGGCATGTTTGGTATGACGTTTGGATTTCTTAGAAGTTATTTTTTAAATAAATTGATATAAAAACTCCCATCGCATACTTATCTCGTATACCGTAAATCATAATTGAAAAGCTGTTTTTAGATATTCCAATCGCTATTTTAAACAAACACAGTTTGTGGCACATGACTGGATATTTTATTTCAGACACAATGCCTGTGTAGCATGTTCCGCCAATGGCCTCCTCATGATAGAGAAATACCCTAATATTATTTATTTGATAGGAGTATTTTTTTTTTTTTGAAAAAAAAATATCAATCCTTGGTGATATCTTATTATATGCATGGCGATGCAAAAACTTGCATTTAAAATTATCCAATTTCGTTATTTTGAGAGAGATTAGCTTCTCCTTACGACATAGGATACTCCTAATATTATTTGATATCAAGGAAAAAAAAAAAAAAAAGGTCCTTCATAACTCATGCGTTGCAAAAACTTTTATTTACGAATTAAGATCATCAAAGATATAATTATAATTTTATTGTCGCTGTAAGCATAACTAAGAGTCTGAGATGATAGTACAAGTTTTAATAGTATTTATAACCTCTGCTTAATATATGAGAAAAAATATAATTAATTATGAGATATTATTTTTTAAATATTATATTACGCCTAAGATTGACTGTGTCGTGACAAATTTTTTGTTGGTTTTTTGTTCTTCTAACTTTTTTTTTTTAATTCACAAAATTTGAATCGTTGATCTAAATTAAATTTCTTTGACCTGATTTAACCATGGTTAATTATCAAGTTTACATTTCTTATTACCATATTACTTCACTCAATTGTTATTGCTAGAAATTAAAGATATCGTCATATGACAACCTATAGGTCAAAAGAATTGAAAAAACTTGTAAGATGATTATCCCCAAGGAGTTAATTGTCTTTTATTGTCTTTGTAATCAGGTTTTAATATTGACAAATGATCAAGCACTTTATTATTAGAGAGTTACTGTCTATTGAGTTTTGTGTAATTAGGAGCACAAAAACTTATAGGATGTGGGGCTGATAATTACTTAGTGCATAAGGCCCACATGGACAAAAGTGACAAGGAAATTACGTTGAGACCTAATCAACAAGGTTTAAAGAAAACTATAATTATAGTGGCGAAGAAATTTATAAAGATCATGATTTTCTTGTATTATTATTATTATTATTGTTACAAATAAGTATGCTGACGGTAATCTGATTATAGGATAACGACTACAAAAGTGGGAGAATTTTTTGTGCACTTACAAATGGGCCTTTGAACACTTGAGATTTTTTATATCATAACCTGAGAGATTGTAAATTTGGATGTGTAATTTTATATGAAAACTAGTTGTTTTACTATCTTGGATTATCAAAATGTTTATGTGCACTCCTGAATTGACCCTGAATTTTTAATATGACGTAGTTTTCATTTCAATATTCACGTTGCATATTGCCAATAATTTCAAGACTTTTTTTTTTGGCCAATAATATCAAGACTTAATGGAGTACTTGATGTCATTATTGAGCTACATGGCCCTGAGACGGTGTTGATATTAATATTTTTCAAAAATAAGATAAAATAAAGCAAAATCCGCACACCTTCCTTCACGTAGAATCCAAGTATAGGAAAATTAGTGGGAGGAATGGAAAATACTATTTCTTCGGTCTTTAATATAAGATATATTTATCTAATTTGGTTAGATTAAAAAAGTTGGTTAAGTTAGTTAATATGACATATATTTTTTAAAACACTCTAGTTACGTTTTTTAATTCTCTCATCCCCTCTCCTACTTAATTATCATTGAGGATATATCGATTGAGATAAATTTTAAAAAAAATCACCAATATAAAAATTTTGTATACATTTAAATGGATTCAGAGGAGTAGTATAGGAGTATAGAACCTAAACTAGTTGAACTACCCCTAATAAGTAGGTCCCGCGGTCCTACGGCCACCGCCCACAGCAGACAGCACTAACGGTTTATCTTTAAAAGTTTTAATAAATAAATAAATAAAAAGATAACGATGGAGTTAATGCCCAAACTTATTTTTGCAAGGTAGTTTTAGTATGTGTTTTGATTAGTTTTTAAGAATAGTTTTTATAATTTATAAAGTAAATATGTGAGATAATTTTTATCTCAACTTATAAAAATTAATTTTTAAAATCACGGTTTGAACGTTTCCCAAAAACTCATTTAATGTCTAAGAAAAGAAATGTAAGATTTTCACCCTTTTGAAGTTGGCAAAAAAATATTTTCAACCTTTGAGACCTCAAGCTACACTAAATATTATCCATGACAACACCTTTCTGGTTAAAAACAACAATTTATGGTTTTAGTTTTCAATATATCTCTGATCCTACAAAAACAACAGTTTCTTCATAATTTTAGTTTTCTTTTTTCAAAAATATGGCCCATGTTTGAAAAAAACAAAGTCGGGCTAGGCTAAGTGGAGAAGGTCAAATTTGAAATAATTATCATAATAATATATTCAAACTTTAGACCTTTCGTGAAAGAAAGAGCTCAATTATTGTATCTCATTCAACTCTCCAACGCATTTTCGGCCACACGACTGTATATTTTATTCTAACATTCTCCATGTTCAGCAATGGCATGTTTTAAAATTCAGTAAATTAGCCGACCTAATTTTTCTATTAAATTAAGTTGAGGTATATGTTTTTGCTTAAAAAATAATTATGCTTGAGTTCTTAATGTTTCAATGCATGCGTCAAAAACTGACATATAATCTAGGTTTATTTTTTGTTAATGATAAGTTAAGTTTCTATATAACACAAAAATGCACATGAACTGTTTGCCTAATTGATACCGGTGTAGTTCATGTGTGATTGCAAACTAGAGCCGGTAATACGGGCCAGCCCGCACCAACCCGCGGCCCGCGCGGTGCGGGCCTGTGCAGCCCGCACTTCTGCGGGTTGGCAAAATGCCAACCCTAACCCGCAGTGTGCGGGTTGCGGGCCAACCCGCGAGCCCGCATTTTTTTTTTGAAAAAAAAATTTTATATTTTTTAAAGAGGATTGAAAATATGAGACACATATATACGAGTAATTAAATTTACCTTCCTAGTATCAATAATTGCTTTTATAAAAATTTAAAAACATAATCTAAAATTTAAGAGATAAAGTTATCAAATTTGTTAAAGTTTATAAATAAAACATAAACTCATCCTCAAACAACCAATATATAATAATTTTGTGTAAAGAAGAAGGAAAGAAGCTAAGATTTTTTCTCTTTGGATTGGGAGGTACCAAAATAAGAGTGAAAAACTTATAAGTTTTATAAAATTTTTATATGTAAAAAAAAATAAAATATTTTGCGGGCCAACCCGCCAACCCGCGGGCTAGCCCGCATTAACCCGCGGGTTATGCGGTGCGGGCCTGTGCGGCCCGCATTTTTGCGGGTTGGGATTTTCCCAACCCTAACCCGTCAAAACCCGCGGGCTCACGGGTTGAGCCCACGGGTTGAGCCCGTATTACCGGCTCTATTGCAAACTTGTGATCAACGTAATGTACGTTCAATGATAAATCCTATCCCCGGTCTTTAATATAATATCTAATTAACTTTTTTAAAGAGGTTTTGAAGATAAAGTTAAATAAATTACTTAATCATAGCTTATATTGTCTATCATTATATTATATATCAGTTTATAAATAAGGTAAATTTGTCTAGAGAAAAACAATAAATATAAATGCTTGAGATATTTAGTTTCTCTAATCTCTCCAAAAAAAAGAGTTAAGTCTTATATTAATAAGGATCATAAGAAATATTAAATTAATTTACAAACATTTTGTTAAGCCGTAGAATGTGTCTCATGAGTTCACTATCATTAGTGCGCCACCATATTGCAACACATTGAATTGAACTGATTTCTTACATCGCCTTTGTCACAGCCTTTGTATTAAAAAGATAAACAAACAAAAGAAAAAGAAGCTAAAGGTCACATGAAGAAAGTGAGAAGTGCATAATGGCGATGGGTTAAAGGTCACATGATAAATAGTGGGAACTACCAAAATCATTTAGAAGTTCTTATCATAAAAGAAATTTGTTTGATGGTGCAACGTGAATGGAGAATAGAATTGCAGTTTGTACCTAGAAATGTAAATCGGGTTGCAGACTATCTTGCGAAAGAGGCATTATCTACTGTAACGGGTTTTCACCCTATCTTATATCCAACAGCGGAGTTAACGGCTATTTTGGAGCTGGATCAGCGTGCTCCTACTGATGTAGGTTAAGTTTTAAGATTTTTCTCCTTTATGTATCAAATAAAAAAAAAGGACGTGTAAAGACAAATGATAAATAAAGTAAATGATTTATTCAAGTTAGAATCCTAAAAAACACAACTCTTGATAGAGAAGATTTGTTAAACGATGCTCTTTTCCTCTTCAAATCAGCTAATCGATTGCTTATACCTAATTCAGTTGAGAAAGATAGGATACAGAAAAAGCGCGAGGCTATGATAAGATTTCGATCCCTTGTACGAAAAAACAAATTAAAGTAAGTTAAAAGAGAATAAAAAATAGGGAAAATTCCAAAAAACTACACTCAAATTACACAAAGGACAAATCAGTACAACGAAATTCGAAAATGACAAATCAGGCGGGTGTCAGAAAAAAAAAGAATCTGTCCTTTTGAAATTTCGGCCAAATTACGAAAATGCCCTTCAGCCCTCAGTCGAAATAACAACATGATCATCGGAATTAACACATTCGGATTCGGTATTAACACTTCACAAGTTTCAGGGCCAATAACAACACTCACCTCGCCATTAACACCTCATGATTCGCCATTAACAACTCCGATGTTGTTATTTCGACTGAGGGCTGAAGGGCATTTTCGTAATTTGGCCGAAATTTCAAAAGGACAGATTCCTTTTTTTTCTGACACCCGCCTGATTTGTCATTTTCGAATTTCGTTGTACTGATTTGTCCTTTGTGTAATTTGAGTGTAGTTTTTTGGAATTTTCCCTAAAAAATATCCAATATTGTTTGCTAATTGTTGTAAATAAACATTGCTGGTTTCTACACGCCACAACTTTTTTTTTAATTAAAAAAAATTCCCATGATTTTCTCGCATCACTCCCATTTTTGTCTGCGTCTCCGCACATATTTCTGTTTTTCTTTTACTTTTTTTAGATTTATTTGTCTTCTATCTCTACTGATCTCCTTGTTATTTATACATTTATTAAAAACGAGACTAAAAATAAATGAAAAATAATAACTACTATCACCTCCAGTCCTAAATATAAGATAAAGTTGATTTTTTTTAGAGAGATTAAGGAAGCTAAATAAGTTATTTAATCATATCATATGTTATGTATTCTTAGATTATATATTAATTTATTAGTTAAACTAATTAATTTAAAGAAAAAAATATAAATATAAATACTCTAAAGTAGTTTAATTGACTTTCTTAATTTCTCCAAAAAAATCAACTTTATCTTATAATTAAGATCGGAGGGAGTAATAAACAAAAGCTACTCTTGATATATAAAATGATGTAGAACTATAATTGATATACTCTTCATATATCATTCATTTCTTAAGAAATACTAGTATTATTAGTATTTTTTATTGGCGGAGAACATTCTTAATATCACGAAAGGCATAGTTGTTGTGCAGATATTAGGATAGTGAGGTTTCATAAGCTTTTGTTGAAGTTTATTGTGTTTCTGGATCCTAAACTAATTTAAAGTTTGATATTAAAATGTTCGTTTTTTTAACATGTAAATGGAACAGAAATAATTGGCAAAAAAAAAAAAAAGGGAACCGAATAAACCAGAAAAACCGCGACAAGGGATATGAAATCTGACAAATTACTTGCGATGAGAAGATCAAATAACTTCATGGATTAAATATAGCATAACATAACAAAAAGTACAAGAAAAAAATAGAGAAAATGACACCAATGTCCCTATTAAAAAAAAATAATATCAAAAAAGTCTCATAGTTTATTAATGATAGTTCATTCACTTGTCAATGATTACTCCTTTACTTATCATTGACAAATGATAGGACTTGGCTGATATTATTATTTTTTAATTGGAATCTTATTGTCATTTTCCCAAACTTAACTTCGGCAAAAAGAAAATTATTTATTTATACTTTGAAAATAAAAACAAATAGTAGCATCAAATATCTATAAAGTGTTATCCTTAATAAGAAAGTTTGGTTGAGAGATGACTCTCTGTTTCAAAAGGGTGAAGCTATAGCAGTAGTAAGGGAATTGGGAATCGGGTTAAAAAAAAAAGGTAAGGGAGGAATTGGGAAACTTGTTTTCATCAAAATATAAATTCCTCCTAATTCTCTATAAAGTATGGGCACTCATGAAGGACTTTGTTGAAGTTGGAACCATGGTTAAAGAAAAATTGTTATTTTTGACAACTCTGTGAAAGCTTTATGTCTCATCAATAGAACGAACTTACACAAAATCATCCTCTTAATGAATGGTTAGTTATGTGATTTGATTGTTCATTTGACCTTATGTCAAGGAAAGCTAACAGTTACTCAGTCCTTAATATATGATTTAATTCAGGAGTTAATCTTTATTCTAAATATAAGATCTATTTTTTATATTTTTTAATCTTTTTTTATTAATGTTATTCAATATTAATCTGGTAAGAGAGAGGTGGAGGGAATTAAAGAAGATGGTTATGATGTTTTAGACTAACTTAGCTAACTTTCTTAATTAATCTAATTAAATTAGATAAATAAATCTTATATTAAAAATCAAAGGAAGTACTCAAATTATGTGGCATGTCACTTAATATCATATTGATGAAACTATTATCCCATAGATATTCTCTCTACGAAAAATAGAATCATTTTTTAGACTATATCCCAAACTATTACTCATCCATTCCTTCATACAAGACATCTTTATCTAATTTAATTAGATTAAGGAAGTTAGTTGATTTAATTAATGTGACATGTATTTTCTAAAGCACCCTATCATTTTTCTTAATTCCCTCATTCCCTCTTCTCTTTGATTACTATTGAGGGAGCATCAATATGGGTAAATCAGAAAAAGAATGACAAAAATGAAAAATATGTCTTATATTTAGGACCAAGATTAATCCCTCAATTATATTTTATAATAAGGACTGGAGGAGTATTTTATAACTAACTTGTCTATATGTGTTGTACACCAAGATTTATTTAAACAAGGGTTAATACAATATTTAATCTCTTAAGTTTGTCTTTATTTTAGTTTTAATCCCTTAAATTTTAATCGATTTAAAATATTGATCCTTATAATTTAATAAAATCCTAGACCATTATGTTTCTTGAGAGACCAAAAACCATGATTTAAAATTTGAGCACCCTGTATTAACCCTTTATACAAATAACTAATAGTTAGGGGCTTAGGTGAGCATATATAGAGTTGCGTGTGGTGTAAGTTTTAATTTCGGTGTGCGTGCAATAATGGGATCTATAATTGATACACTACTTAACATTAATAATCAAACAATATATATATATATATATATATATAGATATGTTAGATATTCCATTTTTCAAAGAAAGAAAATGGTTGCTTCCCATTTCCATACCAAACACCATAATGGTCCCCTTTATAATCGCGCAATCTATTATCCAAATCAACAATCCACACCCCACAATATAATATCTTAAATTTTAGGATTGAAGATTTGAGAATAAGTCTAAAATAAATGAACTATTAAGTCCTGATTTAGTAGGTATATCAAATCTATTCTCTAATATTTCTTATATTTTTGGGGCATTAAATAAAATAAAATGGTGAATTTTGAAGAAAATGATTATGTTTTCAGTGAAATTTCCTGCAAGGCAGTGAGCTTGTTATAAGGTTTTGAAAGACTAAATGATGAGCAATTTTACAAGATGAAAGTAGACATTCTAAGCTTTAATTTGATAGATAATATGAATCAATTGAAGTTATATGCAAATAGTTATAAATTTTTGAAGTTAGCCTAAAAAAACTAGAAATTTTATGGAGCAGCGGTCAAAGAAATTAAATCTGGGAATATGATGTGCTTTTGATTGGCTAAAGTCTATATTTTTCCTTAAAACTAGACTCAATAAAGGTTCCAGCCTTTAGAATCGCTATGAAACGATGTCCACAAATTTAGTTATGATTTTTTAAAGTTAGGGCAGAAAATCTGCCAAGAAGGCTAACTATTCTAAAAATTGAAAAATAAAATATATTGACAATTGTGTAAATTGTGGAATATAGAAATAAGAGGGAAAAATAATTATTTGGCTCATAAACATGCGAAGTGGCATCATTTTAAGCCAAACAATTAATTATTTGGCTCATAAACATGCCAAGAGGGCCTTAGAGTTGAATTTTCAATAATTTGATGATTCCATTGAATTCAGGAGTAAAAATTAGTTGGGGTTACAGTTTGTTACTTTTTTAGAAAAGGCCGAAAAAGTATAATTACGAAAACGCCCCTGAAACATTTAAAACAAGGCTGCCATGGGCATTTTTATCTTTTGATAGTGAATTTGGTAATTGCAAGTCTGGAAATGGATTCCTTGGGCGAAAATATGTCAGAATAGCCCTGGTCAAAATTTCAGAAAAAGTACAGTCGAACCGGTTACAGTAGGGCCAGGCTGGGGTCATTTTGGTAAATCTTCATAATAAGCTCATATTACCACCAGAAACATTATGGAAATGTCTAAATGGTACATTTGGTATTGTAGGATCGAGTGGATAGCCGAGCTGCGAACACGCATTACGAGGCACGAAGTTCGAGGAGCGTACTTAAGGATAAAAAAAGGGCTAAGGTAGGGGACGTACCTTACTTGCATGTATTTAATATATTTGCTTGTGTAATGATGTATATGATTGCTTTACTTAATTGTGTAGAGCATATTTGAATAAATGAAACTCTGTTTCTGTTTTCGCTGTGGCTATAGTCTCGTTACATGAAACATTGAGCATGCGGAAATATCATTATGGGGCATACATTTAGTTAAAGCTTACATGTCATACACATAGCATCTATCAGGCATGCATTATGATATTTATTTTCTAATGAGATTCTTTCGAATCTCACCCTCCCCTACCAACAATGTAAACAGGAGAAGACATAAAATATGCTGAGAACAATGCAAAGTACCGTACGAGGGGATTACAGTGGTGGAACGAAAACGAAAAGATGTTTTCGTTTCACTAGGACAGATTTAGACACCCTAATAGCCCTATGCGGCTACGTTATTTGTAATCATTATGTACGAATCCCTATGAAAAATTTCTTAGAATCGAACACTTTTAATCAATATTTTCATATTATTCCTGTGTTACTCATCGAATCGCTTATCGTTTTCCACAAAAATTCTAAAAAACATAAAGAATAAGAGAAGGGCGTAACGAATGTTAAATTATTTTGAAAACTATCAATATTTTTATTGCTTACATTGTATATTCTCACAAATAACTAAAAACGCTGGCATATGTGGCAATATACATGTGTGTGAATAAAAAAAACTTACCAATTGCAAGCCTATGTGGTTTTATCAAATTCCTTTGTGTTTTTTCTTTTTATCTAGTCTCATAGTTTCATATTATGATCATTTTTAATTAAGTGCATGTAGCTTTTTTTTAATAGTTTCTCATGATTTTTAATCAAGTTGTTGTAGTAAAAATTAACTAAGCGAAATAAGGACTTAGCTTGTTGATTCGTTATATATATATACACACACACATGAAAATTTAATTGCAAGCTATACTATATTTTAGCAATAAACATTTTACTGCATGCAATTTGCTGAGCTTGCTTCCATGTCTAGCCTGAAAAATTTATAAACTGGTATATTACATACTTAATTTTCATGGAATAGGGGACACCTTTTTTTCTCCTTTTTAACATAAAATTAAAAATTGGCGTCACTTGAAAGTTCAAGGCTTGGGGCCTTCATTCGCAGCTGAGGTTACGGACTTGGGCCCCAGCAAAAGAATATTCTTTAACTAGATGCAGTTCATATATCAGTAAAAACTGTTAAACAATTATTAATTCCCTGTCAATCGCATGTGACGTGACGTGACGTGACCATTAGAAAATTAGATCTAATATCATTGAGTTATTGCTTAAGTTTGAAAGATCCCACATTAGATCATTGAACATTCGACTAATCGACTATATCTTGAATTATTTCTTAATAAATCCATTCTTTCATTGCCTGTGAAGCATCAAGAAAATGAATAAGCATAAGGAATTGCCCATGAGATCATGCATTTAATAAAAGATGCTTTTCGTATTGAATAATTATACTTATATATAGATTCAGATAAAAAAAGATCAACATCTCTTCTTCCTATGTATTGAAAAACATCTTTCTCACCGAGTTGAACAATTTTTAGAGTTTAAGGTCATTTTTAATTTCCTTGGAAAAACTAATTTTTAGAGTTGAACAATTTTAATAACTGATGTACTATTAACTCCTCATTTCCTTGACCCTACTCAAACTTTAGCTGTATAATCTTTAGCTATATAATCTTTTTCACTTTTATATAATTGATCATTTTATCAAAAGAAAAAGTTGAACAGTTTTTAGAGTTTTAACCTAATTCCTAAAATTTTACTCATTATAAATCAGTTCATAAGCTTTTGACTCGTTTACGGCTTAATCCCTCATCTTTCTATTATTTGTAATATAATCTTGTCCTTGTCATCCATAACTCATCACAAGTTACCGTGGAGTTGAAAGCCAAATAAGCACCACATATGATGACGAGTTGAAAGCCACGTAAGCACCACATATGATGACTTAGTGCTGACTCATAATGAGTTATGGATTTATAAGGACGTGATTATAAATGATAGAAAGATGAGGAATTGGGTCATACTGCCAGTCAAAAATTCAGGAACTGAGTTACACCGGGTCAAATTTATGGATTGAGTTATAAGTAATGTTAACACCCGTTTCCATTTCGATAATCGAAGAGTAATAAATACGGAATTCCATGGGAATATAGAAAAGTACAATTATACTGATAACAATATTCGTTTACAATCCCAACGTCGTTCGTAAATAAAATACAAAATACAGCGAAAATTTCTATAATTACAGGATTCCCCAAAATATCTTAAAAATAAACTAATTATAACCACTGTCTTTAACCTTGCCTCGTGACACGAGCCAATCACTTCTCTATATCTGCACCTTTACCTTTCATCCCACTGCACCTACTGAGATGTTTGTGAAAAAAAAAGAGTGAGATCTCGAAGAATCCCCATAGAAACATGCTATTGTTCATACAAAATGTGAAAAGTAAATATGATATGCGCTAAGGTATGCACAATTAATGAACAATATAAACACATCCTTATCATGTATACATGTGTAGGGCCCAACCTTACAATCTACACCGGTTGAACTCTCGCCAACTTCCAGTGTAAGTACACCGGCACTAACTGCCCCTCTAGGCAAACCATATTGATTAATAAAGCGCATTTACAAACAATGACATCCACACAATCACATAACTATGGTATGATGTATGAAGGATAATATTCCTACCTCAAAGTTCTTTTAATTCCTTTTTAGTGTGCCTCGTAAAACGTGTCGCTCCCAGCTTCTGACATGGTCCTAAAATATTAAATGTACAAGAAATAGGTCATAACATATCCAAGTATCATTTTAGACTCTTCCATAGTGTTTTTTGTGGTTATATTAGTCTATGGTGCAATTTTACCAAAATGCTCTAGGGACCCTGATCGGCCCGATATCATGTTTTCCCAAAATTTTGACAAGGTTATCCTGATGTATTTACGCCCAAGGAATCCATTTCCGGGCTCAAAATTATCAAATTCAGTGTCAAATTATAGAAATGCCCTTCACAGCCCCGATTTAGGGTTTCAGTGGCATTTTCCTAATTATGCTTTTTTGGCCTTTTCTAAAAAAGTGACCAACTGTGACCCCACCTATTTTTTCCTACTGAATCCAATGGAACCATCTGTTTCATAAAAATTCAGCTTCTTCCCCCCAGAATAGTGCTGGCCGAAACATTGGTCAAAAAAATGGAAAAATGCTCTTTTGTGTTTTAGCTTCCAAAGTTTGTACTTTTCCACTTCTAATCCTTCATTAACTCATTTAAACACATTCTAGCCATGATTCAAAGAAATTTGGGCAGCATAACCCCTTAGGGTTAGGTCTTTTCCAAATTCACAAACTTGACAAAAATCACCAACAACAACTTCATACTAGTATAGATCTAAGATTTATGAAGTTACCTCTTGAGATCTTGGATTTTCTCTCTCTAGGCGTCCACCCCTCTCTCTCTTTGAGCTCAAAATATGTCTTCAAAATCCTGGGTTTTATGAAGAAGAAAGGTTTAGAGAAGGTTTTTCATAGAAAAATTGCAAAGAAGTGCTTAAGAGATCACTACATACCTTAAGCTCCTTCCTCCTTCTCTATAAAATCTTCTAAGTTCTTCAAAGCTCTCTCTCTCTCCCCCCCCCCTTTCTTTCTTGTCTCGGCCAAAATGAGCAAAGGGAAGGGAAGAGAAAGTGTTTTAATAAATTGCCTCTTCCTTCATTTAAGCCCTTGATTTCCAAGATGAAATCTTGTTGTGACACTTGGCAAATGGTCTCATCTCCTTCCAACAATGTTATTGGCCTTCCAATTGGATTTGAACTAATTTCCTCCCTCTTAGTTAGCATAGAAAGCCATTCCCCTCTTACGCTCCACTAACCAAATTGCTTTCCTCCATTTAATCCAACTTTGTACTCAAGGTAGTGTACAATTATCATGATTAATCATGATTACTATGGCCATGTAGCATTATTTTAATGCTTTACATGTGTTCATCCAAATCAATTATAAACTAATTCCCTCTTCACATGATAATGACACTTAGCATATTTAATCCCAAGGATAATTTTTCCCTCCATTTCTTTGTGCTAGGCTAAAATTTGAAAGAAAAAGGGAAGAAAATTGTTTCAATATTTCCATAATTCAATTAAATAAATTATGCATAATTCCTTCTAATTTCCCAACTCTTGATTTATTCTTGATGGAATGTTCCAATTATACATTTTCCTTTATTTTCCTTGATTAATTGAAATTAACTCCAATTAATTGAAAATTAATTAACCTTGGGCTAAATTGACAAAATTATGGCTTTGCTACTACCATAATTTCCTTTCTTGAATTTCTTTGCCCGTTTCTTCATGAATATGAATATTTCAAAATTCATAAGATTTAAATTTCATGAATATTCATCATTTTATTGAATTTCTCAAATAATTACAATAAATTCGGTGAATATAAAATTTGGGGTATTACAAGTAAGTCAAAACTTTAACAACTAAAAGATTACTTTTTCCAATTTTCTTCGATCATGATGAGTTAGTTAAAATGCCGTGCGAGGATGACTTGAAAGACATATGATTTTGGAATGTAATGTAGACCCTGTCCATAAAAATTAATACGCCAATTAAAGAAATTTTTAAAAATAAAAATTATTTAAATTCTAGTAATATTGATAGATTATTGTTGTGTGAGTTTTCTCCATTAAGTAAAGGATCTCAGTGGTTTGTGCTTTGTAAGTTGTCTTCTGTAACAGTCTGGGACCACACACAATACCTGCGGTTGGCCAACACTACACACAAAACCCAATAGGATTTGTCCCCCCTCTGCCACACAGGTTTAGGGATTTTCCTCTTGGGTACTCCTAATTTTCCTAAGAGTCGCCTCCCCAAAGATCGAAGGCTTGACCTGAGGTCAAATACAAACCTTATGTGATCTTTGGTAGCCAAGTGCGCTATAGTCAAGAGGAAAATCCCTAAAAAGTTGGGCGGAGGGAGGGGGAATCTTGCCGGGTTCTGTGTGTAGTTTCGGCCAGCCACAGGTGCTGTGTGTGGTCTCGAGTCATTACATAAAAAGGCGCCTTTTTATGTAACGACCCCCCACCACCACACAGGCTTGACGCGGCCTTCCATGGTTCACCCACCGCCACACAAGCTTGATCTCTCCCATGGCAGGTACTGTTCCCTCCTCTTGGGAATTTATTCCAACCCAAAGGAAGGAATACGCCTCCCCAAGGACTTGAACTCTGAACCTGAGGATAAGTCCAAAGCCTAAGAGCGCCTTGATAGCCAAGTGCACTATAACAAGCCTGTGTGGCAGTGGGTGACCTATGGCCGGCCACGTCAAGCCTATATGGCGGTGGGCGGGTCGTTACATCTTCACTTAATGTTAGAGGCCCAAATGTTATGTACTATCATTTTACTTCTAGTAAAAATTGTTTTTTAATAAGCGAAGACTAATCATCTTATCCATTCAAAATGAAATGTAATAATTGTTTATAGTCAAGTATAATCTCTCTCTTTTTATTTGATAAATGGTATAATCTATTTTGAGATTTAAAGAGCAAACATATTTTACCCTTTTTTTAATGAGTGTGCTTTTCAAAATTTGAATTTGTGTTTATTGATGCAGCTTATCACCTTAAACAACCCATTGTTGGTGATTTTGGGAGAACGGTGTCTCCATTGACCTCTCTTTTCATTTAATGTTCCTACCATTAGATCAACTTTTAATGGTTGAGATTTAATGATAAATTTTTATTAAATCTCAATTATTAAAAATTGATCTAATGATAGAAATATTAAATGGAGAGTAAAGTTGTTGCCCTTCTTAATTGCGTAAAGTTATTGTCAAACTTTTAATTCTCCGACCTATTTTATTGTAAGGATTAATTTTGATAAAGAGTAAAATCAGAAAGTCACAGTTTCTTTTTACAAATTTAAGTGTTTGGAATAGCTTATTTTTGGAAAATAAGCACTTATTACGTAAGTCGAGATAAAACTCCTCTCACATACTTACCTCGTATACCGTAAATTATGAATTATAAACACTTATAAGTCAAAAATAAGCTATCCCAAATAAGTACTTAACTAACTAGTCTACTATTGTTTTTGAAGATATGTGATATTCAAAAGTTTAAGGAAAAATTACAAAAAAAGGACCTAGATAAAATAATATTTATTATAGAGGATCTTAAAAATAGTAATTATTTAGAAAGACCAAATACTAAAATATAAACTTAAAAATATCAAATTAACCCTGGAAAAATCCAAAACATTCCCTCTTATCACATCTTAATTTTATTATTTGGTTAGTCAACCATTATAGATTTGCAGTTTCTGCCCTCTTTCTTCTATGTGCAATAACGATCACATAAACCAAACATAACAACGTGTGACAAAACAATAGAAGTGAGCAAACTATAACGCAAAATGAAGACGGGACTAAAGATCATAAATTTCTAAGAGAAAAATCTACCAACAAAAGGAGAACAATTGGGCAAAACCACGGATTGAAGATCATAAGCTCCGATACTCAAATTTCCTCTGCTAAATCAAATAACATGTTCACAAACATTTTGGTGATCTTCTATGGAAGCAAAAAGAGACATGAAATACAGAAACCTCTCTGAACCCTAAAATTTTATAAGGACAGAATCCAAAGCTTAGCAATTAGTGACGTCACGTCCCTTGAGAGGTTTGATTATACGAGTTTCGATGGCAAAAGTCATCAAAATGGAAACGATTGCACTCCTCTAGTATGTGCGAAAGAAGCCAAAGATCGAAGGAGCACTTTCTTTTAATTTGCTCATTTTTTAGGTAGAGGGCAGTTTAGTATTTTTATTTTAATATTTGGTCCTTTTAAATAATAACGATTTTTAATATCCTTCACCATAAATATTATTTTATTTAGGTCATTGACTCTAATTTTCCTAAAGTTTAATAGTACTTTTTGTTGATGAAATCTAACAATTTATTGACACTTTGTGTTTCTCATAGACTTTTTTTAATGATTTTTGTCTAAAAAAAATACTGAAAAATCCCAAAAGGCCCGGTTTCATAGGTCCTTTTAATTTTCTGTGATATATTATATATATTTGTTTATAACTCATATTTTCTCTGATCTATAATATAAGTCACTTTAACTATTATAAAAAAAAAATAATGGCTGCCTCGTTAAATATGATAGTTGACAAAAAAAAAAAGACTCATTAAACATGTCTTAAATTAAAAAGTTTTTTAAAATTATACTTATATTAAATGAGGTTTTAAAAGAAATGGAAAATACAAATTATCACATCTAAGTATTAATTATAGAGCCGGGAATTTGGGCCGAGCCCGACTGGCCGGCCCGTTTAGGCCCAAGCCCTTCAAGGGCCGAACTTATGATTTATAGGCTAAAATAGGAAGCGAGCCTAAAAGGGCCGACCCTGTAGGGCCAGCCCTTTTAGGCTATTTTAATATTTTTTAAAAATAAATTAATATATATAATATCATTATATCAAATTATCAATATGAGAGACACCTAAGTATCTAATAAAGTATTAATAACAGGTAAACACTTATTAAATGGTTTGATTTATTTTATTTTCTTCAATGATTTATTCATTTAAACTTTAAAAAAGAGGCTAATTTGGACTTTAGATGATTATTTTAACAAAAAATTTATGAGTTTTAAAAATAATGTATCTCAATTTAAGGTAAAATAATAAATAAATTGTAAATTTTGAAAAATATTTTTTTTAATTAAAATGAGTTCAAGTCTGTTTAGGCCCTAGCCCGTGAAGAACCAGCTCTATAGGGCCACGGGCTTTAAAAATTGGGAGTTTTTTAGGAAGCGGGCCTAAACGGGTTGGCCCCTTTAGGCCCCGAGCTAGTAAAGGGCCGGCCCTATAGAGCCGGCCCGGCCCGTATTCCCGGCTCTAATTAATTACATAGATAAATAACAAAATAATCATTAACTACTCTTTAAGTCACTTATACTGTGAACTAAAATTTTTAGAAAGGAATTATATTGTGGATTGGAGGAACTGAGGGAGTAATAATTAGGAAAAATTTCTCAAAAAGAACTTTAAAAATAGGAAAAGACAAAAAAGTGATATGAAATTTCATATTCCCATATAAGTGTGAGTGCCTGAACTGGAATATTACAATTCGATACAAAATGACGTGCGTAGCCCTGGAAGTTTTTAAATTGAAAAGCGTTGCGTGATAATGGCGCGAAAACGCATTCAGGACTTTTCATCTTCTCTGTCGTCATCGTTGCCGTTGGTCAACCCTGGTTCTATGGCCTTGAGAGAGGATAGTGGCAGCGCGACATAGGTGGATTGATGCGGAACTCGAGTTTTCCATTGATAACTCGAGTTTAGATCATCACTGGTAACCGGTGAGTGATTAGGCTTTACCAACACAGTGTTACATTTTCGCAACATCCTATTAAACTTTCACAGGTTCAATTACTCGAGTTCCACATCTATCACTCGAGTTGACAGTGCACACTTGCTGGTTCAATTACTCGATTTCCACATCTATCACTCATGGATTGATACAGTTGTGCGCTAAAAATATTTTGTATATAACAAAATTGAACTCACTGTGGACTTCATGCTAAATGATCACTCCAGTGATTCTTTGGAGCCGATGATCTTTCTGCATGATCACTTGAGTTTTCCATTGATAACTCTAGTTCAGATCATCACTGGACGGTAACCGGTGAATGATTAGGCTTTACCAGCAAGTGCGCACTATCAACTCGAGTGATAGATGTAGAACTCGAGTTATTGAACCTGTGAAAGTCTAATAGGATGTTGCAAAAATGTAACATTGTGTTGGTAAAGCCTAATCTCGATTTGGGACTCATGTCAATGATGAAGGAAGCAGATGTCGATGATAACCGTGAAGAAGATGATGATGAGTTGTTGGCGGTGATGGTTGGTAGCTGCGATCATTACTAAATTTTCTGTGGTTCAGGCCATCAATCAAGTCTGTAGCTACAATTGGATTGCTATAGTCCACAACATTTAATCTTTTGTTTTTCTTTGAATTAAATCTTGTTCTCAGAAAATGAGAAGTACCAAAAGTGAAACAATATCAACATCCATTGATATATTACTATTTACAAACTGTAACACTAATTCATCTACAAGAGATAAGCCAAAAAGTATAATATGGTGAAAAAGGTGACTTAAAGACATATTTCTTCAATGATACAACAAATATGCCTCAAGGAACATAATCTGAGAGAAGACAATGATAAAAACACTAATGTAGAACTTTCATCAAGAACACTAATAATAAAAACACTAAGTAATGAATAAGTTAGGAAAATCACTCGAATTGTCTGAGTCTTGAGTCTTGACCCAATCACTTCCTGAAAAAAATAGGGGAAAAGTAGGAACTGGAGTTCGATGATGAAGCATGATGCATCATTACTTGCTAGTTACCTGCTAGTGACGAGGCATCACTGGCTAGCTAGTAACCGGCTAGTGATGCTTCATCACTTGCTGGTTACCAGTAAGTGATGAAGCATGAACAGTGTCTCACTTGCTGGTTACCAGCAAGTGACCATTGTTCATGCTTTGAAGTTCGTCGTGTTCCTGTTTCTCCCCTGTTTTCTTTGTCTGAAACAGAGTGAGGAATAAACGATGAACGAATGTGATTGAACGTGAGTGAGAGCCATATATGGTGGTAGAGATCGAAGATCTAAAGCCCGCCATCATTAAGGAAAGAGTCGCCATTATTAGAGGAGGATTGTAACACCCCAAATTTTATATTCACAAAATATATATTATAATTCAATAGAATGGTGAATATTCATAGAAATTAGATCTTGTGAATTTTGAAATATTCATATTCATAAGAAAATGGGCAAATAAATTCAAGAATTGAATTAAATTACAAAGGTGATAGCAAAATCATAATTTTGCTAATTTAGCCCAAGATTAATTATTTTTCAATTAATTGGAGTTAATTTCAATTAATTAAGGAAAATAAAGGAAAATGTATAAATTGAATATTCTTGGTGGAATAAATTAAGATTTGTGGAATAAAGTAAAAGCCCATATTTTTCTTTTATTGGTGGATATTTAGGAGAAGGGAAATATTTACTTGGAAGATAAATATGCCAAATGGCATCATCTAAAGCCAAGAGATTAAATTATAAATGCTAAAGTTGGAGCACATGTTTAAATTGCAATAAAATATATTATGTTGACTAAAGGAATGAGATAATTGTAAAAAAACAAATTGTTAATTGAAGGGATTGATTCAATTTCAATGGGACTTATGACACAAGTTTGAAGTAGATAAGCATAAGTTGGAAGTGGATAAGATCAAGTGCACATGTGATGTCATAATTCATTATGCCACCATTTATTAAATAGAGGTTATGAAAGATATTTCGTTAAAAGCTCTCCCTTCATCTTTTCCCTTATTCTCACATCCAAACAACAAAGATAGAGAGAGAGAGAGAGAGAGCATTTGGGAAATCTAGAGAGAGGGAGGAGAAATCTTAAGGTAAGACCTTGTGGATCCAAGTTTTAAGGCTTCCAATTTGTATAATCTTCTCTTTAATCTCTTCTTCTCCATGAAACATTATGTTTAGCAAGCAATCTCAAGGGAGAGAGAAAGAGGGTGGTAGGCTTTAAAGAGAGAAAGTGAAGAAAACCAAGGTAACTTCAAGAACATCAACTCTTATTGTTTATTGTTGTTGCTATTGTTGTTCTTGGCTTGGTTTGGTATTGGTTGGTTGATTTTGTAAATTTGGAAAGTCCTAACCCTAAGGGGAGGTGCTGTCCAAATTTATTCTAATCATGTTTAGAATGTGATTAAGTGGTTAAACAAGTGATTAAATGTTATAAGAAGGTGTTTTATGAATTGAAATCATAAAACTCCATTTTCTCCAATTATTAAAGAATTTCGTCCAGATCTGTGTTGGATAGTGTTGGGACTGGATTTTGGTATTTTTGATGATTCCATTGTGTTTAGAATGGAAAATTGTGTAGGGTTCATGTTGGGTATGAAGTGAGAAAAGCCCTAGAAAGTGAAATGACAAAAATAGTCTTAAAACCCTCACATAAGGACTGTCAGGGGTAAATATGCAATTGGAGCTGGATTTTCATAAGATAAATGGTTCCATTAGATTCAGTGGGCAAAAATAGGTGGGGTTATAGTTGGTCACTTTTTCGGAAAAGGCCGAAAAAGCATAATTACGAAAACGCCATTAAAACTTGAAATAAGGGATACCAAGGGTATTTTCGTAATTTGACACTGAATTTGGTGATTTCGAGCTTGGAAATGGATTCCTTGGGTGAAAATACATCCGAATAGGCCGTGTTAAAAATTTTTGGAAAATGTGCCATCGGACAGGGTACGGCAGGGCCGGGCCGGGGTCCCGGTGGTATTTTGGTCATTTTTCAATATAGACCCATATAACCCCCAGAAACACTGTGAAAGTGTCTAAATGGTACATTTGGAATTGTAGGACCGAGTAGAGATCTGAGCTCCGACACGCTTTACGAGGCACGTAATTCTAGGTGAAAAAAGGTTAAGGTAGGAAACTTACCTCTCATGCATGTTTGTGATATTTGTGCTGGTGTATGGATGCATGTTATTGCTTTGCTTGATTATGTGAAGCATATATGATTAATTGAAGCTCTATTCCTATTTATGCGATGGCCATACGTATGATATTTGAAACATTGAGCACGCAGATATGTCATTGTGTGAGCATGAGTTATGTAATACAAGCATGTCATGCATTAAGCACTTATCCTGCATGCACATTGGTATTGCTTTCCTACTGAGATTCCCCAGAATCTCACTCTCCCCTACCAACAATTTAGACAGGAGAAGACAGAACGTATGCTGAGAAATAAGAAGAGAACCGTACGAAGGGGATGCAGTGGTGGAACGAAGACGGGAAGATGTCTCCGTTTCACTTGGATGGATTTAGACACCCACGTAGCGCTGTGAGGCTACGTTAATTGTAATTATCAAGTACGAACCCGTATGGGGAATTTTCGTAATCGTGCACATAATATCAGTATGTTTATGCTATTCATGTGTTGCCCACTGAACTGTGTATTGATTTTGCAAATACTCTGAAATAGGTAAAAATAAAATGACGGTGTGACAAGGATACCACCGTCGCCATTATTGGAGGCCATTGTTGGAGGAGGAGATGGTTTTGTCAAAAGATTTCAAGGGCAGTGGTATAATTTTTTTTTTGATTTAAAAAATGACAAATCAGGTACTAACACCTCTATGGGAATATAGAAATTGAGATCACATTTTTATCTTTTTCCTATTTAAATTTTTTTTTTCATGGATTTTCCTTAATAATTAATTATACATGAAAAAGCCCGAAATGGTGCAATTAAGTGCTTATAAATCGTGATTCACGGTATACGAGGTAAGTATATGAGAGGAGTTTTATCTCGGCTTACATAATAAGAACTTATTTACCCCAAAACGTGTTTCCAAACACAGCCAAAAAAGTTCAATTATTGTGTGTTGTGGACAGGATCGTAATCGTACATTCGGGCAGCTTGTCTGGATGTTTTATTTTAACACTCTTACCTGTATATGGCTGCTATATTTTATAATTCACCACTCTATTAAAATAATCACTCCAACATTGTCGTCTTGTCGTTGTCACATACAAGATCGATTTTCAATCACACATAAATCAAAATAATTCTAAAAAACATAAAAGTAAAATAAACTACAATTAAGAAATATTCTTTTTTAAAAGAGTACTAGTATTATGTTAAAATTAATTATCATTAAATACTAGGGATAAAAATAGGCTAAGTTTTACTTAAATAAACTCAGGCCTGCAATAGAGATTTAAAACCTAATCATATATATAGGTGTTTTTATGCTTGAGCCAATGTTTTCAAAAAGTCTGATAAATACTGAAGTTTTTTTAAATACCTATTTAAAAGATAGGAAATTAAATAGGCTTAAAATCCTATTCTCCTAAATTTGTGCATAACATTTCAAACTTATTTACAATCGTACATTATGTTTTAAAGGCATAGGATTCGTTCTCGTCATAATATAAGGATTTAATAATGAAAAGAAAATAATGCCTAATATCAATGGTTATATAAGCACGTAGGAATAATAAGAACTAATTTTCTGTTGACTAATGAGATGCATTTTCTAAAATCAACAAAGTATGACAAGTAACATGTAAAATTAAATTTTACCTCTTTTCCCTTACCCACATAAATTAGGGCAAACTCCTTCTATTAAAATTTTAATATTTCATTGGACACTAACATAAACTTACAATAATTATTAATGTTTTAGTGGTCGATAAAAATCATGAGAGAGGGAGCTAGCATTGTCATCTTGAGTGATCGAAGAGAAAAGAGGTAGGAGTGAATGATTAATGAATGTAAGGATTGAGTGTGTGTGAATAACAATGTGAGGTAAAATTAAACTTAAAATTAAAACTAAGTTGATAATTTTATAAATAATTTATAAAATTAATTAGATTATTATATATATAATTATATAATACTATAAATTTAAAAACTTAAGTAGGCAAGGCGTTGTAAAAATAGCCTAAGCCACGAAATATACCAGGTTAGATTTTATATAGCTTAGGTCATAGGCTCTTATCAGAGAGACCTAACCTATTTCCTTTTTTTTCCCCCCAATGTGGCCTAACTTATTTCCATCTATATTAAATACTAGTTCAAACCCTCACATATTAAAAATCAATATATATTTATTACAATCAACTAATTTGACTAATATTTTTAATATATATAAATATTAGATATTTAACCAAAGTTGATATAATTTATTAAGTTTTTTTTAAAACATCATTTATATTAGTATTGCCTGATGAAAGAGGTCAACGATGAACTATCCTTGTAAAAGTGTTATCAAAACCCAACTTTGATATGTTTACGAATGTTTAAATTGATTGTATTAATAAAACCGAGTGAAACAGGAAATTGATTGACATGTGATGCAAATAAAACACAATTCATGGATCTAATCAAACAGATATGTGAAAGCGAATTGGATTTCCATTTGTTGTTTTTTGGCCAAATTTCCATCCACGTTTGCATTTACGGTCAACGCAATTGGAAACTTGTTTGTTTGGTTTTCCTAAATGCATGCTTGAAGCAAAATCCATCTTTGTAATCATGTTTTATTTATTTATTGGTAGGCCCAGGATATCCACCGCTAATAGCAGTAACTAAGCCCCTCGCACCGTAGATCTCCTGAAGGGACTTTAGTGCTGGCCATGAGACCCTCTCCATACACACCATTAGGGATCAAGCATTTGGCTAGATGTTTAAGGAATCGAGCTAAGTGCCAACTGTGCTAGATCTCATGATTTTTGTAATCATGTTTTATGCAACAACAAAATCATGGTTTCTGAAGCTTTTTTCTACAAACAGAGATAAAACTCTTTTCATATACTTACCTCGTAAATGGTAAAAGTATTTTTAAAAAGCTAAAACAAACAAGTTTTTAGTAAAATAAGTAATATTTCATTTTATGTATATAAAAAAGTAACATATCATTTTATTCTAATCATAATTAGTATAAATATATTTACAAAAACTTTAGGAAAATATACTATTCCGCTTCAGTCATGTATACTAATTTCTCATGTCAATTTTTTCTTTTGTTTAAAAGGTAAGCACTAATAATTTGAGGCTACAAATAAGAATGAATTCTCAAATTTCCATTTTGAGGGGGGTGTTTTTCTGTCATTAGATTCTAAAATCATTGACATTTATGAGGTGAATTTTGAGTTGTATGTTTATAATTTATAATTATACCTTTTAAATGAGGTTATGAAAAATTATTTTTCATTTATAAATGTAACCCCCTCCGTAATTATATCCGAAATACGCGATTAAAATGAAATAGAGACCAATAATAATCAAATAACATTTACTAACCCATCACATGATGGGGTTTTCAAAAATACCTTTCGAAATCATTTATAAACTTGGTCTCATATTCACATTTCGAAAACAATTACTACGCGAAAATAAATCACATTCATATAAATATCAGAGTGCACAACATAATCATCCCGGCAATCTCGGGTACATACCTTCGCTAAAGATATACAGGGCACAATTGCCCATTACAATTCTTCAAATGGGGATTACACAATCTCATCTCGAATGAGTCCTGCCGCTCCCTCCACGAGCCACTTGCCCTGTCTAAATTGTTGGTAAGGGAGGGTGAGATTCGAGAGAATCTCAGTAGGGAAATATTATCAATATGCAGGCAAGATAAGTGTTTAATGCATGACATGCTTGCATCACATAACTCATGCACACATACAATGACAAATCTATAAGCTTTTTTTTTTTTTTTTTTGACCTGGACAAATCTATAAGCTCAATGCTTCGAACGATACACATATGGCCATAGCATATACTGAAACATAGCTTCAAATCATTCATACATGTTCCATATAATCAAGCAAAGCAATAACATGCATCAACACATTAATACAGTTATCAGAGCATGCAGGAGAGATAAGTTCCCTACCTCTAGTCTTTTCTCCTCGATTTGCGTGCCAACAACTCGGGGCTTCACATTTGATCCTACAATGTCAAATGTATTATTTAGATACTTCCATAGTGTTTCTGGGGTTTATATTAAGTTATATGGAAAAATTACTAACATACCCCCGGGGACCCGGCCCAGCCCCGCCGTACCCGGTCCGGCTGTACTTTTCTTAAAATTTTGACATGGGCTATTCTGACATATTTTCGCCCAAGGAATCCATTTCCCAACTCGGAATTATCAAATTCAATGTCAATTTACAAATTTACCCTTGGCAGCCCCACTTTAAGGGTTTCAGGGGCGTTTTCGTGATTATGCTTTTTCGGCCTTTTCCAAAAAAAGTGACCAACTGTAACCCCATCTAATTTTCGTTCCTGAACGCAATGGAATCATAAAATCATTGAAAATCTAACTCTAAGACCCATTTATAGCCATAACCAAAATATACAAGTACTTCGGGGAAAATTGGGGTTTTTCGGTTTTGGCTCCGTAAACGTGTTTCTTTCTACTCCTAACCACTTTATTAACCATTACATTGGGTTAGAACTACCATTTTGTATCAATTTGGGCAGCATAACACCTAGGCCAACCCATTTTCCAAATTTACAAACAAAGACAATCCGGTGAAATTTCACCGATTAAATCAACCACAGCAACCAGAACAATCAAAGATTGAAGTTTCGGAGGTTACCTTAAGCTCCTTCTGGCTTATCCTTCTTATGGCTGAACCCTAGCCTCTTTTAAACAGCAAAATTAAGCTTCAAGTACCTTAATCCATGTAGAAGAGAAGCTTAGGAGCAAGGTTATACGCGTTAGGAGCTAGATCGTCGGAGAAATCGGCTTACCTTGCGAGATTTCTCCTCTTTCTCTCTCTAAGAGCTCTCAAATTTCTCTCACTAGTTTCAGCTGGTTCATCACGACAAAAAATGAGAGCTGAAGAAGATGAGAAGATATTTAATTCCATGCTGATGTCATCTTTTAATGAGATGATGTCATAATTCCAATTTTCGGATTTTCTGGCAGATTTTCTGCCCAAACTTTTAAAAATCATAACTAATTCTAGAAAAATCAAAATGAGGTGATTCCAAAGCCAACTGAAAGGTATTTAAGTCCTTTTCATAGGAAAAATATTGGTCATTACTAAAAATCACCACACAATTCCAGAATTACATAAAACTCATAGCTGCCCCAAAACAGAGTTCAGTTTCCATCCCAAACTTTGGACAGTCATATCTCCTAGTTCACAAAACGAAATGGCACAAATTATATGTCCATTTTGAAGCTTGGGATGTGAACTTTAAGACTAGAAAAGTTTCAGAATTTTTAGACACCATTTGGTCATTAAAAATGTTCACACAAACTGACTGCCCAGAATAGAGTTTCACTGGACAGAATTTCAGATTTTGCATCTTTGCTTCCAATGGTTCCATTTTCATACCAAACATCATTCCCACATAAATTTTCACAAGGAATCCATTGAAAACACCAAATCAATCAAATTCACATCTCATTGACATGTTTTCACAACAATCTCAACATGTCAACACAATTCATATTTCAAAACCTAACATTGCAACATTTCTATTCCAAAGTTCCAAACCTATTTCAATGACATCAAAACACACTATGACACCATTTCCAACACAATACGCCATTCAATTCTTTCCTCTATTCTAAGTCAATTTGGATGTTAATCCACAATTGAACTCAAATACAGGGTTTCAACACTGCTCACAACACACACGAATCATATTCGAGTGCCCAATCACATCATATTCTCCAAAAGGGTTATTTATCACTAACCACATTCACTTTTGGAGTCATTAACCCTTAATCACAATTTGGGATCTTGCTAAACCGGGGCTTAGCAATCTACTAATCTCAGGCTTATTCTCTAACCTCGAGTCTCAAAATTCGGGGTATTACAATAAAGGTGTAAATTCCCTCTAGACCTTATACTTTTTAACGAGTATTGACATTGGTCCGTGACCTTTTTTTTAAGTTATTTTCCATTCTTATGATTTAGAACAGTCCAAAACACTGATATCTATAGTTTCATGATGATTTGGATGTGAATTTAACAATATTAATTTCATTGATGTTGCGTTAATAGCCTTAAGTAGACTTACGTGTATGAACCAAATCCGAAAGTAAAACTTGTTAAAAAGTATAAGGAGCTGGGATGCGTTTAACTCTATAAAAAGGCACCTTAAATGCACAGACAAAGAACAAAAGAAATCAATTTTGCGGAGAGAAGTTAATTTCCAACAATAAACTACCTCATATCCATCATTTGAATTTACGTGGCAAACACATGAAAACAAATTTCATCTTTTTCGTGGCAGTTGAACTCTTGACTTGATGTATTTCCTAAATAATGTTCGTAAATGTCATGGGTTTAGATTCATATCTAGAGAAGCTAGATGAATGAATCTTGTTTAATTCATTTCAAATTAATGAAATTAGATTTGAAAGTAAGAAAAGAACATGAATTTAAATGTTAGAAATAGTTGAAAATCCATTTCTCCACTTAAAAATCAATTTTGTAGTTAAAGTCTATTTCTTTATCCCTTTTAACGGGTTTAAGTTGCCTTTTTTTTTTTTTTTATAGTGTTAAACTCACTCTAGGTGTATGTACTTTGACAATTTTTTTATTTTGGTCTATATATTTTAATGAGTTTTAATTTTGGTTTTTGCATATAATTCACATAAGTAGTAATAGCAGTCCACAACATAACGATGTTTACGCTACAACAAAGTTAAAACTATTAACTTCAAACTAGGCATAAAAATAGGTTAGGTCAATATAGGCTTTGGTTAAATAGGTCTGAATTTGTAATGGGATCAAAGGCCTAAGCCTAAGCTTGAACCTGAGTGCATGGTTTTTTTTAATCTCAAGCCTTCATAAGGCCTGGTTGAGCTTGGAGCCTTTTTAAAAACCTCCTTACAATATATGTCTTTAAAAAAACCTTATGTCGCAAGGTTTTGAAAACCATAAGTAGGCTTTGAACCTTCCAAAACCTACATAAACATAGGCTTTTGGTAAGTTTCAAAGCATAATATGTATAAATTGTACTCTTCGAATAAGCTTTTAACCTATATATAATTAAAATAAAATCATATTACTATTATTATCATTATTAAAAATTGATTTCACCAAAATTCAAACCTGATAATATAATAATCGGAAATAAAACCTTATATTAAAGAGAATAGTAAGGATGTAACCATGAATGGTTAAGAGGATGCTCCAAAGAAAATTTTTCAAAGAATAGTAGGGGTGGTATTGTAATTAATTAATTACAACATGAAATTAGAATATGAGAATGGAAAAAAAATATAATTATTGTGTTATTTATATGATATAAATATAATTATAGTTATTTAATGTGTAAAGACATTAGGCCTTAACAAAATAGGTTTGACCTGTTTACATATTTAGATCTTTAAATAGGCCTTAACTTGGCCTTTTGAACAAACAGGCTAGGCCAGAGGTTGCTTGATAGAGGCCTGACTTATTCTCACCCCTACTTCAAACCCGATTTTTTTTTTTTTTTATAAAACTTTAGAAACCAATGTTTTAGAAGACAAAGTATATGAATGAAAAACAACGAAAAAAAAATATAAAGACTAACATTAAAAGCCGTTAAACACATAGGGACATGGAGTGAATTTATTTTTGGCCAAAAAAATGGAGTGAATTTTGGGAAAATTGTCCTAAAAGACCTCATTAGGAAGATATTTGCTGAATGGGACTTAAGGAACTAAGGTAATTGAATAGAAATAAAACATTAAGTAAAAAGATCATGTTGCCCTTATTGCATTAGTGAATAAAAAAGGATTTAAATTTGTCTCATAGCAATACCACGTTAACTTTAAGAGTAAAGGGAGGAGAGATTGATAAAATTGAACGAGAGTGGGCGTTTGTGGTGACGACAAAGTGTTGGGTCTTTGCGGCGGCGGAACTTGGGTCTGCGCGACGGAGGCGAAGTAAATTAATTTATGAATGTTGTAAATCGATTTATCAAAATTGGCTAAGAACTAAATGCTTTTTAAAAACTCAAGTAAATCGATTTAACACTATTCAAATCAATTTACCAAACTCCATGATACAGATTAAATCGATTTGAGGTTAGTTAAATCGATTTATGTAAGTTGAGCAAAATGAGACAAACTTCTTAAACTCAAGGGAAGATCTTTTGCACCTATGGAAGATCTTTTGAATGAACGAGAAGATATTTGCATATAGGGAAGACTTCATGATACAGAGTAAATCGATTTAAGGTTAGTTAAATTGATTTATGTAAGTTGGGCAAAATGAGACAAATTTCTTGAACCTAAGGGAAAATCTTTTGCATGTACGGAAGATCTTTTGAACGTATGGGAAGATATTTGCACACAAGGAAGATATGTTGAATCCAAGGGATGATGTTTTGAACGTATGGGTTCACACATAGTTATATTGCACTAGGGAAGATTTCTTGAATCCAAAGGAAGATCTTTTGCACTTATAGAAGATCTTTGGAATGCACGGGAAGATATTTGCACACAAGGAAGACTTGTTGAACCCAAGGGAAGATGTTTTGCACGTAGGGAAGATCTTCTCATAAGTTCAGAATATCTTCCTTACGTGCAAAACATCTTCCCTTGGGTTCAACAAGTCTTTCTTGTGTGCAAATATCTTCCTGTGCGTTCAACAGATCTTCCGTAGGTGCAAAAGATATTCCCTTGGGTTCAAGAAATTTATCTTATTTTGCCCAACTTACATAAATCGATTTACTTTGTATCATGAAGTTTTCCCTACGTGCAAATATCTTCCTGTGTGTTCAAAAGATTTTCCATAGGTGCAAAAGATCTTTCCTTGGGTTTAAGAAGTTTGTCTCATTTTGTCCAACTTACATAAATCGATTTAAGTAATCTTAAATCGATTTACTCTGTATCATGAAGTCTTCCCTATATGCAAATATTTTCCCATGTATTCAAAAGATCTTCCGTAGGTGCAAAAAATCTTCCCTTAGGTTCAAGAAGTTTGTATCATTTTGCTAAACTTACATAAATTGATTTAACTAACCTTAAATTGATTTACTCTGTATCATGAAATTTGGTAAATCGATTTACTTGAGTTTTGAAAAACTTTTAGTGTTCAGCCAATTTTGGAAAATCGATTTACTCTGCCGCCGTTGTTGCAAAGACCCAGACTCCGCCGTTGCCGCCATAAAGACCCAACACTTCGTCGTTGCCCCTAACACCTACTCTCGTTCGCTTTTGTCGATCTCTCCTCCCTTCACTCTTCAGTTAGCGGGGTATTGCTATGAGGTAATTTTGAATCCTTCTTTATTCATTAATATAATAAGGGCAATGTGGTCATTTTATTTAATATTTATTTATGTTCAATGACGTCAATACCTCTTGACCCATTCAGCAAATATCTTATCAATGAGGTTTTTCAGGACAATTTTCCCGTGATTTTATTTCTTCATAAAATTATTTCTTTCTCGCTCTGTTTTCTTGCACTTAAGAACGACGTGCGGCGAGGATAGTTTCGCTGAAAAGCAAACGCGGCGCTATCTGTGTCACACTGTCATCTTTTCCTCTCTCTCCCCCCTTCTCCCTTCAGTCACCCTTTCTGTTTGATATTTCTGGCTTCATTTTCCTTCATTTTCTTCCGCTCTCATCGGGGCAGTGTAAAAAAAAAATCAACTAATCAATCGTCTATAGGAAACCCACAAGTAATCTAACTTTATCCGCGAAGAGAGAGAGCGAGCGGCCAATGCTGGATTGGACTGGTTCTTAGTCAAAGCCGATCAAAGAGGAGAGAATATATGGGTGGTGGAACGACACTTGTGGGCGGGATTCGTCGCCTTTTTCAACGTCGACCTCCTTCTGCGATCAAGTCCTCTGATGACGAGGCGAGCCACAATCATAACTATCACAATGCCGATCGTATGGCTAGTACCAACAATAGCCACAAGTTCGTGAGAGATTTGCGCTCTCAATTAGCCACTCTTCCCAAACAGGAGAGAGAGGAAGGCGAGGGGGTCGACGATGGGCTCTCGATTGATGATGATTTTGATATCTCTGGCTTGAAGCATATCAAGGTTCCCACACGAGCGGACTTCAAAGCTGCTTCCATGGATCCTACAAAGAAGGTGTTTTCTCTTGTGCTTTCTTTCTTTATTCCTTTCTTCCTTCTCTTTACGTATTTTTTGATTCTTTGATTCTTGAGTTGTTTTATTGTTTAGCGATTCGATTGGCTAGTGCCTCTCGGGCATTTTGTGTATTGGATTTACTGTACATTTTTAATCTAGGGTAAGATTTGGTTGGGCGGTTGTATCTCGTAAAATCCACTCTTAAGTTTTGTCTGAAACTTTAAGAATGGGTAAGGAAATAAATACCAAAGAAGTGAGCTTGAATTAAACAAATAATTACTTCCTAGAAGATATTGTAATTCTTATTTTTTATTTGTTGCTGTTTGTTGGGAATAATGACTTTCAGCAACACGGTCAAGGACTGGATAGGAATCCATGTTTCCTTGTTTGCTTCGTACTTGACCAAGAAAACGGTTTCACTATTTTCACGAAACAATCTATGCCAAAAAGAAGTGAAAAATATAAAGAGATAATCCTTCGTAGCTATTTACCAGTAATGGGCCACAGGCATGGGTTTAGCCTAATTCTGATTCATCTGCACCTATGTTATAACAGTAATGTTGTTAGCGTTTGACTCACCTTCTTTCGTGGCTATTAATCATTAGTGACATCTCTAATGAAGAAGTATAAATTTTCATGGTCTTAGTAGTGAATGTGCTACGTTTTCTCTGACAGGGTATCTTAGGTGTACTTACTTTGTAGTTTATGCTGCTGATTGCTCTTATTGGGCGTGTTTTGCATGTTACACCATAGGAATCTCTGTAGTTTAAACTAGTAATGTTTGAGTACTCCTTACTATCTGTATATTTCTACAATGCATTATGTTTGTAAATGATTTTTTACAGACATCAGAAACAGAGTTCTTCACTGAGTATGGAGAGGCAAGTCGATATCAGGTCCAAGAAGTTATTGGAAAAGGAAGTTATGGTGTCGTAGGTTCTGCAATTGATACGCATACAGGGGAAAAGGTTGCAATTAAGAAAATTAATGATGTTTTTGAGCATGTCTCAGATGCCACACGGATTCTAAGAGAAATTAAACTCCTTCGGTTGCTCCGACACTCTGATATAGTAGAAATCAAGCATATAATGCTTCCTCCTTCACGGCGAGAGTTCAAGGATATCTATGTTGTGTTTGAGTTGATGGAATCTGACCTTCATCAAGTAATCAAGGCTAATGATGATCTTACACCTGAGCACCATCAATTTTTCTTGTACCAACTTCTTCGGGGCCTGAAATATATTCATTCTGGTATCCTTCTGACTATATTCCTTGGATTCTGTAGACAGTGAAACATAAATAATATACTTTATATTTTCCTTGCAGCTAATGTGTTTCATCGTGATTTAAAGCCCAAGAATATTCTTGCTAATGCTGATTGCAAACTGAAAATATGTGATTTTGGGCTTGCTCGAGTTTCCTTTAATGATGCACCTTCTGCTATATTCTGGACTGTAAGTAGTTTGCTGGACGTACCATGAAAATATGTTTTTATTCATAGCTATTCTTTCCTTTAGGATTTTTAGTAGGAAATTGCAATAAATTCTCTATTTTTTTAAACCTGAAATTTCCATTATAAGCCCTGTGATGATTTATTTTACATTATCTTGTAAAGGACTATGTTGCAACTCGGTGGTATCGTGCGCCAGAATTATGCGGTTCTTTTTTCTCAAAAGTAAGCTTTTATCTTTGATACCTCATTATCCTCTGTAGTTAATATCATCTATATTTGGCTGAAAATAGCAGAGGCATAGTATTGTCAATCATGCATGCCTAATAATCACACCAGTCAATAGGTGCTTCTCAATTCTGAGCTCTTGCATGATACATATATTAGGTAGTCTTGATATAGCTGATGCAGCACAAATCTTCTTGTTTTTGCTCATGGTGTGGATAGAGGTATATTTTTCTTGGTAGCAACTGAAAATTTGCTTAGTTGACTGTCTCTAGAAAGATAACCAAACAGCATGAGAATGTTTCTGATGATCAGTAGAGCAGTTTACCATACATCTCTCTCTCTCTAAAATTTTGGTGGGGTGACATATACTTAAAAATGTTCTGAAATGTGCATAATTTAAATCTGTCTTTTGCAGTATACCCCTGCAATTGATATTTGGAGCATCGGATGCATATTCGCAGAAATGGTCTCTGGGAAGCCATTGTTTCCTGGTAAAAATGTGGTGCACCAGTTGGATCTCATGACTGATTTACTTGGGACTCCTCCTGCTGAAACCATTTCAAGGGTTAGTCCGTCCAAAAATAGTTTGTTATTTTCTAACATTAGTTAGGTAACATATGAAAAGCTGCAATGGTATTAATTTACAATTATACTTTTGATGTTTTTAAATTCTTTCCTACTATAAATTTGAAATTTGTCTAGTCACGGTTTGGTGTCTAATTTGTACTGTTTTTGTTGTCCTTTTGTGAATAATTCTTAAAATCTCAGATTCGTAATGAGAAGGCTAGAAGGTACCTTACTAACATGCGGAAAAAGCAACCAGTTCCACTTTCTCAAAAGTTCCCTCGTGCAGATCCATTGGCCCTTCGTCTACTGGAGCACCTGCTTGCATTTGATCCTAAAGATCGTCCTTCGGCTGAAGAGGTCGATCTTCACTCACCTAATCATATGGCAACTAGTTATTACCAATGAAGAAATTTTGTTGAGTGGAAGTGCTTTAGGATTGGCGTACAGAGGCTTTCTCATGTTCCTTAACACATATTTTTCTTTATGCTTGTGATTGCAGGCATTAAGTGATCCTTACTTTCGTGGTTTGGCAAATGTTGAGCGTGAACCAGCAGCTCCTCTACCAATTTCAAAACTTGAGTTTGATTTTGAGAGAAGAAAATTAGCTAAAGATGATGTTAGAGAGTTGATTTATCGAGAGGTATGGCCATACAGTTGACGAATGTTGCTTCAATACTCTCTCCTTTTTTGCTTTGGTTGTAATCAATGCTACATTTGAAGTGAACAGATTCTAGAATATCATCCTCAAATGCTCCATGAATATCTGCGTGGTGGAGATCAGACCAGTTTCATGTATCCAAGGTAAAGCAGTATTTTAAATGCTGAGAATCTGAGACTTCCTATGTCTACCTTATTGATTTTAAAATACCTGATTCCAAGTGTACATTGATTTGTTAAATATCTTGCTCAAGAGATATAATGACAATTATATCTCACAGATTAAACTTCGCGGATTGTTTCCGTATACAGTTTAATTAATTCTATCTGCTTTGCTGTGTGGTTTTGTCTACCAGTTTTTGCTACTATAATTTGAAGTTTTTTAATTTATGACATCTACCTTCTTATTTAATGCCTGCATTTAAGGATTTTCTAAACACTAACTCCTCAGTGCATGGAGAGTTTCGCAGTGTAGGCATAGTTACATTTTCTGATCTTATAAAGGTTCCGTTGCTATTGTGCAAGAAACACCGGCCCAGATTGATATTTAGCATAGTATATTAACTGTCTTGCCTTGACTCCTTATGTTTTGCATCTGCTCCATTTTGTTGAGGAGAATCAAATCAAAGTGGATGTCCCTATTTCATTTCAGCGGTAGTTAATTTCCAACTCTAAATTTTTCTAACTGTCCAATCCTTATCTTACTATGCAGTGGGGTTGATCGGTTCAAGCGACAGTTTGCACATCTTGAGGAGCACTACGGCAAAGGTGAACGAAGCAGTCCCTTGCAGAGACAGCATGTCTCCTTGCCTAGGTAATGCTTGGTTACAAAGATCTGGGGCCTTTGGCAGTTCTCAGGTTTAGACTAGTGGTATTTTCTTTTCAAACCATGTGAAGAGATAGACTTTCAAAGTCATATGCATTTATTATGGAATATCACTTGTCTAGAGAACGAGTACAAGTTCCCATGGATGAAGCTGGTCAAAATAATGACTTTGAAAGGCGAAGCGCCGAGTCTGTCGCAACAACTCTTCATAGTCCTGACGGGACTGAAGCTGGACAACCAAATAGCTCCCGTAGCCTGTTGAAGAGTGCCAGCATCAGTGCCTCCAAGTGTGTAGGTGACAAACAAAGTAAAGATCCAGAGGTAATGAAATCTCTCTTCAAATTCATTGCTCTTTTTAACCATATTTTCTGCTTTTGTGTGTGTGTGGGGCCCCAGTTTTTTGCTCTTCCGTTGGATGAAATGGATTGGTATATGCTGAAGATTCGAAATGTTAGGACTTCCATAGAAATTTTTCTGTCTTGCCAACTGCCAGGCAATTTCATTATATCCCATAGAGAAACCTTCCGAAGCCCTCTTCCTCCTGTTCTTTTTAATCTGCATTATTTTCTTGGAGAGATGCCTTCCATTTAATTTTTTGGTTTATCTGTAATAATTAAGGCATATTTTAGTCAAACTATAAATAACAGACATATGCTTTCAAGTGATCTCTGATGTTTTATATTCAAATTTATGCTAACGAGATGCATTTTTTTGTTTGTTATTGTCGTCTAAATTCTTTTTGCCACAGGAGGAGCTTATTGAAGAGGTGAATGATGAGGAAGTAGATGGGTTGTCAGAGAAGCTTAATGCTCTTCGTGCTTAGAGCAAGACTGTTGCTTTAATTTGATGCTACTTTTGTAAAGGCTTGGTGGTATTTACCATATGGCCCCTCTCTGAAAAGAAGAAAAAAAGAAGGGAATTTTGTGCATAGTTGTTTTAAGTTCTGGTTTAAAGTATTTCATGTGTTTTTTTGCCCCTCTAGAGCCTTATCCTAGGACTCCATTGTAAGCTCCCTGTAGTTAACTATCTATGTTTGTATGGAGAAGTAATGTACACCACACAAAATTATTATAAAATAGCAGGGAATGGACGGTCTCAATAACTCCAGTATCTTAGGGCTTGTTTGGCATGAGGGGCAGGGTGGGAAAATGAATGGAGGGAAAAAAATTGAGTTGGATTTGGAAAAAATGAAAGAAGTGGGGTTAAAAATCTTTTTTAATGCATTTTTTCTTTTACTATTTTTCCTTACATCTTTTTATTAAAATTTTATAGCCCCATTTATTTAATTTTTTTAAAATCTAACTCAAAAATTTTTCCTCCCTTCTCTTCCCTTCTTTTCATATCCCTCATACCAGACAGATCCTTAAATAATATGGATTCTAACTCATTAGAATCTGGATCATCTTATGCTTCCTCCGTCCTTATATGTCCTGATTTGAATTTTTGTTGTCTCTAAACTGTAAATATACGTCATGTTTCAAATTTGAAGGTTTATTTTGTATTTGTTTTTAATAATCTCTCTGCTAGGAGATCATTCAATATAAGTTGTTAAGATAAAATGGTATGGAGTCAGATGAAGGACAAAATTGAAAAAGAAAAATTAATTTGTACATTGTATGTAGACTTTGATTATTTTTTCTTAGATGTATTTTTTGTGTGTGAATATAAGTAAATAGGGACGGAGGAAGTAAAATGACCCCTTTTTAATCAGAGAATGGGCTGATGTGGGATCTTATGAAATCTGTTTGAATGAACCTCATCTTACTCTCTTACCAACTTTTACTGGATCCAATACTGAGTTGTGCTTTTGCTGACGAGTTTTATTGCACAGAACATTTTTGGCAAATCCCAAAACTCTGCATGTTTGATATTATACCTTCCTATAAAAAAAAAATATGTATAAGTAGCAGCAACAATAATAAGGCTTTATTTGTAGGGTTAACTATATTGATCATACGATGTTATTGAGTTTGATAAAAAATCAAATATCTTTATAAATTGTTAATTAGGAGGTATAGCTAACTAATCTTATTGAATGTTTTCTTCTGTCTTCTTCTACCCCACTACCCTGCTATAATGGGCTCCAGACAATTTGATATGTCCTTTTCACTAGTGCATCCAATGATTTTTTTGTGTGGGGTGGTGTGTGTTTGTATTAGCTTTTGAGAATAGCTTTTACGATTTATAAGGTAAGTATGTGAAAGAAGTTTTGTCTCGACTTACGGAAAATAGCTTCTAAAACCACGGTTTGGGTGTTTCCCAAATCTAGACCATCTCAAACGACTTTTACCATTTTTTCTTTAATAGTTGCCACTTCACCCCTTGCTCGTATATAGAAATTGGAAACTTATTATAAAATAAATTAAATTATGTAATGCTGAGCAAATGAACTAATGCATGTTATGCTTCTGTTAAAAAGTATTTTATTGACAAAAACACAAAAAGTATTGCCGCCCTTTAAAAGCTTTCATGCCTCCAGCTCCAGCCTTCCACCACGGACTAACAAACATTAAAACGAGCTTGAACCATGCGAGGTTCATTTTGACTATTCCATTTTAAATGAAGTGAAATTAGCCTCATAAAGTAAACAGAGGCCTGACGATTTGGGCTTGTATTGAATCTTTTGTATTTTGTCTTCATAACAATATTCTACTGGTATAGTTGGTAGATAGCTGGGTTCTTTAAATACGATGTCCTGAATTTGAATCAGGCCGTGCGTATGGAAAATGTTTTGTTGGGAGATGCAAAACCTACTTCGGTGATCTATACGCCTTAGGAGGATTAATCTTGGCTAGGGGATACTGCCTAGATTCTACCCAAAAAAAAGTATATGTAAGTAACAAGTCATACAAGTTGGCAAAAAATATAAATATAAATAATTCGTTCTCCGTTAACTAAAAATAATAAAAATAAAAAACTGATGATGGCAAATATGCATGGTTCATGAATCCGGACTGGACAGGCCAGTCCAGCCTGAAAACCGGCGAACTAGCGGGTAAACCGGTCCGGTTCAACATCCGGTTTGGGTCACTATTTTTTTTTATTTTTTTTTCTTTAGAATTTCATATTAATAAGCCTAAAATCTTCAATTTCTTACAGGTTTGACTCCCAGTTTAGCTAGAATTTGGCCCCAATCTGACCCACTGACCTTTAACCCAGTACCTCGATCAGTTCAGTACCCGGTCCGGATTCATGAACCTTACAAATATGTAATTTTCCTTCGTATTTTGGGAATATTGCCCTGCTCCTCAGTCCTCCCCAATATTCACATTTGGGGGAGGAACAAAAGGACAGGAACGGGAAGGGGACAACAAAACCCAACAACCAAACACACAACGCAAACCGTAGCAATCCAAATTCCATTGAAGCATTTCAGCCTCTTGAGGGGGGGAAAAACTTGCAACCAAACGAGGCATACCATAATATCTAGCTTCCAAATCATTTTCATTCCTACGCATCTGGACTGAGAAAGACCATATCCAAGTCATACACAAGACATAGAATCTGTAACAACAAATCACAAAGAAACATTTTAAAAGTTAGCCATTGAAGTTGGGGAACCCAAGACCTCCCTTTGAAAGCTGACATCTCTAAGGGCTCTGCAGCCTCTTGTTGGTCAGCACCTCAGGTCAGAACCCTCCATAGGAGAGGTAGCCCTTTCTGATTGGCTGACTCTAAATACAACAAGTGCCATTGTAACATGGCATGAGTCCTTAGAAGAAGGACATCACAAAAAAAAAGAAAGAAGAAGTGATAATTGGAGTTGGAGAACTTAGAGCTTTTATAAACCTCATTTTTCTTATTTGTCTCCTTGACGCAGACTCGTAATAGAGGGAGGGCAGGTTTCAGAATTTTTGTCAACAATGTGCAGAGGTTGCTTGAGGTAGCTCGGGAATTCGTTTTCTCACCAATTCCAAAAACAACACAGAAAGCAAATTCCTGAGCTGCACCAAGCAACCTCCATCATTATTGAAGATACCAACACACATTTTCCACAACTCTCACTGACACACTCGCTTTTCAATTTTGATCACCAAAATTCTGTGTTGTGTGGCTCTGTGTTGTGTAGCTTATATAGGCAAGAAGGTTCTCCAACAATGTATTCCATCCAAGCAGGCAATTTGGTGAGATATGGTAATTAATTAAAGGTGGATTCTCATTTATTTTGTTGGATTATGATGCTTTCTATTCCTAATATTGTCCTGATTATAAGTTACTAGGAGAAATTTTTAGTCTCAAATATAAGTCAGTTGTAGAGTTATTAATGACTATTTTTTCAATTTTATCCTTATTTAATTATCATTGAAAAGAGAGAAAGATGAAAGAGAGGTGATAATGATTTGTTAATGCAATGAGGAAAAAAATCTTTACTAGTAAATCTGAAAAAATTTCATCAATTTAATGTATTTATTGATTTGTGAGAATGAGTTACATATGATTTATAATAAGGAATTTGCACACCATTAGCCATGAAAGTGGTGAATGAGTTTTAAGAAACATATATAGAGAGACAATTTATTTGTCATATTTATAAGTATATCATTAAATTTTAGGTTAAGGTGCAATTTTATCTTAGAAGTAACTATTTAAAAGCATTGTGTATTCATAAGTTTTTTGAAGAGCAAATTTAACTGTCAACATCAATTTATTTTTAAATATCAAGGTTAGTTTTTTAATGTTTAGGGTGAATTTGCTTCCTTTTTGATATTTTTGGGTTGAAATTGCTTCTCAAAAAACTTTTGGATACTCAACACTCTTGAGTGGTTCTTTTCACAGCAAAATTGTACCTTAACACAATTTTTCATATAAATTTTCAATTTGACCATTTGTTTATTGTTATGTGAGTAGACTTTATTTTCATTGGACATGGTGTATAATAAATTATGGGAAAGTTGATAAATTGTTAAATTTTGAGGAAGAACGAGTAAGATGTTTGGAAAGAATAGATTTTACGATTTACAGGATAAATATGTGAGAGAAGTTTTATTTCGATTTACAAAAAATAGCTTCTAAAACTATGATTTGGGTGTTTCTAAAACTACAGTTTAGTGTTTTTCATGATTTCTAGGAAAGTGAAACACGTTGGGTTTTATAAGAGGAGTAAAAGCCTAGTAAGGAAATCTACAATAAATGTCCATTAATGTTAGGACATTAGAAAATGATTTTACTAATATATGTGAGATCCAAATATCCAATAGTAATATTCTACTTCCAATCTACAGTACATGGCACTTCTATAAGAAATATATGATCTCGAATATAAGTTACCTCTTATTTAATTAATGCATTTTTTTTTCTGTTTTACCTCTATAATTAATACTCACTTTTCAACTTTATCCCACTCATTATATCCCCTTTCTAAAATAACACTCCTAATACAATTAAACACTCAAAAAAGATAAGAGTGAAAAAAATTTATATTTTAAGACATATTAAATGACATAACTATCATTTCTTATTTTTCTTGATATAATTAAAGTGTCTTATTATAGATCGGAGAGAATACTTTACTATTATGAATTTCAACACACAAAAAAGAAAGAAAGAAGTAAAGCACCAAATTAAGATATTGATATATCTGGATACAAATCTCTTTGAAATGGCGAAAAAAATATCTACTCTACAATTTAATTTCTAGGTTATGCTATTTGCCTAGATTCATTTTCGTACGCCGTATCTAACTAAATTATTATGAACACAAAGCTGGTGATCATGGTCTATATCCTAGAAGTCTTGACCAACAGGCATGGTCAAATTAATTGCCTATTAATTTGAGCGCCTGTACTTAATCTTCAACACATTCTGGATTGTTTTTCAGTGGATTTCCCAGTTTTGTCACTTTCAGAGGAATTTAACGGCCCCCTTTTCAATGTTTTTTTTAAAGAAGCCTCGTAGATAATAGTTTTTTTTTTAAAAAAAGTTTAGAAGCTACAACGATTCCTAATATAAACATCAAAGTTTAGTATTAGACTTGTGTAACACTTTTCTAGATAAGCGTTATACAAAACATTTATTTTTTAAAAAAAATCTGTCAAAATTTATTGAATCATTGACTTACTTCCACCCTTATCCGGCACTTTATTTTTTAGTGCCATATAAAGGTTTTTTCGAATAAAAACAATTGCTATAAAATTATTCCAACTATGATGCTTTCTTAAAATGCGTCGAAGCTTGGGCCGAATAAGGCATATTAAAGCTACGACGCTTCATATGAAAGCGCCATAGAATCCATTCAATATATAAAAATAAATAAATAAGGAGCTATGGCGCTTGCACATGAAACGCCGTTGCATCCTTATAAAAAAAAATGTCCAATACTTTTTCAAACATGTAGTATAAAGTAATTTTGAAAAAATAATATCGATATAAAATAAGATAAATGAATAATGATATTACATTATCATTATTATTATTATGATAACGTAAGACAAATAAAATGAATAGTGATAAATTAAGATTGTTCACATTAAAGTAAGGAAATGAATTATTCACATGAAAGTGAAGAAATGAAGTGTGATATATAAACTAAATGATGAAGGAAGGTGATGAAGCTTGCTTTAATTAACTTCAGACTTTTCAATGGAGCTTATGGAGTACCTTAACTAATCAAATCAGCATTGGCTAGTCTTGGCAGGTGTGCGACAAGGTCACATGGTAACACTTTAAATGGCACTTAAAAAGAAAGCGCCGTGTATAAGGTGATATAAATTTTCACAATCCACCATTATCGTCTTTCTCGTGCATCCTTCAGTTCTTCATTTCCTAGAACTAATTGGTACACCACATTATCTCTGTTCGGTCCCTACTCTACCTTTCCTTATCCATTGTCCCCACTTCCTCCTCTCTTCGATGGCGGGAATTAGAAGTTTCGTTGGTCCCCACTTTTTAATTTTTGTGTCTCCTCGTGCACATTTCCTTAAATCTTTTTTGTCACCGCACTTCCGTTATAGTCCAAAGCTTGGTCACCCACATTCTTTGCTTTGTATGAACCTCTTAGAAAAAGTTTCCCAGCTCGTAAGTTTTTTTATCTATAAGTTTAAGACCGTATGTTTTCTTCTCCTCCTTTTTTTATTTTGTTAAAATCTATCATGAATCTTATATGTGTGCTCATAATTTTTTTTCCAGGTTTTTATTTGGAATTTCAATTGTCTTCTTAAAGCTTGGTCTCCCGTCTGTGTTTGTTCTCTGTCTCAGCTTACAGAAGTTTATAGCTTGTAAGTCCTTATGTATTTTTTTTAACAGAAACTTAAGTCATACTATACATTTTTTTGTTCCCTTTTAAATTTGGGTGCCGAGGATTTGTCATCAATTTAGAATAGTTGATTGCCTGAAGATTTCTTATGTGTCCTACCAATCATTAAAGGAGTTTTGAACTAGTCAAAACGTTAAATATCATTGAAATGTTGAATTATGTAATATTCCTTTGATTTATTTTGTTGTGAGCTGTAAAAAATTATTATGATGCTGCGGGATTAGTTGGTTAATTTAATACTTGGAAAAATTAAAATCTGAGGACGTTATGTTGTTGATTTTTAAAAAAAATAAATGGCAGAACATAAAAGTAATTAGTAACTGCAAGAGGCAAGCAACTAACCAGTTATAAAAATATGTTTAAAGTATAGATGGATCGAAAATAAATGCCATCTGATTGATGCTAAAGGGAATATATAGATGAAGTGAAAGAGTTTATTAGATTTGCAAGCGAGCATATAAATGATCCTAACAAAATATTGTGTCCTTGCTTATATTGTTGTTATAGAAAGCGGATTAGTCCACTTGACTTGCTAGATCATTTAGTGTGTCATGGAATTGATCAATCATATACACGATGGATAAGGCACGGTGAGACGGATGATGCATATATTGAAAGAGTGAATACCACGATCGGTCCTTCGAATGAGTTTGATCGAAGCATGTGTGATGATGAGGACGGTGGTATTCAAGAAATGCTAAATGCGGTTATTTGTGACAATATTTTAATAATGTATGATTTTTTATTCTTTTACTTTTACCATAACATTATTGTCGAAGTAAAATTTTCAAAATATTTTAGGGGACGTTGGATTTTGCTTGTTATCCATCCAGCATCAGCTGGAGGCCCTTGTGTTTACTATGTGAATCCTCTAGTGGCTGGTTATCCAGGGAACCAACCTGATATAATGATGATGATCAATAATTAAGTGTATGGGTGTGTGTATAAATATTTGCGTGTGTGATTATTGAATAACTAAAATTAATCAGTCACTACTTGTTTTGTAAGTGCATTGATCGCTTACCGAAGCAACATTGGATTGAGCTATTCTATGCACAAAAATCCAGTCAAAGCCTATACATGGAGGAAGATTGCAGTGTTTATATATAGATTTACTCAAATTTATCATTCAAAATTTTTTCTTCAAAAATTGACTTTACTATTTCTTTATATTGTTGCAGTGCCCATTCCAACCAAACGATAATGATTGCGGTTATTACGTTATGAAATTTATAAAAGATGTAGTTATCCATCATCATCTAAATTATGTCCCTGCGAAAGTAAGTTCAATTCTTTTACTTACAGTTCATACTGTGTTTTAAATTTAATTGACAAGTGTATAAGTTAATTATTGATTCTTAATTATTTTAATTCACTCTGTGCATGATTTTTATATAGTATTATGAAGATCAACGTTATACCCAATTGACTGACCGACAAGTGCATGAAATCATTGAGGAATTGTGTGAATATATGGTCAGGCAATTAGCTAATACCTAGGTACATACGTTAAGTTGTTTCTTGCCTATTCTTGTATGTGTTGTTTATTCTCATAAAATTAGTTGTACGTTACAATTGTTATTATATTGTAATTCCATACATACATTTAATACTCATTTTATGAGTTAGTTATGTGTTGTCTCATTTTATTTTGCTTTGTTTATTTCATTCTGTTTGGCTTTTTTTTCCTCTCTCAATTAGAATTGCTATAGATTTGATGAATTGGCCTGAGTTCACCATGTTCAAGAAAAGAAAAGAATTACATAAAAAAATATTTAAAAAAATTTCCTCATCTCTTACGGCGCTTCTCTAGAGAAGGGTCGTAAGAGGTTTAACTCTCCTATGACACTTCAAGATGAAGTGCCATAGGAGGACCCATGGCCTCCTTTGACGCTTCAAGATGAAATTCAAGAAGCATCGTAGCTTGCTTTTACGGCGTTGGAAGTTATGGCGTTTGGTAAGCGCCTTAGTATTCATAAATATAAGCACCATTTATTAAGTTTTTTGTAATAGTGTATTGTGAAAAAGATAAGAAAAATATTGGAAAAATGCCGATTAAATATCATTTGAAATTATAAAACCTTAAAAAGTTTATTAACACTTTAAAAAGACATAAAGGTACCAAATACTAAATTGGGTTTTTCAAATTTTGACATTTTTACCATTTTACCCCTCAAATTTTTTTTTTTTAAAATATGAGTGGTGCCCCACTGCCAGAGCCCTAGCGGCCACAGGAGCTCCTACTGGTGGGATCTTTTTTGGTGGGGAAGGGGTGCTTTTTTTTTCAAAAAAATTATTTGAGAATGGCAAGGGGGTGGGATTGAACCCATTCCACCCCTTTAGCAAAAAAGCATGGTTGCTATTAGGCCACCAAAGCTCCTTTGATATATATATATATGCATTATTAAATATATATAATATAAATAAAGGCGTAGTAGCTTTGATAAAGTCAGTAATAACTTTGAAAAATTCAGTAATAGAAATAATAAAATTCGTAATGGTATTGACTAAACCGTTTGTTGATAAACCTTGACTTGCATGCTTTCATCAGCATTTTTGCATAAAACGCTTTTGTCAAAACCATTACAATTTTTGTCAAAATCATTACTAAACTTGTCAATCTCATTATTGAATTTGTTAAAACCCTTTTATTTATATTATAAATGTTTTCATAATAGAATCTCATAATGGGATTGTAAAAACCATTACAATTCTGGTCAAAATAATTACTAAACTTGTCATTTTCATTACTGATTTTGTTAAAGTCATTATTCCTTTTTTATATTATACATATATATTTATATGTGTGTGTGTGTGTATTAATTTATATATATATATATATATATTACTCGTTTAGTCAATCCCATTACTCGTTTTGTTTAAACCATTACGTATTTTGTCATTTTTATTATTGATTTTGTTAAAGCTATTATATCTTCAATTCTTGTCAAAATCATTACTAAACTTGTCAATCTCATTAATGATTTTGACAAAAATTGTAATGATTTTGACAAAAGCGTTTTGTGCAAAAATGTTGATGAAAACATGCAAGTCAAGGTTCATCAGTAAATGATTTAGTCAATACCATTACAAATTTTGTTATTTTCATTATTGAATTTGTCAAAGTCATTACTAATTTTATCAAAGCTACTACGTCTTTATTTATATTATACATATTGAATAATGCATATATATATATATATATATTAAAGGAGTTTTGGTTGGTGGGATGAGTTCGATCCCACCTCTTACCATTCTCAAATAATTTTTTTCAAAAACAAAAGCACCCTCTTATTTTATCAAAAAAAAATTGAGGGGTAAAATAATAAAAGTGTCAAAACTTGAAAAACACAATTTGGTACTTGGTACCTTTATGTCTTTTTAAAATATTAATAAACTTTTTAAGGTTTTATAATTTTAAATGGTATTTAATTGACATTTTCCCAAAAATATTCTATCAATCGGTGAAATTTCTTTATAGAGTTAAATGACATTTTTATCCTTAAACTCTTCTCTTAAGAATACTGAATATAATCAAAACCAGACGAACTCTATCATGAGATGAGAACCCTACCCACTTTTTGAGATTGGTAAGGGATCCATTTCCACTAAATTTAACATGCCATTGGTCAATATTTAACTTATGACAGAGGATTCTCTCTATATGCAAAAGGACCTGAATAAAAAGAAAAATATTTATTGGGCTAACACGTCAAGTCCATTTTTGGGTGAATGTTGATCCGAGCCTTGTCACATTTGTTCTCTTACTTTAAATACCAATATTTGAATTAAAATACACTACGGTTACTAATAGGCGTTGGTACAAGAGATATGGATTTTAACTGTTCAGACATGTTTTTTTTTTTTTTTTGGATAAAGAAAAACCATATCATTACCATAACAGAAACAAAACTGAAAGAGTACATCTTAACCAACACCAGATCTATCCACTAGTCCTGAGAAGCTAACTTTATCAGCCTGCAAAATCCTTCTAAGAGGGTTTGGTGGGGTAATGATCCATCCTCCACAAGACAAACCCTTTAAAGCTTCTTTGGCCAACCAATCAGCAGCCAAATTACATGTACGGGGGAAAAAGTGAGACTGAGGTATCTATCCTGTTCTAAAGCAAAAGAGATTTCTTCTACCAAAATTTGAGCTCTCCAATCTGAGAAAATGGACTTCCTTTGAACAGCATCCACCAGCAACTTACAGTCTGATTCGATAAGGATTGCTCCCAAACCCTTCTCAGCCACACTTTTGATAGCTTCCGAGAGTGCCAACGCTTCAGCATGAAAAGGTGAAAGAGCATCACATTTTTTGGAGCACAAATTAACAACCTCACCTGCATCATTACGCAACACAAAACCAATACCACTAGTATTACTAAACATAGTAAAAGCACCATCCACATTAAGTTTTAAACTTCCCCTTGATGGCAACTCCCATTTTGGGGGTGAGAGTGCAGTTCCTGATGCTTCATGCTTAGCTTCATACCAACCCTTTGCTGTCCAGAGCTCATGCACTATAACATCCTTATTTTTAAAATATAATTATAATTTAAAGATAATTATAAATTTAGTAGTAACTTTTTGAAAAAAAAATAAAAAAAAATAAAAAAAATAAATAAATAAATAATAATATTATAATAATATAATATAATATATTATATTATTATAATATTATTATAATATAATATGTAAAAGAAGGAGGGAGGCACCGAAAGTGCCTCCACTCCGTGTTTAATTGGCGCCATTAGGCGCCAATTATTAATGGTGTGGGAGGGGGCGTATTATAAATACCCCCTCTCCCTTCTCACTTCACGCAGATCGTCTGCGTGAAGTGATTGTGCAGAAGGTGTATGGTGTAGGGTGTGATACTGATAGGAGTATTTTTACATATTTGGGGATCAATAAGGTACTTAAATTCTTTTCTGATTATAACTCTTCTTTTGTGAAAATGTTCTAAATAATTTTCTCTTTCTTATGATAGTAATTTTGTGTGGATTAGAGAAAATTTTAAGATTAGGATTTTGGACAAATTTGAGTTTTGTTAATATAAGGCTATAGGAATATAGAGGAGGATTAATGGTTAATTTTAATCAGGTTACTTTTGTTATGTAGTTGGTATATAATTTTATAATGAATTTTCTATATAATTAATATATGAATAATTATATATTAAGCTTTTCATCCGATTAAATTTGATTTAAATAATTTATTTGGTTTGTTGGAGATATTATAGAAATTCTAATCGGTTTAGTTTGGTAAATTTTGTTGTATAAGAAATTATAAATTATAATTTGATATTAAGAATTAAATTTTTATATGATTTTAATTATGTGGGAGTTTCAATTATTGTTTAATAATTATACTATATTCATATAAATTAGAAAAAGAGATTTAGTTATTTTAGAAGGTTGATATTGATGATTATATAATAATAGATATGTTAAAGGTGAAACTTTAATTTATAAAAATTAAGTGGTTGACGAGAGAGAATGATATAGAGGTTGTTTAAGGATTGTTAAGGAAGTTAGAATATTTAAGGATAATAATAGTAGAGGAAAATTGGAGATGAATTGTGTAAATTATTTATTTTAGTATTTCTTGGGGTTAATTGTTACTTAAATTGATAATGTAGAGTTTTCTTGGGATCGGTGATTGTTCGTATTTGGTACTCAAGATAAAGTTAAGCTTGGAATTGAGGTAACCGGGGTTAATTTATTTTATATGCTTGTTTTGGACTGTAAGGTGTTTTCTAAACCTTACTTTCATCTATACCACTTGTATGTGTTTTGAAAGATTATGTGTATGTTTGAATATGAACCTAGTTTAGTGAAGCAGTGTATTTTCAAAATTTTATATATGAGCAAAGATATTATTAAAATTGTTACTGTTGTGATGGTGATGATGTTTGAGATGGAATGTTGTAGAAGATATGATAATTTGTATATGTTTCGAGAATTATATTGATATATTGTTTTTCTGTTATGGGATATGGTGGGTTGTGTGGAAGAGATATGGTGAAACTGTGCCCATCGGCTCTCTCATTCCTGGCCTGGATTTTGAGTTGAGTGTTTTGGGCGGACAACTCCCTGTTACGGTATATTGGTGGTGGCATGGGAGGGGCAGTATTCTTGAAGTGACTAGCCAACCTTTGGCCGGGTATACTAGCACTGATAGGCTGTACCACGTCCAGAAGCTATAAGGAGCACTACTAGAAAAAAGGGTTTTAACGTCCCTTTTTTTGGCCTTTCAACGTCTGAAAACAGAGGGACGTCTATGTGAGGGTCGTAGAAAAAAACGTCATTAACGTCTGTAAAACTGGGGTCGTTGTAGGTGGACTTTAGACGTCCCCAGTGAACTGGGGACGTCTGAAGCGGGACCTTAGACGTCCCCAGTCCACTGGGGACGTCTAAGGTCCCCCTTAGACGTCCCCAAGTTCAACTGGGGACGTCTAAGGTCCACCTTAGACGTCCCCAGGTCTTCTGGGGACGTCTAAGGTGGACCTTAGACGTCCCCAGTTGAACCTGGGGACGTCTAAAGTGTCGCCAGCAGTACTTTCCACGTCCCTTTTTTTATTAAGGACGTTGAAAGTTTTTTTTTTTTTTAAAATGGACCTTTCATACATATTGCACTGTCTGGAAAATATGTAAACTGCAGAAATAGAATTCCAACAACAGAGTAAAACAACAGCAGTTCAGCAGAATGAAAACAACAACAAACACAGTGATCAACCCAAGGCTACTACATGCCACACAAACTACACAACAATCTATATCCAAGTCTACTACATGCCACACAAACTTTCAAACCAGACAAACTACACAGCAATCCATATCCAAGTCCCCAGTTTGTACAATAACCAAGACTAAAATCCAATCCATATCCAACAACAATAACGCTAATTATATGTACTACCACAAAAGTATGTCCTACACAAACTACTAAAGACTTTACTCTTCTGGTACACGTTGAAGAAGATGTCCAGCCATAAAGTCTCTGATCATATTTAAGTCTTCATATGAGTAGGCATCTTCATTGTCAAAAATCTGTAAATTAGAAAATAAGCTTAGATGAAATAATGAATGAAGTGAATGAATTCCTATTGAATCACAACACCAAGAATATTATCCTCAGAGAATGAAGAAGCGATTACTTGTTCAAAATCTGTCGTAATGCCACTCTGAATGATGTTATACATATAAAGCAAGACATAATATCTACATTCCCAGCCGCCAGGTTGTCGAGGGCACTATAAATCAAAAGCAAATGGTTAAAATCAATAAAGGTATATCTAAAACGACCGTCAATCAAAAGAACTTGATTTGAAACTACGTACCTTTGGAAACAACCATTTTGGATCTTTGCCACCTCTACGTTCGCGTGGCCCGCCAAGCGTTCGATACGTCGTGCATGCGCTATCATGAAAATGAAAATCAACATAAATTAGAATAATTCATTAAGTCAAGAATCAAGAAGCAATGAAATACAAAAAAATGACTTACTGGTTGAAGACGCTTTTAGTTTCTTTGTCTGGTCTTCTATTTAAGGAATCAAACCAGTAAACAACGTGCGACCGAGGACAGACAACACACAAACTCCAGTGATAACTATCACAACATATACAGATTAAAATTGATCTAGATGGCAAGGCAATTATTTACTAAAAATCTCAAATACACAAAATTAAAATGAGTACCCTTGAACAATCGGTGCTAGATAACAAGTATACTCATCCTCTGACAATAAGAAGCCCACATAGTTCGTCCTTCGTTTCAATGTATTCTCAACCCTTGTCGTATGTGCAGGAGACAAGAATCCATATAAATCAACTTTCTGAGAGTCAATGCATATACGACGGAAGGAGCTATAATAGAATTAAAATGATGAATGTATTAGCTAGTTAAAATCAACTTAACTAAATGAATCAAAAAATGGGAAATAAAAAACTTACAGGATTGCAAATTTGCCCCATCCAATATCTAGCTCCTCGAACTTCATGAACTGTTTAAGATCATGTTTATCAATTGTGAAGTGATACTCTGTATTCTGGCCCACAATCCCTGGAGGCATATGCAAATCAATCTGGCGAATGCCTTTATAGATATGCTGCAATCGTGCTAAGAAGGGCCATTTCTCTGCTTCCTGCTCGTTCTTTTAGAACATAAAAACACATACTGTTAGTAGGATGTCAACACATCTCAAGTAAAAGTGAGGTAGTTGCATACCATTGGAGGTGTTTGTGGTAACAAGCCAATAAGATGTACAGGCCAAAGGATGAAAGATCCTCTCGCCTGAGCTATCGTGGCAACCTCGGCATCAGGAATAGGGATCGTTGTACCTTCTTCCCCCGCTCGAACACACGTCACAGTCACCCTACGCAAATGCTGTGGAATTTGCTGATGATGGTGGGTAGTAGCTTCTGTGTGAACGAGAGCATCTGCAACTACACGTAACACTGGGGCATCCAAAGAGAGGATGGCAGGTTCTCCCGGCGCTGGAGTATGAGAAGGTTTGCCAAGTGCTTCCTCCGCAGGGTTGTAACTTCCTTTGGTGCTGTGGAAGGCCGGGGATGAATGGGTTCTACGCTCGGTAGTTGCCATCTGCGATTCAAACATCTTCTGCATTTCAGCTCGTATCTCAGGCATCATCTCAAGACGTAGCTCTGGCAACAGCTCTTGTCGGAGCTTGTCGCGAAGGTTGGCCTCGAGCTCTTGTGAGACTTCCTGACGAATCTTGGCCACAAGCTCCCTACTGGGTTCAGCTTGTGACGAATAAGGATATGAGGCTGAGCCAAAATACTTCGTGACACGAACTCCCACTGGCTCCCCCCGAACATGACCAGGGTGATCTGGCTTCCCAATCGCCGTTGACAAGATGTCCATCCGTCCACTTGGAGTGAACGAACCTTGGCTACTATGATCTTCCAGTTCATCCTGCAGCATAAAAGTTATCGTAAGCACTCCCAATATGAAAAAATAAGTTTGTAATTATGCTCTAACTACTTACAATTCTTCCGGCAACCTCAGCAACAGTCGGATTTACGTACTTCCCACCCTTAAGCCTCCCTGCTTTCCATTTTTTGTGACGTGGTGGAGGTGGCGGGGGCTGGACCACTACGGTAGGATCTGATGTGGCTGCTTCCTTCAATTTCTCCAACTCTTCTGCCATCATCTGTCGCTGAAGCTTCCGATAACCACCACGAGACATGCAATGTTGATAGTTATTAGCTGCTTGCCTCTCTGCATTTGCTGCACTTAATGCCTTTTAAAGGAAAACAATGAACACCGAATCAATAATGTCAACTATATTCAAATAAAACACTATGATTACAGAAATCTTACCAAAAAGTTTGGATCTTCTCGTGATGCCATAAACAACCTCCAGTCCTCTGGAGACAAAAATGGATACTGATGACATGGATCCTGACCCCTCAAGTCCCCTCGAATGTAATCTCGTGTGAGCCTGTTCTTGAAATCTTTCCATCGTAGACGAACCTCCGTCATCCACTCCTTGTACATCTCCGCGGTGTCAGGGACATCATAGGTTTGCTGCAAGGTAAAAACATACGTTAATTATATTTGAAGCGATAGGAATAAAGATATAATGCAGATGTATTGAAACTTATATACCAAAAGTTGTTGCCAAATCAAGTCTTTGGTTTTTGGTGGAACTAACTTCCAATTAGCATAGGTAATGCGAACTTTGCTTCGAGCCAAAAAACCTACGTAGCTAATGAAATGGTCTTCCTCCGGACCAATTGGTTTTATATCTTGATCAAAGTCAATATGCAACCTCTCCTGTTGATGGTTATGACGTGCTACCAATGCAGGCATTTTTGTACTGCCTCTAACCCTTCGTCTCGCAACCGGTTCACGTGTCGCATCACCTTCAGGCCTATTCATTTCATTGTCCCTATCACTTGGAGAGTCACCAGAGTCGTCCATATTCCTGTAAGCACAAAAATCATTGTCAGATAGGTGAATAAATTGTAAGTAAATGAATAAACTGAGACGTAATAAAACAAACAGCACACATTACTATTTTCTAAGTTAAGCTCTTACTCTAGATTGTTTCCCATATTCCTTCACCATGATCATTTCTCACAGCATATTCTTCATCATCTACCAATTCTCTTTCTTCAATTGTTGTAGGTGGATTAATTGTGAAAGGTGGTGTGTCGTCAAGGTTGAAGGTCGGATCACCATGCTTCTGTTTTTTACTCTGAAGTACAATGGACATTTTCTTATTTGCGGGATCTGTGACATAGAACACTTGTTTCGCCTGGCTTGCTAGAATGAAGGGCTCATCCCTATAACCTACTCTTTCAAGATCAACTGAGACAAATCCAAATTGTTGATCTATTACCACAGCATTATTGCTAACCCACTTACATTTGAATAAAGCAACTTTGAACTTGTTGTAAGTGATTTCCCATATTTCTTCTATCTCTCCATAATAGGCCATGGATGCTAATATGGGGTTTTTGTCTTTTGAACTGGAAAAGTGCATGGATTCAGCTTCTACCATCACCCCACTATTTTGCATGGTACTCCTGTCATCTTGGTCTTTTGTGTAGAAAGAATACCCGTTTATATCATAACCGCTCCAAGTAATGATCTGAAACGAAGGCCCCCAGGCTAGCCACTCTATTGTCCCAGACACACCGGACTCATGCAAAACCTTTTCCTCAAACCACTGAATGAATGTCTTGTTTTGCTCAATAGTAATCTGCATGTCATTCTTCCTCGGATTCTCTTTCTTCAATCTGTTTCTGTGTTCCTCTATGTACGGTTGCACTTCTGCCATGTTATTCAGGATATAAAGGTGTGCTTGCAACACCTCTCCATGAGGCATAGTCTTCACTTTCAGTCCTCGTGTTCCCTTGCTCCTCCCCTCTTCATGCCGAGATTGTTCCTTCTTCCCTGATATATAATCGCTGCAGAAGTCCATAGCCTCTTCAACAACATACCTTTCAACTATTGAGGCTTCTGGTCGATAGGGATTTTTAGAGTACCCTTTTAAGATCTTCATGTATCGCTCGAAAGGGTACATCCACCTCAGGTAAACTGGACCGCAGAGCCTTACCTCCCTTACCAAATGAACTATCAAATGGACCATTATATCAAAAAAAGAAGGAGGAAAGTGCATCTCTAATTGGGACAATATGATATAACCCTCAGCTTCCAGTTCATCCAGCTTTTCAGTGTCAATGACTTTGTTACATATAGCATTAAAGAAAACACACAATCTTGTCACAGTGTTTCGAACTTCATCTTTCATAATCCCTCTAATAGCTACTGGTAACAGTTGTTGCATCAACACATGATAATCATGGGACTTCATTCCCACTAACTTCAAATCGTCCATTGACACACACCTTCTCACATTCGAAGAATATCCTTGTGGTACCTTAATTTCATACAAACACCCACACAAACTTCTTTTCTCCGCTTTTGATAGTGTATGCGCTGCTGGCTCCATGTATGCCCTCCTACCATCATCTCGTAGCTGTGGATGTAACCGTTCTCTTATTCCCATATCAACAAGGTCTAGTCTCGCATTAATCCCATCCTTGGTCTTCCCTGGAATGTGCAAAAGTGTACTGACAAGGCTATCACAAACGTTTTTCTCCACGTACATTACATCAATACTGTGCCTCACGTCAAGACTACGCCAATATGGAAGATCAAAGAAAATTGATCTCTTCTTCCATATGTTCTTCTCACCCGAAGTCTTATGATTCTTACCGAGTAAGACATTGATACGTTCAACCCGACTGTAAACTTCCTCTCCGGTTAATGCCTTTGGAGCCATTCCATGCTCCGGCAAGCCGTTAAAACGCTTTCTTAACCTACGATACGGGTGGAATCTAGGAAGGAACCTCCTGTGACCTAGGTAGACCGTTTTTCTTCCATGTTTCAGTTGGTGGAAGTGAGTGTCTGCTTCACAGATCGGACATGCTTTATGCCCCTTCACACTGTACCCTGAGAGGTTTCCGTAGGCAGGGAAGTCATTTATGGTGGTGAACAGCATTGCACGTAGCTTGAATGACTCATTCCTATACGCATCAAACACATCTACGCCTTCCTCCCACAACTTCTTCAAGTCCTCAATCAAAGGCGCCAGGTAGACATCGATATCGTTTCCTGGCTGTTTTGGTCCAGAAATCATCATAGAAAGCATCACATACTTGCGTTTCATACAAAGCCAGGGAGGCAAGTTGTATATTACAAGGAGTACTGGCCACGCACTATGTGTGCTATTAAGAGTTCCATACGGATTGATGCCATCTGTACAGAGCCCAAGCCGAAGGTTTCTCGGCTCGCTGCCAAATTCAGGGAACATTTCATCTATTTTCTTCCACTGTGGAGAGTCAGCCGGGTGCCGAAGATATTTTCCGTCGGATATTCTGTCATCCGAATGCCATCTCAACTTCTTCGCCTTTTTTGCAGTGCCAAATAAACGCTTAAAGCGCGGTATTATTGGAAGATACCACATAACTTTTACAGGTTGCCTTTTAGTCTTCCCATCGCCACAACCACCATCTTTCTTCACTTTGTATCGTGCGGTTTGACACTTAGGGCACTCACTCAGGCCTTCATACTCCTTTCTGTACAGTACACAGTCATTAGGGCAAGCGTGTATCTTTTTATACTCCATACCCATTGTCGATAGGATTTTCTTGGCCTCATACATACGATTTGGAAGTACATTATCGTCTGGAAACATATCACACAACAGTTCAAGCAGCAATGTGAAACTACTATCGGTCCACCCACAAGTTGCTTTTAAGTTAACCAAATGTAATGTTCCTGTGAGCCGTGTGTACTTACTCCCAGGGTACAACGGTGTCTCTGCATCACTCCGCAGGCTGTCATATTCATGCGACTGTGCAAACGATTCTACCTCAACATCGTGAATCATTCTCTCCATTGTATCTTCATCTATGACATCCACAGCTTCCTTCTTGTGTGACGGACAATCAGTTACTTCCTCACCATGCCATATCCACCTTGTGTATCGAAGATTTATTCCATCACAAAGTAGGTGATCCCTTATAACTTCAACATCCCGTTTTCTCTCATTTAAACAATTGACACAGGGACAAAAATACATCCCATTTTTTGCTGGAACGTTCCTCCTAGCAAATTCAATAAAGTTTTCAACCCCATTCTCATATTCTTCACTTGTTCTCAGAGCATTCATCCAACTATGATCCATTTTATTACCACCTATGCCATTTCCATTTACACTCAAGTTTAGAATAATTGAAAACATGGGGAATTTCCTTTTACAAGTATGTTTTTCAAAATTTTGGCAGCATTTCCCCTTAAAAGTGAGACATCCCAAAATCAAAATAACAAACCATCTCAGCTTAATATTTCAAAAACATATTCTATGCAATAATCCTGTTTATATTTTATTGTTTAGATTCAATTTTTGAGCCAATGAAAATTAATTCACTAGAGATTATTTTCATACTATTTAACAACAACATCTACAACAACAAGAACAATATTTATAATAATAATAATAATTTATTTCTTAAGATTTCAATTTACCAATTTCTTAATTAAATATTCTTTATGAAAAATATGAATATCTACTAAGTAAATAAAAAATATGTTTATTCATTATATTCTAATTGAATGATAAGTAAATATGCTTGTTCAATTTTGTCAAATAATGAATATATATATATATATATATATTAAATACAATTATATATACACTTCAGCAGCCCCAAATACGCAGGGCAGTATACATTGCCTAGTGTCTGGTCTTACTTAGTACTTGGCCTAGCTTGAAGATAATTACATAATTTATGGGTTGATTTTTAGTTAATGACAATTTCATGTTTGTCAAAACAATGGAAAAAATCAAAAGATTAAAACTTGATGTGGTACGTCTTAAATTCAACAAAATAGCAAAGATAAAGCTCAAGCACAAACCACACTTCAATTCCAGCACAGAACAAAGGCATTTTCCTAATCATTCACAAATTCATTCAAACCACACTTAAATTCCAGCACAGAACAAACGCATTTTTCCTAATCATTCACAAATTCATTCACAAGTTTAGTTTTAGCTAACCTCAAGCACAGAACTTTAGAGCAGATGACGACCCACGGTGGTAAGAGGAGCCCGACTGTGGAGAGAATGAGAGAGAACAGTGCAGAACCAGCAGAGCAAAGATGCAACGGTCTGGATGAAATAGAGGCTAAGAAGGAACAAGAAGAAATAGGGGAGAGGAGAAATGGCCTCGCATATTCTGAAGTGAAGGTAGGAGAATAAAGCAACAAGCAAGGGAGAGGGCGGGGACGGAACTCACGGAAGTGAAAGAGTAAAGTAAAAAAAACAAGAAACAGGAGAGAGGGGACGGAAGTGATGAAGGAGAGGGAGAGTAGAGAAAGTGCTCAGAAAATTCTGACACTCCACATGCACTGGTCATGTTGACCAGTGCATTTGCTTAAGCCTAAGACGTCCCCAGCTGGTCTGGGGACGTCTAAAGGCACCCTTTACACGTCCCCAGCCTAGCTGGGGACGTCTAAAGGCACTTTTAGACGTCCCCAGACCAGCTGGGGACGTCTAATATAATCTTTAGACGTCCCCAGCTGGTCTGGGGACGTCTAATGTTTAATCTTTAGACGTCCCCAGGCCAGCTGGGGACGTCTAATATAATCTTTAGACGTCCCCAGCTGGTCTGGGGACGTCTAATGTTTAATCTTTAGACGTCCCCAGGCCAGCTGGGGACGTCTAATATAATCTTTAGACGTCCCCAGCTGGTCTGGGGACGTCTAATGTTTAAGCTTTAGACGTCCCCAGGCCATCTGGGGACGTCTAAAGTGTGTTATTTTTTTTTCCCCGAAGTTCATCTGCTTTTCTGGAGTGGTTAGACGTCCCCATGTTTGTTGGGGACGTCTAAAACAGTCTTTAGACGTCCCTAATGAACATGGGGACGTCTAAAACTAATTCAGGCGCGAGATTCAATTTTTTTTTACGAGCCAATCTATTCAACTTTGATCTATAATTACCCATATGCCACCGCCCCATATTTTGGGCGTCCCTTTTTGAAAAAGGGACGTCCTTTAGGGACTTTATATGTATATTCTGTAGTAGTGGAGGAGCAGGATGGATGAGTGGGGATGATTCTAACTGTTAAACATATTATATGAAGTTTGATTATTGATAATATTATTAATATTATGTTAGTTAAAGCTGCTTCACTGTCTTACAATCTTTTCCTGCATATGTTATAAATTAATTTTTGGTTACTGAGACTTTATGTCTCACCCCGTCGTTATAAATATTTTTCAGGTGAGACCTCTAATTTGGCTAGAGGCCAAGGGGAGCAACCAGAGGCATAGACGTTGAGAATTCTGTAGGCCTCTTGTGGTATTGGTGTTGTATTATTCTCTATATTGCCATTATAGGACATATTATGTTTTCGGAGATATCATATTTACTGTTTGGATAACTGTTTTAATAAATATCTTTGTAGTGGGTTTGTGGGCGAGTTTGTGCCTTGAACTCTGATATGTTTTAAATGGGAAATTGCTTTCGATTATCACTGGTTAACCAGATTTTGTTACGGTTAATTGTTGTTCGGAGAAAGGGTCGTTTCAATTTGGTATCAGAGCAATGGTTTAAGATTTCCTGGCTTGTCGTGCATCATATTTAGAGTATGGCAATATAGAATCTTTACACACCTACTTCCCTTTTATGTTGTGTTTCTTTTCTTGTTCTTACTATTCTCCCTCTTTGGGTGGGTTTTACCCTTAGGTGAGGAGAAATGGTGAATACAGGAAGTACAGATCTCGGTGGCAATGGCCAACAGAGACCTAATAGGCCTCCGGAGCAATTAACTGAGGCTGAAATGTTGCGACATCTATATGGATGGACTCTTACGACAGAAGAACGATTGAAAAGGCTAGAAGAGGGCAAAGCTAGTGAAGGGCCGAGCGGGGAAAATAAGGATCATAAGGAGGAGGTTAATGCTGAATCAGAAAAGGAGAATAGTATTCATTCTAAGGAATCAATTCCACATCCATTATACTCCGAGCCTGATGAGTCAGCAGATCAAAAGGGTGCTCCAAACATGTTTACAGTATGGAAACATTTAGATCGTTTCCATCCTGAGAAATTCTCGGGTGGATCACCAACAAATGCTGAAAGCTGGATTGATAGGTTGGAAATGTTATTTGAGTCAATTGGGTGTGATAAATATCAAAAAGTGATAGCTGCGAAGACCCTGTTAGCAGGTGGTGCATTAGATTGGTGGAATACTGTGAAACCTACTTATGGACATCAACTTGAGTGGGATGAGTTTAAGAGAATGTTCTTTGATTACTATTTTCCCATTGAGATGAGGCACCAAAAAGAAGCTGAGTTCTTCATTCTTCGGTAGGGGGAGATGGATGAAAACACATTTATAGCTAAATTTATGGGTTTGGCTAAATATGTGTCACAGTTTGATAGAACAAATAAGGCACACAACAACTGGTTGGCCAGACAAATGTTTGAGAAATGTAATGATACCATCAAGGCAAGAATGGGCATATATGACATCACTACCCTCGAGGAATTGATAGCAAAAATTCGAGAAGTCTGTAGAAGGTATAGAGATGCCGAGAGATCCATGAAAAGGGATTCTCAAGGTCGATTTAATAGTCATATGGGAATATCAGGAGGTGTTAATAAGAAAAACTACCATTCGAGTTCTGGTGGCTCTGGGAGCAGAAGGAATTTCCATCAGGGAAGCTTTCAGCAGAGGAATCGTCATCCTATGAGTCAAAGCCGTGGCAACAATACCAGAGGGAATCAGGGCTCCCAACAAGGATCAGTAGCATCAACTCCTAGTGTGACTCAACGCCCTCCTTGTACTCGTTGTGGGAGAGTACATCCTGGTGAATGTTGGACTTGCTTTAATTGTGGGGAGAAGGGTCATATTGCAAAATATTGTTTTAAGGGAAGGAGAGAGGACCAGACATCTAGATCGTCAATGCCCGGACGAGTGTTTGCTTTGACTTCTGAGGAGGCAAGAGCTACTCCAGATTTGATCCAAGGTATTGTTCTTCTTCAAGGTCATCCTTTATGTGTCATATATGATTCTGGTGCTAGCCATTCTTTCATTTCTTATGACTGTGCGGAAAAATTAAAGCTTATCATGAGTAATCTTCCATATGATCTGTTTGTATCTACTCCTGCTGGTATACGTGTGAAAACTGTTATGGTGTGTAAGAAATTGATGTTTGTATGTGAGGGTCGTGAAACGACCATTGATTTAATTTGTCTACCCATGCGGGGTATAGATGTGATTGTGGGCATGGATTGGTTATCATCTAACGATGTAACCTTACAATGTAAGAATAGAGCTGTGCAATTTAACGCTTGCACAGTAAATAAAGAAATTCCTCAAGGTTCGGGAATGTTGTCAGCGGCTCAAGTAGAGAGAAGTGTAAGGAAGGGATGTGAAGCCTTTATGGTGTTTTTGTCGGTTCAGGTAGAATCTCAAGGAAATGTTGACCAGATCGAAGTAGTTAAAGAGTTTCCTGATGTATTTCCTGAAGAGTTGACTGGATTACCTCCAGAGCGAGAAGTTGAGTTCAACATTGAGTTAGCACCAGGGACAGAACCGATCTCCAAGGCTCCTTATCGGATGTCACCTTTTGAGTTGGCTGAACTGAAGAAGCAGATTGAAGATTTGTTAGAGAAGGGTTTTATCCGGCCGAGTGTATCTCCATGGGGTTCGCCAGTCCTGTTCGTGAAGAAGAAAGATGGCAGCTTGAGACTTTGCATTGATTATCGGCAGCTGAATAAAGTCACTATCAAGAATAAGTATCCATTGCCGAGAATAGATGATTTATTAGACCAACTTGTAGGTTCGTCGGTGTTTTCAAAAATTGATCTGAGATCGGGCTATCATCAGTTGAGGGTAAAGGCAGAAAATGTTCCAAAAACTGCCTTCCGTACCAGATATGGCCATTACGAATTTCTTGTCATGCCTTTTGGGTTGACAAATGCGCCGGCAGTGTTTATGGATTATATGAATCGGATTTTCAGACCTTATTTAGATCAATTTGTAGTAGTGTTCATAGATGATATCCTTATTTATTCAAAGAATGAGGAGGAGCACCGAAATCATCTTTGAATAGTACTACAAATTCTAAGAGAGCATCAGTTGTATGCTAAGTTGAGCAAATGTGAATTTTGGCTTAGGGAAGTGAAGTTTTTGGGGCATGTGGTCTCCGAAAAAGGAATAGCAGTAGACCCAAGCAAGGTTGATGCTGTGTTGAAGTGGGAACCACCTAAGTCTGTGACAGAGATACGCAGTTTTCTGGGGTTAGCTGGTTATTACCGCCGTTTTATAGAGGGATTCTCTCGAATTGCTATGCCACTTACCAGATTGACTAAGAAAGAACAACCATTTATTTGGGATGAGAAGTGCGAGGCAGCTTTTCAGGAGCTGAAGACTCGGTTAACTACTGCACCTGTTCTCACCATACCCGACCCACATAAACCGTACACGGTGTATACAGATGCATCATTGAAGGGTTTGGGATGTGTGCTCATGCAAGATGGTAAAGTTGTGGCTTATGCATCTCGACAGTTGAGGTCTCATGAAGAGAAATACCCGACGCATGATCTAGAGCTGGCAGCTGTCGTTTTTGCCTTAAAGATCTGGAGACATTATCTATATGGGTCTCAATTTGAGATCTTCAGTGACCATAAAACGCTGAAGTATCTTGTAGATCAAAAAGAGTTGAACAACCGACAGAGAAGATGGATGGAGTTGTTGAAAGATTATGACTATGAGTTGAAATATCATCCAGGAAAGGCGAATGTAGTTGCAGATGCCTTGAGCCGGAAGTCAGTACACGTGTTTCATATGTGTGTGACTGAGCATAACCTTCTAGAAAGGTTATCAGAAGTTTATCTCGAACCAAAATCAGAGGTGATTATGAGTACAGTAATCGGAAATTTTGACTTTTATGATGATTTAAGAAAGGCCCAGATGGAAGATAGTCGATTGCTGAGGATCAGAGAAGAGGTAGAGAATGGTGAAGTTCCTGATTATGATTTTGGAAATACAGGTATATTGAGGTACAAGAAGAGGATTTGTGTCCCGGACAATGAGGAAATCAAGAAGAAAATTCTTGAGGAGGCTCATCAGAGTAAGTATACTATTCATCCAGGAATCACAAAGATGTATCGAGATCTGAAGCAAGGGTATTGGTGGCCTAAAATGAAAAATGATGTGACAAACTTTGTAATGAAGTGTCTAACTTGTCAAAAGGTGAAGATTGAGCATCAAAAACCTGCAGGACTACTTCAACCTTTAAAGATTCCCCAGTGGAAGTGGGACAGCATCTCTATGGATTTTATTGTGGGATTGCCTGAGACTACAGCACACCGTAACACCATATGGGTCATTGTGGACAGATTAACGAAATCGGCTCATTTCTTGCCAATCCATATTGGTTATAGCTTGGAGAAGTTAGCTCGATTATATGTGGATTGGATAGTTAGGTTGCATGGTGTACCCACGGAGATTGTGTCAGATCGTGATCCGAGATTCACATCAAACTTTTGGAAGGCATTACAGGAGGCTATGGGGACTAGGTTGAAATATAGTACGGCTTATCACCCACAGACTGATGGTCAGACGGAGAGGACAATTCAGACTCTTGAGGATATGCTGAGAGCTTGTGCCATGGAGTTACCAGGTAATTGGGATAATCACCTACCTTTAGCAGAATTTGCTTACAACAACAGTTATCACTCGAGTATTCAGATGGCACCTTTTGAGGCATTATATGGCAGAAAGTGTAGATCGCCTCTCTGTTGGACTGAATTGAGCGAAAGAACCGTGATTGGACCGGACCTGGTAGAAGAAACTACAAAGAAGATTGAAATGATTCGTCAAAAGTTATTGACCGCTCAAAGCAGACAAAAGAGCTATGCAGATGTGCGACGTAGACTTTTGGAGTTTGGAGTGGGTGATCACGTGTTCCTTAAAGTGTCTCCGATGACTGGTATTGGTAGATCTATTAAAGCTAAGAAGTTGACTCCTCGATTCATTGGACCATACGAAATTTTGGAACGAATTGGACCAGTTGCTTATCGAATTGCTTTGCCGCCGCACCTATCGAGTGTGCACAATGTGTTCCACGTGTCACAGCTTAAGAAATATCATCCGGATCCTTCCCATGTGATTGAGCCTGAAAAGATTGAGTTAAAGGAGAATTTGACTTATATGTCTGAACCAGAGAGGATCTTAGATGTGAAAGACAAGAAGTTACGAAATAGAACAATCCGACTTCTAAAAGTTTTCTGGAAGGGTATGTCTCCTGGAGATGCCACCTGGGAAACTGAAGAGAGGATGCCGCGCGATTTCCCTAACTTATTTACCTAAAGTATGTTTCTATGTTTAGTAGTGATGATATTTATGTTTATGTTGTGTTGTAATTGAATTTGTAATGTTATAATTAATTTTGTATTCAAGGCTTGTGTTTTGTTGTGTTTGGCATGCCGATTGTGTTGTGAAGATTTTGCTTTGACTTTGGTGTTGAAATCTTTTATTGTGGATTGTCATATTTATTGGTTGGTTGTGAATTTTGGGGACAAAATTCTATTTAGGTGGGAAGAATTGTAACATCCTTATTTTTAAAATATAATTATAATTTAAAGATAATTATAAATTTAGTAGTAACTTTTTGAAAAAAAAAAATAATAAAAAAAAAATAATAAAAAAATAAAAAAAATTAATTAATAAATAATAATATTATAATAATATAATATATTATATTATATTATTATAATATTATTATAATATAATATGTAAAAGAAGGAGGGAGGCACCGAAAGTGCCTCCACTCCGTGTTTAATTGGCGCCATTAGGCGCCAATTATTAATGGTGTGGGAGGGGGCGTATTATAAATACCCCCTCTCCTTTCTCACTTCACGCAGATCGTCTGCATGAAGTGATTGTGCAGAAGGTGTATGGTGTAGGGTGTGATACTGATAGGAGTATTTTTACATATTTGGGGATCAATAAGGTACTTAAATTCTTTTCTGATTATAACTCTTCTTTTGTGAAAATGTTCTAAATAATTTTCTCTTTCTTATGATAGTAATTTTGTGTGGATTAGAGAAAATTTTAAGATTAGGATTTTGGACAAATTTGAGTTTTGTTAATATAAGGCTATAGGAATATAGAGGAGGATTAATGGTTAATTTTAATCAGGTTACTTTTGTTATGTAGTTGGTATATAATTTTATAATGAATTTTCTATATAATTAATATATGAATAATTATATATTAAGCTTTTCATCCGATTAAATTTGATTTAAATAATTTATTTGGTTTGTTGGAGATATTATAGAAATTCTAATCGGTTTAGTTTGGTAAATTTTGTTGTATAAGAAATTATAAATTATAATTTGATATTAAGAATTAGATTTTTATATGATTTTAATTATGTGGGAGTTTCAATTATTGTTTAATAATTATACTATATTCATATAAATTAGAAAAAGAGATTTAGTTATTTTAGAAGGTTGATATTGATGATTATATAATAATAGATATGTTAAAGGTGAAACTTTAATTTATAAAAATTAAGTGGTTGACGAGAGAGAATGATATAGAGGTTGTTTAAGGATTGTTAAGGAAGTTAGAATATTTAAGGATAATAATGGTAGAGGAAAATTGGAGATGAATTGTGTAAATTATTTATTTTAGTATTTCTTGGGGTTAATTGTTACTTAAATTGATAATGTAGAGTTTTCTTGGGATCGGTGATTGTTCGTATTTGGTACTCAAGATAAAGTTAAGCTTGGAATTGAGGTAACCGGGGTTAATTTATTTTATATGCTTGTTTTGGACTGTAAGGTGTTTTCTAAACCTTACTTTCATCTATACCACTTGTATGTGTTTTGAAAGATTATGTGTATGTTTGAATATGAACCTAGTTTAGTGAAGCAGTGTATTTTCAAAATTTTATATATGAGCAAAGATATTATTAAAATTGTTACTGTTGTGATGGTGATGATGTTTGAGATGGAATGTTGTAGAAGATATGATAATTTATATATGTTTCGAGAATTATATTGATATATTGTTTTTCTGTTATGGGATATGGTGGGTTGTGTGGAAGAGATATGGTGAAACTGTGCCCATCGGCTCTCTCATTCCTGGCCTGGATTTTGAGTTGAGTGTTTTGGGCGGACAACTCCCTGTTACGGTATATTGGTGGTGGCATGGGAGGGGCAGTATTCTTGAAGTGACTAGCCAACCTTTGGCCGGGTATACTAGCACTGATAGGCTGTACCACGTCCAGAAGCTATAAGGAGGAGCAGGATGGATGAGTGGGGATGATTCTAACTGTTAAACATATTATATGAAGTTTGATTATTGATAATATTATTAATATTATGTTAGTTAAAGCTGCTTCACTGTCTTACAATCTTTTCCTGCATATGTTGTAAATTAATTTTTGGTTACTGAGACTTTATGTCTCACCCCGTCGTTATAAATATTTTTCAGGTGAGACCTCTAATTTGGCTAGAGGCCAAGGGGAGCAACCAGAGGCATAGACGTTGAGAATTCTGTAGGCCTCTTGTGGTATTGGTGTTGTATTATTCTCTATATTGCCATTATAGGACATATTATGTTTTCGGAGATATCATATTTACTGTTTGGATAACTGTTTTAATAAATATCTTTGTAGTGGGTTTGTGGGCGAGTTTGTGCCTTGAACTCTGATATGTTTTAAATGGGAAATTGCTTTCGATTATCACTGGTTAACCAGATTTTGTTACGGTTAATTGTTGTTCGGAGAAAGGGTCGTTTCATGCACAGCTTTATTGGCTGAGCTAAGTACCCATGAAATATCAGGTACCTTATTCTCATATATTTCACAGCACCGACTTTTCCAAATAAACCATAACAAATAAGCCACTAAAGATTGAGAAAAGTCGTCATTCTGAAGGTGATTACAGATTAATAGCAACCAATCAGCAAAGGTATGCACATTACAATTAGCAACATTAATTCCTAAAGGACTAGCATATCACACTCTTTTAGTCCAGTCACACGTTAAGAGCATATGTTCCATCGTTTCAGCAGCTAAACAACATCTTAGACAAGCAGGAGAAGGAGTACATTTCCTTTTACATAAGGCTTCCATTGTAGGTAGTGCATTGCTGCAAATCCTCCAGATAAAGTGTTTTATTTTTGGTTGGACCTTAAGAGACCAAATAACCTTCCAGATTTCATGAGAAGATTGCTTGGAAGTACTAGGTTCATCTGGAGGCCTACACTTAAACATGTTTGGAGCCATTTGTATCCCAATTTGACAGAATACACACCATTATGACTCCCCAGCCAATTTACCTTATCTCTTATTCTTATAACAGGAATATCAATGCTACCAATGGCTTGTTTCAAATAGTCTAGAATAGATAGAGAGTCTAATTCCCATTGACCCTGTCTTATCACAGATTCAACTCTTATACTTTCCAAAGATTCAGGTCTATACTCACTAGGAATTTTCGATAGAGGAAACTGTTCAAACATGTTTAAACATGAGGTCTCGAATTTAAATTCATGTTGCAGAGAAAGCATTTGGAAGGATTATCTCCAATTAAGTTAAACAATATTAAATTTAATTCACTCATATAACAATTTAAAAAAACACCTTGAGTTCAATCAAAGCTAGTGTCTTGAAATATTATGAGGTAGCATCATTCAAGATATCCCTCCTTGATATTCCAATATATCTATCTAACACAACTTCTATAATTTAAAATATAAAAGGGCAAAAGGATAAATTTAACAACAAACTTATACGTAAGGTACTTGACACTATAAAAATTTTTAAGATGTAAAAATATACTCACTCCGGTCCTAATTATAAGATAAAATTGACTTTTTTAGATAAATTAAGGAAGCCAGTTAAATTACTTTAAAATATTTATATTTATATTTTTTTCTCTAAACTAATTAATTTGACCAATAAAATAATATATAATATAAGGATACTAAAAATATAAAAACTCTAAAATAATTTAACTAGCTTCCTTAACTTCTCTAAAAAAATCAACTTTATCTTATAATTATGATCGGAGGAGCACATAAATATCAAATACCGAGCAATTTTAGCAAAAGGTGTCAAGTTGGTTTAACTTCCCTTAAATGACAGTTAAATGGGTCCCACGGTGTCCACATGTCAATGGCAAATCCTCTTTTAATTAACAATTAGAGTATCACCAAATATGGCGTCCCCTGCGCCTTCAATTTAGTAGCTTCACTCTCACAAATTTAGCGAAATCAGGGAAGCATGCAGAGCTCTGGGGTGCTCCCAAATCAAACAAAACAGAACCAGAACAAAAATCACCTCGCTAACCAAACGAAGAACATGCAAATCGACAATGGAAAAGGTAGTGGAAATAACAAGGGCCAGAAAGGGAAAAACAACCAGCCCAAGATCTGATACTTGCTCAATTCAGATGACCTCAACAGCATGGAGGACTGACTCCTCAACAGCTTCAAAGTCTTCAAGATATGAAACTTCCTGAATTCAAATTACCTCCCGGCCATAACCCGAACCAGAACCAACGATCTCTCAAGTTCGACATGTCGGAGGATGACGACGACGATTACTGCGACAACGAGCTAGATGATGATTTTGACGACGATGATTTTGATGATGATGAGTTTGACGATGATGAACTGGACGAACCCCACTTCCCCTCAAAAGGATGAAACCTACTGTGGGGAACGGCGCCCTCATGATGCTCAACGGCACGAATGAATCTGAGGGTGAAGCTGCGAAAGTGAAGGAGCAGGGGGACGCCATATTTGGTGATGCTTTAATAATTAATTAAGAGAGGATATGCCATTGACATGTGGACACCGTGGGACCCATGTGCCTGTCATTTTTGTTTTTTGGCCAGATGTGTGACTGTCATTGAACGGAAGTTAAGCCAAGTTAACACCTTTTGCTAAAATTGCTCCATAATTGTAATTTATATGTACATTTGTACATCTTTAAATACTTTATAATGTCAAGTGTTCATTATATATAAATTTGTTGTTAAATTTACTTATTTGCCCAATAGAAAACGCCGCACTACAACTACTAAGTATCTCATACCATTCAATAGGGGCATGAGTGACAATACATTTTTTCTTCAAGGAACAATAAGTTTATTCCATTATTTTCAAACTCACGAATTGATTCTCTAAATTTACCGTTTTTATGTTTCTGACTTATAAAATTGAGTCGAGTTATTGATAAACTCGTTTAAATTTACGAGTTTATACACTGAGTTTATCATTTTTACGTTTTCAGCTTATAAAAATGTGTTAATGCACCTTTAAACTCGTGTTAACTTTTTCAATTTGATTATGATTAACGGCTTTATATAAGAATTTCATAGAAATTTCTTTGTTAAATATGATAAATTATGAATTTTGATAGATTTAATTTCAATTATTTGGATTTAAAATATATTTAAATCAAATTGTTGTCAGCTTTTTATATTTTAACTATTTAATTATATACTAATAATATTTATTTAATGATAAAACTAAATTTTTATGAGTTTATAATTCGAATTTATATCACTATCATGAGTTTACTTAAATTTATGAGTTTGACAAGGTTGATTTATTCTTTTGATGTGGTCAGTTGACACTTTGATACAACTTCAACATTTTAAGAAAATAATATTATTCTATTTTATTTTAAAATGTATGAATTCCATGGTTGATGTGAAAGATTTAAACTTTAATTCTATTTAAAAAAATATTGTTATTTGATCATATAAAAATAACCAGTTCCAATTCAATAACAGTCTAACTTTTATTTGAAGTCTGAACTTTGAATTAGAACTGTACTTTAGCGCCTGGGGCCCATGGCGTTTGAAAATTGAACACGACAATAATTAAAAGACGAGAAACAGCAATAAAGTGCAGCGAAGGATTCCAAATTTAAACAGTCGTCTTCACTCTCTTCCTTCCTCCCAAAATTCAAATCCAAACCCCACAGAATCACAAGTTTCAATCTGTCTTCAGAATCAGAGCCATGGGTTGTGTCTCTTCTAATCTGGTCAACCACAACGACGAGTTTCCTCAACTCGGTGGTGCTTCAGCTCTCGGCCACCACATCGTCTCTCTCACCTCCACCACCTATGGCCTCCTCAACCTCGACCCTCCTCAATGTCCGACCACCGTACCTACTCGCTTCACCCTCGGCTCAATCTTCTCCAGCCCACTTCACGAACCCAAGCCCCTCCGGTCCGAACCAGAGATCATCAACTCTTGGGAGCTCATGGCAGGTCTTGACACAGATAGTTTCCGATTCTCTCCTCTGCCTCCACCACCCAAACCCTCCACCACTAAAGATTCAACCTCTGACAAAGAGAACTCGAACCCAAACCAAAACATGAAACCCTGTTCAGTCAAGCCATCACTGGACAGGTTCGAGAGAATTTGCCCGCCCAATGCTGAAAACAGAGTGGTGATCTATACGACGACGTTGAGAGGCGTTCGGAAGACTTTTGAAGCTTGCAATGCTGTGAGGGCTGCGATTGAGAGCTTTGGAGTTCAAATCTATGAGCGAGACGTGTCAATGGATCGAGGGTTTAGAGAGGAGCTGAGGGAATTACTTAAAGGGAAGGAGGAGAAGCAGGGGATTGTGCCTCCAAGATTGTTTGTGAAGGGAAGCTACATTGGTGGGGTTGAAGAGGTATTGAGGATAGTGGAGGAGGGTTTATTAGGGAAGCTTCTAGAAGGTCTTCCCAGGAAAAAAGCTGGTTCAGTTTGTGAGGGTTGTGGGGATAGTAGGTTTCTGCCTTGTGATAAGTGTAATGGGAGCTCTAAGAGGGTGGTGATGATGAAAGAAGAGACGGGTCAGAAGAAACAGGGGAGGATGGTTGTGATGAGGTGCACTAACTGTAATGAAAATGGATTAGTCATATGCCCGATTTGTACTTGATTATTATTATTATCAGTAGCATAACTTTTCCATAGGTTTCGTTTATCACTTTGCTTATGTTCTTTGTAATAGTTGGTGATGTTTCTCATTTCACCATTTTTATGACTTGCATCACAGGTAATTTTTTTCCCCTTTTAATAGGAATGAATTGACTTGCTAATGTAAATAGCTGGGAAAATGGGCCGTCCGTGATGGGTTTAGCTTCGAGTCCAAAAAAGTAACTTAAATGTGCGGTCCGGCCGGTTTAAATGCAGCCCGCAGGCCGTTTAGGCCCATTTAAATTTTTTCTTTTTCTTTTTGCCATGCTTTTTATTTTTTATTTATTCTCCTAAAGATTAAAATATCTCATTTAAAACATAAATGTTATCTAAGTTTAATAAAACACAAATACTAAAACTTAAGTCCAAACCATAATTAACGTCTAAAACTAATCAAACAAGTCTACAGCCACAATCAAGCAAGTCTATAAATTTCAAATGTTAGTAATAATAGAATACCTGATTTGGATTTTGGTGTATACATACAAAAAAAAAAGAAAAAAGAAAATCAAAGAAGAGAAGCTTCAAATAAGGTATGAGTAAGTGTAAGAGCGTTTCTAATCTAAGGGTTATGTTAGGTTAACTCTGCCCCCTGACCACTGTTTACTACCCTGTGCCCAGTTAAAAAAAAAGTTAAACTGGCCTAAAAGGGCCGGCCCTTTTAGGCCCGCCTCCTTTTTTTCACCCTAAATTACAAGCCCGCCCTTTAACAGGCTCGGGCTTAAACGAACCAGCCTACGGGCTCGGCTTGATTTCTCAACTCTAGGACAAATATGTGTATGTTGAGGATTAAGAAGTTTGAGGTTTGTGAATATGCAAGTGGAACAACGGTTATAAAAGTGACTCTTTTTCATTATAATTTTTATAACTTTATTTTTGGGTAAAAGTTAGATTGTATAATGTGATTTATGTTTGGATTAGTAATTGTATAAGTAGCTTTTGCAAAAGTAGAACTTGTTGGGATTGGCGGTAGCATAAGTGGCTTTTGTGATAATGATAGGAAAGAAATTAAATTAAAAATTATAAAAAATTTATAAAAGTGAAGTTGGGAAATTTGGCAATTAAAAAATACATAATTTGATGAAATAATATTACATAATTAATTAAATCACATGTCCTATATAATTCAGTCTCTGATTGAGTCACGAAGATGATTCATTTGAGAGGAATGTGAAACAAATTTAATTAGTCGGAAATAATAGGAAGGCTATCAGCCAAGGTATTAAAGACCGGACCGGGTATTGAACCTGTCGAGGTACTGGGTTAAGGGTCAGTGGGTCAAACCGGGACCAAACCGGAGCTAAACCGGGACCAAACCGGTGAATAATTGAAAATTTTAGACTTATAGTATGATTTTCTAAAGGAAAAAGTTATAAAAATTTTTTTTTTTTTTTAATTTGGGACCCGGACCGGACCGTGAACCGGACCGGTCTAGGGACCGGTTCGGCGGTTTCCGGTCCGGACCGGCCGGTCCGGTCCGGGTCCGGGAACACTGCTATCAGCTAAAAGGAAAACCAATAGTTAATTATAATTAATAATAATAACCATTTTAGAGCCAATAGGATTCTCCGTTAAGAGGCGTGTTTGTGCACTTTATTATATTTTATTTGCTTTCTGTTCTAGAAATGTTTGTCCCTTATAAAAGCCGAGCTTTTGACCTTTTTATTACTTCGTCTGAAATTATTTTCCCTGGTTTTCGTTTGTGTTGGACTTTGGGTCCAAGTCCGTCTTTGATGGGCCGGACTATTTGATTAGGAAATAAGTAGCCTAATCAAATAAGAATAAAATCAGCATAAGATGCAGATTTGGGAATATTTAGCAATAATTATGGATTTGTTAAAAGAGGAACAAATCACCATAATTAGGGAATTAATTGAGAGACAATTAATTCCTGTCTTGGAGGGCAAGAAGGAGTGCACACGTTTCCTAATTAGTGGCCTCCATAAACCACTATAAATAGGGTGTGCCTCCTCAATTGCAACTCGCCCCGCCATTGAGTTTTCTGGCAATTCCCTTCTCTCCTACCATCTTTCTGGTTCTGGTGATCTGCTGTGCAAATCACAATTAGGCTCTAGTAGTCTAATAATTGTGTGGGCACAAGTATGGAGTATTGGAGCTTTGACCCGGATCCGAACATGGATTCGTCCAGGTACGCCTAATCTCCTTTTAGTTAAATATATTTTTTCCAAACATTGGCATCAGAGCCATTTGATCCTTGAGGCTGTGATTTATTCTATGTGAATAAAAGTATGATATAATTTGTTTATATCTCAATTCTAATTCCGCTGTGCTATTATATATGTGTATATATATAATGTAAATTAATATGCTTGCATCCTTTTCTAATCTCTTCTTCGCGTATGAATATGATATGTTCTCATAAACTATATATTCCATTATATATTGCTCCTTATGCGAAAGTAAAAGAGTAGATGCTGTACTTATCTCACCGTCTCTTAGCATGAAAAAAAAAAGGAATAATATGCTGTTAATTCTTCCTTGGACATGCCGCATGTATGCGTTACCTGTCTCTAATTTTACATATATGAAAATCATGTTGTTAATATACATCTGGGTTTTTGCATGAGTTCTTGACTCTCTGTTCTTTGTATATTCATGCGAGACTGTCTCTCCCTATACATGTCAAAGCTTCATTATTTTTTTTTCCTTTTCTCCTCTCTTCTTCGATTTCTTAAAGTTGAGTCTTTGGGACCTATGTGGAACCAAAAACAAGAGTTTTTTAACCCTCAAAGGTTAGAAGAGCCTTTGAAACAAAGAGACACACATCCACGTCGGTTTACGTCGCGCCGACAATGTCGAGAAAAATGGGGTGTTCGAAACTTGGTGTTTTTGCCCAAAGTAAGGACATGGATGTGTAGAGCTCGAAGAGACGATTCCAACGATGCTTAGAATGCGTCAAACGGAGTCCGGATGAGGGAGAAACAAAGGAAAGAAGTTCGCGGGTCGTTAGTCGCCGCCGCAACTTCACTCACGATTTGATCAATGAAACAGAGGTTTTAAGATCAAATAAATGCCATGGACTTGTAGTTCGCCGAACTACGATTCCAACGACACCAAGAACGCGAAAAACGGAGCTAAAACGAGGGAGATATGGCCTCCCGAAGTTGGCGGGTCGCGATGACCCGTCGGAGCTCCAACCGGGTCGGGTTGACCCGGCTGGAGGTTGAAGATGATGACGTGGCAGTCAACGCCACGTCATCGGTCAACCCATGACACGTGGCGCCAATGAGCGGCCGCCACGTCAGCGTCGAACGCCACGTAAGCATCGGTCAACTAGGCCACGTCATCCGTTGACCAGCCACGTTGACCGAGACATGTCAGCGCCACATCACTGACACGTCATCAGTGACGTGTCACGGTTGACCAGTCAACGTTGACAGGTCAACGGTCAAACAGTCATCCGTTGACTGTTGACCAAAAAAAAAAACAGATGGCGCGTGGGACCCACTGGAACCTCCGTTTGACACGTGGCAAGCACCGTCGGAGAGAGGACGGCGCGTGGAGTCGTTTGTGCCGGCGCGTGTGGCCGGCCGGTGGCCGCAATGCGGCGCGTGTACGTCATGCGCCGCCGCCGAGAGTGGCCAATTCTGGAATTTTCCAATTTTTCAGAAATTTTCCATCCAGACACATTCTAGGGTCGCGTGAGAGCCCGTGGGACCTCCGATTGAGATGTGGTTAGTTCCTAAAAATCCCTAAATTCGAGAGCTTCAATTTGATATATAATTTGCATATATTTGAAGCACGTTTGGATATGATTTGAGTCAAAAAGGTGCTTATGTGCACTTAGAGATTCCCAAAAACGTTGGAATTGAATCAATGTTGGTTCTATTATTTTTTGGGACATGTTGGCTTGTTTTTTAAGAGTAATTTCAGCTGCAACATAAGGTTAATGCTGAAAGATTCTTTAAAAGTAAGGGATTATTCAAATGAGTTTTTGAATATAAAATTCTATCCAACCTTGACTCAAACTCTTAGAGATAAAAAAAAAAACCTGAAAAATTGCAGCAACTTAAAATTATTCAATAATTTTTGAATAATAATAAGTCGTCCCATGCTTCTAACCATGCTGATCCACTTGGATTGAAGCAATGACTTCTAAAAGTCAACCTTTTATCACATATGTTGTGACAAAGGATAAGACAGATAGAGATGTGAGAATCATCTCATCAAGAGGGAGGTATGCTGCAAATACATCCAAATGAGTGGATGTAAACATGGCAAAGAGGAGCTTGACATTGTAGCTAGATGCTACATGAGTTAATATGGCCAGAAGGGCCTATGAGAAGGAGAACCTAGTTAAGAGACAATGATATGAGGCTTAAACTTTTGAATGTTCTTGTTTTTCCATTGAATTTAAGATTAAATTCTCTGTTAGTTTATAGAATTGAATTCAGTATATTCTCTTCTTGTTTTCTTGAACGTTCATGCTAGTTAGATGATAATGTGTTATTATCTTGTTAATATAACTGCTCTTTGATTGAGTGGGAGTTTTCTGGAATACGTCTAGAAATCCAAAGGGGAAAGTGTTCAAATGAAGACTGTGGTTAAAAGGGTGATGAGCTAACTAGTATGATTGGGATGGGAGTCAACATAGTTGTCTCCTGAACATGAAACTAGTGAACTTATCATCTAATTATCCTTTGTCTTATTTGAACAACTAAGATTTGTATACCATAATCGTCTGAGTGACCAATTATGACCAAGTCTATTTGACTGAGCTTATGAAGACAAGCTCAATAGAGATATTTGTGGAGTTAGAAACTCTCAAATCTCTTTCATTCAAGAAGAATGAGATGTCAGGGACATCCTACCAACTAGTCTTCAGCATTTAGAGGCTGAAGCAACTGAAGGATACAAGAGGTTTATGCTATCAAGCATAGAAAGAACAACATTGCTCAAACTTATGTTGGTATGAGCAATGTAACCTTATCCAAGCCGTATGGATAGTGTTGGAAGATAGTGAAATAAGTGATCTTCTTCCATAAAGTTAAAACTAAGTTAAGTTTTAACATAGTGTACTAAGTCCTAACATGTTGTTTAGGCAACACTTGAGGCATATGTCAAACTAAGAAGTTGAGACAAACTAAATGCCAAGTTCTTTCTAACAAACAATAAGTGTATGTTGTGATAAGACATCTCCTAGTGAGTGGGAGGAAGCTATGTCTCTCAATGAGTGGGAGTGAGCCATGTCTTTCAGTAAGTGGGCATATACGAAAGTAAAGATTGCCTCTGATATGCATATTGTAACCTTCAGCAATGTGATTCACCACATTGAACTTGAATGTAAAAGACTGAAGGATTCAAGTTCCATCAGTCAGACGAACTTAGCTAAAGAGAGGGAGGATTCATCCTCCATGCCTAAGGGCAAGGAACCTATGAGGAAAACTTGATCTAGAAGAGGTCAATGGTTTCTGCAAAGATAAAATGCTACATTGATAAACCTTTAAGGGTTATAAAAGTAGCAATCCACATGAGTTGTGGATATTTCAGAGAAGCATATGGCTTCAAGTCAAATGCAAAGCAACAAAGAGATAGAATCAAGGGATTGGAACTTGCACGTTAACTCTGCATAAGTAAACCACCCTGATTCACTCCATGCAATTGCAACTGACAGAATCACATCTTTGCTATCTCTTTAGTTAAGGATCGATGGGACTATGATTCTCAAATCCTTTGTTGGATTTTGATGTTTCTTTTTCTAGGGATAAAAGATTCCTTTTCTTACCACATGTACACCTTGGTCAAAGGGAATGATCAAACCAGCAAAAGAGTATTTGCTAAACGACGTGTGCTAAAGGGTTAATACCCTTATAAATAAGTTGAAAACTTATTCTACCTGGCAAGAAAGACAAAGAAACGTTTTTGAGAATATCCACTGCAATTGGCAAATTATGACGTTGGTGAACCAATGAACGTGAGGGCAAAACACAGACAGCTTGGTGTTTCGTTGACGTTATAGACGTTTACTCGAAATACAGTAATGTTTACTTGATTTTTAGTAAGTGTGAAGCTGTTAGATAATGGCTGATCTAGTCAGGAATCAGTGAAACTGAAAGGATAAGACCTTTTGAACTAACAAGGGTTAAAGACACCTGTGTGCTTAGTTCAAGCTGTTTTGTGTACAAGAAAGGCATTGTTAGGCAACTATCAATACCTAGAACCCTTCAACATAATGGAGTTGTTGAAATGGAGAGATAGACCTCTCCTTAATTTGGTTGTGAACATAATGGCATCAATGAGGCTATCAGCCATATGTTGGTAGGTAGACTCATAGCTATTATATTCACACTTAACTAAATGCCCCCTATGTCAGTCACGACCTTACCCTATGAATTGTGGATAGGCCTTAGACCAGGGCCAAGTTCGTTAAGACCATAAGGGTTATCAACTTTATATTCACAATTCTTCCTATGAGTAAGGAAGATTAGGGCTAAGGTATACAAGGTATCTCTTTGTGAGATGACATGAGAATTTGACATGACACGTCTTCATTAGTGAAAATGATGGCGGTTCAGTGACTGAGAGAAAACCGTGGGACACAACGTTCATAAAACCTAGATTTCCTAGCAGGAAATGAGCATTAATCACAATAAATCTCTTTAAGAGGTTCACAAGTGACAAGGAATAACCAAGTGTTCCTAAGTTCACTGATCCGAGTGGGAGGATTGAGACCATTTTCACAATGAAAGAGGTAAGAGGTAAGTTACGAGATAATTACCTCACTCATACATAGGAAAAGAATCCTATGAAATCCACCTCGGAGCAAATTGTCATCTAGCGAATGACTATAAGGGATAGATTCCCTAATGGATTGAATGCTCTCTTCATCATCTAGAAGGTGATGATAAATACCTATAAGTGTCTGAAAGACACTAGAAGGACCTGCTAAGATGCATGCAGGAGGATTTGGATTCTCATTAAGCCAAGTATATGTTTTAGGCAATTTATAGCCTAACCAAGAGGCGATTGGGAACAAGTAGATTCTCAAATCTGTTAATGGCATATAAAACCTAAAACATTTAGTGGTTAAGGGGTAATACAATGGAAAGTTGTCCATTGTGCGTTTTAACTCTGAACTTTGGCTATGACAACAAGCTTAGTCTTGAAAATTGCATCAAGATGATGTAATTTACTTGCAATTTGGAATTTTGGAAATTGGATGATAAACTCTACATGAAGCAGCTTAAGGGCTTCGTAGAAACAATCACCTAAATAGTAGTATATGAGGTTTTTACGAGGTGAAAGCCTCACCAACTTCGAAATAATCGAAGAACACTACATAAGTTCCAAATGGTCTAGTGATGATTCTTTGTGAAGTCATCCTTTGTCAAGTGACAAATGAAACAAGTGTCAAGGGAGTCAAAGGAATAAAGGATCAGAGAATCCTTAAATTCTGAGTTGAGAAAGTCATGGGTTGAACAAATATCTTGATTGACAAGATAAACGGAGTTGCACAAAGTAGAAATAGTCTTTTCCACCTAAGACATGTACAAGTGTAATCCTTAGACATCTTAGGATGTCAAACTGCAAACCCATGGACACCCCTGAAGTCAAGGGCATAAACCTAAAGAGGTTACATGTCCTATGAGGAATCCAACATAAGAAAGGTGGATAGAGTCCCATGTGAGACTATAGTTGGTAATATGAATGTACACATTGGTGTACATAAGACCAAATGTTTTTGGGTCAGACTTGGAAGTTGTTTTTGGTCCAGCTGTGAAATGGGTTATGAGAATAACCATGGATTAAGTTGTCAAGACAACAACTTTCCTTTTTGAAAGGATACTCCAATACAAGACCTAGGCAAATGGTGATGGAGTAAGGAAATATACAAAGTATTTTTTCCTGTTATCCATGGAAATATAACGCCGGGCGTGTTCTGCCATCATTCAAAGTGCCATATGGCTAAAGTAATTCCTATGAGAGATTGGGAATGAATGGTGGATAGAAGGATCCAAACGATAACATCTTATGATGAGGATCCTAAGTATCACAGCAAGGCGAAACATACCTTTTTGATACATCTCTATGAGATATATGCTTTCAAAGAGGGAAAGCGATAGTTTAATGACCTTCTACTGACAAGATGTTGGTAGATCCCCTTATTGAGCCCATAGCTTGATTTTCATTGAGTTAGTGAAAATCTAGGGGCGCAAATAAAATATAAGGTCGTGAACTTCTTTTATAAAGATAAAAGAAATGGTATGTATGTTATGAGTAAATACATAAAGGTATACAGCTTTGTATGTCGTATAGGTCAAAAGAGGTTGGTTCACTCACACGAACAACCGTCTTCCCATGTTTTGCGGGGGCATGGGAAGGTAAGACGAGCAAATGATCACCATGAGATGGTTGAGAAGAATCTTTGCGTTTGAGTCGTCTCAGTTAGACTGAGATGAGATCTACATGTGTGCATATACACAGAAAATGGATCGAAGCATGAATATAGACCTATAGCCAGGCAAAGAACTCTTTTTCACAAACGAGATATTGTGAAAAAGAAAGTTCTGGTTTGAATGTTGAGTACATTTTGGAATTAATGTCTGTACGGTGAAAGATAAAGAAATCGACGTACACCTCAAACCATTCACCGTAGCATGCAATTCATACTGCATGTGCTTGAGAGTTAAACTGCAACACGGGATGTGGGTGAAAGATCCCTAGTTCACCACAGTGTGAGTCCCAGGAAGGAAGAATATTTCCACGATGCCCTTAAGACTTAGGCGGCATCATGAAAGCTTGGTTTGGTGACAGCTACTTTAGCTGAAGCTCCATGATCACACTCGATTCGGTCAGACGAGTGAAAACTAGGAAAGCGACCAAGTCAAGATGGATTGATGTTTAGTCAAAAAGGAAGATTTACTCCTAGATACATAAGATGTACTAGTATCTGTGGTCGACCCCTTACTAGCTCTATGTGTAGCTAGTAAGTGCGGATACTATGTACGTGGAAGGCAATCTGAGTTAATCAACATATTAACTCGAGAGGGATTAGATATGCCATGAGTAATATGTATGGGAGAATCTGGGGCATATGAGGCAATGAACATATAACTTACGGTTATATATAAAGGGTGTCCTTGGATACTGGTCCGATATAAAGGATTTCTAGTATCACAAGCACCAAATCTGAAAGACGTTTTTGCCCACGCAGTCACGGCAGACGCCAAGTATGAAACAAGAAAGAGTAACGCACGCACGATGGGAGGCCCATCAAGTGCGAGTGGGAGATGTTGGACTTTGGGTCCAAGTCCGCCCTTGATGGGCCGGACTATTTGATTAGGAAATAAGTAGCCTAATCAAATAAGAATAAAATCAGCATAAGATGCAGATTTGGGAATATTTAGCAATAATTATGGATTTGTTAAAAGAAGAACAAATCACCATAATTAGGGAATTAATTGAGAGACAATTAATTCCTGTCTTGGAGGGCAAGAAGGAGTGCACACGTTTCCTAATTAGTGGCCTCCATAAACCACTATAAATAGGGTGTGCCTCCTCAATTGCAACTCGCCCCGCCATTGAGTTTTCTGGCAATTCCCTTCTCTCCTACCATCTTTCTGGTTCTGGTGATCTGCTGTGCAAATCACAATTAGGCTCTAGTAGTCTAATAATTGTGTGGGCACAAGTATGGAGTATTGGAGCTTTAACCCGGATCCGAACATGGATTCGTCCAGGTACGCCTAATCTCCTTTTAGTTAAATATATTTTTTCCAAACAGTTTGCTTATGTATATATATGCCCACACATGAATGGAAACAATGTGCGCTCTCAGAGCTACGCTGGTTCGAATTGCAGTTCTCGGATAGAAAGAATGGAGACTACTGAAAACCTTGCAAAGCTTTCTACGAAATCAGGTGAGCTCCCCCCACTATGAGCAGTCATACAGAAGATACAAGAAAAATCTCACACTCAACCCCCACTCAGCCGAGCTAGCTCCTCCCGCTTCTTTCATTTCTTTCCTTTTTTTGTCTTATTTCCTCTCTTCATCTAATATCCATTCTTATCTGCGCTATCTCTTCTTCTCTCAGAATTGCCGATATGGGCTGTGATGATGATTCCCTTCACGGATCTCAATCCCCTCAGCTCCTTCAACCTTCTTCACCGTCACCTCCGCCACCATCATCAACATCATCAAAATCTAGCTTCCGGGAGCTCGACGATGCCTTCCTCCAGGTTCATCAATCATCCTCACCCTTCTTCAATGCCTACTGATAGCTAACATTTTTTTTTCCTTAGCAAAGACCGATGTCTAATCACTACCATTTCGTTTTCCAATTCTTTTGCAGACCACAACACAAATACAGCACACAAGAATGGCCGACTACAGGAGAGAAAAAAACAGAACCACAGATGACAGATCCGACACACGAGTCGAGCACACATGGTTTTGTTCTCATGGATCAAACATTAAAGGAACACCCATGGAACTTTAGGTGTAGGGCGGAATCATAGTTAAATGAGGCTTTAAACCTTACCGGCGAAAAGAGATCACTGAATCGGAGCAGATTGACGACAAGAGGAGCTTCAACCGTAGATGGACACTTGCAAGCCAGCCAAGCTCAAACGGTCTTCGATGAAAAAATCGACAACCCTCGAGTCAATACCTTCCAAAACTGAATCACAACAAACCGGCGGCCTTCAACACCATTAGCCGGAGTTGAACACCCACGCCTACTTTGACGGAGACGGAGAAGAAAACTAGACCGACCTCCGGAAAATAGCCCACAACATGTAGCTGAAACCCATGCCGGAAACCAACCTTGGCTGCCTAAAACCAGTTGCAATCACCGCCGCGAGAGGGAGCATCTGTGTGGGTCTGTGTTCTTCGATGAAGAGAAGAGAGTGAAAAGAGGGAGAAGAGAGAGAAAATGAGAGCTGAGATGCTGGTGGAAATATTTAAAAAATAATTAATGCTCACTAACGGTCACAAACTGGGCTTCTTCCATAAGCAAAAAGTTGTGAAATGTGGTTCATGATATATTCTGCGATTAGATGATAAGTGTAGCCTGCCAATCACTTCAACCAAACAACATTTTTGTGTGTGTGTTTGGTATTGTTTATTGAGGTTTAAAAGGCATTTATTACGTAAGTTGAGATAAAACTCTGTAGAACATATCTGTATATATCATATATCTGTAATTATGCTGATAGTAAGGGATACATAGGAAATTATATATTAGGCATTAGTCAAGTCAAGTGGCATTAGTCAGGTCACATGTGAGTTTGTTCGATTAGTTTATTTGGATGGTTCTCTCCCATCTATAAATATTAGGTACTGTACAGAGACTTTTACACACAGTTTATCAATAAAGAAGCTTTTTCTCTCGAATTCGGTTCTGTACATCATTAGTTGGCACTTATCATGGCATCAGAGCCATCGGTTGAAAGGCGATCCACGTGCCACTAATCAAGAGAGTTTCCGCATCACAGCCTTGTCCGATAGCTTCGTCTTCATCTTGCTTCAACACGCAAATGGCAGAAAAGACAGTCACGGATCCAGCGAATCTCCCTTTTACTCACCCCTTGTTCTTGCACCCGTCGGAGACTCAAGGGTCGACGATTGTCTCACAAGTGCTCACCGGCTTGGAGAACTATACGATTTGGAGCCGAGCAATGAGAATCGCCTTGAAAGGGAAGCATAAGTTAGGGTTCGTTGACGGATCTTGCAAGAAAGATGATCAGACGCCGGAATTGAGGGACCAATGGGAGCGATGCAACGCTATGGTCCTTTCTTGGCTATTAAATTCCATCTCCAAAGATCTGGCGAACGGAATCATGTTTTATAAAGAAGCACACCACGTTTGGACCGATTTGCAAGAATTGTTCGACAAAAAAACTGGATCTAGGATCTTTGCCCTTCACCGAGAAATCAATCTTTTAAGGCAAGGTTCTCTTTCCGTCTCTCAATATTTTTCCAAACTTAAAGAACTCTGGGAGGAGCAGTCGGTGCTTGTGCACATCCCATCGTGCAAGTGCGAGACGTCGACGGCTTATATGGCACTGATGTAACAGCAACGATTGTTGCAATTCTTGATGGGGTTGCACGAGTCATACGGTCCAGCTCGTAGCCAAATTTTGATGATGATCCCTCTTCCCACCGTGGGCTAAGCTTATGGGATGATCTTGGAAGATGAAACGCAACGTTTCATTGCGAGTTAAGAACGTTCATCACCCATAGAGGGCATAGCCATGGCAGTAAGGGGGAGAGGACGTGCTAGAGGGCGTGGACGTGGCGATCCCAATGCTGAGTGTTCACATTGCTTGAAGAAAGGGCATGTGAAAGAAAATTATTTCCAGTTAATTGGATATCCTGCCAACTTCAGAGGAGGCAGAGGTCGAATGAACAGAGATACTAGTGCTCCTCCGACGGCAAAGGAAATAGTTCCTGATGAGAATGTTCTGACTCATACCACAACTACTGCCACACCCACATTTACCCAAGACCCGTATGAGAAACTTCTGGAGCTTCTCAAGAAAGACTCAGAGCCATCAATTCATGCCCTAGCGGGTACAGGTTTGGTTATCCCTTCTAGTTATTCACATTCTTCTTCTTACTGGGTAATTGATTCTGGGGCCACCACCCATATGGTCAGTAGTCTAAGTTTGTTAGAAAATTATAGAATTTATGATGGACCCATAAAATCAATTAGATTGCCTGATGGAAAACGAGTGCCAGTTACTCATATAGGAAGTGCTAGGATCACTGAACATCTTATGATACATGGAGTCTTGTATGCGCCATTGCTTGAATTCAATTTGTTGTCGGTAGCAAGGCTGACAGGGGAACATAAGTGTATGGTCTCTTTCTTTCCTGACTTCTGTGTTTTGCAGGGCCTACAGGATGGCAAGATGATGGTGACTGGTAGGGTCATTGAGGGTTTATATGTTCTAAAGAATTTAGTCTCTTGTAATATGATCAATTCGATTGTAAGCACAAAGAAAAGCATGTCTGTAACTGATTTGTACACTTGGCACAGTAGGCTTGGACATGCTCCTTTTTCTGTTATGAAGCATCTTGGTTTTGTGAGTAATGATGAAACAATCCTGAATAAAAAGTGTGAGGTCTGTATTCAATCTAAACAGACCAAGTTCCCATTTACTCCAAGTTGTATTAAGTCTTCTCGATGTTTTGAGTTATTGCATCTAGATGTGTGGGGTCCATATAGGACTCCAACACATCAAGGATATCAATATTTTTTAACCATTGTCGATGATTTCTCTCGCGCTACTTGGACTTTGTTGATGCGAACTAAATTTGAAGTTATTGGCTGCGTGAAACAATTTATTGCTTATGTTAGTTCACAGTATTCTGTCAATGTTAAAATTGTTAGGTCAGATAATGGGACTGAGTTTACCAACAGTAATTTAAGATCTTATTTTCAAGATAAAGGAATCGTGCACCAGACATCATGTCCCTACACTCCAGAACAAAATGGGGTAGTAGAGCGGAAGCATAGAACCATTGTTCAAGTGGCTAGAGGCTTGATTATACAATCAGGGGTGCTAATTATATACTGGGGGGAATGTATCAAAATGGTGACATATATAGTTAATAGACTTCCTTCTAGAATACTAGGTTATAAAGCCCCTTATGAGATTGTACATGGGATTTGTCCTGATGTGAGTCATTTAAAGATTTTCGGTTCTCTGGCTTATGCTACGGATTTAAAAAATACTGATAAACTGCAGGCAAAGTCTATTCCCTGTGTTTTTCTTGGGTTCCCTGAGAACCAGAAAGGTTTCTTGCTTCTTGATTTGAAGAGCAAAGTGATATTTGCCAGTAGACATGTAAGTTTCCTTGAAACCAAATTTCCTTTTAAAAACACTGAGCTATTTGGTTTAAATGAAAGTTGCAGGGATATGAACGCCATATTCTGGTTCGAGGATGATGAACATTCGCCTGCAGAAACAATGGACCAAACCATTGATAATCAGCAGCATACTTCTGCAGTAGAGCAAAGGATGGCTGGTCCAAGTGATACATCATCCAATCTACAGCCAGCCTCCCATAATGGTGCCGAAGGTGTCCATAATGAAGGCACCATAAGGACAGCTAGAGAAAGGCACCCACCAATATGGGCTCAAGACTATGTCTACTCACTAGTCACATTAGAGCAAGACATTCGGTGTCTTTACAGCATTCATAAATACCTTTCTTACAGTAATGTTTCTCCAACCCATATGTGTTTTTTAACTGCTTTGGATTCTATACGTGAGCCTGAGAGTTATGGAGAGGCTGTGAAGGATCATAGGTGGATAGAGGCCATGAACAATGAAATTAAGGCTTTGGAACATAATAAAACATGGACTTTGGTCCCTTTACCCCAAGGTAACCGGGCCATAGGGTGTAAATGGGTATACAAGGTTAAGCTTCAATCAGATGGTAGTGTAGACAAATTTAAAGCTAGGTTGGTTGCAAAAGGATATAACCAAAGAGAAGGGATTGATTATCATGAAACCTTCTCTCCTGTTGTTAAAATGCTAACTGTTAGACTTGTTTTAAAATTGGCAGCAATGTATAATTGGGATTTGCATCAAATGGATGTTTGTAATGCTTTTTTACAAGGAGATTTAGAAGAGGAAGTATACATGAAAGTCCCCCAAGGATTTGACACTAAGGGGGAGCACATGGTATGTAGGCTGCATAAGTCCTTATATGGACTAAAACAGGCCTCTCGACAGTGGAATTCCAAACTGTCTGAGGCATTGATTCAGGGAGGATTCACACAAAGCGAATATGATCACTCACTTTTTATTAGAAACTATGATGATGGTGTTGTGTTGTTGCTTGCATATGTTGATGATTTACTAATAACAGGTAGTAGTAAGACAGGCATTGAACATACCAAATATTTTTTGCATAATTCATTTCAAATTAAAGATCTTGGACATATGAAATATTTTCTTGGTATAGAAGTTGCTAGGTCTAATAAAGGTATATTTTTGTGTCAAAGAAAATATGTCTTGGACATTTTGGCTGAAACAGGTTTGAGTGGTTACCGTCCACTTGGAGTGCCTCTAGTTCAGCACCAGAAATTGACAGCATTTGAGGAAGGGAGGAATAAAACAGATAAGCTATTACCCAATCCCGAACGATACAGAGCACTCGTGGGTAAGTTAATTTATCTTACTATGACCAGACCTGACATATCTTTTTGTGTCCAGAATCTCAGCCAATTTATGCACATGCCAACCAAGGAGCACATGGCTGCTGCCTTAAATGTTGTACGATATTTGAAAGGCGAACCTGGACTTGGGGTGCTCTTGAGTGCAGAAGGGGATCTGGACTTGGAATGTTATTGTGATTCCGATTGGGCGTCTTGTGCAACTACACGACGATCTGTCATTGGATATTTATTAAAGTTTGGGGGCTCACTTGTTATGTGGAAAGCAAAGAAGCAAGGGACTGTTTCCAAGAGCTCCGCAGAAGCAGAATATTGCGCCATGAGCATGGCAGTCTCTGAAGTAGTCTGGACTCTTGGGATGATCAGAGAACTCAGCATCACTCATCAGCATCCAGTGAAGGTATATTGTGACAATATAGCAGCAATCCATATTACATCCAATCCCGTCTTCCATGAACGGACAAAGCACATCGAAATCGATTGTCACTTTGTCCGAGAAAAGCTCAAACGGAAAGTCATATCTTTGCATTATGTCAAGTCAGAAGATCAAGAAGCTGATTTACTCACTAAGCCTGTGGGGAAGGATGTCCAAATGAAACTTTTATGCAAGTTAGGTGTTGTAAATATTTTTCAACCCCCAACTTGAGGGGGAGTGTAGAATATATCTGTATATATCATATATCTGTAATTATGCTGATAGTAAGGGATACATAGGTAATTATATATTAGGCATTAGTCAAGTCAAGTGGCATTAGTCAGGTCACGTGTGAGTTTGTTCGATTAGTTTATTTGGATGGTTCTCTCCCATCTATAAATAGTAGGTACTGTTGTACAGAGACTTTTACACACAGTTTATCAATAAAGAAGCGTTTTCTCTCAAATTTGGTTCTGTACATCATTAGTTGGCACTTATCAAACTCCTCTCATATACTTACCTTATATATCGTAAATCATGATTTATAAGCATTTATTACCTAAAAATAAACTATCCCAAACGAACACCTTTACCAGCAGCTGGAGACCGCACGATTGACCCCTCAATGGTGTGCCAAAGACAGATAATTCTCGATAGCTTTATATAAAGTCAGATTCGAACCATCCAACTCAATCATCTCCTCGTTCGTTTCCACTTTTTTGCTGTGTTTAGTTGTAGGTTTTTTTTAGGTCAAGTGAGGGTAGGAGAGGATTGAAGATAAAAAATGAGTGTTTGGTTGGACTGAGGTGAGGGATGGGATAATTTTTTGTCATTTAGTGCTCACCTCATTTCTTTATGAAACCTCCATATTTAGGGTTTTTTTTGGGAAAGAAAATTTATGTCCCATTGTGATTAAATTGCCCATGACAATTTTTAAATATTCCAACACTACCCTCCCTCACTACTATAAACCTTTTTCCCTCTGCCCTTTACCATTCGGATCTGGCTTCAGTCCGTTGCCCATCCTTTCTCAAAACTACACCGTTTTGGTGTAGTTTTGGGTGTAAAATGATGGGGTTGATTTTTTTTTTTTTAAAAATGATGTTTAGTATTTTGAAGTTTTTTTTTCTAGAAGTATTTAGTATTTTAAAATATTTTTTAAGTAACATGCAGTATCCTGAAATAATTTTTAATTCTTTTAGCCCCTTAAAATAATTTTCAGTTGTATCCAATTTGTAAGTAGACTGATTGCAATTTCACCCTTAATATATATTTTCAGCTCCAAAAATTAATTTTAAAATATTTTTTGATACCTTTAACCCTTTAAAATATTTTTTTCATTTTTACTTAGTGTTTTAGGAGACTGATTACAGTTTTACCGTTAATATATTTTTTCTTAGTAGTAACAAGCACCCAAAACTTAAGATACTAATTTATTAATTTCCATCCACTCTAAAATATGTTTTCAGTAGCATCTAATATTTTAAAATAATTTTTTGAGTTGAAAAAATACATTAAAGGTAAAATTATAATCTGTCTGCTAACACACTAACTACAACTGAAAAAATATTTTAAGGGGTTAAAAGCACTAAAAATTATTATATTATACTACATGTTACTTAAAAAATATTTTAAGATATTAGATACGTCCAGAAAAATAATTCAAAATATTAGACACCATTTTAAAAAAAAAAAAATCAGCCCATCATTTTACAACCAAAACTACACAGTGTAGTTTTGAGAAAAGGATGGGTAGCAGATAGGATAGGCAGCATACTGAAGCCAAATCCTTGCCATTCGTCCATTTTGTCGTTGCCGTTCCTCCAATTGCTGAAGTTTGATTTGAATGTGAAATTTTGTTTTTGTTGTTGAAGTTTTGTAGTATGCCATTGATTGTTATTTACAAGTGCTGACAAGTGGAGGGTTTGTAGTTCAATTTTAAAAGTATTTTGTTTGCCCTGTTTATTTATTGGATGGTGATCATTGATTTTGTGATTGATACAAATCTGGTTCTCTTGATATAATAGGAGTATTGATTGTGACATGATAACATCTTTCATTGTTTTTGGCAGAAATGAGGTCGACCTCTTTGAGATGTAGAATAAGTTTGATATGTGTATTGCGGATGTTGCTTTGTTTGTTTTATGTGTTTAGAATTTTTAATTATAAACATTTTGATATGTATCAAGAGGTTTAGTATTAATTGGATGCATATTGACTTGGTGTGTTAGATAGAGTCGGCATTTTAAAACAATTTCATCTTGTGTTATTGATGGCTGAATTTGCGTCAAAAAACTATAGCACTACTCACAAGTGTTTTTGTCTACCTAGTTATTCGGAGGGGCCATAAAAGTTATTAACAATCGTTTCAGGAAGGAAAAAAAAATATATGTTCTCTCACATTTATCCCTTGAACCATATCTAGTGTTAATGAGAAACTATTTATCAAAACGGACAATGATCACTGTAAGAGGAAAACAAGTAGAATATAAACTTCATATTCATGATACAATCTCCAACGTAATATTTTATCACCAATTGCGGTCAACTGCACTGAGACCTCATAGTTTATAGATGTCGGTACATGAATATAACTCGTTCAGAACAAACAAGAAGCATACTTGTAAAAGATAATTAGAAATTTATAACTGCGACAACAATAGGGCTAGGCTACCCACAATCAAGGTTACAAGGTCCAGCTTCTATTGAGTTCTGGCAAGAGAAATAAGTAAGAAATGATCAGAGAGTGCATTCAATGGTTAGATTGAGAAGGTTGAGTGACAAGATATCAAATAACATAATCAGATAAGGAATCAATCAAAATAAACGAAGTACGAGAGAATAACCAGGACCAACGATTCTCTAGCTGAGCAAAGCTCCCAAGTGTAGCCAAATCAATAGACCAAAAATTCAACCCTAGAGAAGTCCTTTTAGAAGAAATGATATCTATAAAAACACTTTATTAAACTGAAGCACAGTAGTCATGGAGAGAGAATGATCCGTACTCTAAATGAAGCTGAAGACGGCAACGTGACAACAGAGGCAGGGATGGAGAAGTTGTGCTGCTGACTGAGATGGCAGGGCGAAAGGAGGAGAATGGCGAGGCGTAGATGTGACTCAAATCGACTCGACAGTGAACCAGCTCAGCTTATGTAGATCTGACCTCACATTTCAACTGATTCCTTATATGATTATGTTAATTGATATCTTGTCACTCAACCTTTTCAATTTAACCATTGAATGCACTCTCTGATCATTTCTTACTTATTTCTCTTGCTAAAGCTCGATAGCAGCCATACCTTGTAACCTTGATTGTGGGTAGCCTAGCCCTATTGTTGTCACAGTTATAAATTTCTAATTATCTTTTACAAGTATGCTTCTTGTTTGTTCTGATCTGAACGAGTTATATTCATGTACCGACATCTATAAACTATGAGGTCTCAGTGCAGTTGACCGCAATTGGTGATAAAATATTACGTTGGAGCTTGTATCATGAATATGAAGTTTATATTCTACTTGTTTTCCTCTTACAATGATCATTGTCCGTTTTGATAAATAGTTTCTCGTTAACACTAGATATGGTTCAAGGGATAAATGTGAGAGAACGTATATTTTTTTTCTTCCTGAAACGATTGTTAATAACTTTGTGGTCAGGTATCTCTTGATTGAATCATCCAGAGGGAAGCAGGAAATTTAAACTTTGATAGCATGATACTTGAATTTAAACCTGGAAGTGTATTTTATGTCCAACGTTTACTTAATGCATCTTGTAAGGATATAAATCTCTATTTTGAAATTTTACCAATTTAAAAAAATATGGTGGTTGACCAGCATAAACCGCCAATTGGCTAGGGTTGATAGAATCTCAAACTACAAAAGAAAAATGGGGTTGGCTTGGCTTAGCCTAAGTTTGGGCCCAATCCTTTGTTTTGGCCAACTTTTGCTGCCCTTTTCAATTAGAGTTGGGAATGCGGGCCAACTTGCAGGGTTGCGGGCTGGCCCGCATCAACCTACGTGCCATACAGTGCGGGCTTGTGTGGCCTGCATTTTTGCGGGTTGGCAAAATGCCAACTCTAACCTGCAGTGTTCAGGTTGCAGGCCAGCCCGCGGGCCCGCTTTTTTTTTTTTTTTTATTTAAAGAAGGTCGAAAATATGACACATATATATATAAGTCATTAAATTTGTTTTCCTAGCATCAATCATTTCTCTTATAAAAATTTAAAAACATAATCCACAATTCAAGAGATAAAGTTATCAAATTTGCCAAAGTTTATAAACAAAACATAAATTTATCCTCAAGCAACCAAGATATAATAATTTTGTTTAAAGAAGAAGGGACGAGGCTAATATTTTTTCTCTTTGAATTGGGAGGTACCAAGATAGGAATGAAAAACCTATAAGTTTTGTAAAATTATTATATGTAAAAAAAAAAAATTTTGTGGGCCAAATTAACCAGTGGGCTATACGGTGCGGGCCTATACGGCCCGCATTTTTGCGGGTTGGTAAAACCCATGAGCCTGCGGGTTGGGACCGTATTACCGGCTCTATTTTCAATGGATGACTTCTCTATTGTGCCTTTTGCGTCCGTTGCTCTCCTTTACCATGAAATTGTGCCATTTTGGTGCAAAAACCTTTTTTTTTTTAAAAAAAATAGTATTAAACATCCTGAAGTATTTTTTCAGTACCAGCCAGTTCCTTAAAATATTTTTTCAAGTTCTTAAAATAATTTTTCAATATTATTCAGTATCCTGAAATATTTTTTTAGTGCCAATTAGTACTTTAAACTATTTTTGGTGCAATATTTTATGATGTTGGATGCACGAAAATTTTTTTTGATCCTTTTATCACCCTAAAATATTATTACAAAAAAATACTTCAGTATATTGAATACTTTTTTTCAAAAAAAAAACTTTAGAGTACTAACTGACACTAAAAAAATACTTCAGGATACTGAATAATATTGAAAAATTATTTGAAGAACTTGAAAAAATATTTTAAGGAACTGACTGGTACTAAAAAAATACTCCAGAATGTTAAATACTATTTTTAAAAAAAAAACGTCAAAGTACTGACTGGCACTAAAAAAATACTTTAGGATACTGAATAATTTTGAAAATATTTTAAGAACTTGAAAAAATATTTTAGAAAACTGACTGGTATTAAAAAAATAACTCAGGATATTGAATACTGTTTTTCAAAAAAATTTAAAAAAAAATTCTGCTTCAGGTTTTTGAGTGAAAACGGTGCAGTTTGATGGCCAAGGAGTACAGCGGAAGTAAAGGGTACAAGAGAGAAGCCGGTCCCTTTTCAACTTGCTTCTTCAGCACACATTGAATTGTAAGTTGGTGATTTTCTTTCTTTTGTTACTAGGTTCTAACTAGCCTTCCATCAATGGCTACACTTCAACCCTTGCTTCGCAAATCTTCTCAGTTCTCTGTAACCCTACGTTCATTTGCCACTACTGCAAAGCCTTCCCACCATAATGATCACAAAAGGAACCACAAATTCCTTGAACCCAACTCCTTCATTGGAAGTTGGGAGGCTCCCAAGGACCCGAAGGAGGCAGAGGCTAGGCTTTCCCAGCTTAGAAGAGACTATGCCAAGCAGGTTAAATAGGTTCGCAAGGCCTATATTCAGGAGATGGAGCTCATGAGGCTTGAGAAGCAGAGGAAGGATGATGCAAGGAGGGAGGCCATTAGGGTTGCGAATGATGAGCGTAAGAAGCTCAAGGCTGAGGTTGCTAAGGTCAAAGCTGAAGAACGCAAGATTGCCCAAGAAGAATTTCGTCAAACCCTTGTATGTGTCCTCCTCTTATCCATTTCTTTACCAGTATCTTTTGGGTTTTCTCTGTTATTTTCTTGGATTCTGTTTGGTCTAAGGAAGTGCTTTATAGGATAATGAAATAATTAACAGGAAAAATAATCCAAACAATGGGAGATGGGAATGGTTTAGTAGTCTTACAGTTGTTTTTTGTTGTTGTTATTTTATAGATATATATATATATATATATTTAATAAAACCTAGTGTATGGTTAAGTAATAATTTGATGTCTCCTAGAATTTTGAAATATGTAGTTTTGTATTATATAGCTAATTACATTGTGTCCTAATCCTGGATGGCCAAATCCTCACCTATTGGACTAGATGTAAGCCTGAAAGCTGCTCCATGAAAAATGAGTAGATTTAAGATGGAACAAAGAAACTAATTATCATGAAAGCCGGAAAAACACAATACAATTTCAGTAATTTTTCAAATCTGATTATAGAAAATGCATCATAGTCCTAATATTACCATAAGGAGCCCCAGTAATTACAGGTTAGTGTCTGTTGCAAAATGGTGCCTCCCTACCTGACCCAGCAAGACCATATACCTTCTATGTTGACTCAACATCCTATTCTTGTTCTAACTAGCACCAAACATGCGCTCTCACACATAAGAAATGACACACAAGTCAGCAACATAATGAAAACACACCTGACATATAAAAACAAGACAATTCCCACACACCAACTATTCCCCCTATTTGAAACTACTTGTTTCGCAGAGGTTGGGCTGGTGCATGACCATCCAACTCAGGGTAATGGCTTTGAATGGGGTAGTCTCACTGACATAGTCCTGTAAATCTTCCTCCTCATCTTTCTCGACAACAAGAATCATAAAATTCTGGGAAGCGGTGTGGCACTAATGGCCTGGGACAGATTTTTTGGGCACCAGAAAGACATCTTTTTTCCTCTTGTATTCTATCTCCTTGCTTAGCTATGGAGATTTGTCCAAGCCACAGCTTATCTAGATGTCAGGTTAAGTGTGGGAGCTGGTTTGATTAGCTGACCTAACCTGAAGTTTTGCCCACTAAAGCGTGAACCTCAACTTGTGATCACCTTCAGACTGGATGGAATATTACTTGATAACGCCCCTACATCCACTGAGAACTTCTTTTTTAGAGATGAACTCTTACTACTTGTTTGGAGGGCCGTGATCTCTTGCATCTTTGCTAGGCATATGACACTAATCATTGAAGTCAGTTTGAACATTTGAAATAGAGCTTCTACCATTTCAACCCACTCAATGAACGACTAAGAGTGAAGAGAGTATCAAACTGTGCAGTCAGTTCTTCAAATTTCTCCTAAAACCCAAAACTGAATCTGACTATTTCAGCTTTACGGGCTCTGCCATGGGCATTATGACATTAACCTTTAACGCTAGCCAAGATAAACATATTTAAGTTGCAATAACATTGTTGACTGATCTTTAGTCTAGGTCTATGGGCATTCTTTGATTAATTAATGTATAGTTAGCAAAACATGTGATATTGTAAACACAATGCCACATGTTTCAATGGGAAAAAAAAAAACAGCAGGGATACCAATTGCTCCACATTATTTAACTTTGAGGTGATAGTACTCTTCAATGAAGTGACGTGTTTTGAGGAGAAGATTGGATTAATAATCAAATATATTGGCTGCCCCCATGTTTAATATTACCTTTGGCCTTTAATATAATATCCAATTGACTAATTTGGAGAGATTAAAGAAGTTAAATAAATTATTTTAATTGTACAATATGTTACTTGATCTCTTTGAAATACTTTTGTGCATTATTAGATTATATATCACATTATAAGTGAGGCAAATTAGTTTAGAGAAAAATAATAAATATAAATAATTTAAAATAATTTATTTAACTTCCTTAATCTCCTTAAATTAGTCAATTAGGTCTTATATTAAGGTCTAGAGGCAGTATTTTCCTTTTACATTTGCACTTTAAAACTTAGCCCGAATTTTTCTGTGACTGATTTCTCATTTGTCTGTGTATAGTTAAAAGAAAGAGCAGATAAACTTGAAACTTGGAGCAGGATGATGAGAAAGCATGAAGAGAAGAAGAAAGAGAAGAAAGAGTTGCTGCACAAGCAAAGTTCAGTGTGGATTGATGAATCTGAACTGGAAAAAAAAATACTGGAAGCTATGGTCGATACAAAACTACTTTGAGTCCCTTGCAGTTCCTCAGTTTGAAATGACTGGAACATTGGTTTTTCAGTTAGTGGAATCTTAGTCTTTTATCAAAAGCAGCCTCTTGAAAGAGTAGCTTGTGCATCAGGTTACAGGTTTAGGTTTGCATTAGAGGTTGGGCTATAAGGTGCATGGTGTATGGAAATAAAGTTCATGTCGGTGCGTATGTATTGGAAATCTCCAATGTTATGGTCCCATGATTGAACTGTCTTTTATTCAAATAGGTTCTAGCAAAATGGTCATTCAATTAACTTTATATACATCCATTGAGGTTGTTTATAAAGACATTTCATATACTTCAAAAGGCTTCTAAATGAGTTTTGATAGTGTAGCTTTCAGAATATAGTTGGATTGTGTATTTTATCTTTTGATCAAAGCCTTCCAACAAACATATCCAAAAATCACGTTCCAATGTTCTTCAAGCCTTCTTTCTTTTATCTGCATCCATTTTGTTAGTTCCAGTTAATCCACCGGAATACATATTTTTGCAACATGGATTTTCAATGGCATGTGAAAAATTGGGTGTTGGTTTACGCTCAAGGGACGAGATAGGAAATGAAAAATATTAATGGCCCATAGTGGCGCATTAGTTGAATCTTCCCGCAAATATAGCCAGCTCAGGCGAATTGCAAATTCACTATGAAGTGGGACTGTGTTCTGTTCATCGTAATCAATCAGAACGTTACTCCTGTCTTGTGTTTCTTCTTCCTTCCTCGGTTGGTTTCCACTGTCAGTCTCTGTTATTACTCGCCACTGAGGGCTGATGTTTAGCTGAAAACGGCTCCTAAGAAGTCCCACATCGTGGAGTTAGCAGAGCCATCAAGCGGAGAGCAGATATAAAAGCCAAGCGAACACTTACTTGAAAACTTACTTTTCTCGGTCTTTAGGCTAAGATCAAGTGTGGTATATGTTCTTATTAGTTTGGTATCTGAAACGTGGGCCATCGGCCCACATGATATTAAGGGGGAGGGTCCATCCCAGTAGCTTGCTACTAGGATGCTCATGTGTCGCCCATATGAAATGCCACTTTTTGAGGTAACTAGAGTGATGCGAGTGATAGTAGGGATTTAGAGTTCAAAAATCAAAACATACTTATATAAGCTTAAAAAAAGGCTTGTAAAATGTTGGACAAGATTGAAATAGTAGGGTCTTTCATCAACAAGTACTAACATAATGTACCTGCTCCTTTTGCATATTTTTCCAGCAATGGCACATCGACTCAGTGATGGTAAACAAGTAAGAACTTGTGGAGAAATTTGAAAGAAGCTGATCAATATGCTAATGTATGCTTCTCATTCAAGTTCAGCCTATCCCTATTTAAAATAAAACTAGATGTAAGCTTTATGCTTTTAATGAGATTTTTTTTTATGGGGTGATATATGCTTTTAATGAGTTTTGTGAGAAGCAACACAGCTTATAGACCGCATTTCTTTTAAAAGACTAATTTTTTACTCTTTTCCAATCACTTTGGAGCTTTTAGTTTTGTTCCAAAATTTCAATGAAACGAGTTAGACTCAAATGCCTTATAATCAGTACTACTAGCATCTTCGTTTCTCTAATTATCTAATCTAATGGTGAAATGGTTAATACAGATTAGAGCATAACAAAAGGAAGAACAAGTGAAACGCAAGTGTTTATTAGCACAAATAACTCATAATCACATCCAAAAATTCCTAATGACACCACCATCAAGGCACCAGACATTACGTAGGTGTATAGCTAACCCTAATAGAATCATCAAGATATTTTCTATTTTATATGGTAACACACGTCTCCCTTCATCAAACCTATATATATAATGGTGCAACTCATCTCTGTACAAATTTATGATTATAAATACAAAAAATATTCTTCTTTATTATACATCTTTTTTGCTTAAGGTCTAATTTGGTATGTCTAGCTTTTGTCAGCTATGTTTTAGTCTTAATTCATCTTCTACGTCTAATAACTTCACCAGTACTCCTATCTCTTTTCCCTTAAATATTTCTCACTACATTAATGGCCGTTGCCTTTATTGTTTTAACAATCCGCAACAAACTTACCTCTCTTAAAAAGAGAGAGACTTTTTCAAAATATCACAATCGTGTTTCTCTTCTTGTTAATTAATCGGGCCATGATGATCCTTGTTCACGTTTAGGAGTTCTTTCTTAAAAGAATTGATCGATCACTCTTTAGAAGCTGACAAAATTATGTAATCATAATGCTAATTAATTGAGAATCCCCTTTTCATTGATGAATGATTGCTTGCATTCATAATTAATCTCACAACTGGTAGGTTTTGAAGCAAGTGAATCTTTGTAGCCAAAATAAAAAAAGATGGCACATATGCTCATAATTTCTCCATGAGATGTACATGTTCTGATAAAATTCTAACATGGAAATGCAGATAAAGTGCCTGTTTGGATTAGCGGTATAAAAGTAGCTTTTTTTGCTATCTGACTTTTAAGAAAAATCAGATAAGAAAAAAGTCAAAATGTAGATGTGATTTGTGTTTGGATTGGCGGTAGAAAAAGTGACTTTTTTTCTAACCTTAAATGTGTTTGGATTGGTATTTGAAAAGCCCGTTAAGATGAAAAATGACTGAAAAGGGCATGAATCTTATTGAATACTCCATATATATATATTAGTTGTATATATTGTGATAATTGAATCATCACATAGGTGTATAGCTAACCCTAATAGAATCATCAAGATATTTTCTATTTTATATGGTAAGACATGTCTCCCTTCATCAAACTGTCAACACCCATTAATATTTCGATACTCGCAGAGTGATAAAGACATGGTTCCACAGGCGTACAGAAATAATACATATATACTGATATTGAATACATGTTTACATACAAGAGTGATAAAGACATGGTTCCACAGGCGTACAGAAATAGTACATATATATTGATACTCGCAGAGTGATAAAGACATGGTTCCATACCCTCATTTTCCCCTATCAGCTGCCTTTCCCTTGGAGCCGCTAGCTCCTGCTAGAATTTTGTTATTATGAAAAAGGGTGAAATTCCAAAGAATTCCAGTAGTAACATAATATCATTCATAAAAATACAATAAATAAATTTACCAAATACCAGATAATGCAATATCATATTAACACATAACTCAGTTCATTCAGAAATGTGTTCAAAGCCAACCACAATTGCAATCCCTATACATCCCGTACCTCAGTACATGACTGGATAGATTAGTGTACCCGTAGGCACATTCATTAGTGTGCACTGTGTATCATACATATTACAGAAGATGGCATACACGGAGCATATAAACATTAACATAGTGTATGAAGGATAAAGTTACTACCTTAAACCCTTTTCTTGCCTCAAATCATATGCCTCGTAATACGTGCAAAGCTCAGGCTCCTAATTTGGTTCTAAAATATCAAATGTACAGGAATTAAGTTAAAACTCATTTATGTACCATTTTAGGCACTTCCATAGTGTTTATAGTGGTTATATTAGCCTATGGTGAAAATTTACCAAAATGCTCCGGGGTCCTGGCCCGGCCTGCCGTATCTAGCCTGATTGTACTTTTTCCGAAATTTTTACACGAGTTATTCTGACATATTTTCACCCAAGAAATCCATTTTCGGACTCGAAATTACCAAATTCACTGTCAAATTACCAAATTGCCCTTGACAACCCCTATTTCAGGGTTTCAGGGGCGTTTTCGTGAATATACTTTTTCGGGCTTTTCCGAAAAAGTGACCAATTGTAACCCCAATTAATTTTCCTTTATGAACTCAATGGAATCATCAAATCATTGAAAATACAACTCTAACCCTCAAATCTAGCCCTGGCCAAAATTATAGAATACTCCAGGGAAAATCGGAGTTTTTCAGTTTCGGCTCCGCAGACGTGTTTCTTTCTGTTCCTAACCACTTTATTAACTATTTAATAAGGTTACAACTACCATTTGAACCAAAATTGGGCAGCATAACCCTTGGGCAACTCAAATTCTAAATTTAAAAATCGAAGACAATCTGGCAAAATTTCACCAATTAAATTGTCCACAGCAGCAAGAACAATAAAAAATTGAAGTTTTAGAAATTACCTCAAGCTCCCTCTAGCTTTTCCTAATGTGGCTAAACCCTAGCTCCTCACAACACAAGGATTTGTGATTCAAAAACCTTAAACAACATAAAAGAGGAGTTTAGGAGAAGAGTTATACGCGTTAGGTACGAATTCACCGAAGAAATCGACCTATCTTGTGAGATTTCTTCTCCTTCTCTCTCTAAATGCTCTCAACTCTCTCTCTCTCTCTCTGTGTATGTGTGCGCGCGCGCGCGCTGAACTTCACGTTAGTTTTGGGGAGGAAGAAGATGGGAAAATGTGTTTTATAAATATGCTTGCATATGTCATCTCATTTATTGCTTATGTCATAATTTCTAAAAATACCAAATTCCAACTTTTATATACATAAACTTAATGTTATAAACCCAAATAACATGTACATAATATTTTCTCTTCTTGGCCCATGCTAAAAACGTCCTAAAAGGTCCTTGCATCAGCCCAATTGAATTTTTCATGTATCTCATAATTTCAAAGTTATTTTCCTTCATTTTCGGATTAATTGGAAATTCTGGCATATTTTTTGTCCAAATTTTGAAAAATTATAACTAATTTTTCAGACATCGAATTGGAGTGATTCCAAATACTATAGAACCCTCATTGAGTCTAGTTTCAAGAAAAAATATAGCTTTTAGCCAACTAGAAGCACACAATTCCTAGAATTTTAATCTTTGCATGTTGTTTCAAAAAATAACCAATTTTGCTGGGTAAACTGCAAAAATTCTTAACTTTTTGTATACAGCTCCAAAAATTACCCATTACCTATCAAATTAAAGTTTAGGATGTCTACTTTCACCTTGTAAAATTTTATAATTTTTGAACATCATTTGGTCAATGAAATGCATTGCACAACAACACTGCCTTACTGGAAGCAATGAGACGAAATGCACTTGCAACTCCAACAAATTCCATTTTTGTATACACATTTCCCATACTCTTTGATTCATCATTTTATTCCTTTTAATATCTCAAAAATATAAAAAACATTAGGGAATAAGTTTGAGACACCTGTTAAACCGGGGCTTAGCAGTCTGTTTAATTTATTCTCAAACCTCCAATCCCAAAATTCAGGATATTACATTTAAACCTAGATAATGGTGCATCTCATCTCTGTACAAATTTATGATTGTAAATACAAAAAATATTCTTCTTTATTATTTCGTCTTTTTTGCTTAAGGTCTAATTTGGTATCAAGAGTGTCTAGCCTTTGTCAGCTATGTTTTAGTCTTAATTCATCTTCTACCTCTAATAACTTCACCAGTACTCCAATCTCTTTTCCCTTAAATATTTCTCACTACATTAATGGCCGTTGCTTTTATTGTTTTAACCTTCTGCAACAAACTTACCTCTCTTAAAAAGGGAGAGACTATTTCAAAATATTACAATCGTGTTTCTTTGCTTGTATGATGATGCTTGTTCACGTTTAGGAGTTGATCTTTCTTAAAAGAATTGATCGATCACTCTTTAGAAGATGACAAAATTATGTAATCATAATGCTAATTAATTGAGAATCCCCTTTTCATTGATGAATGATTACTTGCATTCATAATTAATCTCACAACTGGTAGGTTTTGGAGCAAGTGAATCTTTGTAGCCAAAATAAAAAAAGATGGCACATATGCTCATAATTTCTCCATGAGATGTACATGTTCTGATAAAATTCTAACATGGAAATGCAGATAAAAACGAAAACCCTTTTCCCGTTTATTTTGTATGAAAAGATGAACCCTAAAAGGCAAAAGCGCTGAAAAAGGTGGTGGAGGGGGTATCATTATAAAATAAAAGTTGGATTAAATAAATAAAGAAAGAGGGAAATTAAAGTAGAGTAATGATTAGAGGACACCAAAAGCGTAATTAGTGATGATTTGAAAACCAAAGGTGCATAATGGCGTAATGAAAAAGAATGCTATTGTTTTGTTTGTTTGTTGAGTTGCTTTTAGTTAGAGATCGATGGGTGCCCATGTTCATCTCAGATTTTGGTCCTAATGCTCAAGAATTGATCTTTAATTAGTTGGTACCCATTCACATAGATTATCATTATATTCAAGAATTTGTTAATGGACTACAATGTGTGTTTCATAGTTAAATATATTCAGAATATTTTAGAGTCTGATATTAGAGGTGGTAATTTGGGGCGGGTTGGCCCGTCAGCCCGCTTCAAATAAATGGGTTCGGGCCATCGAAATGGCAGCCCGTTTAGCCCGCATTATTATTTTTTTTTGTTTTTTCTCAAGTACCCTTAATCTCCCTTATCTGAATCTCCTATCATTTGATGATGTGTTTAATTAACTCCCCATATTTTATATTTGACATTTATTTTTATATTATATTTATTTATTCTACTATTATTAAATTTAAAAGAAATGTGTTTATATAGTTTTGTGATGTGAATAGATAAAAAGAAAAAATAAAAGTAAGAATAAAATTGACTTCATAATATAAATATATATAAAAAAAAGAAATGTGATATGAACGAGTGAAAAAGAAAGAGAGTAAAAATTTTTTTAAAAAAATGAAATTATAAAATTTAAAAAAAAATTGACGGGCCAGCCCGTTTTAATAGGGGCCCGCCCTGTCAGACCCGTCAGCCCACATTACGACGTCTATCAGATATTCAAAACGGTGACATCTTTTTCACCTTAAGATTTAGTTTGTCCGTTTGAATGTTTGATACAATACACCGGCGTCAAAAGTTAACAATCACACATCTTACTTTTGAAAATACCACATATCATTTCGACAACAATTAGTGTAACAATCCTATGGCAAAAGCACATTTTCAGTTCTTCAAATTCGTTGATATCTTAATTTTAGTGTCTTTTCAGTTTTTTGAGCCTAACGCAATAAATGCTGATATTAAAATTTTAAATGACGATAAAATATTTTGAAATATTTAACAAAAAAATCGCCAGTTGAGATTAAAGATATTAGAGTTAGAGAATTGAAAGATCAAAAACTTTGTAAAAAGGTTAGAGAAACAGAAAATACAGTTTTGCCTCACCCTGCTGTAAAATTGCTTCTTCTTGTTTTTAAGATCCTCGTATTATCAAGAGGATTTAAATCCAGACGTTTATAAGACATGGGGATAAGTGAAATTAACCATCATGTTAAAAGTTTAACAAACAAATCTTGCTAGAATTGTTACTAGTATTCTGGCTCATATTCAATGACATTTCAGGAGTGATGGAACATGATAAGCCAAAAAGAAAAAGAAAAAAAAGGCAATAATTATATTAGTTGGAAAAGATTTCTCATTAAAAAAATGTTTCATTTTTTGGAAATTAAATTGGATAATTTCTATTAGGACATTTTTTGTATTAGCAAAATCTACACTGAAGAATGTACAATAAGGATTTAGAAAATTTATTTATTTTAATGAAACAAAAATAAATGAATAAAATTTGAATAGTTGAAATCCAAAATGAAGAATTGAGATATAATGTGTAGTGATGAGGCACGTGGGGGTTTGGCTAAAATATAATAAAATAAAACAAAAAAAATCATAAAACTAAATTCATAACAAAAAATAAAGTTAGAGATAAGAAAGGGATTTTCCTTTTGAGAAGGATGCTTCATGTTTGTTTTTTACCTTTATTGGAATGGAGAGGGCCCAGACGGGTCCACTCACATGCCCGAACAACAATCATTCACAGAAATTACACAAATGACAACACACATAAAGCTGTTTCCCAAGATTAAAATAAAATAAGAAAAATAAAAAACCTGTCGGTCAAACTTTTTATTTGTGAAAATGATAATAAGGTCTTAATTAAGAAAAATAATAAGATAAATTATATTTAGGTCTCAAAGAAAAAAAAATGAAAAAATGATTCCTGAAGATTATAAAATAAAAAAATAATTTTAAGAAGTTGTCAATATAGACTCCTAGAGTTGTTAGCGAGTTGTCAATACAGGTTCCTGGAGTTATTAATGAGACCATTTTTTCATTTTGTAATCTCCAGATACTATTTCTTCATTTGTTTTCTTCTTTAGGATCTAAATGTAATTCTCCTAAAATAATATTAAAAAAATCCTATAATTTGTAGATAATAACCCTTAACATGTCAATGATTACTCCTTTATTTATTATTGAGAAGGTATGAAATTTTTTTATATTATTATTTTTTAATTAGAACCTGATTTTTCCTTTTTATTTTGAGATGGAAAATCACCATCGTTAACTTAGTTTGTCTCCATTTCCATGGGCCGCAGGCCCATAGTTAAAACGGCTTATAACTATTTTTTTTTCCCTAATTATTTTCAGTTGTTTGGAATATCGATTATAGTTTTTAAATAATAATTTACAATGTATAAGTAAATTCTTGAGAAAAATTTTATTTTGATTTGTACGAATATGCTTATAATGACACTTCCAATAATTACAAATATATCAATATTAATTTCAACATATGTAATAACATGCATATCAAACTATATTATTTTTAAATAATGAACAATATAATTTATTTTTGGAATTGTGTTAAAATCCAAACTTTCATATGGCTGAAATTGAAATTTTTCGTTCCTTCTCTGTTTTTTTTTTTTTTTTTGGCATATCGTCGTGTTTGAGACTGATGCTGCATTGCATCCCTTCAGAATTGTTGATTTGTTATATTTTCTAAGAGATCAATTTTGTTTCCCTAAGTTTTGTAAGATTATGTGTTGCCAAGTGAGATATGTTACAACCCAATAACATTGTTCATGTTTCTGATTCAGTTCAAAAATTTAAACTAACATTTTCATAACACAATTTATCTTCCAATCATATTATTTGATTGTTCTGTAAACTTCTATTCATAATTCATATGCTAAAGCTGTCCTTCAACCCTCAATTTTCTCCACGTCACTCATAATTGGATTTATAAAATTTAGTTTAAAAAAGATGTGTAAACTTAGGTTGTTTAAATTTAGGTTTGCAAAGAGATTTTTAGTAAACATGTGCAAACTTTTTTAATTACTAATACCTCCATTGTCAACCTGTTCCTTGAGCGGGAAAAAAAAAACAACCACTTCTTTTGCCCCAACTTCCAATAAATATTTGGACGAAAATAAGAAATCGAAAAGGGGTAGTTTAATAGTTGTATTTTTTGCAAGGTTGATGTGGGTTAAGAGTCAGTGGGTTAGATCAGGGTCAAATCGGAGCTAAATAAGGATCAAACCGATGAAAAATTAAAGATTTTAGATTTATTTATATGAAATTAAAAAAAATTAAAAAAATAAGAATCTGGATCGGACCGATTCACCAATTTTCAGTCGGGTGTTTGTATTCATTAACCCTGATTTTTTGGCATGAGAAAATGTAATAGTAATTAATTGATTGAACAGTGGAAAAAGCCTTATTCTGCGGCTTTAGGCTTAGGAATTGGTCCTTCCTTCGCCAAGGTCAAGTCACAGCTATCACCAAAAAAACAAAAAGGTCAAGTCACAGTCCCTATGTTTGACAAAAGGAAAAAGGTGACAGCCTACAATTCCATATTAACTCTACTCACTTTCAGTAATCTCTGTACGTATATCTTTTGGTTTTTTGGGACAGACACTTGTAGCGCACTTTGGTTATCAAGTGACTTTTGTCGCGCCTCTTATCCTAAGGGGTGTGTTCAATCCTTAGAGAAGCGATTCATTACCGTGTGTTTGGTTTTAGGAAGAAAGGGGAGGGGGTAAATAATAATTTTAGATGAGAGAAATCTAAAATTTATCCTATCATTTTTTTAAATTTTAGATTCTTATCTAAAATTTATCCTCTCATTTCTTTTAAATTTTAAATTCTTGTCTAAAATTTAAATACTTGAACCCAAAAAGATAATTGAACCCTCATTCCCTCCTCTCACTCCCCTACTCTCCCCTCAAATCAAACACACCCTTAACCCAAAGGAGAAAATCCCCTAGAAGAGGGGATAAATCCTACCAGTTTCTTTTTTTTTTTTTTGATGGTTTATGCAATGGATCATTTTTGGCTTTCGGTGCACCCACCTTCCAGGTATCCGGCGTTAACCTGAAGGCCAACGCCGGATTTACCGACATGGGCCCCCGACAACCGACTAGTCCTGACGCCCCCAATCTGATAGGCCCGACAAGAATTCATCTCTTTGAGGCGCCCCAGGGGAGAGAGCTCCCAATGGAAATTCTTTACACCTTCCGTTTCCTGGAATCGAACCCAGGAACGGATTGATGTGGCGCAGATGCCTACCCATCTGCGCCAACTTCCATTGGTTATCAGTTTCTATATATAGTCTCGGCCAACTGAACTGTAAGTATTGTGTGTGGTCTTAAGCTACTACATTTAAAGTATTGTTGAACACTTAAATATGGATGTCTTCCTGTTTTTTAAGAGTCTAATATTTCAAAGCTGATAACTATAAACTAATTCTCTCAAGATGTAAAGATCATCAAAATAGGTTTTATTTTTTTCAACATCACATTTAAGGGGCCGATTCTTGTACCAATTATACCTACGTGGCTTTGTTGGTAAATAGGATATCTCTCTCAACATTTACAACTTTACATATCTTTTACCCCTTAAATAAAATAATGTTGAGGAAATTCTGATTGTTTTTTCCTTTATTCCTGTTTCTTTGGGTTAAAAGAGTTTACTTTCTTCGGACGAATTTTATTTTTTTGTGTGTCATCTCCAATTTATTATGGAATGCGAGTACCATTTTCTAGTTCTTTCTAGACACCCCCAGTTAATTCTCTTTATAGTTCTTTATCTCATCTCCAATTTAACAAAATTTAATAAAATTGTGATTTTTATTTTATGCGTAGACAAAGGAATCTCTATGAACCAGAAACAGGGTTCATCAGAAAACTCAATGAAGGCATCAGGTCCTTGCAGCTGCAAACTGGAAATTTTAAGCTTCATTGAGAGTCTTTATAATAAGTAAAACTGGAAATTTATTTTTAATATTGTAGTAAAATATTTTAGTTTCAAGAGAAAAATTGCAAGCTGTAAACAAGAATTAACCTTATTAAAGAGACTGTCATACTAAAAGGTTAAAATTTAAATAGAGAGGGGAGGCAGGGAAACAAGTGTTGGTGGGAATAATTAAAGCCATCAGCAGTTTGGTGTTATATTCTTAAATGAAGACAATAAATAAGATATATCTAATTCACGTGAACTCACTCTCTGTCTCTGACTTGCGCGCACACACTATGACATGAATTAATAAATACTCCCTTCGGTCCTAATTATAAGATAAAGTTGATTTTTTTTAAGAAATTAAGGAAGTCAATTAAATTACTTTAAAGTGTTTATATTTTTAGTATCTTTAAATTATATATTAGTTTATTAGTCAAATTAATTAGTTTGGAGAAAAAAATAAAAATATAAATACTCTAAAATAATTTAACTGACTTTTTTAATTTCTTCAAAAAAATCAACTTTATCTTATAATTATGACCGAAGGGAGTAGATAACATTATTGTTTGCAATTTAAGTTTATAATAGTCAAAACATGGTCCAATAAGGATGAATTATATACATAAATATATATAGGTGTAGTTCTGAGCAATATTTGAGTAGGTTTCTAATACTTGGCAAAAAAAAAAAACAGAGAGTAGGTTTCTAATGAATTGATCATCTGCAAAACTTTGCTATGGGGCTAGTCCTTATATGTCAAATTGTCACCGTATTAAATGGAAATTTTAAAAATCATTTATGCAAATATATGACCAAGGAAAATACTTATATCAAGATTTTGATATTCATTTTGTTAAGTTCTCCAATCACACATGACCATCTGTCTTTTTTTTAATTATTATCATTTAACTATAAATTTTCATATATATATATATATATAAAAGAGAACACGTGACTATATGTGATTGGAGGATTTCAAGAAATGATATAAGTATATAAGTTTATTCCTATGATCAATTATGACAATTTTAAACTCATCATTACATGTAATTTGCGGATTAAAAATATCTTTTTATATGATTTGTTTGTTTTAATTCCCCAACGTCAAATTCTATTTTAAATACTGCCCAAAATCTGTTTTACTTTTTATACAGCCCAAAATCTGGTTTATTTTCGCAACATTGCATGGTTTCAAAATTTTAAAGGGGGCGTAAAGGAAACTCATGTCTTTAAAATTCTATATAACAATAATAATGGCACATAGCAGCCTGTGATGAGAAATACTTGCATAGGAGTGTCAACTCATCTATATTATAATTAATTAAAATATTACAACTCATTTTATTTTAATCCTACGTGATAGATGAGTCATCTGAAGAGATTCAAATTTTATAATTCTAAAAAAATACAAAGTTCTTAATTTAGAAAAATAAAAAACGAGATTCCCTCCCATCATCCTTAAAATACTAAAATTTAAATTTTTGTGGATGACTCATCTATTATATAGAATTAAAATAAGATGAGTTGTTGTATTATACTAGTCATAATAGAGATAAAGTGGCGCTTCTAAAATATATAAGTATTTCTAGCCTATTATAAGTCAAACATGGCAAATCATATGCTTGTTTGGGATATCTTAATTTTAGCTTATAAGTGTTTTTAGATCATGATTTATGATATACGAGGTAAGTATGTAAGAGAAGTTTTGTTTCGGCTTACGTGAACAATACTTATAAGTCAAAACTAAACTATCTCAAAAGCACTTCATGATACTTGATTTCTCACGAGCCAGATTAACAAAATCATTTAGATTGGGTTACAAAACATCTTTTTTTTAACACCGTCCTTACAAAACATATCTAATATTCCCTCACGAGGTTTTTATAAGAGCCTATAAATTAAATTGTACTATCAACAATATGTTAGTTAGGGTGGTAAGGGGCCTCACTCTTATAAGAAGGATAATAGTTTAAATCTTGAAAAGTGTACTTGTTGGGAAAGATGAGAACATTTTACCTTCTAAGCTTTAAAGGGGAAAATGAGTTTAAATTGGTTAAAAAAATAAATATGTTAGAAACGAACTTTTATTTCGAAGTAGATTATGCCTTTATTCTTTATTTATAAGGAGACAAGTAAGAGAGATATGGTAGTAATTTGAAAGAAATATGAAAGAAAATGTAGTTAAAAAAAAGATGAAGAAAACGAATATAATTATTTAGGGAAAAATAGTAAAAACAAATTAAATATTTAGATGAGCTTAAGTGAGATTTTATAAAAAGCATCGATACAATTCAAATTTTAAGCTCTTATAAAAAGAATCAAAGAGATTACTCTTTTTTCATAAATATTTGACAGAGTATAATAGCACATGTAATTTATGTAGCTAAGTCTATGTGCCACTATCCCGGTCTAAAATACAATACATTGATAAGTAATTCATACAAACTAAGAAATGCTAATTAAATCATTTAATTTATCTTAAATTGATAAAACAAACTAAGGAGTACTTATTTTATCTTTATTAAAGAATAAAGTCGGGAAATTGGGTCGAGCACGTCGGGTCAGCTCATTTAGATCTGAGCTCGTCAAAGGCCGGACTTATGATTTAAAACCTCCAGAAGAAATCGGGCATAAAAGGACTGGCCCTGCAACCCTGTAAGGCCAGGCCTTTTAGGCCCGTTTAAGTTTTTTTTTTAATTACTAAATAAGGGTAACCTTCGAATCTAACCCTCAGACATTCAAAGGTTTAGACACTCTCTCTTACCTCTCAGCCTCTCTCTAAGCCGAAGAGAAGCCTACTCTTAGTGAGACATAATCAAATGTCATTTGACGACGTTAATAGTGATGACAATGTTATCCATATTCTTGAGTGTTTAATTTATGATTATGACTGTACCTACTAATTTATTTGATTGTAGTTGACTAGTGGATGGTGGTTGTGTGTGGACATTAGTTTTGGTTTGGACTATGGTCTTAGTGTTTGTGTTTTGTTAAATATAGATAATGTTTAATGTTTTAACTTAGTTTTGATAATATTTATATTTTAAATTAGATATTTTTGTCTTTAAGCATGTAGGAAGTGAAAAGGCATTAAATGAGCCCAAGCTCGTGGGTTTTTACTAAATGGGTCAGCATGTTTAGACCATAACTTATTACGGGCCGGCCCATTTTACCACCACTATTAAAAAATGTTATTTTCAAATATATATTTATTATTTGTCACATCTTTGTTTTGCAATGGGCAAGAGTAGAAAACTATTCCCTCTTATCCTTGATACAAGACATATTTACTTAATTTGATTAGATTAAATTAAAAAATTTATTTAAGTTAGTTAATATGAAAAATATTTTCTAAAACACCCTGGTCATTTTCCTTTATTTCTTTTTTTCCTTGATTATTATTGAATGAACAATAAAGGGTATATCTGGAAAAAAAATTGATAAATATAAAAACTCTATCTTATATTTAGGACCAAAGTCAAAATCTAAATATATCTTATATTGGAGATTGAAGGAGTATCATTACTTACTTTGTTAACCTCCTATATTTTGGACTAAATTTCTCTTCTAAAAGACTTGTTATATTTTAGCATGGGGAGGAAGGAAGAAGACAAGAGCTGTTGTTAGTGTAAAGTTCAGAAGTTAAGAACCATCAATCATGAACGCTTTTACCTTGGTCATTACAGTATAATACAGTTACCTAACAAACTTTATAAATCTTATGAACCAGAGATCTGCTTCAGCGAGCATGCTGCCAAAGTTTGCATAACCCCACCATCTTTTGCTTCCCTTTCTTATTTTATTCTCTCAGCCTTCCCTCTTCCCTCATCATTCCTTCTTCCTTTTCTGCTTCTTCCTCATTCATCCATCCACCATTGCATTTTCTCTCATCTCCATGTCCTTCCCTCCATTTTCCCCTTTCTTCTTCACTACCCTCCTCCTCCTCTTCACTTTCTCTCTTGCTATACCCGATCCGGATGCTGCCACGGTTCAGCCCATTTCCCTCCACCCATCTCCGCCGGCCACCATCCCTGCATTTCCAGAGCAATCCGATGTAGTCGGCTGCCCACTGGACCTCTCCGACGAGTTTTTCCGAGGGGTAAAGAGCGCGTGTGGTGCTAACAAGCACCACGATGACGCCGACGGGGAGCTCCACCGTAGCCGTTGTTGCCCTGTGCTGGCGGCTTGGCTGTACTCCGCCTACTCAGCCACGGCGCTCGGCAGAGTCAGTGGGACGGGTCAAGCGTCGAAGGGCCATAACGCGCATACGACGTCGTATGACATGCCGTTGCTTCCGGATGATTCCGAGACTTGTGTGAGTGACTTGGGAAAAGCTCTGAAAGTAAAGGGGGTTGATCTAATTCAGCCGAATGAGACCTGCGATGTGGTTTATTGCTATTGTGGTATAAGGCTTCACCCTTTGAGTTGCCCTGAGGCGTTTTCAGTGAACCAGGATGGGAAAGTTGTTGAAGATGAGGGTGTGAAAATGCTGGAGAGAAATTGCTTGAGTAGTAGCTCCAATGTCGATAAATTGCCAGGTCTTGGTGGTTGCTCTAAGTGCTTAAACAGTCTCTATAAGGTAACTGATTCATTTTCTTCCCTCCATCTCTTGTTTCCATGCTCTCTGCTTGGTACATTATGGATTTTATGACTTTGAATTTGGTGGATCTTGATTAAAATTGAAGAAGATGAAGAAGCTGATCAGGTTTTCATCTTCATCTTCTTCATGCTGAGTAATCGGGAAAGTTATCTTCCCTTTTGCTTTCGTTCACTTTGGATGATGGTTAATTTCTGCAATTCGCCACATTCCTTGCGCCATCAGAGCTTTATGTGGTTCAGGAACATGAACATTGCTGTTAATGCAATGATACTGTTTGTGAGAAAGTAAAACAGTGGTCACAAATTACTCAAATGCATTAACTTAAAAGTTCTAAGAAATTATAACTATAATCATATTAGTAACTGATCAACCCCCTGTAACGTAGTTGTTAGAGATCATTGTTCTATATTGGTCCTTTAGCTAATTTCAAGCATATTTGGGATATTAGTTCTTCCTTTGTCTTTTTCCCTTTTCAGAATATTTGGGATATAGTATATTTTGAAGTGTAAAATAAGCCAAGTTTTTATCATGAAGAACAAGCCTACTCCTTAAATGCCATAAACGGTATAATCAATTCTCACCCTCTCAGACCCCTGAGAAAATGAAACATTTATCCCAAATTACTCAACTATATTATCCTCAAGGTTTGAATAAATTATTTTATAATCATATTAATAACTAATCGACGACCTGCAATGCCATTGTTAGAGATCCTTGTTCTATATTGGTCCTTTTAACTAATTTCAAGCATATATGGGACATAGTGCTTAGCTATAGATGTCTAAGTATAATTTGACGTATAACTAAGCCAAAGTTTTTGTTATAAAGAACGAGCATACTCCATAAATCATTTCTCACCATCTACGACCCGTGATTTCAATTTGTCCATGCTGGTGTTCTTGTTTCCTAGCCTTAGCAGCTAGACATTATGGTTAGTAGAGCAAAAAACAAAAATTTAATTTTAATCCACAGATTTCCCTCCTTTCTGGCACTGTTCCTTACAAATAGGCTGCGAATGAGATCCGATTACCTATCTGATTCCCCTGAAATATTCACCTTATTTCCTGACATTAGTCAGATTTAATGTTCCAATTTTGCACAGATTCTGGAGCATTAGATGACATCTGCATCTTTGGATTCTTTTGGTTTTGTTTTTACTGTTTCTGAATTCTAATTTTTTCCAAAAGCTTTGTCCTTTTTTCCCTAATCATCAATATCAATATATAATTACATGGCTCCACATCATCAATCAAGTTTATATATAAAAACACATGCAATGATTTCAAATCCTTAAATAATTACAAAAGATAAGTTGGCTTTTAGTTAAGGCATTTAATTTGCTGTAGTATTTTGCTTCAGCACAACACAACCTAATAATGCATGTTGGTTAGTTGAAATTCCCCTGTTCTTTGCATATTCTTTAAATAGTGCTTATCCATGATACGTCATTGACCATATTTGTATGAGTGGATGGTTACACCAACCAAGATGCTATTTAACAAACCTTTGATGTACCAAATTAAGTTCCCTCTTAACCCCACTGTGTTGTGATTCCTTAATTAAAAAGTTACTTCTTCAAATGCAGCTCAACAAGAAGACTTCAAATTCAAGCATATCACGAGACAGGACCACCAAGATCCACAACAAAGATTGTCAGCTTATGGGCCTAACATGGCTTCTGGCTAAGAACCGATCGGCGTATATCCAAACAGTTTCTGGGGTTTTACGTGCTTTTTTGTTGAGCTCAGATGGCTCTGATCCTAAATCCTGCACTCTAAACAGTGATGGAATGCCTCTGGCTGTGGATTCATCTGAGTTCTCTGATTCTTCCTCAAACAAACTTCGTGCCCCAATCTGTATTTGCTTCTTGTTTCTCTGTTTGCTTCTACTCATGCGACTATCCAACTAACTCTGATCAGAGCTAGATTAATGTCATCCTTGACATTATGCACAGTTTTAATCCCCTGTTACTAGCGCTTGATTTGATTTGATTTGATTTTTTTTTTTTTAATGTCTCAGGCGACATGGAATTGTGATTTTAGTTAATATTCTTGACTAGTCTGCCCATCATAAGGTTGAATTTAGTAATGAATCTGCAGAATAAGAATGCACTATTTAGGATGAGTTTATTTATTAATTTCTAGTTATGGTGGGACCAGGAGTGGCATGTGCTTAATGGGGACAAGTGATTTGTTTTTAGAGGGACAAAATCTGTGCAAGGTAGTGTCACTGACACTTATTGAGTGGCATTATATTAGAGACAGTTGTGAGGTTCACGGACGATTCATGGAATGTCAAGTTTTTTACACCAGAAATTTAATATCTTGTATTGTCTTACACTAACAATAATGAGGCTGGACGATAGGCGGGTTGTTGCAAACTCGCAATCTGAATTAGAATGGTCCCAAGGACAAAGACGTATCACACAGATCGAACTTGAAGAATATTGAAGGACAGTGACAAATCTTAACAACTAACTCATAATCGAAGTGTTTATATACCACTGTAAATTTGTAATGCAAGGTTATCAAAGAGGTATTGGAGGGCTAGTACAATTCATTTGCTAGTTGCTACTGCCACCTAATATAAGGAATTTTTCAGAAGTTTTTTATTTTATTTTATTAAAAAACAAATTAAAAATTACTTGACATTATGAGAGTAGTTAAATTTATTTAATAAACTGTATGATTAAAAGAATCAGAATGATTAAAGGGAATCTTTTATGAAACCAACTATTTTTATAAATAAATAAATAAATTATTATACGATTTTTTATTTTTCATTTAACAATGAAAATAGATTCTGTGCTCTTTTTTTAAATGTAGGGGATGAAAACTAATGTTATGAAATTTAAATGTAGGGGATGAAAACTAATGTTATGAAAAATGAGAACCAACAATTTTTGCAGTATATCTTCTTTTTGGGGGTAAAAAATTTGTCATGTTTCGATCCCATCCTTTATTTATTTTTGGATGAAAACAACAAATAAATAAAAATAAAAAGATACACCATAAAAACCCCATTTTCTATACAGATGTGATAATGAATAATAAATTAATAAGGACGTTTTTCACAGCTCTTCATTAATAAAAAAAACCATATAATTCATCTTAGATATGGAAAAGTATTCACCAATGTGCTTCTATTATTTGTGATCATCTTAAATGGAGAGTAGGTTCTAGCATATCTATTCCATTAAACCACTCTTTGTAGTTGCCTATGCAATCTGGAACTCCAAAACCTTCAGGCTTGAAGAATGTTAGAGATCTATTTGGTGCTCAGTAAGATGGAATGTTCCACTGGTGAGATCTCTATATCAGAGACAAGTGGCTGATATTATTGTCAATATCCCTGTCTCTTTTAATGATGTTGAGGATAAAATTATTTGGAACTTAAGTTCCATTGGTGAATACTTGACTAGAAATGGTCACAGACTTGTATCTTCAAATAATTTGTGGTCCTTGTCTCTACCAATGAAGGACATTCTATTCGTCTGGAAATTGCTTAATGAGGCTTTGCCTGCAATTGATGTCCTCAATTTACATAATTTTAATGCTAATGGGCTTTTTGTATTTGGCTGCTCGGACATTGAATCAATGGAACATCTCTTCCTTAATTGTCTATTCACTAAGGCTGTTTGGTATGGTAGAATTTCATTGAGACTGCTATCATCATCTTTTGACGCATTCAAGCAGTGGTTAATAACTACTCTCATACAACTACACAAGGATGGTCCATTTTCATGGAAAAACGTAAGTGTGGTACAAGATCTATTTGCCAATCTGGGTGTGCTTCCAGGGCCAAGCTAGTCAATCTTTTATTTGGAGAAGAGTCTTAGGAAAGCCTTTAATCTCGCTGCACTGTTTTAGAGCAACTATTCGTTGGATTATAAAGTCTCATTTTTACTTCCCCACTACTGCTAGAAGACTGCAGGTATTTTGCATTAGAAAGTTCTTTTTGCCACCGCAGGGGACCAAGCAGAACTCAACTAGCATTTTGTACAAGGACATAAAGAAACTTCTTGAATCTTTTGAGTTTGGTAAGATATGTGGAGTCAAGCAGGTTGAACAAAATGTTTTTCATTCTCTGGAATCATGTTTCGATGTGGTTGTAGACTTATAATGTACACTCATTTTTTTTTTATCAATGATAATTGTCGTTTATATAGTGAGTATAATAATATAATTTTTTTTCTTGGGTCAATATAGTTCAAACACTCTTAATCTGGAAGAAGGTGCAGTTTTATTGTTTATTATTAGGGAAAATTTCGCTTAATCACATGTAAGCAATTTTATTTTTAGTCAACCCCAAAAAATTCTGAAATTTTATTGCAACTTCATGGATCAATATGAAATTAAGTTTTATTTGTGAGAAGACAATAATGTTCTTACTTAATTTTTTCACAAAAAACATTCATAAGATAAATGAAGGGATTTAAGGAAAACTAAGAAGTTAACAAGAAAATTTTGACCAATCATAAGATAAATAGGGTTATTTACAAGATACATAAAGTGATTTAAAAAAAATCTAGGGAGTTAAAAAATTTTGATCATTCACAAGACAAATATGACATTTACATGATAAATAAGGGAAACTCAAAAAATAATGCAAGGACATTATTATCTTTCACTCATAAAAATTAATTTCATTTTGACCTAAAGGTATAGTGAGATTTCAGAATTTTTTCGGGGCGGACAGAAATAAAATTGCTTCCAGAGTTAATTGTTATGTTCCCTTATTATAAATTGATTGGGCTATAGCAAATGGGCTGTTGGAGCAAACTCAAACTCATGGGCCCAAGTGGCCGTTCTTGAACTCTCTAGTCTCTACCCCTCACACGCACATTTCCCTCTTTTTCTTGAAGAAGGGCAGTAGAAGAATCGAAGAAGAAAAGAAAGCTCAGCGTTGAAGGTAGCAGAGTACTGGATAGTATTTCCTTTTGTGTTATATCTCTCCGTGTCCATTTTTGTTTCTGCTGTTTATTACTAAACATTTCCTTGGAACATTTGCTTCCTCTCTCTTTTGATGGGTTTGAAAAAGTTTCGGAATGAATGGAAAGAACAAGAATCCATAAACTCAAAGCCTATTTCGAAATTTGAAAATGTATCTAGCAGAAGAAAATACCTATTTCGAAATAAGCAGAGTGTAGATTTCTTTTATCACAAAGAGCGTTTTCATGTACTCCCGTCGGCAATTCTTCTTCACATTGCAGCTGCGAATGAAAATATGACATTGAAATTTTATATCAATATTATCAGTTGCTAATGTACTACTATAAATTTGATGCATCCTCAAACTCACACACAGCCTACACGTCAAGAAAACCAAGCGATGCTTCCGTTGGGGTTCTCTCTAGAACTTGCAGTTCCCTGGCAGTTGATTAGCTTTTACCTCTTGGCTATTTTATCTTCCAAATTGTGGCAAACAATTCTTGATTTTCGTTCGTTTCTAAAGCTAGCGCGGTACTTCAGGAAGTTCCATGGCTGGTGTGGGCGAAAGCTCTTCGGCTGCGGCGACATCCAAGCCAGTGGTGGTTAGGGTCAAACGAAAATCCTTTCAGTCACCAATTGATGCTTTCTGTAAGCAACTATTTCTTTTTAATTTATCCAATTGCGTTTGTGTATTTCTGGATGGTCTTGTATAAGCAAAAAGATAATGGGTAAAGATGCTAGAATTCCTTGTTGAAATATTGCCGTCTGGGCTTTACACAAACGTGGCATCATGATTTTAGTGGGGCAGAAAGTGATTGTTATCAGACTGATCTACCTTACTAATTTCAGCGATGATAATGGAATTTGGTTTTGGGGTCACAATGTAGGGCTGGAAATCAATGAGAGGCCGTTAAAGCGCCCTCTGTTGGACTTTGCGAATCTATCTCTCTCAGATAGCGTCACCCAGAAAGGTATGTTACTTATCTCAGATCAATTGGGGTTTGCTCTTATTTTGTGGATTATATATTTTTTTCTTATTCTGATTGTTGTGACAATATCTTCTTCCACTATGTTCATAATTAGTTGGAGAAAGATAGAGCCTAATTATGAATATGAACTTATGAAGTTCAAAATTGTGAAAACCAGTGTTCTAAACTTTTATTGAAGTGAAACGTTAGTAAACCATCCATCGGAACATTTTTTTTTCCCTCATGCGATAGGTGCTTAGGAAAAGGTGATTCTACCTAAGGTTTATCCTTATTGCAACTTCAGGATTCAGGATATGAAGTTTGAAACCATTTTAAAAAAGCCCCTCAGACTTTAACTCAAAGGTTGAAAGGCTGAAACCAAATTGAAACCATGAATTCCAGATCTTGGTGGTTAAATCCTTTAATCCCCAATTCAGAACCAAAATCACCATGCATTGGCAGAACTGAATTAGGATTGAGCAAAGAAAAATGTATTGCAATTTAAGCAAAATTATAATTAAGCCCACATTATAAAATTGATATTAATGACTTGTAAATTAATTGGATAGAAGATATACCTATACTTAGTACCTTGGCGATTCCCTAGTCTTAGGTTCAAGTTACTGGCTTACATCTCTGAAATTATTGGAAGATCCGTGCCATGTCTTTCTTTTCACATCCTTGAGTGAAGGAAATTTCTCTTGGGAACAAAGATCATTGTGTTTGTTATTGAGATTCAATCAATAGAGGTTTTTCTTGCACAGTTACTTTGCTTTGTCAACGAGCCATTAATTTCAACTCCGTCTAGTTTGGGTTCCATTCCACATTATTTAAGTACTTTTTCTCCTTTAAAATTCTTATTCAGCTTTGGAAGGCTACATAGAAAAGAGTTGGAAAGAGGAAAGTGCTGGAATGTTTTGTCATTAAAGTTGGGTTTGACTGTATGAGTGCCTGACTCCTGATATCATGCTTTTCGTTGGTAGCAGAGGAATTGAATACCAAGAAGGTTTTTGTTCAACATGTGGAGACAATAAGCATCCCTGATGTCACCTTTGATGTTGTGCAGCATTTCATGGTCAGTATGGCTATCTAGCTGGTGTTCACCATTCCTCTCTGATATTGTATCATAATGTGTTACTTTTTGTATCACTATCCCATTATGATGCAGTGAACTTGTTATCAAAGTGTCTTATTGAGTAAGTGTTTCTCTAGGGCTCTGGTTCTAGTGGTGCATCTGAATGTAAATCAAAAATTGTGGAACGGAAAGAGTTATTGAAGAAGGACAATGTAAGAACTATCTTCTTTCCCTACATCTCTCATGTGCAATCTCACATAAAATTGCATTTTCCTGAATAGAGATGACAGACCCTACTCTCTCCAAAGAATTAGCCTTTGCGACCATGCTTCTCAGTGCTACTTATATGGTTTTCATGATTTCTTATTTCCAATTTACTGTCTGCAGAAACATGACAAGCTGTTGCTTAAAGCTAAAGAAAAGCATGAGGTTTGTCACATGACTTAAATTACTCATTCTTATGCATGCATATAGCCTAAAAATTGTATAAGTCTTGCCGTGATTGTATATTGAAATCTCTTCTGCAGACATTTTTTGCTTCTTCTTCTTCTTTTTCAAAGATGTCTATTTGGTATGGAACCGGTTCTTTGTTCTGGTTCTTTTTGGTTTTTGTTGTTTTACTGGTAAACTCCTTTTATGCATGTTTTCCTCTTGGCGCGAGTTACATTTAACTAAATTGTCTCAAGTCCTTTTACTTCCGGTTTGAGCCAGATTGTTACTGATCTATGTTGAGGCAAGTTCAATATATGTTCTTGTATGCGTGTGATTGCTGAAAAGCATATATTTAGAGCTAGTAACTCCATATTCTTGATATTATATCATTAACATGCATTTTAAGTTGAATATCATTCAAAACTCCTTAAATATGATATGTTTCAAGGCTAGGGTGTTTGCTGAAGCCTAGTTTTGACTGCTTTGGTTGTTTATTGATCGTATGTATAAAAATATAACTAAGGAAAAAACATCATTTTATAAGTAATGATGAAACTGCTTTGGTTGCTTATTGATCGTATGTATACAAATATAACTAAGGGAAAAACATCATTTTATAAGTAATGATGAACTGGTGATATCATCACAAGTCATGTCCTCAGGCACCTCTATACGTTTCAAATTCCACCTCTTTTCCTGCACTTGTTTCCCTCCCTCCCTCTTTCTTCTCTTTGGTTCTCTCTTTTATCATGGTGGAGCATGAAAGACAATTGAACCAGGTGTGATGTTACATTGCATCTTGTAAACTGACTCAGGATCTGAAGCTGAATGTAGTTTCTAGCCTGTTTAACATTATGTTCTTAAAATCTTGGAAACCAATATAATAGGCAACTTTACTTTGAAAGGCAATAGATTATTACTAGCACACAGGTTCAGATTTCAGAAAAAAATAAATAGTATGATATTGGTCTTTGGATCATATATTAACAAATTGCATGAGATGAAATGCCTTTTTTGCAGATGTTCCCTTTTGCAAACTTGATATGTTGCTTTTGTTTTCCCTCTAGTCTACTGCAAAAAATGCCCGATTTGAACAAATATGGAAGAGCAGGAGGGGAAACAAGGAATCAGTGCATGCCAAATCATTACAAGAAATATGCCACTTCTATGATGTTGTTCGTGTTGATGAAGAGAAAAATAACAAGGCACAGCAGCAAGAGTAAGTATTTCCATCATAGAATCAAATTGTTCTCTTCTGTCTGGACAATTGTCATATGAAATCATTTTTCCTGTGATTTTGCAGACACATGTCCTTGGAGGATCAAAGACTTTTGTGTAGTTACCTCCCTTTACTAAAAGAGTTTATTCCTGATGCTGCTGTGGAGATTGAATCTGATATGCGTGCTCATCGTGAACAAGGTTGTTACTAGCTAACCTTTCTTCCTCTATTTTATGTTGCGCTGGTATTTAAATAGTTGGAATAAGATTTCTCTACTTAGGCAAACAATATTATCCAGTAGATCAATAGTCAATACCATTTCATCCACATTGACACGTCCCATTAATGTTTTGAACAGTGAATTATTAATGTTGCTGACTTCTTAAACAGATGATTACGTTTATGATATTTACACTGTGAATGAGGAGATGGACATAACTGTTGAAGATAATTCATTTTCTTATCCTCTGTGAGTGTTTTCTGTTTATAAATGTTGGATCAATTACATTCTATATTCGTTCTTACTTGACACCATTGTGTATATTTGAATCAGAGTTCAAGTTGATGAAGATGATGATTATTATGATGGGCCCCAAGAGTCAGATTACGAGAGTGATGATTCAAATGGTACTACTTACCAGGCTCCGGCTATTCTATCTTACTATGACTAAACCAAACCACTTAGTTGACCGTGTGTTCATATTTGGTGATTTATAGCTGAAAACAATCCGTTGAACGATTATCCGGATGAGATATCTGAAGGGGAAGATGAAGGAGACAATGAAGATTCTGATGATGATTCAGACGAACGTGAAAGCAGGAATGCTGCTAGTGATGAATCATCAGAGGAGGAGGATTTTCGTCACGTGTTTTCCAAAGATGATGATGATACAGATCTATTGAATGATGAGGACTTTGGTGATGATTTTGATGAAGGCAACCACAATGTTGATGGCGCCATGGATGATGACGACGATGACGAAGATGGGAGATGGTCTTATCGATAAGTTGACTTAAGCTGTACATTTCTTTTGGGACATGGTAACAGTGTAGAGCTTCAAAAAAGGTGTTAATGAACGGGCGTGTATATTGTAGATGAACAGATTTATAACTCGTGAGTGTGTTGGTTGGAGATTAGTTTAACCCTATACTTTTGTGTTTTTTGTTGCCTGCATTAACCCTATGCTATGAGCACCGAAAAAGAAATGCGCTTGATTTGCTGTTGTCCGGAAATTCTGCTTGTTTTATTTTCACCTGTGTCAATTGGTTTGCACTCTTTAGCGAATCATGCTCGAGGCGGTGTCGTTTTCTAAATGTAGGCATATCTTTCAGTGAGAATTTAAACCTTAATTCACTATATTATAAGAAATTTAGCCTTTTCCGCTAGATCCAGCTTCAGCTTGTTTAGTTGGTTCAGTTATTACTTTTTATTTCATCTCATCCTGACTTGATGTGTATTAGGCTTTTAGAGAATAGATTTCAGGTGGATTAGTGTATGTTTGTGTAACTCTGAAATCATGGTTTAAAAAGTTATTTTCCGTAAGTCGAGAAAAAACTCTTCTTACAGACTTATTTCATAAATTGGAAAAATTATTCTCTAAAAGTTATTTTAAATACACACTTAATAAATCACTTTGAAAAAGCTCTATCAATGAGCTTTAATCCAAATCATGGTTTTAGTGCATATTCGGATTGGTTTTTGGAAAATAGTTTTTACGATTTATGAGGTATATATGTAAGAAGAGTTTTATCTCGGTTTATGAAAAAAGGCTTATCCCCAACATACAACTCCAAATCTATTTTGAATTTTGGATGGACGTTTAGCTAGAAGTCATATGATGAAGTCTTAGTCTCAATTTTTAAAGTGCGAGTAATAAATGTTGGAGATAAAATATAAGAAAACTTGTAAAGTCAATGATAATAATTTGAGAAAAAAATAATACTCCCTCCGGTCCTAAATATAGGACATAGTTTATAGTGCAATTTATATTATAAACTATGTCCTATATTTATGACTGGAGGTAGTACTACATATGGATAACATATTTCCACTTCCACCGGCTGTTTAAAAGGATCATTTAAAGGGTAATAAGATTCATGGAATATTCCCAGGTTCATAACCCTCCAATGTTTCAGATGGTCCATCACACGGATCCTGTGAAGTGCTATCTTTAGCTAGAGCGTTATATTTCTAGACACAGTCAATTATTACAGCTATTAAGATTTAAGAGAGAAGAAAAAGAAACGATAATATTTGGGATTTCAGGAAAATTACATCAGACTTGTCAATCTCAATATCCTTTAAAGATTGAACCAGCTGTATATCTTCTAACTACTCTCAGCCTTCTCGCACACACATTGCCACATTAGTTGGGTTGATCCAGTTTGGGAGAAGGGTGTCTTCATTGATTTCTCTGTCTATTTACTCTTCATTGAGGGTATTTACCATTAGATCAACTTTCAATGATTGTGATTTAATAATATGTAAATAATATCATTATAATAAAAATCTGACATGGTAAATTTCAACCATTAAACGTTAATTTAATGGTAGATACAATCAATGAAGAGTAAATGGAGAGGGAAATCAATGGAGACACCACTCTCCCAGTATTAACATATTCAATGTAGTTGGTAGATAGCTAAGTCCCTTAAACTTGATGTCCAGACTTTGTTGGGAGAGACAAAACCCACTTCAGTGATCTTTACACCTTAGGAGGAATAATCTATAGCTATCGACCGGGGATATTACCTAAATTCTTAAAAAAAACATATTCTACACTGATAACAATTTATCAGGAATTTTAGGTATTTTATTCCATTTAATACATAATACCTTGCTTGAACTCCTCAAGCAATTTTGTTGTCCCAAGGGTTGATGATAGACTTCTTGTTTCTAGACTACTCTGATAATATTTGGAAGCTCAAATACCTCATCCATTGGAAAATCTTTTTCAGGAGTATATATCTCATAAAAGGATATTAGAATAACGCGATATTATTCCTAACAAGTTTTGAATCATTGGCATTTGCAAGCCTTTTGATCTGTAAGAAACTTTACATGCCAAACCCAACACCATTTTTTAACAACAATGACCCATCACACATACTATATGGATACATCAATGTTTATGATTACATCATGCATCTTAATTAATTGTATTTTTACATTTCTCATAAATTTAAAAGTCACTAGTCCCAAAAACAGCTTTTACCAACCATGTTCATATTTAATCCATGATTACATCTTCTGTAACTTAATTTATGTAAGAGACTATCGTTAGAATTAATTCGCATCTTATTGAAGTGTTTATTTCTTAAAAAAATAATTGCAATTAAATATTAAATAAAAGTCCACCATATAAAAGTTGTTTATACATATAAGTATATATATTAAATAAAAGTCAACAAATTTTATTTTAGTAAATAAATAATAATTAGGAAAAAAATAATTTTAAGGTTTTAAATGGATTGAGTCAAATTATTTATATTTGACTAAGTTTTAATATGTGGATAGCGTTTAAATAAGTGTATTAAATTGTAGTTTAGAGTTAAAACATAGAAAAAAATATATGCAGATGTTTTAAGAGCCTAATTATAAAAAGCCCAATTGTTGAAAAAAAAAAACCTACATTATTTTCCATATAAATATCATTTCCTTCTTCATTTGGAAGGGTCACCCTCATCTTATATCCGATAGTACATGAGGGATTAATCATCGAATTCATTCTGATGGATACGTAGGGAAAAAAAAAAGAAAAAAAATCAATTCCTTCTCTCATCCCTTATGGTCCTCGCATCATCTACAGGCACTCTAGTAGCCCTCGTCCTCCATCAATTTTTTCTATTGTTCGTCATTCCTCTGATTCTTGAGTCTGGTCAAAATTTATCTTCCTTTCATAGCTCTTCATTTTATCTTCTGGTGAGTCTTGTCATTACTTCTTTTCTCCGTCTAAGTGCCAATACGCGCTGTCTTGACCCCACCTCGATTCATCTTTCACCACAACATTCATTGTTTCTCAGGGTTAAATCATCTTCCCACCCCAAAGTCTTTTTTTTTTTTTTGGACAAACCCCAAAGTCTTTTCACCATACGTAGATATATATATTTTTATTTGCATCTTCCTTTTACAAATATGACTCTTTTCATCAATATGTAACATCAACCATGTTCATTCTTCTCTCTCTCTCTCTCTCTCTCTCCATCAACTATATATTTAACAGTTAAAAGTCCATTTTCTATATCCATCTGTGTTACCTACGATTCCTCCAACGTCTTTTTATTTATTTTCGCCCACGGTCACATGAACCATTATTTATGTGTGTATAAACATCATCTATAATTGTTTTGACATTCGATATCAGATAATTTCTAATCCCTTCTAGTATTATATTTTAATAGGAAATTTCTTAATCACAGTATCTTTAATGTGATATATCTAAAATTGCAGTAGCCATATATACCCACACATAAAAATGTACTAGTTTGATTTTTGGAGGGTAACTTTTAAGACCCATAGTAGCTTTATGGTTGTTTTAGAGTAGCACTTAATAGCTATTTATGTGTGTGATATTGTAGACTTCTATTGAGAGCTTTGAATTAACTATGTGGTTACTTGTGAACTAGAAAGCATCAGGTAACTCTGAATATTCTTTCATATACTTGTGAATTGTGTATGATTGTAGATGACTATCTTTTATTTAAAAAAATGGACAGAATTTTATATATATATATATGTGTGTGTGTGTGTGTGTGTATTATAAATTCTCAAATAAATAACATTACAAGTAAATTTCTTTATAACTCACTTTATTCACATAGCTAACAATTTAATATAATTAATGTATTATTGGATTATTGTTTCCTTTTAAGAATGTTTGAATATGTGATGATATTTGATTTGAATGGAAGTATGATTTATTGTACCTTGTCTTTTAATGATATTATATTTATTGGTGATTGAATATAATTGTCATGGCGGTTGCATTTGTGATAGATTGCAGTAAGCAGGAGTTTGTATGGTGAGATTCTTTACCACGTGGTATGCTATCACTTGGTGCACAGTGGATAGCATTTATTAGGGCCTCTTCTTCCATGTTTTCCTTTGGCTGGGATTGCTTTAGAGCTATGAGACATGTGACACCTCCTTAGTTGTGTTTTTTTAAGGAGAGGAACTATGTCCAGATTTAAGCTCTACACATTTGGTCAGGTATATCTTAAGAACTGGTGAGTTTGGGATAATCTAGTCAAATGGATGGATTTTTGTTAGACTATGTGTTAGCCTATGACTCCCGTTAGCGGTATAAGGATGGATGGTGATATAAGGGTGGTTGCATATTGTATAATTGTATATTATTCGATGTGATGAAAATAGTGATTGACACAGTGATGATTAATTTAAATTTGTCTTATATGAGGATTGTGATAAGTTCCCTATTTTAAATCATAAATGATTTGCCTGTGTACGGTAGCAACTTTTAGTAGTTACTGAGACGTGGAATCTCATCCCATTATATTAATATTTTTTAGGTGAATGTACTAGTAGGAAGTAAGGGAAGACATAAATGGAGTGAGCCTTGAAGGCTCTATTGGGCTCCTCGTGAGCCTTTATGCCACTTTTTATTTAATTATCATGACACTAGGATTATTTTTCCTCCTAAAATGTTTCGTTTGATAAATATTTGTTTGGGACTAAACCTTTGAAGTATTATTTGAAAGTATTAAGTAAATGTTGTTCAAGTTTTGCTAGGATAGAGTCTCTAAACTCATAAGTGACATGTAATAGATTGAACTTTAAGTATATATATCGTTTTGGATGAGGTGTTACATCACATGCCACCGCGAATAAGAAAAATAGAGGAATAAAGGCATGTCATTTGTTTTTAAGGGAAAAATACAATTAAAATTGGTAAAAGATAAATAAGTAAGTTGAATTTCAGTAATTCTGAAGAGATTGATTTAGAATTTTGAAATGTTGCAAAATTTGAGCAATTATCAAACTACCCTTAGTTTTTTAATAAAAAAATCCTCAACCCCTTGCCAGCCATTGGAGCTCCGGCGTTGGTGATCGATGGTGGTGGCTTTCTGAAGCTTTGGTGACCTTGCCGGCGACTAGCTGCCAGAGCTCAAGCTCTGGTAATTGGTCATTGGAGTTCTGACGGTCTGATATTTTTTCAAATTTCTCAAGCAAAAGTCATCAATATGGATACTTGATTGCTAATATAGGTACTAAAGTCGTAACTAGGGTCGACTGAAGCTTTAGCGGTCTCATATATATTTTGTTTGAATTTCTCAAGCAAAAGTCATCAATATGGATATTTGACTTGTTAATATACATACTAAAGTCATAACAAAATATATGAGATAGCCGAAGCTCTGATCAACCATATTTACGACTTTAGTATGTATATTAACAACTCAAGTATACAAATTAATGACTTTTGCTTAAGAATTTTGAAAAAATATTTAAGACCACGGGAGCTCCAATCGACCCTATATACGACTTTAGTATCCTTATTAATAACTCAAGTATCTCTATTGACGACTTTTGCTTGAGAAATTCAAAATATATATATCTATATGAGACCGCTGGAGCTTCGACGGTCAGTAAGGGGGTTAAGGATTTTTTATAAAAAAATTCAGGGTAGTTAGATAATTTCTCAAATTTTGAAACATTTTAAAATTTTAAATCAATCCCTTTGAAATTACTAAAATTTAACATACTTATTTGTCTTTTACTAATTTTGATAGTATTTTTCTATGTTTTTCCTTTAATGTCAATTTTAATATTCTATTTTTTTTTGTGTGCATTCCTTTCATTTTGGGAAAATTCCATTAAAGTATCATTTGATTTTATGAAACCCCAAAAAGTCTATTAACACTTGTAAATGACATAAAGGTGACATGGTAGGAATATGAAATTTTGAAATTTGTGCGTTTTTACCAAAATGTCCCTACTATTTTAATTTCTTTTTTTAAAAAGGAAAGAGACACCCTCACCGGAGCACCTCTGTCAGCCGGCCACCAGAGCTCTGGTGCAATCCAACTGGCACCCTTCGACCACCGGCTGTTAGAGCTCCGTCGCTAGTGGCTACTTTTTTAGGGGAGGGGCTTTTTTTTTCTAAAAAAAAGTGGAACCAAGTGGTGTGAACCCACCCCACCTTGGTTGGTTCCAAAAGTTTTAACCATTAGGCCACCAATCTACCATATGATATACACACACACATAAGAATATATATGTATAATACATATAAAGGCATAATAGTATTAAATAGAGGCTTAAATATATTAACTAAATGAGTAATAATATTAACTAAAGGCATAAGCGTATTGACTAAATGAGTAATGATATTGACTAGAGTTGTAATGGTATAAACTAAATAAGTAATGATATTAACTAAATGCATAATGTCATTGACTAAAGTTGTAAAGGTATTGACTAAATTAGTAATGGTATTAACTAAGCACGTAATGGTATTGATTAAATGTGTAATAAAAATAACTAAAGACATATTGGTATTGACTAGAGGTGTAAAAATGTTAACTAAATGAGAATGATATTCACTAAAGGTGTACACATATTAACTAAAGGCATATAGTATTGGCTAAAGACATAAAAATATTAATTAAATTAACTAAAGGTGTCATGGTAATGATTAAATGAGTAATGTTATTGACTAAATGCATAATGCTATTAACTAAATGAGTAATGACATTGACTAAAGATGTAAAGGTTGCCTTTAGTCAATACCATTACGCCTCTAGTCATTTCCATTACATATTTAGTCAATACCATTACGCTTTTAGTTAATATTATTACTCATTTAGTTTATACCATTACAAGTTTAGTCAATACCATGATGCCTTTAGTTAATACGCTTATGCCTTTAGTTAAAATTATTATTCGTTTAGTTAATATATTTACACCTCTAGTTAATACCATTACGCCTTTATATGTATTATACATATATATTCTTACGCATATATATATATATATATATATCAAATGGTAGCTTGGTGGCCTAATGGCTAAGGGTTTTATAACCAACTAAAGTGGGATGGGTTCAAATCCCACCACCACTTGGCTCCACTTTTTTCAGGAAAAAAAATAGTCCCCTCCCCCAAAAAAGTAGCCATTGGCGCTGGAGCTCCTGTGGCGGAAAGGCGCCGGCCGACCTATGTCGGAGCTCTAGCTGTCGGTCGGTGGTACTTCGACGAGGGTGTTTTTTTTCTTTTTTCTTTTTAAAATTAAAATGTTAGGGGTATTTTGGTAAAAACACACAAACTTCAAAATTCCAGATTCCTACCATGTCACCTTTCTATTATTTATAAGTGTTAACAAACTTTTTGGGGTTTCATAAATTTAAATGGTATTTTATTGGAATTTTTCCTTTCATTTTATTTTTAGTGAAGTTTAGAATTCAATCCCAAAAATATGGCCCAAGTGATACTATAAAATCCAAATGTGTGTTGGGTTGATACATGGTTGCGGGTTGTTGATTTCTAAATTCAAAGAAAAAGAAAAAGAAGTTGCATTAAAAAAAAGCCCATCGTGGGGGAGCCTTGCACTCTACCGACTGAGCTAGACAGGCTTTTTGAAAGTTTTAATGTGTTAATAATATTTAATAATCCATGTATTTTGTGAAGGGTTTTATATAAAAATAAAATACATCAACCTCCCCTCTATTTACTCTAAATTAGAAAGATCTCTATTCTATTTTAAAAATATATATAAATCTCACTTAAAATCATAGGAAAAGCTAACTTGAGGGAAATAACACTACTTGCTTATGTTAATTATATAAAGTAATTGAATAGTGTTGATTTTTATTTTTCATGAACTGGGGTTATTTATTTAATGGTAAAAGGTGTGAATTACTAGAGCGATGAGCGCGACAAGGGTTTTGCTTAGAGCAAACGATGGCAATAGGGCTGCAGAGGAGGACTCGCTGGAGGAGGAGAATGCCCTAACACGAAGTAGGAAGAAGGTGCGCACCGAGAAAGGAGGTTCAATACATAGTAGGGAGCGATGGAAGATAATGACTTGGGCGAGAAGGATGCAGGGGTCAATGGAGATAAGGATCGAGTTAGTGAACCTCACAAGATTTATAAAGATGCATGTTCAAAGGATATAGTATCAGACTCTGAGAACGAGGAGGATTGGTAGAGTGATGAGGGATGGAGGTCAAGGGTAAGGGTTGATCACACTACACAGGGGCCATATATCGTTTTTTTACTATATAAAGTGAACCTTGTGAAGAAGTGGTGAAAGTACCTAATTGTCATAGTCCTTAGTCGAGTGATGAGGGAAGATACCGTTGAGCAGAAACTCCAGCAACTGTGGGGAGGAATCAGAATCATTGAAATGGGTTCTGGTTTTTTCTTGGTTAAGTGCAATAATAAGGAGGTTTATGATTTAGCGCTAACGAGGGGACCATGGATGATTCATGATCACTATGTCAACATCCAACCTTGGAAGGTAGATTTAAACCTGAAGGTAGAAATGATCTCGACCATTACTGCGCGGGTTAGAATACTGGAGTTACTATTAGACTACTATTAAAAAAGGGTCTTATATGTGATCGGTAGTCAAATTAGTTGTGTTCTTAAGGTTGATACGACAACTATGAGGAAGACAAAGGGTCGTTTTTCACGTATCTATGTGTACCTCGACTTAAAAAAAACCATTGATCCCATGTATCCTGATAAATGGAGTACCGAAGAAGATTGAGTATGAAGGCTTACATGTGATTTTCTTTAACTGTGGAAAATATAGGCATGACTCTAATCACTATACCGAGACTGACATGACAACAAAATAGAGCCAGAACTCAATTAAAAGCAACAATGTGCCAAGCAAGTGGTGTGTGTAGGGAGGGACTAGTAGAGTTAGTATGATAGAAGAGTCGGCAGTGGGCTATGGAGAGTGATAGTGGTGCAACCCCATAGTGAGGTCGCTGGCCAGGAATTGCCAAAGGGGAAGGGAGAGATAGTTGCCAGAATGCACATGATCAACCTATGCAATATGCGGGTTCTAGGTTTTTTGCATTAGACAATAATAATGATGAGGATATGGCGGCACCCGTGTCACACATGGAGATTTAAAAGAATCCAGAGTGGCCCCTATTAAAAGATGTCGTAACTGAGAATAAAAGAAACAACAAAATTGAAAGGCTGAGAACTTAATGGTGGACCCACGAAGAATGGTTCTGAGAAGGAGAAAGGGCTAAAGAACCCAATGGATCTTTACTTAGAAACCAAATCACGTATGAACTGGGTGGGCTCGAGATCTCGTGCAAATGAACAGGAGGGTACATCCAACGTTGGTAGACATATGGGGTTGACAATTTCTAAGGTACCTATGGCTCGACATTCGGGCTATGAGAGTTTAGCAGGGATGAAAGTCACAAAGCAAGAGGGACAATTGGTGAGAGGCCTAAGAGATAATATGGAGGAGGATGACAATCCTTTATATCCTGAAGTGTTGAGAGGGATGCAATACTTTATTCATTCTAATCAACTTTTCAATAAAGGCAAGGCAATCAAGGAAGATGATCAATCTTGTGCTATAGTTTTGCACGGAGTAAGGGCTTAGTAGTATGTGTTATTTATTCCTTCTTTATCTATTACTTATAATGTATGGATTAATTTGGAATTCAAGAGGTTCAGGTAATAAGTACTTTGTTCGTTTAATTATGGAGCTGCGTCATCAATATAAGCTTCAGTTCATTGGTATCTTGGAACCATGTAAACGTGGTGATATTGCAGTTCACCTAGCTAAATTCTGGGGTTTTGAAAACATTGAGGTTGTGGAAGCAGAGGGCTTTAATAGTGGAATATGGTGCTTTTGGGATAATTCCATTGATTTTAAAGTGATCAGAAAATATGAACAGGTGATTCATGGTGTCTTTAATGAAGGTTCGTATAATTCATGATTTTTGTAGGTTGTATACTGTAGTCCAGATTTCTAGAAGAGGGCATCTCTTTGGTGGGACTTGTCAGAGATTGCCAACAATGGTCCTTCCAAATGGTGCATCTATGGTGACTTCAATACCACTCTTTTTAAAGAGGATATAACTTCTATTGCTAGAATAACGGTGCTGGTGGATAAACGGTTTTGTAGGTGGGTTATGGAGAATAGTTTAGTAGAGTTGAATTTTAGTGTTCCATGCTTTACTTGGGGCCGGGGCGAGTAAAAGTAGGTTAGATAGGGCTCTAGTTAGTGCAGAATCGATGGAGTCATTCCTATAGGCTTTTGTTACTCATCTTCCTATGTTTCATTTGGATCACGCACCACTACTGTTATGTATTGCGAATGCTCAGGTTATTAGAAATAAGGTTCAACCCTTTGGATTCTTTGCACCTTAGGTAATACATGATGGTTTCTAAAGATTGGTTAAGGCCTCATGGGTTAAAAGTAGTGACTGAAATGACAATGTGAATCGTATCATGCGTAATATTCAAGAATGGAATAAGAATGTGTTTGGTGATGTGAATAAATGAAAGCCTGTCTTATTAGATGTATGGAGGTTGTTGACAATTTATTAGAACAAGAATATGAGAATACAAGACATATTGAAGGACATGATGACTTATGGAAGCAACTGGAGAAAACTCTTGTTCAAGAAGAGGTCATGTGGTGGCAGCGATCACTATCTAATTTGTATAATGTATGTCATAAGAATACTTGATTTTTTCATTCAATGATGAATAGTAGAAGACAGAGGAATCCGATGGATGCTATTCGTATGGAGAATGTGGAGTGGGTTTATGGCATGGATGCGAGTATGAGGATTGGTTTTGAGTTTTATAAAAATTTGTATACTTGTGAGGATCAATCTCAAGCCACCATTAATTTGGCTTATGTTACCTAGAGATGGAGGAGGGATCAACAGGAAGGTTAGGTACTGATCTAGGTCCGGTAGAAATTAAATAAGCTATATAGCTTTATGGGAGCACTCAAAGCTCCAAGACTAGATAGTTTGAATCCCCTATTCTTTAAGTGCTAGTGGGGGATGTTGGGGGAGTCAGTGGTGAGCATGATTCATAGGTTGTATGCTGACCCTACTATTATTAGTTAGATAAATGGCACCAATATTGTTTTCATCCAAAAGATTGGGTATCCAGAGACAATCCGTAAATTTATACAATAAGTTTGTATAACGTGATTTACAAAGTACTTACAAAGGTAATTTCTAATCGCTTGAGGAATATAATGCTTTAATTGGTGGCCCCGAATCAGTGTAGTTTTGTCCCTGGTCGGCAAGGTGTTGACAATATTATTTTAGCTCAAGAAATTATTCACTCCTTGCTTAAAAAGAAGGGGAGGAAAGGTTTTATAGCTATTAAAATTGATCTCGAAAAAGCATATAATCAAGTAAAATGGTCGTTTTTGGTCAACCATTTCTAGGAATTAAACCTTCCCTAGAATATGATTAATGTGATTGCAAGTTGCATTAGTTCTCCTAGTATGAGGGTATTGTGGAATGGTATGGAGGGTGAAAGTTTTAGTCCTTCTATAGAAATATAATAGGGAAATCTTATTTCTTCATACTTTTTTGTACTCATTATGGAGAAATTTGCTCACTTTATTCAATGTGAAGTGAATGCAGATAATTGCAAACTGTTCAGACTTCATAAGAATGGTACAGCCGTGGCACACTTATTTTTTGCTGATGATCTTATTTTATATATAGTGGCTAGCTTGGATCAGGTAGGGGTCATCAAAGCTTGCCTAGATGACTTTTGTTTGTCATCTGGAGAGAAGGTATATAATGCAAAGTCTCAAAGCTTTTTCTTTAGAAATGTGAATCATACTCGGGTTCTACAAATCAGTGAGTTTATGGAGTTCATACTTACAACAGATTTGGGAAAGTATCTTAGAGTTCCTCTCCATCACAAGAAGGTCTTTAAAAACACATACCAGTTTATTTGGATAAAATGGACACTCGTTTGTTGAATTGGAAAGCTAAATCTTTATCATTGGCGGCTAGCTAGACACACTTTGGTGTCTTTTGTTAAGGCCACTATTCGTACTTACATGATGAAGTCAGCGCTCTCCCAGTTAAGATGTGTTCTGAAATAGATATGAGATGCAGACGTTTTCTTTGGGGGGGAGACTACTAACAGAAAGTTACATCTAGTGGCTTGGAAGGATATGTGCTTTACAAAGATGGAGTATGATCTTGGGTTGAGACAGGCCAAGTTGCAAAATGACGCCCTAATGATGAAATTTGGATGGGCTTTGTTAAACAAGATAGATGCTTTGTGGTTAGATTTATGTGAGAAAAGTATAAGTGTGGAAATGACTTGCTTCCTAGGATTGATGTGAAGAGGTTTGGATCTAAAGCTTGGAAGGGAATTAGGAATATGTGGGAGATATTTTGTGAAGGATTATCATAGAAAGTGGGTAATGTACTACTACAGAATAAAGATATTACTACCTCAAATGACGTCCCTTTTTAAGCAACGGAAGTAAAAAACAAAGGCGATGGTATTTTTGTAAATATGAGAACATAGTGGGAAACTTTAGAAGTCCCAAATTTAAATTGGGATGCCTAAAGTTCAGTTTAGGCGTCCCAAGTCAAATTTGGGGCGCCTAAAGTTCCTTTCTAGATCCAAAAACAAAAATTCTAAATATTTAGGCTTGGGTTTAGACGTCCCAAAAATATTTGAGACGCCAGACTTTAGGCCCCTAAAGGTGTCCATCAGGGATGCCAAAATATATTAGGGATGCCCTGATATACCTTTGGCGTCCCTAAAATAATTTAGGGATGCTACTAATATCAGTTGGTGTCCTTAAAATATTAGGGACGCCAAAAGTGGCGTCCCTGATAAGGGACATTTTTTGGCGTCCCTAAATTAAATTTGGGACTTAAAAAACAGTTTGAATTTAAGCTTTATTTGTTAGTTTCACACTCTCATACTAATCTGAGACTTTTTTCTTCTTTCTGCTCTTTTAACTCTTGCTTCATCCTTTCATCTATCTTTTTTCCCCTTCAGATCTGTTATGTTTTCTCATCATTTTTTATTATTTTATCTTCCTTTTCTTTGTTTTGGGTTTCCTTTCTATTTTATCTTCTAACTTATGTTGTTATGGCTTGCAGATTGAGATTCTGAAACATAAGTCTTGGCCCACGTTCCTGCCAAGAAGACGAGGTTCATCTCTCCCTGTCGCTCCTCTCTATTCGCTATTATGAGAAAATGAATTTCAGTAATAGAAGCAGATGAGTTTTTCGCAACTGATTCCTCTTATTGTTATCATCTTCTGCCTGTGAGATTTCGGCTTTAGAGTTATTATTGTGTAGATTTTGGATTTGAAGTTCAAATACTAGATCTGTAATTTTTGGTTTCAAATAGTGTTTTGTCTAGATCTGTAATATAAATGATTTTTTTAAAAGAACCTTTAAACGTCCCTTTTTTGAAAAAGGGATGCCTAAAGTGGTCTAAAGTGTCAGTGTAGACATTTTAGACATCTCTTTTTAAAATAGGGACGTCTAAAGTGTAGACTTTCGACGTCCCTTTATTTACGGACGTTATTGTCATTATTTACTACGTCGCTCATATAGACGTCCCCTTATTTTCAGATGTTAAAAAGGCTAAAAAAGGGACGTTAAAAGCGTTTTTTGTAATAGTGGTGGTAATATGGTTTGGTTTTGGCAAGACCATTGGCTAAAAAGTGATGTGAAACTGTAGGATTTGGCTACTCGGGAGGTACCACAAAAACTCCTGGAGCTTAAAGTTGCGGATATGGTAACTGAAGCAGGAGTATGGAATAATGAATTACTTGATGCATTTCTTCTTTGGGATGTTGCTCAAAATATATTGAGCCTTCAATGGGACGCTTTTAGTGAAGACATTCCATCTTGGAGATTGACTCCATCTGGCATGTTCTCCAACAGGTCAGCTTATCTAAGTCTGAAGAGGGTGTGTGATACTTCTAGAGGAGGGCTTTGGAAAAGTATTTGGAAGCTCCATAAGTCTTAACAATGTAAGACCTTTCTTTGGCTCTATTCTAGAGACCGTTTACTTATGAATACAAGTCGCTTTGCCCGTGGAATGATGGGCAATGCGGCATGCATGTCATGTTCATCCCCACTTGAGAGTGGTCTCCATGTACTAAGGGATTGTAGTCTGGCGACGAAGGTATGGATGCGGACTATACCTAAAGCCTACATATCCCCGTTCTTTGTAGTTAATGATATTAGCAGGTGGGTTGAATGGAACTTGCGCCACCATTTTGAAGTTATGGGCGTCCAATAAAGAGTGTGATTTGCGCTAATGTGTCTGCAATTGTGGCTAACTAGGAATAATTGGGTGTTTAATGGTATGCATGAATCCTCTATGTTCATCATCTCTATAGTTATGGGTTGTGTTAGGTGGGCAAAGATGGAAGCGTTTAATGATAACTTGCGTTGTAACTAGAGTGAAGTGTGGAAGGTACCAATGGTGGGTTTTATAAAGGTAATATGGATGGCTCTAGTAACCATGATAGAGTCGAGTGGCATGCGGAATGATAAAGGAGACATGATTGCTAGGTTCATGTGTACTTAGGTAGTTGGAACGTTTTTCAGGCAGAAGCTTAGGGTGCTCTATGGGGATTAAAAAGTTCTTGGGACATGGGCTTCAGGCATATTATGTTAGAAACTGCAAGGAACTTACGGAGGTGATAGAATGTTATAATGCTGATCTTATAGACCTTGAAGGACCACTTAGCAAGCTGAAGAGTGTATTAGAAGAGAATGGGAAGTGCAAGTGACTTGGTGTGACATGCACTACTATAAAAAACGCTTTTAATGTCCCTTTTTTGGGCTTTTTAACGTCTGAAAACAGGGAAATGTCTATCTGAATGACGTAGAAAAAATTGTTAATAACATCCGTAAAATAGGGGACATCTATGGTTTGAACTTTAGACGTCCCCACTTCAAACTGGGAATGTTTAAAGTGTGCCCCCCAAATTTAGACGTTCCCATTTGTGGGGACATCTAAACTAACGTCTAAAGTGTTTTTACGTCCCTTTAAGGGCGTTAAATTTTTTTTTTAAAATGGCCTTTTATATATATACTTCACTGTCTGGCAAATTTAAACTGTAGAAATAGGATAGAAGAAAATATTGCATAAAACAGAATGGAAGCAACAACAGTTTAGCACTATCTAATAAAAATGTTATCTAACAAAGCTATCTAATAAAAATGTTAACCGTTGGTTTCTCAGTTCAGTAAGAAAGAAAGCTGTCTTCTTGCGTCTTATCCCATTCTTCCTGAGCTTATGCCTATCATTATTTAGGGATTAACTAGAGAGGATTGAAATGGCTTCTTTGCTCACTTCACTCTGAAGCCGATAGTCAACCTATCAGGTCAACTGTTTCCCCATTCAATTCATCCGATCCGTCTCAAAATGTTTCCAGTCCTTACTATCTCCATCCCAATGAAAACCCAGCCTTGATTTTGGTATCTCCTCCCGCTCGAACTATCACTCATGGTCTCGTGCCATTCTTATGGCACTACTCTCAAAAAACAAACTGAAGTTCGTTGACGGAAGCATACGTGCGCCGTCAGTGACAAATCTAATACTATGTACAACAACAACTCTAATTATATGTACAATATATAGAACCACCACAAAGTGTGTCCTCTACGTACACAAACTACTAATTAATTAACTAATATAAATAAAAACTTTACTCTAGTATACGTTGAAGAAGATGTCCAGCCAAAAAGTCTCTGATCAAATTAATGTCTTCATATAAGTAGGCATCTTCATTGTCAAAAATTTGCAAATTAGAAAATATGCTTAGATGAAATAATGAATCAAGTGAATGAATTAATTTACAAATGAATTACAACACCAAAAATCTTATCCTTTGAGAATGAAGAAGCGATTGCTTGTTCAAAATCTTTCGTAATGCCACTCTGAATGATGTTATACATATAAAGTAATATATAGTATTCATATTCCTAGCCGCTAGGTTGTTGAGGGCACTATAAATCAAAAGCAAATGGTTAAAATCAATAAAGGCATATCTAAAATGACCGTCAATCAAAAGAGCTTGATTTGAAACTACGTACCTTTGGATACAACTATTTCGGGTTTCTGCCACCTCTATGATCGCTTGGCTTGCCAAGGATTCGATATGTCTGGGTTGCCCTATCATTAAAATGAAAATCAACAAAAATTAGAACAATTTATTTAAGTCAAGAATCAAGAATCAATGAAATACAAACAAAATAACTTATGTGTTGAAGACATTTTTTGTTTCTGTGTCTGACCTTTTATGCAAGGAATCAAACCAGTAAACTATGTTAAGCTGAGGATAGAGAACACACAAACTCCAGTGGTAACTATAACAACATATATGATTAAAATAAAGTTAGATGGCAGGGCAATTGTTTATTAAAAATCTTAAATAGACAAAATTAAAATGTGTACCCTTGAACAATCGGTGCTAGATAACAATGATAGTTGTTCTCTCCCATTATGTAGCCCGCATAGTGAGTCCTTGCTTGCACTGTATTCTTATCCTTGTCGTATTTGTAGGACATAAGAATCCATATAAATCATGTTTTTGCATGTTAATGCATATACGTCGGAAGGAGCTATAATAGAATTACAATGATGAATGTATTAACTAGTGAATATATGAAACCAAAAAACCACTTTACTAAATGAAGGAAAAAATGGGAAATAAAAAACTTACAGGATTGCAAATTTGACCCATCCTACATCTATCTCCTACAACTTAATGAACTGTTTAAGGTCTTCTTTATCAATTGTGAAAGGATACTCTAATTTCAAGCCTACAATCCCTAAAGGCATATGCAAATCAATCTGGCGAATGCCTTTATAGATCTGTTGCAGTCATGCAAAGAAGGGCCATTTTCCTGCTTCCTACTCATTCTTTTAGAACATAAAAAACATAGTGTTAGGAGGATGCAAACAGATCTCAAGTAAAAGTAAGGTAGTTACTACCATTGGAGGTGTTGTCGCTGAGCCAATAAGATTTATAAGCCAAAGGATGAAAGATCCTTTCGTTTGACCTATCATTGCAACCTCATCATCAGGAATAGGGATGACTGTACCTTCTTCCTCCTCTCAAACACACGTCACAGTCACCCTATGTAGATGTAACCCCCTTCCAACCATAGGCCGAGATTAAGTTTATAATCAAGTAATTAAGTGAAATTAGAGACCTTAGATGATTTGGGACTTAAACAAAATCGAACTTCCCAAAATCAGAGTCTATAAAAACTTTTCTAAAACCTGTTCACAAAGGTCTCATATTCACATTACAAACACACAATTGGCCTGTACAGGTTGATTCCATTTATATATATCAGAGTACAGTATAAATTCCCGACACACTCAGGTTCCATTATTTGATAAAAGGGTTTACACAAGGCATAAATGCCATAATCTCCTTCCCTTTTGCTTGGGGATTACATAAAACTATACTATACTTCCAATATATATACAACTATTCACCACAAAATATCCATATGATATACATGATAACCAAATAATCAAAACAACTCTCAATCCGGAGCTCTATCCGCTTTTCGTCACGTGCTTTCTTTTTGATCCTTTAGTCCTGTCTAAAAGTTGTTTTGGGAGAGTAAGATTCTAAAGAATCCCCTTAGCAACAAATCACTTATAGTATGCATAATAATAAGGCATGAAAGCAATCATAACCCACACATAGCAACTACAACGGCAATTACAGCGGCAAAGGCAGGTATGACTCGTGTCACCCTTACGTTTGCTCACACTGAAGTGCTCACATTTTATTGCACCACAACACAATTCACAATAATATATTTCACCACAGCTGGGATTCATATAAAGCATTTTACAATACACAACCACATTGGCCGGATTCACAAAGCAGTTTCTCAAAGATCATGTCTATTACAACGGCAGTTCAACGGCCGGGGTAGGTGTGATAAGCATTAACCCCCTACGATGGCTCTTGCTGAAGTGCTCAGGCTGCAATGGACCATGGCGCATTTTCATTCACATTTCACAAACACAATGATCAATCATGCATACCAAACATCATACACAACATGAGAGAAAAGTCACCACCTGCTCGTTCCTTCCATGTACGCTCTGGCACTGGTCCCTCCCAAATAGGGAAAATCCTGTATCCTATAATTCATAATGAGTGACGAAGTGTTATTCTCTATCCAACTCTCAATGACTTCTTAACACTTAATTTGGTTATCATTATTGCTCTTTGAGTACCCATAAATACCTATATTAAAAGCCCTAAAGGGTTGGCACACTATCCCCAAAGATCCCCTTTTTGAAAGCTCACTGAGACACTCGAGTGATATTGTATGGATACTCGAGTGAAGGAGACCCCACTCGAGTGACGGTATGGTCTACACTCAGGTACTAGAGAGTGAAAGACAGCGAGTGTATACCCGAGAGCACAAGAACTTTCAGAAGACTACAACACTCATGTCCAGGAAGCCACACTCAAATGACAGCCAAATGCTCACTTGAGTACTAGAAGGTGAAGCACAGAAAGTGAAGACTCGAGAGAACAAAAGTCTTCAAGGATCAAGAGCACTCAAGTGATGGCTTAACACTCGCAAGTGTTAAGGTGCACTCTTGAATCTTGGATGAGAGTGACAAGCATAAAGGGAAAAAATACACTAACGCACTCGAGTGAACTCACCCTCACTCGAGTGATGTTCATCCCTCACTCGAGTGAACCCCATATCACTCGAGTGATATGCATCAGAAACCAGAAAACATAGAAAACTTAACAGCACTTCCAAAAGCTTCTTAAGAGTTTCCAATAGACCCAAAACTTCAACGAAAGCTACCCCCACACAAAAACACCCAAGGAATTCAATGGAGACATCAGAGTTACCAAAATCCTACTCCATTATCATGTTTTGGTTTTGGGCAACATAAACATCTAAATTCCAAAATCATCCAAACAAGACATTTCAATCCCAAATCCATTCTATCTATCCCAAACTCACTACATGATACCATTTCCATGCCAATAACATACCAAACACCCAATGGTTATCATTTTCAAAAATCAAGCCAAAAATTCTAGAATTTCTAAACTTAACCATTTGGCTCAAATCATAGATAGAAGGATTGGTCTTACTTACCTTATCAACTTTCTCAAAGACATTTCTTTGATTCCCCAACCTCTAAAATCCTTTGGGAGCTCAAACTAACACCAATGGCCAAACTATAAACATCAAAATGAAGCTCTTAAATCAAGGAACAACTTTAAAGAAATGAGTTTGAATAATGAATAATGCCGATATGGATCCTCACCCCTCAGGTCCCCTCGAATATACTTTCCTGTAAGCTTGTTCTTGAAATCTTTCCATCATAGATGAACCTCCCTTATCCACTCCTTGTACATCACCACGGTGTCAGGGACATTGAAGGTTTACTGCAAGGTAAAAACATACGATAATTATATTTGAAGCAATAGGAATAAAGCTATAAATGCAGTGTATCAAAACTTATAGACCAAAAGTTGTTGCCAAATCATGTCTTTCATTTTTTGTGGAACCAAGTTCCAATTATCATAGATAATGCGAACTTTACTTCAACTCAAATAACCTAAATAGCTAATGAAATGGTCTTCCTCTGGACCAATTGCTTTCATATTGTCATCAAAGTCAATAGGCAACCTCTCCTGTTGATGTTGATGACATGCTATCAATGCTCCCATTTTTGTGCTGCCTCTAACCCTTCTTCTCACAACGGGTTCACGTCTATCCATTTCATTGTCCCTGTCACTTTGTGAGTCACTAGAATTGTCCATATTCCTGTAAGCACAAAAATCATTGTCAGATAGGTGAATAAATTGTAATTAAATGAATAAACTAACTAGTTATAAAACAAACAGTACACATTATTATTTTCTAAGTTAAGCTCTTACTCTATATTATTTCCCATATTTTTTCACCATGATCATTTCTTACAGCATATTCTTCATCATCTACCAATTCTACTTCACTTTTTGTAGGTGGATTAATTGTGAAAGGTGGTATGTTATAAAGGTTAAAGGTCGGATCACCATGCTTCTGTTTTTTACTTTGAAGTACAATGAAAATTTTTTTATTTGCAGGATCTGTAACATAAAACACTTGTTTCACCTGGCTTGCTAGAATGAAGGGCTCATCCCTATAACCTACTCTTTGAAGATCAATTGAGACAAATCCAAATTGTTGATATATTACCACAACATTATTGCTAACCCACTTACATTTGAATAAAGCAACTTTGAACTTGTTGTAAGTAATTTCCCATATTTTTTCTATCACTCCATAATAGGCCATGGATGCTAATATGGGGTTTTTTCTTTTGAACTGAAAAAGTGCATGGCTTCAGCTTCTACAATCACCCTACTATTTTGTATAGTACTTCTGTCATCTTGGTCTTTTGTGTAGAAAGAATATCCGTTTATATAATAACCGGCCCAAGTAATGATATGAAACGAAGGCCCCCAAGCTAGCTACTCTATTGTCTCAGACACAACGGTCTCATGCAAAACATTTTCCTCAAACCACTCTACGAATGTCTTGTTTTGCTCAATAGCAATCTGCATGTCATTCTTCTTTGGATTCATGTTCTTCAATCTCTTTCTGTATTCATCTATGTATAGTTGAACTTCTTCCATGTTATTTAGGATATACAAGTGTGCTTGTAACATCTCTTCACGAGGCATATTCTTCACTTTCAGTCATCGTGTTCCCTTGCTTCTCCCATCTTCTTGCCAAGATTGTTCCTTATGCTTTGATAGATAATCGCTACAAAAGTTCATAGCCTCTTCAATTACATATCTTTCAACTATTGAGGCTTTTGGTCGATAGGGATTTTTAGAATACACTTTTAAGATCTTCATGTATTGCTTGAAAGGGTATATCCACCTCAGATAAATTAGACCACAAAGCCTTACCTCCCTTACCAAATGAACTATCAAATGCACTATTATATCAAAAAATGAAGGAGGAAAGTGCATCTCTAATTAGGACAATATAATATAACCCTCATCTTCCAATTCATCCAAATTCTTAGTGTCAACGACTTTGTTATAGATAGCATTAAAGAAAACACAATCTTGTTATAGTGGTTCGAACTTCATCTTTTATAATGCCTCTAATAGCTACTGGTAATAGTTGTTGCATCAACACATAATAATCATGGGACTTCATTCCCACTAACTTCAAATCGTCCATTGACACACACCTTCTCACATTCGAAGAATACCCTTGTGGCACCTTAATTTCATGCAAACACCCATACAAACTTCTTTTCTTTGCTTTTGATAGTGTATGCGCTGCTGGCTCCATGTATGCCCTCCTACCATCATCTCTTAATTGTGGATATAACCGTTCTTTTATTCCCATATCAACAAGGTCTAGTCTTACACTAATCCCATCTTAGTCTTCCTTGGTATATGCAAAAGCGTATTGATAAGGCTATCACAAACGTTTTTCTCCACATACATCACATCAATACCGTGTCTCACGTCATGACTACGCCAATATGGAAGATCAAAGAGAATTGATCTTTCTTCCATATGTTTTTCTTACCTACAGTCTTCTAATTCTTACTAAAGAAAACATTGATACGTTCCACCCGACTGTAAACTTCCTCTCTGGTTAATGCCTTCGGAGCCATTTCATGCTCCGACAAGACGTTAAAATGCTTTCTTAACCTATGATACAGGTGGAACCTATGAAGGAACCTCTTATGACCAAGGTAGACCGTTTTTCTTTCATGCTTAAGTTGGTGGAAGTGAGTGTCTACTTCACAAATAGGACATGCTTTATGCCCCTTCACACTATACCCTGACAAGTTTCCGTACACAGGGAAGTCATTTATCATGGTGAAAATCATTACATATAGCTTAAAGGACTTCTTGTTATATGCATCAAACACTTCTACGCCTTCCTCCCACAACTTCTTCAAGTCCTCAATCAATGGCGCCAAGTAGACATCGATATCGTTCCCTGGTTGTTTTGGTCCAGAAATCATAATAGAAAGTATCACATACTTGCGTTTCATACAAAGCCACGCATTATATATGTTATTAAGAGTTTCATACAGATTGATACCATCTATACAAAGCCCAAGCCAAAGGTTTCTTTGCTCGCTGCCAAATTCAGGGAACATTTCATCTATTTTCTTCCACTGTGGAGAGTCAGCCAGGTACCAAAGATATTTTCCGTTGGATATTCTCTCATCTAAATGCCATCTCAACTTCTTTGCTTTTTTGCAGTCCCAAACAAATGCTTAAAATGCGGTATTATTAGAAGATACCACAAAACCTTTAAAGGTCGCCTTTTAGTTGTCCCATCGCCACAACCACCATCTTTCTTCATTTTGAATCGTGCAGTTTGACACTTAGGGCATTCACTCAGACCTTTATACTCCTTTCTGTATAGTATGCAGTCATTAGGGAAAACGTGTATCTCTTTATACTCTATACCCATAGTAGATAGGATTTTCTTGGCCCCATACATACGATTTAGAAGTACATTATCGTCTGGAAACATATCACACAACATTTCAAGCAGCAATGTGAAACAACTATCAGTCCACCCACAAGTTGCTTTTATGTTAACCAAACATAATGTTCTTGTCAGCCGTGTGTACTTACTCCCAGGGTACAACGGTGTCTCTGCATCACTCCGCAGGTTGTCACATTTATGCGACTGGGTAAAGGATTCCACCTCAAGTTAAGAATAATTGTCTGATAAATCACAATTTTAATATATTTTATCCCACCTTATTCATTTATTTTGGAGATTATTTTAGGCTAATTTGGATTTATTAGATAATATTTGGATAATTAGCCAATTTTGGGAAATAATATAAATCTGAATTGATTATGATATTATTGGGTTTAAAAAGTTAATATCTTAATTGTTATCTTGTGATTGAAAAATATTTCAATTATATGATAAATCACGATTTTATTTGATTCTTGCAGAGTAAGAAAAAGCAGATTGAAAGATCCTACGGTGCATAACTTTTCTTAGAAACTTAAAAAGAATCCAATGGTAGAATTTTATTGGGTTTTTGGAATTTTAATAGGCCCAAATTAATACCCAAAAGACTCTCTTCTGCTCCCTTTTAATTAACCTAATAGCCACGGGACATACTCACAGACGCAGAGGAGAGGACGCGGAGGCCGAGACGGACTGAAGGACGCACGCTGAAAACGAAGCAGAGGAAATCACCATCAATTGTTCAATTCCTATTCTCTTCTCTATTCACGGGCCCACATCTTCAACTCCATTCCTTTAATTCCTTTTCCACTCACGCATAGCAAAAGGCCAAAGCATTTATCCATCAATTCTCATGCACAGTGACGGAGCAATTGCATTAATCAATTCTTCTCAATATTTCTTCATGGCTGTGACGCATTGTGTGGAGTTTGGAGGAGAGAATAAATCCATGGCAGCTTAAGGTCATTTAGGAGGCAACTTGGGAGGAGCATGGAGGAAGTTAGAGTCTAGGAGCTTATATTTGAAGACTATAAGGGAGTGTCTTTCTTTTTATCTCTTTGATTCAAGACTTAAGATTATTTAGTTTTAAATGATTTTGGGTTGTATTAATTGAGAACAATCTAGTTTTAGATTGTAGACTTATTTTTTATTTGGATTGAATTGATAATTTGGATTTACTTTATTCTTAATTGATCATTGGGATTTTTGTTTGCAAACCTTTGATTGTCAATTAAATTATTAATTGAGTTTTCATTATTAATTTAATTGTCGATTTGGGTTTAATCTCTTGATTGTTTAATTAAGGTGATTAATTGTCGAATTGTTTAATTAGGCAATTGTGAACATAATTTCCAAAACTAACTTAAGCAATTTTGATTGGTTTTTAATGGATTTAATTAACCACCATTTTTCTCCATTATGAGTTTTCTAGTGGATTAGATGTTATTGAGCTTGAGGGTTTCCCATGTTTCAATTAGGTGATTAAGTTTATTAATTCCAATATTTCATTAATCCCTTTGGTCTAATAAATTGAATGGCTAAGAAAGCTAAATCTATGTGAATCCTGAGTTGTTCCCTTCACCATCATAACTGAACTAACCTTTGTTGATTTTCTTAGATATTAGTTTATTTCTTTTCCTTAGGATTTTAATTTCCCTCTCATAAGAAAAACCCCAAAAATTCCAATTCATTTAGGTTAGTTTCATTCTCATATAGGTTTTAGAGTCTTTTACATTTTGCATTTAGGTAGTGGAGTCTTGCATTTTAGTTTAGGTTCATTCCATTGCATTTTTTATCATCTAAATCCAATTCTAGAGAAAACCCACATATTGCTCCTTGAGAGAATGACCTAGGTTGCCACTATATTGCATTAGTAGGTTGTCTTAGTTATTAATTGATTGTTTTAGCGACAGAAGCACGCATCATTGTCAATACTGGGATTGTCACATTTATGCGACTGCGTAAAGGATTCTACCTCAACATCATAAATCATTCTCTCCATTCTATCTTCATCTATGACATCCACAGCTTCCTTCTCGTGCGACGAAAATTAGTTACTTCCTCACTATGCCATATCCACCTTGTGTATCGAAGATTTATTCCATCACAAAGCAGGTGATCCCTTATAAATTTAACATCACGTCTTCTCTCATTTAAACAATTGACACAAGGACAAAAATACATCCCATTTTTTGCTAGAGCGTTTCTTCTAGCAAATTCAATAAACTCTTCAACCCTATTCTCATATTCTTCACTTGTTCTGAAAGCATTCATCCAACTATGATTCATTTTATTACCACCTACGCCATTCCCATTAACACTCAAGTTAAGAATAATTGTCAATACTGGGATTGCCTTTTCCTATTTTGTTTTTCAAAATTTTGGTAGCATTTCCGATTAAAAGTAAGACATCCCAAAATCAAAATAACAAATAATCTCAGCTTAATTTAAACGAAACTAAACTAATTAAGGCAATTCATGTTCAGGACAATGTCAGCACCTCAAATCCAACAATTGTTAAATTATTCTTTTATGTATAAATCGAGTCAAAAGAACTAATTAAAAATTGCTCCCTTTTTTACACAACATAATATACTTATAGCTAGCCCCATGCCTAACTCCTACATACAAATGTAAAGCTTGATTAACTATTAATGAACTTAACATACAAGTGAACATAACTCATCTCAACCATTTTATTACATTCAACACTCGTATGCTTTCAAGTCCAACAAATACAATCTTTATCATAACTATCTTTCAACTCACATATAACTCTACTTTTTTTCTAGCATTTTATCAAACACTTTATATGCATCTTACAATCAAAACACATAGCAAGCACCATAGTTCATAAATAATCAACCATAAGACTTTCAAGTATCCAACTAGTCTCACCAGATTTTCTAAGTTAAGTTTGTTAACAAAATCTCAGTAGGTCAATCTACAATTTTCAAAATACAAACCAAATAACTTTCAACACTAACATATTCTTCTTATGGCATTAACAAGAAATACTCTATAATACCCAACTACATTAGCTCCCTTTCCTTCTATATGTCAACTAGAACATAGTCTAACTCTATCTTGTTTTTTTTTTTTTGCCAATACTCTATCTTGTTTTAGATGCACTTTCATATGGGAAAAATACACACATGTATATAATCCCATAAACACCATCCACAAATGACGGAAGGCATTTAATTAGAAGATCCAAATATAGAAACTTCAATGAAATTAACAGCTCAACATCACATTATTTTCTCTAAAGAAATTCCTCCACATGACTTATTAAACAATCTAGTGAAAAACATATCAGAACTTCAAATTTGCCCTTAACTCTCAGAATCATTCTTATAACTACTTGACCAACATGCTAGTTTCCCATATTTATCATCCAAGCCTTGAATCAGTTAACGATTTCAAGTTAGAGGGAGACGACCCACGGTGGTAAGAGGGAGGACGACGGTGGTGAAAATGAGAGCAAACGGTGCAAACCCAGAGCAAAGGCGGCAACGAGCAGGCACGCTATGGATGAAAGAGAGGGTAATAAGATGGAGGACCAAGAAGAGATAAGGTATAGACTTTTTGGAGAAAGAAGAAAAACAAGAAGGGGAGAGGAGAGCAAGATATAATGGATAACGAAGATAGGGAAGTGAAGATAGGAGGAGGAAGAATAGCCTTTAGGCGTCCCCAGTCAAGATTGGGGATGCCTAAAGCAAATTTATGACACACCCACATGCACTGGTCATGTCGACCAGTGCATGTGATCAATCTTTAAGCGTCCCCAGACTGGCTGGGGACATCTAAAGTCATGCACTGGTCCTTTGACCAGTGCATGTGAACCATCTTTAGGCATCCCCAACTGTACTGGGGACGCCTAAGGTTTTTCTTTTTTCTTTTTAGCTTTTTTGTTATATTTTCTGGTCTAATTTAGGGAGTTTTAGATGTCCCCATTTTGAATGGGGATGTCTAAAACACATCCCGCCTCCTTTTGACACGAGATTCAATTATTTTAAACGCGTAAACCTTTCCAAATTTCATCTATAATTACACATATACCATCGGTTATATTTTGGGCGTCCCTTTTTTAAAAAAGAACATCCTTTAGGGTAGTAATATGTATATTATGTACTAGTGAGACATGCGAATCAAGTTGCCGATACTTTAGCTAAACATTGATGTTGACAAGTGGCTTTGAGCAATTCTCTGCTCCGTCAGAGTATATTCTGGAATGCTTACGTCGTGATGCTATGTTTGGTAATAAATAGTAGCTCTAGGTGCATTTTAAAAAAAAAGGATGAATTACATCGTTTACAGATTTGACTGTGGGGTTGAATAAAATACGATATAGGAATTTATTCTGTGGTGGTAAGGGAAAAACCGAAAAAGATATGAGAGTTTTAAGTTCTTAGACTCGTAAATAAGCTATTATTATACTCGCAATACTGCTGCGAGTTTTCGATTTCACTCTAACGTCATTACAGTTTTTTTGATCTTCCGAGTTTGTCACTGAATCAGCACGTAAGGGGAAAATGCCAAAGTGAATTCGTACGATTTCACGAGTCAAAGCACGATTTTAATATCAATGCTTGAGACTGATGATCTCTCACTTTCCTACAACACAACTCGTGGACTATCACGCATTGCTTGAGCCAAAATGACATGCGTTTAAGTGAGGAATGACATTATTCCTTTTTGCCATCCTTAATTAAAAGTCCCTCAAATTTGAATATTACACTCTTATAAATGCACTCTAGCTCGCTACCCAATTTTAGTCTTATATACACCGTTCATCACAATTAGAAATGTATTAAAGAAAAAGAACAGTGTAAAGGTAAAAAGAAAAAAAAAACCAAAATGTTCACTATGTACAGACGTCAAGTCATATAAATTGCAGCTCATACTTGTTTAGCTTGCTAAAGGTAAAAAAAAAAATGATTCACAACAAATACTTATGCTAATAATGACATAGAACATCCCTTTTGTAAGAATTTATTCATAAATTGCAATTCTAATTCGGTAACAGGGCCAAAAATTTGCCAAGTTAAATGGTAAAAAGCATGATAAATACTAGTTAGGACGTCCTCCCAATCCTCAAAGTTACTTGAATCTTGTAAAGTTCTACGAAAGTCATCGAAAAAGGCTTTGATTCTGAACTCCTTTGTAAAACTTCCAATAGCCACATTATACCTCATTGAGTACTCCAAATCCACATGTGAATATCTCTTCTCATCTTTATTCAAGCTATTTCCAAATAAAATAATATTACTTAATAGACTAGATTTCCAATTTGCTTCTAACAAGTGGCTGTATAATGTTGTGTAAGAATTTGCCACAAAGAATATAGTTGGCTTTAGAGCTTGCGTTGATCTTCTATATTCATCGAGTGACAAAACAATACATCCAAAAGCTTTAAAAACTCGACATTCCGTTGCAGAAAAAAATGGTTCAAATACTTGTATATCTTCGATCCATTTGAAATGTTTTTTCATCAATATTGCAAGTCTAAGTTGCAACCTCGACATATCTGAAGCTTCAATGCTGCCAATATAAAAAATAGTTACCATTTTCATCTTCGTTTCTAATCCCATCATCAACATATCCAAATGTTGAGAAATGGGAGGAGTTTGTAACTTGTCTTGAAGATTATAATACAATTGAGAGCTCTCCAAATAGTTGATGTATCTTTCTATTTTTTACTTCATTATCATTTCTGTCCAAGAATAAACTTGTAAATCTATTTCCCTTCTTATTGTGTTGAATCTATAGCGAGGATGATTATTCATAAATTGTAGATCAAGATTGAAGAAGGTCCAACTCAATCTATCAATAAATGATATACGAGGATTGCGAGTCTCCATAATGAACTCATTTGTAAATCTGTTAACAGCCATGGTAGGAGAAATTGGACCAATACCATGATAGGGATTATGACAGCTATTCCCAAATATGACAACGTAACTCAACATATCAGCATTCCAATTTATTTTTAATAGGTTGTCAAGTAAAGGATGTGGACAATATGGCGTGAAGAATAAAGTTGGCTCTAGCGCCTTCCTCAGTCCATATTCATTCAAGTATATGACAGAACAGCCAATAGCTTCTAAAATTCGGCATTCAGTTGTGGAAAGACTAGGATCAAATACCTCTATGTTTCCAATCCATTCGAAATCTCTTTGCATCAATATTGCAAGACTACGCTGCAATACAGACGTCTTCCAAGATTTAAATCTACCAATACCATATTTTACCATCTGCATCTTTGAGCGCGTGCACGCAAAACCTTACGTATATGTTCAGAAATTGATGAAGTCCGTAGCAAGTGTCTAAAATGCCGATAGAAGCGAGAGTTGCCAAGTTCCTTTATAAATACTTCCATTCTCAGCATCAATACTTTTTCTCTACCACGACTTGTACGTAAATCAGATGGAGCCCATGGTTGTCGGGTTCTTAACGTACGACCTCGTACATTCAAAGCTGTTTTCACTGGTGCTTCCATTTTATTTTATATATATATATATATATATTCCTGAGTTGTTTATCTAAAGAGAAGAGAAGAATGGAGCGTGAGTGCACACCACTACGCACATGTATGTTCTTTCCTTTGTAGATTATCTAGTTCCATCCCAGATCCATTCCTGGAGAGTGTCTGGTTCCATCTTAGAGCTCCATCCAGATCTGTAGAGCCATTCCCTGGAGAGTGTCTAGTTCCATTCTAGAGCTCCGTCCAGATCCACAGACTCGTTCCCTAAAGAGTGTATAGTTCCATCCCAGAGCCCCGTCCAGATCTTTTGACAACATCATCTAGTATATATCGCCTAGATCTTTTGACCATCAGATTCCTCCCAGACCATTTGGTACCGGCCAGCTCTTTTGACCGTCAGGTCCCGTCCAGATATCTTGACCGCTCGGTTTTGCCCAAATCTTTTGAAAAAACATATGGTACCATTCACTTCTTTTGAACATCTAGTTCCACCTAGATCATTATTAGACCGTCTCATTCCACCTAGATCTAAATATCCTCTAGTTTGGCCTTAATCCTAAGATCGTCAGGTTCTATCCAGATCAGCTCAACGTTGTTTCTATTCCCTCCAGATCAACGCTTGCTCCAAGATGTTACTTTTAGTCCACCTACTGTCGTAGCTGCTTCTTCTCGTTGTCACTTCCAGTTTTTAGTTGACAAACTTAAGATAATCTTGAGTTTATATTAATATTTGATATATTTTCATGTTGAGATATTATATATCTTATGTTGATATTATTATTTGATAAGATATTCAGGTTATATTATATTAGATTCTAGGATTAGTCTAGCTTTGCCTATATAGAGGCTCTTGCTCAGTTGTTTGTACTAAGGATTAAGTATTAAGAATTCAATAGTATTCAGAGGCTCTTGTTTCCTTTATACTCTAATCCTTCATATTCTAACAAATGATTTTGTTGAAAATAGATTGTCACTAATTGATCAACAACGGAATTATTTCGCTTAATCAATTTAGCTGTGAGATTCCATCACTAATTCACAATTCACCAAACTCTTGAAGCTCATCAGTTGTTTTTCAGAAAAATAAAGTGAAAAGAACAATACAGTTGGATAAATATATAGAAGCTTTTGGGGACAAGCCAAGCTTTTGTTTGTGTGTGTGTGTGTGTGTGTGTGGTAGTTATTAATGAATAAGCACCTCAAGGATATAAATTAATCAATGAATCAAGGGAAGACAAATTAAGAACAACCAAACATACCTCTCTTAATATAATACTTGTTGCACGGATCTGAGCATATTATGTGTAATACCCCGAATTCTGAGACTTGAGGATAAGCCTGAGATAAGTGGATTGTTAAGCCCTGGTTTAGCAGGATCCCAAATTTGATTAAGGGATTATGACTTCAAAAGTGGGTGTGATTATTTATAAATAAACCCTTTTAAAGAATATGATGTGGATTGTAGTCGTTTGTGTTATGAGCGAGAAAATATGTTTGAAGGTGATTCCAAGGGAATTACCGTAATCAGAGGCAAAACGGTAAAGTTATTGACCAATTGATCGGTTACCGAGGAGGAAATTCATTAATAACTTGAAGATCAATGGTTATGATTGATTTGTGTAGAGATCAAAGGGTGGAATCCCATGTACATGTGTGTATGTGAGCTCATGAAGATGAAGTAGGATCATGACACTTGGCACAATATGGACCATAGGATTGGTCAATGTTTCAAAAAGCTTTCCCTTTCTCCTCTCTTCCCTTCTAGATTGGCCAAATGGCCTCTTTCCCCCAAAAATCTGATCTTCTTCTCTCTCTTCCAAGCCTCCATTGTCGCCATGCTTGAGGGAGGAAAGAGAAATGGAAAAGGTGAGATTTAGCTTGGTTAATGTCCTCTTTTGCTTAAATCATCTTCTTTAAAGTTGTTCATAGTGATGAGAGCTTCATTACTATGGTTTTAGATTTAGGAAAGAAGGTGTTTTGAGAGCTTGTGGAACTTGGAAAGATGAAGAATCAAAGAAGTGGCTTGGGAAAGAGGAAGAGGTAAGTGTTTGCTCCCTTTTGATCTATTATTTGGGATTTATGGTTGAGTTTTGTGATTTGTGGAATTTGCCCTAATTTTGGTATAATTGCAAAATGGATGAGTTGAATGAGTATTATGGTTAAAATGGCGTCATAGTGTGTTTTGATGCCATTAGGATTGATTTGAGTCATTGAGAGTAAAAGTGGTGGAATTGGATAAGGTGTGTGAAAAGTGTGACCATTGGGGGAAAATGTCTTTGTGGTGTGATTTTGGTTGTTTTGAGGTTTCCAATCGGTTCCTTGTGTGAAATTATGTGGGAATAGCCTTGTGTAAGAATTTTATGACCATTCAAGACATATTGGTTGAGTGGGGAATATTCTGATATCTACTGCGTTCTAGGTTTTGATACTTCCTCACTCGAGTGATGCAGCATATTTTCCCTTTCCTCTTCAGTTTTGGTTGCACTTGCTTGTGTAAGAAGTGAGAGTGTGCTTCCTCACCTACGAGTGATGTGGGTTATCACTCGAGTGAAGGTGGTCTCACTCGAGTGATCATGTGCTTTTACACTATGAGCCGCTTCTCGAGTTGTCACTCGTAGTTGGTTTGTCAAGAGTGTAAATTAGCACTCGCAAGTTTTAGGCTATCACTTGAGTGAGGGTCTTTGTGCTCGAGTGCACTTTTGACTTTGGGATTTCTGTGCTCTCGGATAAGCACTTTTGGAGCTTCACTCGGTAGGACTCGGGTGCTTGAGGAGGTATCACTCGAATGTTGAGGTTATCACTCGAGTGAGGTCATCTTCACTCGAGTGCTACAACCAAAAAGGGGATTTTGAGGATTCAAAAGATGGTCTTTTGTCAAGTATTTCCCAACCCTTTAGGCATGTGTATGGGCTTTGGGTAGCCACCTAAAGGTTGTGAATGATAACCAACTTAAGTGTTTGAAAGTTAAAGAATTGGAAAAGGGATTAACCATATGTCCTTGTTTTGGTTATAGGGTTTGATTATCGCCCTGATCGTGAGCAGCCGGAGCTTGAGCTTATGTGGAAAGAGAGTAGGGAACATATCTCTTCTGCATGTATTTGATATTTGTGTTAGTGTGCTGGTGCATGTCTTAGCTTTATATGATTATGTGTAATTTGAAGCTATGTTTTAATTTATGCTATGACCATTAGTATATTGTTTGAAACATTGAGCTTATAAATTGTCATTGTGTTAGCATGAGTTATGTGATGCAAGTATGTCATGCATTAAACATTTATTGTACGTGCATATTGATATTGTTTTCCTACTGAGATTCTCTAGAATCTCACTCTCCCCTACTAACCTTTTAGACAGGGTAGTGGATTGAGGATGGAGCAGGCACTAAGGGCGACGAGAACTCCTTCAGGTTGTCATTCTGGGTGTTGATTATTATTGTTGGGAGTATTATGTATTTGGATTTAGATGTGTATATGTGGATGATGATTTGTTTATGTGTATGAGATAGATTTGTGTAATCCCCATATGAGGGCATATAGGGGTGAATATGCCCTGTAAGGCTTTGATTAATGTACGGAACCCGGAATTGGCCGGGAATCACTTTGCGTACTCTGATATATATTTAAATGTGATTTATCTTCGTGTAGTAATTGTATTCAGAATGTGAATGTGAGACCAGGTTATAAATGATTTCGAAAGGTACTTGTGAAAACCCCATCTGATAGATAGGTTAGTAAATATTATTTGATTGTTATTGATCTCTATTTTACTTTAATTTCATAAACTAGATGTAATTACGGTAGGGGATTACAGTATGCATATATGCTTGCTTGAATTGAGAGGTGTGGCCTCAGCTTTATTGACTGTTCGACCCTAAATTCAACCCCACTCTCTCTCTTTCTCTCTCTAGATCTCCTTTTTTTTTTTTTGTCGTGTTATCTTAATTGGTTAATTACAATCTGATAATTATGAAAAGATTCACAAGAACATAAATGAAAACAAAGAATTAATAAGAAGGTGAGGAGAAGGAGAAGGAAGAGTCAAAGTAGGTAGTCAACAAATTCAGGGCCGAACAGACAATGAAACAAAGATAAACTTCTCCACATGTCTCATCATATTAGGGTTTGATGATGATCTTCACGCGCACACAAGTCACAAAAGAGCAGAATGAAATATGTGTGTGTGTGTGTATTTCCTTTAGATATATATAATTGGCAAAGATGATGCTCAAGCTTTATACAGATGGAGAGCAAACTCTCGAATAATCCATCGGTAGAGAACACCCATATCCAATTATTGTTAGAAAAAGAGAGTTTAGTGATATCAAAAAAAGAAAAAGAAAAAGAGAGTTTAGATTTGATTTGAGGTAATTAATATTTTAATAGATATGGTCATATGGCATTCAAATAGTTAGTTGATCAGCACCGTGTATAATAGCATAAATTTTGAAAAATGATGAACTATATTCTTGACCCTTAACAGGGTGACTATATCTGTAAATTTTATATGTTATATTAATATTCATATTCATAATGTTCATGTCAAAATTTATTTTATATTACTTCGTAAAAATAAAAATATTATTAATGGATTTTTTTACAATAATTACAACATATAAAATAATATTTTATTTAGCATCATGATCAAATAGATCTTATATATGATGTACATATATAGTAAGGGTTGTTTGTGACTAAATAGGATAATATTGTTTTTTTAAAAAACGATCAATATTTGTAAGGCAAATTAAAAGTGCACATTTGGTCCTCTAACTTTATACAAATATGCTTGAGAATTGTTAATTTGATGAATTTAATTCATTTATTTATAATTCATTCACTTAAATGCAATTTAATTTCCTAAAATTTTCAGCTGAGATGATTAAGATTGTCATTCTATGGTTTATTGTAATTAGTTATAGTTTGTGACTATTACACTACATTTGAAGTAGTGTTGGATAAAGCATGTGTGGTTTGCATCATCTCTTTTGAATATGTTAAAGCAAGAACTAAATATTTTTAGCTTTGAGAACTGGCCTTGTCAAATCCTAATTGATCTCGATCATGATAAGTTTGCTCAATTTTTAGTTGCTTAATTACCTATGTTGGCATATATATTAGGAAAACAAACAAAACTTTTTTCGTCGCAAATTTAACCGTTGCCGATTGATTAGCGACAAAGTTCACAATTCAATCCCTAATTAAATTTTGTGACAGAAATTAACAGCCAAAATTCTTTTGCAAATTCCGTCGCTAATTCCCTAATTTTTTTAGTGCCAGACTTTAAATTCAAAACACCTAATTTTGGGCTGCTAGAAACTTGTTTGAAGTTACTGAGAAATGTCAAACAAGTCTGTAGCTGTTGCTCATTGAGATCCTCCTTATACTGGTGGTCTTAATTAAATTGAATACTGGTGACCCTTTTGCTACTAAAACTTATACTTTTTTTTAAAAAAAAACTAATTAACTAGCGAAAGCTGATTGCAAAAGGACAAGCTCCTTTAATTAAGATGGGGCTTCTGTCTCCATCTCATTTTTGAGTTTGATTATTACTACAGAACTTGCTTAACTTTTTATGATGAGTAAATATTATACTGTAAAGAAATTAACTGTGATATCATTTGTGATTTTCCGAATCTTTTCTGGTCATTATTGATGGCTGTCAAAGTGATTATCAATGGATTAGCTAGGTTTCATTCTGTGATGCTGACAATAAATTGAAAATTCATTAGTGCGCTCGTGATACATTTTCCAGATTGATCTGATTAGAGATTTACGTTATGACTGTTTCCCCTTTTTGTCAATTTTCCCAAGTTTTTATAATAAACTAACTTTCTTTAGTTAATTCAAAAACTTCAAATGATGAACATGTTACTACGTACCAAACCATTCAAGCTTAACAATAAGGTTTTCAAACTCACGAGTTTAAGCAAACTCGTGACAGTGACATAAAATCGAATTGTATACTTGAATCACAAAATTGTAAGAGTTTACTTTTAATCAATAAATAAGTATCAATAGTATATAATTAAATAATTAAAATAAAAAAAGATAACAATTTGATTTAAATATATTTTAAATTCAAATAATTGAAATTAAATCCATTAACATTTATAATTTATCATAATCAACAAAGAATTGTTTTATAAAATTTACATATAAAGTCATTGAGCATTATCAAATCAAAAAAGGTACATGAGTTTAAGAGCAAATTGACACGATTTTGTAAGATAGAAATATAAAAATGGTAAACTCGATATATGAATTCGCAAGTTTGATTGAGATTATAACAATCATGAATTTAAGAGTGACTTGACACGATTTTATAAGTTAGAAATGTAAAAACAGTAAACTCAGAAAGTCAACTCGCGAGTTTGACAACAATGCTTAAAAATATACTCCTCCTCTGGTTCTTAATACAAGATATATTTAAAGCGTTGAATTTGATTCTAAATATAAGACATAATTTTTATATTTGTCAACATTTTTTTAATTTACCCATATTGATACTTCCTCAACAATAATTTTTTTGGTCAATATACTTCCTCAACAATAATCAAGGAAGATGTTTAGGGTGTTTTAGAAAATATATATCATATTAACTAACTTAGCTAACTTTTTTGATCTAATTAAATTAGGCAAATATGTCCTATATTTAAAACGAGTAATTAATTATAATACTAATGAGACGGGTACATGGACTTGGGTCCTAATAATTAATGATTACATCAAGGATGAACCCGCAATATAATAACACCCCTTAAATTTCATGCATAGAGAAATATATGCTTATTTTCATGTACATCTTAATCAAAACCAAACTGGTTAAATAGTAAATATTTTAACTTTGAAGTGACTCATGCACATGGTACATAATGGCCGCTTTGCAATATACTTCTAATAGTTAATGTAAGACCTATTTAACTAATTTGATTAGATTAAGGAAGTGTGTTAAATTGGTTAATATATCATTTTTTTAAAAAAATACTTTAATCATTTTCCTTAATTCACCCTCTCCTTCTCCTACTTGATTATTGTTAAGGAAATATTAATAGATCTAATTTAGAAAAAATTAATAAATTTGTGAAATAAGACTTATATTTGAGACGAATATGATCAATTCCTCAATTATGTCATACAATAAACATCGGAGGAGTATATGTGTTCAAAAGTAGCTGTTGATTATCCATAAAATATTGTTCCGGTTGATAAATATTTGACACATAACCCCAGGAGGCCACAGGATCATGAGTTTAAATCATAATATTAATGTGTTGACAAGCAATATACGAGCATATGTTTGTAAGTTCTTTTTGAATTTGGATAACCTTGGTCTAATTTCAGTGTGCATTTTTTTTAATTTTATTTTCGGCTGAATTTTACAATTGAATCCCAAAAATAAGGCCCAATTGAGACCAAACAAATCCAGTTGGCAAAAAAAAAAAAAAACGAGAAACCGTGAAATCCAAATGCGCATATTATTGATGAGATTTTTGCTATACTCAATGATCTCAATCCATGTTGAGTTAAAGGTTTTAGAAAAATTATACTTCACTTTATTAATCTAAACCAGCTGTTAACAAAGTGACATGTTATAATGTGTGGCACTTATAGGGAATATGTTTTATACTGAATACTTGGCTAAGTCCTTTCGTTCCATCAAGGCAAACTTTTGTAGGATCCCTAATCACCTTCCACCTATTAGACATGACGTGGTGGTTGACGAGGGACGATAGTTGTTATCTTGCTGTGAGATTTTCTCACGTACTATTGAAATACATATAGTGTTATTAAAAAACCTAAACTCATAATTTGCCTTATTTCCCTTTCTTCTCCGCCAAATTAATTAGTCTATTATTGTGACAATTAACGGGATTCATTTGGCATTATTAATTCAACCAGAGCTAGATTGAACATCACATTGAATTAGATTCAAACCCTTTTGTCCCAAAGGTTGAACATCACATTGAATTAGATTGAACATCACATTGGCATTATTTATTCAATCAGTCTTCTTTGCTCTGTTGGCTAGCTGATGCTTTCGACTTGGGTTGTGTTATCGAACACTTTGAAATCTTACTATAAGGTTGGATTTATTTATCTTTAGACTATCCACCCTGCGAATATTAGAAAATTAAATCACAGTTTTAGATGGAAGCACGAAGGAAAAGTACAGGGAATTATAAATGAATGACCTTTTCATAGGCTCGATAAGACCTATTGGCCAAGAAACATAGTCACTTACAACATCTTTTACCATTATTTGCTCATCCTGAGACGGAATCGGTAAGAGCGCGTCTTCATTCGTGTAGACATCAACCCTCACTTGGAGTGTGTTGTCGGGCAACAGTGAATTATTCAGTGTGTCCTTATCAATGTTGTAGGCTGCACCTACTGCAACTGCGTGCTTAGAAGCTTGATTGACATATAACTTACATTGAAATTCGCCCTATGGAAAATAGAGTTAACATGTTAAAGTTCGCTAAATTATAATGTAACATAAAGTTAAGTAGAGAAGAAATTAATTACCAAAGAAAAATGGACTTTAGGCATGAAAGTGCAACTATCTCTGACACTTGGGCTATCACAGAGGGAAACATTTTGTGCTGGCCTACACTGCACCAACTGTTCTATTTACGCTCTTAACAACACATTTTGTTCTTGCATCAAACGCATTTATTCTAAGAATTATTTTTCTCGTTGTTCCTTGTAGCACATTTGTTCATGAAGTTCTTGCATTTGATGCTTGAAACTAGTCATCTCCTCACGCAGCTGAGGAACGTTACTTTTATTGGGGTGCTTCTGATGTCTGAAGTATGATGATTGGGTGACTGTAAAACCAGTACCCCGAACATGACCATCATACTTAGGTACTCCTAGCGCTCTGCTCAACAAATCATCTCAACCAACATAGCTCGCCAAGGTAGGATCCTCCTATGTCATTTGTCGCTATGACAAAAAGAATTACAACAATAATAGTTATTAGAAATCAAATTCATTTAAGTAAAGCTAATTATTTATTGTACGCATAATCCAATACTTACACAATATTCAGCTACTCTTCTTGCTTGTTCACTACGAATTTCACCTTTCTTATTTGTGCAACCAGCTCCACAGATCATGTCATGGCACCTGTGTAATATCTAAATTTGATTCTTCTATCTGCACATCAAAGTTAGTTGAAGTTAAATGATATTCATACAATTTATCTACATATGAAATAATAATTAGTTCTTACCATTTTTTGTTCTAACTGTGCATATGAAACATGTCCTTATGTGTACCGGTATGGCATGTTGGTCGCGTTAGCACGATTTTTCTTGCTCAACTCCTGTTTAGATCAAAATGATTCATATCAATATATAAATGTTAATTACAAATACATACATTACAAGTAATAGGGAAAGTCAAACATATTATATTACTAGGAATTCCTGAGTTGTATGTGTTCTGATAAATTCATCCCACATTTTTTGAGTGATGATTCCTTCGTACAAGTGAAATAAACCAAAACAAAACATCAGTGCACAATGTCTACCATGTCAACGAAAGTAAATTATTTTGAAATATATAAAAACGTACGTACAAGTAAATAAGTCAAGGCACTCATTATCTTTTCCTTTTTCTAGTTTGATTTAAAATTTTATTCTTCAAAATTTGTGTTGGATTGAGAATTGTGTTTCTCTTGACCCAAGTTCCCTCTTCATGATCATGTATCACGTATATGGGTCCATCTCCATTCCCATTTTCATCTTCATCTTCATCTGCATCTGCATCTATACCAATGTCTATTGACCACAAATTCTCAAATAAAGGATCATCATCATCGATGTTCAAATATTCATTTCTTTCAAAATCAACTTGTTCTTGATGATTCTTGTTAGATGGGAGTACAATAGACCAATTCTTCTTAGCAGGATCCAGAATGAAAAACGTGTTCTGTTTGTGCTGCTAAAATAAAAGGATAATCTTCATACCAAACCTTAAAAAGGTCCACTTGAACAAGGCCTAAGTCATCTATCCACAATCACTGTTGTTGTTAACCTACTTACATCTGAAGACAGGGACCTTGAAAATAGAGTAATCTAACTCCCATATGCGTTCAATGACACCAAAGTATGACATTGATGCATATTTAGGGTGTATGTCTTTAGCACTGGATCTATGCCAAGAATCAGCAACAAGTGTTACCCCACTATTCTGTATCGTGCTCTGTGTATCATGGTCTTGTGTATAGAATGTGTAACTGTTGATTGCATAACCATTGTAAGATAAGACATTTAAGCTCGGTCCCTTTGACGGCCACTTCAATTTTTTAGAAACTGAATCAGGATTCTGGTCCATCTCATCATTAATGCGATTTTTCAACCAGCCTGAAAATTGTTGATTGTGTTCTTTTATTAACAAATTTTCATTCCTATCACCATGTACCAATCGAAGAGCATCCTTGTGTTCTTCAACATACGGTTCAACCTCATCAGTGTTATGTAGCACATATAAGTGGGCTTGCTCCCATTCAGTCGTTGATATCGTTATTACATCCCTCCCACTTATTCTTTTCCCAGATCTTCGCCCATCATGTCGAGACTTAGGAATCCCTGCAGGGTCAACATTTGATAGAAAATCAACACAGAAGTCACTTGCTTCTTCAACCATGTACCTTTTAGCAATACAACCCTCTGGGCGATATCTATTTTTCACATACCCTTTTAATATTTTCATGAATTGCTTATTCAAGTATCTATCTCAAATACACTGGACCGCACAATTGAATCTCTTTGACCAAATGTACAGTTAGATATACCATAATGTCAAAAAAAAGAAGGTGGAAGATACATTTCAAGTTCACATAGAGTACACACAATTAGCCTTTGCAAATCTTGTAACTTAGTTCAATCTACCACTTTACTGCAGATCAACTTGAAAAACACGCAAAGTTTAGTGATGGTGTTTCTTAAATTTTTGGGTAAAATGGATCGTATACCAACCGGTAGGAAATTCTGCATGAGCACATGACAATCATGCGACTTGAGGTTCTTTAACTTTAACTCTTTCACTGATATAAGGTTCTTTATATTTGAAGAGTAGCCCTCGGGAACTTTAATGCCTTGTAGAAACTCACAAAACAATTTCTTTTCTTTCCTCAACAAAGTGCATGCCACTGGCAGTAGAAAAGTATGATGCCCTTGCTCAATCGGTGCCAACTCTTCTCTAATTTCCAAGTTCACCAAATCCAACCTTGAATTGACACTATCCTTGCTTTTTCCTTAGATATTGAGCAACGTACCAATTAGACTATCACATATATTTTTTTCTATATACATCACATCAAGAAAATGTCTCACATATAAAGACTTCCAATATGGAAGTTCAAAGAAAATGAAATTTTTCTTCCAACCACTTGTCTCGATTTTTTTTACAAAAGGCTTGCCAAAATTGTTATCCAAGTCTTTTACCTTTGAATACACCTGGGCACTGGCCAACATCTTCGGTGGGCTACAATGTAATATCCCGATTTGTGGGCTAATGACTATGAGAATTATTGTAATTAGTGTAATTAAGCACTTTTAGAATTAATGTAATATGAATTTGGTGTACATATATATGGTATTTAAGATCAAGGGTTGAGATTCCTTGGTTATGGGTCGGAATCCGGTGTATTAAGCTTATGTGAGCTCTTTGAGAGAGAGTGTAGATTTGGACAAGTGGCATGATGGTGGCCATGGGATGTGGCACTAAGTGACAAAATAGCACTTTTCTCTCTCCCTCCTCTCTCTTTTTTCGGTTGTGTGGAGGAAGAGGAGAAGAGACATTTCATCATCATCATCTCACCATCTCTCTCATACTCTCCCTCTCTTCTCTCTATTTCCGGCGACCTTGAGGCAAGAAAGAGAAAGGAAAGCTTTGATTTTTGGGTAAGCAATGATCTCCTTAAGCTCAAAACCTCTTCTCTAATGTTGTTCACTTTATTGAGAGCTTCATTGTGGTGATTTCAGAATCTTGAATATTGGAGGTTGTGAATTGATCGAAATTTGAAAGTTGAAGAATCAAGATTCTTGATTGGGCAAAGTAAAGAGGTAGGCATTTAGTGCACTTGGATGTATTGTGTATGATTTTTGGATAAGTTTAGAAAAATCTGGAAATTGCCCTAGTTTGTACCAAATGTGGATTTTAGGATTTTCATTGTGTTTGATATTGGAAATGGTTTAATATGGAGTTGTTTGATTGTTGGATATAATCTGGAATGTTGGAATTAAGTTGAATGAAATTTGGATATTGTGTATCATGGAAACCTTAGTGTTTGATTGTAGTCAAAATGGTTTTTGGAGTGTTTTTGGAGTTGCCAATGTGTTCTCTAGTTAATGCTAAGAGTGTATGTGCTTTGGGAGGAGTTTGGGAACCATTTGACCATCTGGGATTTTCTGGTTTTACTGCGTTTTTTGTCTCTGATGCACAATACTCAAGCAGAGGAAGATCATGCTCGAGTGCTGCGTGAGTTTTTCCCTTTATGCTTCGAGTTTTGCCTGGATTCTTTGAATGAGACTCAAGTGCACTTCTTTATTCTCGAGTGAGGGAAAATCATGCTCGAGTGAGCTTGGGTTTGCTCGAGTAATAGTGTGAGTCCAGTGTTGGGGTTGTTCTCGGGTCCTCACTAGCTGGTTTATGCCAAGAGTGTGCTCTGACACTCGCAAGCATGGCAGTCTCACCCGAGCACTGAGGTTATACTCGAGTGAGGTTTTGCCTCTGGTGTGGTTGGTGCTCTCGAGTTGTCACTCGTGGTGTAGCACTTTCGGGGACTTGAGCATAATTTGGGTCATCACCCGAGTGCAGAGCTTGGTGCTCGAGTGATGTGAGCACTTCCTGGCTGTGAAGGTTGCTCTCTGTCAAGCACTCGCGGGTAAGAGTTGTCCTCACCCGAGCACAAATCTCTCATCACTCGAGTGAGGTCGTCTTCACTCGAGTGAGATGGTCAGAAATCAGTATTGTGCCTTCGAAAAAGGGGTCTTTGGGGTAGTGTCTTCCAACCCTTTAGGCATATGTTTAGGCCTCTAATAGTCACCTAAAGAGTCCTAAATGATAACCAACTAAGTGTATTATGAAATTAAGAACTTGGAAAAGAGATTGATCGGTTGTCCCTAATTTGGTATAGGATTTGATATCTGTCGCCCTCGTGAGTCTGCGGTACCGGAGCCGATCAGGAAAGATATAGGTAGTGACTCTTTCTTTATACCTTATGTGATACATTGTATATGTATTATATCATTAGTTCGTAATGGATTCATATGCTGCAATATTTATGAAATTGTGAAAGCGCCGCTATACCAATAATCCCTGAGTCACTAACAACGGTTCGGGTAAGGGTTGTGTGCCTTGCCGGCGGTAAAAAGGGATGAGGTTAGGATGTGTTATATGTGATTATGTAGGCCGAAAGGCTAATTGTGAGCCGAAAGGCTATTTGTGAAGGCCGACGGGCCAATTATGAAAGCCGAAAGGCTATATGTGAGACGTAAGGCTATTCGTATGCACTGCTACACCAATAGTCCCTGAGTCGCTAACAACGGTTCAGGTTAGGACGGTGTGCCTTCCCGACGGTAAAAGGGGATGAGGGTGGAGTGTGATTTGTGTTACTGCTGTTATGAGATGATTTGTTTACATATTATGTAATTGCGTGTGGTATGAACAATTTGTTACTACTGGGATTCTTTAAAATCTCACTCTTTCCAAATGACTAACCTTTTCAGACAGGGCGAGTGGTTCGAAAGGGAAGCGGACAACTAGGAGTAGTTAGTATTACTCTAAGACTTAGTGGTAGTTGGTTATCTTCATTTGGTTTTTGGGATTACTAAGTGTATATGAGATGTAAATAAATATTTTGGACATGTAATCCCCATGTTGGGAAACCTTAAACCCATGTTTTATATATATGAAACCCGGGGTTTGCCGGGATTTTAGTTTCCGCACTCTGATATTTCTTATGTGATTTGATTTCTCAAGTAATTATATCCGTACGTGAATGTGAGACCAAGATTAATTACATTTTGAAATGATTTTGAAATACCCCATTCTGCGTTGGGGGAAGTTAACATTTGTTGATTTCATTTTATTGGTCTCCATTTCACTTAAATTTTGAAATTTCGGATGTAATTACGGTGAGGGGGTTACATTTTTTTAATCAAAGCTACAGTTCCTGGCAAGGGTAGTGTTTGCTAGGATAGCTCCCCTAGTATGGTCTTAGTGATAGAAAACCATCTGTGAATAACCGTCGTATACATATATCTGTTTGGTTATGTGGATATATGTGCTTTGTGGAAATTATGTGAATATCATAATTGTTGGATTAATGGGGTGAATTCTTTGTAAAATGAAAAGAATGTCGAAAGGTCGCCCCAGAGTAGGACAAGTAGATCCCGAGGTGGAGGTGGTCAATGACAATCCACCGGATCCTATGCAAGAGTTGATGGGTTTGATAAAGGATAAGAGGGATATGATCACGGAGCTTAGAGAAGAGCTCAGAGCTGAGAAAGCAAAGAACAATGAGGGTAGAGGTCAGTCTACTCAAGAAGGGACTTGAGAGGAAACCCGAGAGGAGACTAGACTAGAAGATACTGCTGAAGGGTCGGCACGACCGCTTGAATCAAAGAACCTCTTTGGCAAAGTGAAAGAAGTAAGTGAGACTAATCTATCTATCTAAGTTTTATGCCAAATGGTTTAGTTTAGAATTTCTGAAAATTTTGGCCTTTAATCCAAAAATGAGAGTCTTTGGGCTTTTAGCATGTTTTTGGTATAGTAATGGTATGTTAATATGAGTTTTAGGATAGATAGATTGATTTGGGATTGGAATGGTATGTTTGTATGATTTTAGAATTTAGATGATTATGTTGCCCAAAACCCAAGTATGATAATGGAGTAAGATTTGGATAATTTTGATGATTCCATTGAATTCCTTGGGTGTTTTTGTATGGGAGTAGCTTTGGTAGAAGTTTTGGGTCCATAGGGATTATTTGGGCAAGTGTTAAGAAATGTGGTCAGTTTTGCTGCATTTTCTGGTTCTGATAGAATCACTTGAATGGTAATGAGTTCCACTCAAGTGCGGGAGTGCAAACTTCATTTTTTGCTTTGTGTTCTTGTTGCACTTCTGTGGTCAAAGGCAGGTGTTGCCTCACTTGTGAGTGTGGTGGATATCACTCGAGTGAGCCTCCTCTTACTCGAGTGCTGTTGTATTTGACACCCAGGACTTGCCTCTCGGGTTGTCACTTGTGGCTATGGTGCAAGAGTGTGCCTTTTCACTCGCGGGTATGTGGTATCCACTCGAGTGCAATTGGCTATGCTCAAGTGATCCTAATCCTTGAGAACTTTTGTGCTTTCGGGTCTTCACCTTCTAGACTTCACTCTCTAGTGCTCAAGTAAAGCATTTAGCTATCACTCAAGTGAGGTCCAATATGCTCGAGTGTTGTAGTTTCTAAAAAGTTCCTTGTGCTCTCGGGTATTCACTCGCTGTTGTTCACTCTCTAGTACCCGAGTGTAGACTGTACCATCACTTGAGTGAGGCCTTCTTCACTCGAGTATCCGTACAATATCACTCGAGTGAGGCCATCTTCACTCGAGTGCACAGTGGAAAATATTAGTTTTGAGCTTCCAAGAAGGGGATCTTTGGGGATAGTTTTCCAACCATTTAGGAGTTTTGTCAGGGGTATTTAATGACTCTAAAAGAGCAATAATGATAACCAAATTAAGTGTTAAGAAGTCATTAAGAATTGGAGTAGAGAATTGATACTTCGTCACTTATTATGAATATAGGATTTGACATTTGCCCTACTCGGGAGAGACCGGCGCTAGGACACGTACAGAAGGATCAAGGTAGTGACTCTTCTCTCATGTTGTGTATGATGTTTTGGTATGCATGACTTGTCATTGGGTTTTGTGAACTGTGTGTACCATTATCCATTACAACGCGAGCAATGCAGCGTGAACCGTTAGGGATTGACGCTGGTCATCTCTAGCTCGGCCATTGTAGTGCCGTTGTAATCTACATGGATCTTTATGAATGCGACCTGTAGGGTCGCGTTTGTGAATCCAGCCGTGGGTTGTGTGTTTGTATCTTGCCTGTATGGTTTACGTTATGAAATGCTTTATATGAATCCTAGCTGTGGTGAAATATATTGTGTGGATTGTTGTGATGAAATACAGCGTGAGCAAACGTAAGGGTGACATGAGTCATACCTGCGCTTGCCGCTGTAACTGCCGTTGTAGTTGCCATGTGTGTGTGTGTGATTATTTACTTTCATGCCTTATTGTTGTGCATACTATGAGTGATTTGTTACTACAGGGATTCTTTAGAATCTCACTCTCCCAAATGCAAACTTTTAGACAGGGCAGAAGGATCGAAGGGAAAGCGGGTAACGAAGAGCGGCTAGAGCTCTATTGTAGGAGTTCATTTTGATTATTTGGTTATTGGTTGTCATGTAAACTCCATTGGATATCTCTTTTTGGATCAATTGTATGTATATTAGGATACGTTGTATAGTTTTGTGTAATCCCCAAGTAAAGGGAAAGAAGTTATGGACATTATGCCTTGTAAGAACCCTTTTATAAATTAATGGAACCCGAGTGTGTCGGGAATTTATGCTGTACTCTAATATGTATGAATTAAATCAACCTGTATAGGCTATTTATGTATTAAAATGTAGATATGAGACCGATGAGAATAGGTTTTGTAAAAGTTTTTTTGAAAACCTCAATTTTGGGAAATTTAGTTTCTTAAGTCCCAAATCGTTTATGGTCTCTAATTCTACCTTAATTACATGTTTATAAATGTAAATCTTGGCCTTAATAGTGAAGGGGGTTACACAAGGTGAAGGTTCCTTACTTCATCCACAAAGTCAGGGTACTCATGATTAATTTTTTTCCATTGAGGAGCATCTGCTGGGTACCTAAGCTTTGTGTCTTTAATCCTTTCATCTGCATGTCATGTCAACTATTTAGCAATCTTTGCATTACTGTACAGTTGCTTGAATCTCGGAATAATGCGAAAATACCATAGGACGTTCAAAGGACTTTTTCCTTTCTTCTTCCTATATCGAGATGTGTTGCATTTAGGGCACTTCTCCAATGTTGCATATTGATTTTGAAATAATACGCAATCGTTAGGACTTGCATGTATCTTCTCATATCCCATACCGGTTGTAGAGCAAAGAATTTGCTTTGCCTCGTATGTCTTGGTAGGAAGTACATTTTCTTCTAAAAGCATATCTTGCAACAGTTCAAGCAATGCGATGAAACCCGAATTACTCAATCCGTAGTGAGTTTTAAAGTTGTACAACTTCAACACTGCTAGCAATCTTGTGTATTTAGTACTACCGGCATATAATGGTTTCTCTGCATTTCCTTTCAACTTCTCAAATTCGTTAGGGCAGTTATGAAGCACCCCTTCAACCACATTTAGCATTTCTTCAAGACCATCATCTTCATCAAACATGCTTTGATCAAATTCATTCAAAGCATCACTCGTGATATGCACCCGATCACTACATGCATCGTTTGTCTCACCATGCCTTGTCCATCGTATATATGTTTGATCAATACCGTAACATACTAAATAATCTAGCAAATCAAGTGGACTAATCCGCTTTCTAAAACAACAAGATAAGCAAGGACACAAGATTTTGTCAGGATCTTTTGTATACTCGATTGCAAATGTAATAAACTGTTTCACCCCATCTATATATTCCCTTGAACATCGATTAGATGACATCCATTTACGATCCATGTATACCTTCAATCTATTTTTAATAAAGGTACGTGGTTAGTTGTACGACTATTGCATTTACTAAACCCTATGTTTTATAACTGACAAATAATCCATTAATTATTCCCATGGCATTATAATAATTTTTCACAACTTATAAAGAAAGAAACCATATTTTCCAACACATATCATAGGTAAATTAGAAAATATTACAAGTCAACAAATAAAATACAAGTGTTAAGAATATATAAATAATATTTTACTTATGCAACTAATCCATAACAATCATTAGAACACCTACAAATTATAACTAACTATATATCTTCACATACAACCAATACAAAATAATATTTAATTTTTTCTCATTCATTTTTTTACCATATAAAAATGAGATTAATTTTTCATATTTCATAATAAATTAAATATAATAAAATTCAACTATTATTAAATTATAATAAAATCACATTTGTAAGCTCAAAATTTAAAAAACATACCGTAAATAGAAGTTTCAATAAACTGATGAGCTGAAACTACAAATACAAATTAAACATAAAAAAATCAATAAAATATTAGTGGTTGTAACTTATTTTAATAATAATAATAATAATAATGTGTACAAAAAATCAATATATAATAAAATAAAATATGATTAGCTTAAATCAAAAAATGTGATTCAGAAAAAAAAAATAAAACAAAAAGGCAAGCATAATCGCAATATTAATTAAATTATTTTCAGCTCAATGTTGAGAATATAAAAAAAAATTATTTTTGACTAGCTACATTGTCAATTATTCTTGGGTAGTCATACATACATATATACATACATAAGGGAAAAAATATTTTCCACTGTTAATATGCTAGTTAAAAAGTTATTAAATATACTTAAAATTTCTTTTTTTAGGTGAAGTTCACTTAAAATTTCATAAAATGCTTTACATATTGGACTATAGAACTTTAAGAAAACTTTATATATGAAACAAATATAGTAAAATTTATACATAATATATTTATTAAAAAAAATTTATATTGATATATATTATACAATTTTTGGAAAAATAATTCAATTGAATAAAATGAACTCCTTATTGTATGCTTTTTTCCCTTACGATTCTAGTTAATATATTTAAAGTTAAATTATATAGGCAAATTATATTTTATTTTATTAAATATTAACATTGATATATATTGAAATATCTAAGTTACAAAGTAAATGGAATTCTTTTAAGAGGGGAGGGTATTAAACTCATTTTATCCATATTTTGAAATCCCAAAATGAGTTAATGACTCAATTAAGGAATTATTCAATTTACCATCCTGATTTCAATATTTCCTATTTTAATTGACTTTATATAGAATTTTTTCTATTATAATTTAATAAGATAATGCAAAAAATTATTTTGTTACCTCTATAAAATGGAACACAAATATATACAACATATATATATATATACACATACAAGTGCGTCTCATAAAACAAAAAGCATATCATAGAATATAATCAACATATATATACACACACATGTGTGTGATAAAAAAAATAAGCAGAATAACCTGAAAAACAAGAAGCATGCTACCCTTACAGATTAATTGATCAGTGTAGTGGAGTGGGGGACCACGTTGCCCGTTGGTGACGTAATCTTGAGCGAGGAGGAGGAGGAAATTTGAGCAGTTGGAACCAACTGGAGTGGGGACCAAAAGTGGAAGAGAGTATGAAGAAAAGGGACAGGGGTGGGGATGACAGTTGGAGCAAAACAAAATTGTAGATCCGTTGATGAAGACGTGTGTGCATGTGTGTGTCTGGGTGTGTTTTTAAGTGTGAAAATGAGAGGAAATAGAGGGGACGACCAATGGCAAAAAGAGATAAGAAAGGGAAAGTTTAATGGAGAAAAGAGGAGAGAATAATTAAAGTGAATTGAGAGTCAAAAAGAGAAGGTGGGGGGCAACAGGGGACCACTGGCAAGAAATGAAAAAGATAAAGGGGGCGGGATTGACTGGAGAATGGGTATTTTGTTATCCACTCAGCCACGTGAGGCAAGCGTCACACGTGCCTCCCCACCAGCTGTGGCCCTTGGCCAGCCAAACGCCACAGCTGGTCCATACGCCTGCCGTGGCACTTTCTTAAGCAAGCGTCACGTCAGGCATACGCCAGCTGTGGCACTTTGATGGCCAAGTGCCACAACTAGTGACCAAAAAAGAAATAAGTAAACAAAAAAAAGAAAGTTGTGGCACTTCTTTAAAGAAATGCCACAAAATGGTGCCACTTTTCACCCTTTTTGTAGTAGTGTGAAGTATATGGGGAACTGCATCCAATTCAAGCCCACCTCGTTCAGATACAGGTTGAACAGGTGACCCCCATTCTCAATCGGCTGGTCTGTGACCTCATTAACGAAACTATCACACGTAGTGTCTGGTCTAGGCTATTGAGACCTGCTACGTCCAGCTTCCTGGTCGAAATGTTTCCTTACTTATCTGTAAATTCACCACATACGTTAATTAAATAATAATTAAATTTAACCTATCAAATTTCAATATTAAATTTATTAAAACAATAATTAAATATACCTTGCACCTGTACCTCAAACTCCATCGACCGAGCAAACGACCGTCGAGGGTGATTCTGGTCCCGGGCCTCCTCCTCGTCTAGGAACCACTCCATGTCACTGAGAGGAATTCGTAAGTTAAACTCGTCGTTCTCGTCGTAATCGCTGAGGTTCAGGTCACCCTCGTCTCCTTGAGTAGGCACACATGGTTCGGTCGCCTCCTGTGGGTCCTTCTGCTGTGGGGCCATCTACTGTGGCTGCTATGGCACAGTTGCTTGCTGCAATGGCATGTGTCTACCTCCGTGTTGCCCCCTCCCACTGCCCCCTCCTCTACTACTGCTCCTCGGTAAAATAGGTCTGGGGGGGAGCTCAGCCTCCTTCCCCTTCCCCTTCCCCTTGTCTCGCTTAAAAGCCATAACTGTAAAAAAAATTAAAATTAGCAACATTTATACCAAATTATACAATAATAGAAAAAAACTAGATAAAAGACTTAACTTTAATCACCTCAAGGGGTAAACTCTGAAAAAAGCTTAAGAGAAGAAACCTAAGATTTGAAGGAAAAACTCAGAACATGCGTGAGAAATCAAATTGGCAAAAGTATGGAAATGAAGGGTTAGGCCACTTTTATAGCACTAGATTTTGTAGCTATTTTCAAAGAAACCGCTACCATAACTGCTACAAAATACCTCAGTGAACATAAAAATCTGTAGCGGTTATCCAAAACCGCTACAAACCTAAGGACGCTTTGCATTCTATAGCGGTTCTCAGCTGTAACCGCTACAAAGAGCTCTGTAACTGCCACAAATATAGGTGACCATTTGCATTCCGTAGCGATTCCAGTCACAAAAACAGCTACAAAGTAACCACCACAATAGTCACACCAGATTCGCGCCGCTTGGTGCCACATTTGTCGCGGTTACTATGGATTAACCGCTACAAAATAACCGTGGCAAATGGCCAAATTTTGTAGTAATTATTACTTGTAAACCGCTATAAAACGCATTTCCTAACACCCACACCACTTGGCGTGAGCTATACTATTGCAAATTTGTAGTGATTTCGCTTAAAATTGCTACAAATTCTCATATTTGTAGCTGTTTAAATAAACCGCTACAAATTGTCATTTTTTTGTAGTGATATGACAACTTTGAGAAGTTGATTTTGGTCCTAAATATAAAGCATAATTTTTATATTTGTCAATTTTTTCTTAATTTGCCCCTATTAATGCTCTCTCAACAATAGTCAAGGAGGAGAGGAAATGAAGGAATTAAGGAAGATGACTAGGGTGTTTTAGAAAATACATGTCATATTAACTAACTCAATTAACTTATTTAACCTAATCAAATTAGGTAAATATGTCTTGTATTAAGGACCGGAGGAGCATTCAAAATGTTGATATTAGAGAAAGAGTAATAGTGATGCTTATTGAGTTTGAAAAAAAAAAGGTAGAAAATTGTTTTGAGGCAGTATAAACATGTATAAAGAAGGTCATTGAAGACACCGATGAGGAAGGTAAACTAGAAAGTATTGAGTCATATGAAAAGAGGTAGAGGAAGATCAAAGAAAATGTTCAACAAAGTCATTGAATAAGACCTTTTGCTTATCATATCTAAAGATTTTGATTATTGACAGAGTGCAATGATATAATATGATTCATGTAGCGAATCGCACATAGTGAAATATTGATTAATGACATTTTCCTAACTCTTGACTTAAGTATTAGCATTTGCTCCAACCAACAGCCAAAACCAGCAACCACATCACGTACGGTATTATTTTGAGGACGCAAAACTAGGTAGGCGTTCTCATTAGAAAAATATGTTTAAGGGAAGACTATGAAAGATAGATAGATATATATACACACACGTATACGCACTCTGTTACAGCGTAGGAAAAAGTTGGTCGTTCGTTGCTCAAGTCATCATCAATATTGCAACCCAACCACCGACCTTTTGTCTGTTTTTAAGTCCAACTGGCTAGACGTTGACGTTTTCTCTTCACAAAATATTTTATCTGACGCTCATATATATGCATATATACTTAAGTTAATTTGTTTATTTATAGTCTCTCGTTTAGTACAGTGGTAGGAAAAGTCTTCCTAACACGAGCCTTAAAATTAAAATATCACATTCTTTTGAGCGTTAGACTTTCCATTTTGTGGCTCATTCTGCTCAGTACTTGTCGACATCGTCATTTCCCATCCATTACGAGTGAAAGTCTTCCTTAGGGGATGGTGAAAAATGTATGACAACTCGATGGATTCTTACTAGGAATATAATTTATATATATATATATATATATATGTATGTATGTATGGTGAACCTAGTGATGTACTCCCTCCTGTCCTAATTATAGGATAATATTTGGGAGTTGATCTTGGTCCTAATTATAGGACAAAGTTTTAATTTTTATCAATTTCTTCCCAAAATACCCCACATTGATATTTTCTTAATAATAATGAAATATAATAATAATTTTATAATTCACATATGTATTCTATAAAGTGAGTAATATTTGCAACTCATTAACATCACATACACCTCAATTCTACTGTAAATTAATATTGTTGTTGTTGTAGAAGAGTAGCCTTTTTGTTAGGTGCATTAACATAGAAAATTAAAAAAAGAATCTTTATAGATGTCGATAACTCCAACCATAATTCAATTTAAGCCTATAAAATCATATGGTCATACACAATCTTTATAGAAGGACACTCACAAAATTATAGTAGATTCATATAGTATTCCTAAATCACCCTTATTAAATAAAGGCATTTTAGGAAAATAAATAAGATTAACTAATTTAACTATCATTCTTAATTTCTCCAAAATTAGGTAAATATGTCCTATAATTAGGACCGAAGAGGGTAGTTTATACATTTCCCGCCATCCTTAGAGTAATAAGTCGTCCTAGCGGGGGATTTATGAGAGCTTCTAAACTCGATCACCTGGTTTTTAGTTGACCGTTAGATTTCCCCTCCATACATATGAAGAAGGCTAGCTTGAGATGGAAGGTGAAAAATAAAGAAGGAAATCAACCTTTTTGAAAAATAAAGAAGTAGATATGTGTGCGCGCGACGCGCGTGTGAATCTAATCATGTTTATTTATTTTTGCTTTTAGGTTGGTGTTAATTATGGTATTAAATTTCCAAAAGAATCCATTTTCGTACGTGCATGCCACCTACAGCTTTTGCTCTATATAAATACAGATATGTGTTCATTAATGTTACGAAAGGATTGAAAACTCTTTTAACTTTTTACGTGCAGGGCAAGCCATATTAAAGAGTTTAACGACTTTTACCCATGTCAGATTTCTTTTCCAAATCAGTAACTTTTATTTTGTTCATGCATATTTCACCCAAAACGTGCACAACCAAAAAAGGGAAAATATTAGAAAGGAAATATCTTCTGACGACTTTTTATTTTTAATAGATTTGAGATATATTTTTATATATTTAGGAAGTTATTAATGTTAAATTAAAAATATCTTCTTGATATTTTAAAAAATATCAATTTGATTGTATCATTGGTGAGATTTCTATTTAAAATGGAAATTTGTAAGTGTAGGAAAGAAACAATAAAAAGATTTTAATGGGAAGATTTTTTTAAAATTTATTTTTCTTTGTTCTCAGCTTGGATGGATGAGCAGCACTTTTGGCTAGGGATGAGCATAGACTGGACTAGACCAAGTTTAACATCAACCCGAGGTCTGGTCTTAAGAAGATCTCGGGTTGTACAAAGCAGTCTGTGGTCTAGTCTGATCCAGCACCAACCTGAGGTCGGGCTGGACCAAACTAGGTCTGATGGACTACCTGAACTGGTCTAGGTAGTCCAGGACCTAAATTTAATATTTTTTTTATTTTTATTTTTTCGTCTGAGGAAGGCAAAATTTGAACCTATTAAACATAATTAGGACCACAAAAATACCTATAATAATATAAAATATGTCACCAAAAATTAAAACATCATAAATCTATAAGAATATCCAACAACATTCAACAACAATAAAAAAAATATGTTGAGAAAAAAGATTTAAACATGATAAATATAATTAAGATAATAAAAATACCTATAATCATATAAAAATCATCATAAGAAATAAAACTTTATTATAAATCCATAAAAAAACTCTAAAAATATTAAATAAAAATAAAAAATAACATCTAAATTATAAAAATATTTTTTAAGAAATTGACCTGGACCAGATCGGACCAGTCTAGGTGGTTTGGTCCCCTGGTCCGGAACCCAGTCCAACCCAACCAGTCAATCTAGTTCAGTCTAGTCCGATTTCATTATATTGCTTATTTGGACTGGACCAGACCGAACCGGACCAACTCAGATCAGACCAGACTGCACCAAACCACCAGGTTTTTACTCATCCCTACTTTTGGCAATTTTAAAGTAAAGTTAAAAAAAATATAAAAAATATAAAAAAAAGAAGTGCAGATACGCCATCGTTTGGAAAACTCGTGGAGCGGGGTTACCTAATATCCATCAAGCAAGCCACGAATTGAAGGGGAGGCTGAGGCGGCTACTTTTCACGGAGAGGAACTTGTCACCGTATTCTGCAATTGAAGCGAGAAGGAACCAGAGGAGGCAAAGTGAATTTGATGTTTTGGTTTTATTTTTCTTTCCTTCTCATATGAATATGAATTTGAACTCTAAATCTTTCTTTGTTGAGATGGATTTGATTAGAGCAATGTGTGGCTAAATTATTCCTGACAACTTAGAGAGCTATAAACTTGTTAGAGATTGTTCCCATTAATTAGTTTAGCTTAAATTGACCGTGAGATTAAATAATGTGGAATTATATTTTAATATTATTTGTAGTTAGGATAGACATATACCTAAAAGTTTCATATAATCAAATTAGAGTGAGTTCAATCTAAATTACATCTTATTTAATTTTGTGAGATATTGCATAATTAATTGAGGTAGGTATATAAATGGACCAACATACATTTATAGATATTAATACCTCCGTGCTGCCCCCTCCCACTGCCCCCTCCTCTACTACTGCTCCTTGATAAAATAGGTTTGGGGGGGAAGCTCAGCCTCCTTCCCCTTCCCCTTGTCTCGCTTAAAAGCCATAACTATAAAAAAAAAATTAATATTAGCAACATTTATACCAAAAATAATAGAAAAAAACTAGATAAAGGACTTAACTTTACTCACCTTAAGGGGTAAACTCTGTAAAAAGCTTAAGAGAAGAAACCTAAGATCTAAAGGAAAAACTCAGAGCACGCGTGAGAAATCAAATTGGCAAAAGTATGGAAATGAAGGGTTAGGCCACTTTTATAGCACTAGATTTTGTAGCTGTTTTCAAAGAAACCGCTACCATAACTGCTACAAAATACCTCAGTGAACATAAAAATCTGTAGTGGTTATCCAAAACCGCTACAAACCTAAGGACGCTTTGCATTCTATAGCGGTTCTCAGCTGTAACCGCTACAAAGAGCTCTGTAACTGCCACATATAGGTGACCATTTGCATTTCGTAGCGATTCCAGTCACAAAAATAGCTACAAAGTAACCACCACAATAGTCACACCAGATTCGCGCCGCTTGGTGCCACATTTGTCGCGGTTACTATGGATTAACCGCTACAAAATAACCGTGGCAAATGGCCAAAGTTTGTAGTAATTATTACTTGTAAACCGCTATAAAACGCATTCCCTAACCCCCACACCACTTGGCGCGAGCTATACTGTTGCAAATTTGTAGTGATTACGCTTAAAACTGCTACAAATTCTCATATTTGTAGCTATTTAAAAAAACCGCTACAAATTATCATTTTTTTGTAGTGATATGACAACTTTAGGGAGTTGATTTTGGTCCTAAATATAAAGCATAGTTTTCATATTTGTGAAGTTTTTCTTAATTTGCCCTTATTAATGCTCTCTCAACAATAGTCAAAGAGGAGAGGAAATGAGAGAATTAAGGAAGATGACTAGGGTGTTTTAGAAAATACATGTCATATTAACTAACTCAATTAACTTATTTAACCTAATCAAATTAAGTAAATATGTCTTGTATTAAGGACCGGAGGAGTATTCAAAATGTTGATATTAGAGGAAGAGTAATAGTGATGCTTATTAAGTTTGAAAAAAAAAAGGTAGAAAATTGTTTTGAGGTGGTATAAACATGTACAAAGAAGGTCATTGAAGGCACCAATGAGAAAGGTAAACTAGAAAGTATTAAGTCATATGAAAAGAGGTAGAGGAAGATTAAAGAAAACGTTCAATAAAGTCATTGAATGGGACCTTTTGCTTAATATATCTAAAGATTTTGTGAGATAAAGTTTGTTGTTATTGTTGTATATTGATTAATGACATTTTCCTAACTCTTGACTTAAGGACTAGCATTTGCTCCAATCAACAACCAAAACTAGCAACCACATCACGCACGGGATTATTTTGAGGACGCAAAACTAGGTAGGTGTTCTCATTAGAAAGATATGTTTAAGGGAAGAATATGAAAGAAAGATGGATATATATACACATACGTATACGTACGTACTCTGTTACAGCATAGGAAAAGGCCGGTCGTTGCTCAAGTCATCATCAATATTGCTACCCAACTACCCACCTTTTGCCTGTTTTTCAGTTCAACAGGCTAGACGTTGCCGTTTTCTCATCACAAAATATTTTATCTGACGCTCCTATATATGGATATATACTTAAGTTAATTTGTTTATTTATAGTCTCTCGTTTAGTACAGTGGTAGGAAAAGTCTTCCTGACACGAGCCTTAAAATTAAAATATCACATTCTTTTGAGCGTTAGACTTTTCATTTTGTGGCTCATTCGGCTCCGTACTTGTCAACATCGTCATTTCCCATCCATTACGAGTGAAAGTCTTCCTTAGGGAAGGTGAAAAATTTATGACAACTCGATGGATTCTTACTAGGAATAGAATATTATATATTATATTCTTAGTAAGCATTATTCATTTTTGATTTAATATGTGCCTGTTCAGTGGGGTAATCAATACTATTTATTATAGGACACGACATGGGTTTGTTCAGTGTGTATGACATTTCTGCTCAACCTTAGTCTGGAGTTGGGTTTTCTTTCCCCTTTATCTATTTGATTGTGCATTCTCTGATATTTTGTTGAATATTTTTCTCCTTGAGTACTTTTTTGTACCAAGGAATTTGGTTAGAAATCTCTCTTGTATGTGTGTTCCTAGGGAAGCTGATTTGGTAGTCAGATGTATTGCCAAAGCTTCATTGGTAAAATCTTGCTCATGTGTTCGGACTTTTCGACCTTTGCCCAAATGCAGGCAGGCTTATGTATTGAAAGATGTGGATGATATCTTAGTTCTATTATTATGTCTTAGTTGTATTGAAGAACTTTTTTATATTTGCTTATCTAGTCTGTTAGTTTGGTTTAGGGGATTTACTTTTTCATTTAGTATGTTAGGCTGTTGTAACTCTAATTATGTGACATTGTATCCTTACTATGCTTAATTATACTAATTTGGTTGTTGGCAAAAAAAAAAACAGAGATATATTTTTATATATTTAGGAAGTTATTAATGTTAAATTAAAAATATCTTCTCGAGATTTTTAAAAATATCAATTTGATTGTATCATTGGTGAGATTTCTATTTAAAATGGAAATTTTTAAGTGTAGGAAAGAAACAATAAAAAAATATTAATGGAAAGATTTTTTTTAAAATTTATTTTTCTTTGTTCTCAGCTTGGAGGGACGAGCACCACTTTTGGCAATTGGGGATTGAGGATTAAATTATAAAGAAGAAGAAGAAGATTAAAGTAAAGTTAAAAAAATAAAAAATATAAAAAAAAGAAGTGGAGATACGCCATCGTTTGGAAAACTCGTGGAGCGGGGTTACCTAATATCCATCAAGCAAGCCACGAATTGAAGAGGAGGCTGAGGCGGCTACTTTTCACGGAGAGGAACTTGTCACCGTATTCTGCAATTGAAGCGAGAAGGAACCAGAGGAGGCGAAGTGAATTTGATGTTTTGGTTTTATTTATCTTTCCTTATCATATGAATATGAATTTGAACTCTAAATCTTTCTTTGTTGAGATGGATTTGATTAGAGCAATGTGTGGCTAAATTTTTCCTGACAACTTAGAGAGCTATGAAGTTGTTAGAGATTGTTCCCACTAATTAGTTTTGCTTAAATTGATCGTGAGATTAAATAATGTGGAATTATATTTTAATCTTATTTGCAATTAGGATAGATATATACCTAAAAGTTTCATATAACCAAATTAGAGTGAGTTTAATCTAAATTGCATCTTATTTAATTTTGTGAGATATTGCATAATTAATTGAGGTAGGTATATAAATGGACCAATATGTATTTATAGACATTAATACCTCCGTGCTACCCCCTCCCACTGCCCCCTCCTCTACTACTGCTCCTTGATAAAATAGGTTTGAGGAGAAGCTCAGCCTCCTTCCCCTTCCCCTTGTCTCACTTAAAAGCCATAACTATAAAAAAAAAAATAATATTAGCAACATTTATACCAAAAATAATAGAAAAAAACTAGATAAAGGACTTAACTTTACTCACCTTAAGGGGTAAACTCTGTAAAAAGCTTAAGAGAAGAAACCTAAGATCTAAAGGAAAAACTCAGAGCACGCATGAGAAATCAAATTGGCAAAATTATGGAAATGAAGGGTTAGGCCACTTTTATAGCATTAGATTTTGTAGCTGTTTTCAAAGAAACCACTACCATAACTGCTACAAAATACCTCAGTGAACATAAAAATCTGTAGCGGTTATCCAAAACCACTACAAACCTAAGGACGCTTTGCATTCTATAGCGGTTCTCAGCTGTAACCGCTACAAAGAGCTCTGTAACTGCCACATATAGGTGACCATTTGCATTCCGTAGCGATTCCAGTCACAAAAACAGCTACAAAGTAACCACCACAATAGTCACACCAGATTCGCGCCGCTTGGTGCCACATTTGTCGCGGTTACTATGGATTAACCGCTACAAAATAACCGTGGCAAATGGCCAAAGTTTGTAGTAATTATTACTTGTAAACCGCTATAAAACGCATTCCCTAACCCCCACACCACTTGGCGCGAGCTATACTGTTGCAAATTTATAGTGATTACGCTTAAAACTGCTACAAATTCTCATATTTGTATCTGTTTAAAAAAACCGCTACAAATTATCATTTTTTTGTAGTGATATGACAACTTTGGGGAGTTGATTTTGGTCCTAAATATAAAGCATAGTTTTCATATTTGTGAAGTTTTTCTTAATTTGCCCCTATTAATGCTCTCTCAACAATAGTCAAAGAGGAGAGGAAATGAGGGAATTAAGGAAGATGACTAGGGTGTTTTAGAAAATACATGTCATATTAACTAACTCAATTAACTTATTTAAGCTAATCAAATTAAGTAAATATGTCTTGTATTAAGGACCGGAGGAGTATTCAAAATGTTGATATTAGAGGAAGAGTAATAGTGATGCTTATTAAGTTTGAAAAAAAAAAGGTAGAAAATTGTTTTGAGGTGGTATAAACATGTACAAAGAAGGTCATTGAAGGCACCAGTGAGGAAGGTAAACTAGAAAGTATTAAGTCATATGAAAAGAGGTAGAGGAAGATCAAAGAAAACGTTCAATAAAGTCATTGAATGGGACCTTTTGCTTAACGTATCTAAAGATTTTGTGAGATAAAGTTTGTTGTTATTGTTGTATATTGATTAATGACATTTTCCTAACTCTTGACTTAAGGACTAGCATTTGCTCCGATCAACAACCAAAACTAGCAACCACATCACGGACGGGATTATTTTGGGGACGCAAAACTAGGTAGGTGTTCTCATTAGAAAGATATGTTTAAGGGAAGAATATGAAAGAAAGATGGATATATATACACATACGTATACGTACGTACTCTGTTACAGCATAGGAAAAGGCCGGTCGTTGCTCAAGTCATCATCAATATTGCTACCCAACTACCCACCTTTTGCCTGTTTTTCAGTTCAACAGGCTAGACGTTGCCGTTTTCTCAATTTGGGGTTGTGAAGTTTAAATGGTATTTATTTATTTTTTCCTAAAAAGAAAGTAGAACACCTTTTCCATGTTTTGTTACTTTTTGTTCTACAAATTTATTCACAATTTTAGACGTACTTTTTAATATAATGATTCAAACAGATTTTCTTAACTTTTTTATTTTTAAAAAAAAAACATATCCTGCAAAATTAGATTATATTCTAAGAACTCAAAAATAGAAAATAGAATTAAAAAAATCCTTAAATATTGTAACACCCTGCCAATATATAACTCCCCAAAATAGCTAATAGAGTATAAGATATGAAAATTAGAGTAAGATATTCTCATCTCATTGGATCAAATTTGAACATTATCTCAACAAGAGATAGTTCTCTTTAAAGATTTTTTTCCTGCACTCACGCAAACTCAAACTTGAGATCTCGTTCAAATCTCCTTCCACTGGTTAGGACTAACGCCTATTTATATAAATTCTCTGAAAATCTCCTTCCCATGGTCAGCACTAACATCTATTGATATAAATTCTCTGAATTTCAATAGCATGATGTGCCATATTTTTCAAAAGCTAAGGAGCCGTCCATGACTAATAATAATAATCAATAACTGACAAAGACCACGCATTTACCTAGCTTCCACACGTCTATTCAATCTTAAATTATAGCAAAGTGTAGAAATCACGCAACACCATTACTTTTGGGGCGTTTACTCTCTCACAGTCTCACTCACACACACACACACATTCTTGAACGTTAGGTTAGTTATTTTCTGACAGATTCTGGGGGAAGCTAAGCATGTGCCCCCACTAACCCTACTAGTAAAATTGCTTTGACTATGTCGGTTAACTTTGAACGTTTGGTTTTCAGTCCACTTTCCTCATGCTACACCTAAACCTTTGCCACATACAGTTTTGCGAAGTAGAGAAAGGATTCGGATCTTAAAGTTATATATAATCTCTTGCAATATATATATTATCTCCGGTCATTTATTTACGAATACGATACAGTCGTAGGAGGTAGTTTTACCCTATTTATAGGATAAACTTTAAGGATATCTGAAATTCTAACCAATTTTTTTTCATTTATGCTCCCATTTAATTACGCGTTACATATCATTATATCACTGTATCAGTTATCTCTCTTCCATTTATCGAATGTAACCAATTTTAACATTTACTTAATTTGGTTATTTATATGATATATATACGAAGGATATTAGTTCTTAAAAAAATGCATGATAGAACAAAAATAAATTATTCTCATATCCATTCCGGACCTTTATGTGTGTGTGTGTGTGTGTTTCCCTTTTAAATTCAGAGAAGTGACCTGAATGATAAAAAGAAACCATGTAACAACTATATATGTATGTATGTACCTAACATGCAAACAATTTATACTTGTGTACTAAGAAATTCGTGGGGAGGATTTTCTCCGAAAATGTACTGCTTGCGCTAGCTATAATAAGACACACATACACACATCATTTTTTTTTTTTTTTTACTTAGGGGACCTGAATTTTTCTGCTCAATTAATTTTGTCATCCTTGTCGACCAAACACACACACACACATAAAATCAAGAGAATTAACGTCTAAAACACATTTTTGAGCCTGAAATTTATGAACTTCAACTCTCAGTTGCATTAATATTAATTTGTATCCTTAATTATTAAGCTATAGCTTCAATTATTTACTAATTACTACTACATAATTATTCTCAAAATACAAGTTTATATGTTTCTTTTCGATTTTACTTTTGCCACTATTCATCAGGTTTATTAAACCCATATTGGACGGGCCGGTTCAAGCTGGAAATTGGCGAACCAATCACCTAATCGGGTCAGTAATTTTTTTAAAAGAAAATTTTAATTCATTTTTTTAATTCAGAATTCTATATTAATAACCCTGAAATCTTCACTTTTTCATCAGTTTGGCTTGAGTTAGTTCTGATTTAACTCCAATCTGACTCACTGTTTAAAGGCCGATTCATGTTTAAGAACCTTGCTATTCATTAAATTGACCAATAAATGAAAGTTTCCTGCAATCGCTGAAATATAATTCACATGGACATAAACAAACTTTTAACACATAAGATTTTCATTTGCTTTAATCATAAACTCTCATCACAATTACAATGGCTATACGCAATAGGGATTGTACAATAAGTGGAGAAGGTTAACGCCATATATATATATATATATATATAATATGACACAAGCAGATCATAATGAGTAGAAACTGGTCGATCAGACCCTTCTCATCATGATAAAACATTCATGTGCGCAAATTAAAGCTTGCCTTATATATTATGATTAAGAACATCCTATATATGCTAATAGATATAGGAATATTCTGATATATCACTCTCAATTAATGATCATTAGAGTGATAAGTAGTAGTGAGTGTGAGATCAAGATTCAGATCGGGAAAAGCGTTGAGGTTGAACTTGGGCTTGCTTGTTGAAGACTCAGAAACTTGATGGTTGTCATCGTCTTCTTCTTCTTCTCCGTCGTCGACAATATTATTATCAGTAGTAATATTATCATGCAATTTGTTGACTACATTGGAAGCTTCATGATCATCCTTTTGATTTGCAATATTATTATTATTAAGTGTAGATCCTTTAATAAAGCGATCACCAACATTTTTGTTATTGCGATCATGACGACCCATCTGAATAAGTTTCTTTCTTATGTGAGAGTTCCAATAATTCTTCACCTCGTTATCCGTTCTTCCTGGTAATCTTCCCGCTATCAATGACCACCTGAACCAAATTCATCATCAATACTATCAATAATTTTGTTAATATGATATATATATATATATATATATTATGAATATATAAAACGTTACAGGTGTCGGAATTCTTTCCATCGATACCTTCAAATTAAAATAAATAGAAACTATGTTTTGTTTATTTACAAGTTTGATTGTACACAAATATAAGGGAGTAGTTGCAGGTGTGTCTAGCTACAAACTTTTGAACGTTAGAGATCCTTTATTAATTAGTTAGAGATCCTTTATTAATTACTACTTGACCATAAATTAAAGATTGAAGTGATCTCACTCAAAATAACTGTCTCCCACTCTCTCTGTCTCTCTCTCTCTCTGCATATATTACAGTATTTCGTATTTGGAGTTTGAACCAAGGCAACATGACCAGCCAGCCACAAAAGGAGAAAAACTAATTATTCTTGACAGAAAGTATAATATTAGAATCCAATTACCCAAACAAAAAAGAAATCATTAATTGTGTAAAGAAAAAATAAATTAATGGGAAATTAAATAAATAAAAGAAGGGGGAATATATAGAATGAATTATCACCGGTTGCCAAGAAGAGCATGAAGCCTGATGATCAAGTCCTCTTCATCTTCTCCGAAGTCCCCTCTTTTAATATCAGGCTTCAGATAATTTAACCATCTCAACCGACAGCTTTTCCCGCAGCGACGTAACCCTAAACATCATCATCATCCAAAAAACACAACAATCTTAAAAAAACACATAATACTAATTTTGCTCACATCAGTATAAAACAAACAAACAAAAAGGATCATCGTTCTACTTTATTCACCCAGAAACACCAAGTGAATCTGAACAAACAAATATTCACACACACGCGCACACACAGCTGCTTGATTACTTAGTCTAGTTACATGAAAATTAAGGAAGATATTGAACCCAAAATTAATAAAATCAGGGGGGGGGGGTGTACCTGTGGCCTGAGGAAGTGAAGGCCAGAAACGTTCACCATGTTTTTGAACGTAATCAATGAGTTTCTGGTCTTCTTCTTTGGACCAAGATCGTTTCTCGGAAGCAGGCCTTCTCATGGAAACAAAGGAACCTGGTATTTTACCTTACAAAACAACACAAAAGGTGGCCCCAATAATATTCATGGAAGGAGCTCATCAGATCACTTTGGTATTTATAAACAAACAAAAAGTACATGGATTGGATATTGATAAACAAACGAACTCGAGTTTTTCTTTTTTTTTTCTTTTTTTTTTTACTTTTTTTCCTCTTTAGACAGGCACGTGCCACCTGTCAATTAAGTTCTACTTTAAATAGACCTAGCTTGATTCTTATTTATAAAATATAATATGATCAGTAACTAGAATTATATAAAACTTTTGTTTGATGGAATTTTATATGTATGTATCCCAAGTATAGGAATTTCGAAGATTTCGCCCCTAATAAATTAATAACTAATGTAGTAAGACTAACCAACAATTAATGAGGGTAAAAAAGGAAAAATGAACTATTTTAGACAAGCTATTAGTATCTCTTATAAATAGAAATAACATATTCCTAAGAAATTCTCTTATATGTAAGACTAGAGGAAGAATTTATATATAATATAAAAATATCTCTAGGAGGCAAACTTAATCCTTAGGGTTTGTTTGGTATGAGGGGAGGGGAGGGAAAGTGAGTGGAGAGAAAATTTTTTTAAGATGGATTTAAAAAAAAATGAAAGAAGTGGAATATAAAGTTTTTAATTAAATTTTCTTACTCTTTAATCTTACATATTATCTATATTAAAATTTTGTAACTCCATTTCTCCAAATTTCTTAAATCCAACTCATAAAAAATTTCCCTCCTCTCTCTTTCCCTCAAAATCCCTCATACCAAACAGACCCTTATGTTTTATTTTTTTAAAAAAAAAAAGACTTGCTCATGCGGTATACAAAGACAAAAAGAAATCAGTGCAAGGAAACAAAATAGCTGAAAGTTTGAACATACCGGTATAAGATAGAAAAAGGATACAACAGTAGCAACATAGCCTCATCTCATTTCCATTAGATGAGTTTGACTACATTTATCGCACAACGCCACATTACTCTATCAAAATTCAGATCTTTGAATAGATTATTAACAAAAAGATTTTGTTCTACAACTTCATTAAGCATTCGCTTCAGTTTTCATTTACCTCTTTTCAAAATACTCAAGTCATGTTGTTTGATCAAGCCTACTCACAAGGTGCATCCAATAGTCTTCTTTATAAATGTGTCCAAACCACCTTAGATGATTTTCCACATTTTTCCTTTATAAATGCCACTCCAACCCAAATCATTTATGTATATGATCATTATAAATCTTTTTTTTTCCTTGTATAATCATACATCCATCTCAGCATTATCATCTCTACTACCCCACTTTATGTTTATGTTATCCTTTTAAAACTTAGCATTCACTACCATATAGTATGCTAGTCTTATTAGAAACTTTCCGATCATAAATAACTCTGATAGCTTTACTATAGTAAAAACAAATAGAAAAAACTAAATAAATAAGAACAAATGTTAGTGAAACATCTCTTGAGGGGGTTTTTTTCATCCCACCTTATCCAAACGCAAGTAAGCCTCTGTTTAGGATCACTTAAAATAAATACTTTTTACATTTGGCAGGATAAAAACTCTGCTCACACATATTTACATTGCACAACATAAAATGACCTAACACAAACCGATCTGTTACTAACAAGTCAACCTATTTTATGTACATTTAAACAGGTCAGGACCATTTCATATGGAGAAACCCCAAAGCCCTGAAAAACACAAGGGTTTTGCGGCAATATTTTTATTCCTTGACTTGGTATGAAGAGTTTGGATGGATAGAGAGGGGTTGGAATGGTTGTTGACTCATGCATGCGAGATGGGTGAGTTATTGTTATAGAATGACAAGAAAGTATGAGGGAGGGAGTGAGTGAATTAAAAAGTATTAGGTTAGATGTTGAAAGTGAGAGGTTCTCCAATATTTCCATATAACTTGGGGAGTGGGCGGGTCTATGCACGTACTACTTTTAATTCTGTGAATAGTACGTTTCTATGTGTCTAAATTTTATTTGCCAACACCACCCCACTTTTCTCCCCCAACTTCGTCTTCCTTTACTACACTTGACCAAACCAATTTAATGACCTGGCCCTTTCACTTTGCAATTCCTCTTTCGGAGATTTGGAGATACTCTCTCTCTCTCTCTCTCTCTCTCTCTCTCTCTCTCTCTCTCTCTCTCTCTCTCTCTCTCTCTCTCTCTCTCTCTCTCTCTCTCTCTTATTTATAAAAGTTTAATAATCAATTTACACAATTTAAAAAACAATTAAAATTAGTTAAATATAATAAGGATGCCTTAAATCAATTTTTTTTCCAATTATGTAAGAGAGAGAAATAAAGCAAATATAAGTATCAACAATCTTTTAATTAATGCAATACATATAATTAATTAGGGGTAAAATGAACAAAAAAAATTATTAAATGTTCAGACAACTCTTGTTAAGCTTTTATAAAAAGGACAAAGGCAATTCAAATTTTAGGCTCTTATAAAAAGAGGATTGGAGTTTGGAGGGAGTAGTTAATTTGATTAGAATGTTACTCTGTACTTCCTCCATATCTTTTTAACAAGCTACAAATAAGCTTATCATATAGGTTAAGAGATTTGTTAAAACTAGGAACAGTCATTGATTCTAGTGAAAAGGCTTCAGCCGGCTATGCACAAAATCTCAAGTTTGAGTCTATATGAATACAAAAAAAGCATTGAAGAGATACTTCAATTAGGGCCCGAAGATGCTCAATACTAACCCAGTTTAGTAGCCATATGGGCAAAAAAAATAAGAGTGTGGATTGAGATCTAATGGTCCACATTTAATATTTTATAAAATTATTATTACAATGGAGAGAAGGATGTAAAGGAAACAGAGAGAAGGATGGGAAGAAAATATTAAATGTGGAACATTAGATGTTAATCTAATGGTCATGAAGGAGGCAAAGGACGAACAGGAAAAAAAAAAGGAGAGAAGTCAAGTTCATTATTTTATTTTGAAATCGGAAAGCCTTCTATATAATCTAAATCCAAATTGACCTCATTTTTTTGTCAAAAAACTGAACTCATTTTAGATCTTAGACTTGAACTATTTTTTCAATTCAAACATTGATATTACTATGTAACATATCAGGGTTGAAACTCGAAACCATGTTTTGGGTATTCCTTCCTTAGTGGCGGTATGTTTTCCTCTTTGTATCTACTACAGTAATTGCTCTTTTTCCTACATTCAAATAATTACTTATATTGTTCTTATAGGAATCCACGGACAAAACCTTACTAATAATATATAATAAGGTAGGAAGAACCATGTGAATCTGGAGTTGGCAAGGTAGAGAGAGGGAGAGAGAAGAAAAAAACGGAGAGATGAGTAGAGAGAGATAATGGAAGAGAAAACTGCTGAATTGGGGGATTATAATGTGTATCGTAGATGTATTACCTATGATGTGTGGTTGTGCCTTTTCATCGTTAGATTTGATTAACGGTCAGGATTAAAGAAATGAAGGGAAATGGACCACAAGCTAAATGGAGAGATTCCATCCCGGGTGGGAGAGGGGGAGAGTGTGAGCAACGGGTAGAAAAAGTATGTCTTATTAATTGCTTCCACTTTCCTTTCTTTTAGGTCTAAATAAGGAAGAACATACTCCATCTAATCCTAAATATAGAGAGTATAACCTGTTGGCAAATATATATATATATATAGAGAGAGAGAGAGAGTACACTACAAAAAAAAGGTATTTCGTAGCGGTGCACTTGTAGCGGTTTAATATAACCGCTACAAATTATAGTATTTGTAGCGGTTTTAACCTAAACCGCTACAAATTTGTAGCAGCAAGAATATTTGTAGCGGTTTCCTATAAAAAACCGCTACAAATTTGGCGCGAAATTCCCGCCAAAACTTGTAGCGGTTATTTTGTAGCGGTTAATGCACATAAACTGCTACAAAATACCAAAGGTCAGAATTTTGTAGCGGTTTTTACTGAAAACCGCTACAGAATTTCAAGAGACTCCAAATTTGTAGCGGTTCTGGGCAATAACCGCTACAGAATTTCAAACGTTGTGAAGATTTGTAGCGGTTATTGTAGAACCGCTACAAATTTAATTATTTGTAGCGGTTAGAGTAGCGGTTATTTTTAATAACCGCTACTAATTACTGGTCTATTTAAACCCCCCACCTCCTTCATTTCTCCGTTTGCTCATTTTGTTTCCTGAGGTTTCTCTGAGTGATTTCTTCGAGATTTGAGCGTTCAGACGTCTCTATAGGAGTTTTTAGTCAGTATTCCGCAGTATTTACACTTGAGGTACGTATATAACACGTATTTTATTTATATTTTTATTTTTATTATATTTTTGCATAATAATGTGACTAATTTTTTTTTAATTTGTACAGTTGATATGGCTTCAGGACAGGATAAGGGGAAGGGGAAGGCCCCTGAGGTCCCCAGACCGAATTTACGGGGCGGCAGCAGCCGGGCCCCGGGCAGCGCGCAGGCAGGGCTACCGAGGCATCTCAGCCCATCCCGCCACAGGAACCGCAGACGATCCCACAGGCGACGACCTCAGCTGAGGTGCCTGAGTTGGACGTGCCAGAGATTAGCGTTGAGGACTTCCTCAACGAGGAGGAGTTCGAGATCCCGATTAGTGGGTTCAGGGAGATGGAGCAGTTCCTCGATGAGGAAGAGGCTCGGGAGCAGAACAACCCACGAGGGTCGTCTTCGCGGTCCACTGGGTTTGAGGTGCAGGTCGAAGGTAAATTATTTAATTTTTTAATTTTTTAACTTTTTAACTTTGAATTATAATTTATCTAACGTGCGGTCAACTGTGCAGATGAGCAGGGGAACGTGTCGACGAGGAGGCTGGATGTGACCGGTCTGAACAACATGGACCGGTCCCTGCGAGTTGTAGTGCCGTGGAACGAGGGCACTGACCAGCCGATCCACAATGGGGGTCACCTGCTCAACCGCTTCCTGAGCGACCTGGGATCGAATTGGATGCGGTTCCCCCTTCACTTCCCGACGTGGAGGCACATTCCGAAGAGGCCGAAGGACCAGGCTTGGGAGGAGGCAGTTCAGGTAATTAAAACTATTTAATTAATATTTTTTTAATTAATTCTATTTAATTATTTTTTTTAAATTATGGTTTTTATAATTATTGATATTTAAATGTATTTTTTTCAGCTGCGGTTTGCCGTCCGGGCCAACCGGAAGAGGTACGCCCTCGTGAAGATGGGCGACGCCTGGAGGAACAGGAGGAACCGTCTCTTCCACAGCGTGGATCGGGACGGGACGATGCCTCTGGAGCAGCTGCAGGAGAGCGTCCCGGACGGCGTGCCGCCGAACGACTGGGCGCGTTTTGTCCAGTTCAGGAGGAGCCCTGAGGCACAGGTAATGTATTTATTAGATTTTTGATATATAATTTTGTAATTGTTAAATATTAAATTATAATATCAATTTATTTTGTATTTAATTTTAAATTATAATACATTTAATTTTTTTTTCCAGGAGCTTGCTCGGAGGAACGCCGCGATCCGGGCGCAGCAGACGATCCACCACACAGCAGGATCGAAGACCTTTGCTGTGACCTACAGCGAGCTGGTAACTTTTCAAGTGCTTCACTTACTTTTAGCTCATAATTTCATAATTAATACTAATTGTTTTGTAATTGTTTCAGGAGACGAAAGCATAGCAGGAGAACCGTCAGACGGACTATGCGGAGCTGTACGCCATCACACACAGACACCGTGACGGGACTGCGACCTCTCAGCAGGCAGAGGCGGCGATTGTAAGTTAATTTATTATTATATTTTTTTATAAAACCAAGTTAATAATGAAAAATGATAATTATTAATTGTTTCATAAAATGGCAGGAGCGGATGCAGCAGTCGCAGGCTGAGCTGCGACAGACCCAGCCTGAGGAGTCACAGGGGTCAGTGGACCCGACGGCTCCTCTGAAGGCGGGTCTGGCTCAGCCTGAGCACCCCAGACGAGTGCGGGGGATGGGGATAGGCGCCAGACCCAGCATGATCTACGGCAGGAGCGCCGCCTCTGAGGCTGGCAGCTCTAGAGGGGTCAGACGTCGGAGGGACGAGTCGATTGACCAGCTGCGGTCAGATTTGCAGCAGCAGATGGCGCAGCAGATGCAGGTGCAGCAGCAGCTGCAGATCCACGCAGACGCTATATTCGCGCAGCAGACGCAGTGGCGTGAGATCGCAAACACTATGCTCGAGGGAGCATGGGGTCGGCTGTTCCCGGACCAGCAGTATCCAGCGGTCCCCCCTGTCCCTCACTACGTCGTCCCGACCACTACTCCTCCTCCTACAGCTCCTCCTCCTGCTGATGAGGATGGTGCGGTTCAGTCTGCGCAGCGGCCCGATCCAGCGGCATCTGAGGGAGCCCCACCTGAGGGAGCACCAGAGGATCAGCCCCCAGCTCCTTAGTTTAGGACTTTTTCTTTTCTTTTAAACATTTGTAAATATTTATGAGATTTTATTTCAGAATTTTCTTATTGTGTTTTATATAATTATATTTATATTATTATATCGCATTGAAATAATTTATAAATGATTTAAATCTAAATTTTAAAAAAAAAAATTATATATATATTTGTAGCGGTTTTAACCTAAAACCGCTACAAATGTATAGATTTGTAGCGGTTTTAACCTAAAACCGCTACAAATATATACATTTGTAGCGGTTATTAGTACATATCCGCTACAAATATATAATAATTTTATAAATAATTTATAAATTAAATATATATATAATTTATTTTTTTAAATATATTTTAAAAAAAAATAAATTATATATACATTTCTAAATAATTTATAAATGTATATTTGTAGCGGTTTTGAACTCATAACCGCTACAAATTTACTTATATATTTGTAGCGGTTACCCTTCAGAAACCGCTACAAATATATAAGTAAATTTGTAGCGGTTACACACTAATAACCGCTACAAAGACTCAAATCATTTGAATTTTGAAATTTGCCGCCTTTGTGCACATTTGTAGCGGTTATCTTATATAAAACCGCTACAAATTAGAAAATTATTTTTATATTTAATGTTCAACGGCTTTAATATTAGTAGCGGTTTTATATATGTAACCGCTACTAATACGTTGAACATTAGTAGCGGTTATAGATATAAAACCGCTACTAATACCCAACAAGTACATTTTAAATTTCCCTCCAATTAACTGCTTGAATATTAGTAGCGGTTTTATATATATATAACCGCTACTAAATTATAAACGTTGGAATTTCTGTAGCGGTTGTTGTAGCGGTTTAATAACCGCTACAAAATTATAAACGTTGGATTTTCAGAATATAAGGTTCTATGCATTCGTCATTATCTTCTCACTCATCTTCTTCTATATACTTTCTTCTCTCTCACTTGTAGCTATGGATAAATCATGGATAAGGTTGCCGCGCAATTCTCCTGAATATTTGTACGGATTAAACAGTTTCTTAGATTTCGCATTCACTCACGCCAGCTGTAACGGCAAGATCGTCTGTCCGTGTCGGAAATGCAAGTTCAAGAAGTGGCATGCACGAAATGTTGTGATGGAACATTTGCTTGTGAAGCCTTTCCCTGAGGACTATACGTTCTGGGCAGTTCATGGTGAGAAGGCCGGCGTTAGATATGACGAGGCTCTTCCTCGAAGTTCTCAAGTAGGCGTTCAAGTAGATGAAGATGATCCTGTGAATGATGCTGTGCGTGATGCGTTTGGATTTCAAGGCGACAACTTCAACAAAGAAGTGCACGGCTCTGAGCCGGCTTTTATGGGGAATGAAGCAGCTCGGGATTTTTTCAGCTTGATGGATGAGGCAGATCGTCCTTTATATCAAGGTTGTCGCAAATATTCTAAATTATCTTTCTTGATCAAACTGTATCATATCAAGTGCTTGTGTGGGATCACGGATAAGGGAATGTCCATGTTGCTCGACTTATTACAAGATGCATTCCCCGACGCCGAGATTCCCACAACCTTCTACGAGGCCAAGAAGATCATCAACAGGTTGGGGTTGAATTATCAAAAGATTGATGCGTGCCCAAATGATTGTATGCTGTATTGGGGAGACGATTCCAGCAGGGAGACGTGCAAGAGATGTCACACATCGAGGTACAAGACAATTCGGAAGGGGAAAAAGCAGAAGAAGAAACCTGCAAAGATTCTCAGGTACTTCCCTTTGAAACCTCGTCTACAAAGATTATTTATGTTGTCTAAAACTGCTGAGCACATGAGGTGGCATGCCGTTGATAAAAATGAAGACGGTAAATTAAGACATCCGCGGGATGCAGCTGCTTGGAAAACGTTTGACAACGACTTTCCAGATTTTGCGACTGACCCCAGAAATGTCCGGCTTGCGTTGGCGACCGACGGTTTCAATCTTTTCGGGAATCTTAGCACAAGTTACAGCATTTGGCCGGTAGTCTTAGTTCCCTACAACTTACCCCCTGGATGTGTATGAAACAAAGCTCTTTCATTATGTCTATGATCATTCCAGGCAAAAAGGCACCGGGCAATGACATCGATGTGTATCTCCAATCGCTTATTGCGGAATTGCTTGACCTGTGGAATGTCGGCTTGGAGACGTACGACGCTCACAGCAAGACTTTGTTCAATATGCGTGCAGCCTTGATGTGGACGATCAGTGACTTTCCTGGCCTTGGCACATTATCTGGTTGGAACGTGCACACTGGGTCGGCGTGTCCGGCTTGCAATTTCGACTCTGACGCAGTGCGCCTTCCCCACAGCCGAAAGTGGTGCTTTATGGGGCATCGGAGGTTTCTCGATGGAACGCATAAGTTCAGATTGCAACAGAATCGCTTCAATGGGAAACCAGAGAAAAGAGGACCACCTCAGACTTTGTCCGGTACAGATATCTTACAGCAGCTTGAGCATGTTGACTTCGAGTTTGGAAAAAGCGACGGTTCAGCACAAACTCGCCAAAATACGCGTAGGACTTCGGCGCCTCAGCAGTGGAAGAAGATAAGTATCTTCTTCACGCTTCCGTATTGGAGATCTAATTTACTTCGCCACAGTCTTGATGTAATGCACATTGAAAAGAATGTTTGCGACAATGTGCTGTATACGCTGCTTAACGAACCCGGCAAGACAAAAGATCACCTTCAAGCTAGGAAAGATTTACGCGACATGGGAGTTCGTGAAGACGCTTGGCCAGATGAGAATGACAGATTTACACCGGCAAAGTTTACCCTCACAAAACCGAACAAGGATGTGTTCCTCGCGACGTTGAAGAAATTAAAAGTTCCTGATGGGTATTCAAGCAACATTTCTCGATGTGTCGACTTGCAGGCTCGAAAGGTTGCTGGCCTGAAGAGTCACGACTCACATGTTCTTATGCAGCAGTTACTCCCTCTGGCTATAAAGAATACACTTCCTCCCGATGTTTCCATCGTTTTGGTGGAACTTTGTTCTTTCTTTCGGAAGTTGTGTTCTAAGGTTTTGATCGTTGAGGAGCTCGATCAGCTGCAGTCGAAAATCATTCTTACGCTTTGTCACTTGGAGATGATCTTTCCTCCGTCCTTTTTTACTGTGATGGTTCACCTCACAGTCCACCTCGTTCATGAAACAAAGCTCGCTGGACCAGTACAATATCGTTGGATGTATCCGATTGAGAGGTACTCATTTTAAATATGTGCTTTCATTTATTATCCGTATTTAATGTTTGCTCGTCGTCCTTTTCATCATTTTATATCAATTTTCTCTTATGTACTTCGTAGGTTCCTTGGGAAATTAAAATCTTACGTGAGGAATAAGGCGTGGCCAGAAGGTTGTATAGCTGAAGGCTATATAGGGGATGAGGTGCTATATTTTTGCTCAAGGTACTTTGATGATCTTGAGACGGCTTTCAACCGCCCGCCTCGTGTTGACGATTGTCCTGAACCTGCGCCGACATCAGGAGAATTTATCCTTCGTGTTGGTAAACCAGTTGGAGCAACTGAGAACTTCAAACTAACGGCAACTGAGAAGTTCCAAGCACATAGACATGTCTTGATTAATTGCACTCAAGTTGAGCCTTTCATACGGTAAGAATTGTACACTCACATGTATGTTATTCGATCCATATCTTTCGTAACATTTCTCACTTTCATTTCACTAACGCCTTTCCATTATTAATTGCAGGGAATTCAGAAGTCATGTCAAGCGTCAACTCAGGATCCGTACACAGACATCCTCGAAAGTTGATAGGAGGGTCCACAGAGAATTCCCTGGCTGGTTTGCTCGCAGAATACTAAATGACCACAACCCACACTCACCGGATTTCAGAGCTCTCGCAATCGGCCCTCTTGATCATGCAAAACGGTTTACAGCATACAATGTCAATGGTTTTAAGTTTTGCACGGTTTCACGGGATCAGGGATTGCAAACACAGAATTCGGGTGTTTATGGCACATTTGGGACAAGGAGTTATGCGAGCAGCAGTGACGCCAACATGCAATTCGGAGGCGTCCCTTACTATGGCAAGCTTCTTGATGTGGTCGAGCTTAATTATCAAAGCCGTTTCACCGTGACGCTGTTCAAGTGTTTGTGGGCAAATACCACGACTTCTCGGGGACTGACAACTGACGACCTAGGGATCACATCAGTCAATTTCTCACGCCCGATTCATACTGGTATTTCTCAAGATGATGAGCCGTATATTCTAGCTTCAGAGGCACATCAGGTTTATTATGTCGAGGACGAGCGGCATAGGGATTGGCACATGGTCGTTCATTTAAAGCCAAGAGACCTTTACGACATGGGTGAAGGCGATAACATCGCCTACGAGAGTGAGCCATTTCAGCCAGCTGATTTTGAAAACTACTTCCCTGAAGGCGATGACAATTTACCTCTACTGCGGTGAGTTTTTTTAAGTCCACGTCATTTCAATTAAATTTTTTAAATTTAATAATACATCAATAACAATAATTTTTCTACAAAATTTCTGTAGGGATGGCGACGATGAGTGATCAAATTCAATTGTAAAAAATTTGTCTTTAAAAAAAATGCAAAAAATTTGTGTTAAAATAAAATGTAAAAAAAAATTAAAATAATATTTGTAGAATTCAAGTGTAAAAAATTTTTCTTTACAAAAAATGAAAAAAATTTGTGTTAAAATAAAATGTAAAAAAAAATTTTTAAAAAAAAATTAATATAATATTTGTAGCGGTTATTAAACCGCTACAAAAAAATAAATAACTGCTACTAAATAATAACCGCTACATTAACCGCTACAACTAATTAAACCGCTACAAAATATAAATAACCGCTACTAATTAGTAACCGCTACATTAACCGCTACAAATAATACGTAAATCCCTATAAATACCCTTATCACAACTCATTTCAAACACTCCCCAATTTCTTTTCACCTTACCCTTCTTTCATTTCCTCTCATTTACAACTTCTTTCGTATGAATAGAGGAGCTGAATAATACGATCAAATATGGTAACAAGATTTTCAATTTCTTTTAGAATACTTCTTTCATTTCTATAAAATTTATTCTAAACATCTTTTTTTCTAGATATATCTTAACTCTATCTCATTTTCATCTATTTTTCATATACAATTACATTATATTATAAAACATAATAATTCCTTATTACCTAACTATCGTTAATAATATTATTAATATAATTTTATACTAATTATATTCAATTACATTTTTTCTTTTTAATTTATTAATAAGTTAAACTATTAAATAATAAACTAATTGAAATAGATAAAATAATAACAAATTAAACTATTTAATATAATATTGAAAAAAAAGAAAAAAATCAATGTATATATAAAAAAAAATTTAAATATTTGTAGCGGTTATTAAACCGCTACTAAATAACGCGCCTTTTTTAAAGGTAAATTTAAATTTTTTGGCGGTAAATTTGAATTTGATGAAATTAGTAGCGGTTCTAAGAACCGCTACTAATTTCATGACATTCAAATTTGGTAGCGGTTTCTTAACCGCTACAAATAAAAAAAGTCATTTTTAACAAATTTTCATTTTTATATATTTGTAGCGGTTTTTTAACCGCTACAAAAAAAAATTCTTTTTAAAGCTGTAAATAAAATTTTTTATATTTGTAGCGGTTATATAACCGCTACAAATATCTCTTGATTTTGTAGCGGTTACTATTAACCGCTACAAAGTTTGTAGCGGTTATTTTTTATTGAGTAGCGGTTTTATAGAACCGCTACAAAACCGCTTGCAACGTACGATTTAGTAGCGGTTTTTCTAACCGCTACTAACATAGTTTGTAGCGGTTAGAACCGCTACAAATACCTATTTTTAACCGCTACTAAATCACGTTTTTTTTGTAGTGGTATAATAAGCTATTTCATTAAAATATAATCAATGAGAGATGGGGTTAAACTGTTAAATTTATTGCGGGCAAAAAAAAAAAAAGCTGTTAAAGTTATTAGGATAGAATTTTAAGAAAATCTATAAAAAAAAAAGTTTTTCTAAATTTTAATGATATACCACTTTGATCTTTATTATAATAAATCTATTTTGACTAAATCTCACATATCAAAAAATTGAAGTTAAAACATTTAATATGTCTTAAATTGATTGATTTTTCTAAATTTATCCTTATTTAATACTCCATTCAGTCATTTTTATAAGGAACAACTATCAAAATTATGTAGCTCAAAATATTAGTTAAAAGAAATAAATGTGTACATATGTACTTCTCTTTCCAATTATAACCATATTTATAAAGAGAATATATGAGAAATAATGAATGAATTTATTGAACAGAGATGATGAGTGACCTATATTTAAGAGAAATTCTTGTATGAACCTGGTTTACTATATCATTTGTGGTCTAACCAATTAAAATACAAAAACTCATGAGTTGATTTGACATCCCCTAAATATTAGCTAGCATATTAATAAATTTAATAGATTTCACAATATTCACTTTTTCATTACTTGTGAAATCTTAATTAAGAGATTCATTTTTTTAAGAAAAATAAAAAATATGAAATACATGAGTAGCCAACTATGATTGATATTAGATAAGTTGTTGTATTTTAACTGATTAAACCATAAAGGACGTGACAAACCAAATTTACACAAGAATTTGTCTATATTTGATGGGGGCAAAAATGAAAAGATTAGTTTAAAATTTTAGACTAAAGTGATTTGTTCCTTATATTAAGAATCACCTCTATGAGAAAGAATGTTGCTTATAAAAGGGACCAAAAGGATTAATAAATATTGAAAAAACTGTTGTTGTGCCTCTCTCTCATCTATTCAATAAGAGAAAATTGGAAAATAGTCTTTAATGATTCTCAAAATATACTTATATTTAAAACAATTTTATTTTAATAAACTGGACTTAATTATAATAAGGATTAAAGTGATACAAGAAAGTAATTTATATGTGGGGCCAAATTGAGTGTATCATATTAATTGTTAATCCCCAAAGCTTTGTATTATTGTATAAAGCACACCTCGGAGGAGCACAAGTTTACCATTTCTTCTTGTCCTTAATATAGGATATATTTAAAGAGTTAATCTTAACCTTAAATATAATATTTGTTTTTCATATTTATCAATATTTTCTTAATGTATTCCAATTGATGCTCTCTCAACAATAGTCAAGGAGAGGGGGAGGGAGGGAATAATTAAGGAAGATAATTAAAATATTTGAAAAAATAAATGACATATTCACTAACTTAACTAACTTTCTTAATATAATTAAATTGAATAAATATGTCTTATATTAAATACTAGATGAAGTTTTTTTTTTTTTAATTCTTACCATGAGGCACATTTAATCACGTTACTGGAATTAAGGAAAGGTAGCTACTCCCGTCCTTTCCTTAAAAAACAATTACATGAAATTTTGAATGAAAAATTAAAAATTATACTATCTCTAATTTTTAATACAACACCCAATTGACTATAATTACAAGTTGCCCGAAAAAAACGTGTGTGACAACACGGACCCCGTTTTAAGTTAGAGGAGTAGATCCTAGATTCCTATATCCTAACAGCCCAAAGTAGCTTCAGCTTGCATACGCTAACAACCCGAAGTCGTGCCATTAGAAACGGATAGTTGGAGCCAGTTGATTTCTCTGACAAAAAATTTTCTTTTTGGAGACCCAACTGATTAAATACTTATTTAAAATAGTTTATTTTTAGGTAATAAATATTTATAAATCGTGATTCACAATATACGAGGTAAGTATGTGAGAAGCGTTTTATCTCGACTTACATAATAAGAATTTATTCTTTAAAATTAAGTGATATCAAACACAGCTTAAATGAATAAAAAAATGTGGAAAACGATGGAAACCACTTAGATGGGCCGAGAATAGAATAAGGGGGTCCATGGAGTACCTTTTTCTATGCGTTTAAACCCAATCCAGCTGGTTGGCCCTTATAATATCAGGCCTTCAATCGTTTTATAATTATATATGGGCCATCATACCAACAAAGAGTTTCGGGCCGTACAGATTACAAAATGGGACTATGCCGTTAATTTTGCTGGTTGTTTGATAATGAATAAAACTATAAATTAATATATATATATATATATATAATTCGATTTAAATGATCTAGAACTGAATCATGTGTGGGCATGATTGTAGAATATTGACGACACTACAATGAAGAAAATTAACACACAACATTTGAGAAATAAAAACATTTTAGCTAAAGACTTATATCCATGTGAACCTGATTTACTTACTTTTAATCTTTTAATGCATTTTGATCTTTTTTTTAAAAAAAAAAAGTAGAGATGTAGGAGGGGAAGATGACATGGAGAAAAATAAAAATCTAGGTATTTAATTAGAGGTGTGAATTAAATCATTGATGGACTTAAGGGTTGATTTGATAGAAAGGGAAGTGCCCTTTACCTCCAGTCCCTCTATATTATTCAAATTTGTTAGTATAAAGACATGTGCTCTTTATTCTCAAAAATAATTTAGGAATAATTAATCTGCAAGTTCTTATAGTTTTAAATAATTTTTAATTAGATCTCTATAATTTTTTTTTCTTTTTATCAAATCCATATGCTTTCTCCTATTTTTAATCAGATCCTTGTAATTATTTTTCTTTTTATCAGGTTCTTATTGTTTCACCATATTTTTAATTAGTGAAGATTTTTTTAAAATTTTAATTTATTAATTTAATTGAAATTTAGATAAATGAATAATATTAAAATTTAATTTATGAACACTAAATTTAAATTAATAATTATATAATTCAAAAAATAATTAATATAATTAATTAGTAATTCTTAATTAATTAATTATAATTATATATATATATTTTAGAGAAATTTATTATTATAATTCAAATTTTAATATTCCACATAATTTTTAATTAAAAATATATTTATATTATTTATTTTTATTTTTAAAAATATATTTATACTATTGGGGAGATTATGGGGTTCATGAAGGACTTTGTCTTGGTTAAAATCACGGTCACCACAAAAACTGTGGTATTTAGTGACTCCACAGAAGCCTTGTAGCTAATTAATAGCGATCTATTTAAAGATCATCCTCTCAATAGCTATGTTAGACAAACTTGCCATCTTCGCATGAGTAATTAGACCGTCACTTTTGGTCTTATGTCAAAAAAAATTAATTGATATGCCGATTTCTTAGCTAGCAAAGGTCATCAAACAATGGAGTATAGAGCAACTCTATTAGAATATTTAGGTCATAGGCTTTTTTTAGCTAGCTAGTCTCTATATTACTTTTCATGTTTTTTTTATTCTAAAAAATCAACTGTATAATTTTTAATAGAGAAAATTTTAGAAAAATACAGACAAAATTGACAAAGGACAAAATGATGTGGTAAATTGCTGAAATTCCAAATCAGACCATCAATAGGAATTTGGGATTTGAAATTGTGAGCAAAAGTTAATAATGCCCTCAATGAAGTGGCAGGCAAAAGAAATAAGAAGGCGCACGACTGGGAGGAAAGAGACTAAAGTTGACACAAAAAAGTGACGAAACCAAAAGAGGAAAAGTGACGAAAACGAGAGCGAAGTCACAGGTAATCAAATTTAGGACATAAATCATTTTTGTGTTGTGATTCTTCAATCTATATGGAAAATTGGTTGTGGCTTGTGATTAGGGTTTATCATATCGGAGGTTTTGATTTATGGGTAAGGGGGCTCATAGGTGAAGATGGAGAAAATGTAGCGACTTTAAGGTAATGAGTTGATAGTTGTGTGATCGATTTCATTGTGTTTAGTTGCATTATTGTTAAAGATTGTTCCTTTTTTGTTGTTGGCAACTGATTAAGGGTTGAACGCTGATAGGTATTACGTCAATAAAAACTTCGGCCGTCGATAGTAAGGTTGGGGGAGGGTACTATTATTAGTGAATATGGAGGTGTGAAAGATATTATGTTGGTGTTAATAGTAGACGTACGGTGATGATATTGGGGAGGTGTTATTATTAGTGAAGATGGATATGTTAAAATAGATTGTGTTGTTGTTAATAGTATATGCAAAGTGATGATATGGGGGGTGTTATTAATAGTAAAGATGGAGATGTTAAAACATATAGCGTTGTTGTTAATAGTAGGTGGTGGGTGATTATATGGGAAATTACTTGGTTTAATAAACATTGTGTTACAAGCTTACTGAATTGGCATTGTGCATGTTTGGATGGGCGTTTGGATGGCGTTTAAGCTGCTTTTCACGTAAGTCGAAACAAAACTCCTCTTACATACTTACCTCGTATACCGTAAATCATGATTGAAAAGTTATTTTTGAAGGCTCCAATCGCTATTCCAAACATGCTTATTATATGAAGAGTGATGCAATTTTTTTTTCCGTAGGTAGGCATGCAAAATAATATGTAATAAAGGATCATCATCTTTAAAGAAACTATTTTATTATTTCCATGTTGGAGGGAAATTTGTGTGTAATGATGAAGGTAAAATTCAATATAATGGTGGTTCTGTGAAGGTGAAATGGCTAAAACAGGTGATAACACTTACAGATTTGAGGTGGATGATATCATCATGGCTTGGTATCGATTGTAACATTTGTGATATTAAATATACAGTGAGCTTTGATGAGAGGAAACAAATAGATTTAAATGATGATGATGAAGTTGAAAAGCTTTTTGACTATAATGATAGGAGTGAGCATGTGTATATAGCATCAAAAGGGAATGGTAATATATCCGAGATATTTGATGACCCAGAAACGTAAGTGAAAATTTTTTAGGAATTATAGTTGTTATTTGTTAAAGTGTTGTTGGTTATTAAGTAACAGAAGTTGTAATTCACTGTAGGATTGAAAATTTGTTGGGATTCTCACAACAAAGATCTATTCTCTATCCAAGTATTGTGGAAAATGATTATGAACTGGTCTGTTATGAAAGTGTTGCTGCTTGTCTAACGGCCGGAATTGGTGGGGTATCTAATAGGCTACTATGTGGAGTAAAGAGTGTACCTACACCAATGTTGGAGTTGAACTGTACAAAATAGAGAGGATTATTTTCAGAAGTGATGCAGACTTTTCCACATTCATATACTTTTAAAAGGCACTGTACAAGTATAGCATTACACACAAGTTTGAGTTCGAATATGTGAAAAATAGCAAGCACAACATTTTAGTTAAATGTAAGATTTTAGGTTGTTCTTAGAGGCTAACAGCAAATGCTATCGATAAGATAACCCCATTATTACATATCATGACATTCAAAGATGAACATTATCATAGTGCACAAGACGATCTTCAAGTTACCCATGGTGGAAGATCTAACTTGCAATCTTTAATTATAGTTGATAAGGTGAGAAATTATATTGACAAACATCATAATGAAATAAAGAAGACGATGAAGACAGAATGGTGTGACTCTTACAAACAAGCAAGCATAAAAGGCGAAGGAAAAAGTGATGGAAGACATACAAGGTAGACCTAAAGATTCTCATATGTTAATACCTTGGATTTGTAACTGGTTGAAGGAATCAGATGAGAAAACTGTTGCTAAATGGGAAGCAAGTGCGAATAATATATTTAAGTTAGTATTTATTGCATATCAGTGTTGTATCGAGGGATTCATAGCTGGTGCTAGACATGTTCTATACGTTGATGGAACCCACTTGTCTGGACCATATAAGGGAATAATGCTTTCAGCTTCTGGTTATGATATAGACAGTGAAATGTTGCCCTTTGCAATTGTTATTGTGAAGGGGGAGATATTAGTAGATTGGTCATGGTTTTTACTTTTTACACAAGATAAAACAAATAGTTGGGTCAATTGAATTGACAATCCTGTCAGACAGTCACAATGCAATTAAAGGGGCACTAAGGATAATTTTCAACGATGAAAGGCATACTTATTATTATAGGCATATGAAGGAGAATTTCAGTTCAAAATTACTGAAATTAAATAGAAGTAAGAGGAAGACTAGTGGGTGTATAAAGGAAGATGCACCATGCTTGCTGGATAATGTTACATATGCAAGGTTGGATGTAAATTTCGATAAGGCAATGGACTATATTTGAAACTCCTATCAAGATATATATGAGTGGTTTGATTCATCAAGGGGATATCAATAAGTGGGTATTGCACAAGTTCCTATTCCGAAGATGGGATAAGATAACTACCAACATTGCCGAATCATTTAATGTGTGGATGGTGAAGGAGAGTAAACCTAATGTTGCTCAATTTATCCATGATCATCGTGAAAAGGTTGCCAACAAGATGTATACAATTAGTATGACAATGACTAAGTGGAAAAATGGGGCAAGTCCCAACATAGAGTCCATGGTGAAGGAAAATGTTGGTCATGCTAAACATGTGTCCTTTGTAAATATAGTAGGGGGAGCCTTTGTGTTCATACCAAATATGGATCCTTACATGTTGATCTTAGTTTGCGTCTTTGTAACTGTGAAGCATGGCAAATGTCGGGGATCCGTTATGCACATGTCTATACAACTATAAAGTATGTCCATGACAATGTGTATGACTGCGTGGAAGAATGCCATAAAATCACATCCCAACTAAAAGATTTATAGGCGTAGCATGATTCTAGTTGTCATAATCAACAAACTAGAACCAAACAACTATATGCTGGAAAATTTTGCTAGTCAGACTTTTTTGCTTCCACCAAGGACCAGCCGACCTTCTGGAAGGCCAAGAATTAGTAGGTGTGAATCACAATTCCAGAACAAGAAGAAATACTACTGTGCAAGATGTCATGAAGTTGGTCACACTAGAAAGACATGCAAAAATCCAAAAATAAACTGATATTGGATGCAGTTATCTTTTAAAGGAACACTTTTGCAAATACAATGACCTGCAATATTTTGAATTTACACTATTAAAAGTAATGTTCATGTTGTTGTCAACCCACTTATAATTTTTTGGGAGATGAGTTACTATCATATGCCTAATCCATTTTGTAATTAATGTAGTCACAATGTCTTATGTAGTATAATGTTAGTGACAAGGAAACATTATGTGCTACTGCACTGTTAATATTCCCTTGTCATTAAATATGTGAATGTGTAAAAGAGTCACTGTCACACATTTTTTTGTTTCAGTTTATTGGTGAATTTAATTATGCAAACTGTCATTAAATAACATCTGATAAATATAGCAAGTTGTGGAAGCAGAAAGCCATATCATTAATGTTAAATATTGTTTTATTAATATAGAGACAGGTGTTGTTATTGACTCTCGAACTTATTACTTTTAGACTTATGCTTACGAAGTTGTTAAACAAGGTAGTGAAGTCGTTAATGTAGAAGCTGGTATTGTTAACAAAGCGAGATGTGTTATTATTGGTTATCTAACTTGTTACTTTCCCATTTTTGCCTACGAAGTTGTTAAACAAGAAAGTAAAGTCATTAATGTAGAAGCTGGTGTTGTTATTGAGCATCCAACTTGTTACTTTCCCACTTTTGCCTATGACATTGTTAAACAAGAAAATAAAGTCGATAATGTAGAAGCTAATGTTGTTAATAAAGCGAGATGTGTTGTTATTGGCCATCCAACTTGTTACTTTCCTACTCTTGCCTATGGTTGTTTAATAAGAAAGTAAAGTCATTATTGTAGAAGATTGTATTGTTAACAAAGAGAGGGGTGTTGTTATTGGTCTCTCCAACTTGTTAATTTTGCACCTTTTCATATGAAATTGTTGAACAAGAAAGTGAAGTCATTAATGTAGAAGCTGATGTTGTTAATACAGCGAGATGTGCTGCTATTAAGCATCTAACTTGTTACTTTCCCACTTTTGCCTATGAAGTTATTAAACAAAAAAGTGAAGCCGTTAATGTACAAGATGGTGGTGTTAATAAAGCGAGATGTGTTGTTATTGACCATCCAACTTGTTACTTTCTCACTTTTGCCTACGAAGTTGTTAAACAAAAAAGTGAAATCGTTATTGTAGAAGATCATATTGTTAACAAAGAGAGGGGTGTTGTTATTGGTCTCCCCAACTTGTTAATTTCACACCTTTTCATATGAAATTGTTATACAAGAAAATGAAGTCGTTAATGTAGAAGCTGGTGTTATTAATAAAATGAGAGATGTTATTATTGGACATCCAACTTGTTACTTTCCCACTGTTGCCTATGAAGTTGCTAGACAAGAAAGTGAAGTTGTTAATGTACAAGCTAGTGTTGTTATTGGGCATCCAATCCACAGCACGCCGCCGAAGCTCGCCAAAGAGACCGTCGGTTCCTTCCTCTTCTTCGCTTGGCCACCAACTACTCATCACCGTCACCCACCTTCAAAATCAAAACACCGTTGAAGGCCCTTTTCTTTGCTTAGCCAACAAACCCACGTTCCCTCTTCGCTAACCCAACAACTTGCAGCTCCCTTCCTCTTCTTCGCTTGCCCACACCATCCTTCCTTTCTGTCTGATTTCGGGCGTACCTGAAGTGTCGATTCGAGTTCTTCCGGTACCCACACGAGTCGAATCACCAGGATTTTGACTATAACACACAGCAATCGCACAAGAAGAGAAGAGTGGAGAGGAGAGTTCTGAGAGAATATTTCTTTTCTGTTTTTTTTGTTTTTGATGTGCATCCGTTTATTTTCACTCTCGTAGCCAAATAACTGTTCCCCCCAAAACATGCGGGGAAACTGTTCCCACCGGGTTTCACATTCAAACCCTTGGGAAAATTACCTACAAATACCCCACATTCTTTTGGGTATTTTATTTGGCCCCAAAAACTTAAAGTTTAATAGGTTTGGGCCTAATCCACCAAGGGTGGACTAAGCCCAATTCCCAACATCTCCCACTCACACTTGGTGGATTGGATGTCATAAGAATTGTCTCCCTCTCTTTCTTCTTTCATACTAGGTGCTTTGCCATGACCGCATGGGCATGACGTCTCCTAGGTGTTTGTACTAGAAATCCCTCTCATAGGACCAGCACAAGACAACCTTTCTTTGTGTAGCTTGAATTTTTTTTTAATATTATGCCTCATATATCCTAGATATACCAATATACACTTTCACATGGCAGATCTAATCCCTCTCAAGTCAAGATAAAAACTTAGATTTCCTTTTCATATGCTTAGTGTCCACACCTATGAAATTACCAAATATTAATATCATAAGGGACATGTCTCAGACACCAACATAGGTGTGTATATTTTAGGTAACCTTCCTTTCGCTCATTTATCATTTTGATATACGTCAACCGCTTTCCTAACATAATACCATGGATTGTATCAGTCGTAATTATAAGACGAATGTTAAGGTAGCAGGCGCTGAAGTATATCTCCATGACAATGTCAAAGTCAAAGGACATCACAGAAGTGTTTAACCTTCTTGGGACTCACACAGCAATGAAGTAGGGATCCATTCACTTGCTTCCTATTTGCTGTTCTTTCGCACATGTGGTATGAATCACATGCTACGGTGTTACTCTTCACTATAAGAGCGTACGTCGTTTTGAAACTCATCATTAACACCGTACAGACATGAGTTTAGATGCTCCCAGTATCTAAACCCAAATTCTTTTACTCTATTTATCTATTATGACGTCAATGTTGAAGAATTTGTTATCTGGCAACATGCATCATGGAAGTGGGTATCCATGATTCGATCCACATTTATATTATGTCTTATTGGATCTCATCTCGATATACTACACTCTTATCGAGGTGACATAATTTGTGTTTCTTCTCTACCATATCAACATTCCTGCTGCTTTACTGGTGAACACAACTGTCTCATCTTTGCATACTCTTCTTGAGTATCAAAGGCAGTTGCTCGTGTGAGAGAGCCAACCTTACCTGCCTGTACGACATACTAGACATTGTATACCTTTATATAGACACATAAAATTTTATGAAGAAACATTTTCATTAATCATAAACATGTTACATAGTGTCTACAAGTTTACATTTTATGCATCCCAATAGCCTTCACATGTTTGTCATACATTTCCTTGGCTATGGGTTTGGTTAGGGGGTCTGCGACCATACTCTTGGTCGAAATATGTTGTACAGTGACAACTTTCTGTGCTACATAATCTCTCACAAAATTATACTTTATATCTATGTGTTTGGTCTTGCTATGGTATTTGGGATCTTTCATATAGGCTATGGCCGCGGTATTGTCACAATACACTAACACCGGATTTGTGCTTTCATTTCCAAATCCAAGATGTTCAATAAATCTCTTCAGCCATATAGCCTCTTGCACTGCTGAAGTGCATGCCACGAATTCAGCTTCCATAGGATGTAGGGCAATGCACGTCTATTTCTTGTTGCTCCAACATATGGCGCCATTGTTTAGCAAGAAGGTGTATCCTGAAGTCGATCTTCGTTCAACTTCATCTCCACCCAAATCAGCGTCAGAATATCCAACTAAGCGCAGATCGCTTCCTTGATAGCATAGTGCATAATCTGACATGCCCTTCAAGTATCTCAAAATCCTTTTCACTGCTTTCCAATGTTGCTCACCGGGATTTGACTGGAATCTACTAACCAGTCTAACTGCGTAACAAATATCTGGCCTTATACACATCATTGCGTACATCAAACTTCCAACGGCACTAGCATAGGGAACCCTTTCCATTTTCTTCTTTGCTGACTCAGTTTTGGGACACATATCAAGACTTAAGGTTACACCTGAAGTTACTGGGGTATCTAAGGGATTGCAGTCTCTCATATTGAATCGCTCAAGAATTTTCTTGATGTAATTCTCTTGTGAAAGAGAGAGAATTCTTTTAGAGCGATCCCTTTGGATTTTAACTCCAAGTATATATTCTGCTTCACCCATGTCTTTCATCTCAAAATTCGATGATAACCATTCTTTAATAGCTAAGATCGACCTTAGGCTATTTCCAGCTAATAGTTTGTCATCTACATATAAGGATAATATTACAAAATTACCCTCAAATCTCTTAATGTAGACGCAGTGGTCCTCTTTAATCATTTGAAAGTCATAAGAGGTTATTGCTCTATGAAATCTCAAATACCACTGTCTGGATGATTGTTTTAGTCCATAAATGGACCTTTTGAGCTTACAAACTCTACTCTCCATTCCTTTCTCAATGAAACCTAATGGTTGTTCCATATAGATTTCTTCATCCAGATCACCGTTTAGAAATACAGTTTTTACATCCATCTGATGCAGTTCCAGATCTAAACTATTTACTATTGCCAGAATAAGTCTTATAGAATTGAAACATACAACAGGTGAAAAGGTATCCTCGTAATCGATACCTTCCTGTTGTGTGTACCCCTTTGCAACCAATCAAGCCTTGTATTTGTCAATTGATCCATCAACTTTTCTTTTAATTTTGAGAACCCATTTGTTCCCAATGGCTTTTCGCCGTTTTGGTAGATCAACTAGTTCCCAAACTTGATTCTTCTTCATTGAATCAATTTCTTCCTTTATTGCATTCTTCCATTCATCCTTAGCAGGACCTGATAAGGCTACTTGCACAGAACGAGGCTCATCATCTCCGTCTGGAGTAACTATAAGTGCCTCTCCTTCTATGGAGAAGCGTCTCCTAAGTACATTTCCCCTGTCACTCCTTCTTATGGGAACTTCTTGTCTCTTTCGCTTCTCTTGTCTAGGCCTTTGTAAAGGCCTTTCTGAGCTCCCACTCAAGTCAATGTATTGAGATGATTGAGGATCATTAGTCTGATTTTGTTCTGTACTACCTTGTTCTTGTGTTTCATAAAGAGATACTGTACGATCAATATCTCCTCTGCTAGGAAATTCATTTTCTAGAAATACGGTATCTCTTGATTCAATTTCAGTCACAGTTCCATCTTCGTTTTCACCTATGAAAACATATCCTTTTGATTGCTCAGAGTATCTTATAAAGATACACTTTTTCCCTCTAGGACCCAATTTCCCATACCTATGGGAATCATTATGAATATACGCAGCAGACCCCCAGGGTCTGAGGATGTTTAAATCTGGCTTGCGTTTTGTCCATAATTCATAGGGCGTAGATGCGACTGATTTTGAGGGCACACGGTTAAGAATGAAGGCAGCCGTTAGTAAAGCATCACCCCAATATGAAATTGGCAGATGTGCTTGAGCCATCATTGACCTAACCATGTCTAGCAGAGTTCTATTTCTTCTTTCAGCAACTCCGTTTTGTTGTGGAGTGCCTGGGATGGCTAGGTGCCTAATTATCCCTTTTTCTTCACAGAGCTCCTTAAACTGATTAGATAAGTATTCACGACCCCGATCAGTGCGCAAAGCTTTAATTTTACAATCCATTTGATTCTCTACTTCGGTCATGTACCGTCTAAAGCATTCAAGAGCTTCAGACTTGTGTGAGATCAAATAGATGTGACCATATCGCGAATAGTCATCAATAAAGGTAATGAAATACCAAGCTCCGTGTCTCGCCCTTACACTCATTGGACCGCATATATCAGAATGGATTAATTGCAACGGAATCTCAGCTCTAGTTCCCTTACCGAAAGGTTTCCTAGTTGCCTTACCAGCTAGACAATTCTCACATAAGGACATTTCCATATTCGAAATTTCACCTAGCAAACCTTCTCTAGCTAGTTTAATCATTCTATTTTGATTAATGTGTCCTAGTCTAGTATGCCAGATATTCATATCAACAGTAATATTGGAGGAAATAACGAAAGAGTCATGCACATTAAAATTACCAACAATATCCATAACAAAGAACTTTCTAGAAAGGAAAGCTAAACCATAAAAGGTCTTGTTGCTAAAAATGTCTGCAACTTTGCCATGAAAGTTTACATCAAACCCATAATCTAATAAACAAAGTACTAAAACTAAATTCCGTCGGATGTCAGGTGCATGAAGAACATCATGTAGGATCAAAGTCTTCCTACCACGCAAAGGTAACTTACAGGTGCCAATTCCTTTGACTTCGATTTTTGCATTATTGCCCACGTAAAGCCATTTTCTTAGATGCGGCAACCGACGGTATTCCACGAAGGATCCCCGATCCCTCGTCACATGGTCTGTTGAGCCTGAATCCAAAATCCAAGAAGAACAAACAGGTTCTGTTAGAAAAGAAGTACTTAAAACAAAAGAAATGTGTGAATTCACATAATCCACTAGTACCTTTTCACGGTCGTTTCGCTCGGTACAGTCCCGTGCGAAGTGACCCATTTTCTGGCAGGCGTAACACTTGACCTTATTCAGGTCAACTTTCTTCTTCCCGCCTTTCTTTCCTTTCTTCTTGAATTGCTTTCTGCCCTTTTTGAAATTAGAGCCATCCTTCTTGCCTTTCTTTTGTGGTTTCTTGCCCTTTTTGGAATCGGGCTTTGCATTAGAAGGACCAGCATTTTCAGTGTAGTAGGCTTGACCAGAAGCCTTATACGCCGCAAGGCGTTCATCCTCAAGCTCAAGATGTTTCACTACATCATCAAAAGTGACGATGTTGTCATTATGAGTTAATTTCACTTTCATGTGCTCCTAGCTAGAAGGAAGCGATCTGATTACAGCCTGAACTTGCTGTTCATCAGTTAAGGTGTGTCCAGCTTCCTGAAGTTCTCTGATCATGTTGGACATCTCTCTCAGATGCTGCTTCATAGGAGTATTTGCTCTAAGCTTGTAGGTATCAAACTTGATTGTCAACCTTCTAAGCTTAGTGGTTGATGTACCACCAAACCTATCCTTGAGTGCAGCCCATATAGCCTGAGCAGTTTGGTATTTCTCATATTGGCACATCAGGTCATTCTCCATTGTGCTCAATAAGGTGACTCTTGCAATGCTGTTCTTCTTCTTCCATGCTTGGTAAACTTCCAAGTTTCTCCTGTGCTGAATAGTAGTCCCAGCTTCAGGTTCCACTAAAATAGTGGTTAGTGGTTCAACAGCCTCCTGTTCCTCCAAAATGTACTGCACCTTACTGTGCCAGATGTCCCAGTTGTCGCCATTCAGTTTCTCCCCTTTATTTAGTTCAGCAATGATCCCTTTCGTGGCCATTTTTGTCAATTCTGAAGTGACGTTTTTCACATTTAGAAACGTTGTTCTCTTTAAGAGAACGTAACCAAAATGATTATGTAGCATAGAACGGTATACAACGTTTGTACTTATATCATTTTTGACCAGAAAATAAGTTCATTACTAGATCCATAATCAGGAGAATACGTTTGTACCTCCCATCAAACAAATACTAGCAACTTATTATTTTCCAAAAAAAAATTCATATAAGTACTTTAAATAAATCATCAGCTTTTAGAAGTTTCACCTTCTAATAGCTCCCACTCATCAGGGATACATGGTATCATAATGCACAATTAAAAATTAGCATTGTATGACAAACATAATTCATTACATGAAAATAATACCATGTCCATACATAAAACATACAAACAATAACATTTAGAGTCATATTCTCAATACAAACAGCATAAACGGAAATAGTAATTTAATACACCATTAAATATCAGAACAATAATAATCAATGATGGCTTTCCTTAGTTTCCTAAAGAATCTTTTCTTTTTCTTCATGAATTTTGTTGTTTTCGTCACAGCATCAACCCAACCAACAGTCATTGAAATGTGCCCCTTGCCCTTACAACTGCGCGATACTTCATCATTACGCTCACATAGAACTCTGCACTCTTTTTGTCTTTTATGCTTTCCACATAATTCGCAATGATTGAGTATATGATTTTTATATCATTTATTCTAGCTGTTTTGTCCGCGTCAAGTTCAGCTATTTTATCAGCCATAGCAGCAGAATATGGTTGATCGACCTCTTCTTCCAAATTTTGAGGTTCATCAGGGCAGGAGGGCACAGACTTAGGTCCAGAGTCAGAGTAGACCACTTGAGGCTCCATTGGAACAGGCTCCAGAAAACCTTCTTCAGCATCTTCCTCAAAAAATTCTTCAGGATCTTCCTCAAAAACTTCATATTCTTCAGGTTCCTCTTCGGGATCCTTTTCAGGATCATCCATATGAGCTTGATCGTCCACATACTTAATGCTCAATGACCCATACTCAAGTGTTTCAGTGCTGTTAGAAGCCTCTTGCTTCATCTTTGACCTACATAAACAAATGTAAGTCATTACCATGATTTAAATGTATAAAAAACACTTAAATAAGCACTTAAAACCTCACAAACAGATCCTGAATTGCCTTAAAAATAGGCAAATGGCATATCAACATGAAGATCTCTAATTTAGGGATTTTTAGGAACAAACCGCATCTCAAACGGAGCTCCCACGCGCCCACACGCGCCTCGAGAAGGAAAAATCCTGGAAAAATGAAAAAAAGATAAAAACCCACTCTCACTGAAGGCGCGTGAAGCGCACGCGCCACTCTGCTGCCCTCCGATCGTCACACGCACCGTCTTGCTGGACTCCACGCGCCACCCGCAGTCGGTCTATGTCCGCCACGTGTCAATCGGGTTTGCCACATGGCTACACGCGCCACGTGGCGTTTCTGCCCTTTTTTTTTAATTTTTTTTTTGATGGGTCGGGTTGGGCCTTTACCCACCGACTCGATCCAGTTTTTTATTTTATTTTAATATTTGGGTTCTGGGCCACGGATGGCCCAGTAAAAAAAACTTTTTTTTTTAACTTCTCTGCACCGGATCGGGTTGGGCCGTTGACTCGATCTGGTTTTTTTTTTTTTTTTGAGAAGGCGCAAAACGGCGCCGTTTTGAATCGCTGGAGGTTGTCTTCAACCTCCAGCCGGGTCGACCCGGACCCGATGTTTCCGCGGGTCGGGTCTGTCGACCCGGTATCTTCTCTCCTCTGTAACTCCTCCGTCCGGCGTCCATTTTGCGCGTTCTTGGTGTCCATCTTCATCGTTTTTTCGAGCTCTACGCAATGGGATTATTTTTAAACCCTAAAAGCCTCATTTTATGGTAACCCAATTCAATTCTCTTTTCGGTCTTATGCGTTTTTTTTGGATTTCGCACAGTCTATCAGTACTCTTGTTCTATAGCCTTAGTATATGTTTTATGATGCTTTTCAATATTCTAATGCTCATAGAACCAAGACATTATCATACAACTGAACTTCACCGAATATAGATTGCACAGTAAACCACCGAAAAAAAAACGATAAACACATACCAAGAGTTTAAACATAATTCATATTTTCATTTAAACATATGAACCGAAAATCAATATCATACAGGGAAATATACATGAACAGAATCATATACTCTCACGTATCATGAAATTAGACTACCGTACATGTATATCTTCAACATAAAACGAAAAAAAATTTGATGGACAGTAAATATTTAAGAACACAGACACATAGGAGAAGCATCATTCAGGGCTCATAAAAACCTAAATGCTCTGATACCAATGTCGGATTTCGGGCGTACCTGAAGTGTCGATTCGAGTTCTTCCGGTACCCACGCGAGTCGAATCACCAGGATTTCAATAATAACACACAGCAATCGCACAAGAAGAGAAGAGTGGAGAGGAGAGTTCTGAGAGAATATTTCTTTTCTGTTTTTTTTTTGTTTTTGATGTGCATCCGTTTATTTTCACTCTCGTAGCCAAATAACTGTTCCCCCCAAAACATGCGGGGAAACTGTTCCCACCGGGTTTCACATTCAAACCCTTGGGAAAATTACCTACAAATACTCCACATTCTTTTGGGTATTTTATTTGGCCCCAAAAACTTAAAGTTTAATGGGTTTGGGCCTAATCCACCAAGGGTGGACTAAGCCCAATTCCCAACACTTTCCAATCTCGCTGCGCCAAACACCCCTTCACCTCCTTCCCCTCCTAGGTTTGTCATCTGTTTCTCAATTAGCTAGCCCTTCAAAATGTGATTTCGGCCATCTTTTTTTTTTTTTTTTAACTTAACTAAGGGCATTATCGTCTTTTGCTCACAATTTCAAATCCCAAATTTCTACTTATGGTCTGATTTGGGATATCAACAATTCACCACACTATTTTGTCATTTATCAATTTTATTTGTATTTTTCTGGAATTTGCCCTTTTTAATATTGATATGATATATATTGTTTTTTTGGCCCACAATATTAATATGATATATTATTACTCTGTGGTTAAAAAACATAATATAATACTCTATATTAATATTCTTTAAAAAAAAATAGGATCACATATTAGCACTCGTAATATGGAGAAAGATAACATTAATAAGTCGAAAGTTTGGAAGCTGCACTCCACAAAGACATCGTGCTGTCCTGAATCAGGGATCAGTCAAAAGCCCCATATAAAAGGCCAAATCCTTTGAAACTTCATCAACTCTTGGCTTCGCATTTCCAGCTTCCCTAGTCTACTTTTTCATTCGCTAAAATCCCATCAATCTCAGTCAAAGGACCAAGTTTCAGCTCTCTCAGATCCTTCTTGAAGATGCACCAACTCATAGAGACTTATGCTTGCATGCCATCAACGGAGCGAGGCCGGGGGATTTTGATTTCCGGCGATTCCAAAACCAATTCAATTGTTTACACCAATGGCAGATCGGTCGTCCTCATGAACCTCGACAATCCCCTTCAGGTTTCCGTCTACGGCGAGCACGCTTACCCGGCTACAGTGGCTCGCTATTCCCCCAATGGTGAGTGGATCGCGTCTGCTGATGTGTCAGGCACCGTCAGGATTTGGGGGACCCGCAATGACTTCGTTCTGAAGAAGGAGTTCAAGGTGTTGTTGTCGGGACGGATCGACGATCTACAGTGGTCGCCGGACGGTCTGAGAATCGTGGCTTGCGGTGAAGGCAAAGGGAAGTCATTAGTACGGGCTTTTATGTGAGTATTAACTTTTCCTTTCTGAGGAGAAAATGGAGAACAATATCATGGAAGTGAGAATCTGTAAGTGTGTGAGTATGTATCTTAGTTGGAAGCTTTTGAGATTTGCGATTATTGCGCTGATTTATACATAGAAGCAATTATGTTGAAACTCTTTAAAACCAAAGTGATTATGTTCTTTTGGACCAAAAAAGGTGATCATGTTCTGAAATATTCATTCACGTAGTTTTTCGTGATCTCCGACCTGTAATTCAAAATACTAGTACTCTTTGTTTTCAGCCGAACTGGGAGTCTGGGCAATTTCCCTGTGATGGTGCTACACTAATTTAAACTTCAAAAGGTGCTTCGTTAGAATACTTTTGGAGGGTGTACTAACTGAATAATTTTCTAGGAACTCTTGGACAATAAAGGGTCAATAGTTGCCCTTTTGGCCCTTCGCTCCTGCATTTGTCTACTTTAACTCAAGTGTTGTGGAGAATTGCTTATTTTAACTTTTTAACTCCAATTATGTGCTTTAGCCTTCCTTGTTATAGAAAGTGCCACTAAATGTCGTACCTGATAAATAAGCGGCTGAGCAAATCAGTTTTGAACCATGATGAAGTAATAAACACACATAATAATCAGAAGTGAGTGAAAAATTGAACTTTTGGTTCTTTGCATTTTATTCTAAGATGAAAATTTTTCCCAAGCTTGACATGATTGATCAGTATTCCTACTATTTACTCTCTTTTTGTTTGTGGGGAAAAGATATACATCTGCCTGTGTCCCTAAACACTTTGGGCCTTATCTTTCTATGAGTGCATTAGAAGCTTTTCAATTATTTCATGTTTATGCATCATTATTGATAAATGAAATTACTTGCCCTTGTGCTCATTTGGAGTTTTCACTTCAATATTCAGAAGGCAGTTTTGGATTAAAATTTTTATTGCTTACTGCTTAAACCCTAGAAATTGGGTTAAGGTGAGTTTGAAGGCCTTCATGATTATCTTCTTCCATACAATGTTTGCATAATGGTTATTTGTTGTTCAGAATAATTATACTTATGTAAATTCTATTGAATAGGTGGGATTCTGGCACCAATGTTGGCGAATTTGATGGCCATTCAAGGAGTGTTTTAAGTTGTTCTTATAAGCCAACAAGACCTTTTCGCATTGTGACATGCGGAGAGGATTTTCTGGTAAACTTTTATGAAGGGCCACCATTCAGATTTAAGCAATCTCACAGGTATTCTATGACAGACATTATGGTGCTGCTGCATATCTTGTTTTTTGATAATGGTTAAACATGTACCTTACCCATTGGCTTCTTTTATAATTCATTTGTGGGGAAATGTTGTTATAATAGTGAAATGGGAGCAGTCATCTGACTGAAAATACAATAAGGCATAGGAATTTTCCTTATTTTTTAAGGGTTAAGATGCAAAAATACTTATGAACTTTTCTCAAAAGTGCACCCAGCACCTTAAACTTTCTTTAGGTGCAAAAGTGCCCATGAACTTCTCAAAATGGGGCAAAAATGCCCACACCGTTAATTGGTACAAACGTCTGTTTAGTGAGACCTACATTATTATTTTTTGAGGTGCAAAAATATCTATGAACTTTTCTTAAAAGTGCACCCACTTTTTTTGGGTGCAAAAGTGCCCATAAACTTCTCAAAATGGGGCAACAATGCACACACCGTTAACTGGTACAAACTTCTGTTTTGTGGGACCCACATTATTGTTTTTTAATGATTATTTAATTTTTAAAAAAAATAACCACCTCCCCTCTCTCTTGCCCACCCTTCTTCCTCTCCCGTGAGACCCTCCCCACTCCGACGATTCACTCTTCATCCCTCTCAATCTCTCCATAGAGCGTCATCTCTCTTCACCTTGCACTTCTTTGCCAACTTAGGCTTAGTTCTCTAGAGAATAACCCTGTTTCTTCTTTGCCAAATTATTTTGGCCAGCTAAAATGAGAAGGGGATAGTTAATTATGATGGAAATGATGAGGCTATGAAAAGAATTAGTACGCCAGCAGTATGGGAAGCAAATACGAGTGGCTAAAAAATTTATGGGAAACCCGTGGAATAGGGTTGTACAATTAAAATGAGTAGCAAGGGCTGAAGATGATGGTGGGGGAAGAGGTTCTTCATCTTCATCTTTGACAAAGCCTCCTTTAAGCGCCATAGACAGGTTTTGGCCAAACAAGAAAAGGGGCAGGGAAGAGAGATGACGCTCTCTATGGAGAGATTGAGAGGGACGAAGAGTGAATCGTCCGAGTGGGCAGGGTCTCACGGGAGAGCAAGAGGGGTGGGGAAGGAAGAGGGAGAGAGAGGGGGGGGGGTGGAGAGTTTTTTTTTTAAATTAAATAATCATTAAAAAACAATAATGTGGGTCCCACAAAACAAAAGTTTGTACTACTTAATGGTGTGTGCAATTTTGTCCCATTTTGAGAAGTTCATGGGCACTTTTGCACCCAAAAAAGGTTTATGGTGCTAGGTGCACTTTTAAGAAGAGTTCATGTGTATTTTTGTACATCAAAAAATAATAATGTGGGTCCCACAAAACATACGTTTGTACCAATTAATGGTGTGAGCATTTTTGCCCCATTTTGAGAAGTTCATGGGCATTTTTGCATTTAAAAAAAGTTTATGGTGCTGGGTGCACTTTTAAGAAAAGTTCATGGGTATTTTTGCACCTTAACCCTTTTTTTAAAGTTGAAAAGACTTTTTTGAAATCCGTCTCATCAAATGCTTTTCACAAACTTTTATTGAGAGATTTTGTCTACTTGAGTTTTCATGAAGAACCAAAGACCAAAGTTGTGAATTAGCTTCAGTTTTTGTGTTTTTATTCCACCTCAGTATGTTAGACATTTGAATCAGCAATTATTTTTAAAGTATTTATGAACATTATAGTATGTACTCATGTAAATGTGAATTAATCTGTTTTTGTTGGTTTGTTTCCTTCATGTCTTCCACCTGTTGAACTTGTATTGATAAGTTACCAATGTCACTTTGATTATTATTCATGTTCAGGCATCATTCAAATTTTGTCAATTGTGTAAGATATTCCCCTGATGGAAGTAAATTCTTAAGTGTGAGCTCGGACAAAAATGGTATTATATATGATGGAAAGAGTGGGGAGAAAATCGGTGAGCTGTCTTCTGAAGGTGCTCATACTGGCAGTATCTATGCTGTTAGCTGGAGTCCTGATGGCAAACAGGTGAGCAAGATCCTATTTATGGATTCTGTCGAGACCAACATCCCCTGGCATATTGACCATGTTAGAAATATTTTAGAAAATCTGGGTTTATGATACATTGAAGTAGAATACAAAGCACAGTCAAACTACTAAATTCGGATTTGAAAGGGGTACTGTGAATGATATTCTGTGGATAGTCATAATTAGACGAGAAGGATTGGTACAGTTTTAGTATACTTTTTGCTGGAAGATTAGACCTTAGGAATGGTATACTTTGTTTGGTTTAATAGTAGAATTTTGACGGCAGTTCTGGGGTTAGAGTTAAGTTGTCTGTTTGAATATTTCGCTAAACTCTTACCTCAATGCTTTTGAAGTGTTCTTTGGTATTAGTTGTTTCCCCATCTCTTCAAAGTAATTCTTGTTGAGAAATTAGAATCTGATCTCAAATTGTAATGTTGTATTTAGGTTCTGACTGTATCTGCTGACAAGTCAGCAAAAGTATGGGACATATCTGATGACCACATCGGAAAAGTGAAAAAAACATTGACTTCTCCTGGTTCAGGTGGAATTGAAGACATGTTAGTTGGCTGTCTATGGCTAAATGATCGTATCGTCACTGTTTCTCTTGGTGGGGTAATATCTATATTCTTAGTCAGTGATCTTGATAAAGCCCCCACAACATTATCTGGACACATGAAAAATGTATCCTCCTTAACTACTCTTCGAAGCAACCCTAGAGTGCTTTTGTCTAGCAGTTATGATGGTTTAATATTTAAGTGGATTCAAGGGATTGGATATGGTGGTAAAGTACAGAGAAAGGAGAATTCTCAAATCAAATTTTTGGCAGCTGCAGAAGAAGAGATTGTTACATCTGGATTTGATAACAAGGTGAATGCTTTGCTTATTTTCTTCAGCTAAAATGGAAATCGTTATAACTACTTTATGGTCTATTTAATAGCCTTTCTGTCCTATTTAATACTCCCCCCATCCCTAAATATAAACTTCAAATAGCTGATTTGCGCTTATCAAGAAAACAGTTAAAATTAGTTAAAAGCAATAAATATGTATTTTTTTCCCAACCATGCCCTTATTTGTAAAGAGGATAAGTGAGAGAGAGACTATAAATGCAACAAATACAATCAAGGGGTAAAATTGGAAAAAACACAATAAATGCTTTGATAAAACTAAAATGAAGCTCATATTTTGGGACAAGCGCATTCACAAATTTGAAGCTTATATTTAAAGGTAGAGGGAGTACGAATTAAGAAACCAGTGTTCTTGTCGTGTGTTTAAATGTTGGGTGATTTACTGTGCCAAAACATGATAGACTTTTCTGCATGTGATGTATTCAAAGATTCAGAGAATTCGCAATAAATACTTGACAATTTTTTGATTTGGAGTTGACGGAAGTTTATTCTAAAAGGGTTAAAAGGCACACTTCTTATTTTACCGGTCCTAGAGAGTATGTGACATGCATGATTTAACCGTTTGGTCTAGAATCTAATGCTCTGATCTTGTCATAATTTTCTTCCAAAAGGAAAGAAAACATATTCAAGCATATATTGTTACTTTTTTGTAATTATTCCGTCATTTCAGGTATTTATATCTTGCAATAGTTAAACCATGCAAAGACTCTGTCTCGCATAGCCGCGTACTGCAGTTTATTAGCCACTAATAAGATGATTGTTAGCAGCTTATCTACTCCAATAAGCACCTATCAATTATTTTAGATGTATTTGGAAGTATGTATTTTAAGTGCTTGTAATTTCTTTTAAGATGATTGTTGTTTATTTTTATAAGATTCATAGCAAAGCTTGATAAAGATAAGCTCATGTGAAAACTTGTTGCAGCCATGTACAACAGTGTGCTAATTGAATTAGTAATTCTTGGTGTGTCTATTCAAACACAAATTAACTTATTTTAGGCTGCAATTATAGCAGTAAAACTTACTTGATAAGATCTTTTTTAATGAGGACTTGTCTAAGTAATTTACCTGAACAGCGCTAATGGTCATTATGCTCTCTGTGGCAATGTTAAGCATAAATTTATTACTCTGGAGATGACGTGGTTTTTGCTGTCTAAGTAATCCCAATCTTGTGGGTACCTGGAAAATATGGACATTTATAGTATCCATTGCGCCTTTAAGTATATATATGTATATATTTTTATGTGGAATTTTTTTTTTCTTAGTTGTATTGTAGGTAGTGATATTCTCATGCTCATTGGGAGAAAGCCATCCAATTTATGTGACTAGAACCTTGAATATAAATGGATAAAACAGAGATCTGCGATATATCAATATTTGAGAAATTTAGTGATTATCCAAATTTTAAAGCATCTTCTTTATTGCATTCATGAAGTGGCTGAAGAATTAAGTATGAACATTTTGCAACAATTCATATTTTCTCTGATCTCTCCATGACTCTCCCCTGACACCCTAGATATGGCGAGCTTCTTTACAAGAGGATCATTGTGGAGATGCTGAAGCTATTGATGTAGGAAGCCAACCAAAGGACTTGAGTGTTGCACTTCTATCTCCTGAACTTGCTCTGGTATCAATTGATTCAGGAGTTGTCATGCTACGTGGTGCAAAAATTGTGTCAACAATTAATCTGGGGTTTGTTGTGACGGCTTCTGCTGTATCACCTGATGGTAGTGAAGCTATTATTGGTGGACAGGATGGTAAATTGCACATATATTCTATATCTGGTGATACTCTTACAGAAGAAGCAGTCTTTGAGAAGCATCGAGGTGCAATCAGTGTCATTCGCTACTCTCCAGATGTTTCCATGTTTGCATCAGGGGATGTCAATCGGGAAGCTTTAGTGTGGGACCGAGCCTCCAGAGAGGTATTTTGAATATATGAGCAATACACATATTGTATATTAAGCTTTTAAAAGCTCAAGTAATTGTGCAAAAAAAAAAAAAAGGGTGTATGGCTAATTGCTTAATCATTTGGAAATATTGTTTTGCAGGTCAAACTTAAGAATATGTTGTACCACACTGCAAGGATAAACTGTCTTGCTTGGTCCCCTGATAATAGTAGGATTGCTACTGGATCACTAGACACATGTGTCATTATATATGAAATTGACCAGCCAGTATCTTATAGGGTCACCATAAAGGGTGCTCATTTAGGTGGCGTTTATGGGTTGGCTTTCACTGATGAGTATACTTTGGTGAGCTCAGGCGAGGATGCTTTCATCCGTGTCTGGAAATTAACCCCACAATGAGTCTTGATATCAATGCTCGTTTTAAGATGTAAAGATGGAAATTATTTCTGATACCTGGATTCTATTCCTTCATCCGGCTTATCAAATCAGAACTTAAAAGGAAGTGATTATCAGCAGAAACTGGGGATTATCTTGAAGGAACTCAAGTTTTGTTTTTCTATTTTGTTTGGTTAAGTTACATTGCTGATACTGCTAGCGTCAGACTGCAATTTACTTTCAACCATGCAATTTGAAGTCAGAACCATTTTTCCTGATGCCGGATTTGGAAGTAGGTGTTTCTGAGAGTTGCTTTGGCTTGACATTCTATTGTGGAAACTAAACCATGATACAAAGATTCTCTCAATAGGTGTGCCAGAATTTGAAGAAACCAATGCTGTGTGTACATTACCTGGAAACTCACTGGATGGTTTATTGAGTGCCAAATGGATAAACAGAGAGAACATAGTCTAGTCAATGTTTCTTTATAGGTACCCATGATCATCAGTTCATCCAGCTTTTAGGCATTTGATTGTGTTGGTTTGTTAGCTGATATTATGATGATTGTGTTCCGTTGTTTGTTTGTTGTTTTAATGAACATGATTTTGTTTCCAATTCCCCAAAAAGAACAGTGAAGGCATTTTTTCCCCTGTTCACTGATTATGTTCCTTAAAATGGACTTGGTTTTAATATGTGTTTTGTATCTAGTAATTGTAATAAAAATATATTATGCTATGTAAAAAATGTGCTTTTGGTATCAAGTAATTTTAATAAAAATATATCATGCTATGTAAAAAACTACTCCCTCTTGTTTTTAATATAAGACATATTTTGGGAGTTGATCTTGATCCTAAATATAAAGATAAAGTTTTAGTATTTGTCAATATTTTTTTTATTTATCCCTATTGATGTCCTCTCAATAATAAGTAAGGAGGAGAGGGATAAGGGAATTAAGGAAAGTGGTTAGGATTTTTTAAAAAATACACGTTATATTAACTAACTTAACTAATTTTTTTAATCTAATCAAATTAAATAATTATGTCTTGTATTAAGGATTGGAGGAGTATTCAACAGTCTCATTTATGTGATGATGTAAAAACATTCAGTCCGATTTGATGATTCCTTTGTAAGAGAGTTTAAATAAATATTTCTCCTGAAAAAGAAAAGTAAATTATAGGTGGTAATTTAGCTCAATTATATCTTGGGATTGAGTTTATTTTTATGTTTTGACTCAATTTCTGTTTGCTGTTATTGGATTTAATTTAATGAAAATAATCATCTAAAAGTTAAAACAACAACAAATTTTATCATTTAACATATCATGCTCACTTATGTTCAAAATATTTTTCTGATCTCCCACTTCAATTTTATTTATCTTAATGTTATTGTTGCGTCAAGTTTGAATTAGAACAACCGCTTAAATACTTGTAAAAAGAAAAAGTGGATTAAATACCTAAGATAAATAGTAGTCTAAACAGTGAAAAATAGTCTATATGCAATTGAAAATGGAGATTTGACAACAAAAGTGATCATGGTCTAACATTCTTGATTACATATTTGGACTAGAAGAAAACATTAAATAAATCATCAAGTATAAATTGAAATACTCTAGCTAGATTAATATAAGACATTAATTCTGGGCCAAATCAATAAAGAATAACCTGTGACTTCCCTAAATAAAGATTCATGGCCACCATCACTGAAAGGAGTACTAATTAAACTAAATTGAACTTTCACAATGGACAATGAAACTAATGGTTTGAAAATCTACATAATACTCATTTATCGCACGAACATATATAAACTGGGAATGAAGTGTAAGAAATCCTGCCTGAACTATATTTTAATTTAATTTTTTTTTTGACAAAAAATTGATAATGGTAGATAGGTCATTGTAACACTAACACAGAGTTGGTCTAGCTATATAAGGCTTTATTAAGTCTCTTTGGGTCTAGCGTTTGTCTTTTACATGAGTCACTTGTGTTAAGAGAAGTATCCTTGAACCCCGAACTAGATACCATATAATAATATTAAAAAAAGATAGGTCAATGTAACATCAAAATCATCAAATCCAAATGATGACTCCTAATATTTTTTTTTGGGGCCAGGATGACTCCTAAAATTTTGATGCTACTAAACCCAAACTCAAATATATTTAGGAATTGCCGCCACAAACCAAAGGTTCCAGGTCTGGCACTGATAGTAAGGATATGTAGGTAAATTGAATTTGCATTTAGATACTTGATTAAACAATTAAACACATCGGAACCTAAAGAAAAAGAAGACATATTCATTTTTTATTTTATCAACATGTCAGGCCACACTTCTAAAATTAGAACCTGCTGAACTTACAAAAAAACTTGATGTATTATGGATTGCCTATCAACAAAGTTAAAGTTCTCATACTATAGTAAGATTTGAACTCACACCCCTATAAATTATAAGTCAACTCTTTATAAGATGTACTAACACTAATCTTTATTGAAATTGTAAGTGGTATAATGCATCATCATGGTTTTGATATGTTGACAAAACTAATGGGGACGAAATTGCATTTTCAAATTCGCGTGCGATGACATTTTTGGCTTTGGGAGTGGGGTATATTTGGAAGCATCTCACATGTAATAATAATATGCACAACTCTACTCTCTCTCTCTCTCTCTCTCTCTCTCTCTATATATATATATATATATATATATCACACACACACACACACACTTACTACCATAATGGTCCACTTTTGCTGCTATTCGTTGTCCCAATTCTGAGCCATAGGGACCCATCTAACCCCTTATTTTTTGTCACTTTTCCCTCTACATTATTTGATCTCGTAATCCTTCATATCAATATATCAAATTAAATTAATTTAATTAAAATATAAAATAATACATTGTGCTTGAGAGTTGAAAACATGCACAAATTACACTCTTTTAAAGCCGATATATATATTTGTTCCCACTATGTTTATATGGCAAGTTAATTACCCTTAGGAATTATTTCAAGCATTTAGAGAGGTTTGAATAGCAACTTTCAAGAATGAATTTTATAAATAATTGATTAGGCCATTAGGTTCTCTAATTATATCCACTTAATTAGTTCTTTTTGTTGACACAAACTTAATTTATCAGACTTGTTGATGTATAGCCACAAATTAACCTATTATGCTTAGTTTTCTTGCATTAAAATGGTGTTTTCTATCTGTCAATTTTATGGGATACTGTCGCTTTCAAAGCTTCTCAGCTAGCACAATCCTTTCATATGCGTTATTAGGATGTCTTGTTAATATCTAACTACAAATCCACCTACCATATTTAATTTATGTCGCTCATCAAGTAATATAATAGTGCATTATTCTTGTGCATACAATAAAGTTCATTTTTTCTTTATGGTTTATGTAATGGATTATTTTTGGCCTTCGGTACACCCACCTTCCAGGTATCCGGCGTTAACCTGAAGGCCAACGCCGGATTTACCGACATGGGCCCCCGACAACCGACTAGTCCTAGCGCCCCCAATTTGATAGGCCCGACAGGAATTCACCTCTTTGAGGCGCCCCAGGGGAGAGAGCTCTCAATGAAAATTCTTTACACCTTCCGTTTCCTGGGATTGAACCCAGGAACGGATTGGTGTGGCGCAGATGCCTACCCATCTGCGCCAACTTCCATTGGTACAATAAAGTTCATGTTGCGTTAATATATATATAACACAACCCTTTTACATTATTTTTATATTAATTGAATTGATAAGGTGAATAATAATATTTTTTATATGAATAAATAATTTATAATGACAAATAAAAAGGAGCAGCAAGGACAATTATTTATAGATTGAGCCAAAAAAATAAAAGGCCAAGAATGGCATGTCTTGATGCAAGCAGGCTCAACTCACCGACAAAATATCTCTCCAAGCAACCACGGGACTGTTCTAATCTACATGACAAAAGTGCCCCTCACATTATTACTAAATGACAACCCAAGTCCCTCCAATCATTAACCAAATAAGAAAATGGGAAAATTCAACTAATGTTTCAATTAAGAAAAATAATATCGGGGAAGTCTTATAACTTATTAATGACAAGTGAAAGAGCTACAATTAACAAGTGATAAGACTTTTGTGATATTATTTTTTTAAACTGAGATTTTGGTGTGATTTTCCTTAAAAAATTGTCTAATAAGCCGATATATATATATATATATATATGAATTGCCTTTCAGGTTTTTCCCCCCATATGGGTGGATTATCCTAATAATTAAAATTGGACATATTGTAACCCTCTTTCCATTTCTGGTATAATTTTTTCCTCCCATAACACGTGGTATTATATTTTTGTGCGTTGTAAAGTAAAATAACAAGAGGAGCAAACGTCTGCTTCTAGAGTTCGAGCGTTTTCTTAATTGCGATTGCCCGATTTCGCGCGATCTCGTAATCTCTTTCTTGATTACGACGTGATCATGTTGTGAGTTTTTTTTTTTTGCTTATTTCAATTGAAAATTTTTTATAAATCCATAAATCCTTTTACTATTTCTTCGTAGTTCTCTAGGAGGAAACATGACTACCGTATTACATAACATTTGCTGGTTATAAATGTCCGAGCTAGTTAGTAAAGGGATTTCTTATATTCTTAAATATAAGATTACATAATTCATTCTGTTTTTTAAATTTATAATTTGTCCTCTAAATTATCCTTATTACAGGAAAAACAACAAGTTTTATTACAATAAATGTTTCATCAAAAATCAAATCATTAGATAAATTGTTAATTAAAAGGTCATGTTCAATGAATTCATTAAGCATTTTATTCGATTTTCCTCTAAATTATCCCTTTTAATTATACTTAGTATTGGGGTTTTTATACTGTTAGTTTTTCACTAAAGGGATATTTTAGGAAACCAAACTATATTTCTTATAAACAATTAATTTATCATTTTTTACTATTTATAAATTAATTATCAATTGATTATTTGACTCTTTTATTTAGGAGTGAAAGAGTAAATTCATAAGCATATTAATGAGAGAATTAAATGTGATGTTGTAAAATCATGTCAATTAATTGAATGCCTGAGAAGACACAAATGATTTGGGAAAAATGTAAAAGGGCAACATTATCTTATCCATTATTATATGAATCAATAATGATGAATAAATTAAGAAATGCATAATACTAGTTGAAGGATTCTATCCAAATATCTAGTTTATAAAGCACAATGGAGAGCCAACTCCACCCAATGGGATAAGACTTTATTATTGTTATTTTGGAAAAATCTATCTTTTTCAGGTTTTTCTCTTATGTTAGCGCTATTCTCTTTTTTTATATGGGTCCTATTATATCTCTCTCTTTTATTGATTCTTTCTCATTATGTGAGTCCTACAACATAAAAATAAACTATTCTGATCACCATACTAAAACACTCTCATTTTATCAAAATCATTTTTTTCCCGTAGTCTATCTGCCCATAATCTATTTTCCAAAAAAGTAATCCTAACACACCCGGGAATGCGTTGTGCCTATCCAGTTGAATGTTAATCATCAGTCATACGTGGACATGATGAGCAGGTTTGGGGGTCTATATAAAGCCAAGCTTCTCACTCACCATCTCACACTCTCCACTCTCTTTCTCTCTCTGTTGAAGATGGAGACTCATAAAGATCACTGTCGTCCATGGCTGTGGCTGTACTTGGTGTTGGTAGCGGTCCAGTGCGCGGCGGGGGAGGCCGAAATTCCGGCGAGCAAAATAAAGTTTGACACCGGAGGGCTGAGCAGAGAGAGCTTCCGGCAGGGATTTGTGTTCGGAACGGCGACGTCGGCTTATCAAGTGGAGGGTATGGCCAGCAAAGACGGCCGTGGTCCCAGCATTTGGGATGATTTCGCCAAGAAGCCCGGTACTCTCCTATTTATTTCCCTTATTTTTTTAATCGATTAATCTAACTTTAACTATTTTTTTTCCGAAAATTTTTACTGTTGATTGTTATGTCTACATGTGATTTCTTATTTCCTAATTCCTATTTCTAACGACTCCACATGACCCAGCTTTTTAGCTCATATGCTTGCTTTTATATACAGATAGAGCTTGATTTGCCTGTCATAATTCTTGTCATTAGCTTAATGAATAAATGTCGCTGTGGGAGAGACGTGTTATATATATCATTTGATGAATTTTCAAATGGTTGAAATTTATTATGGTATATTTTTATTATAATTATATTTTTTATATATTATTAAATCTCAAGAATTGAAAATTGATATAATGATAGATACTTTGATGGAAAATAAATAAAGAGGGAAATTAATGAAGATATGTCACGTGATTACACTGTACAGGTTAATGTCAATATGATATTCATAGCAAATCGCGTTTAAAAGTACAATCAATTTTCTGAAATGTTCTTATAGGTTGTAGCCCAATATTTGATGACACCGGGTTAAAATTTTTTAATTAATTTTTTTTATATTTTACATCTTCTTAAAAATTTTATAACCTTGCTTTTTTAACTTTTTAAAATTTCGTTTACAAAAATTTTTCCTCTCCTTCCCTCTAAATCCATCCTACCAAACAAGCCATTAGAATTATAAGAAAGGCTATAATTGTAAAAAAAAGAAAAACAGCAATTGGTAGTAATTTAAAGTCTTAAAAAGACAGGTAAATAGAAATATTTTTTTTAATTTTAATAAAAGGACGTATGAAAAAAAGAGCGAGTAATACAAATATATAATGTTAGCTGAATTTTCAATATATATTAAAAGAATTGCATGTGTTTAATTAAAATCCCTCTAATTAATTATTTATTTTGTTGTCGGCGAACAGGAATTATTGCAAATAATGGCTCAGCGGAAGTTTCGGTTGATCAGTATCATCGCTACAAGGTAAGTAATTTCACCATTATATAATATTGCAAAATTAATCGCAGGCATTGATCGTCCTTGAATATAATATAAAACTTAATTTCACCTCAATTCTTTATTACACTAGGGCCTAATTTCATAGATTCCCATGGCTATGAATTGTTACTTTTCCTTAAAAAAATCAGAGAGAATTACACTTAAGTCTCAAAGAAAAAAATAAATAAAGAAATAGTTCATGGAAATTGAAAATGAAAAAATAGTCTAATTAACAACTCTAAAAGTCTGTATTGATAACTCTTTGGAATTATTTTTTTATTTTATTATTTTTAGGGACTATTTTTTTTTTTAGATCTGAATGTAATTCTCCAAAAAAAATTATAAAAGAGAACATGATTATCTTGTGAATGCAACAATAATTGACATCGTTTGGTCAAAAATTAATACTCCACATTGGGACTAATGCTAAAAAGAAAAAAGGATTGCATAAAGTTAAAAAAGCAGGCCATTCAAGTTCATGGAAAGGACCTGATGGGTCCTAATGGGACATACTTTTACACACACATAAATATATTAGGATTTAGTTTGGATCGACATTTGCAAAAGCCAATTTTATTTCATGGTTTTGCAAGCAAAAATTGAGATAAAAGTCAATCAGTATAATGTATGGAGTAATTTATATTTAGATATACTTTTATAAAAAAGTCGATATAATAAAAACTTACATAGATAACATATTGAAAAGTCGGTTTTAGAAGATTTAAATCAAAATTTAAGAGTAAGAAGAAGTTGCTTCAACTATGGGTTTGAGTAAAAAGTCAATTAACTACAAAACCATGTCAAACATCATTTTGGGTTTAAATTGATCTTTTGGGTTTGAAAAGTCAGTTTTGATTAGGCAAAACTAATGCCAAACATAATAGAATTATATTGGTTCTACCCTTCTACCAATGCGGGTTGGATCTAACAGTAGGAATCAGTACTTCTACCTTAAAAAAACGAATTAGATTTGTTCTAGTCATATTGCAGTTTTACCAAATCAACAGGGATGAGAATTATGTTGTCTTTAAAAGTTATGAAATCATGCTGAGAAATAAGATTGAGTGCACTGCATTAACTATCTTTACTTTTTCAGGAAGACGTTGACCTCATGGCTAACCTAAACTTTGATGCTTACCGGTTCTCGATCTCATGGTCCAGAATTTTCCCAAGTAAATCCTTCATTTCATTATTACAATTCTGTATCATTAAACATTTACTTGGCCAAAAAAGCCAATAACTTTGAAGAAACCCTTCTGATTATTAAACCCATCCACTACATTTGCAGATGGAACTGGCCAAGTAAACTGGCAAGGAGTCGCATACTACAATAGGTTGATTGATTACTTGCTAAAACGAGGTAATTAAACTTGGGTCAAGTCTATAATAATACTATATATACACGTGTACTTACTTATTATTATTGTTATTATTTTGAATTTTAATGTTGACTGTTCATGGATGACATTTCTGAAACCTGATCAGGCATCACTCCATATGCAAACTTGTACCATTATGACCTTCCTTTGGCTCTTGAGTTGAGTTACAAAGGGCTATTGAGCCGCCATGTTGTGTAAGTACAGTATTATATTATGTATTACTGTGCTTCCACATAATTGAATATATATATATGTGTGAGTGTCTGATCAAAGCTTCCACTAATATTGTACAGGAAGGATTTTGCAGATTATGCAGAGTTTTGTTTCAAGACTTTTGGAGACAGAGTGAAGAACTGGATGACATTTAATGAGCCAAGAGTTATAGCTGCTCTTGGTTATGATAATGGCTTCCATGCTCCTGGAAGATGCTCAAAAGCTTATGGGAATTGTACAGCCGGTAATTCTGGCACTGAGCCTTACATTGTAGCACATAATTTGATATTATCACATGCAGCTGCAGTTGATCGATACAGAACCAAGTACCAGGTAATGATACTAACTAACATTCTTGATTCGGATTAGTTTGAGCCCTGATAAAGTCCTCAGTTACAAGGCATGCTCAGGATACCGGATGGTCCATACAAGCAAAAAAAAAAAAAAAAGTCTATTTTCAATGGGAAAACTTGTAGACTGCTGGAAAATTCCTAATGCAGTAATGAATCTGGTTGTTTCAGGAAAAACAAAAGGGAAAGATTGGGATTCTTCTGGATTTTGTGTGGTATGAGAATCTTACAAGATCAAAGGCTGACAATTATGCAGCTCAACGAGCGAGAGACTTTCATCTTGGATGGTAAAAGCAAAAGCCTTTAGGAATCTGCATATGAGGCATTTGTATGTAATAGTAGAGTAGTAACAATTCTATAAGTTACATTGTTCAAATTCATGCAGGTTCCTTCATCCTATTGTGTATGGTGAGTATCCAAAGACTATACAAAACATTGTTGGGAAAAGGCTTCCTAAATTCACTCAGGAGGAAGTCAAGATAGTGAAGGGCTCGATGGATTTTGTCGGTATCAATCAATACACTACTTACTATATGTATGATAACCACCAAAAAGAACCAAAAGTCCCAGGCTACCAAATGGACTGGCATGCAGGATTTGCCTGTAAGATCACCTTCCCTTCACAATTTTACTTTGAAAATCTCTGGCTTCTTTAGCTGTTAATACTGGTTTTCTCATGTATATTGCAGACGCAAAGAATGGAGTACCTGTTGGTCCGAGAGTAAGCTTGATTCCAATTACTGATTTGCTTTATAACTTGACAAATCTTGCAGTAGCTCTGATGTATAACTTGAAAAATTTGCAGGCATACTCATATTGGCTCTACAATGTGCCATGGGGCATGTATAAAGCATTGACGTATGTCAAGGAACGTTATGGAAATCCTACTGTGATCTTATCTGAAAATGGTAAGTAAAAAAACCAGATATTTTTTCTTGTTTTATCAACTCTTAATCTGAATTTTAGGGCTTGTGTAGATTAACATTCACTAAAATGACTTTTACCCCAATTAAGTTTTGCAAATTGAAGTTGGGGTAAAAATGAATTAGTATGATCTGGTTTATGTTTGAATTTAAGAAAAAGTTAAAAATCAGAAAAAGTTGCCTCGTTTTCAACTTGGCTTTTGCCTTAGAAGCTCTTTTTCCTCAAAAGCCATATCAAATATATATATTTTAGCTCCAACTGATTGGCTTAATAGTCATTTTTAAAGAAATCAAACGTGATCCCAAACATATTTTTAATCTATGGTGAGTTTATCATTCATAGGCATGGATGACCCGGGTAATATAACACTTGCCAAGGGGCTGCATGACACAACAAGGATCAATTACTACAAAGGTTATTTGACACAACTAAAGAAGGCAGCTGATGAAGGAGTAAATGTGGTTGGTTACTTTGCATGGTCCTTACTTGATAACTTTGAGTGGAGATTAGGCTACACATCAAGGTTTGGCATTACATATGTTGATTTCAAGACCCTCAAGAGATACCCAAAGATGTCTGCTTATTGGTTCAAGCAGCTCGTCACCAAAAAGAAGCAGTAATCAAAACCTCCAAGCTGATTGAATCTTAGTTTCATTTGTGTTAGTGAGGGCTTTCTGAAAATGTAATCATGTGACTTTATCAATGATCAATGCTAGTCCTAGAATAAACTCTTTCTGTTATCTCCTCTTATCAAATACACTCGTCCTTCTAGGATGCATGGTTTGTTTAGGAAATTCCATTTCACTCTGTAATTGGTTTTCTCTAAATCAATCTCGATTACTATATAGTCCTTCCCTAGCATGCCACATTGAGCGGACGACTCCTTGGGCCACAATGATATTGTTTGAGCCTTGACGACCCTGTACGAAATCGTATTGGTTTGGGCTTTCTAACAGTAGCAAGATCACTTTAATTCTGTTAGTAATAACCTTTGTGATAATTCTAAATATCACATTACACAAACCGCTGGGCCTCAAATCCTTTAACTCCTTTGGGTTGTCTTTCTTAGAAATGAGCATTATAAATGTCTCATTTATGGCTTTCACTTTCACTGGATTTGTTCCACACTTCCCTAATTAACACGCATACATTTTTTCAACATCTTTCCTTGGCTTGGGTAGAAAAGCGTGTGTCCGGGAGGCGTGGTTCGGATAGTTTGAAAGGGAGAGCCAAGGTGCCTCTTCCGCCATTTGCCTCAAGGGCTCGAGTTCGATCCCTGGGAAGTCCCTCTACACCGGGGGCGACTCCGGATTAATCTGCCTCCAAAGAGGTGGGACACCGGGGGTGTAAACCAAAAAAAAAAAAAAGTGTGTATGGCCCGTGGAGCCCACCTAAAAGATAATTATTTTAAACATGCCTGTTTGAAGGAACTCACACACTCATCATGTCTACATAAGGTTGAATATGCAATCTCATGCTTAAAGTAAAGGCTAAGGAAGTGCTCAATATCAATTGAGTCTCAAACAATTGAAGAACTTTTTTTTTTATTTGAGAATAATCTTAATTTATTGTCCGATAATATCATGCTTTGACCTTATTTACAAACAATGCTTATTAAATTAGTCTTGAATTGAAAAAGTTTTCTAGTTTTACTCATATTAAGTTAAGTTTTAAAGGAGAAAGAAAAATACAAAGAGTTATATTGAAGCGTCAATTATATGTATAAAATTAGTAAATAAATATTAATTACTCTCTAAGTGGCTTATATTGTGGACTAAAGAATTTTTTCATAAATGACTTGTACTGTGTATCATAGAGAGTAAAATATTTGAGATTGAGTCAGTTTGTTTAGATTTTTATCTCTTTTTAATATAAGTCAATTTGTAAATGCATGTATAAATTAACTAATAGTTTTTTAATAATTATGGTAGACTACAGAGAGACCGCAGGGGATGAGTAAGATGGTTTAAAATTTATATTATATTAAATTAAGGATATTTTTAAAAAGATTAAGCAATTTTAAGAACATCAAAAAGCTTCCTTATATTTTTAAAAGTGACTTATAAATAAAAATAACTAAAGAAATTATTGTTTTCCTTAACAAAATTTTATTTTTCTAATAGGTCATGCATAATAACTAAAGACAATATTTACATCAAATTTTTTATAACCATTGTATCAAGTTCTTTAATGACACATGTTTACGTCCTTTTCTTTTTAGGTGTTTTTATAGTTTGATGGTGATACTTCAAAAATAGGATATAGGGCCATGTTTGATTGAAGAACTAGCATGATAAATATTAGGAATTTGACCTAAGTAATTCTATCATAATTAATACCACTAATTTATGTTTTTAACCTAAAACTCTATTGAGTCTCAAATGATATAACAAATGATAGATGTTTCTTATCTAATATATAAAAAACAATATATATATATATATATATTATACACTTAATTACTGTTAATTAAAAATAAAATAAAATTTTAAAATTGGGTAAAAAATATATTTATAAGAAAATAATTTAAGGTTTAAAATTTAAAATTTGAAATTATTTTTATATTAAAAATAATATTTTTTAAAAAATATATAAAATAAATAGTAATATAAAAATTATTTTGACATATTACTAATTGAAATTATCATACAATATATATTTGTGTAAATTTTTATAATATTATATACGTGGACTCAAATATAATTGTTGTAAAATGATATTATATATATATATATATATATATATATTATGTATATAATTTTGTACAATTGCAACGAATCAAGAATGGAGAGTCAGAAAATAAAAGTCGTCTCCCCTCACAAATACATGAAGAATTAAAATTTACATGTGAAACAAAATCTTTTTCTTAACTAATAGTGTGTTTGTATTAGTTTTTGGAGAATAAATTTTGGAGAAAAAGTGATTTTAGAGAATAGATTCTGAGAAAAAAATTGATTTTGAAAAAAAAGATAGTGTTTATATATTGTTATCAAAATCATTTTTTTTTGTTCAAATTACTAAAAAGAATATTAGCTTTTATGATAATTGCATATAAAGAATAGAATGAAATTGGCCAAGTAAACCTGCAAGGAGTCGCATACTACAATAAGTTGATTGATTACTTGCTAAAACGAGGTAATTAAACTTGGGTCAAGTCTATAATAATACTATATACACACATGTACTTACTTATTAATATTATTATTATTATGAATTTAATGTTGGCTTTTCATGGTTGACATTTCTGAAACCTGATCAGGCATCACTCCATATGCAAACTTGTACCATTATGACCTTCCTTTGGCTCTTGAGTTGAGATACAAAGGACTGTTGAGCCGCCGTGTTGTGTAAGTACAGTATTATATTATGTATTAATGTGCTTCCAAATAATTGAATATATATATATATATATATGTCTGATCAAAGCTTCCATTAATATTGTACAGGAAGGATTTTGCAGATTATGCAGAGTTTTGTTTGAAGACTTTCGGAGACAGAGTGAAGAACTGGATGACATTTAATGAGCCAAGAGTTATAGCTGTTCTTGGTTATGATAATGGCTTCCATGCTCCTGGAAGATGCTCAAAAGTTTATGGGAATTGTACAGCTGGTAATTCTGGCACTGAGCCTTACATTTCAGCACACAATTTGATATTATCACATGCAGCTGCAGTTGATAGATACAGAACCAAGTACCATGTAATGGTACTAACTAACATTCTTGATCCGGATTAGTCTGAGCCCCCGATAAAGTCCTCAGTTACAAGGCAAGCTCAGGATACTGGGTGGTCCAGAGACAACCGAAAAAAGAGAGAGTCTATTTTCAATGGGAAAACTTGTAGACTTCTGGAAAATTCCTAATGCAGTAATGAATCTGGTTGTTTCAGGAAAAACAAAAGGGAAAGATTGGGATTCTTCTGGATTTTGTGTGGTATGAGAATCTTACAAGATCAAAGGCAGAGAATTATGCAGCTCAACGAGCGAGAGACTTTCATCTTGGATGGTAAAAGCAAAAGCCTTTAGGAATCTGCATATGAGGCATTTGTATGTATTAGTAGAGTAGTAACAGTTCTATAAGTTACATTGTTCAAATTCATGCAGGTTCCTTCATCCTATTGTGTATGGTGAGTATCCAAAGACTATACAAAACATCGTTGGGAAAAGGCTTCCTAAGTTAACTCAGGAGGAAGTCAAGATAGTAAAGGGCTCGATGGATTTTGTCGGTATCAATCAATACACTACTTACTATATGTATGATAACCACCAAAAAGAAGTAAAAGTCCCAGGCTACCAAATGGACTGGCATGCAGGATTTTCCTGTAAGATCACCTTCCCTTCACAATTTTACTTTGAAAATCTCTGGCTACTTTGGCTATTAACAGTGGTTTGCTCATGTATATTGCAGATGCAAAGAATGGATTACCTGTTGGTCCGAGAGTAAGCTTGATTCCAATTACTGATTTGCTTTATAACTTGACAAATATTGCAGTAACTCTGATGTATAACTTGAAAAATTTGCAGGCAAACTCATATTGGCTCTACAATGTGCCATGGGGCATGTACAAAGCATTGATGTATGTCAAGGAACGTTATGGAAATCCTATTGTGATCTTATCTGAAAATGGTCAGTAAAAAAACCAGATATTTTTTTTTAGTTTTATCAACTCTTAATCTGAATTTATGGCTTGTGTAGATTAACATTCATTAAAATGACTTTTACCCCAATTAAGTTTTGCAAATTGAAGTTGGGGTAAAACTGAATTAGTATAATCTGGTTTATGTTTGGATTTGAGAAAAAGTCAAAAATTAGAAAAACTTGCTTCATTTTCAATTTGGCTTTTGCCTTATAAGCTCTTTTCCCCCAAAAGCCATCTCAAATATAAAAAAAAAAAAATATATATATATATATATTTTTTTTTTGGTTCCAACTGATTGGCATAAAAGTCACTTTTAAAAAAATCAAACGTGATCCCAAACATGTTTTTAATCTATGGTGAGTTTATCATTCATAGGTATGGATGACTCGGGTAATATGACACTTGCCAAAGGGCTGCATGACACAACAAGGATCAATTACTAGAAAGGTTTTTTGACACAACTAAAGAAGGCAGCTGATGAAGGAGCAATTGTGGTTGGTTACTTTGCATGGTCCTTGCTTGATAACTTTGAGTGGAGATTAGGCTACACATCAAGGTTTGGCATTACATATGTTGATTTCAGAACCTTAAAGAGATACACAAAGATGTCTGCTTATTGGTTCAAGCAGCTCGTCACCAAAATGAAGCAGTAATCAGAAGCTGCAAGTTTATTGAATCCTACTGTCATTTGTGTTAGTGAGGGCTTTCTGAAAATGTAATCGTGCAACTTTATCAATAATCAATGCCAGTCTGGGAATAAAATGTTATTAATTATCTTCTCTAATTAACTACACTCATCTTTCTATGATGCATAGTTTGTTCTGACTTGTGACTAATGGCCTTTTAAAAGTTGTATTAATATGTACCCAGAGGAAATAAAAATGACAACATTAATAAACAAAGTGACGGGGAAGGAACGTAGAGTACATTTCAATCATTTATCTCCAAGGTTAGTGCGCAACAATTGTGACTTGTTGCATCCAAGTTTGGATCATTGTATGCTATAGATGGCCTAGAGTTTTTAAATGTATTAGGAAAGATAAAACATTGAATGAAAAATTAATTAAGAAGTGAGTATGTCTTCTACATAGAGTCCATATTTTCCCTTGATAGAATACTATTTGATTGAGAAATAACAACGTTTCCACATTTTAATAGGAAATTAAATTAGTACATTTAATTCCTTGATTGTAAATAGAGGGGCAAGTATATAAGAATCAATAGGCAATAAATGAGGGAGGTCGCACGTTCATATTAGTAAAGGTTACCTTTAGGGGGTGTTTGGTATGAGAAATTTGGAGGGAGGAAATTTTTATAAATTAAATTTAAAAAAAATTAGAGAAACAGGATTATAAAATTTTAATAAAGAAAACATTTAAGATAAAAAAGTCAAAAATTAAAAAGTAATTAAAAATTTTAACCCACTTTTTTTTTTCTTTTCTTTACATCCAACTTAAAATTTTTTTTCCTTTTTCTCACTTCCCTTTTCTACCCTCGTACCAAACAACCTTTTAAAGTTCATGTAGAGGTATATATAGTAAGAAATATACCTTAGACATTCAAAATGACTTAGGAAATTCAACTATATATTGAGAAAATTAAACTCAATATCTTATATCTTTTTTAATTTATGTATTATTTTCTCTAATATAATATAAAATAAAATACCATAAAAACAAATTATTAAGATCAAATGATGTACGTGTTATTTCTTTCATTGCAAATTTACCTATCATCTAACAAAGAAGTAATTTACTGAGATATTTAAAAAAAATTAAAACTAACATATCTAAAAAGTTAAAATATACTTTTGGTCCTTTAAGTTTACATGAGGTCTTGTTTTAGTCCCTTAAATTTATAAAATATATTTTAAATCTTTAAAACTTAACATTATTAATATTAATAACGGAAAATGTTGACTAAACCAAAGTAAAGTAGTGTCTGTATAATGCCGATGAAGAAAGCTGCCACTGCAACGCAAGACCTTATTTAATTTTAATCTATAAGATATTTACTTAGTTTACATTATTTTATTTTTGAAATGAAAAATCTAATTTAAATAAATTATTTTAATCAATTTCTTCCTTCACTTTTCTCTTCTCACTTCATGGTTGAACCCTCCCTCCTGACATATTCTCATGAAGCATTGCTTCTATTTCTTTTTTTTTTGCGTGAGCACGGTATCCCAGGGCAAGCCATCTTTCAGGCATATCAACGGCCCCAGACTAATCCGTTCGACCCGTGATAGGCACCCTATAGGTGGGGAAGTCTGGCCAGTGGCAATTTTCCATTCCCAAGTCTCGAACTCAAGACCCTTGGTTAAGGGAGGAGGAGCCCAACCGCTCCACCCCTTGCACCTGGTTGCATTGCTTCTATTTCTTCAATCTTCTCCTTGAACTCTCTATCAAAAATCGACACATCCCTCAACCGATTCTTTTGGCTCTAATCATATTGTGCCGAAAGAGCAGTAATTGGACATTTTAGTTAAGAAGCATCTTGAAGTGGCAATTTGACACTACAAAAAAAACGTGATTTAGTAGCGGTTAAAAATAGGTATTCGTAGCGGTTCTAACCGCTACAAACTAGGTTAGTAGCGGTTATAAAAACCGCTACTAAATCGTACGTTGCAAGCTGTTTTGTAGCGGTTATACAAAACCGCTACTCAATCAAAAATAACCGCTACAAACTTTGTAGCGGTTAATATTAACCGCTACAAAATCAAGAGATATTTGTAGCGGTTACATAACCGCTACAAATATAAAAAATTTTATTTACAGTCTTAAAAGATTTTTTTTGTAGCGGTTAAAAAACCGCTACAAATATATAAAAATGAAAATTTGTTAAAAATGACTTTTTTTATTTGTAGCGGTTAAGAAACCGCTACCAAATTTGAATTTCATGAAATTAGTAGCGGTTCATAGAACCGCTACTAATTTCATGAAATTTAAATTTGCCGCCAAAAAATTTAAATTTATCTTTAAAAAGGCGCGTTATTTAGTAGCGGTTTAATAACCGCTACAAATATTTAAAATTTTTTTTAAAAACTTCCGTTGATATTTTTCTTTTTTTTCAATATTATATTAATTAGTTTAATTTATTATTATTTTATCTATTTCAATTAGTTTATTATTTAATAGTTTAATTTATTAATAAATTAAAAAGAAAAAATGTAATTGAATATGATTAGTATAAAATTATATTAATAATATTATTAACGATAGTTAGGTAATAAGGAATTATTATGTTTTATAATATAATGTAATTGTATATGAAAAATAGATGAAAATGAGATAGAGTTAAGATATATCTAGAAAAAAAGATGTTTAGAATAAATTTTACAGAAAGGAAAGAAGTATTCTAAAAGAAATTGAAAATGTTGTTACCATATTTGATCGTATTATTCAGCTCCTCTACTCATACGAAAGAAGTTGTAAATGAGAGGAAATGAAAGAAGGGTAAGGTGAAAAGAAATTGGGGAGTGTTTGAAATGAGTTGTGATAAGGGTATTTATAGGGATTCACGTATTATTTGTAGCGGTTAATGTAGCGGTTACTAATTAGTAGCGGTTATTTATATTTTTGTAGCGGTTTAATTATTTGTAGCGGTTAATGTAGCGGTTAATGTAGCGGTTATTTATTTTTTTGTAGCGGTTTAATAACCGCTACAAATATTATATTAATTTTTTTTTTTAATTTTTTTTTACATTTTATTTTAACACAAATTTTTTGCATTTTTTATAAAGAGAAATTTTTTACACTTGAATTCTACAAATATTATTTTAATTTTTTTTTACATTTTATTTTAACACATTTTTTGCATTTTTTTTAAAGACAAATTTTTTACAATTGAATTTGATCACTCATCGTCGCCATCCCTACAGAAATTTTGTAGAAAAATTATTGTTATTGATGTATTATAAAATTTAAAAAATTTAATTGAAATGACGTGGACTTAAAAAAACTCACCGCAGTAGAGGTAAATTGCCATCGCCTTCAGGGAAGTAGTTTTCAAAATCAGCTGGCTGAAATGGCTCACTCTCGTAGGCGATGTTATCGCCTTCACCCATGTCGTAAAGGTCTCTTGGCTTTAAATGAACGACCATGTGCCAATCCCTATGCCGCTCGTCTTCGACATAATAAACCTGATGTGCCTCTGAAGCTAGAATATACGGCTCATCATCTTGAGAAATACCAGTATGAATCGGGCGTGAGAAATTGACTGATGTGATCCCTAGGTCGTCAGTTGTCAGTCCCCGAGAAGTCGTGGTATTTGCCCACAAACACTTGAACAGCGTCACGGTGAAACGGCCTTGATAATTAAGCTCGACCACATCAAGAAGCTTGCCATAGTAAGGGACGCCTCCGAACTGCATGTTGGCGTCACTGCTGCTCGCATAACTCCTTGTCCCAAATGTGCCATAAACACCCGAATTCTGTGTTTGCAATCCTTGATCCCGTGAAACCGTGCAAAACTTAAAACCATTGACATTGTACGCTGTAAACCGTTTTGCATGATCAAGAGGGCCGATTGCGAGAGCTCTGAAATCCGGTGAGTGTGGGTTGTGGTCATTTAGTATTCTGCGAGCAAACCAGGCCGGGAATTCTCTGTGGACCCTCCTATCAACTTCCGAGGATGTCTGTGTACGGATCCTGAGCTGACGCTTGACATGACTTCTGAATTCCCTGCAATTAATAATGGAAAGGCGTTAGTGAAATGAAAGTGAGAAATGTTACGAAAGATATAGATCGAATAACATACATGTGAGTGTACAATTCTTACCGTATGAAAGGCTCAACTTGAGTGCAATTAATCAAAACATGTCTATGTGCTTGGAACTTCTCAGTTGCCGTTAGTTTGAAGTTCTCAGTTGCTCCAACTGGTTTACCAACACGAGGGATAAATTCTCCTGATGTCGGCGCAGGTTCAGGACAATCGTCAACACGAGGGGGGCGGTTGAAAGCCGTCTCAAGATCATCAAAGTACCTTGAGCAAAAATAAAGCACCTCATCCCCTATATAGCCTTCAGCTATAGAACCTTCTGGCCACGCCTTATTCCTCACGTAAGATTTTAATTTCCCAAGGAACCTACGAAGTACATAAGAGAAAATTGATATAAAATGATGAAAAGGACGACTAGGAAACATTAAATACGGACAATAAATGAAAGCACATATTTAAAATGAGTACCTCTCAATCGGATACATCCAACGATATTGTACTGGTCCAGCGAGCTTTGTTTCATGAACGAGGTGGACCGTGAGGTGAACCATCACAGTAAAAAAGGACGGAGGAAAGATCATCTCCAAGTGACAAAGCGTAAGAATGATTTTCGACTGCAGCTGATCGAGCTCCTCAACGATCAAAACCTTAGAACACAACTTCCGAAAGAAAGAACAAAGTTCCACCAAAACGATGGAAACATCGGGAGGAAGTGTATTCTTTATAGCCAGAGGGAGTAACTGCTGCATAAGAACATGTGAGTCGTGACTCTTCAGGCCAGCAACCTTCCGAGCCTGCAAGTCGACACATCGAGAAATGTTGCTTGAATACCCATCAGGAACTTTTATTTTCTTCAACGTCGCGAGGAAGACATCCTTGTTCGATTTTGTGAGGGTAAACTTTGCCGGTGTAAATCTGTCATGCTCATCTGGCCAAGCTTCTTCACGAACTCCCATGTCGCGTAAATCTTTCCTAGCTTGAAGGTGATCTTTTGTCTTTCCGGGTTCGTTAAGCAGCGTATACAGCACATTGTCGCAAACATTCTTTTCAATGTGCATTACATCAAGACTGTGGCGAAGTAAATTAGATCTCCAATACGGAAGCGTGAAGAAGATACTTATCTTCTTCCACTGCTGAGGCGCCGAAGTCCTGCGCGTCTTTTGGCGAGTTTGTGCTGAATCGTCGCTTTTTCCAAACTCGACGTCAACATGCTCAAGCTGCTGTAAGATATCTGTACCGGACAAAGTCTGAGGTGGTCCTCTGTTCTCTGCTTTCCCATTGAAGCGATTCCGTTGCAATCTGAACTTATGCGTTCCATCGAGAAACCTCCGATGCCCCATAAAGCACCACTTTCGGCTGTGGGGAAGGCGCAGTGCGTCAGAGTCGAAATTGCAAGCCGGACACGCCGACCCAGTGTGCACGTTCCAACCAGATAATGTGCCAAGGCCAGGAAAGTCACTGATCGTCCACATCAAGGCTGCACGCATGTTGAACAAAGTCTTGCTGTGAGCGTCGTACGTCTCCAAGCCGACATTCCACAGGTCAAGCAATTCCGCAAAAAGCGGTTGGAGATACACATCGATGTCATTGCCCGGTGCCTTTTTGCCTGGAATGATCATAGACATAATGAAAGAGCTTTGTTTCATACACATCCAGGGGGGAAAGTTGTAGGGAACTAAGACTACCGGCCAAATGCTGTAACTTGTGCTAAGATTCCCGAAAGGATTGAAACCGTCGGTCGCCAACGCAAGCCGGACATTTCTGGGGTCAGTCGCAAAATCTGGAAAGTCGTTGTCAAACGTTTTCCAAGCAGCTGCATCCCGCGGATGTCTTAATTTACCGTCTTCGTTTTTATCAACGGCATGCCACCTCATATGCTCAGCAGTTTTAGACGACATAAATAATCTTTGTAGACGAGGTTTCAAAGGGAAATACCTGAGAATCTTTGCGGGTTTCTTCTTCTGCTTTTTCCCCTTCCGAATTGTCTTGTACCTCGATGTGTGACATCTCTTGCACGTCTCCCTGCTGGAATCGTCTCCCCAATACAACATACAATCATTTGGGCACGCATCAATCTTTTGATAATTCAACCCCAACCTGTTGATGATCTTCTTGGCCTCGTAGAAGGTTGTGGGAATCTCGGCGTCGGGGAATGCATCTTGTAATAAGTCGAGCAACATCGACATCCCCTTATCCGTGATCCCACACAAGCACTTGATATGATACAATTTGATCAAGAAAGATAATTTAGAATATTTGCGACAACCTTGATATAAAGGACGATCTGCCTCATCCATCAAGCTGAAAAAATCCCGAGCTGCTTCATTCCCCATAAAAGCCGGCTCAGAGCCGTGCACTTCTTCGTTGAAGTTGTCGCCTTGAAATCCAAACGCATCACGCACAGCATCATTCACAGGATCATCTTCATCTACTTGAACGCCTACTTGAGAACTTCGAGGAAGAGCCTCGTCATATCTAATGCCGGCCTTCTCACCATGAACTGCCCAGAACGTATAGTCCTCAGGGAAAGGCTTCACAAGCAAATGTTCCTTCACAACATTTCGTGGATGCCACTTCTTGAACTTGCATTTCCGACACGGACAGACGATCTTGCCGTTACAGCTGGCGTGAGTGAATGCAAAATCTAAGAAACTATTTAATCCGTACAAATATTCAGGAGAATTGCGCGGCAACCTTATCCAAGATTTATCCATAGCTATAAGTGAGAGAGAAGAAAGAATAGAGAAGAAGATGAGTGAGAAGATAATGAAGAATGCCTAGAACCTTATATTCAAAAAATCCAACGTTTATAACTTTGTAGCGGTTATTAAACCGCTACACCAACCGCTACAGAAATTCCAACGTTTATAATTTTGTAGCGGTTACATATATAAAACCGCTACTAATATTCAAGCCGTTAATTGGTGGGAAATTCAAAATGTACTTGTTGAGTATTAGTAGCGGTTTTAAATATATAACCGCTACTAATGTTCAACGAATTAGTAGCGGTTATATATGTAAAACCGCTACTAATATTAAAGCCGTTGGACATTAAATATAAAAATAATTTTCTAATTTGTAGCGGTTATACATAAGATAACCGCTACAAATGTGCACAAAGGCGGCAAATTTCAAAATTCAAATGATTTGACAGTTTGTAGCGGTTATTAGTAACAACCGCTACAAACATATATATTTGTAGCGGTTTCTGAAGAGAAACCGCTACAAATATATAAGTAAATTTGTAGCGGTTACGGGTTTAAAACCGCTACAAATATACATTTATAAATGTATATATAATTTATTTTTTTAAAATATATTTAAAAAAATAAATTATATTTATATTTAATTTATTAAATTATTATATATTTGTAGCGGTTATGTACTAATAACCGCTACAAATATATACATTTGTAGCGGTTTTAACCAGAAACCGCTACAAATGTATACATTTGTAGCGGTTTTAACCAGAAACCGCTACAAATGTATACATTTGTAGCGGTTTTAACTTAAAACCGCTACAAATATATATATAATTTATTTTTTTTTAAATTTAGATTTAAATCATTTATAAATTATTTCAATGCGATATAATAATATAAATATAATTATATAAAACACAATAAGAAAATTCTGAAATAAAATGTCATAAATATTTACAAATGTTTAAAAGAAAAGAAAATGTCCTAAACTAAGGAGCTGGGGGCTGATCCTCTGGTGCTCCCTCAGGTGGGGCTCCCTCAGATGCCGCTGGATCGGGCCGCTGCGCAGACTGAACCGCACCATCGTCATCAGCAGGAGGAGGCGCAGTAGGAGGAGGAGCAGTAGGAGGAGGAGCAGTACTCGGGACGACGTAGTGAGGGACAGGGGGGATCGCTGGATGCTGCTCGTCCGGGAACAGCCGACGCCAGGCTCCCTCGAGCATATTGTTCGCGATCTCACGCCACTGCGTCTGCTGAGCGTACATCGTATCTGCGTGCACCTGCAGCATCTGCTGCATCTGCTGCTGCTGCTGCGCCATCTGCTGCTGCGTCTGCTCCAAATCTGACCGCAGCTGGTCAATCGACTCGTCCCTCCGACGTCTGACCCCTCTAGAGCTGCCAGCCTCAGAGGCGGCGCTCCTGCCGTAGATCATGCTGGGTCTGGCGCCTATCCCCATCCCCCGCACTCGTCCGGGGTGCTCAGGCTGACTAAGGCCCGCCTTCAGAGGAGCCGTCGGGTCCACTGACCCCTGTGACTCCTCAGGCTGGGTCTGTCGCAGCTCAGCCTCCGACAGCTGCATCCGCTCCTGCCATTTTATAATTAATAATTACTAATTAATAACTTGATTTTATAATAACTTGATAATTACTATTTTTCATTAATAACTTGATTTTATAAAAAATATAATAATAAAATAACTTACAATCGCCGCCTCTGCCTGCTGAGAGGTCGCAGTCCCGTCACGGTGTCTGTGTGTGATGGCGTACAGCTCCGCATAGTCCGTCTGACGGTTCTCCTGCTGTGCCCTCGTCTCCTGAAACAATGACAAAACAATTAGTATTATGAACTAATCAGCTAAAAGTAAGTGAAGCACTTGAAAAGTTACCAGCTCGCTGTAGGTCACAGCAAAGGTCTTCGATCCTGCTGTGTGGTGGATCGTCTGCTGCGCCCGGATCGCGGCGTTCCTCTGAGAAAGCTCCTGGAAAAACAAATAATTAAATGTATTATAAAATTTGAAATTAAATACAAATTAAATTGAAATTATAATTTAATATTTAACAATTAGAAAATTATATATCAAAAATATAATAAATACATTACCTGCGCCTGAGGGCTCCTCCTGAACTGGACGAAACGCGCCCAGTCGTTCGGCGGCACGCCGTCCGGGACGCTCTCCTGCAGCTGCTCCAGAGGCATCGTCCCGTCCCCATCCACACTGTGGAACAGACGGTTCCTCCTGTTCCTCCAGGCGTCACCCATCTTCACGAGGGCGTACCTCTTCCGGTTGGCCCGGACGGCAAACCGCAGCTGAAAAAAATACATTTAAATATCAATAATACTAAAAATCATAATTTAAAAAAAATAATTAAATAGAATTAATTACAAAATATATTAATTAAATAGTTTTAATTACCTGAACCACCTCCTCCCAAGCCTGGTCCTTCGGCCCCTTCGGAATGTGCCTCCACGTCGGGAAGTGCAGGGGGAACCGCATCCAATTCGATCCCAGGTCGCTCAGGAAGCGGTTGAGCAGGTGACCCCCATTGTGGATCGGCTGGTCAGTGCCCTCGTTCCACGGCACTACAACTCGCAGGGACCGGTCCATACTGTTCAGACCGGCCACATCCAGCCTCCTCCTCGTCACGTTCCCCTGCTCATCTGCACAGTTGACCGCACGTTAGATAAATTATAATTCAAAGTTAAAAAGTTAAAAAATTAAAAAATTAAATAATTTACCTTCGACCTGCACCTCAAACCCAGTGGACCGCGAAGACGACCCTCGTGGGTTGTTCTGCTCCCGAGCCTCTTCCTCATCGAGGAACTGCTCCATCTCCCTGAACCCACTAATCGGGATCTCGAACTCCTCCTCGTTGAGGAAGTCCTCAACGCTAATCTCTGGCACCTCCACCTCAGGCACCTCAGCTGCGGTCGTCGCCTGTGGGATCGTCTGCGGATCCTGTGGGGGGATGGGCTGAGATGCCTCGGTAGCCCTGGCTGCGCGCTGCCCCCTCCCTCTGCCCCCTGCTCGGCTGCTGCCACCCCGTAAAGTCGGTCTGGGGGGTATAGGGGCCTTCCCCTTATCCCGTCCTGAAGCCATATCAACTGTACAAATTAAAAAAAAAAGTCCATTATTATACAAAAATTTAATAAAAATACAAATATAAATAAAAATACGTGTTATATACGTACCTCAAGTGTAAAAACTGTGGAATACTGACCAAAAACTCCTATAGACTCGTCTGAACGCTCAAATATCGAATAAACCACTCAGAGAAACCTCAGGAAACAAAATGAGCAAAATGAGAAATGGAGGAGGAGAGGGGTTTAAATAGGCAGATATTAGTAGCGGTTATTCAAAATAACCGCTACTCTAACCGCTACAAATAATTAAATTTGTAGCGGTTCTACAATAACCGCTACAAATCTTCACAACGTTTGAAATTTTGTAGCGGTTATTGCCCAGAACCGCTACAAATTTGGAGTCTCTTGAAATTCTGTAGCGGTTTTTGGGAAAAAACCGCTACAAAATGTGACCTTTGGTATTTTGTAGCGGTTTATGTGCTTTAACCGCTACAAAATAACCGCTACAAGTTTTGGCGGGAATTTCGCGCCAAATTTGTAACGGTTTTTTTTACGAAACCGCTACAAATATTCTTGCCGCTACAAATTTGTAGCGGTTTAGATAAAAACCGCTACAAATGTCATAATTTGTAGCGGTTTAATATAACCGCTACAAATACACCGCTACAAAATACCTTTTTTTTTGGTAGTGTGAGGCGGTGACAAATCGGTTTCAGAACTAGAATACAGTAATGGCTACTCGGCTGTGGGGGCAACAGTGAAGGCGGCGGCCGCGGCAATGGAGATCCTTTCCGGAGTGAAAAAGCTGGTATTCACTGGATGTGTTCCATTTTGAGGATTTTGCTTAAGGATTCTGCAAAAGTTTTCGGCAAAGGAACATTTGGAACTGCCTACAAAGATTTGCTTAAGGCTTCACACTGTTGATCCGACAAGAATTTTGGTAATGGCACCACCTGACAGCTCCTCATGTTTGCCTCATTGGTTTTTTAATCTCAGGCTTTGTAACTTTTCTGGTATGAAACATTCAGCATATTGTTTGAGTGAGATTAATGTTTTCAAGGAACAAAGTTCTCAGCCTCGTCAAATTGTTGAAACACAAAGATTAACGCAAGAAGCGAGATCTTAAAGAAGCTCACATATCTACAATTAGAAGAAAATAGGAGAAGGGTATTGCCTATGGAAAAAGGGTTGGCTCTTCACAGGTTTGGGCCTAAACGAGTTTAAATTTATTTTAATTAAAATAAAATTTATTTTTAAATTTTATAATTTCGTTATTACTTTATCTTAAACTGAGATATACTATTTTTAAAAATTATAAATTTCTAGTTAAAATAATTATTTGATGTCCAAATTAACCATTTTTTTAAAGTTTAAATGAATAAACAATTGTAGAAAACTAAATAAATGAAATCATTTAATAAGTGTTAGCATGTTACTAATATTTTATTAGGTACTTAGGTGTATTTTATATTGATAATTTGATATAATGATATTATATATATTAAATTATTTTAAAACAAATTAAACAAGCCTAAAAGAGGACTGGTCCTTTTAGGCCCGCATCCTTCTGGAGGCTATAAATTATAAGCCTGGTCCTTGATGAGCTCGAGCTTAAACAGACCGACCCAACGAGCTTAACCCAATTTCCCGGCTCTAGCGTTGCCTTGAAAGGCCAGGGTTCCAAAGAGATGGATAGAAAATGGAGAGATTGATTAAAATAATTTATTTAATCTCAATTTTCATTTTAAAAAATAGAATAATTTAAATTAAGTAATTGCCATGTAGATTAAAATAAAATGAGGTGCTATGTTATAAATGACACATTGCATGGTTAGTTTTACACAATCACCACTTCACTTTATTTAGTCAGCATTTTCCATTAGTAAATTGTACTTTACAAACTTAAGGGATTAAAACAAAATCTCATGTAAATTTAAGAGATCAAATGTATACTTTAGCCTATCTAAAATATTCAAAAAAAATCATATTCAAAATTTTTATTTAAAATGAATATTTATTTTTTAAGATAAATGAATATATTTTTGGGAAAAAGGAAAAAAATACCATCAAAATTGATAAAGGACAAGTACATATGTTGAATTTCAATAATTCCAACGAGATTGATTTAGAATTTTGAAATGTTGCAAAATTTGTGAAATTACCTAACTACCCCTAATTTTTTTAATAAAAAATCCTCAATCCCCCTTGCCGGCCATCGGAGCTCTGGCACTGCTAACCGATGGCAGCGACTGTCAGCGGACCTCTGGTGACCTTTTCAGCAACCTAATATATTTTTTTTTTGAATTTTTCAAGCAAAAGTTGTCAATATAGATACTTGAATTGTTAATAGCGATACTAAAGTTGTAAACTACAGTCTAATATTTTTTTTTGAATTTCTCAGATAAAAGTCGCCAACATTGATGCTTGAATTACTAATAGCGATACTAAAGTTGTAAACATGGTATTTATTAAATATTTCCTAATAACTTTTCCTAGAGCTCTGGTTGTTAATGTTTTTTTTTTTTTGAATTTCTCATGTTAAAGTTGTAAATATAGATACTTGAATTGTTAATAACGATATTAAAGTTGTAAACGGGGTATTTATTGAAAATAATTAAATTCAAATTTACAAAATAGGAAAAACCTATTTGCAGGTATCTACACTTTTCTTCAATTTTTAATTTAGTACCTTTGTATTTTTTTGTCCTAATTAAATGCTTTAATTTTGGTTAGTTACTAACATTAACTCGAGTACAAGGGCTCAAAATGCTAATATATAGAGCAAAGTTACAGGAGCTAATGATGTTCATAGAGAAAAATTAATAATTTAATTAAGAGAAAAAATATAGGGTTAATATAACTTTTGGTCCTTGAAGTTTGATTCAATTTTGGTTTTGGTCCTTGAAGTTTCACCCGATTTTGGTTTTGGTCCCTGAAGTTTGAAATCGGTGGTTTTGGTCCCTGAAGTTTCACCCAATTTTGGTTTTGGTCCCTCAAGTTTGAAAAGGACTTGGCGACCCAATTAAAAAACTCGACCCGACCCGGAAAAAAAACCAAGTCCTTTTCAAACTTGAGGGACCAAAACCAAAATCGGGTGAAACTTCAGGGACCAAAACCACCAATTTCAAACTTTAGGGACCAAAACCAAAATCGGGTGAAACTTCAGGGACCAAAACCACATATTTCAAACTTCAGGGACCAAAACCAAAATTGAATCAAACTTCAGGGACCAAAAATTATATTAACCCAAAAATATAATACACATGTTCCAAATTCAAAATTGGATAAAAGTATAGATTAATGGGTTTTCCCTAAAAAATATTATAATAATAATTTTAAAAAATATTAAATATAAATCATCCATTTTATTTTATGATCTAAGTGTGAAGATGGGATCATAGCTAGGAAGAAAATGAGAAAGAAGAGAAGGAGATTGTCCTCTTCCTATGGATTGGGGTTCATCACGTTTTGTTTTTCTCTCTGTTTTTCTTTTTTAATTTTAGAAGTTGAATTTTACTCGTATTTTTTAATTCTTTTCTATCTGCCAATGCTTTGACTTGTTGGCTTGTGATAAGTCAGACCATTAATGACGTAGGTTGACCCACGAATTTTCAGTTTGTTTGTTATCATAAACTGATTTTGACCATTTTTAAAATTGATTAGTTCAAGTCAGAATAAACGTAAATCATACGTTAAAATCAAATTGTATTACAATAAGATATGATGGAGATATTCCCCCCTTATCTGAATACTGATCATCTGTTAAGATAATAGTTTTAGGTAACAAAAGAATATATTTTTTAAAGTCAAATATGATAAGATTTCAAATTTTTTTCAAATCTAAATCAAATAAAATCATCAAATACAATTTTTTGAACTAAATAAATCAAATAAATTACCTAAACCAAAGAATAGATAATTATCTTTTATAGATTTCTTCCAATAATCTTTTAATTCAAATAAAATAAACTTTCTCATAATTAGATTTAAATTTCATTATAAATTCATCCTAGTGAATGAAGAAACGAAGAGAAGAATTTGGAGACAGCAATTGAGAAAGGGAGTTATAGATCCGAATACGCAGAGAAATTAAAGGTATTTCCCCCTCTTAGATCTTTTCTTGTTTTTCTGGAATGTCAAATTAGATCGATGGTCAGATGGTATTGCGAACGAAAATATATAGGCCAACTGTACTATTTCTCCTAATATGTTTAGTGTTTTGTCGGACTTGGGATGTATTTTTTGGCATGTCAAAATTCTCAATAGTCAAAAGTCAAAATCCTCTAGAAGAGAGGGGGTAATATTTTGTCATAGTGTGACAATTTTACTCATGATATTTTTTTATATTCCCCACTACCCTTCACTCCCTCACCGTCTTTTGTTGCGTTCTCCTTCTACAACTATTGATGCCATCGACCTTCCTCCGCCATCGACCTTCTGGATCGTGGCGGGAAAAGTTCGATTTCATGTATTCTTGATCTACAGGTATGTTTGGGATCACGATTTCTTAAAAAATAAGTTCTTCTTACGCAAGTTGAGATAAAACTCTTTTAACATACTTACCTCGTATACTGTGAATCACGATTTATAAGCACTTATTACCCAAAAATAAACTATTCCAAACAAACACTACGTCAGCGAGAGATCTGCAACAATTGCCCATTTTAATTATATTTATTCAATAATAGTTAGGATTTCTTGCCTAATTAAATTAGTCATTTATTGCAAGATTGTTAATTGAACAGCAAGCCATAAATATTTTTGGGAAGTCTTTTGTTTGTTTCCTAATAGCCATGATGCTTTATGGTTAAGTTGTGTCCCTCCTCTCTTATTTACAAACAACATTTTTTGGTCTCTTATATAAGCAATCATTTGTCTTTGTGTAAAAAGTTAATGCTTTTTTTTTTTAACCCATCATTAATTATACGTCTCTTATATCTTCTTTTACCACTCATTCTCTTACCTGTTTTTTTTTTCAGTCATCATTTTACACATTCATTATTTTTAATTATTTTTAACAATCAATTCATTTTACGTGATCTAAGTAATTGTTGCTTATGAAAAACGCCCGGTGATTATGATAACCAATAATCTAGCAACTTCCTTTGCAATTATAATTCACAAATTTTTTAAAACTTATTCTTTTGAAATTAGATGTTGAATATATGTGTAGACATAGTGAGCTTCATTTCTTACACTCCATTCTTCTCTTCTCTTTTGATAAACAACTCAGGGGAATATATATATATATATATAAATGGAAGCACCAGTGAAAACTGCTTTGAATGTACGAGGTCGTACGTTAACAACCCGACACCCATGGGCTCCATCTGATTTACGTACAAGTCGTGGTAGAGAAAAAGCATTGATGCTGAGAATGGAAGTATTTGTAAAGGAACTTGGCAAGTCTCGCTTCTATCGTCATTTTAGACACTTGCTACGGACTTCATCGATTTCTGAACATATACGTAAGGTTTTGGGTGCACACTCAAAGATGCAGATGGTTATATATGCCATTGGTAGATTTAAATCGTGTCAGAGGTCTGCATTGCAGCTTAGTCTTGCAATATTGATGCAAAGAGATTTCGAATGGATTGGAAACATAGAGGTATTTGATCCTATTCTTTCCACAACTGAATGTCGAATTTTAGAAGCTATTGGCTGTTCTGTCATATACTTGAATGAATATGGAATGAGGAAGGCGCTAGAGCCAACTTTATTCTTCACGCCATATTGTCCATATTCTTTACTTGACAGCCTATTGCAAATAAATTGGCATCCTGATCTGTTGAGTAACGTTGTCATATTTGGGAATAGCTGTCATAATCCCTATCATGGTATTGGTCCAATTTCCTACCATGGCTGTTAACAGGTTTACAAATGAGTTCATTATGGAGACTCGCACTCGTCGTATATCATTTATTGATAGATTGAGTTGGACCTTCTTCAATCTTGATCTACAATTTATGAATAATCCTCCTCGCTATAGATTCAAAACAATAAGAAGGGAAATAGATTTACAAGTTTATTCTTGGACAGAAATGATGATGAAGGAAAACATAGAAAGATACATAAACTATTTGGAGAGCTCTCAATTGTATTATAATCTTCAAGACAAGTTACAAACTCCACCCATTTCTCAACATTTGGATATGTTGATGATGGGATCTGAAACGAAGATGAAAATGGTAATTTGTGATATTGGCAGCATTGAAGCTTCACATACGTCGAGGTTGCAACTTAGTCTTGCAATATTGATGAAAAAACATTTCAAATGGATCGAAGATATACAAGTATTTGAACCATTTCTTTCTGCAACGGAATGTCGAGTTTTTAAAGCTTTTGGATGTACTGTTTTGTCACTCGATAAATATAGAAGATCATGGCAGGCTCTAACGCCAACTATATTCTTTGTGGCAAATTCCTTCACAACATTATACAGCCACTTGTTAGAAGCAAATTGGAAATCTAGTCTATTAAGTAATATTATTTTATTTGGGACTAGCTTGGATAAATATGTGGAGAAGAGATATTCACATGTGGATTTGGAGTATTCAATGAGGTATAATGAAGCTATTGAAAGCTTTACAAAGGAGTTCAGAATCGAAGCCTTTTTCGATGACTTTCGTAGAACTTTACAAGATTCAAGTGATTTTGAGGACTGGGAGGACGTCCTAACAAGTCTTAAACTTGCTTTTAACCATTTAACTTGGCAAATTTTTGGCCCTGTTACCGAAACAGAATTGCAATTTATGAATAAATTCTTACAAAAGGGATGTTCTATATCATTATTAGCATAAGTATTTGTTGTGAATCATTTTTTTTACCTTTAGCAAGCTAAACAAGTACGAGCTGCAATTTATGTGACTTGACGTCTGTACGTAGTGAACATTTTAGCTTCTTTTTTTTTTTTTCCTTTTTACCTTTACATTGTTCTTTTTCTTTAATACATCTCTAATTGTGATGAACGGGATATAAAAGACTAAAATTGGGTAGCGTGCTAGAGTGCATTTATAAGAGGGTAATATTCAAATTTGAGGGACTTTTAATTGAGGATGGCAAAAAGGAATAATGTCACTCCTCACTTAAACGTATGTCATTTTGGCTGCTGTTAAGAAATACGTGCTAGTCCACGAGTTTTGTTGTAAGAAAGTGAGAGATCATCAGTCTCGACTCTCGAGCATTGTCATTAAAATCGTGCTTTGACTCGTGAAATCGTACTAATTCACTTTGGTATAATCTTCCCCTTACGTACTAATTCATTATGACTCCGATCTGACCTACTGACCCTTAACCTAACATCCCAAACGGTTCAATGATTGGTCTGAGTTTGATTATTTTGGGTAAAATAGAGAATTATTGCTTAAAGCCACTCGTCAACATTAAGTGATGAGTTTATTTTTTATTTTTATAAAAAGAGTTAATTGATATTAATGTTGATACTTGAAAATATAACCCGGCAACAATATGATATATTCATTAATTAAATGATCTATTGATTATATGAATTGTGAACAAAAAATATGAGTTTGAACCATAGTTTATTAAATAATATATAGACTTTATATGAGAATGAAACTTGGTGAAAAATAATAATTTTAAAAAAAAAGATATGATCATATTACATATGAATGATGGGCAGTTTTATTTTTAATTTTAGTAATTTTTTTAATTATAAATATAAGAAATAATGTAAGAGGTTTAATTAGGAACAATTTATTAATTTTAAATTTACATTATGATATTTGGTTTTTTAAAATAATAATAATTTTTATGATCTTCTTAATAAATATATTTTTCTTAAAGTCCTTCGTTCTAATGTTTCTTTTAAATAACCTTTCCAGAGAGAGAGAGAAATAAGGACATCTTTTAACAAAATAATCGACTTGGGCCCACAAATTGAAGACAGCTTCAGGGGAATACTGCCCGTGCAAATCCTGTAAAAGAGTTTAAAGGCATGCCATAAATGATTTGGGCATGAGTCTTCGGTTAGTGCAGCTTCTTACAACGTCAAAATCATTCATTCTTGGTTGTTAATCATTATGGGCACTTCAGTTAATTTCAGAAAAGCATCACTTCGGTTAATGATTCACAAGTTTAACTGCAATTATATATGTACAAGTATCATTTAACCTCTTGTTGCATCATGCTTCTCTAGTTGAATGGTTACAATTATAAATTACTATATAATTGAGATCAAAACTTTTAAATATATTTCATTCAACATATACTTCATAAAAAAATTATTCATATTTCCAAAAAAAAAATTGTTAATATTTCTCACATTAAAAATTACTTAAACCTTTTTCTAAGTTAAGTCATTAAAACATTAAATATGTCATTAATTACTTAAACCCATAACCTCGCTTTGATAATCGAATACAACCACTATACCAAAAAGTATAACACTACTATAAAAAATATTTTTAACATCCGTTTTTAATGTCAAGAGTGCCACATCCAACTCAACCCATGGATCTTGGGCGGGGAAATCGGTGGTACATTTCATTGCTAGACGGGATTCACTTTCAGAGGCATGGTTTTCCCACCCTTATTCTCATCCGTCTGTTTCAGTAAAGAAAAACTTAGGGAAATGAAAAAGCAAGCAACCCGTACTTACATACTTTAACTCACTATTACAGACAACGCTTCTAACATCTATTTTTTAGCTCTTTTAATGTCTGAAAACAGGGGGACGCCTATATCAGAAATTAAGGGTGTTCAAAATGTTTCGATCCTGGTTGTTCCGGCTTGGTCCCGGACATTTTATCCCTGGAATTTTCAGTCCCGGTTTTTTTTAAAAAAATTTTTTTTCCTTAAAAAATAAGTTATTATTTTATTTTTGTATTTTTTACCCCATAAATTAAGTTATCATTTGATAAAATGTATATCACATATTTAGTTAGAGTTAAATCGTATATATCGTGATACTAATTCTAACTATATAATGTATAAAGATAATAACAAAAATGATGAATGTGATAATAATAATAATAATAATAATAATAATAATAATAATAATAATAATAATAATAATATGTTATTCTTCAATTCTAGATCAATTTGTGTGATTTTTATGACCTTATTAGGTGTCAAATAATCACTTTAAACACTAGATTAAAGAAAATTTAACTAATATAATAATATTATTGAAATCGAGAATTCCTGGTCCCGGTTATACCGGGACTTTCCCTGGACTGAGAATGGCTTCCCCCTCCCGGCTACCCCTCGAGAATGAGTGATCCCGGTCCCGGTTAGGCATTTGAAAACCCCTACTAGGAACGTAGTAAAGTCAGGATAAAGCGTCCGTAAAAAAAGAGACGCCATAAGTCCCTTTTTTAAAACAGACGCTGTAAGTCTAACTTACGACATCCCTTTTAGAAAAGGGACGCTATAAATTGGTTCAAAATTTTTTTAAAAGCATAAATAGTGACGTGTGAATAGTAGCGTGAACAATGACTATGAACATTGATGTCTACAATGATTATGAATAGTGGCAGCTCTCTTTTCTTGTCCCGCCGCTCTGAATTCAAACTTCTTTTAGTCAAACTTTTGAATTTAAAAATCCATTCTCTTCATCTCCACATGCATCGTATTAGATTTGATTGTAAAAACGGAAAGGAAATTATATAATAATAAACAAACATGCATGTTAAATTTGAGAAGTGATGAAGAGAGAGTTACTGTCGCAGATAAAGCACTATTACAAAAAAGGACAGCTGTGGCACTTATTTTTAAACCAACTGTGGCGCGCGTAGGAAGGGTCACATATCCCATTGCTACTAAAAAAAGCTGTGGCGCTTCTATATATATATATATTTTTTTTTAAAAAAAACACTTCCTATGGTGCTTCCTTGAGCAAGTACCACAGGAAGTGCACTTCTTGTGAAACTTCCTCAAGGAAGCGCCACAAGAAGTCTATGTTTTTTAAAAAAATAATTTTTTTTCGTATTTTTCTTTTAGAACACATTTTAAACATATTTCTAACACATTTCCATATCTACAACAAAATGAAGAAAAGAAAACAACAATCAAATAACTCCAAAATTATATAAATTAACAAATAAATAATTAACAAATAACTAATTAACAAAATCACTACTAAGTAAAATTCAAGTGTTAAAAATAAATAATTATTTTACTTATACAACTCATCAATGTTAACAACTACTACAACAACTAAAAATTATAACTGCTACATATCTTCATATACAACCTATATATAATAACATTTAATTTTATCTCATTTATTTTTCAGCATATAAAAATGGGAATAATTTTTTCAAATTTCATAATAAATTAAATATAAAAGACATTAAGAAAATTAAAATATTAACTACTAATAAAATTAGATTTGTAAGCTCAAAAATTAAAAAAAAAACTTACAATGTATTGGAAGCTTGAATAGACTAAGCTGAAACCTCAAGCACAACACCTAGAAGAAAAATTAATAAAGGAAAAAGAGAAAAACAAAGTTGCATAGATGTTTAAAAAAATGTGGTTAAGAAGACAATGTACTGTATGTAGCTTTAAAATATATATAAAAGAAAAAAGAAAAAAAATGAGTGGGTACGACTTACAGGATGAAATGAAACTACAAGGAGAATAAAATGGGACTAAAAGGAAGGAGGAGTGGGGTCAGTTTGGTGCAAGAAATGGGACAAAAGAAATGAAGAGGGAGTGCCGAAAATAAAAAGAGGAGGAGGAAATGTGAGAGGTGATGGAACAAAGGAATAAGGGGAAATGCATATTGAAGTGGGTTCGGTGATGAGTGACAAAAAGAGAAGAAGGAGGAAATGTGGGAACTAAGAGGATAAAGAGCGATAACACATGTTGGATGAAGAGTGGAGACTAAGAGGATAAAGGTAATGGAAGCAAATCGTGGGAGAGAGAAGGCTTTGAAGAAAAAAAATTACTTTATGTGACACTTGCTAAGCCAAGTGCCACACAAAGTATGTAGCAGCTGTGACACTTCCTTGAGCAAGAGGCATAGCTGCTGTTCAATTTCTTTTTTTTTTTTGAAAAAACACCTTAGGCGGCGTTCCTCAAGGAAACGCCACCTAAGGTCACCAAGCAGCAAGGAAGTGCGGTGCTTTTTTTTTTAAAAAAAATCTAGAAGACAAAATGTGCCTCACTAATCCCTATTTTGTAGTAGAGGGGGCACCGAATGGCATGACAAGAGCGAGGATGAGAGCAAGGAGGATGGTGAGAACACTGAAGGAAAAACTAGAAGAAACCATTTGAATTTATAGAGTGTGGGTCTCTCTACAACTCTTCTTAGAGAAATTGAGAAATATCACGAGGGGTGAGAGAGAGAGAGAGAGAGAGAGAGGGGGGGGGGAGAGGGAAGAGCAAGAAGGGTGATGTATGTTGCAATGGAATTTTTTGGTAATATATGTATTTAAATTCAAAGAAGGCAACATTTTTGCGTCCCCAATATAAATAGGGACGCCAAAAGTCAGCCTTTGTTAATTAGGGGTGCCAAAGGTAATATGGTGGCATCCCTAATTTAAATAAGGGACGCCACCTAAAATTTAATTTTAGGTGGCGTCCCTTATTTAAATTAGGGACGCCACTAATATTAGCGAACATGGAATGCCACTTTTGGCGTCCTAATTCTGTTAAAACTGACGCACAGAATTATAAAGATGTCACCGCTTTTATTTTTTACTTTCCTTTTTGAAAAACGAACATTCTTCAAGATAGTAAAATCTATATTTTGTAGTAGTGTCATGAAAAGCCTTGCAATAGTACCTTTGTAGGTCCACGAGTGACAATCTTATTTGACTCCGAGATCGATCAATAAACTAGCTGCGATAGTTGGCTTAGGGTCATTGGGAATTAAAATAAGGAAAAATTAGAATGTAGGATCTAGAGTATATGACATTTATTAGGAAGATCCATAAAATTTTCAATTATTTAGAAAGACCAATTACCAAAACAAAAATTTAAAAACACTAAATGGCCCCTAACCAAACTTTCTACATTTTCTCCTACATTCTATTTTTAAAACTAATATGAATTTTTGAATTTCGTTAAATTAAACACAATTTCTCTCTTTCTTTTTACCACATATCTATTAGAAAAATAATGCAAATTTCTTTCAATTTTATCATAATTATAACTTTTAAAATTGACCAAAACTTTAATTGAAAAAGATTATATAATTTTTTGAAAAAATCAAAATTTTTAATAATACATATACATATACATATACATATACATATACATATAGAGAAAATATGTAATTTAGAAAATAGATTTATGCGAGTTTTGAAAATAAAAAATCCATGTAGGTTTTTTTTACCAAAAACCTTGTAATGTTAATATACTTCAAAAAAAGTTTAGATAATCTTTTATATCTTTTATGCGAGAATGGTATTCAGAGTGCCTCCCCAGAGAATACTCCCAAAAAAATAATGTCAATAAAAATTTTAACATAAACAAATAATAATAATGTTTTGTTTTTGGATAAAGCTTTTTTAACTACAAGGATATTAGATAGAAAGTGTAACTTCTTCTAAACGGGTCATTTTTACTTAGAGTTTATTTTATATGAGATCATATAAATCTGAAAAAAAATTAATGATTTAAATGGGTCAATATCTATGTTAATAATTAAATGATATATTGATGATACGAATATGTAGATGTTAGTTAAAGTTAGAAAATATATTATTTTGGTGGTTGTAACTTTCATGAAAAATAAAATTCAAATTACTTTTAAAATAGAATGTGGAAGAGATTAAAGAAGAGAAGGTAGGAAATTTAATCTAAATCAATTTGATATTTTTAAACTTATATTTTGATAATTAATCTTTTTGAATAATTATAACTTTTATGGCTCTTCCAAACGTGCTTGTCATATTTGAAACCTAAAGGGGTATGTCAAGGTTCATGAGGATGACTGATATGCCGTTGGTGTAAACAATTGAATTGGATTTGGAATCACTGGAAATCAAAATCCCACGGCCTCACTTCGCGGATGGCATGCAAGCATAATTCTCTGCGAGTTGGGGCATCTTCAAGAAGGATCTTTGAGAGCTAGAACTTGGTGCTTTGACTGAGATTGACGGGATCAATGTTAAATTACTTATTGTTTGGTGAAGCCGATCCACAGTGCGGCTCAGTACCAGTTGTAGACTCATTTTACTGTTCATCTAAGCCAACCTTATTTAAAAATGGTTTTTCTCATCGTCAGGCTCCATGCTCAAGCCGCAAACAACATGCTCTGTCTCAAGGTTGTGCGTATGGCGCCAATTTTGCCCCTTTTCAAATTCAAATCCAAGGCAAATAGAAGCACATTGCATTCAAAAAGCATGTTTGGGATTATAGGGTGTGTTTAGATTGGCGATTGGATAAGTGACTTATTTTTACTTAGACTTATGGAATCTTAAGATTGGATAAAATGATGAGTGTTTGGATAGACGATTGGATAAGTAACTTATGTAAAAGTGAAAGATGTTTGGTTAGGCTTTTACATAAGTGGCTTTGTGTTATTTAAGAGAAAAAAATTGAAAAAATTATGAAAAATGAAAAAAATGAAGGACCACTTATGGAAAAATAACTCATTGGCAACTTAATTATCAAATGGGACATGGGAAGATATGTGCATTTGTTAAAGTGACAATCTTGGTGATAAATCGATCCAAACCATCCAATGACGACAGTATTACCACGAGGCACATACTCAAAAGTTTGATGCCGCTAACCCATCCAGATAACAGTTCTTTGCACACTCTTCACTCACAAATCTTTCTTCTCTCCGAGGACAATTGGGTCCGATAATTCTAATCTTCAAACCAATAGAGACTTTACCATAAAAAACACGGCAACCATGCATAAAGCAGTTCTTTGCACACTCTTCTCAAGAAAGTCTGCCTTAGTTTCATATATATTAGGAAAATACAAAATACATAATTTTGCGCTTGACTCATACTAATCAAACAACAGAGCTTTCGAACGGCAGAGAATTGTAACGGATCATGTTCGGCAATGGTAAACTAAATAATAAAATTACAATTAAAATGTGAATAAATTAGAAAATGTACAAACTTAAAGTTTTTGATGAAGTAAAATATTACACAACTAATCAAATCAAAGGTCCCGTACAATTTGGTCCCTGATGGTGTCACGAACATGATTCATTTGGGTTGAATATATCCGAGTATCATTTGTCGACGATGGGTCTTGATCTTGAGTATTATCTAGATGAACTATATTATTCTCATTTTCTGCTTCTCTAAAGTCCACATCAGTTTGGGAATTTTTTCTAATAAAATTATATATAGCAATTGTGGCATAGACAATGCGGACTTGCGTGTCGAAGCTGTACTTGCGCATATGTTGTAAGATTTCGAACCTATTTTTCCAGACTCCAAAAGTCCATTCTATTGTGCACCTCAAGCTTGAATGATAAAAATTGAAAGCCTCATTAGGATTTCGAAACCCTCGGTGATTTCTGAATTCTGGGAGGTGATAACGTTCACATCTATATGGACCAAGATACCCAACTGTTGTTGGGTAGCTGGAATCAACCAAATAATATTTACCTAACATGTGTTAAAATCATTGTCAATGTTAGATTAAGTTAAACGTTAAATATAGACAAAGAAACATAATTGAAGTGTACAAAAAATTACCTTGTGGTGGATGTGGGAAATTCATGGTTGGATCTGAGACAGCAGAGTGAAAAACACGAGCATCATATGCTGAACCTTCCCATCCCGCTAACTGGAAGGTGAAGCACATATCCTAATCACAAACAGCCATAACATTCTGTGTGGGATATCCCTTTCTCTCGATAAATGTATCTCGTCCCGGTCCAGTTATGACACACCTAATGTGAGTACCATCAATAGCTTCAATAGCATCCTTGAAATATGGGAAATATCGATTATCGTCTGCTATTTTTTGATGACATTGATCGAATTTTGGATCGAATGGCCTAATAATTTCGGTTCCAAGCTTAAGGCAGGCCTTTAAAACCTTGTGTAAAAGCCTGTTAGATCCCAAGTTTTGATGATAACAAAAGACAATTGTGTGCAAATCATAGTTTTATAAGTCTAAGGAATGCTTACAAAGTTACCAAATGCATATGGAAAAGTTCTGTGAAGTCTGCTGTCAGATTTAATTGATGTACTCAGCACAAGAACTAGCACTCAGGCATGGAGCTCTTTTGTACTCGAGCAGATGCGAGTGATAGCCAGAAAGTGTTTGCCTGAGAGCAAACTACTGTCATCTTTACTGATGCACTCGAGCACTGGAGATAGCACTCGAGCAGAAGACTCTTTCTCACTCGAGCACATGCGAGTGAGGGACTGCGAGTGCTTGGCCGAGAGCAATTCCTATCATCCTTACTGATACACTCGAGCATTATAATCAATACTCAAGCATGAAGCGTTTGTACTCGAGCACTAGCGAGTGATAGAGTGCAAGTGTTTGTCCGAGAGTCATAAAGGTTAGAGATGTACAAGTATGCCCGAGTGAGGCTTCATATGCCCGAGTGACACATCAGCACTCGCGAATGAGAAATTTAACTCTCTTTAATTCTGATGCAAGTGCTGATAACAAGAGTATATTACATGAGAATATTCTTCTCACTCGAGCAGGAGTATGTGTGCTCGAGTGAGGGCCCACATCACCTGCGAGTGCAAAATCTCACTCCTGCTAAAATGGTATGCGAGTGTTGTCTAGAGACGGGTCTCCTAGTGTAATAAGCAAGGCCACTCGAGCAGAAGGAGTTGTGCTCGAGTAAGGCCCTATATCACTCGTGAGTGATAAAATTAACTCTCTGAACTTCTGTGAGATTGCAAGCACAAAACTGAAGAACAAGGAGAAAATATGTGTATTCACTCGAGTGAACCCATCCATGCTCGAGTGATACTCTGCCATAAGACAAAATGTACCAGTCTTACAGCGTTCAATCCGAATATGGTTTAATAATATTTATTTATCTTATCATCACTTATTATTATTATTTAACATCATTTTGAATGTATTATAAGTGTGATACAGGAGGATGAACGTTGAAATAAACAGACGCGAAGGAAGTCAAACAACGGCAGACAACATCATGACAAGCACGTACCTACCGCATTCAAAGTTTTCAAACATGCGCATGCCGTTCCACAGTAACATGCCCCGCTCCACAATGATCGTTATTCAAAAAACAAACGTCTATAAATACAGAGTCCTAGAGATCCTCAAAGATAACGAAGCATAAGAATTCACAAGCAAATTCACGAGTCTCTGTTATTCATATTTTCTCTGTATTCATATTGATCTTCAGTGTTTATCATACTTGCTGTGTAAGAGAGTCTATATACATTTCAAATTCTATTTTCATTTGATCTCAAGGTATTGGGACCTTGAGAGGGTAGATATCCTTACGAGGGAAGCAGTTGAGAGAATTCCTAGTTAAACCTTCCACTCATAAGACTTATAAGATACAAGCAGTAGAGAACGTTGCTGCTCGTAAGACTTACAGTGGTGTAAGCAGGAGAGAACATTGCTGCTCATAAGACTTGTATACGTAAGCAAGTGGGAAAGGTCATAGGTTGTTTTTCTACACGTAAGACTTGTCGTAAGGGGGAGAGAAATTTCTTAGTGTGAGAATATTTATGCTCAAAGTCCGTTCGAGGACAATTGTTGTTTTGTGGCATTCTGAGAGCCCATTGAATCTTGGAAGAATAGTGAAAATCTCAGTAGGTCTTGATCTCTGAGGACTGGACGTAGGCCTAGTTTTTAGGCCGAACCAGTATAACTCTCTGTGTTCCAATCTTCTCAACTCTACTCTGTCTACTACTATTTTTATATCACCACATCAAGCAAAATATTTATCACATCACCCAATTCACCCCCCTCTTGGGTGAAGCTTGCCTCTTTCATTTGGTATCAAAGCAAGGTCTTCTCCGAAGAGCCTAACAGCTTGAGAAGGATCCGATAAATGGCAACAATGGGTGAAAACATTCTTCCAGACGGAGCTTCAATCACTAAACCCCCTGGTTTTGCTGGAGAACATTTTTCGTTCTGGAAAGCTAAGTTCAGAGTGTTCGTGATGGCTAACGAGTACGGTTTATGGAATATAATACAAGATGGTGACTATGTTCCAATGAAGAAAATAGAAGATAGAGTCGTTAAGAAGAGCCCAGAGGAGTTTGATAAAAATGATAAAAGGTTAGTAACGTTAAATAGTAAAGCTATTTTAATGATACAGAGTGCTCTCAGTCAAAAGGAATATTTTCGAATATGTACTCTACCAACTGCCAAAGATATGTGGGATGCTCTTAAAATTGCTCAAAAAGGAACATCCGGAATCAAAGAAAATAGAGTCAATACTCTAATTACAGAGTATGATCTATTTCGTATGAAACCTGGAGAAGGAATATCAGAATTCAAACTCAGGTATACTCATCTTGTTAATCAATTATCTGCACTTGGAAAATCTTTTGACCAAAATTCCCAGGTAAGAAAGATTCTTAATATTCTTACGAAAGAATGGGAAGCGAAGGTGACAGCTATCGAAGAAGCTAAAGGAGAGTCTATGAGATTCGTAGCTACCCTCTTTGGTAGTCTTTCTAAGTATGAAGGAAAGTTGAGATTCAAGAAGGAACTAGAAGAGTTCGATGACAAAAAGAAAAAGGGAGTTGTACTTAAGGCTATCAAGGAAGAAGAAGAGTCTTCCAAAAATGAAGATGTTCCTAATGATGATGAAATAGGAATGATCGTGAGAAAATTCAAGAGATTCTACAGAAGAGGTCAAAAGAACTTTAAAAATAGGAATGATTGTTGTTTTGTGGTCTATTTCCTACTCCGTGTCCAATAGTGAGCAAGAACATGGCAACCATTTCTTCAACACCAGTATTCCTAAATTCTCTTAACCCATGCTCACACAACTTAGTGCACAACCTATAAAAAATATGTTTTTTCATTCTAAACATCTGATGACATTTTGAACCTTCTTTTGCCAACATTTCTTGTACCTAATAGTGACATATTCCTTGACTCGCTCTACACGGTTGTCTGCACACATATGGCACTAAATATTGACAAAGCAACACACATAATTGTCCATGTTGTTCCAACTCAGCCTCAAAAATTGAGGCGTCATCACTATCTTTATCTTCCTCCTTCCCCTGCAACCTGTTTCGGTTGTTACGATTTGCCATTAATGCACCTATGATTATGGTGAAATTGTGGTGTGAGCAGGATGATTAAACAACATAACATATAATATAAATACTAAAAGGATAAAACCGTTCTACACGACGGGTCAAGCAATCCGTTTTCAAAACAAGAAATGAAAATAAGTCATCAGTTCTACATCAAATATCTAGACATAAAATGCAACAACAACAACTCCTTATCTACGATATAACGCAAATAAGTCATCAGGTACTCAGGGTCTCCCTTCAACGACATAAACACATCCCGACGTGTCTTGATTTCCAGAGCTCGCATACATCAAACTCTAAAGGCTTTGTCTGCCTTCACGTCGTCAAGGTCCAGTAGAGATTTATAACCTCAGGCATGCTATTTTCTTGAGTTGTCATTAAAGCCGTTGCTCAATCCATAGTCACATTAGCAATGATACTGACGGCATCAGCTATTTGCTTTGCAACCGGAAGTTTCTGTTTTTTGCTTGTACTATGCCCTTCACCTCTCTCCCTTTTCTGTGAACTTCCGGATGCGCTGGGACCAGTGCCTGAGGGAATTACTGTAGCTAACCCAGCACTTGCCATTCCCTCTGTTACCCATGTACTAATTACAGGGGCAGCGCCAAAATGCTCATCCTCGCTGTCCCCAGAGCCTTCCTGTTCATCCATCGTGGGTCTATAAACATCATCCTCATCTTCCTCATTTGTCTGTTCAAGAATGCGAGAGGTTGAGAAAATGTGGTCTCCCGTCGCCGAGCCATCTTTGAATATTATTCGTAACTCCCTTTCATTCTTTAGGTAAGAGTACCTAAATTTCTTATATTCAGGATGCTCCCGCATGCATACAAGTGAAAAGAGTCAAAATGAATATTTAACTGAAGTACAAACCAAACAACGAACTCATTATACTTGTAAAGTGCACATAAACTTTTTTACCTGTAATTTCTCCTTCCACCAGTCGCTTGACGCATTTAGATTGTTCGTCACAGGGTCTCTACCCACACCGGTCTCTCTAATTAAAGAATCCCATATCCTCAACTCTTTCTTTAAGATATCTAACCTATTTTTAAATTGTTTCTTCTTATACAGTTTCCCAGTCTTTTCAGTGAATGTGGAAATAATATTCTTCCATCCTGTTGGTGTAAATGATTGCCCTTTGCGTTCTTTTTTGTATATTTGGTCTACACATGCGTTGATGAATATCTCTGTTGACTCTAAATCCCACACAGCTTTTGTGTCCATATTGCTATACCACAAAGGTCACACATAACACATGTAATATCTCAATTTTTGATTTTGGGTTAATCATGATTATTATGGATAATTATGAATTTAATTGGAATTATTATGTGTTTTATGGCAATATTAAATTAATATGTCATAATTACTGAAAAATTGGAAGAATGGAAATATTGGCCATAAGTGGTAATTAATGGAGAAATTAATTACTAACTAAGAGAAAATAGGATGTGTGATTAAAATGGCTAATGGAGAGATTAGATAAGTTAATTGGTGACTTATTTTGGTGTAAGCCAATGGCATGTGAACATGTGTCAAGATGAGAGAGGTTAAGAAAGTCAAATGGGATAAAACAATTATTTCTCTCTCCTCTCTTTTCTCTCTTTCAGCTGGAGGCATGGGAGGGAGTAGCTCATCATCTTTCTTTCCTCTCTACACTCCATCTCTTCTCTCTCTCTTGGGCGCTATTGTTGAAGGCAAAGGAAGGAAGAGAGCTTGTGATTTGTGTAGGTAAATGATCTCTATTGCTCAAACTCCCTTCATCAAAGTTAATCCTTGAGTTAAGAGCTACATTTCTATAGTTGTAGCTTGTTCATTGGTTGAGGTTTGTGGCCACACGAAAATTTGAGAAGTGGTGAATCAAGAACTCTCTTTGGAGAAGTTGATAAGGTGAGTGAGACCTATCTATCTATCTATGTTTTATGCCAAATAGATTAACTTGGATTTTCTGGAATTCTTGGGCCATTTTCGAAAATGAGGGCCATTGAGAGTTTAGTATATGTTTGGTATGGAATTTGTATGTTTGGAATGCATTTTGGATAGATAGAATTGTTTGGGTTGGAAATTGTTAAGTTTGGAGAATTTGAGATTTTAGTGTTTAATGTTACCCAAAACTAAAGCATGATAATGGAATAGGATTTTGGTGATTTTGACATTCCCATTGGATTCCTTGAGTGATTTGGTGTGGGAATGAGCTTGGTTATTGATTTTGGGTTCATTTGAATCACTTGGGAAAAGTTGGAAAGTGGTCTTGTTTGAGCTCTGTTTTTCGCAGTAAGTTTGGACGAGCGTTTTAAATGACCAAATGGTATTGTAAAATTCTGAAACTTTCCAGTATTAAATTTCACATCCCAAGCTTCAAAATGGACATATATTTTATGTCATTTAGTTTAGTATTCTGTGAGTTATGGTTGTCCAAAGTTTGGGATTGAAACAGAACTCTGTTTTGGAGTAGTGTGTAGTTTTTGGTGATTCTGTATTTTTGTAGTGATTTCCAGTGAAGGTCTATATTTTTCCTTGAAAGAGGACTCATATACCTTTCATTTGGCTTTGGAATCACCTCGTTTCGATTTTTCTAGAATTAGTTATGGTTTTTCGAAGTTCAGCCCAGAGTCAGGAAATTTCTGGGCCGCGGCCCAAGAGTGGCTGGCCGCGGCCCAAACCTTTCTGGCCTGTTTTGGGCCGCGGCCCACGAGTGGCGGGCCGCAGCCCAAGACCTTCTGACCATGTTTGGGCCGCAGCCCAAGGAATGGTGGGCCGCGGCCCAACCCTGTGTTTTGGCACTTTGTGTTATCGAAAGGGGATCTTTAACCTATTGTTTCCCAACCTTTTAGGGCTTTTATTAGAGGCATTTGGGGCCTCTTAAGAGTCAATTATGATAACCAAAACTAAGTGTTTCAAGTTAATTAAGTCTTGGAATAGAATATAACTCTTCGTCCCTAATTATGAATATATGATTTGACATTTGCCTTCCTCGGGAGAGACCGGCGCTAGGACACGCCCAGAAGGATCAAGGTAGTAACTCTTCTCTCACATTATGTATGATGTCTTGGCATGCATAACTTATCGTTGAATTTGTGAAATGTGTGCCATGGTCCATTACGGCGTGAGCAGGTCAACGTGAGCCGTGTAGGGATTGACGGTGGTCATCTCTAGGTCGGCCGTTGAACTGCCGTCGTAATCGACATTGATATTTGTGAATTCGACCCGTGGGGCGGCGTTTGTGAACCCAGCCGTGGGCTGTGTGGATTTTGCCTGTATGGCTTGTGTATGAAATGCATTATATGAATCCCAGCTGTGGTGAAATGTATTGTGTGGATTGTTGTGATGCAATGCAACGTGAGCAATTCAGCGTGAGCAATCGTAAGGGATGACATGTGTCATACTAACCATTGTCGTTGTAACTGCCGTTGTAGTTGCTTGTTGTGGTTAATGATTTGCTTACATGCATTATTATTGTACATTATATGATTGATTTGTTACTACGGGGATTCCTTAGAATCTCACTCTCCCAAAAACCATGTTTTAGACAGGGCAGAAGGATCAAAGGGAAAGCGGGCGACGAAGAGCGGATAGTGCTCCGGTTTAGATGTATATTTTGGTTTTAATGGTTATCATGTATATCATTGGGATGTTTTTGGGAAACAATTATGTATAATGGGATTTGTAGCGTAGTTTTGTGTAATCCCCAAGTTAAGGGTAATGAATTGTGGGCTTTGTGCCTTTGTAAATCCCTTATTTAATGAATGGAACCCGAGTGTGTCGGGAATTTGTTTATATTCTGATATTTGTGAATGAAATCAACTTGTACAGGCCATTTAGTATTGAAATGTGAATATGAGACCGTCATGAACATGTTTTGTAAAAGTTTTTGTAAGCCATGATTTTGGGAAGATTGACTTTGTTTAAGTCCCAAATTCTATTACGGTCTCTAATTCCACATTAATTACGTTTTTACGAACTAATCTCGGCCTTAAGCGTGAAGGGGGTTACAACACACATGCCAACCAAATTATTCGCTATACAGTTTAATTAGTGCTAGTAGAATTTTGCTAATCCTCACTAATCTTTATATATACCTCTAAAAAAGCATTCGTTGATCAATGTTATAGAAAGCAATTATTACACTTGAAAATTAACTAAAAGGGCCAAAGACAAGTTTCCAATACAAATGAGCATCATATTGCATTAAGAACGTCAATGAGCAACAATTCAATGTCCAAAGTAATTTAGTGCATTAAGAACGTAAATGAGCAATCTCCAAAGTAATTTTGTGCATTAAGAATGTAAATGATCATCATATTACTCATTAAAAACTTGCTAGGATGTAATGATAAACAAGTTCTTGAATGATAAACAAGTTCTTGAGCATTATATTGCTGCTAAATACTTCAATGAAAGGACGACCTTTGGAGCATCATATTGAGCATCAGATCGCATGGCTCAACTGTTTTCTGTCATATTCATCTTCAACACTTGATCAAAATAAAATAGAATTTCTTCAAATTTTGCAATTTCTTGTTGTTCCTGATAAAACATTTCAGAAACTTCAAACAGCTCAAAATCAAATCAGACAGAGCGAAGATGTTGATGAAGTGTGTGTGTATATATATATACATCAAAACTTTAGTGAACAGATGGAGTTCTTCTTCTTCCTCCTAATTTACATTAATTACACAAAAACTTCAAACTACTTACATTTTCTTAGATCTAAAGAAATAGATAGGAAAACAAATAAATGCACAGATAGGAAAACAAACAAACGCACATACATAAAAATAACAAGAGGAAAAGCACACGGACCAGAGCAAAAGCAGAGGAAAAGCACACACCACGAACTAGAGCAAACAAAACAAAGAAGACAACCAGAGACACTCGAACCTGAACCAAAAACAAGCAAACACACAACATTGATGTACCCACATAGCAAAGCACAGGTCAGAGAAAAAGCAGAGCAACCATGAATATTTCTTGAACATGGACAAAGGCAGAGCTAACATACCTGAGCACCCTCACAATGCACACAGATCACCGTGACTGAGCAGATCCACCACCACACCACCTTCAACCGTGTATCGCTATTCTGGATCACGCCGGCGTAGCTCAGCAGTTCGAACCCTTGCAGACCAAACTCACTCAAATCCTGTTTCAAACTCACAGATCTGCCACCGTCATTTTCGGTTAGTTTCCCACCGGACTCGACACAACTCCTTCGGACTCCAAGCCAGCACCTTCACCTCAAGCCCAATGGCCACTAACACCGAACGCCGCTTTGACTGCCATTGTCGAAGACAATAGGACAAGCAATGAAAAATGAGGAAGGAACACAGGACCCAGCTGAAGCTCGATTCCTTGCCTGCCGAGAGTCGGAAGATTGGCACTGTAAGGAGGAAGGAAAATGCATGAAGAAGAAATGAAAAATGAGGAGAGGACAGGAGATGAGAGGAGGAGAGAACGAGGAGAGAGAGAAATTTAATAATTAGGTCGGTATTAATTGCTTTAATAGTAAAATCTCTCCTACTTACATGCAATGCTATCAGAAAAAAGCAACAACCCAAAGCTTTTTGAAAAGTTCCTTAAAAGCAACTGAATCTCCACTGACTCATCGTCCAACCAAATGCTTCAATTTTTTTTTAAAGTCATTGGGTGACTTAAATGGGCCCAATCGAACTTAAGTGACACCAAACGCTGAAACAAACATACACATAATTGGGATCCTAAAAGTGCTTATGCACATAAGTCGAAATAATACTCCTCACACATACTTACCTCGTATACCATAAATCACGATAGAAAAGCTACTTTCGAAGACTCAAATCTCTATTCCAAATAAGCACATATGTATCCCAGGAAATATAAGCCTAAACGACGATAGAACTTACCAATATTGTGTTCCTCTTTATGTCAAATCAACACGCCTCAATGGGTAAGGGAAGACCGATGTATAGATTGAGGAGTTTTTCGTCTTCACCGTGCGCCTTTCGCACAGCCTAGTAAAAGGTTATTACTTATTGAGGTGTGTATGTATGAAACACGTATGGTCGTGTCTGTGATGACCAATAGATGGAGTGATTGAGGTTCACTGTATCTTTGTTTAGGCACCTCATCTAGGGGTCTTTTTGTTTTTTTCGTTTTTTCTTTGTTCTTATTATACCCTTATTGATTTTGGCCAATCATTCTCAGGTACTCTCAGGCGTCCCTTTATTCCCATCAGCTACAAAATCTTTTATCATTACATAGGTTGACCTAGGTTTGGTGTTCTAAGGTGACTATTTGCTTCATATATATGTTATTAATTGTTGTTCTCTATTTTTAAGTTTCAGTAATTACCCTATTTGGTATGGGAAATTAAGTAGGATGAGATTACTCTTCGTTTTCTGAGTTTGAGGGGTTGGGAGCATTTACTTCACAAGACGCCTATTCGCATCTTCAATCGCAACCCTTCCTACCCATTTAAGCAGTTGCATCACTGCCATCTTTCAACATTCCCAACCTACGGCAAAGTTTATTTCACCCCCAAACTTCCTTTCTTCTAACTTTCACTTTTCTGTTCCTGTTATGGAGAGGCTGCCGAAGGTTTTGTTTGATGACCTTGAGCCTGGAGTCCTTCGGGATCACCGCATAATAGTCTGTGTTATGCGAGGGGTAAAGCAGTGGGACCTTCGCTATAACATCAGGACCTCGCGATATGCTCAGGAGTTCGTTGGGTATGATTTCATCATGTATGACGAGAAGGTAAGAGATACATATCTACTGTGTTGTCGTCTTTTTCTTTTCTACCTTTCACATTTTCATGTTAAGATTCTTGTGGAAATGCATGTCTAAATGCGCTTTGTCATTAATTGTGCGAGGGCAACAGGATGCTTGCTGTCTTTTACTTTGATCAGGTCATAGAGCGTTTCCTCTAGAAAATGAAGGAGGGGAAGGTATTGAACATAACTAACATGGAGGTGGTGCATGGAGGGGAGCATTTTCACCAGCGTTTCTACCTCGAGCTTACCACCAACTTGGTCATCCACGATAGCTATGAGACCATGTTAGATCATTGCCTCTATCTTAGCTCCTATTCCGACAAAGCTTGAGCAATGTTTGAGGACGAGAGATGTGTTGGTAAGCTACCAAGTGCCTTCTACTTGAAACATTATGTCGTTGTCGCCTTTGTTTAATCAAATAACCATTTTGATTTTTATTTCATCACGTTAAGTGCCAAATGTTTAAACGACACAAAGAATCATGATTTTTTTTGGTTGGCCACCCGGTTCACCGGAACTTTGCCCTGATTACATTCGGATCTGACCCGCGTCGCGCACCTGGCTATGGTGGGAGAGTCTTCCAATGAGAATTTTCTGCATACACAAGGCTCGAACCCGAGACCTTACTTAAGCGGAACCAAGGTCACCCCTGATAGCATTCAGTTTACCGTAAAAGCATTCAGTTCACCCCTGACATGGGCTTGTTTTTAATTTACCGACCACTAGGCATGACTCTAAGTAGTAAGTTATAACGCCTTTTATTCTCTAAGCCCTTCACCTTAAGTCAAAATTACTTTGATAATATAAAGTTGAAAGCTTTTTGCCCTTATGTTAACAAATGGTCAATTTTATCCGTTCAAGGCTACAAGGCATGTGGAGCTAGAGTTTCCTGAAGTTCTCACGCTGAAGAAGCTTGTGATATAGGGACTAGGTTGACTTATCTCCAACTCTTCTGGCATGTGTAGTGCCGAAGATGTTGTTCCTTTTATCTTTTTGTGTACAATATGTTAATCTTGGCTACCTATAACCCCCCTCCTCCCTTTTAAATCAGGACTATATCCCCCTCCCTTTTATGACAATATTATAATTACTTTTGTTTATGTGGCATATATGTATGGGCCACATAACATGTTGGGAAGTTTGGTGCATATAATCCCAACTACAAGTATTACTATTACATGTTATTACTGTTATTCATATTTTACCATTCTTTTCCTCTGTTTTTTCGATTTTTTGTATTTAATTTCTTTGTTATAATGCTATTGTTATTATGCATGCTTGGAAATGGTATGTTTTGACTGATCCATATTAGGCTTTGCCACTAAGTATGGTGTACCAAAATCTTCCTGATGTGGGTATTTGATTTATTGGTCCTTTGTCATGTCATTTATAAATATGTACTGTTAATTATATTCTCTCTAATATCTAAATTTCTGCCATGTAGGAAAATTTCTCTTGGTTGAGGAGCAGAGGCCACATTTAGGGACTACTCGAAGGTGTGGAGATTTTCTGAGTAATTCATTTAAGCCACGACAAAGCTATTGAAGCTGAATGGGCAATCAATGGAGATCTCTATCCAATTATATTGCCCCTATCACATTACACACTTGTATCTTAGTTTGTTGCATTTCTGGCAAAGACATTATGAGAGGATAAAGCACCTTTTTGGGTCTCAGATGTAGAATTTAATGTTTTTTGTTGGGCTCTTCATATGCCTTATTTTTTTGGGATGTATTCATAGATTTTATTCATAATGAATTTGAGTCTGCCAATCTTTTTTTCTTGTACTTTTATCTATTCTCCTAATGTTTAAATTGCACAATACCATTAAAAATTTTATGTTTGGGAATGAGTGAAAGCATATGGCCCATAAATACTCTTCAAGGCCCAACTAAACCCTATCCTAATTTGATGTTTGTTTGGATTAGCTTTTTTTAATAGCTTTTACGACTTACGAGGTAAATGTGTGAGAGAAGTTTTATCTCGGGTTGCACAAACCATGATTTTGGTGCTTGCCAAACACACTTAACCCAAAATGCGCAGTACAAGCCCGAAAATGTGAAGATATTGTAGTAATTCAAGAAGCCTAACCCAAAGTAATAGCCCGTGCCTTACAGCATCAAAAGACTGTTACTAAACTAATTCACTTAATACTTTTAAAGAAAAAAAGCTAACACCTGAACTAAAAACATTTGGATAATAAACAGACGCTAATTAATCAAATATGAACCCTAAGGGTGTGTTTGGTTTGAGGGGAGGGGAGGGGAGGGGAGGGAGGGAATGAGAGGGTGGGTAAATTACCTTTTTGGGTTGAAAGAATTTAAAATTTGGGCGGGAACTCAAAATTTAAAAAGAATGAGAAAGTAAATTTTGGGCGGGAAACCAAAATTTAAAAAAATGAGATAGTAAATTTTAAGTTTTTTTTGTCCAAAATGGTAATTTCGACACCCTCCCCTCCCCTCCCTCCCCTACCCTCCCCTCAAACCAAACACACCCTAAGTCAACACCTAGCTCTTCTGCAGAGGGGGGTTGGACTGTAATAGACATGCAATCTTCACCAGTGCATCCAAGTCGGTCATCATGCCTCAACCATGTATCTTCTAGCTGTATTTTCATGTAAGTCCCTGACACTAGGTCTTGGAACAACAATCCCTGGCTGCTGCCTGATGGCAATCTCTTACGCAAGTACGGTCACCAATGAACTATCTCTGCCTTCATCTGTTTTAGTTTGGTCACATTATGTGTGGGTTCCCATGTATTATTGATGAATCCACGCGCTCTTAAAACCCCATATATGCACCTTACAAAATAGTAGCGCCCCCCATCCACCATAGCTTCACATAAGCATTGGAGTAAGCACCATTGTCAGGATTTTGTCGATTGTCTCCTCGAAGACTACTTCAACTGGGACCACGATTAAACCCAACTCAGTGTGGACACAGCAATTAGTTGATTATATTATATGGGTTACCTCAGCTTTGATTAAAAGGGGGCCACACCGTATTCTTAAGTTCTTTACACCCCTCTCTTTCCAGTTGTTGAGGAATGAATTTAGGTACCTCTCATTGTAATTACCTAGATAATGACCAGGATTGCCACCCTGTCGATTTGCATCTATATTTACATGCACGGACTGTAATTGTGGGTATATACTCAAGTTTAAATCTAAAGTAACAAAGCAAGAAAACGTTTACAGAGATTGAAGCTGTTAATTTTTACGGTGCTCAGTAATTAATAACATCGACTATTGTGCTTCATTTCAACATGCATCCCACATGTCACTATCACGCCGGATTGCAGACATATGTACAGGGGTTTTATGCTGAAATACCTTTTCATGGTCAATATTAACTTTTTACATTTCTTCACCAAAATGGTAATTTTGTTTATAGTTGTATGATTTACAAGTGAAAGCTTCTCTACAATCTTCACAGCATGTAGATGCCCCTATTATAGTTTTACGTCAGAGACGGAGAGGGCTATCGTTCAAATGTTTCCTTAATTTAATGATGAACAGTAAGAGGTTGTGCCCCAGGTGTTTTATATGTCAGCGTGTTTTAGCAGTTTTCAGCGACAGGATGCTGCATTCGTTACAAGGTTGTGTGTGCCTGAGTTGATCATAGTGCCAGGTTCAGTCACCCCCAAATTTGGTAGCTACGCTAATATTCCCTATCTTAAGCCTCAACTGTCTTTAGCAAAGATCTTTTCAAGTTGACTTATTTCCATTTTCGTTGACGCTAACCCTGTTTTACCCAATCAATTTGTTCGACCATAGCATATTTTAAGATAACATTAATGCCTTTAGACCCCTTATGTTTATAGGCAGAAAGATCTCACATAAAGCAACATTGACGAACAATCAGAGACGTCACAATATACATTTGTCTTCATTCAAAGCATTAAGGTACATCCCTCGATGGTCCAAGTGGTAACTTTAGCTTCTTCTTTCACATTTAGTTATATCGTAAGTATGCTACCTCACTCTTGGTTCAAAAGTAACTGATCTGTTTGTGTCTAAATGGTATTCACGTTTACAATTTGTTAGATCGTTAGACTCCCACCAATTATTAAACTTGAATCAGCTACTAACTGAATGGAGGTCCTCTTCCCGCCAAAGTGAGCTTGACCAAAATCGCTTTTCAACGGCCATAAGGATAGTCACAACATAAATTAAAGAAGCATCTCTAATTTTAATATCTTCCCCCTTTGTCATACCAGATTGTTTGTCAGTTTTTGCCCAAAATGTTTGGTCGTTCCATGCTCAAAGATTTTCATGATAGAATTGATAGATGGAAGATTGTTGCAAAGGTCTTCCGTAAGTCGAACGTGTATCACAAAAATGAGCCCTATGACATGAATGAAATTAGTAAAGGTTCAAGCAGTGCCTCCAGAAATAATACTGATAGAGGTTATTTTTTATTGCTTTATGCTTTATTGGTATGCTTTATTGTTTGGTCAAACTTTCATCAAGGCATAACGTTGTGAACATATTGCAGATGATGGGATTGTCCATACAACCAATATAGGTCAGCAATCAGATAAGGTAGTTGAGTGCCAGCCAAGCAAGAGAAGGGAGCACAAAGGGGTCAACCAAACCAAAGAAGTCTTCTTCTATGGAGTACATAGGTATTAATTGTTGATAAATTACTTCAAAAGCTGTTATTTTTTCTCCAATGCAGACATAACTATGCTACTTGGGTTAACTTTAGAGTTTTAATGATATTTCCTTGCACATTTCAGACGAAGGGGATCCAGTACACATTTGCAAGTATTGTGGTACAGTTTTTTGGTTCAACAAATGTGTGAAGAAGGATAGGAAGTGCACAAATGTTGACATCTGCTTGATGTGCTGCTTGAAAGGAAAAGTTTTGTTACCCCCATTCAAAACTCCCCCTTCTTTTCTTTAAGGTTTATTACAAGAAGTCTCCTGAATCCAAAAATTTCCATACAAATATCAGGCAATATAACATGTTCTCATTCACATCTATGGGTGGGAAGATTAACCATAGCTTAAATTCTGGTGGTGGTCCCTATACTTTTGTTCTATTAGGAATAAATTACCACAACATTAGGAGTTTGCTCCCACCGGAAGGTGCGATACTTGTGTATTTATAACTATACATATGTGACACTGAGAATGAGGTGTCGAACAGAATAGCTGCTGTCAGGTGTGGATTCAGTTTGATGTTGTTTAGTGTATGCCATAGCTTATTAAATAGTAAATGATTATTCATAAGATGATATTTTGTTACTTGGATGCAGCAAGCACTAAAAGGACAACACACTTGATGTGATGCTGGTCGAGCAAATAAAGACTATGTTTGACAACATTAATCCATTCATTCACCAATATCACTAAAAATATCAATGTATCAAACTTGAATTGCACTAATATGAAGATGTGCTTGATTAGGACACGACAGCATGATGGCAGAACATACAACGTGCCTACAGTATCAGAGGTCGTTGCTTGTATTGTTGACGAGGTAGATATGGAATTTAATGTAAGGGACATCATAGTCAAGACTATTGTAGGCACTCTACAATATATCAATGAGTTGCATGCCCCATACCTTCCTCTACAATACCCTTTGTTATTCCCTTACAGCAAAGATGGTTATAAGCATGATGTGGAACATAGAAAAGAGACTCCTAGAATGACACAAACAAGGAAACAAGTTAGCATGAAGGAGTTCTTTAGTTATAGGTTGATGATAAATGTCAACACCCGTTTCCATTTCAATATTCACAGAGAAATAGAGACCAAAGTCCACAGGCATACAAAAAAGTATATATATACTTATAATAAGTATTTGTTTACAGACATACATTAACAAAGCAAAATTCACTAATAATTACAAATATGTACATAATATCCCAAAATATTTCAAGTACAAGCTAAATATAACCACCGGCTGTATCTCGGGAAACATGCCTATCAGTTTTCCTTAACTGTGTCCTTGTCTTTTGAACCGCTGGTACCCGCTGATACATTTTGATTTAGAAAAAGGGCTGAGATTCCGAAGAATCCCAGTATAAACATACTATCAACATATAAAATGTGAAAATTAAATATGCAATGCACCATATTAGGAAAAATGAAAGTTCAATTTGATCCATATGTGTACACAAGTTTTAGGGCCAAACATCGAGTTAGAACCCCTACATGTACCTCAGCCGAGTCACCGACCACAACTAGGATTTTTGATATACCTTGGCTGGGCACCGAACCACAACTAGGTACTGTGCCTCTAGCCCGCATTCATATCACAAAATACAGTAACACATAACATACAACAGTAACATAGTATATGAGAGATAGTAGTCCCTACCTTAACCTCTTTCCTGTCTCAAAGGGTTCGCCTTGTAAAACATGTCAACTATAGGAGTCCAACTCGGTCCTAAAACATCAAATATACAAGAAATAGGTCATAACATATCCAAGTATCATTTTAGACACCTCCATAGTGTTTCTTGTGGTTATATTAGCCTATGGTAAAAATTTACCAAAATACCCCCGGGACCCTCGCCCGGCCCCGTCGTACCCGGCCTGATGGCACATTTTCCCAAATTTTTGACTAGGGCTATCCTGACATATTTTCATCCAAGGAATCCATTTCCGGACTCAAAATTATCAAATTCAATGTCAAATTATGAAATTGCTCTTGGCAGCCCTACTTTTAGGGTTTTAGGGGCGTTTCTGTAATTATGCTTTCTCGGCCTTTTCCGAAAAAGTGCCCAACTGTAACCCCACCTATTTTTTCCCACTGAATCCAATGGAATCATAAAATCATTGAAAATCCAACCATAAGGCCCTCAAACATCCCTGGCCAAAATTATGGTGTTCTCCGGGAAAAATCGGGGTTTTACGATTTCGGCTCTGTAAACGCATTCCTTTCTACTCCTAACCACATTATTAACCATCTAATTGAGTTATAACAACCATTTGAACTAAAATTGGGTAGAATAACCCTTAGGCACACACTTTTCCAAAATTTAAAACCAATGGCAATCCAGTGAAATTTCACCGATTAAATTGTCCACAACAGCTAAAATAGTTAATATACGAAGGTTTGGAAGTTACCTCAAGCTCCCACAAGCTTTTCCCAAAAATGGCTGAAACCCTAACCTTTAGAGAACATATTTTTGAGCCTCCAAACCCTAAAGAACAAATAGGAGTAGCTTAGAGTCAGGGTTATACGCGTTAGGAGCTAAATCGTCGAAGAAATTGGCTTACCTTGCGATTTTTCTTCTCCTTTCTCTCTCTAAAATTCCAAAAATTCTCACTCTATGTTTCAGGTCTGTTTTCTCATGGAAACAGCAGCTGAATGAGAAATATGAAGCTTATATTATAATATCTCATAATATTATAATAATTTGTTTAATTTTTCAAAATTGCTAAAATCCAATTTTATGTACATAACTTCCTACATTCACGTAACCATGCCATCATGTCCAACAAATATTTCCTTCTTTATGCCACATGTAGGAGACACCTAAAGGTCCCTCCCTATGGTTTTAATTGGCTTCACAACTTGTTTCGACTACGTATACACGTAAAGTTCCAATTTTTGTCAAATTTGCACTTTTTGCTTAAATTTTCTATAAATTCATATTAAATTGAACAAAATATTCTAAATATATTTTTCACCTTTATTTTCCTTAATTAATTGAAATTAACTTCAATTAATTGGAAAATAATTAATTTTGTGATAATTTGGCAAAATTACTATTTTGCCATTACCTTTCTAATCCAATTTCTTCTCTTATTTTTCTTTGGCCAATTCGCATCTATTTTTGGACCAAATATTTTCTCTAATATTCCTTCATTTTTGGACCTTAATATTGGGCTTTTTAAATTACCCAAATTAATTCCTTAATTATTTTTGCCCAATTTCTCATTAAATTGAACATTTATAAATTCATAAATTCTAAATTCATGAATATTCACCATTTTATTGAATTTCTCAAATATTTACAATATTTTTTGTGAATATAAAATTTGGGGTGTTACAATAAATGAGCAAGAGATATCTTTGCTACCACATGCTGGGAGATTGTTGCAACAATTTATTGTTGATGATTATACGATGATAGAGGCTTAAAGGCTATTGTGGATCAGAACACACAAGAAGGATTTGCGTGTGGATCTATATCAAGGTTTGTCAGATGTGATAATTAACGATGACCGCAATGCATCATCCACGGGGAAAAGGATTATACTTCTTGCATCATTCACAGGCTCAACAAGGTATATAATTAAATTATACCAAGATGCAATGGCTATATGTAAAGCAATTGGATATCCCTATCTTTTCATAACGTTCACTTCCAATCCCACATGGACAAAGATTACCATGTATTGTAATGAGTTGAACCTGAATGCTTCTGGTTGCCCAACTATTTTGAGTAGGATATTCAAATTACAATTAAAGGTTTTGATGAAAACTCTGAAGAAAGATAAGATCTTTGGCAAAGTTTGAGTAGGTAAAATATGGTTCTTCATTTAACAAATCCATGAATTTATATTACATTCCTAAGGCCATATTTTTTTGAATTGACTTAACTGCTTAACCTGCTAAATGTACATATATGTATACTATTGAATTCCAAAAGAGAGGCTTGCTGCATGTGCATATACAGATCTTCTTGGACAACAAAGACAATGTAAATGATGCTGATGTTATTGATAGTGCCATATGTGCAGAGATACCTGATCAGGAATCATCACCATTGCTTTATGAGTTGGTTAAGAAATTCATGATACATTATCCTTGTGGCAACACCAAGCCTAAAGCTAGGTGCATGAAGGATAAAAGTGCACTAAGTACAAACCAAAGCGGTTCGTTGAGAAAACCGTAATTGATCAAAACAGATATCCAACTTACCACAAGCATGATAATGGGAGGGTAGTTGAGCTTAATAGTATATAGCTGGACAATTGTTTTGGTGTGCTTTACAGCCCAGTTCTGCTATAAAAATTCTAAGCACACATCAATGTTGAGAAGTGTAACCAGTCAACGACAATTAAATATTTATTCAAGTATATAAGCAAGGGCAATGACAAGGTCATTGTTGGGTTGTTCGATACCACACATACTGGTAAAGATAAGGGTGTTGTTAATGAGATTCTAAAATATTACAATTGCAAGTACGTGTCTTTATGCAAAGCTGCCTTGTGTATATTCGGCTTTGACATCCAACCCATAAATCCACTTGTAGAGAGATTGAACTTCTACTTTCCAGATCAAAAGTACATAATATATAAGAACTCAGACAATGTTAGTAATGTGCTTGGCAAAGCGCATATATGTGAATCACAGTTCATTTCATGGATGGCTGCGAACAAAGATGATACTTTTGTGGCTGCACTATATACTCAAAATTCCCAAAATATTATGTTTTCTAGAAGGACAAGTGGTGTTGGAAGAAGAGAGAGAAAGATAGTTCTGTTGGGTGTATAAGCCATGTATCGCCAGCTGTACTATCACATATCTTGCTAACACAAGTCAGGGGTCCTACAACTTTTGATGATATTAAAAGGGTTGATGGTGTAGTTCACAAGACTTTCACGAAAGCTTGCTTTGTAAGAGGTTTGTTAGATGATGACAAGGAATATATTAATTGGTGCTATTAAGGAAGCTTCTTCCTGGGCATCAAGTCAATCATTACATAGGTTATTCATGACCATGCTATTATGTGTATTGCTTGAACGACCAGAATATGTCTCGAAATGAACAACTACTATATTATCTGAGGACTTGCTATACGTAACTAAGGGTAATCCAAAGTTCTTAGGTACTCTGCATATACAGGGTGTTAGCTTATTGGCCATTATTTTTTTGTTTATTCATGAGTCAGTTTTTCCTTATTCATTCCTTTGTCCACTGCTCAGATTTCCATGTATCTACCTCTGATAAGGAAGATGCAGCTCTCAAAGAGGTTGATAACTTGGTACGGCAGAATGGCAAGAGCCTTCATGATTATCCTTCATTGAAAATGCCAGAAGATATCCCTGTAGTTGACCTTAGTAATCATATGATTCTGCAAGAGTTGAATTATGATAGAGAATGTTTGAAGGTCAAAGCTGCTAATATTGTGTCCTTTGTAACCCCCTTTCTTGAAAGCCGTGAATCTAGTTCGAAAACGTGTCATAAAATAAATGGGAGACCAAAGGATAAATTTAAAACTCATTAGAGGTCCCGACTTCAAGATAAGACTCAGTTCTGTGATAAAGTGGGTTTTCAAAAACTTTTTAAAACGTGTTTAACTTGGTCTCATTTCCGTTTTTCAAATCTATTTGGTTTGTTCGGTTATATTCCATGCATTAATATTAGAGTATTTAACAAAATTTCCCAATGGATTTTTGAGTTATATTCATTAACTAATAGGGTCTACAGAACATGATCGCCCGCCTTAGTTACCAACTTCCCATACCGGGGATTACATATGAATTCACAAGTCTATAGCAGATACATCCACCTTTACTACATTAAACTTATATTTACATCATATACATTCATACAAAAATTTGATAACTAACACAAAACCCTAACCTCCTAGCCGTGAGCACTAGCCGCCCTAGTTTACCTGCTTCTCCTTTGATCCACTTGCCCTGGATGTAGGTTCATTAGAAAGAGTGAAATTCATATGAATTTTAGTATTAACATTTCACTCATCTGATATATAATTACTCAAAGCATGTAACCATTCATCATAAAGCATCATTCACAATAGCATTCACATTCGTGACATTTGTCACATTCATCACAGTTCGTGACATTCATCACAATTTGTCACAGTTTATGACATTCACAACAATTCATGAAATTCGTCACAATTCATGACATTCATAACAATAGATGATATGCACATACATACAAAGTATTATAATGATATAAGAGAAAAGGTCACTATCTTATTCTTTCCGCTCTTACTCGGGCTCAGGTTTCTTGCGCTCAAGGAAGATGTCAAATCCTATAAACCAGAATTGAAGACGATGAGTTATTACCTATTTCAATTCTTAAATAACTCCAAAATACTTGGGGTTGGTTATCATTTAAATTCCTTTGGTGGCTATGAGAAGCTCAAACAAAAGCCTAAAGGGATTGGGAAGAGCTAGACTAAATACCTCCATTTAAAAATGTTAAGTGCTAAAATTGGGGGTTGATTGCGGCCAAGGAATGCTCTGGCCTCAGCCAAGAAATAGTCAAAAATATTTTGGCTGTGGCCAAAAACCTTTGACCGCGGCAAAAAATAGGTCAGAATCTTTTGGGGTTTGGCTGTGGCCAAAAAAATTCCTGTTTCTTGGCTGAACTTCTAAAAATCATAACTAAATCTACAAAAAAATCAAAATAGAGTGATTCCAAGTCCTACTTGAAGTTTCTTAAGTCCTATATACAGGAAAACTATGAACCACTACCATATACAACCACAAAAATACAGAATTCCACTAATTTACATACTGTTCTAGAATAGACTCCAGTTTCAACCTCAAATTTTGGAAATGCATAACTTCCAGTACACACATCCAAATGATACCCATTTTATGTCATTTTAAAGCTTCACACATCCTCTATTCAACTGGAAAGTTTCAGAATTTTTAGACACTATTTACTCATTCAAAATTACCATGCAAACTAGCTGCCCTACACATAGTTTTCATTAACAAAACTTCCAATTTGTCAACATATGTTTCCAATGGTCAGAATTCACAACCGAGGCTCTTTCCTACACAAATTTTTGCATAGAATCCAATGGAAACATCAAAACAATCAAATTCCTATTCCTTTCATAAGTTCTATTTTGTGCAGAATTTAACACAAATTGCCACAATTTCCAAACTTTTCATTCAAGTCTCAAGCTAATTCCATTTATCCAACTCACAAAACAAGACACCATTACAATCATCTAAACATCAAAAACTTTATAAACCCCAATATACACAAAAATAGGGCAAAAAATTCATAAGCCAAAGTTCTCAACTAATGATCACAATTCATATATCAAAGGGTTGCCTTTGCTCACCTCTACCACCTTCTCTAGTTTGTTTTTTGATTCTCCAACCTCTAGTTTTTATTGTGTACACAAAACACCTCCTTTTGAAAATCTAAAATCATATAAATGAAGCTCTCATTAAGAGAAACAAGTTTAGAGAGAGGTTTCGAGCATTAGAGGTCATCTTCAAGGTCAAAATTCAAGAGGAAGAACTCACCTTCACCAAAATCTTCCTTCTTTTTCCTCCTCCACCTTCAGCCGACTTAGAGAGCTTGAAGAGAGTGAAAAGTATGAAATGAAATATCTACAGCCCCCTTAATACCCCTAAACAAAATTGAGAAGAGGGAGGGAGAGTTGAATACTTGACCTTATCTCATTTTAATTGCCAAAGTCAAATTGTGCCATGTGTCATCTTCTTATGGGTCCACCAAAAGCAAGTAACTATTTAGTTACTCTAACCAATTCCATTAGCCATTTCGTCATGCCTCTTACTCTTTTATTTAATAGTCAATTTCTTCTTCGATTACTGACTATTTGGTTGATAAATTTCTTTCTTCCCGTTTTGCCCCTAACTATGGCAATTTTAGTTAGATTGCCACTTGGTGCATTATTTGATCCCTCTATCTCTTGCCATACGCCCCCTTCTCTTTTAGTCTATTATAGACTTTGTTAGCATAAATAAACTTAAATACTGAGTTTGGGCACTTTCTACTGCTCGTTCAAGTCATAATTCTCACTTTATTAATTCTCACTTTATTCCCCGAAAGTGTTCATTTACATTCGTTACATATCCTCTTGGAGTCAATAAGTCCTTATACATATCTTAGGGCATTACATCCTCTCTAAACACTGACCAAAATTTGTGTTTGACAAGGTCATGTTAGGTCTACAAAATCCCAAAGGTGGGTTTTTTTCTATATATGGATATAGAAGTACTAGCAAGAAGTTATTGTGGAGTGCCTTATGCTCAACTTTGCGTTCAAAAGGAGACATAATGCTTGTTGTTGCTTGAAGTGGCATAGTGGTGACTCTTCTACCTTCTGGAAGGACAGCTCATTTAAGGTTTTCTATACCAATTCATATTACTGAGTCTACAGTTTGCACCATTAGTCAGAACTCTCCATTGGCTGCATTATTAAGAGTGACCAAGTTAATCATATGGGACAAGGCTCCCATGGTGAAGCATTTATGTGAAGAGGCGGTTGATAGATTGCTTAAGGATATCATACATTGTAATCTCCCGTTTGGAGGAAAGTGTGTTGTCATAGGTGGTGACTTTAAGCAAATACTCCTTGTTATCCCGAAAGGAACCAGAACAAGCATTGTCAATGCATACATTAGTTCATCTCTCCTATAGTAGTATTACACCATTGCCATTTGACACAAAACATGTGCTTAGAATCTTGTGGAACAAGTTCAGGCAAAGAAAAGTTGGAACAATTCTCTAAGTGGTTGTTGGATGTAGGAGATAGTAAATTGGGTCAATCAATGGATGGGGTTGCAGAGATTGAAATCCCAAGAGAAATGTTGGTTCAATATGGTGATCATCCTATTGTTGCTATTGTTGTAGCAACGTACCCCAATCTTATGGACAACCTTGATAGCAATGAGTAATTTAATGACAAAGTAATTTAACGGCCTGCGCAGCAGGCATGCATCAGGGGGCCGCACATCAGGCACCCCTTATCCGAATCAGGGTGGATCAGGGGTGCCTGATATGCGGCCCCCTGATGCACACCTGCTACGCAAGCCATTTGGGGCCCTTCCCAAATATATTTTTAGTGGTTCTTTGGATCATTAGATTTTATATGAAATGAGTGGTATTTTGATTTTTTATGAACAAAAAATGGAGTTGTTTTCAATTTTTTATGATTTTTCAAAGATCCAGTATTTTTTTTAAAAAAATGGTGTAGCTTTTTTTTGCTACTTTGAGCACTGAATCTTTAAAAAATCATAAAAAAATTGAAAATAGCTCCATTTTTTGCCCATAAAAAATCAAAATATCACTCATTTCATGTAGAATCTAATGATTCAAAGAACCACGAAAAATACATTTGGAAAGAATCCCAAACGACCCGCACATCAGGGGGCCGCACATCAGACACCCCTGATCCCCCTAATCCACATAGTCCCCTACTTGAACCTAGAGAGCTTTTATCTTTGCAAAGGTTGTGCCAGCAAGCTCCTCAAAAAGAACAACCCTCAATTCATTTGGTTCCCTCCATCCATATTAACATAATCAACAGTTCGCATTGATTGCACCAGAGTGTAATTGAAAAAAGTATGGCTCAATTACTAACGACATGTCGTGATTAAGAACTTACTATCTTTCCTCTCTAATGTCATCCTCCATAGTAAGTGTTAACTGCTTCTTATAGACACCAAAAAACCTGGTAGGAAATTCCAGCGTCCATGACTTCAAGGTACCTAAGACATCTGCATGTGAAAGATGTAACCATGAGAGCATGAAATAAGGTTTCAGAACGGACTTCATGCGTAGTGCCTGAGACTCACCGTAGAAGCTAAACTCTCTTGGAATACCGAAACAGAGGTCAGATACACTAAGCAGCTTGAAACAATACGGAGCAAATGGTCCCTCTCTTTCAGAAACTTGATGTTAGCAAAAAAAAGTAATGTGATATTTGTCATATGAATACCAAGGCCATCCATGTTCACATAGAAATCCAAAATAACATAGATTGGTCCCTCAGTCATGGCGTTGCAAAATGACGAATATCCTTAGACTTCAGCTGAAGCATCATCCTTGTGTTTTGAAAGCAAAGGTTGATTATTTTTTTATAAACAAAGAATTCGCCGATGCTAAAGATGCTACAAGGAAAAACATTAATGGCTAACTTACATCAAGATCGAAGAGGACGAAACCAAGATGATCCAGTGGCCCGAAATGGTAGAAGACCTTCTCCCACATAAACTTTCTGTAAACCTTAACAAGAACATCATCACAACACATCCCAACACACACCTTTGACAGCTTGATGATCTCCATGAAATGCAAGGAAGGAATATACGGGTGGGTAGAAGGAAAATGACAAGCGGCACGAACGGATCTTCCTTCCTCTGAATATAGATGCACACAAACGTGGACTCTGAGGCTCTATCAAGTATGCTGGAAAAAAATATTGAATGCCAAAATCTGAAAGGTATAAAATTATCTAATCAATGTCCCATGTTGTCTCATACTTTCTTTGCAGATGATGCCCTTTTGTTTATGAACGCCAGTGAAGATAATTGTCAAAGATTGGCCAACATTCTTGAGATATATTGTGCTGCCTCTGGACAACAATTGAATCTGAGTAAATCAAGCATTATTTTTTCTCGAAATACTACAAATGCGGTTCAAGCACAAGTGAGCCAAATTCTGGGCATTCCTATTTCTGATGATCCAGGGAAATACTTGGGAATTCCTAATGTGTGGGGCAAATCAAAACAGCAGACCTTGGCTTATGTGAAGGAGAGAATTGGTAAGAAGGTGCAAGGGTGGAGGAGGAACCTACTCTCTTTTGCAGGACGTGAGGTAATGATTAAGGCGGTGGTCAATGCCATTCCAATTTACCCTATGACTTGTTTCAAGTTTCCAAAGAGGACATGTAAAGACCTTGATAGTTTAATCTCAGATTTCTGGTGGAATAACAAAGGAACAGGCGGCAGTATTCATTGGAAAGCATGGAATCATATGCGGTTGCCTAAGGATAGTGGTGGAATGGGTTTCCGTGATTTTAAGGTCCTCAATGACTCTCTGTTAGCCAAAATAGCATGGCGACTATCTCAAGAAGAAAATACACTCTGGTTCAAAGTGCTAAAGGGAGTGTATTTTCCGCATTCTACTTTCATAGTTGCAGACAAAGGCTCCAGAGCCTCCTGGACTTGGTCAAGCATCCTTGCTGGACGTTCAATGCTTCAAAATGATTGCCACTGGCTGATCGGGGATGGAAAATCCATTACTATATGGAAAGATGCTTGGATTCCTGATTTGCAATGTAAGTCTCTTAAACAATTCCTTAATTGTGATACAAATTCAAATGAGACTGTGGATGCTTTGATAGTAGAGGGAACTTGGAATTTTTCTAGTCTTTTGACTCTGGTCCCGAATGAAGTCTTAGATAGCATTGGAAAACTGAAACTGGACTACCTTTCTTTCCCAGATAAATTGGTTTGGATTAATGCTAGAAATGGCATTTTCACTGTTAATAGAGGGTACAAAACAAATTTGGTGACCCACAAAACTGATGTGAATCGTCCAGGGACATTGTTTGTTTTTCCAAAAGATTTCTGGTAGAATTTGTGGAAAATAAAATCACTACCTCGTATAGTGCAGTTTATCTGGCGTTGTTGTTCCAGGGTAGTCCCTACAAAGGATGCCTTGTTTAAGTGGCACTGCTCAATTAACCCACTATGCCCGGTTTGTTTCTCCCAACATGAATCATTGGAACATTTACTGTTTTTCTGCCCTTGGGTAAGATGTATTTGGTTTGGTTGCCAATTGTCTTTGCGAATAGATCAGATTAATATCAGGTCTTTTGAGGATTGGTTCTCTAAACTTCTATGCCAACAGGATGCTTTGCAGGACGAAGATCTCTCCCTGCTGGTCTGGTTACTTTGGTTTATTTGGAAGGAGCGGAATGAAGTGGTCTTTAATCATAAATCTCCTGATCCTTATGCTGTTCTAGCCAAAGCTCGTGCGGGGGTTAAAGAATTCTGGGCTGTCGTCTCTATGAATCCATCGGCTGATGGGAGTGCAACGCCTTCCCGCTCTATTGGTTGGCGAGGACCTCCCATTGGGTGGCTTAAAGTAAATTGTGATGGTTCATATAAGTCCACTGATAATACTGCAGCAATAGAAGTGATATGCCAAGACAGTTCTGGATCTTTTTTATGGGCTTTTGGTGAAAGTGTAAATGCTACATCTGCTTTTATCTCCGAGCTCATGGGGGTGAGAAAAGCTGTCCTGTTGTGTAGAGATCTTGATATCACTTCAGCAATAATTGAAACAGACAATGAAGACCTATTCACCTGTTTAAACTCAAGATCTCAGACTAGAAGTGATTGGTGTGGGTGGCATCTTCTTATGGAAACTCAGAATTTAGCTTCATCTCGGTCTGGTTTATTTTTCTCTTTCTCTAATCGGGAGGGAAATCTTGCTGCTGACTGTATAGCAGTCTCTGTTCGAAAGAAGGTGTGTCCTCCGGGGTGGGTATCTCTACCATCACCTTCTCTTTCTGATTTGATTACCTGTGATGCTGTTAATTCTGGCTGTTCTGGTTTTACTCCATCAGCGCCATCCATTTCTAGCGAAGTCCAGGATGTCTTCAACCGTGAAGGTGTTGGCTAAGATCCTCTTCAAGAGGTGGCAATAAATGGGGCTGTTATGTGGATCCCGCTTTTAATTGTCTATGTTTAGATTATTGCCTTGTACTTCTGCTGGTGTATTTGCTGTTATTCACTTTCAGTTTGTGTTTTGTTAATTGGACTCCTTGGTTGTTTTCTCTGTTAGCAATATATCGAAATATTTCCAGGTCAAAAAAAAAAGAAGGATATTCGCAACTCAAGAGTCCTTTGTTTTCAGTTTCTAGAGGGGAATGTGACACCATAAATTCCCACCTAGCTCATTAATTGCCCAGTACACAATTCCAAGAAACGTAACCCTTCCAACTTCACAAGCATGTACTGTGAGGTCTTAATGCCAAGTTTGAAACGTTAACTTAGTGTTGTCATTACTTCTATCTTACCAGGTTGTCTTTCTCATTGAGGCATGAGTAGTACCTCTGAAGTGGAGCAAATAGGATGTAGTAATGTTTTAAAAGCCGGATCAGACGTCGAGCCGGAAAGGCCAATGGGTCAAGGTTCAACCGGTTGGAACAGTTGAGCTTTTTAACCAGACCGGTGACGTAATAATTAAATTTAAAAATTATATATATATATATATATATATTACAATAATTAGTCATTAGTCTAATTTCATATAAAGTTAGTAAAGTCACAAAACACCATTTAAAAGCCTCATCAATTGTCACCCAACAGAATAAGTGCTTAAAATATCCATCACTCAATTTATATATTTATATAATAATATTTGTACAAGTTAAAATATTATGAGTTATCAAATAATTTAAAAAATAAAATTAAATAATTTATTTTCATAATAAATTATTAAACTTATATGATAAATTTTATATTTGTTATTTTAAAAATATAAAAATAAATTAAACAATATGTAAATAAGTTAAAAAAATTATAAAACAAAAAAAATAAAGAAAAAAAAAGACATTGATAAACATCCTCTACTTTTTTGGACATTATAAACATCTTCCAGATGGCCATTTGCAATTCAATTATAATTAAAAAAAAAGTTAAAAGAGTTAAAATAGTCAACTGCATTGGTCATATATCATCAAAAATAAAGCTGCTTTGGTTATTGTAGAGTATTTGAAATGGAGAAGTGATGGTAATTTAATGACATTGGAAAAAGAGAACGTGTGGCAGTAAAAAATGCAGAAGGAAGAAGGTGGGGGTACTATTGCCTCTCATATTTCTTTGTAAGTTCTCTTTCCTCCTCCTATTTTTGTCAACCTTCACCTGCTTTCTCTATTCAAACACTCCGGGATGTTTTCAAGGGCCATGGTTAGCAGGGTTGAGGCATCGTCTTTTTAATTTCTCCGTCAATTTTTTTTTTTTGCCATTATTTCTGTCGTTATTAATGAAAACACAGGTAGGTCTGGTTTTTTTTTTGTCCATCATCCTTTCCTTCAATCTTCTTCTTGCTTCTTCTTCTGCAGTGTAGGTTGACCCTCATCCCTCACCCCTCCGATTTTTAAAGAATCGCTCCGGCTTCCGGCTTAATGCCGGTTTCCGGCTGAAACACCGGCTTTTGCCGGCTCAACCCTGTAGGCGGCTCTTATCCTAAAAACGGACTGCCTCGAACTCCGGCCGACGATCTGGCCGGTCCGGTCCGAGCCTTAAATCACTAGGATGTAGAATGAAACTGAGGCAGTTATCTTATGTGGCCCTCCCCACACAACACGCGAGAGTACCAGCTTGTTTTGGGAAATGAGAAAGTTGACTAGGGAAGCTGGAAATACAAAGCCAAAGAGTCGATGGAGTTTCAAAGGATTTGGCCTTTCATACATGGCTTTTGACTGATCCCTGACTCAAGACAGCACAAGGTCTTAGGGCCCGTTTGGTTCCAAGGGATTTTGTTTGGTTTGGTTGGTAAGGGAAGAAGTAAGGGATTTTTAATGTTCTCTTATTTGATTTAAGATGGAATAAGAGAGGAGGAATGATAACAATTTATCATTCTATCCTAACATATTTGGTTATAATTTTTATTTATACATTATATAAATTAATTTACATCTTATCTAATTAATATCTTATCCAATCAATATAATAATATATTTATTTATAGTTAATATAATAATATATTTTTTAAATAAATTTTATAATAATATATCTTTTAACTAAATAGTATTTTTTATTTATAATAACTTATTTTCATTTTAAATTGATTTCATAAAAATATATTTTAATATAAAAATAATATATTTTTTAAAAAAAATATTATATGAAATTTAATAAAAATAATATATTTTTCATTATAATAATATTTTTATTTAAATTATATCAAAATATTTTGAAATTATAATTTTTAATTTATGAAAATTTATTTTTTATTTTAAATCATTTTTTTAATAATATTTTTTATTTGTAAGAATATATTTTTTTTAAAATTTTATTTCATAATAATATTTTTTAAATTTTTTGGTAGAAAATAATAATATTTTTTAATGATAAAAATATATTTTTGTTTAAATTAATTTAATAATAATATTTTTTATTTAAATTTGTATGAGGATATGTGACAATTATAATAATTTTTTATTCATGGATATATACTTTTTATATTAAATTATTTTTTAAATAATATAATTTTAATTATAATAATTTTTGCATAATAATATATTTTTATTTTATAATAAAATATTTTAATAATAATAATAATAATTTTCAACATTGGCATTATTAGAATATCACATAAGTTATAAGGATAAAATGGTCCAAAATTTTGGCTCCCCTTCAAAACCCCCAAGTTTAAGGTGAGTCAAAATAGGGGTGTTGGAAGAGAGGAGATGGAAATTTTGGGGTCCATTTCCCTCCAAAATTTCAAACCAAATAAAAAGGGTCCCTCCTCCTCTCCCCTCCAACGAAACATGCTCTTAATGGAGTGCGGTTCTAAACTTCCAATTTATTAAATTTCTCTCTCCATATGAAATTGATAGATCTAAAGCTTAATAGAGCTAATATTTGATCCTATTTTTTAAAAAATATTAATATTGAGTAATATGTTATATTGTTTAGCAAAGAGCAATATATTACATTAATATTAAAAAAATTATGTGTTTTTAAATGAAAAAGGCACGAGAAAATGTTACCGGAGTACGGGACTAGTTAGCAGAGGGAAGTCTATAATTGAAATCTTCTAAGAGAGTCCCTCTATACTTCATCAGAGGAACATTCATAATAACAGCTTCAATATCCATTTAATGACTTTGACGAGCCAAAAAATTGGCATGCCAATTGACCTCTTGACATGAGATCAAAAGTAAACTTATACTCCCTCTGGTCTTATATATAGATCCCAATAACCAAATTACCCTATTTAAGAAAGTGATTAAAAATTAGTTAAAAATAATAATTGTGTCTAAAATAATTTTTTTCAAGCATGTCCTTATTTATGAGGGGTAAGTAAGAGAGCAAAATAGAGTAAATATATGTATCACCAACCTTTTAATTAATGCAATGTATATAATTAATAAGGGGCAAAAATAAAAATAAAAAACTCATTAAACATTCAAACAACTCTTGTCTGATTATTATAAAAAAAGGCCAAGGCAATTCAAATTTTGAGTTCTCATAATAAAGACAGAAATGAGTAACAAATTATTTTTATACATTTAAAAATGATCCTTTAAGTCAATCAACGTTTTAATTCACATTTAAATCGATTTTTAAATGTGGACACTATTAAGGCACTTTCGAACACTAAATATAGGGATTTGATCATTGATTCACCATATTGTAATAAATTAGCCCCCTTCTACTATAACCAACCCGTTGATTAGTAATTATAGTTTTATTCAATATCAAACAACCATCAAAATTAACGACATGGTGCAGGTGTACAAGCCTACGCATTTCCGCTGCATCTGTTTCAATTTGAAGCCGACGAATACCATGTTCCCAACTCAGCTTCAACCCTAGCAACAATGCCCAAAGTTCTGCTCCCAAGCTGTTCATAGGAGTTAGAGCACGGTGCAAGAATCCAGCGAGAAAATTGCCACCCTCATCACGTAGCACACCTTCACTTGCTGACATATTACTCTGACAGCACGCTCCATCAACATTCATCTTACACCATCCCTGCCGTGGGGGACTCCATTTATCTACAACATCTTGTACGAGCTGGCCGTTTAAGTTCACGCCCTTCAATTTGGTATGTGCCTGGTTCAATGTATCAATAATAGCCGCTGCCTTTGCCTTAACTCCCTCATTGCTGATAGCAACATTCTCAAAGATATGATCGTTACGTCGTTTCCACAGTAACCAACACATAACAGAGAAAAAATCCCTCCGAGTTCCATTCCGGTGAGAGTCACGAGCACTTAAGTTCAATTTAAACCAATCTTTAACTTCTACATTAAAGACCATGTGTGCCTACGTTGATGCAAGACCTCTAGCCATAGTTTCTTTACTCCTCTAACTAAAGAGGGGGTCAATAACTAACAGGTTGAGTCTAACGGAAAGGGTTAGTTTCTTATAACGTGCCGAACCAAAATTTGAATCCCTGGGAAAGAGATGCCCATATTTAATACCCAACAATGCTTCGAACAAATTAAAATTACCTCCAGTAAGAAGATACATGTGCTTTGCAAAAAAAAACGGGTCCGTATCATGATGCACTTCTTTTTTTTTTTGACAACTTGTTATAAATAGGTGAAATAACATTAATTACTCCCTCCGTTGACCCGGTTGACTTTGTTTGAAGAAGTTAAAGAAGCTAAATAAATTAGTTAATCATAACATATATTGTGTATCACTTGATTATATATCAATTTATAAGTTAGACAAATTAAGTTTGTAGGAAAAAGATAAATATAAATATAAATATTCTAATGTAATTTATTTAACTTCTTTAATCTCTCTAAAAAAATTAACTGGGTTTTGTATTAAGAACTAAAAGTAGCATAACTTTTAAGTTTTTTATTCAAAATTTCATGTAATTGTTTTTTAAGATTTATCATAATATAATTTATAATTTTACATATGACTGAATTTAATATATTTTCTTATTTTTCAAACGATGTTAATGACTCACTTCTTTTTATTTTATTTTTAAATCACTTATAACATTTTATAATGAAACTATAGGAAACCATAAAAATCATTGTCCGTCAAAAATTAAAAAATTTCCTATTTTACCTATATTAAATACATCTTTAAATAAGCTTCTTACTTTTTTTTTTGCCCAGAAAATAATCTTCTTACTTAGTTACTTATTTTTTGACCATTCGTTACTTATAAACATTAAATAGGAGTAAAACGGAGAAAATGGTAATAAATAATCAATGCGTGCCTCCTTATAAAAATACCACAAAATCCTTATTATTCTATGAAAATAAGAAAAGTAAAAGAGATTAATACGAGGGAGATAGAGAATATTGAGAAAAAGTTGGAAGAGAAATATAGAGGAGCTCTCATTTACTTCATTGTTAGTACCAATATATTGTACATAACTTCTATTTATAGGCCTCTAACCATTGAATTCTATATATATGATTACAAGGAAATAAAGTGAGCATAATGGTATTAATCATAAGAAACTCCCACAACCATTCATTGGAGAAATTATAAGTTTATAGCAATGAATATATATGGAATTCTAAGAGTGAGAGGTTATAGAGTGAAGGACATATGAAAGGCCAAGAGCTGGATAGTTTATAGACATCCACATCATCTAGTATTTTTACAACATTCCCCTTGGATGTCCATGAACAAATATTGTGCCTCATTAAAATCTTACTAAGAAAAACCCGGTGGGACAAAAACCTAGTGAAGGAAAAAGAGTACACAATACAAATTGAAGTCATCTCATTAAAAATCTTACCAGGAAAACCCCGTAGGACAAAACCTTGGTTAAGGAAAAGAGTACAACATGGTCTCTACTTCACATGATGATTATGTTGTATTTACTCCCCCTGATAATAACATCAGTTTTTCTTCCCCTGAAAAGAACAAATCTTCCAATGTATTGTCGAACATATTATTCTTTTGGCCGCCAAACTATGAATGATATATTGTCATCAAATGTTCTGCTGGATGTATCCCTCTAACATATCTTCTAGATATGCTAAGATATCAGTATATTATGCCTTTATCTTATTCATTGTGGAAACAATAAAGAAAAATTATTCTGAAAATCATCAAAATATATCTTGCATCCACATATTCAATTTATTTTGAACAAAATAATATTATATAATATGTTCATATGACGATCACACCAAATCTCATTTTTGTTATCCGCTGTACACCTGCAAGAACTAATTTTTATCAATAAAATTATAATAAATATAATATTAGTATGATACAAAAATATTCTCATTCTCATAACATATAAGGTACTTCTGGATGATTAAATTCAATGTATCTTTACAAAAAAATTCACCATGGAAAAAATATGTGATTTTGAAATCATTGATGCATTCAATAACTAGATTTACAAGTCAAGTAAAATGTAAAATTACTTATTTTTTAATATATTTTTCAATTAATTATATATGCTTATATTATTTTCAAACTGGAATAACATTTTATATATAAAATTATTTTGTTGTATATGCTTCTGGCATTTTAGATCCTTCAAGGATTTTCATATAAATTTCACTATTTAATGAGCCATATGAATAGGCTATATATAACAATATCTAATAGACGCATAATTTTATTTTCATATGCTGCCATAAATACAAAATTATTGTATCTACCACAAAATAGTTTGCCTCATCATAGTCTTCATTAGCATTTGTGCAAATCTTTATTTTCACTTAAATATTTATATATTTCATATTTTAGTTGGGACTGTAGATCCATAATTTTCACATATCGAAATAATGTAATCCCATTTTCATTACATCTTTTCCTCTTTTACTTTTCCTTTTTGGCCAATCATCATTCTATCTAGTTGCAAAATAGATTTATGCATAAGATCCTTAATTGATCACACAAAATTATTATTAAGACCGTTGTCAACAACTTAACTTTTCAGTTCCATTTTTCCTATGACATAATTCATTGAGATCTCTTTATTACTTTCAGGTATCTAAATCTCATTTGAGATTTTTGCAATTAGTTATGTCTTGGCCTCTTCTGAAGTACATGTCTCCCCAATATGATCATCTTGATTATTTGCTCCTTTCTCATTTCTTTAGGAACCAATTATTCTCTCATGCTTGGGACATGTCTCATATTCATTTACATTGATTAGAGAATTTTTCACTAGAATATAAGATTTAGTAATTCTCATTTAGGTCAGTAATTGTATTTAGAAGATTTTATGCAATATTTCATGAATGCAAAACCTAATGAACTTTTGGTTCATATTGCTATATTTGAGGATATAAACTTGATAGTAATAATGCATTTCTTTTATTTTCTTTTCTAGCTATTCAATTTCTCCCCCTCATGTTAGGAAAACTTCGTCAAATGACAATGATTAATCATGCAATATAAATCTCCTAAATCCATTTGTTTCTATTAGAAACATCCTTTTGTTTCATTTAGAGACAAATAATAAGAAGGAGGTTCTTACCCAACATTTATCTTAATTTCCTTTAAAAATACATCTATGTGCATTGTGGTGGATCAATAAGAATGCACATTCAAACTTTTTAAGATGGAATATATTTGGCTTCTAACTAAAAGCCAATTTTATCGAGAGAATTTGGTTGGCTGGTATAAGTGCTGCAATATGTAAGATCAAATATGGCAACACTGAAATATAAATTTTATTCTCATAAATATTAATCTAGCTATTTATGGAGGCTTCAATGAATGAATCATATAATTTGGAAATTGCGCTTAACATAATAATTTATTCAAATATTCCTACAAACTTTAGGTTGTAAACTAATAGAAATATCACATGCATGTAACCATCTTATAGATGCATCTATCAAAATTATTGAACATTTATATGGTTTACATGATATTTGAATGGGCTCATATATGAGTTTGATATATTTCCAAAAATATAGAAATCCATTCCAAATCATAACTTGTGATACTCTCACAATCAAATTTCTTGAAGAACTAACAGCACATGATAATTCTTGAATTATATAATATGTTGGATATTCATGAAGAATCTTCTGGTTCTTCAATGGATGTCATACGTAATCTTTTATATATGACTCAGATGATTAAACAAGTCATGCCAACAATAAATTGTTTGGATTATTAAACTGCTAGTTTCCTATAACTTGTTGCTTAAGCAACAACAAACTTTTCAATTTCCATAAGATATTGATATAAAATATCAATATGACATCTATTTTTGGGAGATCAATAGGTTTTATGAGGAAATATATGACTAGAACTTTTCAACATTAACTCACTTATATTATAACAATCTCTCCCTCAAGTATGAGTCATATAAATACACTTTTTTTATTTCTATATTTCAAAGACAAATCAGTATATAGTAAGTCAAGAGTCTATCTTTCACTTGAAAGATCAAGTACTTCATAACTTACAACCAATCATGGATTTGAGTCTATTGGGCTATCACTTAGACCTTTTAATAGAGTGAAACTCTAATGTAAATCTATGGGTCATAACATTTCATGATCAATTCTTCTTCCATCCTTAAAATTAAGAAAAATCTATATTAGTTCTTCAGGAACTATATCTATTTTGTTACGTTTATGTTCTTTAGGAACTAACATATATTTTCACATTTTTATATAACTTTATGACTCGTTAATAATATATACTTCAATTTGCCTCTTTTGATACATATTCAAAGTATAAAATGTTAGAACTGGCTAACACCTAAGAGGAGGGGTGAATTGGGTGTAAAATAAAAACTTAAAAACTTTGAAAATCTTTTCACATCTTAGTGAAAGTAACAAGTATGAAAGTAATAAATCATAAATCAATAGTTAGATTAAATAAATTTTTCTAGAAATATAAGAGCTTAGGAAAGAGAATATGCAAATTGTGATTTATTCTGGTTTAGTCCAATCTACGATGACCTCCGTCTAGTCCCCAGGCTCCTCCTGAGATTTTCAAATCCACTATCTTCTTGTTTAATCCGGGCACAAGAAAAGTCTTTACAAACCCACAAGTTTAGCTAGGCACTTGTGAAGCCTTTTAATAATCTTTCTCTGAGATACTCCCCCTTACAGCAAGTCTTACGAGCAAAGCAATCCCGAAGACCATTCTCTCCTACTTACTCGTGCAAGTCTTACAAACAACAACGTTCTCTCCTGCTTACAACCCTGTAAGTCTTACGAGCAGAAAGTCTTACCGGAAATTATATCTATAGCTTCCCCCGTAAGGAAATCAACCCTCTCAAGGTCCCTCTGCCTTGAGATCAATTCAAAAATATAGTTGAAAATGTTTACAGAATCTCTCATAGAGTGGATATAATGAACATTGAAGTACAATACAAATAATCACTCTCTCAATGGTAAGTAGTATAGAAGCTAAAATAACAAAGAGTATCTGGGTTGAAGCAGAGGACTCATGATTTTCTCATTTTGTCGTAGTTGCTCTCCTACTCTATTTTTCATCTACTTTAAATGCTCTTTGTAACACCCTAAATTTTATATTCACCAAATATATTGTAATTATTCGAAAAATTCAATAAAATGGTGAATATTCATGAGAAAGGGAATTAGATTATAATGGTAATAGAAAAATTATAATTTTTCCAATTTAGCCCAAGTTTAACTATTTTCTCATTTAATTGGAGTTAATTTCAATTAATTAAGAAAAATAAAGAAGAATGTATATTTGGAATAAATCAAGAATTGGGAAATTAGAAGGAATTATGCATAATTTATTTAATTGAATTATAGAAATATTGAAACAATTTTATTTCCCTTTTTCTTTCAAATTTTCACCTAGCACAAAGGAAATGGAGGGAAAAATAATCTTTTGAATCAAATATACCAAGTCTCATTATCATATGAAGAGGGGATTAGTTTATGATTTATGAAGATGAGCACATGTCTAATTACATTAAAATAATGCTGCATGGACATGGTAATCATGATTAATCATGATAATGGTACACTACCTTAAGTGTAAAGTTGGATTAGTTAGAGGAAAGCAATTTGGTTAGTGGAGCATAAGAGGGGGACGTTTTTTAGGCTAACCAAGGGACTGGAAATTAGTTCAAAACCAATAGGAAGCCTAATGACACAATTGGAAGATGATGAGACTGCTTGCCAAGTGTCACAACAAGATGCAATCTTGAAAATCAAGAGATGAGAGCAATTAGAGACATTTTATTAAACACATTTCCCTTCCTCTTCCCTGCTCATTTCGGCCACCCAAGAGAAAAGAAGAGAGAGAGAGAGAGCTTGAAGAACTTGGAGATTTTAAAGGAGAGGAAGAAGCTTAAGGTAAGAAGTTGATTCTTAAACATTTTTCTTGTGATCTTGTTAAGAAACCTTCTCTAAACCTTTCTTCTTCATAGAATCAATGATCTTGAAGACACATATTGAGCTCAAGGAGAGAGAGAGGAGTATGTCTAAAGAGAGACAATCCAAGAACTCAAGAGGTAACCTCATAAATCTTAGAGCTATACAAATACGAAGTTGTTGTTGATGGTTGTTGTTGGATTTGGAGATTTTTATCAAGTTTGTAAATTTGGAAAAGTCCTAACCCTAAGGGGTTGTGATGTCTAAATTTATTTAAATCATGATTAGAATATGTTTAAATGAGTTAATAAGGGATTAGAAGTGAAAAGATATAAGCTTTGGAAGCTAAAACACAAAAGTCCAATTTTTCCCTTTTTCTTGACCATGTTTCTGCCAAGACCAGAACTAGGGGTAGGAGTTGGATTTTCATAAAATATATGGTTCCATTGGATTCAGGAGGAAAAAATAGGTGGGGTTATAGTTGGTCACTTTTTCGGAAAAAGCCGAAAAAGCATAATTACGAAAACGCCCCTAAAACCCTAAATCGGGGCTGTCAAGGGTATTTTCATAATTTGACACTGAATTTGGTGATTTCAAGCTTGAAAATGAATTCCTTGGGTGAAAATACATTAGGATAGCCCTAGTCAAAATTTTGGGAAAACGTGTCATTGGGCCGGATACGACAGGGCTGGGCCGAGGTCCAGGGGGCATTTCGGTAAATTTTTACCATAGACAAATATAACCACAAGAAACACTATGGAAGAGTCTAAAATGATACTTGGATAGGTTATGACCTATTTCTTATACATTTAATGTTTTAAGACCGAGTTGGAAGCCGGAAGTGACACTTTTACGAGGCACATTAAAAAGGGATTAATGAGACTTTGATGTGGGGACTACCATCCTTCATACATTATGTGAATAATTATATGTATGTTTTACTATATTTTGTGATATGATTGCGTGCTAGAGGCACAGTACCTAGTTGTGGTTCGGTACCCAACGAAGGTATATCAGAAAATCTTAGTTGTGGTTTGGTGCCCAGCCAAGGTACAATATCGAAAATCTTAACTGTAGTCGACACTCGACTAAGGTAATTACATGTGAATCAAATCAAACTTTCATTTTTGCCTAATAAGGTGCATTGGATATTTAATTTTCACATTTTATATGTCAATCATATGTCTCTACAAGGATTCTTCGGAATCTCACCTTTTTTTAAAAATAAACATCTCAGTGGGTGTAGTAGGTCGAAAGGCAAAGGCATAAACGCCGAGAAGTGATTGGCACATGTCGCAGGGTAAGGTTAAAGACAGTGGTTATAATTAGTCTAGTTTTAAGATATTTTGGAGAATCCTGTAATTATTAGAATTTTCGCTGTATTTTGTATTTGGTTTACAAACGACATTGGGATTGTAAACGAATACTTTTATCAGTATAATTGTACTCTTCTGTATGCCCATGGAATTCCTTCTTTATTACTCTTCGATTATCAAAATGGAAACGGGTGTTGACACTCTTCTATTTATAGTTGATAAAGATTGATGATCGTTGTAAGCATTCGTCTGTTAAAGTCCCGTTGAGGCTTTCAAAAATGACCCCTAAAATAGTCATTATGCAATGTGCCATTGAGGAGCGGGATGTTCCGTTATGAAACTGAATGTCATGTTGTGAAGCATTTGTGTTTCAGACATTCATTCATGGTGGGTCAATCTTTTGTCATGGTAGGTAGTCGATATTCGGTGTGTAATGATGTTGCCCTCCATAATCGACTCTCTCATTTGAATCTATAATCTGAATGCTAAATTTCCTGTTTCACATTTGAAATATTTGTTAGTTAACATTTAGGAATAATAACAAGTGAAAATATAATGAATAAATAACATTTAACTGTATTTGGATTGTTCGTTGTGACTCTATATTGAAGTACATTTATGTGACAGACACATTTTCAAGTTGTGTTAATCCTTGTTTGATCACCAGAAATATGCTTAATCATGAAGTGTTAGAGTGATTATAAGCAAGAAGAATGAGTTACAAAATTATTCCAATGATTTTCAGAAATTACAAATCGCTGCTCTGTTTTCTGAAGAATTTGGTTATTTGAATAGTATGAAGTGTATTCGAATAGCTTCTTTGTAAAACATTGATATTTATTCGAATACTTCATCTTTTATTCGAATAATCCCTCAAAGGTAGAAATGTATTCAAATAACCAATTCCTATTTGAATAGCTTCTTAAAAAAATATGATATTATTCGAATAGATTTGTTGCTATTCTAATAGTCTTTTTAAAACTGGAAAGCTATTCGGATACACCAAGTGTTATTCGAATAAGAGTTTTTTGATAATGAATATCTTTTATTTGAATACATTTGCCTCTATTCGAATAATCCTTCAATTTTGAAATGTACTCGAATGGTCAATTGCTTATTTGAATAACTTCTCTCACAAAATAAGTCATACCAGTCAGATACAACTTTCTGTATTTGAATAATGCTTCTTCAATATTACAACTGAATAAACTTCTTATTCTAACGGGCTTGGATATAACTCCAAATTTTGGCAAATGACCTATCCTCAGAAAACTCTTTAAATCTACTTTGCACAGTAATTGGAATCAATCACAAATACTTTGTATTCCAAAAGTTATGATCTAATGTATATCGATTGGTCTGGAACAGAACTTGATTTTGAGCACCAACTTCCAGAAGGCATATTTCTTTGAATATAACTCGAAATATGACCTATGACATATCCATGGAAAGGTCTTTAAGTCTATTTTCATATGGCACTAGTTTTATCTCAATCCAATGTATAGTTTGAGAGTTATATTTAAAATACTAAACATGTTCTGAAATATAATAGTGATTTGAGTGTCATCTTCCAAAATTCATATCTTCTTTATCTGAGCTCCTTTTAACTTAATCTTAGTGTCAACATGATGCATTGGGAGTCTAGTTTCAAGTGCCACTAGTTTCACCTCACTCCGAGTTATTGTTTGGGAGATATGACCAAATTAATGAACCTCACCCATGCTGAATACAATAGAGGTCACTGAATAACATTGCTTCTATTCAAATAATCAGCTATTATTCGAATAGAAGTGTTGTTACACTCTTTCTATTCAAAAACTACACCTATTATTCGAATAGTAGTCCCACTATTCTAATACAAGTGTTGTTATTCAAATAAACCTAATATTTTGCAACATCAAGCACTTTTAACTTCCAATTAAGTCATTCCAACTTCCATTTGATTATAGAGACCTCTAGTATCACTTCAAAGATCTTAAATTTTGATATTCCCATTAAATTTTACAATTTCTTCTTCAATCTCTTTCTTCTTGATATTGATCATTCTCCATAACCCAACTAGATAACTTCTTTAGTCTTCCTCTTTCTTTGCTTGACTAATATACAAGATATTTCACATTAAATATATAGTTAGTCAATGTATAAAATAAATACATCATATAAACTTTTTCTCTTATCATTTCACATCTATATTTGACATCATCAAACTAATCATATCTAACATGAAATGTATAGAATTTTCCACTACATAAAGAAATATGAGGAAATCCATAGCCAAAATTCATAAAGATCTTATTGCAATGATTTGTGATATTTAGGAGCTAAAATTAATTTGAGAGAAATGTAAAGACAAATATATTATAATATAAAATAATGAATAATTATGATATACATAGTCTTCTTTCAAATATTCCCTACTATTTAATCATCCATAAATTTGACTTACACTATATATATATATATATAATTCACGCACATTACAAAAATGATTTTGTCTAACAAATCGTAAACTATTCATAATTAATTTTCTCATAAAATTAAATAAATTCTCATTCTCTTAATTCAAATATGATATATGATTTTTTTTTCAACAAATGTCACATAAAACCAATTTGATTTCAATATATATCATCATATTATATATTATATCATAATCAATATATGAAACTTGCTCATATCATATGAAAATGCTAAAGAGTAAAAGAAATGACAATATAATGAATTGGAAGAGAAAACAATAATTTATCAATACTAAAATAAAATACAAATTGCTGAGTATTTGTATGCCTTTCAATAATAAAACGTTTGGAAACTAAGAAAATTAAAAATGTACATGCTCAAGAAGAGAAAAGAAATGGAAGACAGAACTAAAATAAAAAGTATGATTCATAATGAAAAAAAGTACCTTGATGTTGAGGTATATGAATGGAGTGTTTGTTGGGAATTCTATGGTGCAATAGAGAAACACAAGTCCCAAAAAGAAAATAAAGGTAGGTTTGAGGTGGTAAACCCAGTTATGTATGAATAATATTCACATACACCATATACTTAAAGTTGCAGCTAAATTGTACAATTATACAGAAAGAATAGAATTAAACAACTTAATTGTATAAATAATCATGAGGTAGAATCCTAAAAGGCTACGAAATCAAAATATCAATAATTACCAATAATGTTTAAATTTGTAAATAAATTGGCACTATATTAAAATTTTAAAATGACCAATAGTTACCTTTTTATCTATTTGATTTCATATATCACTCATGAACACTAATTGATATCACAATATCAAATAATAATTTCTCTCTCACAAATTAATCACAATAAATTTAAATTTTAAAACTAATCAAAATCAAAATCATATAGCCTTCAGGGCTTACAATTATTTCTTTTGGCTTTACAAACTGATCATCTTTCTCCATAACTTATTGCTTTAAGCATCATAACTACTTTTGGTATTTTTCACAATATCCCAAAGTCTTTTTGGCTTCACAACCATTTTGATCTTTATTTTCAATAATTTGATACATATTAATCTATATGACTTTTGGTCATATTATATCTTTTTTTCTATCCATATGACTTCTAGTCATAGTATACATTTGACCATAATTTTAATCACCTTAGAAATATTATTATTTTCATGATTGTGGTTCAATAGCCAAGATAAAGTATTTTCAGCTTTCAACTATTAATTTCACCAATGCAATGTAATCATGTTCATTTTTACTCTTATAGATATGTTCTTCGTTTTCAATAGTATATCATCAATTTCTTCAAATATTGGTCTTCAGGACTTTATCGAAAATCTTGCAAAGCTAAAAGAAGCTAAAAGGTTTTTTTTTTCTTTGTTTAGTTTGATATTTGAATCTTTAGCCTTTAGGGTTTTGATATTTATAACAATTAAAGGATCAAAGTGCCAAAGTTTTTTTTGTCAATCATGACATTTAATGAAACCAATAGTGTTCTTTTATTTGAGAAATATTACAAAAGTGATATGACTTCCGGTCATCTGATCACAAAATTAAGAATATATAAATAAAATAATATGAAATAAAGTTACATAAATAATAAAATATAACATAAAATGTAAACAAAATAAAGAAATATAAATATTAAATAAGTAAATAAGCAAATGAAATGTAAATGAAATGAAATAACATAATATAACAACATAAAATGTAAAGAATACTAGAATATAAAATAAAGAAATATAAATGTTGCATAATAAGAGATTCCTGGAAAATGATAAATAAAAGTAAAAAAAAACTTGTGAAGATAATAAAGCAACAATAATCTCTAATATTAGCTATGGAACCCAATGTATAAAATAATTGGTAAAAGAGTCTCTTTAATTCTATATAATGACTTAAATTATCTCAAATATACACATAAAAGATGACAAAAGGAAAGATAAAAATAGATAGCGTAAAAGAAAAATAATATAGAACAACAAATAGATAACATAAACTAAAAATATAAAATAATATGGAGAATAAATAACATAAAATATAGTATGTAAATGAGAAAATTAGAGAGCATAAGAAATAAAAAGTTAGACCATAGACCTTATGAGCGAACTCGTGTTGATAACGTGTTATGAAAATAAGAAAAGTATAAGAGATTAACATGAGGGAGATAGAGAATATTGAGAGAAAGTTGGACAAGAAATATGGAGAAACTCTTATTCACTTTATTGTTGGTACCAATACATTGTACATGACATCTATTTATAGGCCTCTAATCATTGAATTCTATATATATGGTGACAAAGAAATAAACATGAGCATAATGGTATTAATCATAATAAACTCCCACAAATCATTCATTGGGAAAGTTATAAGTTTATAACAGTAAACATATATGGAATCTTAAGAGTGAGAGGTTATAGAGTGAAGGACATATAAAAGGCCAAAAGTTATATAGTTTATGGACATCCACATAATCTAGTATTTTTACAACAATTCTAACTTTCCAAGTATCCACTAAATAAGGTCGGAGGGAGTAACTACCTTTCCATAATTCCAACAACGTCATTAGATGTACCTTATGGTTAGGATAAAAAAAATACTTCATCTGGTCTTTAATGTAAAATATATTTACCTAATTTAATTATATTAAGAAAGTTACTTGAATTAGTAAATATGTCATGTATTTTCTAAAACACCCTAATTACCTACCTTAATTCCCTTCTTTCCCTCTCATTGATTATTGTTGAGAGATCATCAATAGGGGTATATTAGGAAAATATTGATAAATACGAAAAATATATCTTATATTTAAGATTAAAATTAAATTTCAAAATATGTCTTATATTAAAGACCGGACGGAGTAGCAAACTTGTGGTCCTCCAAGATGTGCTTTATACAATAAAAAAAGCTTTGGGGATCAACAATTAATATTATACACTCAATTTGGCTCCACATATAAATTACTTCCTTCCTTGTACCACTTTAATCCTTATTAGTTATTATAATTACGTTCAGTTTGTTTTTTAAAAAAAAATCCTAAATACAAATCTATCCTGAGAATCACTAATTATTGTTTTTAATTTTTACCTTATTGAATAGATGAGATAAAGTGCATAATAACATTTTTTTTCAATATTTATTATTAAATAGGGGTAAATTTAGAAAAGTCAATCAATTTAAGGCATATTAAATATCTTAAGTTTCATTTTTTGATATGTGAGATTTGGTCGAAATGCAATTATAGTAATGATGATCATAGTGGGTCATTTTTTCAAAATTAAGAAAAGAAAAGTTGGTTACTTTTTTATAAATATTCTTTTAATATCTTTAACAGTTTAATCCCATCTCTCATTGACTAGATTTTAATGAGATAGCTAGTTATACTCTATATTTAGGATTAGATGGTTGGAATTTGGGGAAAAAAATATTTAGGATTAGATGGAGTATATTTTTTTCTCATTTAAACCTAAGAGAAAGAATTAATAATACATACATTTTCTATTTTCGATTATAATACGTGCTTTTTCAAGAATAAGACAGAAAACTACTGTCAAAATAGGCAAAAGACAAATAAGTATGTTGAATTTCAATAATTTTAAAAGGATTGATTTAGAATTTTGAAATGTTGCAAAATTTAAGTTATTACCTAACTACCCTTAGTTTTTTTTAAAATAAAAAGGTTAAAGTACAATTTTAGCAATGAAGTTTTACCCGAGGGTCGTCTAGATGGAAATAGCAAAAATAACAATAAAAAATTAAAAAGGGTGCAAATTTAACGGTTTTGTTAAATTTGTACATTTTTTAATTATTTATTGTTATTTTTGCCCCTTCTAAAATATATTTGTGTCAAACGCCCCTCGAACAAAACTTTATAGCTAAATTTGCACCTTAACCCAAATTAAAAATCCTCAACCCCTTGCCGGCTGTCGAAGCTCCAATCGACCCTATTTACGACCTTAGTACTTATATTAACAACTCAAATATTAATATTAACGAATTTTGTTTGAGAAATTCAAAAATTATATATGAGACCGCTGGAGCTCCAGTTGATTCTATTTACGACTTTAGTATATATATTAATAACTCAAGTATTCATATTAACAACTTTTACTTGAGAAATTCAAAAAAATATAAAAGACCGTCGGAGCTCCGGTCAACCCTATTTATTACTTTAGTACCTATATTAACAACACAAGTATCCATATTGATGACTTTTTGTTGAAAAATTAAAAAAAATATAATATATATATATATATATATGAGATCGCCAGAACTCCAAAAGCCGGTCACCGGCATGGTCACCAAAGCTCCAACGGCCGGCAAGGGATTGACCAATTTTTATTAAAAAAACTTAGAATAGTTAGATAATTTCTCAAATTTTGCATATTAATTGATTGTCACTTTGTTCGTGACAAATTGCTAGTTGGATTGATTCAGTTAATTCATGTAACATCGTTCAATCAAGAATCTTATATTTTGACAAAAGCACCAAGGACAGAAAACTTGGAAAAGATCCTCAGCAATGTTTTCACCCCATATTTGAGGGGGGTGTAGGAAAATAGATTTTGAATAGATTTTTGTGTGTATCATATGTAATGGGCCAGTCCATAAGTTGTGGCCCAATTGTGTCTAGTTCGTTAGTTAGTTTTGTATAAATAGGTCATAAGACAATAATATAGGGTCAGTGTGGTATTTTGCACAGATATACATTGTTTCATTATTCAATACAATGATGACTTTCTTCCTGGGCTAATCAAAGCCTTCCTCTGAGAAACGATCTTGGTCTAAAGAAGAAGACCAGAAACTCATTGATTACGTTCAAAAACATGGTGAACATTGCTGGCCTTCACTCCCTCAAGCCACACTATCACAGGTATAAAGATATATGGTTCAATATCTTAATTAATTCTCATGTATCAGACCAAGTAATTTAGCAGCCGTATATATGTGCGTGGGTGTGAATATTTGTCTGTTCAAATTTACTTGGTGTTTCTGGGTGAATAAAGTAGAACGATGATCCTGTCTTCATTTTACTGATATGAACAAAATTAGTATCATATATTTGCTTTTTAAGGTTGTTGCGTTTGGATGATGATGATGTTTAGGGTTGCGTCGCTGCGGGAAAAGCTGTCGATTGAGATGGTTAAATTATATGAAGCCTGATATTACAAAAGAGAGGAGATTTCAAGAGGACTTGATCATTAGGCTTCATGCCTTCTTGGCAATCGGTGATTCATTCATTCAATTTTTCCCCTTCTTTTACTTTCCATTTCTTTTTCCTTTACCAACTCTGATTTTTTTTTACTTCAATTTTTGTTTGGATAATTGGACTACGATGTCACTCTTTCTGTCAAGCATACTGGTTTGCCCTTTTTGTTGCTTGTGGATCATGATGCCTTAGCTTGGTCCAAATACGGAATAATGTACAGAGATATACATATGTATATATCATAATAACGTATATATAAACGCCAAAATAGTAATATATAGGCTAAAGTATATATTTGGTTCTTTAAGTTTGGACCAGGTTTCAATTTAATCCTTATGTTTATAAAGTATATTTTTAGTCCCTTAAGCTTAACACCGTTAGTATCATTTAACGGAAAATATTGACTTAATAATTTAAAATGATGACTGTGTAATTAAATACTGACAAAACAGGGTAAGATCAGTATAATTTAATTTAGATTATTTTTTCCTTTACCAAAGTCACTTCCCTATTTTCTTCTCAAGCGCAGACGCTCCTCATGATACTCCTCCAAAGATTATGAGGACGACGGTAACTAGAATGGCTGACGCTCACCTGTTCCACCAAAACACCATGGATAGTGAAATAATCATTAAGCCTCTAGTCGATTTCATTTTTATCAACTCGATTATCTGATTGCACGTTATTATTGATCTCAATCTTATGTTGTGCTTGAGAATTGCTGATTTGTTATTTGATTCTTGTCTATCGTTGAAGTCTGTGATGCACTAGGTGATAGTCCATGTTCTATGCCTATATGTAACATTAGAGTCCAAAGGTTTTTCTTTCCTTTTTGCCCACCTTTTTGGGTTAATTATTAATGGGTCCCTAGGGATCATCCTCAAAATGGAATTCAACAGACACAACACTCAAAATATTTTCAAACAGAAATAAAAATTCCAAGCAATGATATGAACTTCTATTTTTTCTTTAAAAAAATTCAAGACTGTGTTTCTCTAATGCCATATAATATATCCAAGAGTTAGTAATGGTCAGTTTCTTTGGAGGAATGATCATGAGGAGTGTCGATGCTTGAGAAGAAACAAAAGGTAGAGTTGGAGCAAACTATGTGGCTAATAGGTGAGAGAGAAAGGCGCACTTAAAAAATAATATAAATTAAATTATGTTGACCTTACCCTACTTTATCATCATTTAATTACATAGTTATTATTTTAAATTACTGACTCAACATTTTCCATTAAATGATACTAACAGTGTTAAGCTCAAGGGACCAAAAATACCCTTTATTAACATAAGGGACTAAATTAAAACCCGAGCCAAACTTAAAGGATTAAATATATACTTTAGCCTAATATATATATATATATATATAGTGCATGTGTGTGTTATTTTGAGTAAAGGTGTTCAAATCCCGGGACGGGACTGGGATCCACCAATCACGGTCCCGGTTTTTGGCGGGGATGCAAATTGTATCCCGGAACCGGGACCAAACTGGGAAATCCCGGTTTTTTTAAAAAAAAAATTAAATTTAAAATATATTATTATATTAGTTAAATTTTTTATAATATAATGTTTAAAATTATTATTTAACACCTAATAAGGTCATAATAATCACACAAATTGATCTAAAATTGAAAAATAACATTTTATTATTATTATTATTATTATCACATTCATCATTTTTGTTATTATCTTTATACATTATATAATTAGGATTAGCATCACGATATATATGATTTAACTTTAACTAGATATGTTATATACAATTTATCAAATGATAACTTAATTTATGGGGTAAAAAATACAAAAATAAAAGAATAACTTATTTTTTAAGGAAAAAAATATTAAAAAAAAACCGGGACTGGGATCACAAGGTGTGACCCCAATCCCAGTTCCAATAGATCTCGATCCTGATCCCGATCCTGACCTGGACGAAAAATTCCCGAGATAAAATGTCCGGGATAACCGGGACCGAGACACTTTGAACACCCCTAATTTTGAGTAAGATAAGATATGCATATTTCTCTAAAATTTTGTTAAAATCGTACAAGTTTATCAATCAATAATTATTAATAAGATATATATACATATATATATATATATACAGACCTTTTCTAAGGCAAGAAATTATCTTATAATCCATTAAATAGAACTTTTTTTAATGGATTAAAAAGAAATTTTTTAATAAATATGAAGGATGTTTTGTCAAAATAAAAAAGACAACAGATGATTTTTTTTCTTAATTTCAGAAAGAAATCTGATCAGTTTTTTTTTTTTTTTTAAGATAACATGGCAAGCACTAGACTTGTAATTAGACCTCCCCTATCTCAACTGTTCTGAGAGGGGTTCTCCCGCTGTGAATCATCCTAGTCCTGTAATAGTTGCTCATAAACATAAGCCGATGCCTCCAGTAAGTAACACAATTCAGCTACCCCCTCCTATTATGACTTTCAATAATGAAATTCAGAAACAATATTGTGTAAATTACCCAGTACGTATTATATATCCTATTATAACTTGTACGAAAAAGTTATTATATATATAAAATCAGTCAATTAAAATATACAGGTTTTTAAAAATAGAAGACACTTGATGATCGCGATTTTTCTTTACTAGGGCTCCTAATTAAGGACTCGTCGTGAATGGTGGTGCAGTGAGAGTAGACTTCGTCGCCCACTGCAGCAGAGGAAAAGAGTGGTCTCTTCAGTGCGAATTGCGACAAGAGGCAAGAGAACAATCAGATGGAGGCGAAAGTGGAGGATTCGGGTAGAAGGAAGAGGAAGGTTAGGATGAGTGGTACGACATTCACGAGAAATGTCAGCTTGAAGCCAAGGGCGGAAGGCTAGATGGAGAAGGAGGATGCGCCAGTGTCGCCGAAGTCGTATAGGGAATCCTTGCTGAGAAATGTTGACTCGAAGGTCTATTGGTGGTAATAGTCAGATGAAGAGGAAAAGGATGTTGAAGATTATGGAGCTGGTATGAATTTTGATAAGGTGTTGAATCCGAGCGAAGGTATCTCGGTAGATTGTTCAGAACCTGTGTGTCCGAGATTCTACTTGGATGACAAGGAAAGGGAGCGTCTGATTAAACCTTTCCGATCTACTCTGATTGTGAAATTGATGAGAAGGACACCGATATATAGGTTCATGGCGGTGAAGTTGAAGCAGCTCTGGGCGAGATTGATATCTTTAATCTGGCGAATGATTTTTTCTTAGTCACATTTCAAGACAGAGGAGATTACATGGATGCACTGACTGGGGGACCGTGGGTAATAGCAAATGCTTACCTTAGTGTTGCTTGATGGCGGCCATAGTTCAATCCTAAGCAAGAAATTGATTCATTGATTGCGTGGGTAAGAATTCCATATTTACCTACTCGTCTATTTGATAAAACTTTCTGCTAGGCCATTAGATTAGATATTCATACTGCTTAGAGAACTAGGGGAAGATTTTCAAGGATGTGTCGAGTTAGACTTGACAAAACCTCTTGTTCCTGAATTTGTCATTAAGGGGCAAGTGTTATCTGTGGTTTGAGAGTACGGGGCTCCTATGTAAAAAGTGTGGTTGTTTTGGGTATGTGATGGATCAATGTGATGATTTTAATAAGGGGAAGGAGGAGATGCAGAGCTATGATGTAGGAGGTAATAATGGTGTGAATGGAAAGGAAGGGGCAGGGTTGACTTGAGAGGGATTATGGAAGACGGTGCAAAAGGGGAGGAAGCTGAGGAGAGATGTAGCTTATGAACAGGGGCAATAGAGGGGATCAAGATTTTCAATGTTGGAAGTGGAAGAGCCTCAGGTTCAGAATGAATTAATGCAAGAAAGTACTAGGAGGGAGGTGTTAAGGGAAGTAACTAATTCCCAAGGACATTTGGGAGTCAAACGAGAGTTGAAGAAGAAGCAGAGTATAGAAAAGGAGGGGAAGAACATACCATTGATAAGGAATGGAGGGAACATTAATCAAGTTGATCGGAAGGAGGTGTTAAAGTTGAAAATTAAAACACAAGAGATTAAGAAGGCAGGCAAGAGTGGTGAGAGATTAAATAAGAGCCATATGAGTGGGGAAGTTGATTATGTTGCAGAAAAGAATATTAAGGAGTCCAAGGACGGGAGGGCTGAGATGCTTAATAAGGATTTATTAGATTCAGGAGAGTGAGGAAAGGAGAATATGGAGTCGGGGGAGCAAGTTGTAGGGGAGGAAGATGATGAAATTGAATGATCGGAGATGAATGCAAAGGTGGGAGTGCCTACTCCTTCTCTTGATGCAAATAGTTAAGGTGTGTGTGGTTTGTCTACAAGGCTTAATCATGAAGTTTATAATCTGGAATATTGGGGGGGCGAGCAAATGGTCTACAACTGCTTTAAAGGAGTTAAGAATGAGGTATAGAGTTGATATTGTGGCTATATTAGAACCACGAGGAGTAAGTGGGACTAATGCTAGTAGGATAATTAGAAAATAGGGGTTTAAATACTCTATTAGGATGGAAGCGGAAGGGTTTTCAAGAGGAATTTGGTTACTTTGGGATTTAGATGTTAAAGTAGAACTGCCGATTAAAGAAACACAGTTTGTGCATTGTAGAGTGCAAATTGGGGACGATAAAATGCTGTTTACTATTGTGTATACAAATCCAAATGAACAAGTAAGGAATTAGCTGTAGGGAAGAGTTAGAGAATTGATAGAGAGTGTGTGGGAACCATGGTTGATAGGAGGGGATTTTAATGAAATCAAGACACCATTGGAGCAAAAAAGAGGGGGATGGATAAATGTAGCTCGATGTAATAAATTCAATGATTGGATTAATTTTTGTGGTTTAGTTGATATTGATGCTAAAGGGCCACTATACACATGGAAGGGGCCTAAGTAGGATGGGTTGGAACGAGTATACAAGAGGCTGGATAGGTGCTTGAGCAATACTTTATGGCAGCAACATTTTGTAGATGATGTAGTAAAAGTTATTCCAAGAGTGTGTTCAAATCATCATCCTTTAGTCATTGAATTGCATCCATAAAATTATAATGGAGGCAGAAGAATATTTAGATATTTGGTTGCGTGGCAACTACATGAGAAGTTTGATTATTTGTTGAGGAGTTGCTAGAAAGGTAAGGAGGAAGCGAGAGGAAATTTGTGCAGATTAAGATAAAATTTAGAAACATGGTATAGGGATGTGTTTAGGAGGATTGAGCAGAGGAAGAAAAGGTTGTGAAATAGGCTGGAAGGAGTACAAAAATATATGGAAAGACACTCGAATCCTTTCCTTATAGAGCTTGAGCAGGAGCTTGAGGCGGAGTCACTTGATTCTTTGAATCAAGAAGAACTATTATGCTTCCAAAAGGCTAGAAGGAAGTGGATTGTAGAGGGGGACAGAAATACAAAGTATTACCATACAAAAAGGTTAGCACGAAGATGAAGGAACAAGATAAAAATGCTGAAGAATAATGCAGGAGAATGGATTGAGAATGAGGAAGATATTGCAAGTTTATTCCAGATCTTCTATGAACAATTATTTTCAGAAGATGTTGTTGTAGAGGGTAGATTAACACCAATCAGAGGTGGGGGAGGTAGATCAAGAGATTTTAAGGGGGTTGAGTAGAGAAGTATCAAGAAATGAGGTACGCAAGGTTTTTTTCCAAATTGGGGGGCGGTTAAAAGCCCCTAGAGAAGATGGATTTTCAGCAGTGTTCTATCATGAAAATTGGCAAGTGGTTGGAATCTCTGTTTGCAAATATGTCCAAAAGATGTGGAGAGAGCCAGAGTTGATTAGGGAAGTTAATAAGACACTATTGGTGCTAATTCCAAACACAGAGAGGCCAGAAAAGGTGAGTGAATTTTGACCTATTGCTTTGTGTAATGTTCTTTATAAAGGGCTGTCTAAAATAGTAGTCAATAGATTGAAAGGATTGATGGACAAGCTAGTGTCACCATTCCAAACTAGCTTTGTTCCAAAGCGCAACATCCATGACAATATCATTATAGCTAAAGAAATGGTCCACTCTATGAATAGAATGCAAGGGAAAAGGGGTACATAGCTATCAAAATTGATTTAGAAAAGGCCTATGATAGAATGTCATGAAATTTTATAAATAAAGTGTTGTTAGAAATTAGGTTAGAGGAGTATGTGAGAAAGGTGATTATGGGCTGTATTAGTTTAACAACAATGAGTGTGATGTGAAATGGAGCTAAAAATGATCAGTTTATTCCAGGAAGAGGGTTAAGGCAAGGAAATCCTTTGTCTCCATACTTGTTTGTTTTGGAGATGAAGAAGTTATCCCACATGATTGCTGATTGTGTGAGTATGAAGAAATGAATCCCATTGAGAATGCGTAGAAGGGGCACGGCAATATCTCATATTTTATTTGCTAATGACCTTTTGTTGTTTTGTGAGGCAAATAAAGAGCAAATTAGTACAGTAATGCAAGTATTAGAGGAGTTTGGGAGAATATTTGGACAGAAAATTAATATACATAAGACATGTATTTTCTTCTCAAAAAATACGAATAGATTTATGCAGAAGGAGGTATGTGATATCTCAAGATTTAGAACGATGGATGATCTAGGAAGATACTTAGGGGCATATGTAACTAAGGGAAGAAGTATAAGAGGAAAGTTTCAATTTATGTTGGATAAAATGCAGAATAAACTAAGTGGATGGAAGAAGCAAATACTTTCCTTAGCTGGCAGACTTACTTTAGTAGAATTAGTTACAAATCAGATGGCTATTTATTATATGCAACACTCACATATTCCTATTGGAGTTAGGCAACAAATGGTTAAATTACAAAGGGAGTTTGTATGGGGGATGGAGGAAGGTAAGCGGAAGATTTCAGTTGTGAGTTGGGAGGTTCTGTGTTCACCCAAGGAAAGAGGAGGATATGCACTAAAGGAGCTAGGCACTATGAATGATGCTCTTGTGGGGAGAATTGGGTGGAACCTTATTGCTAAACCTAAGAGCCTTTGTTCCCTAGTTTTGAAAGGGAAATATGGGAGAGGGATGGATGAGAGTAAGGAATGCATTATCAAGAATGCAGATTCAGAGATTTGGAAAAATGTGGGGAGGTTGTGGCCAAATCTGATTGATAATGTGCAATAGGAACTGGGGGATAGAAGAATGGTTAGTTTGTGGTTGGATAAGTGGGTTGATGATAGGAGTAAAATGATTAATCATTGTGTGGGTCTTTTGAAGGAGGAGGAAAGGATGTGCACGATGAGAGAATTGGATAGTCACAATGGTGATTGGAATCACCGAACATTATAGGAACTTGTTACACAAGAGGGGTGTGAGCTAATGAGAGCTGTGCCACCACCCTGTGATGATTTTGCGACTGATAAAATAAAATGGGGGTCCAACTTAAAAAACAATTATGTTGTTTCGAAGATGTATAGGAAGTTGAGAGAGGAAAAGGGATCAAAGGATGAGATTTGGAGTTTGGTTTGGCAATGGAAGGGACCTCGTAGAGTCCAAGTTTTTCTCTAGCTTCTGTGCATAATAGGTTGCTTACAGGGGAACAAAGACGGCATCTATTTGGGTGTTCTGGGTTGTGTTTCAAAAATGATGGGGAACTAGAGACACTCACACACGTGTTGAGAGAAGGTACAATTTCTTGGATGGTGTGGGTTGATCTGGGAATGAGGGATGAAGAGGCAGAATTTTACAAGCTTCAGGGAGAAGAATGGATGAGGAAGAATTTAAGTAGTAGGGATGAAGAATGGAAGGTAGTTTTTGGGGTAACATGTTGGAAGCTATGGTATTTCAGGAATATGTCCCTCTTTGCGAAGGATTATCAAGTTCCAACAGATCTAAAGACTCCTATCATGAGATATGTTTGTGATATTCAAGCATAGAATCTGAGGTGTGGAGGAATAGGACACAGGAGGGTTATGCAGAATATATGCTGGGAAGTTCAGAATAAGGGTTGGGTGAAGTTGAATGTGGATGGTGTGTATAAAACAAATTCTGGTAGAGCTAGTTGCGGGGGTTTAATTGGGGGAAGTGATGGCAGCTGGATTAAAGGCTTTTCCAGAAAACTTGGAAATTGCTCAGCTATAAAAGCTGAGTTATGGGGTGCAGTAACAGGTCTGAAAATGGTTGGAGACGTAAAGGTAAAGAATCTGATTTTAGAAAGTGATTTTTCTGCACTTGTGTGTATGGTTGAGCAGGTGCTGCATGGTATAGAAGTTGACAGTAGTTTGTTAAAACTTGTAAAGAGTCAGTTAGCTGTATTTTCTAATTTTAGAGTCCAGCATGTATACAAAGAGGGAAATATGCGTGCTGACTTCCTAGCAAACATAAGCATAGAACATGAAAATTTGGTGGAAATGTATGATGATCCACCTTTACAGATTAGACATTATCTGTATAGGTACTTTGTGGGGGTGGCACATCCCAGACCAGTTTTGATTAATGAATTGGGCGTGAGCCCCGCATTTTACTAAAAATAAAATATATACTAGTCTTTAATATCATGAGTACAAATACAACTTATTCCTGGGACCAAGACATTATAGTTGACTAACACATTGAAATTCTGCATGCAACTGTATGTGATGCATTAGCTTTAATTTGTCCCCTTCAATTTATTTTTAAAGTTCAAGTAGCAATTAATAGGGATCTTAACATTCAAAAGCTCGTACCTAGAAACACACCTGCAACTACTCCCTTATATATCAAACTTGCAAATAAAAAAAACATATTTATACTTTTTTTTGAAGGTATTGATGGAAAGAGTATAATTCCCATACCTGTAAGGTCTTATGCATAAAAAACAAGATCAATGCCAAGTTTGAGTTTGTGAGAATGCACCCAAAAAAAAAAATCAGCAGAACTACCTCTTGCTGAGCCTGAATGTCAAATTTGATCCAGTTAGATAACCGTAACTTATTCTGAAGTTTCAGGAGCTATATATTGGCAGGGTATAAAACTTGAACGAGACAGAATAGTTTGCCACGATCCAGCTTTCAATCAAAACTCCAAGATATACTCAGGAACGCCTGTTAAAGACAAAAGACTGATCAAATAGGATAAAAGTTAGTCAGAAATGAAAGCAAACTCAAGAGCAAACTTACTCAAAGAAGCTGATGGAAAGCCTTCTTACACAGGGCAGCACATATCCAGTCGCATCTTATAGATCAAGCACCCCGAGTGGAAATAGATGTGGCATGTCCTGGTTGCATTACTATCAATCACCCGGACCGTGTGATTGTTAAAACCCCGTGTGGACAGTGTGTGTGTCCACACGGGGTTTTAACAATCACACGGTCCGGGTGATTGATAGTAATGCAACCAGGACATGCCACATCTATTTCCACTCAGGGTGCTTGATCTATAAGATGCGATGGGATATGTGCTGCCCTGTGTAAGAAGGCTTTCCATCAGCTTCTTTGAGTAAGTTGCTCTTGAGTTTGCTTTCATTTCTGACTAACTTTTATCCTATTTGATCAGTCTTTTGTATTTAACAGGCGTTCCTGAGTATATCTTGGAGTTTTGATTGAAAGCTGGATCGTGGCAAACTATTCTGTCTTGTTCAAGTTTTTTTGGGGTGCATTATCCTCCTCATTCTCAATGCAACCAGGACATGCCACATCCATTTCCGCCTCCAACACCATGCAGAACAGGTAAGCATGCAAGGTTTCGATAACTAGCTGCTTTGGGAAATTCACCTCAGCATCCTGATTTGCCTTTACAATCAATCAATGAATTTAATAATGTTGACTAAAACTCATACTTCAGGAATGCACTTATAACAGCAAATTAGTTTTGACAGCAACTGACAATACTAGGTAATTGTGCAGCACTTTAACAGCATGTATCAGCAGATAAATTCAGATTATTACAGCAAAAGTTTTCTATAGCAATTCAAAATTCAGCAAAAATAGACCAATCCAAATACACCAACAACTTCACACAGTCCAATTTTACCTTTCAGCAGCTTCAACAAGAAGTTATTGGTCATGCAGATTGAAGATTATTAGAAGAGGCAATGATTACTGATTGGTAAAACTGGGTAAGCGAGCCCATGCACTGACCATGACTAAACCTCAAAACCCACTATTCATCTCTCTATCTCACCCCTACATCTATACCTGAGTTTTTTTCCTTTTAACATTTCCACCAACCCCTCTTACTGGTCTCTTAACTGTCCGAATCTTGGTCTACATATCTACATCACTACTCAGTCCCTGACTGATCAAATAAAACCAACCTTTGAGCCCAAAAGAAATTTTAAAAAAATATCAAAAGGCACATTCTAGGGTTTTCTTTTTCTATTGATCGATGAATGTGTATGTGGCTAGGGTTACTGTTTGACTGTATAAGTGAATGCAGACACAGAAGAGGGATCTAATTGAACTAAGATGAGACGATTAACTAACAATAAGGACAGCCTTGTTCTTCACTCAATGCCGTCTCCAAAATCGCTTTCAATCTTTTTTCCTCTTTCGACTCTTCTCAGACAAGCTTTCAAACGATGAAGTATTCAAAGCTCATTGGGTATTTCTTCTCCGCAATAGACCCATGGGTCCAGGTACACAATGGGACACGGACCCAAGTATTTTTTATAAATAAAAAAAACAACAAATGAAAAGAAATTAAAATCCTTCCTAGACTCCTCTTTGTATTTGTATGGTTCAACAATTCTTCTTTATTAAAAAAATATCGAAATTTTCTCATGTTTACCGTACTTTTGAATACGGATTAGTAGAAAAAACAACATGAATCATCTTTTGTGCCAATGTAATTAAGCTTTCTTCTTAGCCGGATAAATAAGCTTTACAATGAACCCAAATTATCTCGAGTTGCTAGTAAAATATCTAAACGTAAGGAGGAAGGAAAAAAAAACAGCAAAGGAAAAGGAGGATAAAGAGGTAGGGATTATGAGATAGAATCAACGTAGAGGTAGTAAGATAAAATTATTAAATTCTAAAATCTCATTTAATGATAGCTGACTTGATTTAGAACCTTAATTAAAATTTGTTAAATTTAATGACCCAATTTAAAATTTGGGCAATTTAGTTATCTTTTAAAGAGATAACTGAATTATAATTGCAGTATCATTATAATGTTTCTTCAATTTTCCATGGAATCAAGTCTTCATAGTGCGCTCTTATATAACATGACTATTGTAGCGGATAATGACTATTCTCTACACATGCAACCAAGTGAAACGAAGCTTGGAAATGCATCAAATTAAAGTAACAGTACGAATGGATAACAATAAAAGCAGACAAGCAAGAGAAGATTACTGTTGGTTTGTTGTGTATACTTTGGACTTCGATGAAAAATAAAACCATTCAGAAGAAATCTAAGGGCTTGTTTCTTTTTTTTCTATTTTTTTCCAAAAAAGTTTAATAAATTTTTTTAAAATCAAGTTCTTAAAAAAATCCATTGGGATAGTTGTTTAAAAAAATAAGTTGGAATCTCAAGAAACATATGTGTTGAGAGAGGCGCCTGGAAAGGGGGGTCACCTTAGTCAAAAAAGACAAAAACAACGTATTTTACATTTGAAAAAGTTAAAATAAGGGTTGAAAATTGAAAATATTGCTATATTTTAACATATACATAAATAAGATTTAGGAAAAATTCCAATTAAATATCATTTGAACTTGAAAAACCCAAAAATGCATGTTAAAATCTTTCTTAACATAAAAAGAGCAAAAAGGTGATGCGGTCGGAATATGAGATTTTGAAGTTTGTGTGTTTTTATCATAATGCCCCTTAAGTTTTAACATTTGAATTAAAAAAAATTCCAGTTAAATACCATTTGAACTTAAAAATGGTTATTCTCAAGTTGTTATTACATATATTCAATTTGTCAACGATCCCTAATAGTGGTATAGGCGTCATTGACAAATGAAGTATAAGAAATGATAACTTGAGCATAGAGATTAACAACTTGTGTTCTCTAAGTTATCAATCTATATACTCAAGTTGTTAATCATTATTCTCAAGTTGGGTATAGAGACTAACAATTTGAGTATAACATACAACTTGGGGTATAGCAATTAGCAACTTGGATTTAGAGATTTACAACTTGGGTTAGGCATCGTTAACAACTTAAATATAAGCAATGATAACTTGAAAATGACAATTAGGTACTTAGGTGCACAGTGACAAACTGGGAGCTTAAATTGTCAATCTCTATACCCAAATAGTTAATGGCTTTACTCAAATTGTTTCCGGAGCTCCGACACCGACTAGGGTTCTTTGCTTAGGGTATTTTGGTAAAAGCACACAAACTTCGAAATCTTATATTACTACCGTATTATCTTTGTGTCCTTTCCATGTTTTTCATGTTTTACCAGACCTTTTGGGTTTGCCAAGGTTAGATGATATTTAACTGAAATTTTCACTAACGTTTTTTTTCTGTATTTTTCACTTGAAACAATGATTTTATATATTTTTTGAGTAATGCTGCATTGAATATCTCATGGCATAATTATAAGAGGGTAGTTTTCTTCCCTCAGGCTGTTTCCCGCTATTCAAATCGGAGACTACCAAGAATGGTGAAAGAGGAAATCCTATTTTAAAAAGATATGTCAAAGACTGAAAATACGGTATTCTTATACTTTATATTATTCTTATAATTGGCGGAAGAAGAAATTTTTGGTGGGGTGGCCGAGGACTTTGAGGGTGTGGTAAGTTGGAAACAACCATACATGGTGGCCGGTGGGATTATTCTCAGGCCAACGTGGTTCAAAAACATACCTGGAGAACAGAGAAGAGTAAGGATTACCTTAGGCGATTTTCTTTGGGGTCACATGATGAAACTGGTGAATGCAGAGCAATAACTTCAACACGCCACATGCCAGAGTGTGCAAAGCCACTGAGGTGTATAATAGAAAAGGGGATGGATGCCCTGAAACGTAACAAAAGTAGAGTTGGATATGTGAGGTGACGCAAACCTATAAATGAGGGGTCCAACTTAATACCGATGCTGCAGCTCATGGAGATCCAGGGTTGCCGCATAATTCATGAAAGCTGTGATAGATGGATTTGTAGGTTTGTACAAAAAAAAAAAAAAATCTTGGCGTCGGAGGAATACTGCAGTTTACTGGAGAGGAGCGTCATGGGAAGTGAAAATCAGAGCGATCCCAAGGAAGGCTAATGAACGTGTTCACAGTTTGGCAAAAATCGGCTTCAACCCCATGAGGAGCGTCAGATCTGGAAGACGCGTCAATGTTACAAGCGGAAGAGGTGTCGAACAGATCTGGAAGACGCATCCTGAGTTAAAAGTGGAAGAGAGGTCGGACGAGGTTGAAGCGTAATGCCTCGTTTGGTACAATTGGATTGGAGAGGGTGGAAGTGGAAGTGGCGAAGGAAGCCATTTTAGACATGTATGGCAGGATGGATTTCGCTTCCTTGAGGAAGCCACTTCCATCAAAAATGATGGAAGTTACTTCCTCACCTTGACTGATGGAAGTGCTAGGAGCTCCATGGAAGTGAACATTGAAAGACCAAATAGCCCCCCTCCTTCGATTTACTTACTTCTTCGATCTCTTTCTTCTCCCTCATGGGAGCTTGCCAGCGGACGGTGCGGAGGATGGCAATGATGATGGTCAAGGGTAAGCACAGATCCACTTCGCGACATACACTTCTCCCTCTTCGATTTGCCAAGGTGGCCTCTCCTTCTCCTTCTCCTTCTCTCTTCGATCTCGACAATGGCCCCTTCTTCTCCTTCTTCATCTTCGACCTGAGGTGCGTTCATCCTAGACTCACCATGTTCCCCATTTTCTGACGGCGAAGTCGACAATGGACAGCAGATGATGCGATCTGCCATCTTTAACACATTCTCTCTCTTTGACCTGCCATCATCGTCGCCTTCCTTTGTCGTGATGAGTTATGGGCTTCTGAACCTCCAGGTGAAAGCTTTGCTGACTGTGATAAGTTCTGGGCTTCGATCGGCAACTCCTCACTCTTCAATTTGTGACCTCTCATCCCTCTTCTTCAAATGTCTTCACCTTCCTTCTTTTGATTGTTTAGATAGATTATTGATGAGTTTTGATTGATTATATTATGGCCTTCTATCTCTTCTGCTGCCTTCGACAATTTTTCGATGATTGTGGTGGTACTCACACGACGGTGGATGGAGGGAGGATGCGCTGGCTGTGATTTGTGATGTTGGGGAAGAATTTTTTTTGTTGAAGGGCATTATAGTATTTTCATATTATAAATACATATTTTAATCACAATTTATATCCCACTTCCACCCTCGTAGCAAACATATTTTAAAACTCACTTCCACCTTTACTTCCAGTTTCAGTTCCACTTCCATTTTCACAAAAAACTCTTCCATAATACCAAACGGGGCATAACTGATTAGTGTGATTAGGGATATGGAAATATGGGCCTTGGGCCCCGAAAAACAAATTTTTAATGGGGCACGGACAACAATTACTTATTAATGGAGTCCTTATAAGTAATTTTCTTAAGAAATGTAATATTAGAGTGTGTGTTTGTTTCAAGGGTTTCAACAGTACATAGATCGGACTTAAACAATGGTTTGGACATTTTGGGTGTTTGTTTCAATGATGTGATATAAGATGGAAAAAGCCGAAAGCATCTGAAAGTCTTAAGTCACCTTATGAAGCTTATATTTACTTAAAGCACCCTGCAAAGCTCTTCCCTGCAAGTTTTTCTCCAACTCCTTTGATTGGCCGTTTTTTTGTCCAGCTCCTGCCTTGCGTTTTTCTCTCAAGCATCACATTTCAGATCTGCCCCTTATAACTCAGCATCTGTAGACTAAAGAGCCCTGTCGGACAAGTCCGATGTGACGGTGTCTACCTCGCGTTTTTGTCTTGCATTAACGGTCTCAGTGTTGGCGACACGGCGTTGAAGTTTAACGGCGTTGATCTCTGACGGCGTTGAAGATCTATACAGGCAATAGCTTGTGAGCTTCGTCGGCGGTGAAAGCTGCAGCTCCGGTTGAAGGTCGTCGTTGATCTGCTCAGTGGCGTGTCTCTCATTGGCTGGTAAGTTGGATAACTTAACTTCACTAACGTCTCTCCCTTTATCTAAGGTTTGGTAGCCGTTGGTTGCATTTGGACCCATTTCAATGAACCACATTTCGTTTGCTCTGTCGTGGTCGATTTTTATCTGTTCGGTTGATCTGTTTGGTTGCTCTGTTTGATTCATTTTAGTTTGCGTAGGCGTTGGTTGCGCTTTGAGTAAGTTTGTAGACTAGCATGCTTCATATGTGATTGTTTTTAATTTTTGGAAATTGCTCTGCGTGGGTTGCTCTATTTTAAGTGTGTATATTCCTCTTTTTGTAGCATTTTTGAAGTGTGTATATTGCTCTGTTTTATGGGTTTTGGGTTGCAAAAGGAGCCACAAGTTCTTTGGTTCTTCTCTCGCTTTGCATTCTTCCTGCAATATCACTTGGTTCTTGATTGGGTTTTGTTAGCAAGTTGGACTATGTTTTCCAGTTTCCATCCTTCAAGGTATTTGTCAGGTCCGCATAGTTCTGCTTTTTTGTTTTTGAACTTACTATTAGATGCAATTTCATTTAGTATGGAAAATGTACCCTGAAATGTTGATGGGTTAGCTTCACTCCTCTTGTAAACTTTAATTTTCACTAAATTACGCGCCTAAAACCATGTGAGGCCAACAGTAATAGAAGTTCACTCATAATGGACAATGTTGATATAACATGAACCTAGAACATAAATCCGAGACTGTAACAAATTCCCTGTACTATTTTTCAAGTGCTGCAGGCTAAGAATTGCCTTGCAAGTTAGTGAATAATTATAGTAAAAAAGTTGCTGTGGTTTTGTCTCATTATATATTGTGATATGCGAAAACTTTATTTTGGATCAGCAAATATACAATTTATTGCCTTGCATTTCTGGCTAGGTATTACCCAAGTAATTTTTAGATTCAAGGTTGCAAAGAAAGTAGATAAATATTGGTGAATAACTTTTGACGGAGGATATATGCTTAGGAGATTGTAATTGCACGCTTAGCTTCTGATAAAAAAAAAGAGGCTTAGTTTTAATCTTGATGACAGCGTGTAATTAGAGCAAGAGAGAGAATTAAGATGTAAGGATTAGGATTATTTTGGAAAGAGGAGCAAGGGCAGGTTCTAGTTGGGAAGTCTGTGTTGTCTTGTTATTATCCGATAAACAGTAAGATGCAGGGTGTCATCCTTGTTCTTGTCTCCTGTCTTCAAATGATTTGGTTTTTGAAATTTAATTTAACTTCACGCCGTTTAATTTAGCTGTTAAGATAAGAGCCGTTTGATGATAAGTGAAGGAAGTAAGACAAGTTGGTGCCGTCACTCACTTGGCCATTGAAATTTGCCAAAAAGAGAGGTAATCGTGTTTGTGGGTTTAAAAATTGGCATCATTCAGACTATCATTAGGTCTTTCATTCATCTCTGTTATGTCTCCATGGTACAGAAGGAAAAGGGATAGTCATCCTTTCTGCCAAATTGCTCAGTCATAAGCTTGTGTTTTGAAACTTTTTATTTTTTTTTTTTGAAAAAATGCTGATATGAGATGCTTAGTGGTCTACTGATGAGAATTGTAAATAATCAAAAAATGCTGATATGAGATGCTTAGTGGTCTACTGATAAGTGCTTAATGGTTGTATGAAATTGCACAAGCATTGAATCTCCTGGGGGGCATTATATGGCACAATCACTCTTAACCTATCTCCAGGTACCACGTCATAATGTTAAATTCAACAATTCTTTCTCTCTTTGTTAATGATTGATCAAATATGATTAACATACTTGATCATAGTCTAGTATAACCATTAAATAATATTCTAATTAAATTTGATGGTTATCTCAAATGTTATCTAATTTTTTATTAGGGAGTTGCTTCTGAGAAGCTCCTTACATTGCAAACACATAAACCAGCTACAAAACAGAAGCAAGAACAACTGAAACAATTATATATAGCTACAAAACATCAAGGGCCATCGTCGACAAATGATGCTCAGACATATTTAATCCAAATGAATCATGTTCGTGACACTATCAGGGACCAAATTATACGGGACCTCTGATTTGATTAGTTATGTCATATTTTACTTCTTCAAAAACTTTAATTTTGTACAATTTCTAATTTATTCACATTTTAATTGTAATTTTATTATTTACTTTACCATTGCCAACACATGATCCGTCACAATGCTCTATCGTTCAAAAGCTCTGCTGTTTGATTGGTATGAGTCAAGCGTCAAATTATGTATTTAGTATTTTCCTGATATATATGAAACTAAGGCTGATTTTTATGCTAGAGTGTGCAAAGAACTATTTATGTCTTTTGCCGTATATTTTTTTGGTAAAGTCTCTACTGGTTTGAAGTTTAGAATTATCGGACCCAATTATGTCCCCAGAGAAAAGAAAAATTTGTGAGTGAAGAGTGTGCAAAGAATTGTTATTTGGATGGGTTACCGACATCAAACTTTTGAGAATGTGCCTTGTGGTAACACTGTCGCCATTGGATGGTTTGGATCAATTTATCACCAAGAATGTCACTTTAATAAATACAGATATCTTCTCAGGTCCCATTTGGCAATTAAGTTGTCAATGAGTGCTTTTTCCACAATTAGTCCTTCATTTTTTCTTTTTTCATAATTTTTTCAATTTTTTTCTCTTAATTAATACAAAAGTCACTTATGCAAAAGCCAAACCAAACATCATTTACTTTTACATAAGTTATTTTAAGTTACTTATCCAATCGCTAATCCAAACACTCATCATTTTACTCAATCTAATTTTTTTCCAATTTTAAGATTTCATAAGTTTAAATAAAAATAAGTTACTTATCCAATTGCTAATCCAAACACGCCTAGAATTTACCCTTTAAAATTTAAATAGCAAATGTCCCATGCCCGATTGCGCTTAAATTTTGTATCTCTTAAATTTTATTCAAAGGAAAAATATTCTTTTCAGTCATTCAATAGCACACCTGTTTAGATTAGAGTTTGAAAAGCCCGTTTAGATGCAAAATGACTGAAAAGAACATGGATGCTATTGAATATTACATACATATGATGTAAGAATATTTTGATTTTTACAAGTGTGTCTGTGTCTTTTTAAATTATTGTCTGCAAAAATATTAATGAAAATCATTCTGGTTTTCTTCATTCTTTTTTAGTAAATATTTTGATTTTTGCAAGTGTGTCTGTGTCTTTTTAAATTATTGTCTGCAAGAAAATTACTTGTTGCCCAAGTCTGTATATATATACTTGAAGTGAGGAAAATAAACAAAATTTAATTAAAATAACTGAAATTATAATTTAAAAAAATATACACCAAAGTATTTCACTAAAAATGGATAAATTGAAATTAATACTACAATGCATACATGAAGTGGATCATGATAGAATCATCTACCACTAACAAGTTGGTCTCTGATTGTGTCACGAATATGATTCATTTGTGTTGAAGATAATCTACGGATAGTTGATGTGGATGCTACATCAACTGGATCATTGTTACCTTCACCACGTATATTTCCTCGTTCAGCATCTTGAAAAGGCACATCTGTTTGGGAATTTCTTCAGATAAGATTATGTATGGCCATTGTTGCACAAACTATGCGGATTTGTGTTTCAAAGCTATATGATTTCATTTCCCCCAATAGCTGAAACCTATTCTTCCAGACTCCAAACGTCCTTTCTATAGTGGTCCTTAAACTTGAATGATAATAATTGAACATCTCGTTGGGATTTGCAAATCCCTCGCGTTGCTTGAAGTCTAGAAGGTGATAACGCTCACATCTATACGGATCAAGATATCCAACTGGTGTTGGATAGCTAGCGTCGACTAAATAATATTTCCCTAACAAATAGAAGGAAATTACCAGTGACTGTAAAATTATAGCAAACGTGAGGGAAGAAATACAAAGACACTATGTAGGTGCAAGTGTTGAAGATATACCTTCAGGTGGATGGGGGAAATTCATGGATGGAGTAGAGATAGCCGTTTGAAGGTGTGGGCTATTGTAAGCATGTTCTTGCAACCACTCTAGCAAGGCTTCTTTGTTTCCTTTCAATCCACAAAACATGTTGCGAGGCATCTGGTGCATCATCATATTACAACATCGGCGACGAAAGTCCCTATTACTAACAACTTATGGAATTGTGAGTAACTCTGATACGACGTCACTCGCTAGTGCATCACCTGCGGACATCTTTCTTATCTCCTATAATCTATGTGTAGATGCATCAGCTATTCTACTAACCGCGTTCGCTATTGTTTTGGAAGTGGTTGTTGGTCTCTTTTTCGATTTCTTGAACCCTGCATCCCTCTTCCTCTTCCCACTGCTACCAGAACCACTAAGTGCACTAGGTGTAGTGTTCGTTGTCAACGTGAGCTGCAGTAGGACCTTCAAGATCTTCCTCACTATATCCCGATCCTTCTTCTAGGTCCATTGTAGGTCGGTAGACATCATCTTCATCATCACCCACTGACATTTGTTGCTGTGCACCCACTGACATCTGTTGCTGTGCAGAAGATAGTGTGAACATGGTGCTGCCCGATGCCATAACATCCTTAAATATAATCTCCAATTCTTTGGCATACTGTAGGCCTCTATACCTATACTTTGCATACTCTCCATTCTCCTGCATGGATATAATAATATGACAATACAATGAATAATAATAATCATCATCATATGACACAAAAATTCAACCATCTATAATAATGAAAATAATAACAACAATAGTAACAATAACAAATTTTCACCTGAATTTTCCTCTCTCACCACTCATCTTCCGTAATAACCATATTCCTCGTTGCATTAAAAGCTACACCAGTCTCTCTCAAGAATAACTTCTCCCATGCTTTCCATTCTTTCCTTAGACTATCAAACCTATTTTTAAGTTGCTTCTTGTCATATGATCGTCCAGATTTCTCATTAAATGCACACCTAATGTATTTCTACCCGTCCTTCGTGAATGAAGATCCTTGACATTCTTTCTTGTAGATTTGATCAATGCATTCGTGGATGAAAATTCCTGTGGAACTTACATCCCACATTGCTTTACATTTGTCCTTATTCATACTTGTATGTGAACTATACAGAAGTTAACACAAACATATATTCACACGAGCTCCCCAAAACCAGATAACCAAGTAAAATTTTCATTCAACCATGTGAGATATCATAACATAAAATGAAAACTATTGTACCAAAAAAATTGAAATCAAATCTGCATTACCGAAACGTTGCACAAGTTGCTGTGATATAGTAGCCACACGGGTCCCCCAAAACCAGATAACCAGCACAAAATATATTAAAACCTACATTTAAATTCAACCCATTATACTTCCACCCCACAGGAAGACTATGAAATAGCATAATATATAGAAAAGGATATAATAACAAAACATGAGAATAAATTCCAGAGTAATGAAATAGAAGAGACAGTGATTACTACCAATTCACAGTTTGTCACTAAAAGTTATTTAGTACACCAACAGTTATTTAGTACACCCTTATCCACACGTAACATATGGAACTAAATGACCTCTAAATTCTTTAATAATATAACCAACAATTTATTTTTAAACCACAAGTTTCAACATTCCTTTCATCTCAGCTAGACCACATTTTACAAACAACAGTTCCAAGTTTGGGCATCTGTCGAATTAATGAAGCAGAAGGTCCAATTAACTGTGCGAAATTAATGACAGAGAAGGGACAAATAAACAATGATCATACCAGGAAAAAATGAGGATAATAATGCACAGCCGACTCTTATTGCTAAGTATATTAAAAAGGAAAAAAATGAATAATGTGTTCGACGAAACGAAAGTTATATTACGTAGTTTGCAACTCATGTGATTAATGCATTATATACATGTGTTCGACGACCTCTGTTCTGCATAATATACTGCATTACTTGTTGAAGAGAGAAGTCTGACGACCTCTGTTCTGCATTGCAATCAACAAATTCAACGAAGAGAACAGAGGTCATTGGTTCTGCATTATATACTGCATTGCTTGTCAATTGCAATCAAAATAATATGGCGCAAAGAAATGAGCATTGCAATCAACGAAACCCGTATGTATTACCTCAAAATAAGGCAGACAATTAGAAAAGGAAAAATACTGATATGAAAGACACGGTGAAGAGCTGAACAGAGAAGAACCGGCGCACTCACACTGTTCCGGCGATTTGCAAAAGCTCCGACGACCTTGTTCTCTGTCCCAAGTCATGGATCTGGACCTCCTGACTCTCGCTCGCACAGATCGCCACAAGACAAGCAGAGTTGAGCCAAAAATTTCAAAACAAACACGCAGCTTCACCGACCACCGTGAGGGCTGACGAGACGGAACCTCAAATCCGGATGAAACAATGAACTACAGAAGCCAAGACATGAGCTCAGTGATAATTATAATGAAAACAAACAGAGGTTAAAGCTCACACCTGAACGGCGCTTCACACGCTAAGATCTGCTTGATCCGTTGACCCAAGACGGCGACACTTAGACACCGAGTCGATCGCCTCTTGCTCGAAAATGCACTGCCGGAACCTCAGAATCGAAAGAAAACCAGAAGCTCAGAGATCGCCTCTTGCATGCGTTAATGGCTCCAACGGTCGAGTTTGGTCAGCATTTATCTTCCAACGGTTTTCTGCACCAACATTGATGGGAAGAGTGAGAAGTGCAATGAAGGTGTTTGAAAAGCTACTCGAATTAGCTTCCAAAAAAAGCAACGGTGATGAAAGAAGTCCAGTGAAAATAAAGCCTTTCCAAATGGTAGCAAATTGGCCAATGGGCTTTTTTTAAGTGGAACGCGCGGTAGGAGGGCTGTGCCGCTTTGCCAAACAGACCCTTAGGCTATATTTGGTTCATCATAAGTGCAGTTAGGTGAAGTTCATTAAAATTAAGTTATGGGAGATATGAGTTTTGTTTGATTCAAGATGAGGGGAAGGGAGGTTTGGTTTCCTGTTTGGTTCAAAAGGGTATATGAGTGGAATGAATTATAAGTTGACAAACATACCTTTTTCTCTTTATCTACATATTTTCCTTCCTCTTTTACAATTGTTTTTTTAATAAAATGATTATTTCTTAATCTATTAATAGAACTCTTCATGAAGCTTAATCTGAATTAATTGTTCATTACTACTGATTCCCACAATGAGATGAGGAGCACATATCTTCAGAAAGGAAGAATTATAGTGTGAATATAACATTCCTTAAATTTCCACATAGTATCATATATTTTAAGTTACCACATGTGTTAATGAAATGCAATTATTTCTTGTAACAGTGGAAAGAACAGAGGGAATTATTATTATTATTACTCCCTCCGGTCCTAATTATAAGACAACATTTGAGAGTTAAACTTGGTCCTAATTATAGGACAAAATTCTAATTTTTGTCAATTTCTTTCCAAAATACCCCTTATTGATATTTTCTCAATAATAATTAAACACAATAATAATTTAATAAGAGAAGATCGGAAATTGTTGAGGGAGATTGACGACGCCGGATTGTATAAGAGCTTGAAGAAGTCATGTGTGAGACATAAGAGATACAAAAAAAAAATAATTAACGTAATTAGATGCCATTTTAAATTTTAAATAAGGATATTTTAGGAAAATAAATATTATTAACTAATTTAATCATTATCCTTAATTTCTCCAAAGTTAGATAAATATATCTTATAATTAAGACCGGAGGGAGTATTATTTTTGGAATGCCAGATCTCGAACCCGCACGTTGTAGATTTAAAGCATGGCTTGAAACCACAAAGGCACCTTGCAGATTAAAAGAGATGGCCAGAAAGATAGAAAATTTTTTTTATATATTTTGGGGATAGATGTGATATAACAAAAAATTATCATGGGTAATTTGGTTAAAATGAGTCATAAATTTTCTCTCATATAGGAAAAACCTCAAATTTAGAGGTTTGAGAAGAGAAGGGAGGGAATACGGAATACTACAAGACAAAAAATTTTCATTTCCTCTCTTTCTAAGCGAACAAAGTTTTTTTATCTTCAACTCTCACATAATCTTATCTAACCCAGAAAAACCCCCAACCAAATGCATCTTAATATTTTAAGGTCCTTATATGCAACTATGTGTACTCCTTTTTCATCCGAACAAAATTACATGTCTTTTCCTTGAAAAACATAACAATATACACAATAATAAATCAAGTGAAAAATTGCATAGTCATGTAAAAAATTAAATGACATGGCTTATAAATAGGACTAAAAAATATGTTCTCTCTCTTCTTTATAAATAAAATTTTAGAGGAGTACTGAATAATCCCTTATTATCAATGTCACTGTTCCTTATTTGTTTTAGGAGTAAATTTATGAAAATTATCCTTAAAGAATGAATCCAAAAAATGAAGTATATACAGAAAAGTTAATTCCCTTAATTTTATATATAATATACCATTTTTATTAACTTTTCTTTAACAAATATTTTAACTTGCAAGTATATCCAAAATTATTGTGGACGTAAAATATAATTTTTTAATGCCGTTTAATTTTTGATTCATTGCCCTCAATGTTTCCACGCCCGGATGGGATTGGACTGTCCGACCGTTGACCGGAGAGGAGGGTGGTCCATTTCAAAGCATTCAGCTGTTTTAAAGGTCAAGCCGGAATGAGTCATTCAAAACCAGAATTTGCGTCGGTGGCCAAAAAACAACCGCGACCCAGAGTAGTTATTGAAAAGCCGGGCAGGTGAAGAATGAACTCTAAGCAACAAGCCAAATGTGAAGAAGAAGGAGAAGAAGTAGCGGAGAAAGAGGAATATCAAACCAAATCATATCTAACCTCAAATAAAATTGATTTATAAAGAAAATGTCAAAAATCACACATGAGAAAAACAAAATCAAAGAACTCCATTGTTCACTCCATCCATGGTTCTATGATGTCTGCCAACTGCCGGTTTTCTTCATCATCAGAGATGGCCTTGCAGTTGTTGGCTCAAGGTTTTTCACATGCTTAGAGGAAAGAAGAAAGAGATTGCGATTTTCTGAAGTGAGGAAAAAAGATGCCTCGATCCTCGGTGCAAGCTAGTAAGCTGGTAATTGTGTAAAAAAAATAAAGAAAATAAAATGGTTTTCTTGTTTTCTCCATTTTCCAGTGTCTCTTAGCCTATATGCCTCCGTTGCAGCTATTTTTTTTTCTTTTTAATGATATTTAACTTTCACTCCATCATAGTGTGTGGGGGTTGGGTGTTGGGAACCCCAAACACTTAATTAGGCAGAGAAGCTTAATTGGCAATTTGAAAAAAAAAAAAAAAATTGAGTGTTTGGTATTTAAAGTGATCAATTGAGTTTTATTCCATCTTAATAGCTTTTGCCATAAGATCTATTTCTCAGTTTTTACTGATTGAGCGTTTGGGGAGAGTGTGAATGATTAAAATATTTTTTCAGTTGTATCCAGTGTACTATTAGACTGATTGTAATTTTACCCTTAATGTACTTTTTTTGCTACAAAATTATTTTAAACTATTTTTTGGTGTTTTAAAGCCTTAAAATATTTTTTCAACTGTATCTAGTATGTTATCAGACTGATTGCAATTTTATCCTTAATGTACTTGTTCAGTTCCAAAAATTATTTTAAAATATTTTTTAGTGTTTTTAACCCTTTAAAATATTTTTCCACCCACTCTCTCTTACTATTATCACAAAAGTCACTTGTGCTTAAGTCAATCCAAACAAGTTTTACTTTTATAAAAGTTATTTATACAATCGTTGTTCCAAACATAAATCACATTACACAATTAGGCTTTTATCAAAACTAAAATTACCAAAAGCTAAATTGAGAAACTCAATTTTTCCAATCGCTATTCCAAACACACTAATATTCCCACACGTTCACCCACCGAGGTATTGGAAGTTGAAATTTTTTAAAAGCTTTTTATCTTTTTAATTTTTATATAGACATTATATTTAAGTTATCTATTAGCTCACATTTTACCTTATTTTTCGTTTTATTCTTGGGAAAATTCCAAAAAACTATACTCAAAATATACAAAGGACAAATTAGTACATCGAAATTCAGAAAAGACAAATCAGGCGGGTGTCAGAAAAAAGACCAATCTGTCATTTTGAAATTTCGGCCAAATTACCAAAATACCCTTCAGCCCTCAGTCGCAATAACAACATCAGAGTTGTTAATGGCGAATCATAAGTTGTTAATGGCGAGGTGAGTGTTGTTATTGGCCCTGAAACTTGTTAAGTGTTGAAAGAAGAAATTGGAGTTGTTAATAACGAATCCGGAGTTGTTAATGGCAAGTTATGTGTTGTTATTGGTCCTGAAATTTGTTAATTGTCAAAGAAGAATTCCAGTTGTTAATACCGAATCCGAAGGTGTTAATTCCGATGATCATGTTGTTATTCTGAAGTGTGCATGAAGGGTATTTTGGTAATTTAGCCGAAATTTCAAAATGACAGATTGGTCTTTTTTCTGACACCAGCCTGATTTGTCTTTTCTGAATTTCGATGTACTGATTTGTCCTTTGTATATTTTAAGTGTAGTTTTTTGGAATTTTCCCTTTATTCTTTGTTTTTAGTTTTATATTTTTTAAATTTATTTACATATTCTCAATTTCTCATTTCATTTTCATTTTTTTGTCTAAAATACTTAATACAAAATTAAACATGTGCTTATCATTATCACTGGAAAAAAAATTAAATATATGTTATGAGACACCAAATAATTATATAAATTTATTAACTTACTTAAAAATTAAACTATTTAAGTTTATTATTAAATTATTTGGATACTTAATATTTTTACTTTTTACTATTTAAGTTTATTATTAAACCCAACGACCTGACCGTTTCAACCGATTGAACGATGATCCTTTAGCTTTTCCGGCTTTTAAAACTTTGATTGCACTACTAACTTTACCCAGTTAACAGCGCCAGCCTGATACTAGGGTTACGGTTTTGATAGAGCAAGATACAGCTTTTTAATTAAGAGCGAAAAAACAGTCAAGTACGAAATTGAAAATTGAGGGAAAATATAATAGTATCTGTAAAATGATTTTTCCTCTACTGTATTATTAAAATTAGTAAACTTATTCTATTTCTTAAGTATGTATTAATACAATGTTTAGTCTCTGAAGTTTGTTTTCATTTTAATTTTGGTCTTTACTATTTGAAAACCTTAATTTTATTTCCTGAAGTTTATTTTGTAAAATCCTCTAGAACTATAGTTTGAAAGGGACTCCAGAGTCATGGTAGAAAAAAAGGACTTGATTTAAGTGGATCAACAATGTTAATTTTTTTTTTTTTATAAGATAGGAGTATTTTTATAGGAGTTGGCTACCATAAAGAAAAAGGATGGCCCTGATGAAACAATGGAGCATCTTTTTTTTTTTTTTTTTTTGAAGAAAAGAACTGCAGCCGGTCCATTTTTATAAGGGAGTATTGTATAAGATGTGAGAATTTCTTATGTGAACGCCACATCATTTATCATTTATGATCTGATTCAATCACAAGGCAACAACTCTGGCGCATTTTAATCTGATGTCATCTTCTGAATCTATTGTTTTATATCATCCGAAATACATGATCTCATTTTATACAATTACGGAATTTCCGGAAGCACGCATATCATTTAAATATCGTTTAGGTAATTACTACTTTCGCTTCTAATTATAAGATAAAGTTGATTTTTTTTGAAAAAATTAAGGAAGCTAATTAAATTACTTAATCATATGATATGACATGTTATGTATCCTTAGATTATATATTAATTTATTAGTCAAACTAATTAGTTTGAAACAAAAAATATAAATATAAATAATCTAAAGTAATGTAATTCCCTTCCTTAATTTCTCTAAAAAATCAACTTTATCTTATAATTAGGATCGGAAGAGAAAGTATATCAATAGTCCTAATTCCTTTACGATATTTCATCAAAATAAAGACCTATGTCGGTTCAGCAATGGCGCACTCTATCTGATTATTATTAATATTTAATGAATCAATGGAGAGATTATGAACTTTATTTAGTGAGAAGGGATCGGAGGTATTTTAATAATTTTTATTTGATTGAGGAGAGGAGGGTATGAAAGCTAATTAAAAATTGATAAATATATTCTTATTATTTTATTTTGATTTATTTATTCTTTTATAATTCTTATATTACAACTATCATTTCCTAATTTTTTTTTTTATCTTAAAGAACTGTTATCCCACTTATATATGATAATATATACATACATACATATATATATATATATATATATTAAAAATAATTTTATTTATTTTAACGGTTATACCTCTCTAAAATATGGTAAAAAAAGAAAAGCAAAATTCTATGACACAAATCGTGCATTGAAAAAAATAATAAAACTGTATAAAAATAATAATACTAACCGTATCATTATAGTTATAAGAGATATATATATCCATATATAATGTATATACCGATATATAATATAAATATTTAATTAAATATTTGCTTTCCGAATATATTCAAAGTTTTAAATTGGACTTCAGGTGAAAAAAGAGTTTTAAAAAATAGGAGGTAATAGCGGAAATCTTTGCTAAATTGAATGAGATAGTTAAGTTCGGTGGCCACAACTGTAATTAGAGCTGGGAATCAGGGCCGGCCCTAAAGGGCTCAGGGTCAGGAAAATTGCAGTTTTTCAAGGCCCGGCCCCAGAGCATCAGGGCCAGGGCCGGCCCGCAGGGCCCGTAAGTCCTTTTCACAATATTTAACTATTTTTTCTACGTATTTTCCCCATAGAGATATAATTAATAAATAACAACGATTAAAGTTCTAATTTAATACATAAATGTTGTCAACATTAAGGTTTAAATAACACGTCTCTTGCAACAAATAAACACAGTTACTAATGTATAATCAAAGATAAAATCATGTCCACAAGTAACTCACACAAAGGCCAAAGTATAAGAAGGCAAGAAGCTAAATACTCTAACCTCTAAACAACATGAGTATGACGACTATCATTTTCACCTTCTTCGCCACTATCATCAATTTCAAGGATATTTGATTGTATTTCACTTTGAGTAGTAGGTTCAAGTAGTTAAATAATCAAAACCTTCATCAAAAATCATACTCTATCAAGCATAATAGTATATAATATGATTTTATTCTAAATAGGCAGAATAATATATTCAAAAATCATAATATGATTCAATTAGATAAAACAATATACTCAAAAATCATACTCTATACAATATGAGGACAGATTGACATATAGATTCAATAAGGTAATTCAAAAATATAATATGATTCCTTTCCAAGCCAAAAAAATAAAAAATAAACGGGCTTAAAGGGCCGGCCCAAGGCCCTCCAGGGCCGGCCCTTTTAAGCCCGAGGCCCTACAGAGCCGGCCCTCTTAGGCCCGACTTCCTTTTGAGACTACAATTTGCAAGCCCGGCCCTTGAAGGGCCAGGGCCTAAAAGGGCCGGCCCGACGGGCTCGGCCCGTTTTCTCGGCTCTAACTGTAATGCCCCTTTGATGTAATGAAAGAGGTTTTTATAGAAGTGGAAGTGGAAATAGAAGTAGAATTAAAAGTGGAAGTGCTTTATTAAACATGTTTGGTAGGATGGTGGAAGTGATATATTTTTTTTAATTAAAATGTGTGCTTATAATATGAAAATACGGAAATGCCCTTCAACAACAAAAAAATTCCCCTCCATCTGTTCGATCAACCGACCCACACCCACCACCTTCAAGTGAGCATCACCATCGCCGAAAACACCTACGAATAGCAACACTACCAGACACAAAGCTTCATTTTCATTTGCAAATTGACATAACTAAACCATAAGAACAAGAAAAATCGAAGCACCAAAAATAAAGCTGAAAAGCATAACAAAAAATCGAAGCACACATATAACACAAACCCATCGGGGCATCCGTCGAGCCATTTGAACAGATCGGAATGTTCCTCTGGGTGCTGAATAGCTTGATCTCCGCCATTGTCGGGTCCCATCAATGCTTGGTAAACGAAAGTTGTTAAACCAAATCAAATGTCATGAATTCCTTAACAAAAACTTGATAGTTTAGATTTGATACTTGGCAAACGAAAGTTGTTAAAACTTAATAAAATGTCATGAATTCATTAACAAATCTTGTTACTTTGCCAATAATTATTCTCGCCGAAGCTTTGACACCAGCTACCGGCTTCTCAAAAAAAAAATCACATCATTAGGTCATTTACAAGTTTTGAGGAAACAAAAGTTGGTAAAATTTAATGAAATGCCATTAATTCTTTAAAAAATCTTATGAATGACCTGATGATATGAATTTTTTACTTCGTAAACCAAAGTTGTCAAAACCTAATGAAATGTTGTAAATTCCTTAATAAAATCTATGAAAGGATTTGAATTAAAGATCAAAAGTTAATATATATATATATATATATATATTTGTTTGCATATAATATATTGAAAGTCATTGATAGCCCAATGACCCCTAATCTTTTGGACAAACCAAGTGGTGTGGGTTCGAACCCCACCCCTACCACTTTACAAATATTAATTCCCAAAGGAAATATTCCACTTGAAGTTCCGGAGGCAGGCTGCCCCCGAGCTCCGCTCGCCAACAGTGTAATAGTTTTTTATTTTAATATATATATATATATATATATATAAAACAATTTGGTCATCTCTTTTTAATTTCAAAAAGATAAATTGAGTCTAACATCACTATAAGATTATAAATATTCAAAATACATTTTACAGTTCTTTATCAGGGTTTTGGATTCATTTGTTTGTGGCGAAATATGTGTAGTGTTGATTTGATTTTTTTTATTTATTGTTGTCTTGCTGATGATTTGGAGAACATGACAGAGTGTTGAGTGATGAGAGATGAAGAAGAAGGGGGAGAGTTTTTTTTCCCAATGAAAAGTGGATATTTTGGAAAATTCATATGTAAACTTAATTAGTATGAGAACTTGTTGAACCCTTATCAAATGTAGGATTCAATACATACTTGTCATTGCTGCAAGTGATCAATTTTAAATTTGAAGTTGTGAAATTCATACATGAACTTGTTAAAATCATATTAGAATTTGTTAAGGAATTTATATATGAATTTATTAAAATCTTATCAGAACTTGGTAAACGAAAGTTATTAAAACCTAATCAAATGTTGTGAATTTCTTAATAAATTTGTGAAAAACCTGATAGGGTAGATTCAATGCTTGGTAAACGAAAGTTGTTAAACCAAATCAAATGTCATGAATTCTTTAACAAAACTTGTCAAAAACTTGATAGTTTAGATTTAATACTTGGCAAACGAAAGTTGTTAAAATTTAATAAAATGTCATGAATTCATTAACAAATCTTGTTACTTTGCCAATAATTATTCTCGCCGAAGCTTTGACACCAGCGACCGGCTTCTAAAAAAAAAAAATCACATCATTAGGTCATTTACAAGTTTTGAGGAAACAAAAGTTGGTAAAATTTAATGAAATGTCATGAATTCTTTAAAAAAACTTATGAATGACCTGATGATATGAATTTTTTACTTCATAAACCAAAGTTGTCAAAACCTAATGAAATGTTATAAATTCCTTAATAAAATCTATAAAAGGATTTGGACTAAAGATCAAAAGTTAATATATATATATATATATATTTGTTTGCATATAATATATTGAAAGTCATTGGTAGCCCAATGACCCCTAATCTTTTGGACAAACCAAGTGGTGTAGGTTCGAACCCCACCCCTACCACTTTACAAATATTAATTCCCAAAGGAAATATTCCGCCTGAAGCTCCAGAGGCAGGCTGCCCCCGAGCTCTGCTCGCCAACAGTGTAATAGTTTTTTATTTTAATATATATATATATATATATATAAACAATTTGGTCATCTCTTTTTAATTTCAAAAAGATAAATTGAGTCTAACATCACTATAAGATTATAAATATTCAAAATACATTTGACAGTTCTTTACCACAACCCCCCGGGGAATTAATGGGAACTCTGTTGGTTTGGAATAAATATTGCTTTAAGTCTGTTTAAATATTTAAAAAGAGATTGAATATACAAAGTCGGTTTATTTAGGTATCTTTCCTTGCCCAACAACAAGGCCTAATCTCAACCCGAACAAGCTTTCGCCTCGCGCCTCCTATTGCATCAAGAAATCATTCGCAAGCGGACTTCCGTTATAACGTCGCGAAGCTCGCGCAGAGCTCAATTCAAGCTTCCCCAAACAACCATAACGCTCTCTCTCCCCTTCTTCTTCCTCCAATTCTCCTTTCTTCTCCGCAAAACCCTAGTTCCTGTTGTGTAGCCTCTCCATTGCGACGCGCAATGGCTCCTCGTGCCGACGAGAACGACGAAGATGAGCTCTCCTCCAGCGAAGACGATGACGGCTTCAAGGAGGACATGGAATCCCTGAGACAAGCCTGCAAGCTTGCCGGGACCAACCCCGATAATTTTAAACCCACTTCTACCCTCGCTCCCGACGATGAGAATGCTGACGCAGTGGTTTCGAATGCACTTGACCCGCTGTTGGGCCCCGGCGATGCTCTCGTTCCCGTGTCAGACTCGGACGACGAGCAGAGTGACCTTCAGTATCTTCAAAGAGTACAGGAGCTTTACCAGACTTCGTCTCTCAAGCCATTGAAAGTTCTTCCGGCGCTTTCCTTGTCTGATGATGATGAAGATGATACGGAACTCCTCCGGGTCATTTTGAATCGCTTTGGCTCTTATGAAAAAGGCAGGCCGCGTTGGATCCTTTTTTTCATTTTTTTAATGATAAGAAATGTGATTTTGATTGTTATCGTGGCTGGCTGCTTGTTATTTAAGTTTGTTTTGGATTCTCATCACTTGCCTTGTAGTTTAGAAATATCTGTTTCCATGCCTTTTTTTTTGGGTTAATATAGGTGGTGATTCGAGTTGAGTATTATTTAGTTTTGCTTTCCGAATACTAATACCAAATGGTTTCTGTCGGGAAAAATCTTGAACTTTTCTCTTTCTTATATTGTTTTAGGTTAATTGATAGTTGCATTGAACATTTTAGATGACAAAGAATGATTCTTACGTTACTCAGTATGGCTTTGCTGGTCCAGTCATATTTTCTTTAATGACTTGGCTGACTTTTACTCTTGTATGTTTGGGTGTTGAGTTTCGTATTGTTTGGCCATGTTGTGTAGTTATGTTTTTATTGTTTATATTATATTCTTATGTTGTTATGCCTATTTATATCCATCTATCTTTCCTGTACCCTTAGAATAACGCTGGATTCTAATAATATCAGGTCCTGATGAAGATAATGTGGATAAAATGGCAGAGGGAGCTCATACCTCAGGTCTGTGCTCTGAGGTTGAATTTGATAACAGCGTGGCATCTAAGGGATTAGATCCCGGGGAGGCCTGCAAGTCATCCAAGTTACTGGACAAAAGATCAAAATTTCCTTTGTCTGCTCAGGTTTTCATTGATGCAATAAAAAAGAATAGATCTTTCCAGAGGTTACTTCGAAGTAAGTTGATTCAGATGGAAGCAAAAATTCAAGAAAACAGACAATTGATGGAAAGAGTTAAACTTCTTAAAGAATTTCAGGTTTCATGCATAAGAAGAACAGGGCAAGCTATATCACTGAAAAAAGATCCCCGTGTCCTATTAATATCAACAAGAAAGTCTCCTGCTTCAAGTAACACGAAGGTGGGTTGAAAAATATTATCTTTAATACTTGTTTCATTCCTGAACTCCGAAGTTTTTTTTTTTTTTTTTATGTTGAGAAATTATTGGGTGTGTATTCAATGGCTGAATGACAAGTTGTTGGGTTTTACCCATTCTAAATATCGTGTAATGAAATTGCAGTAACTACTGTAAGTTTCTGTTACGAATATTTTTGTCACTTGTAGCCAGTATTAAATTTTATTTGGGCAAGTGAAACGGGATTGATATAAGATCTAATGGTTGGTGATAATGGCCACATAAATGAGAAGAACACATATTGAACGTATTTTGGTTAGTAAAAGCATTATACAGTACACAGGAAGACTGTTTATTACTCTACCGTCATTAATTTACTGCATGATATTTTAGTTTTTGTGATTGAGTTATCCTTAAGCCTGCCTTTTATAAACAGAAGCAATTCTTAATTCTAAGATTTTTATTTTAATTTTTTACAGATTGATGATAAAAAGGTATCTCCAATGTGTTATGGCCCGGCTGAGAATGCTCATGTTGCTAAATATAAGATGGTGTTAGAACGGTCTTCATTTTCTCTGGATCGGAAAAAGTGGTCTAATGTTGAGAGGGAGAATCTTGCTAAGGGAATAAAGCAACAATTTCAAGAAAAGGTGCTTCAAATGTCAATAAATCAAGACAGGTAATGTTATTTATTTTTTCTCATGTATGTTGCAGTGAAGGCTTCATGGTTTTAGAAATTATATTCATGTTCAGAGAATGTGTTTTAATCACAATCCATGCCTCTTAAACTTTGTATGGTGGCTTATCTCTTAATTTCACTGCTCATTTTTTAAAAAAAATAAATATCATAAGTTAGAAATCATGAAACACAAACATGCACGCGGTGATATGAGGTCATCTGAGGCCTTCTTATCTTTTCTTTATTGTTGTTGTATCATGTTCAACATAGACACCATCTGTGTTTCATAGCTTTGAACCGAGTATGTTGAGCATGCTTTACAAGTCATCATACAGTTTACTGAAAACAAATTCTATTAGAATGTAATGGATGAATAATCTGTGAAAGTTACATTATATTATATATTAGAATAAAAAACATAGATATGATTTGATCATTCTTTTAATTAGACGAATTTTCTTTTTTACAAAATAATATTTTTTTTTGAGCCCATTTCATACCAGCACTGAAGAATCTACTGTATCAGTGCATCAGCACATGAAACATGGATGCATTCATTAGAAAGTGTATCATTTGATCTCTCTCATTTTCCTCAATTATGATTTTCTTACCTCCTTGACAGTTCAGAGTGGTCAAGTGGATATGTGAACAACTTTGATACCATTCTGGCATCTATTAAAGATCTTGAGATTACGCCTGAGAACATTCGAATGTGTCTGCTTGAATTCAATTGGGATCAGCTGGCTTCCAAGTATGTTGTTGGTCGTACCGGTGCAGAATGTGAAGCAAGGTAAAATAATTTATCAGTTCGTGAGCTTCAATGTTTTTCCTGGAAATTTAAATGCTTTTATTCTTGTGATGTCTGGATAGTGATGAAAACAGTTCTGGTTTTTTATTGTTCCCTATTAAGTTTGTTGGATGCCCTATGTTTGATAGGAACCAAGATAGACAATAGAGAAATAACACAACCTGATATCAATATCCAAACACTCTTCCTCACTGGGAATGATTAGGGAATGCCATGGTTACTAAGTCTGCCAGCCACATAGGATTTGTGCAATATGCTTGTTAGACATGCTTGTGCGTTATTTGTTTTATTACCGTTTCCCGTCATTTTCTTGGTCTTTTCTATGCAGTTTGTTGACTATCATTTCATGTTTATGTCCTTTTTGTGAAAAATTTTTTCCTCAAGCATTGCAGGCATCTATGATGATGATGATACCATCACAGACAGTTTGTCACTTTTGGGTTTCAATAAGAGTACAAGATCAACATAGATCATGCAGGTGGGACTGCACATGACATGATTTTTTTAACATGGTGGCATTTAATATGTCTGTGATGATTGTCATCACAGATGTCTGTGACACTCATTTCTTGAACACAATTTAGACTGTAGAATGATGCCCCCATTATACATGGATTGCAAGTTTCCTTTACATGCTTTTCATTCTGTTTTTATGGTTGATACCAACAGGTGGTTAAATTGTGAAGATCCCTTGATTAATCATAGCCCATGGACCTGTGAGGAGGACAAGTTGCTGTTGCACATAATCCAAGAGATTGGCAATAGGGATTGGTTTAAAATTGCTGAATCACTAAGCACAAAGAGGACCACATTTCAATGCTTGGCACGATACCAAAGGAGTTTAAATCCTTCCATGCTAAATAGTGAATGGACTGAGGAAGAAGATGATCAACTTAGGCGTGCTGTTGCACATTTTGGTGTGAGCAATTGGCAGTCTGTTGCTTCTGTATTAGAACGAAGGACTGGAACTCAATGCTCTAATAGGTTGGTCCGCTATGTTATGAGTTATTTTATGACTTCACATATGCTTACAGGTTTTCCATGGAAGTATGCTACTCAAAATGTCACAATTCATTTTATTTCTTGCATACGCATACTCTTCATTTACTGAATGCTGGTAGTTGATGGAGGAATTTACAGTACCTTCTGTCTAGATGATGTTATTAGCTCCTAAAGACAAATTAACATTCAATAGCTTTTGATTTTGTTTTGGCTTCCATTTGAACTGCAGCTGAACTGATTTTTCTTCTATCTCAGGATTTGTCACTTGGATAATTGTTTTCCATTTAATGCTATCCAAAGCATAATGCCATAAATCTTGACTGTTCTTCTTTACTTTATTGAAAGAAATATGAATGGTGATTTGTACGTTACTGAAATTGAAAGATTTCATTGCTTGTTTCCTTTCCTTGAATAATAGGGACACAGTAATATAGGAATTTGCTGGGGCTCATAATTTTTTTTTAACTCGCTTACATTTTTTGCAAGGTTGTGAACTATTGAAAAGGATGTATATCCTTGAATATAAAAATGATACTCATATTAGTCATTGACGCAAGAAACTTAAACTTGTGATTTTTGTTGTACAATTTTGTGCTTTTATATTTCATGTCCTGATAAGTATCTGCTAATTGTTTTCTGCACCCTTCTCACATCTTTCTTTCTTCATATTTTATTTGAGACAAATGCTGCTGCTTTTACTTATTATAGGTTTTATTTTACAAACTTATAGTTTTTGTAAGCAAGTGATGTGGGTAAAGTTCATATTTGTATGAATGTTACATGATTGCTAGTAGAGAGGAGAGAATTAGGAATTTTTTGATTGTCTGATTTAGTTAGTCAAATAATGCAATTTGTTCTAATTGATATTCAGATGGAAGAAGTCTCTCTGTCCTGATAGGAAAGGGAGCTTTACTGTAGAAGAAGATGAGCGCTTAATAGTGGCTGTCCATCTCTTCGGCCGGAAATGGAATCAGATAGCTAAATTCATTCCTGGCCGAACCCAAGCTCAGTGTAGAGACAGGTAATGAATGTAAAAATGCTTTGTATATTTTGATGACTTGAGATCGTTGCTAAAGTTATTGATCGTTCAGATACGTCAATAGTTTGGATCCCTCTTTGAAATGGGGTGGTTGGACTAAGGAAGAAGATTCGAGATTAACAGAAGCAATTGCCAAACATGGATTCTGCTGGTCAAAGGTTGCTGCAGATGTGCCTCCACGAACTGACAGTCAATGCAGGAAGTATGCCTTCTTTTTGGATTTAGCAGGCGAAAATATAATTTTCTGTCACCAAATTTTTTTGTATCCATGACTTATAATTTTCACTTTGATCAGGAGATGGCGGGTTCTATTTCCTGACCAAGTTCCTATGCTTCAAGCAGCTAGAAAGATGCAAAAATCTGCTCTAATCAGTAACTTTGTTGATCGAGAGTCTGAACGTCCTTGCCTTTCTCTAAACGATTTTCTTCCCTTGGCGATGTTAGATCCCCCATCTGATCAAGATGCCGTGAACCTTCCTCAGAAGCGGAAGAGTCAATCAAGGTATGTCCCCCCCCCCCCCCCCCCCCGGGGCCCAAAAAAAAAACACAATAATAATAAACACTTTCTATGAACAAGTAGGAGAACAGCTTTGTTGTTGTCTTAGCATGCTTAAAAATGTACATTTAATTAATGCCCTTCACACTGTTAAGGATTGGTCATTGCTGTAGGCATGCCTGTGATTTCTGGTTTCATTTATTTAATGCAGCAATACTTCTAAGAACAAGAGGCCTCAAAAACGCATAAAAAAGGCTCAAAGTTGTCTTAAGAACAAGGGGCCTAAAAAATGCACAAAAAAGTCTCAAAGTTGTCTCAGGAAAGTACAAGCTGTCAAGGTTGAGCCTTGTAGTGGACATGGTATCCACAAGCCAAAGATTGCTAAACGACATTTGGAGGACAACTCTGTTGAAGCAGGGCATGATCATTCCCCGCTGGACTTGGTTGTGGCGACATCAAATGGCCAAGGGGATTTAGGTGGGCATAACAATATCGATAAGCTAACTGAGTCAAATCAAATGCAGAACGGTTTTAAAGAATTACTTGAAGAGAGCCATACTTGTATAACACCTTGTGAGAATCCAGAATCAGGGAAAACAGGTGGGCATTGTGAGAAAATCTCTTCTATGCACTCATTGAAACACCAAACTGGAAGAAAGTCAGCGCTATCTGCAAGTATATCTGATGGTGCAGCTTTAGGTAGCAAGGTTGCCAGAAATACTACTTCAGTGAAGGAAAGAAAGAAGAAAGGGAAATGTGACAGAATGGTTAGAAGTGTTCAAACAGCAGAGGACCACATGGTTAAGAATAAAATGTCAAAACCTGTAAGCCCATCTTCTATGCCGACTTTAGAAAGTCAGGATGAAGATAATATAACTCTTGCTAGAGATTTATGCAATCTATCAAACAAACGGCTTAAAAATACTAATCAAATGACTCAGGCTGCTTCCTATGCTAGTTGTTTCATAAAAAAATCTAGGAGATCTAGTCGAGCTTCGAAACAAACTCATGATTGCCTGTCTTCTTGTTTGAAAAAGGGATGTGAATTGCTTTCTGAAGAAGTGCACAACGGTCACAACAGAAACCAAGAAATGTTGGCCATGCGAGACAAGAATTTAGATAAAGATTGTCTTGATGTTACCCCTGGGACTCTGTTGCTTCAAAATCATTCTTGCAATTCGAAAAACATGTCAACCGTTGAAGCCGATGACAATGGGAAGGCAATGTCAGGGCCAGTTGATGAGCAGACTATGTTTTTGGATGGTGCGACCGAACCCAAAAACATCCATGTTGGAGAGGATGAATCTACTGACGTCACGCTTGCTTCCTTCCTGAAAAAGAAGAAAAGCAAGGGCAAGGCAATGGCAGAGCCAGTTGATGAGCAGGCTATGGTTTCAAATGGTTTGACAGAAACCAAAAGCATGAGTGTTCGAGATGATGGATCTCTTGATGTTACTCTTGCTTCCTTGCTGAAAAAGAAAGGAAGGAGACAGGGTAGAGCAGCTAAATGTGGCAAACGTCCTTCTCTTGATGTGACTAAATGAGGAAATAGTCGATTTGATGCAGGCTGGCTGTGATGTTGGTTTGTGCCAAGCCGGTATTGATCAAAGATTGCCTCATGTTTTTCTTTTTCTTAAAAGCCGGAAGTTGCCGTACATGAGAAGTGGTGGGAAGTCGCAAGCCTGCGATCATGAGGCATGATTCTATGTGATTTGAACATATTGGCAATTAGGATGAGTTCTCTTTACAACAGTTTTACTGAGCCAAGGCCTGTATAGACAGTTTTCGGCCTGGTACAGTGAAGGTTCATTCATTGTTTGATGTACTTACTGCCCATATTATGCATTTTGGCCGATATATACATTAGACTGTGGACTATCAAAGTGTTAACCAAATAGTGTGATTTCTTGAACTTTGATGCACTAGGTATTTTATGTCCAAGATAAAAAGGAACACGTTTGGTTCAAAGAATTGTGAAAACTGTAATGGTGGGGAATGTGATATACTGAGATGATGATTATAAACCATTTGTTTGGCATGTCATTAAGGAAACATGGAATGGAATTTATATTCTATTTAAGAGATAAATGTGAAATGATCTTCTTAATTCTATCAAGGCTAAAATTGGACAGTAATTTTTTATTCATTAAGATATAGATGTATTTGTTCACATAAGCTTAATAGTGTGTTTGGATCAACTTTTAAGTAATAGCTTTTGAAGAAAAGTGTTAAAAGTGATTTAGAGAAAAGATTGCGAGAAAAAAGTGACTTTGATAAGTGTATGTTTAGATTAGCTTATTTTAAGTGATTTTATATTCTTAAATCCATTAGTATATGTCAGAAAAAAGTGACTTTGATAATATGCTTTTTGAGGAAAAAAAGAGATTTATGCTGACAACAAATATGCACTACTTACAGGGGAATGCTTGACAAAAGTTGTGGAATACTCACCTAGCCACACAAACAGAGAGATTTTGGAAGATTAAGAAATAAACTTGATTTTGGGTCAAAATTGTCCACAATTATTTGAACCAAAAGACTGATAATATGCTTTTTGAGGAAAAAGAGAGATTCATGCTGACAACAAATATGCATTACTTACAGGGGAATGCTTGACAAAAGTTGTGGAATACTCACCTAGCCACACAAACAGAGAGATTTTGGAAGATTAAGAAATAAACTTGATTTTGGGTCAAAATTGTCCACAATTATTTGAACCAAAAGACTGATAATATGCTTTTTGAGGAAAAAGAGAGATTTATGCTGACAACAAATATGCATTACTTACAGGGGAATGCTTGACAAAAGTTGTGGAATACTCACCTAGCCACACAAACAGAGAGATTTTGGATGATTAAGAAATAAACTTGATTTTGGGTCAAAATTGTCCACAATTATTTGAACCAAAAGACTGATAATATGCTTTTTGAGGAAAAAGAGAGATTTATGCTGACAACAAATATGCATTACTTACAGGGGAATGCTTGACAAAAGTTGTGGAATACTCACCTAGCCACACAAACAGAGAGATTTTGGAAGATTAAGAAATAAACTTGATTTTGGTTCAAAATTGTCCACAATTATTTGAACCAACAATATTGTGGTACTACAAATTAGAACCTCACTCTCCTTATTTTTCCAATGTATCGCAAAAATGAGTTGATGACATTGGCACTAGCGAATTAATGAACTGTCGTGATGAACCTACATGTGATATTTGGAGTGGCTTTTTAATAAAGTTTTTCTGCCTTAAAAGCCTAGTTTAATTTAAAGAGACTTTGAGCAGTTTTTGCCACACAATGCATTGCCTCTTCTACTGGAACTGCGAAACGCACTAACCTAGCTCTCTCTTTGCTGCACTAATTCTCTTCAATCATCTCCTATTTCTGAAAGTCTAGTGTCCGGTTATTCTGTTGGTTCCATCCTCCAGGAGCTTAATATTTACAAACTTTTCTCCACTAACAACTTCATGTTGTTAATCCCTACCTTTTAATTAAAAAAATAATATTTACACATTTTTCTCAATAATTTATACTTTTAATATTTCTCTTAAAATTATGACATTAAATGCATATAATGTATTATAAAACTCGTCATTTTCAATTATTTTATAAAAAAAAATTAGTTCAACAAACTGAAAATTGTTTGTAATACTGAAAAGCCAGTTTTAGAATATCCAAATCTAAAGAAAAGTCATAATTCAGAAGACAGAAAAAGTTCATTCAACTTTAAAATGATTTCTGAACAAATAAAAAAATCCATTTACCCGAATTCATGTCACATAACTTTTTCATCCAGCTTGAGTATACTGCGTTTTTCATGCATAAAGTCGATTTGGCATGCCTTTGCCCATAGTATTTTTGCAATTCATGAGACATCCATCCCATAGCTCTTCTCATCAACATCATTGAGATGTCACATTATAATTTGCACTAGTCTTTCCGCTCCTATATATCGGTAAGGATAATGAGATGTCAATATATACATGTAAGTTGCCTATTTCATCTCGAATATGCACAAGACTGTGGTATTAATGACTCCGAATAGTCAATAATTGATTATTATATTAAAAGCATTACTTTGATCAACAAGAAAATGAAAACATGTTACTGAAGCTTTCTGTGCAAGCGGGGTAAATCTAGTGTCGGTGTGTGTGGCATATGTAGCCAAACCATTCTCTATTGGGTGTTGGGAGTCTCATCTAGTAATGCAGAAAAGGTAATTAACCACTGAGTTTCAACATCAGACCTTTTTGTGGGAAGCAGCCCAAAACATGGTTTTATACAGAGTCTGTTGTGAAACACTGAAACAGAAAATCCAAGTTTTGCATGCAATCATCATCTCAGCAGATGAACACAAGATAATGAAGAAAAATCTTATAAATGATAAGCAAAGCAAATATTTGAATCCAAATAAAAGGCCACCTCAAGGTTATTATCTTCAACATACGAACTGAACCCACAAAGGAACAACCTAAAACTTTTTGGACTGTATCTAAAATTAGAAATCACTCAGTTTCATCTCAAAATTTTAAACAGGACTAGCATATAGTATTTCTGATAGGCTCTCCTAATAACGTCCGATTCCCCACACCCTGATCACACCGTCAGTGTAGCCACTGAACAACGTGCTTCCATCCGCACTCCAGCTCAAACTAGTGCAGTAGATAACCTGCCAGACAGTGGAAACAAAATATATCAACACCTTAATGCAAATAGAATTTCAGTTTGGAGGCGCACAAAAATAATGAGCATAAATATTGTCATATCTGCCTTCCTATCCCACATTTGCAAGACCATGATATAAACTACTTAAGAATATGAAATAATCACGACAGATAAGACAGCCATCCACAAGACGGAACTGACAAAAAGCTACAGATAGCTTTAAAAAAACGATCCTCAAAACTTTCATGGAAGCAGGGGATTTCAAGCGTATGCATATACATGCGTATAAAATGACCTGTTATAACAAGAATTACTACAGGTAGCAGAATACAATACCCCCAACCAAACCCAGACAAGCAAATACCCCAATAGACAATAGCTCCAGCTTCTAGAACAATAAAAGCCAACAAAATTTCGATTGAAGAATATATTACTCCATCCGGTCCTAAATATAAAACAGAGTTGACTTTATTTGGAAGGATTAAAGAAACTAGATAAGTTACTAAATCATATCATATGTTGTGTATTCTTAGATTATATTAGTTTATTAATCAAACTAATTAATTTGAAAGAAAAAATAAAAATAAAAATATTTTAAAATAATTTAATTAGCTTCATCTTTCCATACAAATCAACTTTAACTTGTCTTGTATTTAGGAGGGGGGGGGGGTTTTTAACAAAAATTGCACGATGAAACAAGGAGTACATGGCATCACTAGATGTGTATTTGAAGCAACTTCCTTAATCTTTCCATACAAGTCAACTTTGCCTTGTATTTAGGAGGGGGGTGTTTTAAACAAAAATTGCACGATGAAACAAAGAGTACATGGCATCACTAGATGTGTATTTGAAGCAATAGGAGGCATGCCTGTTTCTACACACTTGTATGGAATATAAAGGCGCAAAGAGAATGCACATGAATGTCAATTAACTGAGAACATAAAACAGGTTAGAAAGTCGTGATCGAGCCTGTCAGGAACTGGCAAGGACTTCGACCGGACATGAAAATGGATTTGAAATAACCGGGAGCAAATGAACAGAAGGTTAAATATCAAAGCAAGAGATAACGTAACATGACCACAAGTTAACCCAGCTAACTGTACATTAATAGAGACAAAAGTTCAATAACACATCAAAATATTCAGAATACTTGTGAAATGGAATCAAGAGAATTCGTCAAAGAAAGGAATTGATTGTCAGTGACCAAAGTGTAGAACTTTTATTAGTCAATCACCAAGAAATGACGTTAATCATAACCCACCTTCTTCTTGGTGCTGGTGCCTTCAGCCTTTTCAGCCTCAGTTTTCAGGTCGACCTTCAAATCTTCAACAATGCTCTTGCTCTCCAAATCCCAGATCTTAATGCTTTGCTCTGTAGCCGCACAGAGCCAGTACCTGTTAGGACTAAAGCAGAGAGCATGAATGATAGCACCAGCATCGAGGGAGTACAGCCTCTTCCCCTCAGCCAAATCCCAAAGCAAAATCACTCCATCTTTGCCACCGCTAGCGCACAGCGAGCCATCGGGAGAAACAGCCACGGTGTTGACATAGCCGGTGTGGCCAGCAAGGGTGTTCCTCAACTTACAGTTAGTCAAGTTCCAGACCTTCACAGTACGGTCCCAAGAAGCCGAAACAATGGTTGGTTGGAGAGTACTTGGGCTGAAACGAACACAACTGACCCAATCAGAGTGGGCATCACTGTCCTGAATGGTGTACTTGCACTCACCAAGAGTATTCCAGAGCTTAATTGTGCGGTCACGAGAAGCCGACACGATCTGACGATTGTCAATTGAGAAAGCGACGGAGAGCACATCCTTGGTGTGGCCGACAAATCGGCGGGCGGATACACCAGTGGCCAAGTCCCAGAGCCTGAGCTCGCCGTCCCAGGAGCCGGAGAGAGCGAACTGGCCGTCGGAAGAGAGAACGACGTCCTCAACAAAGTGGGAGTGGCCGGTTAGCCTGCGGCGAGGAACACCGTAAGTCTTCTCCTCCTTGGTAAGATGCCACAAAATGATTGATTTATCCCGAGAAGAGGATACGATCATCTCGGAGTTGTCGATTGGGGTGGCAATGGCGGTGACCACGTCGGTGTGGGCACGCATGGTGCCTCGTAGAACAAGTCCTTCAGCCATTTTGCTGGGTTTGTCCGCACCTCTCAGTTCTCTGAGTCTCCTTAGGTTTGTTGTGCCTCTGAATCAAGCGGCGGCTAGGCGGAAACCATATATAGTGCTGAAACGTATTAGGGTTTTGGCGATGCCCGGGTCTGTTTTCGGGTTGCCTGTCCGGATAAGGAGGTGGTGTTTTCAAAATTAAAAAGGGAAAATTCCAAAAAACTATATTGGAAATATCAAAAGAACAATTCAGTACATTGAAAATGAAAAATGACAGATCAGGCGGTGTCAGACGGGCAGAGGAATCTAGGATTTTGAAATCTCGGCCAAATGACGAAAATGCCCTTCATCCCTCCATCACCCACTTCAGAATAACAACATGATCCTCGTAATTAACAACTCCCGATTCGTCATTAACAACTTCAATTCTTCTTTTACAATTCACAAGTTTCAAAGCCAATAACACCACCGATCTCGCCATTAACAACTCCGGATTCGATATTAACAACTCCATTTTCTTCTTTCGCACTTAACAAGTTTCAGGGCCAATAACAACACTCATCTCTTAATTAACAACTCTGGATCGAAATTAACAACTCCAATTTCTTCTTTCACAAATAACAAGTTCCAGGGCCAATAACACCATCGATCTCGCCATTAACAACTCCAGATTGGCCATTAACAACTCCTATGTTGTTATTCCAACTGAGGGCTGAAGGGCATTTTCGTCATTTGGCCGAGATTTCAAAATCCCAAATCCATCTGCCCGTCTGACACCGCCTGAACTGTCATTTTCCATTTTCAATGTACTGAATTGTCTTTTTGATATTTCCAATGTAGTTTTTTGGAATTTTCCCAATTAAAAACCCGGTTTGATTTCATGGGAAAAGAATATATATAGTGTTTATTTAGAATATTGATTAAAATCTTTAAAAATAATTTTTCAATCGTGATTTATAGTATACGGTTAAAGATGTGAGAGGAGATTTATTTCAATTTATGTGAATAAACACTTTTGAGGTATCCAAAAGTGATCTCAAACAAGCATTACAATCCTGATGTAACAAACTAATTATCACGTTTGGTTAGGCTTATGTAAAGTAAAGAGGATTATATTTTTATAATCCTGATTACATCATTTGATGTGATGTAATCATGATTATATGATTATGACTGATGAATGGGGATGTAAACATCCTATAATCAAGTGAAAATATACATTATGGCCATTATAATTTTTTAAATTGACCAAAAAGCCCACTCATAAAGGCGGTTAAATATTAAATAATTATCACCATTAGATATTAAAGAATTATTTAATTATATAAAAAATTAAAAAAAAATCCCCCATTAAGAAATTATATTTCACAATTAAAAATATTAAAACATCTCATTAAATAATATTCTCACCTTTAGATATTAAAAAATTATTATGAATCCAAGTTGTACACTTCATAATATTTTCATCATTAAATATTAAAAAATTACTATAAACTCGACGTGTACACTACACAAGATGGGAAAATTGACATGCATCCAACATGTACATTATATATATGTATATGTATATGTATAGTTAGGGGTAATTTTGTCTCTTTCTATATTATTCTCATGTTCGATATAATCTAACCAAACGTTTTTATACATATGCATCATCTTTTTTTTTAACGACGAACCAAACAAATACATATAATCATCATTACATTACATTACATTATACTCCATTCCATTATCTTTGATTCCATAAACCAAACGGGCACTGCAAATTATCTTGGGCTTAAGGGGTAAAGGTTTCTTGCCTCTATCAAAAAATACCCTTCAAGAGTATGTTTGTCTTCTTAAAGCGCAGAACTAGAGCCCTTTTGTTTTTTGTTTTTTGTTTTGATAGATAGAGCCCTTTTGTTTGATAACGAACAATTTGCATTAAAAGTCAAATGATTTTACATCAGAAATCCACAATCATGTAGGGCATGGTCATAGTGAACTAAAAACATTTTGATGATGAGATTTCACCCCAACCCATAAATATTCCTAAAAGTTAAAAGACTAAGGATATGTTCTATTTCCCTGTACAAAATGTTAGGAGAGTTGGTCTTTGTCCCCTGTATCGGTATAAATCCGCTTCATGATGCTAAATACTCGAAGGATTCCATTATCATCAAACGAGAAAAAAGGACATTTAGAAATCCAATGAAAAGATGACCTAAAGCATTGGAGAGAAATATAAGGCTGATTCGAAACCTTTCTCTATACAAGTAATTGCACGGATTGATCATGAAAACAAATTCAGAATTGATGGTATTTACCACTATAGTTAACAATTTGTTAATTTTATTAAAAATTATTTTAGCTAATCCTCATTTGTATTAGGAAAATTCCAAATAAATGCCTCTAAAATATATATACTCCAAATCAGTGATCCCAATTTTTAAAATCCTACATCAGTCCAATTGATCAAAATAAAATTTGAAAATGTGGGTGCTTTTACAATATTACCCCTTAATTTAAGGGGGGAAACCCACTCTCGCTGGCTAGACTTGTTTCAAGGGATGGGATGATAACGGGATAGGCTAGTTCCACGTCCTTAGAAAGGACACAAGATAGCAAAGCTATCCCGGGGAGATCAGGATAAATTGGGTTAACAGAAACAAGACATCCCATTTATTTTTTTTAAAGGACCTGGATTTACTTATGGGTATTTTCCCTCTTTTTTAGACTAGTAAAATCTTAAATGTATGGATATAAGTTTGATGTTGGACTTGAATAAAGGAAAATATATAATACAACATAATAACAATAAGAAATAATTAAAACTTGAACTAATAATAACCATGATTATAAATAAAAAATAAAACTTGCACCTGATTGCAAATAAAAAATAAAACTTAATAAGAGCCATGATGGTCAAAAATGACAAAAAACCTTAACCTGATTATAACATATGAAATAAAAAAAAAACTATAGATGCAAGAGGAAAATAGCTTAAATTAAATTCAAATCTTCAAAATTAAAAGGAATTAAATTCAAATCTTCAAAATCAAAAGGGAATTAAGTTCATTAGTCGCCACTCAATGTTAGTGTAAAGTGTAAATATAAGTAGTGCCTAAGTTGTTCCTTTACACAGATATTTTCAATATTTTGTATTAAGGATATAACAAATATATTTAATATCTTACATTAACCAATATGATAATGTCTTTTTATATAACTAATATCCATATAAAAAAGATAATTAGTAAAATAAAAGAGAATTTATAAATAAACATAATTTTTTAAACAATTTAATATCCAAAACCGGACAAAAAGCTGAGATAGGACATTATGGTACTTTCTCTTGTTCTAATTATAAGATAAAGTTGATTTTTTTTTAAGAAATTAATCAAGCTAATTAAATTATTTTAGAGTATTTTATTTTTATTTCTTTTTTCAAACTAATTAGTTTAACTAATAAATTAATATATAATCTAATGATATATAGCATATGACATGATTAAGTAACTTATTTAGCTTCTTTAATCTCTTCCAAAAAATTCAATTTTATTTTATATTTAAGACCGGAGGTAGTACTATTTTGCAACTGTAACCCGATGTAGTTTTGTATTTTTCATGATTTTTTAAAATAAAAAAAATGCACTTAGGAAAAAAATAAAAGTCACCATATTTTAATATGACAGTCCTTACATCTCTTTTAAAAATCCCATGTCGAGACTCTTTCTTTTTTAAAATAAACCAAAGAAGCATGGAACCTGTTTCCGTGTTTGTCCCATATATTGTCCAGATTTTTTTTTTAAAATTGATTATTTTTACATAAAAAATTATTTTTTAAAAAATATTAATTAAGAGATTATTTTTATTTTAGATTTTGTATCTATTAAAATATTTTTTTTATTTTTATATAAAAAATTATTTTTATTTTAGATTTTATACCTATTAAAATAATTTTTTTTTAAAAAAAATAAATCTAAATTGCCTAAATAGAGGGAGCTCCCCCCAAATCCAAAGGATGAGTAGGGAAGCTCATTCCAAGAAACATACCTTGCTTACTTTTTTTTTATCCAAAATCTATTAATCATTTACATCCTAAAGAAGAGCTAGTGACAATAAAAAAATTCAATATTGACATTTTTTTATACAAATTTAATATTGATATTTTTTTTATACAAATTTGATATTGAAATTAGAACTTGATTTAGCAAGCAAATTCACGTATTCAATATTTTCGACATAAGCATGATTAAATAAAATCTCATCCTTAACAACAAATGATATAATTTGCTCTGTATTTTTGTTGGCAAACATTTGGCAATGTGGAATCTCTTGATTATATTAATTGGCTCCACCACAATCATAAACATTATGAAATATAATCCCTTATTATTATTTTTTTGCCAGATATTATATTGTTAGATCTAATCCCCTACATCTAACCATATAAATTTTGTATAAAGATAAAAAATTTAATTACACATAATCATAATTTTTTCAATTTAAATAAATACTTTTTTTTGCCCGAATTTAAATAAATACCTAACTTTGTATAAGTACAGTATATAAAAAACTTATATACTTTCTGGCAAAAAAAATAAAAAACTTATATACTGGACTTATACAATTGGACCCTGCCGAGGATTGAAAAAAACAAAAAGGAAAAAAGGAAAACGGAATCTGCTGCCTCGCGGTCTCCCAATAGAATACTCATACCTTTCCTATTTCCCCTTTCGTCAGAACATAGAACTTAGAACTAGTATCTTTGCTGATTAACTCCGAAAGAGGTAGACCCCTGTGATTCGATTCGAATACTCAAGGTCTTTCGGATTTTCCATTCATCTCACTCCCAAAGATAAGCTTTTTCTTTTGTGTTTATGTCTGCAACGAATTGTGCATTTATAATCGAAGGGGCTAGTTTTCCGAAGCTTATTTATTGATTGCCTTCCCTCTCTACTTTATTTTTCCACTATTCTTTCCTGAGTAACCCGGTGGATGCGAGCTAACTACAAAGCGAAGGCATGGTAGTGAATTTTTGGGATTCATCATAGCAGCAAAATGTTTTCTCTGAGGTGAGTTCTCAAAAATTTCAATGCATTTGTTCAATTGGGTGTTGTTTGAATAATTGCCTCATCCCTCTTATATTTTTTTGGTATTTTCAAATATTTAATATGTTAATTGATGATAAATAAAAATACAAACTTGTGATAATGGAAAGACTATTTTTCTTACTTGAACTTATTACTGTTTAGGGATTTTTGGAGACGGCATAGGAGGAAGTTTTTCATTACTGCTGGTGCTTTTGGAAGTGGTTATCTTTTTTATAAGCTGTATGATGCTCACAAGAGTCACAAGCACAGACTTGAAGTACAGGAGAGAGAACTCACTCTTCAAAGAGAAAGGGAGGAGCACATTAAGGATCAGTTAAGTGCAATTCTTAGCCTCATTTTATCTGCCCCACCCCAAAAAACAAAAAACAAAAAACAAAACAAAACAAAACAAAGGAAGAAAGAAAACGGAAAAAAAGGAATGAAATTCTCATACTATATTTTTGCAATGCTGACATTGACAGGATACAAGCTCACTTTAAGAATATTCAGATGATTTCTGATACAATAACGTTGCCTCATGCAATGCACTATTTGAGTTGTCGGATAGCGGAAGATCTGGATCTTTCTGAGCTTCTTGAGAGGCTAATTCAAGGAAAGGGGCAACCAAACGCGTTAACAAATTCAGAGAAACTAGAATTATGGGGAAGACTCAAAATAATAAGTATGACTTTAACTTGGATTTGTCATTCTGCATACTTGTTGCTTTGTTATATTGTCCGGCTGCTATGAGAAAATTGAAGACCAATATTCTTATATGCCATTTTGTGTAGGTTTTACAAAAATGGCACTGTCAGTATGGGCAACAACAATGCTTAGCTTATATGTAAAAGTTCAAGTCAATATATTGGGAAGGCTTTTATATATAGATACTGCACGAAGCCTTGGAAGCCCCAATTTGATGGTATGGGCCCCTGTTTTTCTTTTTCTTGTTTAACTTTTCAATTTCATCACTAACATTTGCAAATTGTTAAGGATATTAGTAAAATCAATAGTAAGTTTTCACTTAACCTTTTACATTTAGGGGATGAAACGGTCTTTAATATGGTACTAAAGTTTTCATGTCAGAACAAGGTGTAATGGAGAAGGGATTTCACTTGGGAATGTAATACGTTGGAGTCTGAGAGATTATGATGGACATTCATTTTATAGCTTAAGCTTTTATAATGAATTAGTCCTTAATGCCCCTCTAAGAAAAATGATATAAAACAGCGTTTTGAACAAGGTTTTGTAAATATTTTTTTTTGCTAGAAGTTGTATATATCGTTCTGCCATGTCTTTAACAGTCAGTCAATTCTTCTATGCTAGATCCTTGAAAGAAAAATCAGAAAATTGTATATCTTAAAAGGTCAAAAGATGAATATAGTCTATTCACAATAGCCTGCTGCCTGGTACCTAGTGGCACCATCCTCACTATGAAAAGCTGGACACTATTGCAATATACAGTTTTTTTTTTTTTTTTGAGAAACACCAAACACTTTTTTAAGGGAAAAAAAGTAGTTTGTTGAGAATATTTCAAACAATCTGGACTCCTCTTGTTCTTTTTTTTATATGATTGTCTGATGGGTCAGATTCAAGCATTGTCAGGCTCAACTGGGGGTAAAGCCCTTTCCACTAAGACTAATGCTTGTTGGTGGGACTCCTCTTGTTCTTGTTGGCATATATTGTAGGAAAACTTGCAAATAAGTCATCTGCTTTACTACTTAGTGTTTTGAGATTCTGCCTTACTGTGGTTTAAAAGTGTCACTTTGCCTACCTGTGTTTATGGTTTTCTGTAGATTAGTTCAAATTGTTCACCTCTTACTCTATTGTCATATAGTGAGTTTGAACAAAGGCTAGCTTGAATTGCAGATAATTTACTATATATGATTGTTGGTAATATGTGTTGTTTGCACAACATAATTGTCTGCGTATGGGGACATGAAATTATAAATGCTCTAATACAACTTCTGGTCATCAATGTTCACTCAGAAGCAATTCAAAAAATTCTGGCCATTTATATTCACCCAGTAGCAGATAAATAAATATATCAAGTTCAGAATTAGATATGAGATCATGTAGTCCTCAAGGGAGATTGTTAGAGGAGGGGTATTTAAATTTCAAGATAGTGTTTAATTTTTCTCAACCGTAGGATAATGATTCTGTGAATTAGTTATTTCACATCTCTTAGTCTTTTTCGATTATACTGGAATTTTTCGGTGAGCCATGTACTTGCTTCAGTTACACCAACCAAATATAACATGTATGTTATAGTTTTTACTGAGGTCCTCTTTTCACAAAGATGACTTACTGACTGCTGAGGTCCATTCCTTGTTATAGTTTTTTAATACAACATTTGGCAACTGGATCGGGGTGTCTCCATTGATTTCCCTCTGTATTGAGTGTATCTACCATTAGATCAACTTTCAATAATTGAGATTTACCATGATAAATTTTTATTATAATGATATTATTTACATATTATTAAATCTCAATCATTGAAAGTTGATCTTATGGTAGATACCCTCAATTAAGAGTAAATGGAGAGGAAAATCAATGGAGACACCCCTCTCCCATTTGGAAACAGAGTACTACTTGCAGACCATATCTCATTAATTTAGGTTTGAGGGATTAATGATTAATTGGATTCTAATAAAAGGTAAATAGACTGTCCTGTTGCAAAACTTTAGAAGTTAAGTTATTGGGCTTGAAAAATATATTGACATGACTTTTGGAACCAATTATTAGTAAAGTTGCAAATTTGGATTATGAACTTAAATTGGGTGGAGGGAATTTTGAACGAAGTAAGTAATTCAAAGTTCAACTTTGGAGTTTTGATATCTTTATAAGATGGATCACAATTCAAATAGGTAAAACATAAGTTCAAACTTTACCGAGCAAATTCTTGAAGGAGTGTATTTATAACCATTCGTCTGGTGGCTATTCTTTAATTTCTATTGTAATAAGGGCACACCATGGATTTATTCAGCATCAACTGAGGAAACTCTTTTCAACTTCATTTCACCGAAGTTTTTTTTTTGATAAAACCAAAGTTAATTAAATGAACTGCCCAATCACATAAAAAGGATAAAAATGGGAGGGGGACTGCAAATATTTTCAACCAAATTCAAGCATGTTATATGCAAGCTGACTCTTTTTCTGTTGTTTGTACAGGAGAATAGGGATGTCGTTGATAGGAAAGACCAGCAGAAATTTCTTGAAAGCGTAGATTTTCTCGCACAATATGGTATACCTTCCTTGGTTTCTGATATGGAGTTGGCAACTAAGGAAGCTCTTAAAGGGTGAGGTTTCTTTTATGATCTTGAAGATAATAATTGGTGAAGTAAATCCCACAATTTCTTAGAAACTTTTTTTTGGGATAGGGATATATAATTTTAACGTTATCATGAGATATAGAACAATCTTAACCCTGTACATTTTGGGCTGCAGGCACTCTTGTGTATACATGCCTGAAATGTGAATTGTCCATAACCAAGTCTGATTTTTGAAATTCTAAATCCTTAAAAATTCTGCTGACTATGTATCTGAATTGGGAAAACCATAGAGTTTCAGATTTTTTTCAGCATAATTATCGACACGTTTACTTCACTCCTAACTGAATAGTGAACAGTCTTTTAACATAACGGAAATCTCCATTTGTAACATTAGCAGTTTAGCACATCTATGCAACCTTCAATCTGCCATCTGAAGAAGTTGGCACTAAACCTACAGGAACTTTAGGGAGAACCTCGCCCCAAAAGCAAGCTCATTAGGTTGGAGAGACCGAGTTCCAAATAAACCTCTCATTAGCAAGCTCATTAGTAGTAGAAGGATCTAATACCTGTTTATTTAGCGAACCACACTCGAAAGGCTTTATTGTTGGGTTGAAGAGTTCATGCTCCCCATAAATCCTACATCAAAATTCTATACTTCGTATGTGAGATTCAAATCCCATACATACAATTGAGCATGACTAAAAAAACCTGGAGGGATAAGTCATAAACCATGATTCATAATTATGTTGGCATATAAGTAGCAACTTCATTTAGAGGACCAAGATGTCAATAAATTCTCTGTCAATATTCGCTTTAAATGGGCTGGATTATTTCTATGTGCAGAAAGCAGTTGAGAGATCTCTTCAACAGTAAAGCACTCCATGAAACTTTCATGCAGATACTTAACACATTCATGAGCACAGGAAGTCCACACTCATGGGTAAAGTACATGATGCCCGAGGCTATTGAATCACATACAACAACCTCCAGCAGTGCCGATCCCGTTCCTTCTGACACAATTGGATTAGATCAACTAATGGCAGAGGCACGGGCAGTACTAACCAGGTACATATGTAATGTTTTGGACTCAATGATTAATAACAACTTGCCATAGAAATTTAATCAATCTGGGGCATGACACTCATGCTTCAGGCCAATGCTGTAAACTTATATGAGATGGAAAATCCTAGTCAAAATAGAGATGTTTGGTAGATATTCTTGATAAAATGATTTGTTTTGTAGGACTCACTTCACATCAACCAAAGCACACATGAATTATGAATTAAGCTCCTAAATATTTGAAGGTTCTACGTATATTTGTTATAATTGTCCTTTTTACAAAAAGATGTGTCCTTCTCTGGAGAAATCATATGTAAAATTTCTGTATAAATATACTTATGTATGAGAAACACATTAGAGTAGAATCAGAGGATGGTCGATGATCCATCATTCAATTATTCAGCTTTGTGAATCTCAGTCATTTCTTTTGGTTTAAACGCCATTATTTTTTATACTTGCAAGCTGCAATGTCCATTTGTCAACATGTCATTCTGCGTCGGCTTTCTGTTGTGCAAAAATCCATTTGGCTCTGTAAATGCCACGGTTCCCGCTGATGCTGTTCTGAAAATCGTCTTTGGGTTAAGTATTCAAGCCAAGTCCTTCCAAGAGCCAGAGTAAACCAAAAATGCTGACCATCTAGTATATTCCATAGGAAGCCTTCCTCTGCCTTTATTCTTTCCTGCTTTTCATTCAACAATGGAAATGATTAAAATAATTCCAAGTCCAGTTTGGGTTTATTCATGTACTAGAGTAGATTAAGTACGGTGTTTCTGGGCATTGAAGAGCTATAAACTTACAAAACATCAACACATATTATAGTTGAGAGAGGGGAGAAAAATATTCTTTCAAATTAAGTTTCTCCTCTGTTTTTTGCAGTGCTGAATTTGGGAACGTTGTGGAGACATCTCTGAAAGCAGTGTTGGACTCACTCGTGGAGCTCATGGCGGCTAAATTCGGAGGAGGAAATTTAACTTCAGGCGTGCCACTGGCCAAATTGTTGCCTCAGATTGCTCATATGTGCCCTCTTCTCATCGAAGAACTAAGCAAAAATCAGTTCATCCAAACCATAAAAAATTTACCCGAGGTTGAACTTTTTTTCACCCTCCTCTATGCAAATGTATCAAGCGCTTAGCCAAGTATTTAATTATGCTTTAAGTGAAAATCACACGGCAAAAAAAAAGATTAAATTTATTGCATGGAAAGCACGAGGCATCGATGTAACTTGGTTTAAAGAGGTTCAAAAGGCTTCCTGAAAGAATTTAATTACATACGAGCTGAATTGTTATTCTTGGTCTTCATCAGCATGGCAGTCTTCCTTTTGGCATAGTTAATGTTGTACACTGCTTCTTAGGCCTTAACCTGGCCTTTAGAGGAACTTTCTTTTTGGACTACGGTTTCTTTTTTGTTAGTCTGTACATTATAGATTATAGACAATAATGATTTTTATTATTTCATCCATTTTCTTTATTCATGGATTGCTTCCTTTTTGGGTCCTCCAATCCAAGAATTGCTTGTTGATGCTGTGAAACAATGCCAGAACTTAGTCTAGGTAGAGTTTATTTCATTATTCACTATTCTACAGCCGGGACTAGGGCCGGCCCGGCCCTCCCGTTTAGGCCCGCACCCTAAAAAGTACTATATTTTTGAAGCCCGTGGCTCTACAAGGTTAGCCCTTCATGGGTTTGGATCTAAACGGGTTTAAACTCATTTTAATTCAAAAAAAATTTCTTTTTCAAGTTTTACAATTTATTTATTATTTTGTTTTAAATTGAGATGTATTATTTTTAAAACTCATAAATTTTTAGTTAAAATAATCACTTAATATCCAAATTAGCCTTTGTTTTAAAGTTTAAATGAATAAACCTTTGTGGAAAATAAAATAAATCAAACCAATTAATAAGTGTTTGCCTGTTATTAATGCTCTATTAGGTATTTAGGTGTCTCTCATATTGATAATTTGATATAATGATATTATATTTATTAATTTATTTTTAAAAAATATTAAACGGGCCTAAAAGGGCCGGTCCTGTAAGGCTGGCCCTACAGAGCCTGCGACCCTATATGCTGGCCCTTTTAGGCCCGCTTCCCTTTTTAGCCTCTAAATTATAAGTTTGGCTAAACGGACTGGCCCGACGATATCGGCCCGATTTCCCAGCTCTATTCACTATGCGAGTGTGGTTCTATAATGCATCTCAAGTGAGTTTCACTGAATACTTTTATTTGATTGTTGTGCTTGTTTCAATTAATTTAACTTAAACTATGGGACTTGGCTTCCATCCGCTTCTAGGTCCGTCCGCTGCCCGTGGTGTAGTTTTGAGAAAAGGATGGGGCTAAACTTTTTTTTTCCTTAAAAAAAATGGTATATAGTATTTTAAAGTATTTTTCTGGACGTATCTAGTATCTTAAAATATTTTTTAAGTAACATGCAGTATTCTAAAATAAGTTTTAGTGTTTTTAACCCCTTGAAATATTTTTTCAGTTGTACCAAGTGTGTTAGCAGACTGATTGTAATTTTACCCTTAATGGATTTTTTTTCAACTCTAAAAATTACATTAAAATATTAGGTACTACTAGGAAAATATTTTAGAGTGGCCAGAAATCAATAAATCAGTATTCTAAGTTTTGGATGCTTGTTACTACCAAGAAAAATACATTAACGGTAAAATTATAGTCAGTCTCCTAAGACACTGGGTACAACTGAAAAAATATTTTAAAGGATTAAAAGCACAAAAAATATTTTAAAGTAATTTTTGGAGCTAAAAACAAACACTACGGGTAGAGTTGCAATCAGCTTGCTAACACAATTGGTACAATTGAAAAAATATTGTAAGCAGTTAAAAGCACTAAAAATTATTTTAGGATACTGCATACTACTTAAAAAATATTTTAAGATACTAGATACATCCAGAAAAATATTTTAAAATACTAGATACCATTTTTTTAGATAAAAAAAAAAGGTTCAGACCCATCCTTCTCTCAAAACTACACCAACAAGGTGTAGTTTTAAGAAAAGAACGGGCAGCAAACGCACCTGACAGCGGATGGAAGCCAAGTCCTAAGCTATGATGACAATTCATCTCGGGTGAGCGGCCTTGAAGGCTTGAGCTATTGACCATTAGTTGCTGCCCACTGTTAGACATAGGGATAAAGGGCAATTTTGTCTCAGAAGTTTTTTGGGAGCAATTTTATTTTGGAAGTATCAAAAAAAGAGCAATTTTGTCATAGCCGTTATCCCAATTAATTTTAACTATTGGTTGACTAAACATACTGAGTTGCAGTCCATATGTCATCTACCTTATATTTGTTAAGGTGTAAATTTTGCCCCAAAAATTTTAAATTGAACTCTTTAAAAAGTGTAGATGACAAATGGATTTCTGAGCCAAATTTACACTTTAATAAAAATAACGTGGATGACTTATGGATTATCAGTTCAACATATTTGATCAACTAATAATCAAAATTAATCGAGATAACGGTTAGGACAAAATTGTTCCCTTATACACTTTAGCGGCAGAATTGCACCCTTAACCCGTAACCCTTTGATATATCTATCATGAGGTTTAACATTTTTGCAAAATAAATAAGAGAGCGAGACAGAGAGGGACAGAGAGTGGGAGGGAAAATAGAAAGCTTTTACTTTTCAGTGTTGAATTGATGGAAATCGGGCAGCCGTGAAGCTATGGGAATATTTGTTTCTATTTTTTAAAACAGTATTTTTTTTGTTGGTTTTTGAAAACAAAAAAAATAATAAAATTTGTTTGAAAATCTATTTTTAATATTTTTTTTAAAAAATAGATATTTGTGTTAAAAAATGAAAAATCAAAATAATTTTTAGGTGTTTTTTGGTTTTTGTTTTGAGTTAAGGGACAAATTTAACAATCATGTTTTACCAAAAATGCATATGACACAATTAAATTTTGTTGGGGACAAAATTATACATAAACTATTTAAAATGGGGTAAATATAACAAAAACGTTAATTCAATTGAAACGTCTGTTACTTTACATTATGTAGGCCCCATAAAGTCAGATACAATTCTCTCTCTTATCCACGTCATCCTCTCGCCCTTCCTCCTTCTCTTCCCCTCTTCTCCCTCTCTCCTCTCACCGTTCTTGCAAGTGTGAGCCAATGGTCTAATGGAACAAAGAATTGATCTCCAATTAACCACTCATTCCAGGCATACAATAATCTGTTTTGACCATAGCTTCGAGAATCAACTATCACAAAATTCGGCTACCCATACTCATCCCTACCACAACCCTTTTAAATTAAATGTCACCTCCTCCTCTATCATTTTCTACAACTCCATCGTGAGGCCTCGCTCTAAAGTAGTGGCAAATTCATAAAAGCCAGCCAGTGCAACGAAAAAAAGAAGCTCCCATTCAAACTCATTTTCCATTAAGACCTTCAATATTCTCATGCTTATAGTTCTGGTTTTTATGTCAGTAGAGGGCTAGAGGCATTCTAAAACTATAACTTTCTGGTTGAGAAAAACAGGGAAAGGATTGCTATTTACTGGAAATTCAAGACTTGTGTAGGAATACGGAAACAACAATCTAATGAGCACCATGGATGTGAATGCCAACGATGTTGACGCAGTGGATGGTAATGCAACCACCGCCAGCGATGTGAACACTGGTTCCTTTTCCGTCAATGGTCTTGAAGGAGTTCAAGATGATGAGCGCTTGCTTCAGGTTGATTACGTTGTCTCCATTGAAGATGATCCACAATGGCTCCTCCTGTATGACGACGTGCCTGAGGGTACTTGGCTTGGGGTTCACAGGGTCGTCGTCCCCCTGAGTGTAGATGTGATCGTTTCTTCCTTCGACGACGTCCTTACCGAACCCAATGGCGTGGGGGGCAGAGAGAGAGCAAGGGGAAGAGTGAGAAGATGACGTGGATAAGAGGGAGAGGTGTATTTGACTTAGTGGGGTCCACATAATGTAAAGTAACAGACATCTCAATTGAATTAACGGTTTTGTTATATTTGCTCCACTTTAAATAGTTTATATGTAATTTTGCCCCCAATAAAATTTAATTGTGCCAAATACACTTTTGGTAAAATATGATTGTTAGATTTGCCCCTTAACTCTTTTGTTTTTCTAGTTTTTATTTTTTGAGGTATTACTTATTCACTATTGACACTATCATCAATACCGACCACCGTCACGTCACGTCACTGTCAGTGGGGGCCATTGTCACTATGTCACTTTGAAGATAGATTTTTTTAAAACAACTATTAATTTTTTGTTTTTTTCAAAACTTATTTTTTAAAACAATTTTCTAAAGCAATTTTATAAACTAAGAACATAAAAAAAACAAAAAAAAAACATGCCTATGATGTTGCTGAAGTACTAGTTCTTTGGTAGAAAAGTAGTTGTTTGATGGACTGACATCAAATGTGTTTAGGTGAAATATCACCCAACTGATCCAATGAATTTTAGGGAAATTGCGGAAAAGTGCCCCATTTTATTATAGGGAAGGACATGATAAAATATTTATAAACAGATCTACAAATTTGATGACAAAAAAAGAAGATATTCTTCAAATTTTGCTTAATAGAATACCAAGCATTCTAATTAAGGTCCTATTTACCACTAAATTTTTGATTGGGGGCTCTTCCCCAATTTTCCCAATTATCTTTAAGAGGTTAGTTTCATTAATCTGGTTTTTGCAAGCAAAATTTCTTACGTGGATTCTAAACAAAAGGTGTTGTGAAATAGCGAACAATAATAGAGTCGTATTAGCTTAGCTGATTGTAAGGATGCACATGGATAAAAGACAGCAAAATTTAATTATTTTAGTGTATCAAAGAAATTTACTGCAATTGGCATGTAGGGCTTAAATAAGATTGTATTTTTTTTTTTGGGTACAATAAGATTGTATTTCTTTTAATTAAACACATTAAACGTCACTTTTCCCCCTTTTTGGGCCAGTCATTAAAACAACTTACGAGTATTTCACTATTTAGTAGGTTTGTGTGTCTATTTTTAGGTGGCCGATGGAGGTTTCTCTGTTAGTGGACCGAAACAACAACCCCGCCGGGGGCCGCGTGTATATGGGCATATATGATATTTACGTACAAAGACTACGGTCATCGTACTGTTTTTTATTTCATCAGTATTTTTCTGTTTTAAACACATCAAACATCACTTCGTTTTATTATTTTTTATCAGTAGTACTTTGTAATTGTCACTCATTACCGATTGGGTTTATTTTTTATTTACAGCCCATTATAGTCCATTTAGGTATTCTACATTTTCTTTTGTCATGTATTTATTTTTTTTTTTTACAATGTCATGTATTCATTAAAAACTTGATGATAAAACACTTGAAAGATTTTACCTAAGTCTGTTTATATTGTTTTGGACTCCGTAATTTATAGTTCCATGAATACCGAAGAAATTGAATTTATGTCTTCATATTGATCAGATAAATGTTCTATATCATAATTGACTTTTATTTTTCAGGCTTAAAAAGGAATTGGCATTTATTAAGATAATATTGATCTTCATGTGTGTGTAAAATATCCATAAAACCATTTTCTTCCTCATGGCTTCTAGTCTCAAGGAGAATGCTAATAAGTCTCAATTTCGGTTAATAAGGAATTATCTCTCTCTCTTTTTAATAAATCATAATCATATATAGAAAAAACTCCAAAAAACACTTGAAAGAGGTAAGTAGAATCCTTAATAATGTAGTAACCAGAATGAATAATATTCTTACCCTCAACTCTTTTTGATGTTCTGTGTTAAGTTGGAACCATATATGAAATATTAAATTTATAATACATTATATATAAATCATAAATAATATAACTCATTCTCGGGTCAAGTATCCTCACTAGGACATTGACTTCAGTATGACTAATATCATTTATAACATCCCAACACCTTTAAAACATATTGAGAGAGGATATATCTAGATCCTTATAAGATATCATTTGTTTTCCTCCCTAACTAATGTGAGAATTTACAATCCACCCCCAACAGGCCCAGTGTCCTCATTGACACATCAACCTAAGTGTGACTTTGATACCATTTATAACATCCTTGTGCCTCATTCTCAAAATTGTCCGCTCTAAGGCCCATTAAAAATGGTATCAGAGTGCATACTGTGCGGAACATTTGATATCGACCTAAACTTAGGTTTGAGTTGGATGTTACCGTTGGTATCAAGGTGCATGATGTGTAGAAGCTTTTCCAGCTTCTACACCAATCCATTTTCATAGAGATGGCCACAAAATCAGTAAGAATTTAGGTTTGAGGGATTAAAGTGATGAGTTGTATTGCTATGAATTTGTGAAGTAATGAATAAAGAGAAATGGAGTTTGCTATATGATGATTATTTGTCATGCATAAGCCATTACTAAATGAATAAAAGGGCTTTAATTTGTTACCTCTTTCTTAACAGTTCAATTCAATATTTATTGTAAAATTAAAGCCCTTCCTTCCTTGAAGTAATTAATTTAGTAATAAGTATTAATTGTGGCAGGATATGTTCATATGAGAACATCTCTTCAAAAATGCTTAACATATTTTGATTGGACCTTATGCTCTGACTTTCTATATAAAAAATTACTCAATAACACTATTTAAACTTCATAGTTCATCATACCCTCTACAAAATTTCTGGACAATTATATACGCCTTGTAATCTATTTAATAAGCATTTGTGGCATTGATAAACTTTGCATATTTTTTGAGATGGGAGTGTTTATTATGAAAGATGCTAGGATAAGATGAGTTAACATGGTTAATGATATCTTTTATGGGCCTACTTAGGTCTAATGATTAATTGATCCTAATAAAAGGTAAATAGACTGTCCAGTTGCAAAAGTGTAGAAATTAAGTTTTTGGATTAGAAAATATTGACACGTGACTTTTGGAACCAATTATTAATAAAGATGCAAATTTGAATTATGAACTTAAATTGGGGGAGGCAATTCAGAACGAAGTAAGTAATTCATAGTTAAACTTTTGATATCTTTTTAAATTATAGGTGGATCACAATTCAAATAATTAAAACATAAGTTCAAACTTTACCTAGCAAATTCTTGAACTAGCGTATTTTTAATCATTCTTCTTATATCTATTCTTTAATTTCTATTGTAATAAGGGCACACTGTGGATTTTTTCAGCATCAACTGAGGAGACTTTTTTCAACTTCTTTGTGTTTCGAACCCCAAGTTAACACATTGATACCAGTATCATCGCCTGCACTGCATGATTGTGACTAGGGTGTAGTAGTAGAAAGCTCTAATACCTATTTATTTAGTGAACCATTGTATATATGGTTCAAGAGTTCAAGCAGCCCATAAATCAAACGTCAAAATCCTATACTTCATATGTGAGATTCAAATCCCATACATACAATTGAGAATTAAGCGTGTTTGGATGGACGTTTGGATGACTTATAAGTTATTTTTCACGTAAATCGAGATAAAATTCCTCTCACGTACTTACCTCGTATACCGTAAATCATGATTGAAAAGCTATTTTTAAATATTCCAATCGCTGTTCCAAACGAGCACAATGACTAAGAAATCCTGGAGGGATTAGTTATAAACCATTATTCATAATTATGTTGACTTATAAGGATCAACTATTGACTTCATTCACCTACAAAAACAATAGAAATAACTAGCAAAAGACAATAAAAATATAGTTCAAATCGTGCCCAAGGATACAGGGTTAGAATAAAAGGGCGGCGCTCCCCAAGATTAAATAAACCCTTCCTGATACAAGTCAGGGTGACAGAATAAATGAAATGAAATAGTAAACTCAGCAATAAGTAGATAAGAGAAGATGAAAGAATAACTTGAAAGTTCAAGTTTGTATGTATTGAACTTCATTCACAAATCTCTATTTATAGGCCATGGTTCATAAGTAGATAGGAATGTAATAAATATTGGATAAAGTTGTCAAATCACATGGATAAGGTTGCAAAGTTATGTGAATAAGATTGCCAAGAAAGCATTGCATCATCAAAGGCTTAGGGAACAAGAAATGTAGTGATAAACTTTTTCTTTGCTTGGAAAACAAGAAAAGAAGAGATAAGATTATTTTCAATTGGTTTGGAAAAGAAGGAATGTATTGATAAAATTATTTTCCTTTGACAAACTTAAATAATAATTACAACATCTTTGTCCCATTCTCTTTGATTTGGTTTGGCTTGCGTGGGATCTTGGGTTTTCTACTCAAATCTGGTGGCTTTGGGTTGGGGCAAGAGAGGTGGTGATAGTTGGAGTCCTTTTAGGCTGATGGGTTATCAAAGCCAATGGTGGCTCTTCTCTCTACACAATGGTTGTTGCGTGGTACGTGATGGTGAATTTATTCTCTTGGTAGTAGATGAATTCTTAAATGGGATTGAACTGTTAGGGTGGTTCTTTGAACCCCCATCCCTTGTTTCTGGCATGATGACCGGTGTCCCTTCACTCCTCCGGTGGCAGCTGTAACCCCCTTCACGCTTAAGCCGAGATTAGTTCGTAAAAACGTAATTAATGTGGAATTAGAGACCGTAATAGATTTTGGGACTTAAACAAAGTCAGTCTTCTCAAAATCATGGCTTACAAAAACTTTTACAACATTTGTTCATGACGGTCTCATATTCACATTTCAATACTAAATGGCCTGTACAAGTTGATTTCATTCACAAATATCAGAGTATAAACAATTTCCCGACACACTCGGGTTCCATTCATTAACTAAGGGATTTACAAAGGCACAAGGCCCACAATTCATTACCCTTAACTTGGAGATTACACAAAACTATACCACCAATCCCATTATATACAATTGTTTCCCAAAAATATCCAAAAGATATACATGATAACCAATAAACCAAAATATATTTCTAAACCGGAGCACTATCCGCTCTTCATCGCCCGCTTTCCCTTTGATCCTTCTGCCCTGTCTAAAACATGGTTTTTGGGAGAGTGAGATTCTAAGGAATCCCCATAGTAACAAATCAATCATATAATGTACAATAATAATGCATGTAAGCAAATTATTAACCACAACAAGCAACTACAACGGCAGTTACAACGGCAATGGTTAGTATGACACATGTCATCCCTTACGATTGCTCACGCTGAATTGCTCACGTTGTATTGCATCACAACAATCCACACAATACATTTCACCACAGCTGGGATTCATATAATGCATTTCATACACAAGCCATACAGGCAAGATACACATAGCCCACGGCTGGATTCACAAACGCCGCCCCACGGGTCGTATTCACAAATATCCATGTCGATTACGACGGCAGTTCAACTGCCGACCTAGAGATGACCACCGTCAATCCCTACACGGCTCACGCTGACCTTCTCACGCAGTAATGGACCATGGCACACATTTCACAAATTCAACGATAAGTTATGCATGCCAAAACATCATACATAATATGAGAGAAGAGTCACTACCTTGATCCTTCCGTGCGTGTCCTAGAGCCGGTCTCTCCCGAGGAAGGCAAATGTCAAATCCTATATTTATAATTAGGGACGAAGGGTTATATTCTATTCCAAGACTTATTTAACTTGAAACACTTAGTTTTGGTTATCATAATTGACTCTTAAGAGGCCCCAAATGCCTCTAATAAAAGCCCTAAAAGGTTGGGAAACAATAGGTTAGAGATCTCCTTTCGAAAACTCAAAGTGTTGGAACACAGGGGTGGGCCGCGGCCCGCCCTTCCTTGGGCTACGGCCCGACACTCATGGGCCGCGGCCCGAATCAGGTCAGAAAGTCTTGGGCCGCGGCCAAGAAATTTCCTGACTCTTGGCTGAACTTCAAAAAAACATAACTAATTCTAGAAAAATCGAAACGGAGTGATTCCAAAGCCAAATGAAAGGTATATGAGTCCTATTTCAAGGAAAAATATAGCCCTTCACTGGAAATCACTACACAAATACAGAATCACCAAAAACTACACACTACTCCAAAACAGAGTTCTGTTTCAATCCCAAACTTTGGACAACCATATCTCACAGAATACTAAACGAAATGACACAAAATATATATCCATTTTGAAGCTTGGGATGTTAAATTTAAGACTGGAAAGTTTCATAATTTTCCAATACCATTTGGTCACTCAAAACGCTCGCCCAAACAGATTGCGGAAAACAGAGCTCAAACAAGACTACTTTCCAACTTTTCCCAAGTGATTCAAATGAACCCAAAATCAATAACCAAGCTCATTCCCACACAAAATCACTCAAGGAATCCAATGGGAATGTCAAAATCACCAAAATCCTATTCCATTATCATGCTTTGGTTTTGGGTAACATTAAACACTAAAATCTCAAATTCTCCAAACTTAACAATTTCCAACCCAAACAATTCTATCTATCCAAAATGCATTCTAAACACACAAATTCCATACCAAACATATACCAAACTCTCAATGGCCCAAGAATTCCAGAAAATCCAAGTTAATCCATTTGGCATAAAACATAGATAGATAGATAGGTCTCACTCACCATGTCAACTTTCTCAAAGAGAGTTCTTGATTCACCACTTCTCAAATTTTCGTGTGGCCACAAACCACAACCAATGGACAAACTACAACCATAGAAATGTTGCTCTTAACTCAAGGATCAACTTTAATGAAGGGAGTTTGAGCAAAGGAAGGCATTTACTTACCCAAAGATTAAGCTTTCTTCTTTCCCTTGCCTTCAACAAAGGTGGACGAGAGAGAGAAGGAGAGTTTGAGTGAGAGAGAAGAGAGAAGGAGAGAGATGAGCTTGATGGAGAAGCAAAATGATCACACTCCCTCTAATCTTTCATGTCAGCCGAACAACAAAGGAAAAAGAGAGAGAAATGAAATAAAATAATGAAAGTTTGACTTCTCCCATACTCTCTTGCTTCCTCTCAAATTGCCATGTGTCATAGTCTCATTGGTTCTCATAAAGCAACCACCTAATTAGTCACTTTAATCCTTCCATTAGCCATTTTAATCACTCTTCTCATTTTTCTCATAGTTAGTAATTAATTTCTCCATTAATTACCACTTATGGCCAATATTCCATTATTCCAATTTTTCAGTAATTATGACATATTAATTTAATATTGTCATAAAACACATAACACTTCCAATTAAATTCATAATTATCCATAATAATCATGATTAACCCATAATCAAAAATTGGGATATTACAATTCTCCCCTCGTTCAATAAATTTCTCCATCGGAATTTGCTACACATCCCTAGACATAAACTAAGGAAATCGTCTCTTCATGTCTGCTTCCGCCTCCCAAGTTGCTTCCCTTGGAGACATTCCCTTCCAGACCACCTTCACAAATGGTAAGCTTCGATGCCTGAGCCGTCATTCTTCTCGTTCAATGATTCGCTCTGGCTCTACCGCATAAGTGAAATTATCTTGCAACTCAACCTCTTCATACTCAATGATATGCTCAGGGTCTGGTTGGTACTTCTTGAGCTGCGAGACATGGAATACATCATGCAATATACTCAAACTCGGGGGTAGGGCTATCCGATATGCTACAGGTCTGATTCGTGCCAGAATCTCAAATGGACCAATGTATCTCGGACTCAGCTTCTTCCGCTTGATCGCTCTCCTGATGCCTGTGACCGGAGACACTCTCAAGAAAACATGATCCCCCTCTTCAAACTCAAGAGGTCTTCTCCTCTTATCAGCATAGCTCTTCTGACGACTCTGTGCTGTAAGGAGCCTCTTCCTGATAACTCGGATCTGCTCAGCGGTTTGGTCAACAAGATCCGGCCCATACAACTTCCTCTCAGACAACTCTGACCAGAACAACGGTGACTGGCACTTCCTCCCATACAGTGCTTCATACGGAGCCATTTGAATGCTCGCATGGTAACTGTTGTTATAAGCAAACTCAGCCAATGGAAGATAGTAGTCCCACTTTCCTTTGAAGTCTAGGACACACGCTCTCAGCATATCTTCTAAATTTTGGATAGTCCTCTCTGACTGTCCGTCGGTCTGAGGATAGTAGGCTGTGCTAAACCTTAATTGAGTACCCATAGCTTCGTGCAGAGCCTTCCAAAATCTAGAAGTAAACCGAGGATCTCTATCGGAGATAATATTCTTCGGTGTACCATGGAGTCTCACAATCTCTTTGATATATATCTCAGCCAGCCTATCAGGAGAATAGCTAGCATTGATAGGTATGAAGTGCGCAGACTTCGTGAGTTGATCGACAATCACCCAAATCGCATCGTAGTTCTTGATCTTGGGCAGTCCCACCACTAGATCCATGGTCACACTCTCCCACTTCCATTCTGGAATTTCTGGACTCTGAAGCAAACCTGACAGTCTCTGGTGCTCAATCTTTACCTTTTGACAGGTAAGACACCGCGCCACATACTTCGTCACATCACTCTTCAACCCTGGCCACCAATACATAGATTTCAAATTGTGATACATCTTGGTCATACCGGGGTGAAGAGTATACTGACTCTTATGAGCCTCATTAAGAATTCTCAATCTCAACTCCGCCTTCAGTGGTACATAGATTCTCTTCTGATAACGCACCGATCCACTTGGTGACAAGTTATAGTCTCGAGTCTCCCCTCGCTCAATCATAGCTTGGATCGACTGGGCTAGCTCATCATGCATTTGAGCCTCTTCAATTTCAGTCCTCAGGTCATTCTCCCCTTGGACCACACCATAACTGGCACACAGGATTTCCTTCGAGAGATTCAAATCCCGAAAATCCTCTATCAGTTTCCATTCCTGGATCATCATTGTTGCCACTAGCACCGCCTTCCGACTCAAAGCATCCGCGACAACTTAGCCTTACCCGAATGATATTTAATCTCTAGGTTATAATCTTTCAGCAACTCCATCCACCGACGCTGTCTCATGTTCAACTCTTTCTGATCATACAGATATTTGAGACTTTTGTGGTCGCAGTACAGTTCCACTGTCACACCATACAGGTAATGACACCAAATTTTCAATGCAAACACAATTGCCGCAAGCTCCAGATCATAAGTGGGGTAGTTCATCTCATGCGGTTTCAGCTGTCGAGAGGCATAGGCCACCACACGTCCCTGCTGCATTAGGACACACCCTAACCCCTGCTTACTCGCATAACTGTACACGACGTAAGCCTCACTGGGATCAGGTATAATCAACACTGGTGCCGTAGTCAATCTCTCCTTCAGCTCAGTGAAACTCCGCTCACAACGTTCATCCCATAAAAACGGTTGATCCTTCCTCGTGAGCTTGGTCATCGGCAATGCAATACGCGAGAAGTTCTGAATGAACCTCCAGTAATAACCAGCAAGACCCAAAAAGCTGCGAATCTCATAAATAGTTTCTGGTCTTTTCCATTCAAGTACTGCTTCCACCTTACTGGGATCCACCGATACCCCGTCTCGAGAGATCACATGGCCAAGGAACTTCACTTCCGTAAGCCAAAACTCACATTTACTCAGTTTGGCATAGAGTTGCTTTTCTCGCAGAATTCTCAACACAATTCTCAGGTGTTGCTCATGATCCTCCCTACTCTTGGAATAGATCAAGATGTCGTCGATAAACACAACCACGAACTGGTCAAGATATTGTCGGAAGATGCGATTCATATAATCCATGAATACCGCCGGTGCATTCGTCAAACCGAAGGGCATCACAAGGAACTCATAGTGCCCATATCTCGTTCTGAAAGCAGTCTTCGGAATGTCCGCTGCCTTCACACGCAATTGATGATATCCCGACCTTAGATCAATTTTAGAGAATACGCACGAGCCAGACAATTGATCTAACAGGTCATCAATCCTTGGGAGTGGATATTTATTCTTAATGGTTACCTTGTTAAGTTCTCAATAATCGATACAATGCCTCAAGCTTCCATCTTTCTTTTTCACAAATAACACCGGAGCTCCCCACGGCGATACACTAGGTCTGATGAATCCTTTCTCAAGCAATTCTTCAATTTGCTTCTTCAACTCCGCCATTTCATTCGAGGCCATACGATATGGGGCTTTCGATATCGAACCAGCTCCAGGCACAATCTCAATTGGAAACTCCACTTCCCTTTCCGGAGGCAATCCACTAAGATCGTCTGGAAATACCTCAGGGAATTCATTTACTACGGGTATACTCTCTGTAGCTTCACTTGACTCTCCCTGAACGGAGAAAAATACCATATACTCTTGGCACCCTTTCTCAAGATATCTCTCAGCTTTAGCCGTTGAAAGTAAATTCAAACTGGCATTTACATTGCTATCCCGCTGTGCACTACGGAAAGTGATCCTTTTATTACTACAATCAAGTAATACATCATTTGCTGTCAACCAGTCAAAGCCTAAAATAACTTCCAATTGTTGGAGTGGCAGACAGATTAAATCTACTGCCGATTCACGACCCTCAACAACTATCACACAATTTAAACAGGCTTCGGCCGCCACGACCTTGACACCCATCGACGTCGACACAACCAAATCAAATGGTAGTCTATGCACATGCAATCCCAGGCGCTTTACACAGTCATAAGCTATGAACGAATGACTTGCACCTGAGTCGAACAAAGTATCTAACTCATTATCACCAAGAAGAATTTTACCTTGGATCAATTCAGGCGACTTCCGGGCTTCCTCATGTGTCATTGCGAACACTCGACCCTGATTCCTGGGCCTTTGCTCTGCCAGCTGTCGTGGGCACTTGGAAGAAATGTGACCCACTTGCTTGCAATTGAAGCAAATCACCTCCCCAGCACAAGTTCTTCCCGGATGGTACTTTCTGCACTGATTACACATTGGTCCCGCTGGAGGTCTCTGATCACCACGACCCCCAGGTTGGTAGGGCTTCTTGCTACCACCCCCATAAGAGGATCCTTGCCCCTTCCGCTTCTGGGAAGTATTAGCCTTGCTAGGCTCACTGCGGTTGCCACTACCCTTGGATGGGTACAACTCCCTCAAGTTATACTCCACAATTCTACACTCTTCCACGGCTTTATTGAAGTTAGTAAACTGATGAGCAGATAACCTCTTCTTTAATTCACGCCTCAATCCCCAGATTAGCATAGCGGAGCTCCACTCCTCATTATCCTTCTCCCAAAGATAGGCAGAATACCGTGACAATCAAGTGAAACGGGAAAGATACTCGTCAAAGCTCTCCGTATCTCCCTGTTTGATAGCCAGGAACTCAGACTCTTTCTCAAGCCTCACCGACTTGGGGAAATACTTCTCGTTGAATTTTTCTTCAAATACCTCCCAAGTCAATGGTACATTCCGGTTCTTCAAAGACGTGGCGATGTTCCTCCACCACCGGTCGGCGTCCCCTTCTAGCTTATACACAGCTAGTTTTGCCTTCACCTCTGTAGGGCACTCGAGGACTTCGAAAATCTTTTCTAATCGGTTCAACCAGTCCTCAGCAGCTTGGGGATCAAACCTCCCTTTGAACACCGGAGGCATATGCTTGCAAAACTTGGAGACCCAAGAATGCAAGTCCCTTCCCTCACGAACCGGCACCCCTAGAGACTCTTGATTAGGCACCGTGTGAGGTGGGGATTCATGAGATCCATTGGACCCCTCAGCTGTCTCCTCATGATGAGTCTCTGGTTGAGTCTCCTCATGAGTTGACTGGGCCCTTCCTTTATTTCGCTTGGCCCTTTCCTCTCTGAGCTCTTCCCTCAGCTCAGCTATCATATCCCTTTGTTCCCGTACGAGATCCATCATCTCTCGCATGGGATCAGAAGGATTATCATTAAGTTCCTCCACCTCTGGGTCCTGTTGCTTGACTCTAGTAAGAGGGCGAACCATTTCGTCTTTATCACTACAAATGATTCACCACGTCAGTGCCTTAGCCAATGTATACACATAATCCATAAAATTCATCTCAATCCACAATTAGCAGAAATACTCGTGTGTATACGCAACAAGCACTTATCAATCAATAAGCTACCCTAAACTCAAAGGATTAAGGTCAACTAAGGAGCTATCCTAGCAAATCCTCACCTTGCCAGGAACTACAGCTCTGATACCACAAATGTAACCCCCTTCATGCTTAAGGCCGAGATTAGTTCGTAAAAACGTAATTAATGTGGAATTAGAGACCGTAATAGATTTTGGGACTTAAACAAAGTCAATCTTCCCAAAATCATGGCTTACAAAAACTTTTACAACATTTGTTCATGACGGTCTCATATTCACATTTCAATACTAAATGGCCTGTACAAGTTGATTTCATTCACAAATATCAGAGTATAAACAATTTCCCGACACACTCGGGTTCCATTCATTAACTAAGGGATTTACAAAGGCACAAGGCCCACAATTCATTACCCTTAACTTGGGGATTACACAAAACTATACCACCAATCCCATTATATACAATTGTTTCCCAAAAATATCCAAAAGATATACATGATAACCAATAAACCAAAATATATTTCTAAACCGGAGCACTATCCGCTCTTCGTCGCCCGCTTTCCCTTTGATCCTTCTGCCCTGTCTAAAACATGGTTTTTGGGAGAGTGAGATTCTAAGGAATCCCCGTAGTAACAAATCAATCATATAATGTACAATAATAATGCATGTAAGCAAATCATTAACCACAACAAGCAACTACAACGGCAGTTACAACGGCAATGGTTAGTATGACACATGTCATCCCTTATGATTGCTCACGCTGAATTGCTCACGTTGTATTGCATCACAACAATCCACACAATACATTTCACCACAGCTGGGATTCATATAATGCATTTCATACACAAGCCATACAGGCAAGATACACATAGCCCACGGCTGGATTCACAAACGCCGCCCCACGGGTCATATTCACAAATATCCATGTCGATTACGACGGCAGTTCAACGGCCGACCTAGAGATGACCACCGTCAATCCCTACACGGCTCATGCTGACCTTCTCACGCCGTAATGGACCATGGCACACATTTCACAAATTCAACGATAAGTTATGCATGCCAAAACATCATACATAATATGAGAGAAGAGTCACTAACTTGATCCTTCCGTGCGTGTCCTAGAGCCGGTCTCTCCCGAGGAAGGCAAATGTCAAATCCTATATTTATAATTAGGGACGAAGGGTTATATTCTATTCCAAGACTTATTTAACTTGAAACACTTAGTTTTGGTTATCATAATTGACTCTTAAGAGGCCCCAAATGCCTCTAATAAAAGCCCTAAAAGGTTGGGAAACAATAGGTTAGAGATCTCCTTTCGAAAACTCAAAGTGTTGGAACACAGGGGTGGGCCGCGGCCCGCCCTTCCTTGGGCTACGGCCCGACACTCATGGGCCGCGGCCCGAATCAGGTCAGAAAGTCTTGGGCCGCGGCCAAGAAATTTCCTGACTCTTGGCTGAACTTCAAAAAAACATAACTAATTCTAGAAAAATCGAAACGGAGTGATTCCAAAGCCAAATGAAAGGTATATGAGTCCTATTTCAAGGAAAAATATAGCCCTTCACTGGAAATCACTACACAAATACAGAATCACCAAAAACTACACACTACTCCAAAACAGAGTTCTGTTTCAATCCCAAAATTTGGACAACCATATCTCACAGAATACTAAACGAAATGACACAAATTATATGTCCATTTTGAAGCTTGGGATGTTAACTTTAAGAATGGAAAGTTTCATAATTTTCCAATACCATTTGGTCACTCAAAACGCTCGCCCAAACAGATTGTGGAAAACAGAGCTCAAACAAGACCACTTTCCAACTTTTCCCAAGTGATTCAAATGAACCCAAAATCAATAACCAAGCTCATTCCCACACAAAATCACTCAAGGAATCCAATGGGAATGTCAAAATCACCAAAATCCTATTCTATTATCATGCTTTGGTTTTGGGTAACATTAAACACTAAAATCTCAAATTCTCCAAACTTAACAATTTCCAACCCAAACAATTCTATCTATCCAAAATGCATTCCAAACACACAAATTCCATACCAAACATATACCAAACTCTCAATGGCCCTCATTTTCGAAAATGGCCCAAGAATTCCAGAAAATCCAAGTTAATCCATTTGGCATAAAACATAGATAGATAGATAGGTCTCACTCACCTTGTCAACTTTCTCAAAGAGAGTTCTTGATTCACCACTTCTCAAATTTTCGTGTGGCCACAAACCACAACCAATGGACAAACTACAACCATAGAAATGTTGCTCTTAACTCAAGGATCAACTTTAATGAAGGGAGTTTGAGCAAACGAAGGCATTTACTTACCCAAAGATCAAACTTTCTTCTTTCCCTTGCCTTCAACAATGGTGGACGAGAGAGAGAGAGAAGGAGAGTTTGAGTGAGAGAGAAGAGAGAAGGAGAGAGATGAGCTTGATGGAGAAGCAAAATGATCACACTCCCTCTAATCTTTCATGTCAGCCGAACAACAATGGAAAAAGAGAGAGAAATGAAATAAAATAATGAAAGTTTGACTTCTCCCACACTCTCTTGCTTCCTCTCAAATTGCCATGTGTCATAGTCTCATTGGTTCTCATAAAGCAACCACCTAATTAGTCACTTTAATCCTTCCATTAGCCATTTTAATCACACTTCTCATTTTTCTCATAGTTAGTAATTAATTTCTCCATTAATTACCACTTATGGCCAATATTCCATTATTCCAATTTTTCAGTAATTATGACATATTAATTTAATATTGCCATAAAACACATAATACTTCCAATTAAATTCATAATTATCCATAATAATCATGATTAACCCATAATCAAAAATTGGGATATTACAGCAGCAATGACGGCAATGGCACATTTGACTTTCTTACTTCATTTAGGGTTAGGGCTTGGCATGGATGTGTTGTTAGTGTTTACAATTATTTTGATTGAGCTTGGGTCATTTACTTGTGTTTTATTTCGGGCCTTTGAATTGAACTTTAATATATTATAGTAATATAATCTATTTCCAGAACCAAAAAAAAAAAAAAAAAAACCGTCCATGCCTGTTTAGGCTGGTTTTCCTTACAGTTGCATTTTTTATTTTTAGGATGCAGAAATGAGCTCAGGATCAAAACGAAAAGATTGAACTTGGAATCCGCAGACCTATGAGTTGAAAAGTTCATTAATATCAGTTTTGAGTTAAATAATTAAAAGAAAAGCAGCAGAAAGGTGATGACTTTTTTGTTCACATATCATATAAGTTCTCTATAGACCAACTTCCGAACAATTAATAGATCTGTATATATTTGATCGTGATAAAATTTCAAGGTAACAATTAAGGGGGAAAGCACAAGAAAATTCTACATATGTTTCCCTATTTCTTATTGCTCTTGTCATGACCTTGCAACTGAACATTTCAAATCTTAATCTTAAGCTCCAAAACTATTTATATGTATGGAAGACAGACAGGGAGATAATAAGGATGATATATATATATATATATATATATATATATTATCACTCAGCTGACGACTCAGTTCTTTGTACCCTTTTTATAATATGAAGCATCGAATAAAAAGGAACTCTGTTTAATGTAGTAACATACAGATAAAGTTAATTTAAGCGTTGTACAAGTTTTTAAGGTATGTTATTGATGTGAAGTGCAAACCGAGAAGTTAGCTTCTTTTTAAGGTACACATCCTGTTACTTGTTTTATTATTATAGTAATGGTATAATCTAACGTATTGCTAGCAGTGAAATGCAATATTACCTTTTTTATTTTATTTTTTGATAAGTGTCTAGTACTCAAAAGTGCCAAAGAATAATCCAGATTCAAGTATTATATATCCATCTCCAAGTGAGGCGTAGATGTCCCATATTCTTACACCATTCTTACAATCACACAGAATGAAGATGAGAACAGAAACACCATTCCTGTGTAAATAGTTAATGGTGTGACTTTAATATATAGATAGTACACACAAACACGGAGGATCAAGTGTATAGATGGGGATTGATTGTTTGCTAGACTAGCCAACGCAACACAACCCTTTTATTTTTTTTTCTTTTTGAAATAGTGGGTAAGCTTACCTTTATTACAACCCAGGCTTCTTAAATTTCTCATAGCATATACTCCTTCCGTTCCATCTTTAATATAAGACATATTTAAGGAGTTGATATTAATCCTAAATATAAGATATTTTTCATATTTATCAATCTTTACATAATTCATTCCTAATACTCCCTCAACAATAATTAAGAAGGAGAATGGAAGGAAGGAATTAAAGAAGATAACTAGGATGTTTTATAAAATGTAATTTATATTAACTAACTTTTTTCACATAATCAAATTAGATAAATATGTCTTATATTAAGAACTATCCGAAGGGAGTATCATAATAACCTTACACTAGTGTGTTATTTGTTTATCAGATTTTGTGTTTATTTGTTTTAAATTTTTAGAAGTGCTTATATAATATTTAAAGTAAGTACGTGATAGGAGTTTTTGTTTTCTTTTTTTTGGAGGAGTAATTCATGGTGAGACCTATAGGTGGTTGTGCGATTATTTGAAAACTCACATCAGTTCCCCCTGCCATTGCAGAATTGTTAGGGCTCATCCATGGGTTACAATTTTGCTGGAGTCATGGTTATAAGAAAATTAAGGTGGTTTTGGATTGTGTAAGATCAATCGATTTGATCATGAGGGGATGTTCTACAGACCATCCCTACAAAGATATTGTGGATGAAGCTAGACTTCTCATTCATAAAAAATGGCACATTGTCATCAAACATGTACCAATGGAAAATATTAGTATAGCGGATAGACTAGAAAAGCTTGTGCATAATCTTGTAGGTAATTTTTGTACCCTTAATCAACTCCTATCTCCCTTACAAGAGGAGGTGGTTGATGAGACAATGTAGGTTTTTTGTACCATAGACCTTTATACTTTGTTGAGTTAATTATACGCAGTTTTCACTAAAAAGAATGAACTTTTTTATGCTTCCCAATCAAGCACTTTGTCATGATGATTTAGCTTAGAAACGACTGACATCCCGAAGTCACTCTCTTTGCTTTTTTTTGGTTTCCTGGGTTTCTTTTGCACCAAGCCTTCAACCCAACTGGGACTACCCCACCATGACCTCTCATTCTGGTGAAGCAAGAAGAGAACAAGACATCATTTTGGTTTACTAGTGTTGGTCTCTAATTAGCAGGGTTCTGATGCGAACTGGCATGTAAACCAATCCGATCCTATCCGAGAGTCAACCCGGTTCAGGGTTTTGTTTAAAAAAAACAAATCGTTTTTTTATTTTTCTTTAGAATTTCATATTAATAACCCTACAATCTTCAATTTCTCACCGGTTTAACCCTATATTAGTTCTGTTTTGACTCCGATCTGATCCACTGACCCTTGAACTTGTACCCCGGCCAGGTTAGTAGCCGGTTCGGGTTTCAAAACCTTGCTAATTAGGGCTTACTTGGTCCTGCCTTGTGTTTTCTTTTAATTTCATATTAATAACCCTAAAATCTTCAATTTCTCACCGGTTTGGCCTCGGTTTAGTTCCGGTCTGACCCACTAACTCTTAACCCAATACCCCGACCGGTTTAGTGAAAGGCCATCCAATAGACTAGAGAGGGAAAGGGAAAAAAAAGCGGTGATAATTATTCATTATAAAGACAGTCCTTTCAGAGTAAAATACGTCGTTAGTCTGTATTTATTCGTTGATGATAGATTCTCTTACCTTTTTTTTTTTTGCCGGTAATAGATTCTCTTGCCTTGGGCACAATACCTTGCCTTAAACAATAAACCTGATGTTATATTATTACAAAACGTGTTTAAATGGACAAAAAATATACATGCAAAAATATTAAATTTCATATCACAGCAATTTTAAGTTTTCGATTGCTTTAATATTACGTAAATATGATCATCACCTCAGAAAGGACATTTAAAAGCGTGAGATTTTTCATTTCTAGTGGGTGCCAGCCTAGCAAATTATGGGGCTTTTTAATTATTCAATTCATTACTGCAACGGCAGAGCGGGACAGAGCACCTACTTTCGCGCTTACTTGTAACAAAAGGAGAAAACGGAAAAAAATAAAAAAGAGGGGAAAATAAAAAACTAAAACTAAAAAAGCAAACGTTTTTTTAGGGTTTTCGGTTTCCCCTTTTATTTTGAGCGTCGCCATGACTCGTCATCTACAGTCAAAGTTAATTATTTCTGGCTTGTACAGTACATCATTTTTTGCCATTAAAGGCCGACTCAAGACATGCCACATTCTTTCGAGTCAGAACTCAATTTACGGTTAAGAACAATATGAAAACACATTCGGATTTAGTTATAGATACTAAACAAATTGAATCAATAAAATTAAGTTTTTCATAACTTTCAACTTGGTGATATACATTTTAATTAGTGTTTAATAAACCATAAGACTGTAGTTTCAAAAAACACTTTCTGTATGTGTTTCAAAATTTTTTTATATCAAGATAAAACTTTTCTAACATTTTTCTTTGAAAACTATTTTTTAAAAACTATTATTCTTCAAAAACAAATCTAACAACTAGTATCCCGAATTATAGAATTTACGTGCAACTTCATTTGAGAAACGAGGTTTAGAAAATATGACGTCTGAGTTGCATCAGAATCTGGCCATAAGAAAGGTTATTTAACCGACAGAATTGTCATCACATGATGTAGTCATTCATTCAAAACTTCGTCCTACAAAATCCGTACTCGAGTTCAACAAATTTCATTTGGCGCAAAACACCACAAATTTAAATGCACAATATCAAAACAAATACAGGCCTTACAGGAAGCAACCAAGTCGTAGTATTATTATTATGTAATATTATGTAATGGAAGCGACATTACTATACAAAAATAAAAATACTTGAATATCTGGGAGTGAGGCCAAAACAAAGCAACATAACATACACATTTCACTCTCTAATTCATGTACATAAACAACCCGTAGGAATCCGAACAGTTGCTTAGGTTGATGTTGGCTAAAATTAAAGATGTTGAGGTTGTAAAGATGTTGAGGTTGTCTCTTGTGGTGAGATTATTCTCTCAATACAATACAATGCTAATCCACATGCCCGAAAAGGCTTCATTTACTGGAAAATACTGATCTTCATTCCGACCTGCACTGGAATATATGGAAACACAGTATATGAAAAATCAAAAAGACAAGACAGCATTGAACACTCAAACATCAGCAGAAATAGGTCAAAAATTGAAACCCTTGAATCACCCGAGTGAATCCTCAGCCCGAACACCCACACACCTAGTGATTCACATGAATCTTTAGATCCAATCCAACAACTGAACTAAACTTTTACCTTCTGGGTCTCGATATAAGTAAACGCATACAGAGTGAACACCAGACCAAGAAAGATACGAGTGTATTAAAACCTAAAACATATGGCTCAAAATCTGCACATACAGATTGACAGCTAATTATACCCCAAGAAAGTTCTAAAACGAACACAACACATCAAAAACCCAGATCTAATCTAGAGACTGAAGATTATTTCGTCACTACTAAACAGCACATCAGATATTAAGATAAAATGTAAAAAGGAATTGTAAGAAAATTACAGGACACACAAAAATCAGAATCAGAGAGAGGGGGGGAGAGAGAAGTGTAGAGCTCCCTTCAATCCAAACAAGGATCTAAGAGTAGGTGATGAAGCTCCCGAGATATGGAAGCCGAAGATGAACCCTCGCACAAAGTTGGGTAAACCTTTGGGATCCATAACTTAGCAGCTCTATTAACCTATCAAGACCCACTATTGGACTTCAAGGAGCTCCACTCCACACTCACACGCACACACATACACAACCTTCTCCTCCTTCTTCTTCTTCAGCTATCACATATCACCCAACAAAAAGCCCTAGTGACTACTACTAATCCAACCCTAAAACGCAGTTCAGATCTCATCCCAGAAGGAGATTGAAAGAGGCCCCCTTAAGGCTCTCTCTCTCTCCTGAATCCCCTGAGGGATGATGGGGGAACCCTAACCCTAGCGGCTCTCTGGCTGGTTGAGATGAAACTTGAACTGCTTCATCTGGTTATAAATAGACGAGCGAGGACAGCAACCCCAAACGTTTCTCCCCACTCTCAGCCCTTCACTGGCCATAAAAGGCCAGACTAACCCCCCACTATTATTTTTCTTAATTCAGAATTTAACAGTGAGGACCAAGGTGATATTGTATCGGTAAAGTGATTAGAATGTTTAAAAGGAATTTTTTAATCGTGATTTAAAGTATATGAAATAAGTATGTGAGATAAATTTTATCTTGATTTACATACAAAACAGCTCATAAACAATCTTAACGCGATAACAAACATGCCGATTGATTTTTTTTGAGAATAAGATAGAAAATAAATTACTCAATCGGATCCTTAACATAAGATCTAATTGATTTTGTTTAAAAGATCAAGAGAGTAAAATAATTTACATTAAGATATGTGTATTTATTTATTTTTTTCAAATTAATTTACTTAACTTATAAATTAAGATAAAATCTAATTATACATAATATATACTATGATTAAATAATTACTATTTATTTCCTTAATTTTCCCCCAAAAAGAATTCAAATTTGCTCGTATATCAAGGATCACGGGTAGTGCTTTAAAGTATGTATATTTATTTCTTTCATGCTAAATTAATTTGTTTGATTTATAATTTATAAATTAATATATGATCAAATGATACGTAGCATGTCTATTTGAGTTAACGATAAAAATTGTTTTTCCAACTTGATTTATGATTAATAGATAAGTATATGAAAAAAAATTTGTTTTTTTTCTTGTCATCAAAAAAAGTTTTGTTTCAATTTGTATCGATGTACTTCTTAAATATGTTAACATATGTTATGATTAATTCACTTATTTAGTATATCTAATCTTTGAAAAAAAAAAGTTAGTTGAGTATTAAAGTAATGTTAGCGTGTGTTTATATTAGCTTTTTTTAATAGCTTTTACGACTTACTAGGTAAGTGTGTAAGAAAAATTTTGTCTCGAGTTGCATAAACCATGATTTGAAACCATGATTTATAACGTGGTTCGGTGAAAACATAGCTGTTCATTTTTACTTTTCTTGGATTCTTTTATATAAGTATATAGTGTGTATTTGGTTGGGGTTATTTTTGGATAATAAGTCTTTATTATGCAAGCCAAGATAAAACTCCTCTCACATATTTACCTTATATACCGTAAATCACGAATTATAAACACTTATTACCCAAAAATAAACTATTCCAAATCATCACATAACCAAACGTCTTGGCCTCTTGGGAACCGGATTCTCAAGATTCCCTCTCTCTCTCTCTCTCTCTGCGCTATCATCATCACGTGACAACCTCTTCTCAACCCTTTATTCTCGATATTTGCTAACAATGAGCTGTGCAGTATTCAGTATTTACAGCACAACACGTTGGCCGATGCATTCAAAAATTTTGAATATATGACGTGTGTTCTGAATAGAATCCAATCTTTCGCGGTAAATATTTCAGGCATTAAATGCATTAACCCCATATCCAATGAACTTTTTCTTTGCCACAACATATCCAATGAACTGAAATATACTTTCTATAACAAGCAATATTTTCTCCTTCTCATCATACTTATGACGTGGCTGGTTAATACAATTTAGGAAGAAATCATGCTGTTTTTTATTTTTGCCAGAAAAGATATTATTCATATCCAGATAAGTAATTTTAATCACTAAAAAGATTCTTAATTGTCATATATAGTGCGATCTATTGTCATTTATCTTTCATAGATTTAATTATTATCTGTTTCTCCTTCTTAGAGCCCGTTTGATTAGCGGTAGAGGAGTGACTTTTTTTTTCATCTGACTTTTGAAAAAGTAAGATAGGATTAAAAGTGAAAATGTAAATATGATTTGTGTTTGGATTAGCGGTGACAGAAGTGACTTTTTTTTCTAACCTTGAACCTGTTTGGATTAGAGATTGAAAAGCCCATTTAGATGTAAAATGACTGAAAATGGCATGAATCTTATGTAATACTACATATATATATATTATTTGTATATATTGTGATAATTGAAATGAAAAAATATAAATAAAATTTGATAATAAGCTACTTAATCATATCATATATTATGTATCCTCAGATTATATATTAGTTTATTAGTCAAACTAATTAGTTTGGATAAAAAATTAAAATATAAATAATCTATAGTAATTTAATTAGATTCCTTAATTTCTCTAAAAAAGATCAATTTTATCTTATAATTAAGACTGGAGGGAGTAATATATTGTATTTCCAGCCTTTCTCTCTCTTCGACACAACCTCACCGCGCAGGGGAATGAAAAAAAAGCTACTTCAATTAGCTTCTACTGGACGTGGCTTTATTTTTAGAAGCACAGTGGAGTAAAACGCTCGCCCAAACACCACCTTGAGGGTTAAAGTACTTTTCTTGGATATAACTGCACGTTGGGGCTGCTGGACACTTTGGCAAACAGGCTATTAGTATGGATTTTTTTTAGTGATTAGATTATTTGTGTAGGACTACACAGTAATTCTATCAATCATTTACTACAATTTATACTAAGGTCACTATTTGATAAGTTGATGATTGACAATCAAAATCAAAACTAAAAATAAAATTAAAGTGAGATAGAAGTATTCTAAAATTTTTAATTTTAATGGCTACAAGGAGTCAAGTGAACAACAGTGGAGTTGGGGTATATTCTCTAAATTATACATATTATAGGGTTTTGAAATTCCAACTAGACCGGAAACTGGCAAACCCATAGGTAAATTAGTTCAGTTCGGTCTAAGCATCAACCCGATTCGGTTTATAGAAAAAAGTGAATTTTTTTATTTTTCTTTAAAATTTTATATTAATAACCCTAAAATCTTTAATTTCTCACCCAGTTGGTCCTAAATTAGCTCCGGTTTAACTCCGGTCTGACCCACTAACCCTTAACCTAATACCCTGACTAGTTCAGTGGTCAATTCAGGTTTTAGAACCTTGCATATTATGTACACATTGAACAAAATGTCCATCTCTCAATACAGTAATTTTAAAATAAATTAAAAGAGTAATCATCTTGAGATCATTCTTGGCTTTCAGTCACCATAATTATGCCTCGTTTGGTACACTTGAAGTAAGGAGGGAAAAGTGGAAGTGGAAGTGAATTCTCTAAGTTTTAGCTGTTTGATTGGGAAGAAGCCACTTCCATATGGAAGTGACTTTCCATAAAAAATGATGGAAGTCACTTCCATAGGTAGACCTATGGAAGTGAGATGGCCTCCATAGAAGTGAAAATTTGTTACCATTATACTCTCATCTATTTTTCAATTTACAACCTTGCCACAACTCTCCTCTTCTTCGTTGATAGCCCCCTTCCCTCTCTTAGACAACGACAAGGGCGGCAGCGACAAGGCACAGCGGCGGCAACGTACAACGATGGCGAGGCATAGCGATGGCAAGGACGGAGACACATAGCGACGACAAGGACAACAACATTGAGGCACATCTACTAGCAAGTTTGTTGTGAACAAAGGAGGACGCTTCGACTTCAGATACATGGCGGAGGACGGTGAATTCGGTCTTCTCCTTTAGTACCAAGCTTCGACCATATTTTTAAAATGCTTGCATTGTTGAATGGTGACAGACGGATGGCGAATTGTGTCAATATATTTTTAAAATACTTGCATTGTTTGAACATGACTCCACCGTTAACAATTTTGATTCTGCCGTCAACGAACAGGCCTCCACCGTCATCTCCCTCTGGCAACGAACGCGAATCTGCCACTGTCTCCCTCCGGCAACAGACGCAACTCTATCGTCTCATTTTTCAAATTTCAATCTCCCTCCAACCTCTGGGATCTTGGTTTAAATTTTGATTTTAAACATTGATTTTGGTGTGATTTCTGTTTTCGATCTGTCTTTGGTTTTTTGGCTAAAAGACGTTGCATTTCTGACGACGATGGTGGGTGATGGAAGGTTAGAGGTTTGTAATGGAGAGGGAGGAGGGATTTTTTTTTATGATAGGGGCATTTTGGTATTTTCGTATAAAAATACATATATATATTTTTTAAAGTTATATCTCACTTCCACAGTCATATCAAACGTACTTTAGAAGCCACTTCCATCTCTACTTCCACTTTCACTTTTAGTTCCAGTTCCACTTCCATAAAATGAAGCATTAGTGCATGTTTGGGAAACACCCAAATTGCGGTTTCAAAAGCCATTTTTCGTAAGTCGGGACAAAACTCCTTTTACATAGTGCTTGTTTAGAATAGCGATTGGAGCATTTAAAAGCAGCTTTTTAATCGTGATTTACAATATACGAGATAAGTACGTGAAAGGAAATTTATCTCGATTTACATAAATAAGCACTCTTGATATCCAAATTATGATCCTAAATAACTTTATATTTACCTCCATAAATCGTAAAAATTATTCTTAAAAGCTAATTTAAACATGCCATTAGCCATAATACCGACGGTTGACACGTGCCAGTTAGCTTATAAGGGATCAATATTGGATATATTCCATCAAATGGGAAAACACTACTTTTAGGGTCTGTTTGGTGTGAGGGATTGGAGGGAAAAGGAGGGAAGGAAAAATTTTTATGAATTGGATTTTAAAATATTGAAGAAGTGGGGTAATAAAATTTTAATAAAGAGAATATATAAGATAAAAGATTAATAAAAATTAATTAAAAATTTTTAACCCCACTTCTTTAATTTTTTTAAATTTAACTCAAAAATTTTTTTATTCCACCCACTTTTCCTTCCCTCCTCTCAAACCAAACAAGCCCTTGTGGACAAATTATGGCTAATGACCAACCTGTTAAGTCGTATATATTTAAAAAATGAGTGCTAGACGCATATTATTTGTTTTTGTACGAAAGTGGAATGAGTCTTTATAATAATAATTTCGCGGGTTGATGTTTGCCATTTAAAAAATTAACTAATGAAATTTAAATATAAACATTTGTCTGTCAAGACAAAGAAAGAAGGCTGATGTGACTCCTGAAGCAGGCGGGTGAGGCCCACACCACGTTAATCACTCCATTTTACCGGTTAGTGTACACAGTCTTCCTTTTCAGTCTTCACTTTGGGTTTCACTTCCCTATTCTCAACCGTGTCTTGACTTCGGTACACACTATCCTAGATTTCCGCCACGTCATAGAATCAGAACCGCCACATATTCGAAATGGGAATCCCTGCGTTTGACAGAAATAAAATTGCTGTCAATCTATAAGATTCCGCTACTTTCTACGAGAGCTCAAGCCTCAAGATAAAAAATTGAATTATTTTGATTTTTTTAGGCGAGCTTAATGAGAGTTATCTATTATTTAATTAGTTTTTTTTATTTCTCACTAATTATATGTATTATATTAATTAAAATATTGATAATACTTATATTTATTTTATTTCTCTCTCTTATTTATCTCCTCATAAATAAAGGCATATTTACATAATAAAGTTTATTTAAAATATACTTATTATTTTCAACAAATTTTAACCACTTTCTAGAATCAATTAATTCGATTATTAAACTCTTATAAATAGTATTAATCTAGTGAGTCCTATTTATCCAATTTGAAGTGATTTTTTTAAGAATAATTTGAGGAGATACAATAAACTAAATAAATTATTTAAAGAAAACATATGTGGTGTGATTTTTTTAAAAATATGTAAGTGTAACATTAAATTTTATAATAGATAAAGTAGTTCAAAAAATTTAAATATAAGAAATACTCCCCCGTCCTTATATATAATATCATTTTTTTTAAAGGGTTTGTATCTTTTTATAATATCTCTTTAGGATTTATTTAAATAATAAATACACTTTTATTTATTTTATTCTCAATTATTCTCCCGTAGTTTATTTTTCATTCATTTTCTCATTATCACTCTCTCTCTCTTACTCATTTATAAATAGAAGTATTTTTGAAAAATAAATTATATTTTATACATATTTATTATTTTTAACTGTTTGTTAAAATTTTATGATTCAATTAAAACGTCATTATATTAGGGACAGAATAAGTAAAGTGAAAAAGTCTTACTTGTGATTCATACCGGATTAAGTTTTATAATTAAGATAGGATGGGAGGAGTATTAGAATTTTATACTCCTTTTGGTCCTTTTCACAAAAGCTTCTAATTACTACTCTTCCGATATTTTTTATAATCAATTTTCTCTTTCGTGGTGGTAGTTCTTTTTATATGCAATTTTTTCTTTGTGTCTCAAAATTTAACTATTTTTTTTTAACCTGTATTAAATATATATCTTTATATTAATTATCTTTCACTTACCATTAATTCTCTTTCAGTTATTCATTTATTACACATTTTTTCTCTTATTTTATACTTATATTTTGTTACTCATTCTCTCTCCTATGTTTTTTTCATAAATAGGGGCATATTTGAAAGAAATATAATATTTTCAACACATTTATTGTTTTTAACTAATCTTAACTATTAATTCATTTTATACAATAAAAATAAAAATTATTTATAAAAAGGACCAGAAGGAGTACTTCACAACAATTAAGAAAACTAGTTGGTATCATTAAAATTTTAAAAATTCATCCCCACTTTCCAATATTATCCTCCAATTAAAATCAGCCAATTTTAATTACATTTAATTTTTTCCCTTGTACATTCTCTCTGTATTTAATTAATAAGGTAGTCGTAGAAAAATCAGCCTACTTTAATTACATTCAATTTCTTTCTTATACAATCTGCCTACATTAGACAGTAATTAATAAGGATATTTGTACTTTTTTAAAAAATAAGGGTATTTTTGAAAAAATAATTAATGTAATTAACTTTACGCATAGCATCTTACTCTTATATTTTAGTGCCACAAAAACCTTCTAGAAGGGCTTGTATACAAAAACATTCTAGGATTCCCCCGGGGGGTTGGGTCTGTATACCACAGAATACTTCACCTAATTTATGTAAATAGAGAGCGATAATTAATACGACTACCTTATTAATTAAATACAGAGCGATAATTAATTTATGACATATCTAATAAATAATAATAAAAATATAATTTATTAGATATGTCATAAATTAAAATTTTTTTCACATTTATTTTTATTAGAAAATATGTTTAAAAATTTAATAAATGGGTAAAATTAGAAATAAATATTAATTATAAAAAAAAATGAATATTAATTATTTTATAAATAATTTATATTTTAGACCAAACTAATGTCTTCTATCGTGGATCCGAGCTTTCCACTTTTTCTTTCTCGATTAATAATATAATATGATCTCAGATCTCACGGTCACGGACTCACGGGTACCGATTACTGAAAAAAGAAAGCACGAGATCTAAAGATGGATTGTGAACAGTGAACACTACGGAGAAGGCGGAATAGAATTAGGAAGGCTGCATTTTAATTTTGAGAGGCTGACTGCACGGGAAAAATAATTCAGCCTTTCCACGTGGTGGCATCAAATAAATTGACCCGTTAGACACGCATGCTTGCTCTGAGTCTGAGTTGTCATGGGGCCCGCCTTCCCTGACTCCAAAGGCAAAAATACAAAAGTCAATTATAGCTTACCATCTTATAAAAATGAAATTTATAGATTACCAAATTTTTTGTGGCCTTTGTAAATTACTGCTATAATTGTTAGTGGTTAAATTACTATTTTTTATTAGTACCATTTTTTTTTTGAGAAAATTCCTATAAAATATCTTTGAAATAGGGAAATCCCTAATCAGTATATTGAAATAAAAAAATCTAGATCAGTCACGCGTCAGTATGGATGAACAGTGCAGGCGGCGTTAAAAGACGATTTTGCCCTTCAGCCTTCATTCTTGCCACTTCAAAAATAACAACACGCGGTTTTTAATTAACAACTCCGAATTCTTGATTAATAATTCTGTATTCTTGTTTCACAACTTCCTCATTTAAGTTTCAAGGCCAATAACAACACCTCTTTTTTTATTAACAATACGCCCTCTTGATTAACAACTCCGTATTCTTGATTAACAACTCCATTTCATCTTTTTACTTTTACAATAACAACACCGATGTTGTTATTAACAATACCATATTCTATATTAACAACTCCCATTTCTTATTTCACAATTTCGTAATTTAAGTTTCAGGGCCAATAACAACACCTCTTTCTTTATTTATAACACTGTATTTTACATTAACAACACTATATTTTTGAGGTGCGAATATGTGGAAGAATAAAGCGGAGTTGTTAATCAAGAATTCAGAGGTGCTAATAACAAGACCGGTGTTGTTATTGTGAAAGTAAAAAGATGAAACTGAAGTTGTGAAACAAGAATACAGAGTTGTTAATCAAGAATCTAAAGTTGTTAATTAAGAACCGCGTGTTGTTATTTTTGAAGTGGCGAGAATGAGGGCTAAAGGGCAAAATCCTCATTTAGCACCGCGCCGCACTGTTCATCTGAACTGATACGTGATTGATCCGGATTTTTTTATTTCAATGTACTGATTAGGGATTTTCCTATTTTAAAGATATTTTATAGGGCTTTTCCCTTTTTTCTTTCTTTAGACTGAATAAATTTTGGAAAAAATGGGTAAAAATGTCCATTTGAAAAATCGGTTAAATCAAAGGCGAGGGACTTGTCACCAATTTTCTTAAATTTTAATCACCTTTTATAAATTTTAAATATATATGCGTTATTTTTAAAATTTCACGACCAAATGGTATTTTATAAACATTTTCTTCCATATCTCCTTGAAAGAAAAAAGGCCAATCACGCGTTATTTTTAATCATATTTGTATTGAGATTTGACAATTTTTTTCCGTAACCATTGATGTGTTTGAGATAATGGTAGAAAAGGTGGTTTATTTATGATTTGACTTATAGAAATTTAAAATTGGATAAAAGTAAGATTATGTAATATGGTTTATGTTTGAATTGGCAGTAGAATAAGTACTTTTCTAAAACTAAAACTTGTTTGAATTGATGGTAGCATAAATAGTTTTTGTGGTAATGATAAGAGAAAAAATAAAATTATAAAAAAGTAAAGTTGGGAAATTTGATGATGCAAAAATACATAATTTGATAAAATAATATTACACAACTAATTAGATTATATGTCCCGTACAATTTGATCTCTAATTGTATCATGAATATGATTCATTTGTGTTAAAGATGGTGCAGCATAATTTGTCGAGAAAGGCTCTTCATCTAGGTTATTATTATCTATATGACCTATATTTCCAGCTTTAGTTTGTTGAAAATTAACATCAGTTTGAGAATTTTTCCTAATAAAATTATATATGGTCTTTGTTGCACAAACTATGGAGATTTGTGTTTGGTAGCTGTATTTGCGCATTTTTTGTAAGATTTCAAATCTATTCTTTCATACTCCAAAAATCCTTTTAATAGTGGACCTTAAATTGGAATGGTATAAATTGAAGGTCTCTTTAGCATTTCCAAATCCAGGTTAACGCCTAAATTCTGGCAAGTGATAACGCTCACTTTTGTAGGGACATAGATACCCAACTGATGTCAGATAGCTAGCAACGACCAAATAATATTTACTTAATAAATGTTGAAATCATTTTAAAAGTGTGAGATTAATTAAAGTGTGAAATGAAAGTAATTAAACTGAAGGTAACCAAAATATACCTGCAAGTAGATGAGGGACATTCATAATTGAATTTGAGACAGCAGATTAAAACATAGGAGCATCATGTGCAATACCTTCCTATCCCGCTAACACGAATGTAAAGCATATATCCCAATCACATACAACTATGACATTTTGTATTAGATATCCCTTTCTCCTGATATATTTATCTCGGTTGGGACCAGTGACCACACATTTTATGTAAGTTCCATCTATTGCCCCAATAGCATCTTTGAAGTAGGGATAATGTCAACGATCATTGAGTATTTTTGGGTGGCATCCACTGAATTTGAGATCACACGGTGTGATATTTTCCCACACTAGACTAAGGCAAGCCTCTAATACCATGTGCAAAAACCTACTGACAGTTTCCCCTGAATGTTTAAATAGTTATTGTACCACCCTATTGCCTACTCCATAGCCAACAATGATAAAAAAAACATGGTAACCATTTCTTCAACACCGACATTCTTTGAATTCCATAACCCATGTTCCACCAATTTATTGCACAAGTTGTAGAACACATGTTTTTCCACTCAAACATGTCATGACAACATGAACCATGGGTTGCCAATATCTTTTAGACCCATAAATGACCGGTGTATTGACTAGTTTTACGCAGTTCTTTGCACACATAAGGCAACAAATATTGACACAGCAACGCACTCAATTGTTCATACTTTGTGAACTCTTCATCTATAAGAGATATTACTCAAGACTAGTCATCTTCCTCCATTCTGTTTATCAAATTTTGATTGTTCTAATTTGCCATTGATTATGTGACCTGTAAGTGTGGTTAAATTCAAGTGTGAGCATCAAGAAATAAAAAAAAAATACTAATTTAAACATGAAAACACATTGTCAATGTGTTATGAAAGGCAAGCCTACATAGAATCATTTATTAGGTTACGTAAAGTCATAAGATACATACACCAAAATACAATGAAGGCATGGAATAGTATATCAGAATTCGACTATCTAAACATATAGTCACTAGTGAAAAAATTCCTTTTTAGACCGTCACATTTATACTAGTTTTGGCAGATAAGGTTTTAAAAATTTGTGAGGTGGTAGTTCTGTAATTATATTAAACTTCTAAGACCGGTTCTAAAAAAACTGGTCTTAAATGTAAAACATTTAACACCGATTCATAAAAAAACCGGTCTTAAATGTTTAAAATTTAAGACCGGTTATTATAAAAATCATTCTTAAATTTAAAACATTTTAAATTGTTAAAAATTTTAACATTTTAAGATCGGTTTCTATAAAACCGATTTTAAATGTAAAACATTTAAGACCGGTTTTTATAAAAATCGGTCTTAAATTTGAAATTTCACACTTTTAAGACTAGTTTTTATCGAAAACCGGTCTAAAAGGTAAGATTTTTTGCCTATATTTTTACTCTAGCGCCCAGATTGCGCGTTCTATGAACCCTTTCTTCTCTTTGTGCCATTTCTCTATGAGCTCTGTCTGTGCTTGTTCTAAACTCATCCATGGCATCCCGTCCCTCATTTTCTCAACTCTCCTGTGTCATTACGCTGCTGTTGCTGTGTTCGTCATCACTGTTCTTTGATTATCGTCAGTCTTCTTTGCCGCCACCTCTATTCTCCATAGTGACCATTCTCCTCTGCCTTGTGTAACGCCCCAATTTTCGACTAAAGGCTAATGATAATTATTGAGGATTATTATCAAATTAAAGTGGAATAATTGTGTTTTGGTGGCAATATTAATTTATATGTCATAATTGATGGAAAATTTAAACAATGGAATTATTGGCCATAAGTTAGTGATTAATGGGAGAAATTAATTACTAGCTAAGAGGAAAATGAGAAGTGTGAGTAAATGGCTAATGGAATGGTTAGAGTAACTAATTAGTTACTTAACTTTGTGAGAACCAATGGCAAAGGGACACTTGGCAATAAGAGATGATGAGTGTAGGCATTGGAAAAGTCAAAAAAGGGGCATATTTTATTGATTTCTCTCTCTCTCCTTCCTCTCATTCGGCTGACATGGTATGGGGGGAGGGAGTGTTATCATTTCTTCTTCATCCTCACTTATCTCTCTCACTCTCATCTCTCTCTCTCTCGTCGGACACCATTGGAGCAAGAAAGAGGAAGAAGAAAAGCTTGAAAAAGGTAAGGAAAATGGCTTCCATTGCTCAAACTTCCTTCACTAATATTGATCCTTGAATGAAGAGCTTCATTTTGATGGTTGTAATGTGTTCATTGGTGTTAGTTTGTGACCTCAAGAGATTGTGAAAGTTGGAGAATTGAAAAGTCACTTTGGGAAAGTTAAAGAGGTAAGTGAAACCTATCTACCCATCTAAGTTTTGTGCCATTTGAGGTAGCTTTGAATTTCTGGGATTTATTGTCCATTTTTGAAAATGAGTGTCATTGGTCATTTGGCATGTTAAAGTTATAGAAATGGTATATTTGAAAGGTATATGGATAGATAGGATTGATTGGGAAAAAAAGGAGTGAGATTGGAAAGTTTGGAAAGTTAGTGTTTAATGTTGCCATGGACCAAAGCATGCTAATGTAGTGGAAATTAAGTTGTTTAAATGGTTTTATTTAATTCCTTGAGTGATTTTGTGTGGGAATAAGCTTGGTTATTGATTTTGGAGTCATTGAACACTTTGATAGAAAATTGGAAAATCTGTCTTGTATAAACTCTGTTTGGGCAGTCAGTTTGCATGAGCGTTTTGAATGACCAAATGGTGTTGGAAAATTCTGAAACTTTCTAGTCTTAAAGATCACATCCCAAGCTTCAAAATGGACACATAATTTGTTTCATTTCGTTTTGTTAACTGAGAGTTATGTTTTTTCAAAGTTTGGGACAAAAACAGAACTCTGTTTTGGAGTAGTATTGAGTTTTTGGTGATTCTGTATTTTTGTGATGATTTGAAGTAATGAGCCATATTTTTCCTAGAAAAAGGACTTAAATAACTTTCATTTGGCTTTAGAATCACCTCATTTCGATTTTTCTAGCATTAGTTATAAATTTTGGAAGTTCAGCCAAGAATCAGGGAATTTCTTGGCCGCAGCCGGCCAAACCCTTCTAACTTGATTCTGGTCGCGGCTCATGAGTGGCTGGCCACGGCGAGTGGCCTTTTGACCATATTTGGCCGCGGCCCAAGGAAGGGCTGGCCACCTATGTTCCAGCACTTTGAGTTTTTGAAAAGAGATCTTTAACCTATTGTTTCCCAACCTTTTAGGGGTTTTATTAGAGCCAATTGTAGCTTCTTAAGGGTCATTATTGATATCCAAATCTAAGTGTTGAAGAGTCAATTGAGTATTGGAATAGAGAATGATGCTTCGTCCTTAATTATGACTTTAGGATTTGATATTTGTCCGGAGTGCAGAAGGCCTGTGCCTGCTCAAGAACGGAAAGACCAAGGTAGTGACACTTTATCCTATATCATGTATATTGCATTGCTTGTTTGCATTAGTCATCGATTACAGTGAAAGTGAAGGGGACGTGGCGAAAGCCCGGACTCGATTACAGTGAAAGTGAAGGGGATGTGGCAAAAGCCCGGACTCGATTACAGTGAAAGTGAAGGGGACGTGGTGTAAGCTCGACCTCGTATATAGTTAAGGGAACGTGGCGAAAGCCCGGTCTCAAATATTGATTGCTGCATTGTGATATATGTGACTTGCTTTCTATATATGCATCATATAAATAAACTATTGCTACTGGGATTCTCTAGAATCTCATTCTTTCCAAATAACATTTTTAGACAGGGCAAGTGGATCGATAAGCAAGCAAGTGGATAAGGGTGATTAGGGCTGCCAGCGGTAGTCTTAGTTAGATATTTGGTTTTATAACGAATTGGTTATCATTTTGGATCAATGTAAATATATTGTATAGATCATAGTACTATAGTTTTGTGTAATCCCCGGTATGGATACTGAGGTTGGCGATGATGCCCTGAACAATATTTTGGATTAAATGTTATTATCCCAGGTGAACGTCAGGAATTGTGTTCATGCTCTGATATTGTATATGTAACAGTCCAAACAGGCCATTTGTTTTAATGATGAAATGAATGGAGATCCATTTGTAAAGTTTCCGCAAAAAGTTTTTAATTGTTCCGGATTTCTCATTCGATTACTAAAGGTGATCAAACACTAATCCCGGCCTGATTATCGAAGGGGGTTACACCTTGACTTCCATTTGTCAGTGTCGTGAATTTGAGGACTTCATTTTAACCTCAGTTGACACCACCATGACTTTGGGTTAAAGCTCACTCCTTGGTCTTCGATCAGGTTAGTACGTGTTCAAATGCCCGGGGCTTAAAAAATGCCAATTGTTGAAAGCAATATTGAAATTGGTAAGCTTGAAAGTACAGCATGGATGGAGCGACAAGAATTTTTCAGAAATGCTTGAGGCTTTTAAGGACATGCTTCCAAATGATAATGTATTGCCCTCTCGATACTATGATGCTAAGAAAATATTGTGTCCACTAGGGATAAAGTATAAAAATATCGCATGTCCTAATGATTGTATATTGTATAGAAAAGAGCATGAAGAGGAACAACAATGTCCAATATGTGAAACCCCGAGGTACAAATCAAATAACGCTCCTGTAAAAGTGTTGTGGTACCTTCCAATCATACCAAGGTTCAAGCGCTTGTTTGCTAATGAAAATGATGCAAGAAATTTGAGATGGCATGTGGATGAGAGGATATCCGATGGAAAGTTTCAACATCCGGCTAATTCTTCTTAATGGAAGAAAATCGATCAATTATTTTCTACCTTCGGTGAAGAGCCTAGGAACCTTAGGCTTGGGCTTAGCATAGATGGCATGAATTCTTTTGCTAGCCTAATCAGTATACATAATTTATGGCATGTTCTGTTGGTAATTTATAACTTATATCTTCTATTATGCATGAAACGAAAGTATATCATGTTGTCTATGTTGATTTTGGGACCAAAACAACCCGGAAATGACATAGATGTTTACTTGGAACCCTTGATCGAAGACTTAAAGAGTTGTGGGATGAAGGTGTTGATGTTTTTTATGCGAACAAGAAGAAAGTTTTTAAAATGCAAGCCATGATCTTTTGTACTATAAATGACTTCCCTGCATATGGAAACTTGTCAGGATATAGTGTTAAAGGCGATAAAGCATGTCCGATTTGTGAAGAAGGAACATGCTTTCATCAACTTCAACATGGAAGAAAGATAATTTATCTTGGCCATAGGAGATTTCTTAGACGGGGCCACTCGTATCATAGCTTGAAGACAACTTTTTTTTGATGGACAAGAGTTTGAAGATGCTCCGAAGGCATTAACTAGGAACAAGTTTATGAAATGTGAAAAATATGAATGTTATCTTTGGTAAGACTACAAAGAATAGTAATGATAAAAGTAAATGGAAAAAGAGGTCTATCTTCTTCAATCTTCCAAATTGGCTGAATCTTGATGTGAGATACTGTATTGATTTCATGCATATGGAGAAAAACGTTTGTGATAGTATTGTTGGAAACTGCCTAACATACAAGGTAGTTCTAAAGATGGCGTGAAGACAAGATTAGATTTGCAAGAAATGGGGATACGAGAAGACTTGCATCTAAAGCCATATGGTAAGAGAACTTTTTGTCCTCCAGCTACTCATATTTTGTCTAAGGTTGAGAAAAGAAGCTTTTGTGAGTATTTACATGGAATGAAAGTTCCTTCATGGTATTCTTCAAATTTAAGGAAGCTTGTGTCAATGAAAGATTTAAAGTTAGTAGGGCTAAAATCTCGTGATTGTCATGTCTTAATGCAACAATTACTCCCAGTAGCTATTTGTGTCTTTGCCGAATATGATCTTCAACATATTTTTACTAGACTTTGTTTCTTCTTCAATGCTATTTGTAGTAAAGTCATTGAGACAAAAAAATTGGATGAACTAGAAAATGAAGGATATCTGATCTTGTACTAGCTTGAGAAGCTTTTTCTTCCTTTTTTTTTACATCATGGTACATCTAGTCAAGGAGATCAAGTTGTGTGGCCCTATCTATTTACGATGGATGTACCCAATTAAAAGAACTATAAAAATCATAAAAGGGTATGTAAAAAACCCTAACCGGCCTGAAGCATCTATTGTTCAAAAATATGTTTCTAAAGAAGCCATGGAGTTTTGTCAAGATTACTTGTCAAATATAGGACACATTGGACCTCCTGAACATCATGACGAAGAAGGGGGTAAACACGAGACTTTAGTAAAGAGTGTGGATCTTGATGAATTGCAACAAGTCCACTTCTACATCTTGAATAATGTTGATTAAGTTCAAGATTACATTAATGCTCATAAATAAATTGTACGGAAAGGAAATAGTCGAATGAATGAACAAAGGTTAATTAGAGAGCATAACAAAACTTTTGCACATTGGTTCAAACAAAAGGTTGATGGCGAATAATGTGTTTCTGATACAATTAAATGGTTAGTACATGGTCCTGAGGCTGATGTCATAAGTTGAACTTCATTTGTGATCAATGGTTATACGTTTTACACGAAGTCCCTTGATGATAGGAGCACCGTGCAGAACAATGGGGTTATGTTAGTGGCTGAATCTATGCACTTCTCTAGTTCAAAAGATAAGAATCCTAGATTGGCAGCAATATCTTATTATGGGGTTATTGAAGAGATTTGGGTGGTTGATTATGTTAAAGTTAAACTTCCCATTCTCAAATGCACGTGGATTGATGTCAACAATGGTGTGATGATTGATCAGTTGGGATTTACATTGGTTGATTTGATTAGTAGAAGTTTTGGAGATAAACCTTTTATTATGGCATATCAAGCAAAACAAGTTTTCTATGTTATTGATTAGGAAAATAAAATGTGGTCTGTAGCTTTTCAAGGAAAAAGGGTCGTTGATATTAATCAGGAAAGCTATTCAATAAATGATCTTCTTGAGATTCCTTCTTTTTCTAGGGGTCTACTAGAATTGAAAAAAGAAGTAGCAGACAATGAACATGGCACAAGAAACGATCATCATGAAGGGATATGGGAGGATATCACTTTATAAAACTACATTGAAGGTTAGTTAGCTAAAATAATTATCATGAACTATATTTGAATTATGTATATTGTTATTGGTATATATATAAAACTACCTTTTTTGTTGTCGTCACAGAAAAATGAAGGATATAAGGTGTACGTCTTAGTGTGGATTCTTTGAAACCAGCTAGTGATCATCAGCCAAAGAAGAGTGTGTATAAAGTATTTTGGCTATAATGAATAACAACATTGTCATTAATGTAATTTAATCTTTGATGTATGTATGTAAGTGAAAAGACAAGCAACTTGGTCAAAACAACATTATCATGGTTGTATGATTTCTTTACATTATGATTCTGTCTATGATTGTAAGTTTATTCATGGTTGTTTTCCTTGCTTTTGTTTCGGTCAGCACTGTTTAAGCATAAGGGAGTTGAATTTTAATTTGTTCTAATGAGTTTTGAGTCTCTCACATGTGTATAAGATGTTAGTTATAATTTGTAAGAGAAGAATTTATTTAAATGTCGTTGAAATGGCTGCTGCTTGTTGAGTGAAATGTTTTAATAGGAGAAATGACTTATTGGGTAAATGTTTTAAAGGAATTTTTTTTTAAAAAAAAAATACTTTTAAGACCGGTTCTCTCCAAAACCGATATTAAAAGTACATTTAAGACCAATTTTGGAGAGAAACCGGTCTTAAAGTAACAATTTTAAGACCGGTTTCATAAAAAACTATCTTAAAACTATTACTTTTAAGACCGGTTTCCTAAAAAACCTTTTAGACAGGTTTCTCTAATAACCGGTCTAAAAATATTTATTTTTAGACCGGTTTTATAAATAATCGATCTCAAAACTTATTTTTAAGATTAATTCTATAACCGGTCTAAAATATGACAGACTTTTTAGATCGGCTGTATCAAAACCGGATCTAGAACCGATCTAAAATGTCTTTTTTAATCGGTCTTAAAAGTGATTTTTCCACTAATGAGTTCAGGTGAAGGTAGGGGTTGAGAACGATAAACCATATCTACGGATTGTCGACCATAAGCCGTAGCCATTTAATAAGTACCACTTGTTTCGTTTTAGTGAGACAAATGTTTCCCAACTAGTCTTGTCCATCATGAGCTTTAAACAGTAGACGCGAAAGGCCTTGTCGCATTGGACTTCTTCAAGGTCAAGTAGTCCATTTACAACAGCATCGATACTCACGTTGTTGATTTCATGTAATGTTGCTGCTCTTTCCTTCGATGCATTCGCTATTACACTTATTGTATCCACAATTTGTTTTAAAGATGGAACTTTCTGTTTCTTTCTTTGAATCGACCCTTCACCTATCTTCCTCTTGTCTCGACTTCCTGAACCAATAGCAACAGTTGGTGGAGTGATTGTTGTTAAGCCAATGCTTGCTAGCTTATCTATTTCTCCTGTATTAGTTGCTGGGTTGGCACTAAAAAGATCATCTTTGCTGTCCCCTGAGCCTTTTTCTTCATTCTTGGTAGGTCGGCACACATCTTCCTTATGTGTTAGATGTAACACCCTTACCGTAATTACATCCGGTTTATGAAATTTAAGTGAAATAGAGACCATTAAAACAAAATCAACATTTATAATCCCTCACCTTCAAGATAGGGTGTTCAGAAAACAGTTCAAAAATATCATTAATTTGGTCTCACATTCACATTCGAATATAATTACTTGAGAAATCGAATCACATTGATACAGATCAGAGTGCACAATTAAAATTCTGGCATATCCTGGGTCACACACACACACACATATATATATAATGGGTGTATAGTTTCCCAAAATGGGGATTACATATCCAAAAAAATCATATTTACATCCCATATACATACAATAATCCCAAACCAAGACAGATAACCAATAGTCCAAATTAAAACGTCCCTAAGAGGTCCTAACCACTCCGAGTTATCCGCTTCCCTTTTGAGCCACTAGCCCTGTCTGAAATGTTAGTCATTGGAAAGAATGAGATTCTGAAGAATCCTAGTAGTAACAAATCACTCATACAGTGCACAAATACATAGCATATATGATCATGTTAAGCAACATCACAATGTATCATGGCTCACACTACAAACGACAACACTCATGGCTGTAAACACTATGCGTCAGCTTTCACTGCGATCTCAAAGTATCTCAATGTATGACAAACATACATACAACACTTCATACACAATATAAGAGAAAAATTCACTACCTTGTTCTTTCCTGATGTTCTTCGGCACCGAGGGCTCATGAGGGCAGCAAATGTCAAATCTTATGACCAAATTAGGGACAACCGATCAATCTCTTTTCCAAAGGTTTATTTCTATAATACTCTAAGTTGGTTATCATTTAAACTCTTTAGGTGTTTATTAGAGGCCTAAACACATGCTAAAAGGGTTGGAAGAAACTACCCTGAAGACCCCTTTTCGGAAGTAGAACACTAATTTTCAACTGGCTCACTCGAGTGAAGATGACCTCACTCGAGTGATGAGAGACTTGCACTCGAGTAAGAATGGCTTTCACTCGCGAGTGTTTGACAGTGAGCAACAACCTTGGCCAGAAGTGCTCACAACACTCAAGCATGGGGGATTGCACACAAGTGATGATTCCTAATTTACTCGAGTCCCCAAAAATGCAACACAGGAAGTAAGAACCCGAGAGCACAGACAACTTTAGAGGAAAAAACTCACTCGAGCACAACCCCTGGCACTCGGGTGAGAAGACCACACTTGCGAGTGTCAGATCACACTCTTGACAAATGGCTTGCGAGTGCTCGGTTGAGAGCAACTCTTAACATGTCATTACACTTGTACTAGAGTGAACCCATGCTCACTCGAGTGATAGTTTGTATCACTCGCGTATCAGAAAGTGCACTCGCGCTTTTGGCATGGAAGTGCAATAAGAACCGAAAGAACTTGGGCAAAACTATGCACAACACTTGAGTAAGACTCATCCTCACCCGAGTGAGGCTTATCAGATTTCCAGATCGCAGCAACTGACAGAAATTCCCAGATTTATCAAAACTGATCCCAGTGGTTCCCAAACTTAACACAAAGCTCAGTCCCACTTAAAATTGCATAAGAAACCCATTAGGAACCTCTAAAACACTCAAAACACATCCTAACAACAATTCATACTCTTGGGTATCTATAACACACAATACCCAAATTCATTCAATCCACTTCCAAAATTCAAAACCATATCCAACACTCAAATAACTTCACACTAAACCAATTCCAACATCATTCATCTTAGAATCCATACATTCAAAAATTGGCATAAAACCAGGGTAAATTTTAGAATTTATCAACCTTAACCAAAAATCACAATAAATATACCAAAAAGCATCAAATCCTTACCTTTTCAACTTGCCAAAGCCAAAACCTTGATTCTCAGACTTTCAAATTTTCACTAATTCTCAAACAGCACTAATCAAAAATCTGAAATCATAGGAATAAAGCTCTTGACACTATGAACATAATTAATAAAGAGCACTTGAGCATATGAGGACATTTGCTTACCAAAACTCAAGCTTTTCTCTTTATCTTTCTTCCTTGGTTTTACCGGAAATGGAGAATGGTGAGAGAATGAGATGAGGATAATGATGATATAATTTTCCCCCTTTTTCCCATGCTTCAACCGACTTGGAGGGAGAGAGGGAAGAGAAAATGAGCTTTGAATATTTGACTTGATCTAAAGTTCCAGGTTTTGCCACGTCATAATCCCATTATCTCTACCATGAGTTCATATAAACTCATCTATACCAGATTCTGCCCCATTAGTATTCAAGAGTCAACCCTAGCCATTGATCTTGAGTTACCTATGAGTTTTCTCTTCGGTAATTGACTAATCGGTCTGTAAATTTACCATTTTGCCCCTGATTATCACAATATTTATTAAACCATCTTCAAACATATTTATAGCACAATGTGCATTATATACTTCAAAAGTGTTTAACTAACATTAATTACATCCCTTTTAAGGTCATTAGCCCTTAATTACAATTCAGGATATTACATCAGAGGCTGTGTGAAAGACGGTGCAAATATATCCTCTCTAGATGCCATCACATCCTTGAATATTATTCTTAATTCTCTTTCAAACTTGAGGATTGTGTGCCTAAACCTTTTATAGTTTGAATTCTTCTACATCCATAGAAGTAGACAAGATCAAAACATATATTAAAAAAAATACGTAAAAAAATTACAATTATTTTTTACTTGTAATTTCCACTGCCACCACTCATTTGATGCAACAATGTTATTCATTATAGGGTCATGTCCCACACCAGTCTCTTTGTTTAATACATCCCAAGTCTTCAAATCATTCCTTAAGATATCGAACATATTCTTCAATTGTTTCTTTTGATATACTTTCCCAGTTTCCTCATTAATTGTTGACACAATATTCTTCCAACCCTTCTTTGTAAATGATGGACCATGGCGTTCTTTTTGGTATATTTTCTCAATTCACGTGTTGATAAAAATTTTAGTTGTGTCTACATCTCATACTGCTTTACTTTTATCATTGTCCATAATTCTATAGCCCAAATTTGCTCATTTTGCAATTATATCACATTAAAGAGTCCAGCAGCACAATTTTTTGCATACCAACTTAACTAAACACAAACTATAAAGCACTGAGTGTTCTAGAGTAAAACAACCAAACAATTAATTATTTAAACCAGTAGCAACAACTTATTCGTTTCACAACAGTCACTCAGTGAGAACAAATAACTGCAAGAACAAGAATAAAAGAGTTGAGCATCCAGATTGCAATAAAGGGAATAAACAGAGTTGAACATTCAATTTCTCCTTTAAACTCAATTCGTGTGTGTGGGATTTTGGAGCATATCTTTTTTTCAAAAATAAAGGGAATAAACATAGCTTGGAGATTTCGGCCCCCAGGGGCCTACCCTTTTTTATTTTACCATTAACACATAGAGATTTGACAAGTAGCATGAAGAAGCATGCATGGGGATGAATGAATGGGATTGGGGTAAATCCCAAGGTGTTCACACCATCGCGATTCTGAAAGCAATGATAGTGATAACGTGCCTTACCATATAATAATCTCATTCTCTTCTCTCTCCCCAAAATCCCTCAAATCCATTTTGCCTTTACCCGATTCACAATAAAATTGGTTCCAATCTTACCCTCAAAGACCCCAATCCTCTTTTTCATACACTCCTTGTTTCTTCAACCAAAGCTCCCTTAACTTATTTTCATTATTTGAGAGATAAACCTCTCTTCTTCACTGCCCAGCCCACCTTTCTCAAGCTCTCTCGCCCCTCTACACAATAATCTATCACTAACTCGCCTTTCTGTTTTAGGTAAACGCTTTCCTTTACTATTTTTCAGTTCCTTTACTTCACTTCCTTTTTCCTCCTCCTTTGATAAATATGAAGGAAAGACCATAAACCTTAACAGGAAAGAGCCGAAACCTTAGAAGACTACATATCGGACAACTAGCACAGGACAAATCAACCGGTGAGTACGACACTTAACAAGGAAGAGCCGAAACATAATGAAAAATATGTCTTATAGCAGAGGTGTAACCCCCTTTCGTAATTAATATCCGGATTACGTAATTAAAGTGAAATAGAAACCAATAACGATCAAAACTCATTTACTAATCCATCCATCAGACGAGGTTTTCATAAATTCCTTTTGAAATCATTTATAACTTGGTCTCATATTCACATTCCGGATACAATTACCACACAAGGATAAATCACATTCATAATATATCAGAGTGCACAATAATAATACCGGCAATCCCGGATTTATACCTTCACTAAAATTCATAGGGAACATACGCCCTTTACAATATCTCAAATGGGGATTACACAATACTCTTTCCAAATTCACATTCCTATCTATTCCTTTGAATATATACATCCAACATATACAATTACCAGCATATAACAATAACCCACTACCAAACCTCTTACCCATGAGGAGACCTAGCCGCCCCTGGTTGCTTGCTCCATTTTGGTCTACTTACCCTGTTTACACTGTTGGTAGGGGAGGGTGAGATTCTGGGGAATCTCAGTAGGAAAATAATACTAATATGCATATGCATGCAAGATAAGTGTTTAATGCATGACATGCTTGCAATATATAATCCATGTTTACATAATGACATATTAGCGTGCTCAATGTTCACACAATATACTCATGGCCATAGCATAAATTGAAACAGAGCTTCAATCACACACATATGTTTCACATAATTAAGCAAAGCAATAACATGCATCAATACACTAACACAATTATCAAATACATGCAGGAGAGGTAAGTTTCCTACCCTCTTCCCACGTAAGCTCCAGCTCCGGCTGCTCACGACCAGGGTGATCATCCAACCCTATAACCAAAATAAGTACATGGGGTTAATCCCTTTTCCAATTCCTTAACTTTCAAACACTTAAGTTGGTTATCATCTACGACCTTTAGGTGGCTACTCAAAGCCTAAACACAAGCCTAAAGGGTTGGGAAATACTTGACCAAAGACCATCTTTTGAATCCTCACAAACCCATTTTAGCTTCATCACTCGAGTGAGGGATGGCGCACTCGAGTGATGGACGACTCGTGCCCGAGTAAGGACAACTCTCACTCCTGAGTGTTTGCCCGAAAGCACCACCAGAGACAGAAAGGGATCACTTCACTCAAGCACTGACCTAAGCACTCGAGTGATGGACTTATGCTCACCCGAGTCCCATCGAGTGAAGACCAATAAGTGACTACCCGAGAGCACTGAACCCTTAAAATGGCAAGCTCACTCAAGCACTACCCTCAGCACTCGAGTGAGGCCACATAACTCGCGAGTGCATATTCACACTCTTGCCAAATTACCCGCGAGTGCTAACCCGAGACGCGGCTCCAAGTGCAGAAGCACATGATCACTCGGGTGAGACCACCCTCACTCGAGTGATAACCCACATCACTCACAGGTGAGGAAGTACACTCGAGCCCTCTTTATGAGAACCCAAGCGAAGCACAACGCATAAAGGGAAAACACACACTGTACTCAAGTGAGTTCCTCCCTCACTCGAGTGAGGCTATCAGAAACCCAGAACACAGCAGATATCAGCATTTTCCCTAACTTAACCAATTTGCTTCCAATGGTTCCAAAACTCTACCACAAGGCTTGTCTCACATATTTTCACATAAGGAACCCATTGGACAGCTCAAAACACCAAAAAACATATCGTAATGACAATTTCTCTAATGGTCACACTTATTACACAATTTACTCAAATTCACCACTATAACTTTCCAATGATTACAAAAAATCCCAAAGACCATTTTACACATTCATACACCATTTTAACCACAGTACTCCATCATTCCACAATTATACCAGTTTAGGGCAAAAACCACAAATCACAAAACTCAACCATAATTCACAATATATAGATTAAAAGGGGGATATCACTCACCTCTTCCTCTTTCTCAAAGCTACTCCTCAATTCTTCATCTTCCAAGATTCCTCAAGCTCCCAAAACACATTCTTTCCCAAATCTAAAACCATAGCAATGAAGCTCTCATTACTATGAACAACTTTAAAGAAAGGTATTTGGGCTAAAGAAGACATTTACAAAGACAAACCTTACCTTTTCTTTTTCTCTCTCTACCTTGAGCTTACCAAAAATGGAGGAACAAGAGAGAAATTAAGAGATAGTGATGATGAAGAAGAGATTGTCTTTTTGGGCCTCACACACACACACACACACACACAAAACTGACTGAGAGGGTGGAGAGAGAAATGAGTTGAAATCTTGACCCAAATCCAAGGGTTCACAATTTGCCAAGTGTCATCACCTTGACCAACCTCCCATGAGCTCACATACATACATGCATATGGGATTCCACCCCTTGATCTATTACACAAATCAATCCTAACTATTGATCTTGAAGCTAGCAATGAGTTTCCTCATCGGTAACCGATCAACTGGTCAGTAACTTTACCGTTTTGCCTCTGATTATGGCAATTCCCTTGGAATCGACATCAAACTCATTTTCATATTTCTTAATTCAATTTGGGATCCTACTAAACCAGGGCTTAACAGTCCACTAATCTCAGGTTTATTCTCTAAGTTCAAGTCTCAGAATTTGGGGTATTACAAGAGGACACATCGGAACATAATTAAACTTAACAAGTTGTTTGTCTAGACCTCAGTTAAGTGAAGGCTTAACTCTTACCACGTAAAAATATGCCACTAACAGGTGAGAAATCCGATGAGCAGAGCAAATCGACGACAGACTCGACACTTGAAGCCAACCGAGCACACCATCCCTTGCATGAATAGATCGGCCGACCCAATACTCACAAAAACCCCAGTGCATACCAGAATACTCGGCCAAACTGACAATGGAGCATCAAATGTTGACTTTTTATTTAGACGAGAGAGAGAGTGTGTGGGTAACAGGGCCCGAAACTTTAAACCCAAATCAAGACAACAGACTAAGCCATCTGACCACCCAAAATGTTGAAAGGCCAGAAATATAGTCTGAATAATGGCCATGCTATCCACCGAATGAGCTATGCAAATAGTTGAGAAACAAGATGAAGAAGCAAAGATAGATGAAGTCGGGTGGAGTATTGCGATCAGAGAAGGGAGAGAGAAATCACGGACATCATAATAATGCACAGGACATAATAATGAGGGTTGTTGAATAAAAATGGTATTAATATTTACCAACCCTCAACATATAAGCTCACATAAGCTGGCATTTCTAGCTTATTGGCAAAAGCCACTTTTCCTTGATAAGCCCAATTGTAAAAAAGTGGTCCCAAGCATCCTAAAAAAGCAAAAAAAAAAAACCTCATAAGCTAGATTGGGCCTTCCAAATGCACGATTGGCCCCATGATAAGCTGTCCCAAACACATAATATATCTTCTGTCATTTATAAGTGCATTTCATATGTCTTATGAAGAGCTTATAAGTAATTTTCACATAAATTGAGATAAAACACCTCTCACGTACTTACCTTATATATCTTAAATCACGATTAAAAAACTGATTTTGAAGGCTCCAATCACTATTCCAAACAAACACATAGTGTGGTTTGGCAATAAGGATGGAAATTGGCCATGCCTACGGCCTAACCTACATAAAATCTAGTCTAGCCTATTTGATAAAAGGGCTAGGCTCAGACTTAGGCTTATTTAGATAAATAGGTCAGGCTAACTTTGATAAGGCCTAGCCAACAAGCCTTATCTATTTAACTTTTTTTTTTAAATTTATACTATTGTATAAGTATATATAATATCATATAAATAATTTTATAAATTTATCAATTTAACCTTAATTCTAAGTTTCTCATCTCATCATTATTATACTCAACCCTTACTTTCGCATCAATCATTCACCCCTACCTCTCTTCTATTCGATCGCTTGAGATAGCAATGCTAACACACTCCTCCCTTGATTTGCATCATCTACTAAAGCATAATAATGCCTGAGTTTATTTTAGTGACAAATGAAATATTATAATCTTAGTAGGTGGAGTTTGTCCCAATTTATGTGGGAAGAGTAAAAGAGGTAAAATCTAATTTTACATGCTGCTTGTTATAGTTGACCACTTTTAGAAAATATATCTCATTAGTCAACAGACGATTAATTTTTTTCTTATTCTTATTTGCTCGGACAATTGTTATCACTAGACACTCTTTTCTTTTCCTTACTAAGCCATAATATTATGACGGGAATGGATTTTAGGCTTTTAAGAGATAATGTATGATTGTATATAAACATGAAGAGTTATAAATGAATTTGGAGGGCAGGTTTTAAAGGCTTACATTTTAAGTAGGCATTGAAACAGGCTTCAGGCCTTTTGAAGGCCCAAGCTTAAACTTTGAATCTTTGTTGCAGACCCAGACTTATTTAGGTAAAGCCTAGTCTAACCTATTTGCACCCCTAGTTCGTGGTATGCAGCCCGAACAAGGGTAGATTAAAGTTAAAGGGTACAACTAATGGGTTTTCCTTTGAATCAATCTCATTATATTGATGATATTAAATTGTAAATATTGTTAAGCAATTAAGCATATGACTCTTTGCTGCATATAGGAGATAAAAATGGATGGGACTAATGAGATGGTTCTCTGAACCCCATCTCTTATTTTTGGCATAGTCACTGGTGGTTCTTTACTTTTCAAGTGGCGGTAATGACAATACAAATGACCATCTATCTTTGACCAATGGATTTAGGTTTGTAGCTATGATGTTATTTGAATTTGGGTTATGTTGTTTGGGCTTTGGCTCTTTTTGGATACTGCCTTATACTTTGGACCTATTTGTTAATGTTCATTTTATATTGATTTAAATGTAATTCTTCTGGAAAAAAAAATATCTAAGCATATGTTGTGTGAGAGTTTGACTTGATTTAAATATACTCTTCTAGTCTTATATATAGGGTATAGAGAGCAAAAAAATTTGATCTTATTTATAGGGCAAAGAGAGAAATTTTTCAAACGAATGTACAATTTCACCCTTCATTTATTATTGTATTGACTTTATTCTCATAGGATATACTCCCTCCGGTCCTATTTATAAGCAACTTTCCCCTTGATTGCGTAAAACAAACTGGTAGTGAAAAGCAATAAGTGTGTCAAAAATGCCATATTTTTTTTTCATATATGCCTCTATTTATGAAAAGAGTATAGAAGAAAAAATAGATAAAAAGTATGAGAGATAATAAGCATAAGATATAAGAGATAATGAGCATTTAATAAGGGTAAAATAGGAAAAGTAGCTTACATTTTCAGGCAAAAAGTAAAAGTTGTGTATAAAAGGGACCAGTTCTATGAGAGATAAAGTTGCTTATAAATAGGACCGGAGGGAGTAATGTATATTAAATATGGGTAAAGTTGGAAAGCTATTAAATTTTATGGGAGAGTTAATGGGGTTTAAGGTGGTTTTTTTAGTCTGTGTGAATTGTGAAATATGTTGGAATTGCCTTATATATAGGACTCGAGAAGTAATATCCAATTAATTGTAGTCTTTTACATTAATTATTTTTTTCAAGATATTCTTATACGTTAAAACATTTTTATCTCTATACATTAAATTCTAATAATTAAATGTCTTTATTTGTTTTAAAATAATATCACAAATTATTTGCATACCAATTACAAATAAACATCTGAACTACTTTTTTGGAATCATACAAATTTGTTAAACGAACTTCATAGGATGGAATAAAGTAAGAAGTAAATGCCCTTTATAATCTTTCATGTTATCAGTTGATTAAAAAATAATAACATAGGTAGCTCACATAGAATGTGCTATAATTCCTACAAAAAAAAAGATGGTGTTATAATTTACGCATTAATGCATGTACTGTACTTGAACTTGATATAACTTAGGCAAACAGAGACTTGAATAAGTTATTCAACAATGATTTCAAAATTTGTTGGCCCATTGTCATCATGTTAAGAGGTGTAACAGGTAAGGAACTTAACGTTGGATATATACACATGTAAAGCTAGGCTATGGCTGATGCCAGCTATTTCTTTACACTTTGATGGGAATATACATGTCTAAGGGAGATTCAAGGGATCAAAACACACAAGTTATGAATGTATAAGACAATTGGTGAAGATTGTTAGCTTGTTATCATATGCATCTTATTTGAGAAGCCCAATTTAGGTTCCCTAGCCAACCTTAATCCATTGCTCATGTTGTTTGATCATCTTAACCAAAGAGGCGATGGAGTTTATGTCAATAATAAAATGAGGAGTCATTATTGCATATTGTTTCAAGCTTCTCGGTGATAAATTTGTTTTTCGGTGTTTTTTCTTTGGGTTTTCCATTATCTTCTCGATTTTGTTACTCTTATGCCTGAAGTGGCTATGGGTCATTTCAAGTTATCTAAGCCTTCATAATAAGTTATCTCTCTCGCTATGAGTGAACCTCTGCTGCTTACTGTAGTGGAGGCTTTATTCATTTTCCACGCCACCATTTGTGGTAGTGGTGTGGAGAATGAGACAAAGATAACTAAGCATTGTTTAGAGATGAGTCAATACATGAATGAGTGTAGAAAGAAGAGTGTGTATGAGGGATGTCAGGCAGCCAATGGAGCCAACATTATAGCGGATGCTGAAACGCTAAAGTCATATGAGAAACAAAGTTCAACGGAGGTACCTAAGGACTCAGACATGAATGAATCTGAGGCTAGTCGCTTGAATTCTAACCTAAAATGAGATACACTACCAACGTAAAACACTGAGAAAATTCAAATCTCATACAATTCTAAACTTATAGGGCAAGAACAACAAAGTTTTGAAAGAGACTTTGAAGACCAAATACGAGAACGGTTACTTGAAGAAAAGGAAGCAGAGCCAAACATGTCTAAGGAGCAAAAGAAAATTTTTTATGCTCTACCAAAGATGAATCTCTCGGATGAATGACTCAGGGGGTTATGTAAAACTTGGAAGGATGCGCTTATCATATGTCTATTGGGCAAGCAAACTTCCCTAACAATGATGAGAGACAGAGTTGATTAGTTGCTGAAAATAGATAATTTTGGAGTGATTGATCTAGCTAATAGTTATTATGTTTTTAGATCAATTGACCTTTCTTTATGTAAAAGACTACTCTTTGAAGGCCCTTGGTGATCCAAGGACATACCTCGTAGTCCAGAGGTAGAGTCCAAACTTTAGACCATATTGTAATAGGGTAAGGAAATTAGCAGTCTGGGTGAGAGTTCCCATATTGCCTATGCATTGCTATATCGAAGAATGCTTATTAGAGCTAGGAAACTTGATCAGAAAAGCTCTAAAGGTTGACCTCAAGACTTTAGCTTAATACAATGACAACAAATTGGCGGTGGAAAGAGGCAAATATGCCAAGGTACGTATGGAGGCGAACTTGAACAAATAGATGCAATCAAAGGTGGTGATTTGATTGACGATGTACCCAGTTGAATATGAAGGTTTGGAGGTTATTTGTTTTAAATGTGGAATGTATGGCCATTATACAGAAAAATGCTTGATGAATGTATTAAACAAACAACATTCAGCCAATAATGGAACTCATCGGTAACTATCGAGATGTCAGAAAATTTAACAAAACCGATGACGGAAAGCTCAACAAAACCGTTGAAGCCAGCCTATAGTGTTCCAAGGATTGCAGTGGAAAAGATATACAGTGACTGGATGACACTGATAAGGACTCCTAAGCAAAGACTATAAAAGGTGGAAGCTAAGAAAAAACAAAATCAAATAACTTATATGGCTAACAATCCGTCGGGTAAGCAAAAAGGCATCTCACAACGATCAAGATTTGATATTCTCCATAAGGAAGAGATCCTAGTCAAATCAGTGGGTAGAAAGGAGAATTCAAGAGTCAAACCCCAAACCTCAAAATAGTGGAGAAAAGTTGCTAAAGAACTTTCATCAAAAGGGAAAGAAGTGACAGGTGTGGAAAGGAAAAACGAAGCAGATCGTACCATTGTGAATGAGAAGAAAAGCAGCGTTGTGACAAAAAAGAAGGAAAAAAGCAAACTTGTGCCTCGACCACCGAATAAGATGCCAATGGCTACTTCAAAGCAGGTTGTAGATAAAGCTAAAAATAATGACAAGCAGACTAGGCCTAGCCCAATAAGTCTAGTTGAGAAATCTAGCCAAGAAATAATGGTAATGGAAAGAGAGGGAGCAGATATAACACAAGATAGACCTAGAATAGATGTAGAATAAGGAGATATACTTATAAATATTAAGCCCATAGAGCCAAACCCAGAAAGTGTAACCAAGGGTAGAAGACAGAAAGAACATACAGCCAAATAAAGGCTCATGATTACTAAGACAAAGGTTATGTCACTAGTGCTCAAAAGGGAACATACCAGTACAGGCCATAAAATAGTCATGGGCTCAATGCATTGTATTAAGTCCATTAATATTAATCACATAAATGTAATCCTAAGTGGATTTTCTCTTGGGCAAAGCATAAAGCCAGGCCATAACATAGATGGTGAATCTTCCATCCCTGAAATACCCACTGGGTCATGTGAGTTAGCTAAGAAAACCAAGATGTGCGATTCCCAATTGCTTGACTTCTCTTGGGCAAGTAGATTTTCTCTTGGGCAAAGCATAAAGCCAGGCCACAACATAGATGGTGAATCTTCTATCCCTGAAATACCCATTGGGTCATGTGAGTTAGCTAAGAAAACCAAGATGTGTGATTCCCACTTGCTTGACTTCCCTTGGATTTGAATGAAGTCACAGAAGTGGCGAGACACCACTTAGATTTGAATGAAGTCACAGAAGTGGGATATGAAATAGCAGACGATGTTGAGGAAATGCATGGTGATAATACCATCATGGAATTATCTAACTCTGGATAGTAAAGGCTTGGTAAATGACCAGATTTCCTCTTTTCCTTTCTATTTTTATGATGATTAAAATTTTTTCTTGGAACTATAGGGGCGGCCTCAAAAATTTTTCCAAGTATACTAAGAGATGCAATTAAGTGTAAAGATATTGATTTTCTGATCCTTAATAAATCTCACGTGAGTGGGGAAAAGGCAAATCAAGTTGTAAGAAAACTGGGTTTTGACAACTGGATCCGTGTCAAAGCTATAGGATTTTTGGGGGGGATTTGGCTCCTTTAGAATAAGAATAGGTTTTTTGTTCATTATGTTTCCTCTTCCACTCAATCATTACATGTCAGAGTGTTCAATGTTGATAGCTATTTCTACCTCTCTTGTGTTTACGATGAACCTTGTTTTACTCTTCGTCAATCTTTGTGGGAGGATATGATTGCTTATGGAAACCAAGTGGATGGCCCCTAGTGTGATTGGAGACTTTAATGCTTATTTGTCTGGGGAAGATAAGAAGGGAGGCTTTGGTCCAAATCTTTGGGCAATGAGCCAATTTAATGACTGTATTCAACCGTTAGAGCTTATCAAAGCGGACTATGTTGGCAACCATTACATGTAGGAAAAAGATATGTTGAAAGAGAGAATTGATTGGGCTCTCATAAATCAGGAAAGGAATAAAAAATATTCTCTTACCAAGGCTTACCATCTAAATAAATTTAGCTCTAACCACAAACCATTACTATTGAAAAGTTCGATTGATGAACCACAGGTTAGAAGGAGTTTCCCTTTCAAGTTTGAAGCTGCATGGATTCTAGAAAATGATTTTGAGGATGACATCAGGAAGTGTTGGAATGAGGAGAATTGGGTGAAAAGAGTTGAAATGCTTGCGAATGAAGCCACTAAATGGAACATAACTGTAACCCCTACCGTCATCAAGGCCGCACTTAGTGTTTAAACTTGTTTTATAATTGAATAAAAGATACAGAATAATTAAAAAAATTTTACAACACATGTATAAATAGATCTCCATTCATTGATCATAAAACATTAGGCCTGTTGGGTTTATTACATGTACAATATCAAAGTATAATCCAAATTCCTAACATTCACTCAGGATAATAACATTATTCCAAAAGTTTGTACAGGGTATTATTGCCTATCTCAATACCCGAACCGGGGATTACACAAAACTACAATCCTATGGTCAATTCAATATATACATTGTCCAAAATGATAACCAATCAAAAACCAAAAAAGTAGTAGCTAAGACTACCACCGACAGTCCTATCGCCCTTATCCACTTGCTTCCCTCTTGATCCACTTGCCCTGTCTAAAAATGTTATTTGGAAAGAGTGAGATTCAAAAGAATCCCAGTAGCAACAGTTTATGTATATGATGCATAATAAACAAAGCAAGTAGTATATATCACAATGCAGCATAACAATATTCAAGGTCGGGCTAACCGCCACGTCCCCTCAACAATATTCAAGGCTGGGCTCTCGCCACGTCCCCTCGCTTATTCAATGATTAATGCAAACAAGCAATGCATTACATATAATATAAGATAAAGTGTCACTACCTTGGTCTTTCCATTCTTGAGCAAGCGTGGGCCTTCTACGCTTCGGCCAAATATCAAATCCTAAAGTCATAATTAAGGACGATGCGTTATCACTAAGTCCAATACTCAATACCTTCACAATATTTCAATTGGTTATCATTACCGTCTCTTAAGTACCCTTAACGCCTCTAATAAAAGCCCTAAAGGGTTAGAAGAATTATCCCAAGGATCCCCTTTTGGAAGCACAAACACTGACATTTTCCACTATTTCACTTGAGCGAAGACGGCCTCACTCGAGTGAAATAGTGAAAAATGTCAGTGTTTGTGTTTCCAAAAAGGGATCTTTGAGGTAGTACGTGTTAGGATCGGCAGGCCCAGCAGAAGAATTTTAGAATTTTACCGATCCTAATCGAGGATCTATCAATGGCATTTAAATCGAGTTAGAAAGATTCGTACCTTTTTCAACTTAGGGTTTTCACGATCTATATGAGCTAACAGCTCAGGTCTGCTCCCTCTACCGGTATCCACACAAATGCTCTCCAACAGAGACTGCGTGCTAGCGCCTCCAAATGTCTCCTAGGGTTTTCCTTACGGCTGTGAATTCTCATACACGTATGAGTATATCTGCTCTATCACGTTTATAACATATGAGGGTTATATTCAAATTTCGAAATTAATCAACAATTAATTATCTTGATAAGCTAATTAAATAAATTTAGTTTAAATTAAATTTGTCCAACAGTTTTAATTTAACCTATTTATTTAATCCAAATAAAGAGCCATTAGATTTAATTTATCTTCATAAATTAAATCTGAGATACTATATCTCTATCATGTTAGTTATTAAATTTAAAACTAACACAATATAATAATATCATATAATATATATACACATATAATATATATATATATATATATATATATATAAGATATGTATTTCAAAAATATATATCTATATAATATTATTAACAAATTTTATATTATATATATATAAATATAAAATTCGTCCACCCTAAATTAAACATTATCTCATGTTGGGCCATTCTTATGTACGACCCTGTAGGCCTATATGAAGTTGGCAATGGGCCAATAACTGTACTAACCCAAAAGTCGCAAGCGGCTTCTAGCAAGACATTACAACTACCCAATTCATATGAGGATCGTTATCACGATGCAACATGTCATACAACAATGTCACGTCCCTTTTGTCACACGATATATCGATCAAAGATAAGGCAAGGATAATGTCATCCTCTTGTTTCTGACTATTACTTTCTCGATTACTGAGTAGCCTGACATTAGAAATGGAAACTCCTTTCCATTGTAGTATGGCCATACATTTCTCAAACTCACTCATTGAGGGGCCTAGTAATATCTCTCTACTAATGCGAGGGACAAATTCCATCTTGATCATTCATATTCCTCTGCATGAAAAACCACTAAGCCCGATCATAGCTTTTATCATCACCCAGTCAAAAGTGACTTTTGACTAGTTCAAAGCTTAGCAACTCTCATATAGGAATCCATAATGACCTCAGGTCTAAGGGCATTGTGACGTGATTATATGTGAGAAAAGCTTATGACTTGATCCATGTAGCTTTCTCATAGTAGGTCGGTCCAGCACATTGTACTCTTACAAGTGCCTAAGACTTTGATTCGTATCTCCATATCTTATCAAATTCATACTGGTCTTGTTTCATCTCTGCTCCCGCATAGATGACCAACTAGGGACATTTTATGACAATCTTCATGAATTATCCAAGGATACAATTATCACAGTTAACAAGCAAATAATATGATAATAGAATGGAGAAATTTCATTAAAATAATAATGTTCAAAGTACAATGATTGGCTCTTAGGGCACAATTTCCAACAGTACGGCCTCACTCAAGTGATGGTACGGTTTACACTCGGGTGCTAGAGAGTGAAGCATAGCGAGTGCATACCCGAGAACACAAGAAACTTTCAGAGAATGAGAACACTTGAGCACAGAATGCAACACTCGAGTGATACCAAATGCTCACTCAAGTACCAGGAAATGAGGTGTAGGAAGTGTTTACCCGAGAGCAAATGGAATTTTCAAGGAAGAGGAGCACTCGAGCACGGGCCTTTGCACTCGAGTGAAGGCTGATTACCCACAAGTGATAAAACACATTATTGCTGTAATACCCCGAATTTTGAGACTTGAGGTTAGAGAATAAGCCTGAGATTAGTGGATTGCTAAGCCTCGGTTTAGCAAGATCCTAAATTGTAATTAAGGTTTAATGAGTCCAAAAGTAGATGTCATTAGTGATAAATGGACTCTTTTAGAGACTATGATGTGATTTGGAATCAAAATGTGATGTGAACAGCGTCAAAACCCTGTATTTAAGTTCAATTATGGATTAACATCTAAGTTGACTTAAAATAGAGGGGAGGGCCATTGTGGAAGAAAAGAAATGATATGGTGTATTAGTGTGGTGATGCAAGAGGAATTGTCATAATCAGGGGTAAAACGGTAAAGTTACAGGCTAATTGGTCAGTTACCGAAGAGGAAACTCATGGGTAACTTTAAGATCAATGGTTATGATTGATTTGTGTAAGAGATCAAGGGGTGGAATCACATATGTGTGAGCTTATGTGAGCTCATGGGAGGTGAGCAAGATGTTGACACTTGGTTATAGACCCTAGAATCATGGTCAACATTTCTACTCATTTTCTCTCTCTCCCTCTCTCTTTTAGGTCGATTTTGGCATCCTAAAATCTGCCTATCTTCATGTTTAACTCATCTCTCTCTCTCTCTCTCTCCAAAAGGCTCCATGGACGTCTAAGCATAAGGAGGAGGAAAGAGAAAAGAACAAGGTGAGTTTTGATTGGTTTATGGTCCTTTTTAGCTTAAACACTCTTCTTTAATATTGTTCATAGTGATGAGAGCTTCATTGCTATAATTTTAGATTTGTGAAAGAAGGTGAGTGGGAGCTTGAGGAAATTTAGAAAAATGATGAATCAAGGAATTGGTTTGCGAAAGAGGAAGATGTGAGTATTTGAAACCTTTTGATCTAAGTTTTATGATTTGTCGATGAGTTTTGTGAGTTGTGAATTTTGCCCCGATTTTGGTGTAATTATGAAATATATTGTGGTAAAAATGGTGCCATATTGTGTTTTGGTATCAATAGAATTGGTTTTGAATTGCAAATGGAAAGTGGTGCAATGTTGTGGTTTGAATTGTGATTTTTGTGACATGTTGTGGTAACATGTCAACATGATTTGAAATTGGTTGATTTGGTGCTTCTAATGGATTCAATTTAAAAATTTGTGTGAGAATGATGTTTGATGTGAAAATTGGACCATTTGAAGCAATTGAGAAAAAACTGAAAATCTGTCTATCGAAACTCTGTATGGGCAGTCTGTTTGAGTTGCCATTTTTAATAGGTGAATGATGTTAGAAAATTCTGAAATTTTCCAGTCTTAAAGTTCACATCCCAAGATTCAAAATGAATATATAAATTGTGTCATCTCATTTAGTAAACTGGGAGTTATAGTTGTCTAAAGTTTTAGGTCGAAACTGGGCTTGATTCTGGAGCAGTGTGGATATTTGTGTAATTTTGTGTTTTTGTGGTTATGGACAACCTTGATTCATATTTTTCCTATGAAGAGGACTTAAATATCTTTCATTTGGCTTTGGGATCACCTTATTTCGATTTTTCTGGAATTAATTATGAATTTTTGAAGTTTCCTTGGCTGCAACCAGAAATCTTGACTACAGCGCAAAAGTTTCTGTGTGCGTTTTGGCCGCAGCCAGAAATTCTTGGCTGCAGCCAAAAACCTTCTGTGCGCATTTTGGCTGCAGCCAGAGGATTCTTGGCTGCAGCCAACCCCTATTTTCATTATTTTGTGATTTTAAAAGGTGATTTCCAACTTAGTATGTCCCAATCCTTTTGACTTTCGTTGAGCTTATTATAGCCACCTAAAGGGTGTAAATGACAACCAACTTTAAGTGATATGAAAGTAAGGATTTGGATTAGAGATTAACCCTATGTTCTCAATTTGGTTTATAGGGTTCAGTATTCACCTTGATCGTGAGTAGCCGGTGCTGGAGCATATGTGGAAAGAAAAGTGTAGGGAACTTACCTCTCCTGCATGTACATGATATTTGTGTTGGTATTGATGCATGTTATTGCTTTGCTTGATTATGTGAAACATGTATGAATGATTTAAAGCTATGTTTCAATTTATGCTATGGCCATATGTATGTTGTTCGAAGCATTGAGCTTACAGATTTGTCATTGTGTGCAAGCATGAGTTATGCAAGCATGTCATGCTTTAAACATCTATCTTGCATCCATATTGGTAATGTTTACCTACTAAGATTCTCTCGAATCTCACCCGCTCCTATCAACCATTTTAGACAGGGTAGGTGGATCAAGGATGGAGCAAGCAGCCAAGGGCGACGAGGCCTTCCGTTTGGATTATTTAAGTTTGGTAGTTGGTTATCATTGTAGTTGGGATTATGTATATTTGGATATACATTTGAGATGACATTGTGTAATCTTCGTTTGAGGAATTGTAATGGGCGAATGTGCCCTGTAAAGCTTTAGTTAATTTGTGAAACCTGGGATTAGCCGGGAATTATTTTGTGCACTCGGATATTTATATAAATGTAATTTATCTTCGCGCAGTAATTGTATTCAAAATGTGAATCTGAAACCAGGTGTATTAGATTTTAAAACGTACTTATGAAAACCCTATCGTGAAGATGAGATTTTAATTGAGTTTTATTTATTATTGGTCTTTATTTCATTTTAATCGCGTATTTCGGATATAATTACGAAGGGGTTTACACTTGCACTTTAACCGTGAGTGACAACCCGAGAGGCAAGTTCATGGTGTCAAATACACCCACACTAAAGTAAGAAGAGGCTCCCACGAGTAAGAACCTACCACACTCACAAGTGGGGCAACACTCTTACCCCCTTCACAGAAGTGGAACGCAGAAACTGAAGCGAAAATGAGGAATTTCACTGACCCACTCAAGTAATACCCCCTTACTCGAGTGATACACATCAAAAGCCAGAAAATGCAGAAACACTGACAGTATTCTTCAAAATTTTCCCAAGAGTTCCCAATGAACCCAAAACTTCAACCAAAGCTATCCCCACACAAAATCACTCAAGGAATCCAATGGAAATGCCAAAACCACCAAAATCCTACTCCATTATCATGTTTTGGTTTTGGGCAACATTAAACACTAAAATTCCAAAATCACCAAACTCAATCATTCAATCCCAATTCCTTCCTATCTATCCACATACATTCCAAACCTATCAATTCCATACCAATAACATGCTAAATACCCAATGACCCTTATTTTCGAAAATGGGGCAATAACTTCCAGAATTTCAAAGATAAAGCATTTGGCACAAAACTTAAATAGAAAGGTTTCTTTAACTTACCTTAATAACTTTCTCAAAGGAGCTTCTTGATTCTCTAACCTCCTCAATGCTTTGGAGTCACAAACCAACACCAAATAGCAAACTATCACCATGAAAATAAAGCACTTAACTCAAGGAATAACTTTAGGGAAGGGAGTTTGAGCATTTAATATCATTTTTCCTACCTTTTTCAAGCTTTTCTTCTTCCTCCTTTGGTCTCTAATGGCGCCAGAAGTGAGTAGAGAGAGTGAGAGAGAAATGAGTGAAGATGAAGAAGGAATGATTACTCTACTCCCCCCATGCCTCTCTTGTCAGTGAAAATAGGAGGGAAGAAAGAGACAGAATATTAAAGAATTGCATTTGACTTTTCCCATCAAATTCTCTACATGGGATTTTGCCAAGTGTCACCTTTTCATTGATTCTTATAAAGTAAACACCCAATTAACTTATTTAACTCCTCCATTAGCCATTTAGTCACTCTTCTCCCTTTTCTCTTAGTTAGGAATTAATTTCCCCATTAATCACCAACTATGGCCAATAATTCCATTCTTTCAAGTTTTTTCCTTAATTATGGCACATTTACCAAAATGGCCACAAAACACATAATAATTCAGATTAAATTCACAATTTATTATCAATAATTGTCATTAGCCCTTAATCAAAATTCGGGATGTTACAATAACAAAAGTTGGTAACCTCTCCAGGAAGAAGCACACGCTGTTACAAAGAATAAAGGGGGTGGATAGAGCATGACAGAGACGTGATAACCAGTACTTGGTTCAGGTGGAAAAAGAGTTGTGGAAAGTGTAATGCCCCAAATTTTGATTAAGGGCTAATGACATTTTTGAGAATGATTTTTTGAATTAAAGTTGATTTAAGATTCGTATTAATTATTGAAAATGCCCAACACCCTATATTTTAGCATAATTATGTGACAAAGTAATTTTTTTTGCAGCTAAAATAAGGGTAAATGGTGCATAGAAGAAGGAAAAAAAATTAATTATGTGTCATGTGGCAATTTAAGTTAATATACCATAATTAGTGGAGAAATTGAAAGAATGGAATTTATTGATAAATTAATTAGTGATTAATGGAGAAATTAATTGCTAACTAAGAAGAAATGAGATGTGTGACTAATGACTAATGGACTAGTTAGTGTAACCATGTGGTTACTTATTTGGTGAAAAATAGGGAGATTATAACATGTGGCACCATTGAATGAACAGTGGTTGAGGGGAAAAGTCAAGTAATAATATTTTATCACTTTCTCTCTCTCCCCCCTCTCCCTCTCTCTTATGCGTATGAGCAAGGCATGGGGGCAGAAAATTCTGCCATTCATCATCATCATCATCTCAAAACTCTTTCTCCCTCCAAGCTCTCACTTTCGCCATTTTTGAAGAAGAAAGCAAAAAGAAAAGCTTAAGATTAAGGTAAGATTGTGACTTTAAATGCCAAAATCTCCTTATTTAAAGTTGTTCCTATTATTAAGAACTTTCATCCTATGGTTTTAGATTCTCAAGAGCAGGTGTTTTTATGGTGGAGAAAAGTTGGAGGTTGGAGAACCAAGAAAGGTTTTTGAGAAAGTTGTAGAGGTGAGTAAGATGAACCTTTCTATATGGGCTTTACAGCCATTGGTTGAGTTTGGATTTTTTGGAAATTTTGACCTTATTTTTGAAAATTAAGGTCATTGTGTGTTTTGGATGTTGTGGTCTTGGATATGATGCCTTGTGAGGTGTCTTGGATAATTGGAGTTGGATTTAGGTTCAAATGTGAAGTTTGTGGATTTTGGGAAATTGGTATTGTGTTGTTGATTATGCTATAACTTGTGAAAGCAATATAAAATTGGTCCTTTTGATGTCTCCATTCATTATGCTATACCTATGGCATTATTGTTTAGGCCACATAAATGAGAAACGCATTTCTAAACTCCATCAAGAAGGATTTCTAAACTCATTTGATTTTGAATCATATGTTACATGCAAATCTTGCTTATTAGGAAAGATGACTAAGGCACCTTTTACTGGGCACAGTGACAGGGCTACTGAATTATTAGGCCTCATACATACAGATGTATGTGGACTATTAAATATAGCTGCCAGAGGAGGTTATGTCTACTTCATTACATTTATAGATGACTTTAGTAGATATGGCTATATCTATCTAATGAAACATAAATTTGAATCTTTTGAAATGTTGTTTCTATTGGGATGGTGTTTCTGAACGGAGAAATCGAACACTATTAGATATGGTTCGATCTATGATGAGTCAAACAGATCTTCCACCGTCCTTTTGGGGACATGCCCTAGAGACAGCTGCGTTCATACTAAATCGTGTTCCATCTAAGGCAATTGAAAAGACACCATATGAGATATGGACTGGAAAGAAACCAAGTTTATTTTTTCTCAAGATTTGGGGATGTGAGGTATATGTTAAGCAACAAGCCTCTGATAAATTAGTGCCCAGATCCATAAAGTTCCTTTTCATGGGGTATCCTAAAGAAACGAAAGGATATTATGTCTACAATCTCACCAATAATAAAGTGTTTGTTATTCGAAATGGTAAGTTTCTAGAAAGAGAGTTTATCTCTAAAACAACCAGTGGGAGCGACGTATATCTCGAAGAAATTCGAGAGCCACAAGATGGTACAGAACCACAGATGGAAATTAGAGAGGACTCACAACAAGTTGCTGAGCCTCCTCAAGTAACACAAGGTCCACAAAGATCTGATAGGATACGGCATCAACCTCAGAGATATGGATTTCTGATTACTGAAGGCCGTGATGTGTTGCTCATTGAGCAAAATGAGCCCACTACTTATCGAGAAGCCATAGTGGGACCAAACTTTGAGAAATGGCTAAATGCCATGAAGTCTGAAATGCAATCAATGTACAATAATCAGGTATGGACCTTAGTCAATCCACCTGAAGGTGTAAAAACCATTGGGTGCAAATGGGTTTTCAAGGAGAAAACTGACATGGATGGCAATGTAAATGTCTTCAAGGCATGATTGGTTGCAAAAGGATTCACATAAACTCATGGTTCAGACTATGATGAAACCTTTTCCCCAGTTGCAAAAGCCAAATCAATCAGAATCCTTCTTGCCATTGCAGCATATTATGACTATGAAATATGGCAGATGGATGTCAAAACAGCCTTCCTTAATGGAAAGCTGCTTGAGGATGTGTACATGACACAACCTGAAGGTTTTGTGCGTCCAGAGGACTCTGGTAAAATTTGCAAGCTTCAAAGATCCATTTATGGATTGAAGCAAGCATCTCGGAGCTGGAATCATCGTTTTGATGAAGTAGTCAAAGAGTTTGGATTCATTCAAAACATCGATGAACCTTGTGTTTACAAGAAGGTTAGTGGGAGCATAGTTGTATTTCTAGTGCTTTATGTAGATGACATCCTACTCATTGGGAATGATATTCCTACCTTGTAGAGTGTCAAGTCTTGGTTAGGAAAGTCCTTTTCAATGAAAGACTTAGGTGAAGCCACCTATATCCTAGGGATTAGGATTTATAGGGATAGATCCAAAAGACTAATAGGCCTAAGTCAGAGCACATACATAGACAAGATACTGCATAGGTTCAGTATGCATGATTCAAAAAGGGGTTACATACCCATGTCTCATGGCATCCATCTTAGCAAGGATCTGTGTCCTAGTATACCTGATCAGCGAGATCGCATGAGTAAGGTTTCATATGCCTCGGCCATTGGATCCATCATGTATGCCATGTTATGTACTCGACCGGATGTCTCGTTTGCCTTAAGTATGACCAGCAGATACCAACAAGATCCTGGTGAGGGTCATTGGACTGCGGTCAAGAATATCCTAAAGTACTTAAGAAGGACTAAGGACTTATTTTTGGTCTATGGTGGATTGGATGATGAGCTCTGCATAACCGGTTACACAGATGCAAGTTTCCAAACTGACCAAGACAACCTTAAATCGCAATCTGGATATGTATTCCTCCTGAATGGTGGAGCAGTAAGCTGGAAGAGCTCCAAGCAGAGCATTGTAGCAGATTCTACAACAGAAGCTGAGTATATAGCAGTATCAGATGCAGCTAAAGAAGCCGTTTGAATCAGAAAGTTCATTACTGAACTAGGGGTAGCGCCTACCATCTCAAATCCAATAGATTTGTTCTGTGACAATAGCGGTGCTATTGCACAGGCCAAGGAGCCTAGGTCACATCAAAGGACCAAGCATATACTCAGGTGATTTCATCTTATTAGAGAAATCAATGATAGAGGTGATATAAAGATATGCAAAGTAGCAGGAGAAGATAATGTTGCTGATCCTCTTACTAAGCTACTTGCACAGGCAAAGAATGAGCGTCATGTTAGGGCAATGGGAATTAGGCAAATTAATGATTGCACCTAGGGCAAGTGGGAGGATGTTGGAAATTGTGCCCTAAGGGCCAATCATTATACTTTGAACATTATTATTTTAATGAAATTTCTCCATTCTGTTATCATATTATTTGCATGTTAACTGTGATAATTGTATCCTTGGATAATTGATAAAGATTGTCCTAAAATGTCCCTGGTCGGTCATCTATGCAGGAGCAGAGATGAAACAAGACCAAGATGACTTTGATAATGTATGGAGATACGAATCAAAGTCTTAGGCACTTGTAAGAGTACAAGGTGCTGGACCGACCCACTATGAGAAAGCTACATGGATCAAGTCATAAGCTTTTCTCAGGTATAACCACGTCACAATGCCCTTAAACCTGAGGTCATCATGGATTCCTACATAAGAGTTGCTAAGCTTTGAACTAGTCAAAAGTCACTTTTGACCGGGTGATGATAAAGGCTATGATCGGGCTTAGTGGTTTTTCATGCAGAGGAATATGAATGATCAAGATGGAATTTGTCCCTCACATTAGTAGAGAAATATTACTGGGCCCCTCGATGAGTGAGTCTAAGAAATGTATGACCATACTATGATGAAAAGAGTTTCTGTCTCTGTTATCAGGCTACTCAGGAATCGAGAAAGTAATGGTCAGGAACAAGAGGATGACATTATCCATGCCTTATCCTTAATCGATATATCGTGTGACAAAAGGGACGTGACATAGTTGTATGACAGGTTGCATCGTGATAACGATCCTCATATGAATTGGGTAGTCGTAATGTCTTGCTAGAGGCCGCTTACGACTTTTGGGTTAGTATAGTTATTGGCCCACTGTCAACTTCATATGGGCCTATAGGGTCGCACACAAGAATGGCCCAACACGAGATAATGTTTAATTTAGAGTGGATGAATTTTATATTTATATATATATATATAAAATATAAAATTCATTAATAATATTATATAGATATATATATTTTTGAAATATATATCTTATTTATGTATATATATATATATTATATGATATTATTATATTTAATAATATTATATAGACATATATATTTTCGAAATATATATCTTATATATATATATATATGTATATATATTATATGATATTATTATATTGTGTTAGTTTTAAATTTAATTTATTAAGATATATTAAATTTAATAACTAACATGATAGAGATATAGTATCTCAGATTTAATTTATGAAGATGAATTAAATCTAATGGCTCTTTATTTGGATTAAATAAATAGGTTAAATTAAAATTATTGGACAGATTTAATTTAAACTGAATTTATTTAATTAGCTCATCAAGATAATTAATTGTTAATTAATTTCAAAATTAATGATGATTAATTTTGAAATTTGAAAATAGCCCTCATAGGTTATAAACTTGATAGAGCAGATATATTCATATGCACATGAGAATTGAGAGCCGCAAGTGAAACCCTAGGAGACATTAGAGGCGATAGCATGTAGTCTCGATTGGAGAGCATTCGTGTGGATACCGGTAGAGGGAGCGGACCTGACGTGTTGGCTCCTAGAGATCGTGAAAACTCTGAATCATCAAAAAGGTATGAATCCTTCCAACTTGGTTTAAACGCCGTTGATAGATCCTCGATTAGGATCGGTGAAAATTTTTAAAATTCTTCTACTGTGCCTACTGATCCTAACATTTTATGCCGTAGCCAAAGATCTTTGGCCGCGCCCAACATCCAAAAATCAGAACTTTTCGCTATTGTAAGGTGGCCTTTGATATAGTACTTTCTAACCCTTTAAGGCTATTATTAGGGCCTTTCATAGGTACTTAAGGGCCTTTAATGATAACCAAATCTAAGGGTTTTAAAGTCATTTGAGTATTGGGATAAGTGATAATTTGTTATCCTTAATATTGATTATAGGATTTGACAATTGCCTAAACTGTAGAAGGCATACACCTGAACAAGAACGGAAAGAGCAAGGTAGTGACACTTTATCCTATATCATGTATAATGCATTGCTCGTACGTATTTATCATTGAATGATGCTAATTGGGTTCGTGGCGGGTAGCCCGGCCTTGAATGTTGCTGCTTGGATTTGTGGCGGATAGCCCAACCTTGAATATTGCTTATTGGATTTGTGGCGGTTAACCCAACCTTGAATATTGCCAATTAGGTCCGTGGCGTGTAGCCCAGCCTTAAATGAATGATTGAGTCATGGCGGGTAGCCTGGCTTTAAATGCTGTGTAGTTGAATTGTGATATATACTTACATGCTTTATTTAATTATACATCATATATGTAAACTGTTACTACTGGGATTCTTTTGAATCTCACTCTTTCAAATTAACAATTTTTAGACAAGGCTAGTGGTCCTAAGGAGAAACAGGTAACGAAAGGCGGATAGAGCTCCAGGCTTGGAGTTTAATTATTCTGGTTTTTTGTTATCATTAGGGATAAATGTATATATTGAAGATACTAGATAATTTTGTGTAATTCCCTAGAATGGGAAGTTGATTATGGGCATTTGTGCCCTGTAAACCCTCATTTGATTAATAGAACCCTAGTATGTCGGGAATTTACTGTGTACTCTGATATTGATTAATAGAATCAATTTGTAGAGGCCATTTGTATAGTAAAATGTGAATATGAAATCGTTATTGAACAGATTTTTGAAAAGTTTTTGTAAACCCTATTTTTAGGATATTTACCTTTAAATAAGTCCCAAATCATCTTACAATCTCTAATTCCACATAAACATGTATTTATAAACCAAATCTCGGCCTTGATCGTGAAGGGGGTTACAAAAAGACTATATAAAAAAATCTTGGCCCAAGAAGAACTTCTTTGGTTCCAAAAATCGAGATGCAACTGGCTAAAATGGGGACACTGAAACAATAAATTTTTCCATACATCGGCCATAATCAAGAAAAGAAGAAGTAAGATTGAAGGGCTCAAAGGTGTAAATGGGGAATGGATTTTTTACCTAAGAGAGTTAAAAGATATGGCGGTTGAATACTTCAAATCTCTATTTACTAGAGAACTCACTCTACAAAACCGTCAACAAACATATAATCAATTTTCATTTATAAGCAGTAGTGATGCCATGTTATGAAGACCTATGAATGAGGAGGAAATCAAGCTAGCAACTTTCGACCTAGGAGGTTTTAAGCTCAAGGTCCGAACAGCATTCAAGCAGTGTTCTACCATGAGTACTGGAATATCATAGGTGCATCAGTGTGTGAAATGGTTAAGGGTTTCTTTACTAATCTAAGTATAGTTAACGATGTCAACAGTACTAATCTTGTGTTCATACCAAAAATTGAAAAGCCAGAAACAATAAAAGACTTCCAGTCGATCTCTCTTTGTAATGTGAGCTACAAAATTATCTCCGAGATCTTTAGTGGTAGATTCATAGCAATTATAAGCAAAACTGTAGGGCATCACCAATGCAGCTTTATAGCGGGTAGACAGAGTAGTGACAACATAATCATTGCACAAAAGGTTATTCACTCCATGAAGATAAAGAAAGGCACTAATGGTTGGTTAGTGGTGAAAGTAGACTTGGAAAAGGCTTATAACCATTTGGAATGGTCTTTTATCTTAGATACCTTAATAACTATTGGTCTTAAGGAAAAGATGTGTGAGGTGATCATGGCTCATATAACAAGTTCTTCTTTCAGGATTTGTTAGAATGGAGAAAGATCCGATGAGTTCCTCCCCTCAAGAGGTATTCGACAAGGTGACCCAATCTCTCCATATATTTTCACTTTATGTATGAAAAGATTGAATTGCCTTATATCGAATGCTATAGAAGATGAAACTTCAAAGCCTATCCATCTAAGTTCAAGTGGCCCTCCAATCTCTCATCTCCTCCTTACAGATGATATAATCTTATTTGGGGAGGCAACAAGTTTCCAGGTGGATGTGATGTTGGAATGTTTTGAACTGATTTTGTGATGCATCTAGAATGAAAATAAATAGGTAAAAGATAAAAATGTGCTTCTCCAAAAACATACACATCTTACGAGCTTTGGATCTTTGTCAAAGAATGGGGGTTGGTTTAACATGAGGCTTACACTACTACAAAAAGTACTTTTAACGTCACTAATTAATGTCCATTTTTAAAAAAACGGTCGTTAAAAATGAGGCGGTAGCATTTTTGAAATTTTGACTTGTCTTTCAACGACTGTTTTCCAGAAACGGTCGTTGAAAGTGAATTTTAACGACCGTTTTCAAAAACAGTCGTTAAAAGTCACTTTCAACGACCGTTTTTGGAAAACGGTTCAACGACCATTTTCCAAAAACGGTCGTTGAAACACTACTAAAAAAAGTAGATTTAATGACACCAATTAACGTCCATTTTTTGAAAACAGTAGTTAAAAAAGAGACGGTGAAATTTTTAAAATGTTGTCTTAACAATAACGACTGTTTTAAGAAAACCAGTCGTTAAAATCCACTTTCAACAACTGTTATAAAAAATAGTTATTAAAAGTTAAGCCCAAAAAAAATTATATTTGTGAGATTCAACGACTGTTTTATATAAAACAGTCGTTGAATCTGGACATGGTGGGTGGCAATATATTTTATTTTGAGTTACAACGACTATTTATATAAAACAGTCGTTGAATCCATCAACAAATTTGGTGTCACAGTTGGCTAGAGCCTTTGGTTATTTTCCTTGAGGTTGAGTGTTTGAACCTCCCTCAATCCTTTGATTTTTTTCTTATTTAGAGTTACAAAAACTGTTTTATTAAAAACAGTCGTTATATCTCTTAACAACTTCAGCCGTGGCACAGTTGGCTAGAGCTTTTGGTGAGTTTTCTTGTGGTTTCGTGTTCGAACCTCCCTCACCTCATTTCTTATTTTTTTATTTATAGCTACTGATTTAGAAAAGAATTGAATCCACAATCGTTCAAAAAATTTTTTGGTGACACAATCTTTCAGAATTTTTATTGCATAGTTCTCGTCAGCTCCTTTAAAAAAACAAGCAACCTCTACAAATATATATCCTTAACCTTTTCCTCAGGCCAAACAAAATTTGCTTCAAGAATTCTTAAAACCTCTTTGTCAATTGCTCTTACACTAGATTTCATCTCAACTTGATCATCAAACAGACTTGAGGATCCCAGACGCAATATGCAGATTGCAATATCAACAATTTCATCAATAACATCTAACTCTAATTTAGCCTGTACATCACAACCAACGACAGAGGCTACTTCAGTAAGCGCTGACCTCCATCTTTATACCCTGTCTATATCATCACAGAAGTTTCTTTCATATTTATCCAAGAATTCTTTATACTTCCCACCCTAGGTTCGAACGTCAGATGGATGGACATCGAAGAAAATTGGTATAATATAGTTTCTTGGTTTTTCAATTCCCTCAGATATCTGTGCCAATACATCCAAGCGGCTTGGTGAATCAGCATAGTTTTGGGAGAAGATGATAATATCAACGACTGGTTTTGAAAAACCAGTCGTTGTAACTCTTTTTGTTTTTTTTTTTTTTTTTGAGTTGTCCGGGATCAAATCTTATTGGTCCCCTATCTCACGCCATGGATTACAATCCCATTTTCCTCACTTCACATAATCTCCACCATCCCATGAGAAAAGCATCGACGATCCATATACATGACCCAAAAAATTTACTTCGATCCTCTCCACAATCAAGTATCCATCTCCTCATTGAAATGACACAAACCAAGCAAACTAAATGCTGAAACTGCTCCACTGTTCGACACATTCTCTGTTTCTTCGCTGCTGGTTCTTTGTAGAAGAAGATGAAAACTGAACAGAACCTATGCGCATCTACTCCTTCTACACTCAAGCTCGTAGAACTTGTCATCCCCACCTCCGTTCGATCCCGTTGGCGTCTCCACGAAGAAGATGAAGCTACAAACTGTGTAAATTTACACTTAGCTGCAAACTCTACAAACTGTGAATATATATATATATATATATATATTTGAACCCTGATAGAGCATTGAACCACAAACTTAGTACCAAAGAATCGATTGCATCCCTATAAATAATAACTACAAGTATTTCTTTAAATAACTGTAAATTTTCACTTGAATGTTATTCCTGCGTAACTTAAATAATAGCAAGAGAATAAGGGTCGGCAGTGGATGAGTAAAATAAAAAAAATAAATTGGGGTTTTACAACCACTGGTTTTTGAAAAACAGTCGTTGAATGTTGGTTACAACGACTGTTTATCCAAAGCAGTCATTGTATGTTCTGGAGATACAACAACTGTTTTCATAAAAACAGTCGTTGTAAGTCTCTTACAATGACTGATTTAAAATAGTCATTTATTTTAAAACTTTTAACGACACTCACATATACGTCCTATTGAAAACGGTCGTTAAAAGTGCCTTCTGTAATAGAGTTAGGGAAATACTTGGGCATCCCTTTTATCCACAATAGAGCTTCATGTGCTACCTTTACCCTAGTAGTAGAAAAAACAAAGAAGAAGCTGGTGGGTTGGAAAAGAAAATGTTTAATCCTGGCAGGACGTACGACCATCATTAAATCTATTCTATCTACACTTCCTTATTATCACATGTAAATGATGCTACTTCCTAAAGGAGTAATTAAGGAGTTGGAACGTCATAGTTGAGATTTTCTTTAGGGAGATAATAAAGAACACATAAAACTACACCTTGCTCCATGGGAAATTATATGTAAGAATAAGGAAATTGGTGGTCTGGGGATTCGCAACATGAGGAGACAGAATGAAGCATTTAGAATGAAATTGTGTTGGAACATCCTCCACAATCGAGAAGCCTTATGCGTAAGAGTCCTAAAAGGAAAATATAATTGTAGTGAGGAGCACATGCCAAAAATTCATAGGAAAAGAGTCTCCTCTCTAACATGGAGAAGTATCTGTGATGTTTGGGATAGTTTCAAGAAAGGATTCCAAGCAAAAATTGGCAATTGACATATAACCAGCTTCTGGTATGAAAACTGGTCAGAAATTCAGTACTCTCTTGTTAACCTCATGTTAGGTTATGAACATTTAGAGGACATGGAGGAGAAGGTCTTTGACTATATGAACCAGTGGGGCAAATGAGATAAAGCAAAGCTAGAGTTCTGGTTCCAGCCTGATATTGTTGCTTACATCATAATTATTTACCCACGCAGAGAGGAGAGAAGAGAGGATAAATTTATTTGGTTACACACAATTGATGATTGTTTTTCTATTATATCTACTTATAATTTTGTTCTTGTAGGTGCCAACCAACAGGAGGACAGATTTTGGAAGAACTTATAGAAGTAGAAGATACTAGAAAAAATAAAGTCCTTCATGTGGCTTGTTTCCTATAACAGAGTCTACACGACGCAAATGAGACCAAGGAAGGGTATTAGTCAAGATGCAAGATGTTTGTTTAATTGTAACCAAGAAGAAGATGTCATGCACCTATTAAGAGATTACAAAAATGCAAAGGAGAGATAGAGATCGATGATCTACCCGTCACACTGGGATACCTTCATGAACTTGAGTGGGAAGGAATAGATCAAATGGAATTTGAACTAGGAAGCTAGCAATGAAAACACCAAGAAAATCAGATAGGCTGTACTATTTGGTTATATATGCTGGGACATATGGGTCTCTCGCTGCAACCAGTTTTTTGGTGAAGAGCAAGAATCAGAATATGGTAATGCTCATTTGAGTCTATTTAAAGCTTGTTGGGATCAAGATCACTTATCCAAATGCTCCTTCTACACCTATAAACAGGATAAGCATACGAATATTAATGATACAACAAGCTTTATTAAACTTGACATAGATGCTAATGCTCTAGTCCTCACCTCAGGAAGTAGCGGTTGTGGAGGAGCAATCAAATGAAATCAAGAGGAGTGGCTAGGTGGCTTTATTTGCAAACTTTCATCCATGCCATTGGCCATAACAAAGCTACTAGGAATCATACACGGCCCACACCTGTGCTGGGCTCGTAGACACAAATAGATCAAAGTGACTTCGGATTGCATTAAAGTAGTTAATCTAATCATTAGAGGATGCTTACCCGACCACAGTACAAGGATATCATTGATGAGGCTCGATCTCTTTTTCATAGGAATTAGATTGTTGGAATATGCCATATGCCTAGGGAATCCATCAGTATAGCAAATCATTTAGCCAAATTGGCTTATAATTTGATAGGAAACTATTGTATCCTTGATCAACCACCACCTCTCCACTAAATGAGGCAGTGCTTGATGAGGGGTTATAGGATTGTGCAGTTTCATGTTTTAGTTGTATTTTATAGCTTGTAACTCTATTTCAAGTTTTAATGTATACATCTTTCATCCAAAAAAAATCTTGTTCTAGTTGATTTGTGTAAAGGGTATGAGTCATTGGGAAAACAAAACCCAAAAAGTTAATTATTGGATGTAGGAAACTCAATGCATGATAAGACCCAACTTTTAAGAAAACCCACCTGATGTGAGGTTTATTATAGTTTGTAGTTCTCACTTTGGTGACTTTTTGAGTTATAGCCGGAAGTGCTTAATGGACTTCTTCATAGTTATTGCTTTTTTGTCCTATGAGATATTTCGACCCTTAATTAGTGGCCTTCTAAGGGGGCTTGTGTCTCACATTTGTCAAAGTGCTAAGAATGCACATAGTTGCCTTATCCTATCTTGGTGTTGTTCTTTATACTTGCAATATCATGGCTCAAGTTGAGCACATGTTTTTTGTCCTTCTTTCTTCATTTTTTGCCAGGTATATGTATCTTCTTAGTATAAACAATTATGTTGAAGACATTGTCGGAAACTAAATCTAGGTATTTCTTTCGGTAAAAATTCAGACTTTAGTTCGACACATTGTGAGGATTAGTCCTTTCCACTAAATCTAACCTATTGGTTTTTTCTTTGTTTACATGTCCTACTAGTTTGTCTGTCTATTTGGGCTTACGTATTTGTGTGTTTATGCTTATGTTTGTTTGTATAGTTGTTTCAGCTTTTATGTTTGTGTTGTTGTTCTGTTGGGCTTGTCTAGGCTCCCTGGTGCTTTATTCCCTTTGAACGATACAATCAAGTAAGCCCAGTACATATTTAGGTACGCACATATGTACTCCCTCCAATCTTTAATGTAAGACATATTTGGAAAGTTGATATTAGTCCTAAACATAAGACATATTTTTCAACTTGTTAATATTTTTCTAGTTTAACCCTATTGATGATCTCTCAACAATAATCACAGAGAAGAGAGAAGCAAGAAATTAAGGAAGATGAGTATGACGTTTTAGAAAATACATGTTATATTAACTACTAGTAACTTGATCAACTTCCTTAATCTAATCAAATTAAGTAAATATATCTTATATTAATTAAGTACTGGAGGAAATATCTATCATTTTACCTTGTTCGGATAAATTTGTCTTTTCATAAAAGTAATAGTATAAGCTAAGCTAAGGCAATTGGTTTTTGAAGGAGCTGTCATAACATATATTATTGGGATTGATTCCTGAAAATATTCTTGAAAGTCCCAAGGTGAAGCACGTTAATTACCATTAAAATGTGGGGAAAATGTGATGAATCTCATTCAACAACGATTTCAAAATTGATTGATACCAGAGTCCGTAGCTCTCTCACTTTGTTGCCAGATTATTCCATTCATGATTTTCGACTTGCTCAAGAGCAATTCTGATGCAAAGAATAAAAAAGGGACAGGCTGGGTCATATTTGTGGCTAACTAGGTACTAAAGTTTCGAATTGCTTGTTAGTGTCATAAGATGACGGGTGTGACCGAAAAATTTAGTCTTATTTATACAGAAGAAGACAAATAACATGCTAACTTCTTCAAGTCTTGTTATAAGAGCTAATTGGGTTTGGATTTTGTCAATATCTCCATCTACTTTATCTCATACATTAACAATTTTTCTTGAAGTATCCATATTATTAAGAGTGAGTTTTCGTCTTAAAATTGTCACAATAAAAGGTGATATTTTAATAAAATCAACTCTTTTTTTACATGAAAAATCATCTCATATTTGATATAAATAATTAATATTAGTATAACTAATTTTTTTAATCTACCAAAATTAGTTATCTAACTCTTATATTAAAAATAAGAGGTAATATTGATTTTTTTTTTTTGAAACATGGTGCCAGCTTGGATCTATGGAAAGTTAGAGCCCTAATGGAGATATTAGCCTCTTAATTTTCATCTAACAACTATGGAAACTGAGTGGATTAGGTAAAAAAAAAGAAAAGAATCTAGGGACATGATGAAAAATTAGGTAAAATTATAAGGTCTTAAAAATTAAAGTTTGTAACAAAAATATTGCTTTTATTACATCTTAAAAACTTCTACCCACGCTCCAATCTACCTACAAAAGGATCAATTAAACTTCTTCCATATAAAGCTAATAAAAAATTTATTGCTATTACATCATAATAATAAAAATATACGAAATATGAGAGCAGATATATCGATATTTATATAAGAAACGGAAAACCATCCACTTCCTCAAACCAAGTGGCCCCCTCTAATCCCAAAATTTTTCATGATTTTTGTGGCCAGTGTTTTGCCTAAATACATATAAGCTATACTTTTTTTTTTTAATATATAAGGCCACGATAAACAATCATATGAGAGAATAAGATTAAATATCTCTGCATCCAATAGGCGAAGAGTCCAAAAAAAAGTTTCCCAAATAGCTGCAAAAGAATGAGTATGGCGAGCAAGTCTATTTATTTGTTTTCTTAAAGTAGAAATCAAATATTTTGAACCAAAAAAAAAAAAGTAGAAATCAAATACAGATCTTTGTAATGTCTCTTTCAGTCTTTTGAACATAATGGATTCCAGTATTGTTTTTTTTTTAAAAAATACAGATCTTTGATATTAACATTAACTTTGTTACATCCCTCCTCCAAAGAAAGCTGCATATAAACCCGTTATTTGTATTATATTTTAAAGGTCGCTTTTGGCAATTTGATCCTTGTCACATTGTGTGCGCGTTAACAAAGAGAAATATTAAAAGATACTCCTCCGGTACTAATTATAGGACATATTTATCTAACTTTAGAGAAATTAATGATAGCGGTTAAATTAGTTAATCATATTTATTTTTCTAAAATACCCTTATTTAAAATTTAAAATGACATCCAATTATATTGATTCTTTGTTTTTTCTTGTACCTCTCCTGCCTCACATACGATTTCTCCTAGCTTTCACACAATTCGGCGTCGTCAATTTCCCTCAACAACTTCCGATCTACTCTTATTAAGTTATTATTGTGTTTAATTATTATTGAAAAAGTATCAATAGGGGTATTTTAGGAAGAAATTGATAAAAATTAGAACGTTATCCTACATTAGGATCAAGATCAACTCTTTAATGTTATCCTATAATTAGAACCGGAGGAAGGAATAATATACGAAAACAAACAAACAATAATAGCAAACATACAGCGTTTATATAGAGCAAAGTTGAATCAATATGTGCGTGTGAATGTGGGTTCTCGGACTCTATTCCCGCTTTTATAAGAACCCGCTTAGGGGCCCAAAGTTCCAAAAAAGCACAGTAGGTAAGTTTTGGTTGTTTGGGAAAACGCATGATTCCACTACACTTCTTAGTGTGTGTTTGGAATGGCTTATTTTTATTCAAAACGTGCTTATAATTCGTGATTCACGGTATACGAGGTAAGTATGTGAGAGGAGTTTTTTCTCAGCTTGCGTAATAAGTGCGTTTTTCCTGTACAAAACGCTTAAACAAACAAGCCCTTATTCAAACGTGACTTCTTCAATAAGCCCAACAAAACTACTTTTTTTTTACTTCCCCACATGGTGAGACAGTTAGTCAGAGAGATATGTTTACTGGTTATCTTTTTTGTCAATAGTTGGATGGTACTTTCTTCCAAGGTATTAAAACCCAACCGGTCGGGGTACTGGGTTAAAGGTCAGTAGGTCAGACCGGGGCCAAATCGGAGCTAAATCGGGACCAAACCGGTGAAAAATTGAAAATTTTAGACTTATAATATTAAATTCTAAAGGAAAAATTTTTAAAAATTTTTTTTAAAAAATAGTAACCTGGACCGGACCGATTTACCGGCCGGCTCGCCGGTTTCCGGGCCGGACCGGCCGGTCCGGTCCGGATTACATAACCCTGCTTTCTTCTTAAGGTCTGAGTATTTCTTGCTGGGCACTTTTTTTTTTTGGTTTATACTCTTTAATTTTTCTATGAAGTGATATGCTTTTCCGGAGAATTTTTTTCCCTTCACAGAACGATGCAATTTTTTTCTATGTACTCAGAATATAGGATTTTTTTGGGCACTGTGCAATGAATTTTTTGGTCTTTTTCCTTCATTTTGATCTCAAAGAAATCCGTTTTCACTTTATTTATCACAATATATACAAATAATATATATGTATGTGTGTAGTATTCAAGAAGATTTATACCATTTTCATTCATTTTTCATCTAAACTGGCTTTTTAAATAATAATCCAAATAGATTTAAGGTTAGAAAAAAATCATTTTTACCACCGTTAATCCAAACATAAATCATATTTATAATATAACTTTTATCCTATCTTACTTTTGCAAAATTCATATTGCAAAAAAAACTATTTTTGTTATCGCTAATCCAAACGGGCACTAAATGAGCTTTTTAATACAGGTTTGGAGAATATTTTGAAGACATTTTAGTTTTTGTTTTTGTTTTTGTTTTTAAAGAAAGATAGATTAATCTATAAGATCATTAGCCACTTGTGATGCAATACACTTCAGCTGGTCGTCTTTTTTGGTACACTTTTTTTTTTATAGTAATTTTGGTACACTTTTTTTTTTTTTGACCTTGATTTTGGTACACTTTTTTTAAAGCATACATAAATGTCAAGTTCAAAATTTCAAACTAAACAACAAGATATAAGTGATGGCCTTATTGCGTTGCTTCATCTTCATGTATTGAAGTGCGAGGTTAAAAAAAAGGGGGAAATTCATCCAGACAATGGGATATAAGCAAGTTTAATCACCTACTTCCAAGCTAAGTTTGTACAGCTATTGCACATGTTAATATCAATCAGCTAAATGGGGAGGATTTTCCGATATGGAAGTGGTCGTCAAAAGGAATTTTCACCATCAGGTCCGCTTACAAATACCTGGTGGGAGCACAACAACCTCTCAGTAATAACTGGAGAAGATGTGTTTGGAAATTGAAAGTTCCTTAAAGGGACCGTATTTTCTTGTGGCTGTGCTTTCATGGTCGACTAATGACAAACATGATGCGTTACCACCGTGGTAGTCATCCGACGGGTATTTGTGATATATGCCATAACTCATGCGAGTCAGTACTCCACGTTTTGCGGGATTGTCCATTCACTTCTGAATTATGGAAAGGATTCTTACCGCCGGATTGGCGTGATCAATTTTTTGGCATGTTTGGGAGAAATGACTGGCTTACATGGTGTGTGAGGAGAAAAGAAGTGATACAGGGATTCGAGTTTCGTCTTTGGTTTACGGTACTATGCCGATATATCTGGTTGGCTCGTAATGACAGATGTTTTAATAATAATACTTGGAGTACACAGGCTATTTTAGCTCGTGCTCGTGTCTGCTTAACATGGGGTAATACAAGCTTGCTTCAAAATAGGAGTGCAGAAAGGAATCAACACCAATGGATGCCACCACCGCTTGGGTAGGTGAAGATTAATACCGATGGATCTAGGAATGACAACTTAGGGACTTGCACGTGTGGAGGTGTGTTGAGAGATCACAATAATGACTTTTTGATGGGGTTTATGTACCAGCTTGGGTAAGGAATGATAGTAACTGCGGAAGCTTGGGGTGTTTTGTGGGGACTTAAATTGGCATGGGATAGAGGATACAGATAAATTATAATTGAGTCTGATTGTAGTGAAGTAATGGATCTTGTTCAGGGTAAGGTATCTCGGGAACACCCTGACTTACAGCTTATGGTGGAGATTCACACGCTGCTGGATAGAGATTGGGATGTGGAAATTTCACATTGCACACGGGATGTTAACACAGTTGCAGACGCTATGGCAAAAGAAGCTTGGAAGATGGCGATTGATCTTCATATCACAGAATCGCCCCCTGATGCTATTACCAACTTTTTAAATAATGATGTAAACATAATGAGATTGCATGTTGACTCAGGAGGATAACTTCTGAGGTGTTTGTAGATTATCATTTACTATCAAAAAAAAAGGGGGGAATTCCATAAAAATACAACTCTAATAATGAAATTCCCAAAAGGGCATTCCAATCAGCAAAAGGGCACATTAGTGACACAGTGTCAATCGGATTTTCCCTTTTGAGGTTTAAAAAGTAAAGGATTTTCGACTCTTCCAACAAGTGCACTTACCAGAATTTAAACTTGTATTCTCTTTAGGGGTGAGTATTGGTTTTTCGGTTCGGTTTTCAGTAAAAATCGAAAAAACCGAACTACCGAAATAAAGGAAATTATGAAACCGAACCGAAACCGAACAATCGAAATAACCGAAATTATTCGGTTCGGTTTCAGTTTTGTAAGAAAAAACCGAAATTTTTTTAGCCTTCATTTTTTACTTTAAATATCTGAATTTTCAACCAGCAAAAATTAATACAAATTATAAAATTGAATAACCTCGTCAAGATTCAAAGAAAGATGATATAAAACAAAGTATAAACAACATATTACATATATGATCAATGTAGTTTGGAGTACTCAATACTCCAATAATGGAACCAAAAATAGGAAGATTTTTTAGAGATGCCGATTTATTGTATTCAACATTACTTAATCCAAAGAAAGCATAACAAAAGTTAAAAAAGATGAATATCCAATGATATATCATTGTTTGTCTTACATCCGGTTTTTCGGTGGTGGTATATTCTTTTAATATTTTCGGTTTAAATCAAAAAAATTTTAAAAAAACCGAACCGTACTGAACAAAAAAAAAACTGAATATGCACCGAATACCGAAAAGACCTAAATTGATTCTAATTCGATTCGGTCTTCAGTTTCGGTTCGGTTTTGCTCACCCTTAGTTCTCCTTCTTATAGGGGTGAAACCCTTTACCACCCCAACTAACAACTTATTGATAATTTTTTTTAATAGGAGAAAGGATAAAATATATTAGCATGAATTTTCTGCACAGATCGAAAAAACACATTATATAAAGAATTCTTGCGGGAAAGTGGAAACCGCTTTTCAAAGAAAATATAGACCCAAGTATATGATGTCATTAAATCAGCTTCAAATGGACATCGACAAAATCCAATGATATAGCTTCATTCTGTTTGGAAATTATATAGTCTTGTGAATGAAGAGAGGTAATCATCATCATCAATATATCATATAAATCTCTTCCACCTGTACTATTCCTAAGCCGCTCCTTTTCATTGGCTTCAGACTGCTTTCACTGTTCATAAGCCGTTTTGTTCTTCATCGGGCTGCTCACATTTGATCACTTTTGGATGTTATGGAGGGAGAAATGAATTTGAATTTTGAATTTCAAAAGAAATTTTAAAAAAGCTCCCGCCAATGGCAACCTAACGACCTTCAACAACCATATATATCCTAGCTGCCAGACATCGTTTGGAGTGTGTCATCTACAGAATCACTGGAAGGAAACAAAGCAAGAACTGCTCTAATAATGTTCAAATATCGTATGCGTCTTAGGATCATCATCCATTTGCAATTCAAAAGTTTTGTGCTTCTTATTCTTCCCTTGATTTCACCTCTCTGCATCGTTTCATTCTTCTTACATGTTTGTTGGTTTTGTTCTTCATTCTTCCTGCTTCACTTCATCATAGTCATACAATTTATTAATGTTAATTTCACTTATTCTCTCTTGACTTTTACATATCTAATTACGCTTCTGGCTTTTATATATATCTAATAACGCTTCTGGCTTTAATTTTATATTGTTGATTTGATATTTAAGGAAGATAGACTGAGTTGGGGGAAGAAAGAGGAGAATAGAGAGAAAATATGCTGAATATATGCCGAACACGAGAGGAGATATTGCTTTGTTTACCATGAATGCCTAGAAACGCAGACGGTACTCACCACATAAAGAAGTATTCATCAAAGGTGACATGAACACGAGGGGAGATCTTGCTCGGTCTTTGGGTTCTGTGATCGGAAGCTTGCTGTCAGGTAGCCCTCCATCTTTGGGAATCATCATCGGATTCAACTTTTTGGGTAGCCCTTCAGCTTTAGGGGTTGTGGCAGGGGTCACTTTTTCGATCACTGCTTGGCCTCTCTGAATCGAGATCGGGAGATGAGGTTGAACAAGGAAACTCTTCAAAATTTCGTTATCCAAGATGAACAAATAAAGAAGTGAATGAACAAGTTGGATCACATTAAAAAATGAAATAGCGGAGGAGGGTTCCTCTGTTTCATGTTTTAGCTCAACCTGAGATGGAGGAGAAGCAATTTTCAGACCAAAACAGAGGCAAGCTTTGAGCTTGATGATGAGCCGCCGGCGAAGAGAAGCTTCATGAGTTTCACCGTATATGTCTCAGCGAGTCCAATCTCCAGTAAACAACCCGACCCATGGTGAATATCGGGTGCTCTGTTTCACTGAGATGACCTTGCCGGAAGATCGGAACTGGGAGCAGAAACTGTTATGGCGGTTGAGAGCTTCGAAAGTGATAAGTAGGTCTGATCTCAACACGTCATCCTTGACAGCCTCCACACATAACCCACATAACCACCGACCTTGAAACCTCTGATGAACACGAAAGATGTAAGCAGGAGTGCAATCCTCGGAGAATCAGCATGAATCACACTTTACGCCCTCCACCTCCATTTGAGGTTGTGTTATTGTGACACTTTGCATCCCCCCCACAAAAAGTTGTCATGTGTTAATATTTAATAATAAACGAATGCCTTATAGTTTAGAAATTTTAAATTTTTTTCCTTTTATCGCGGCAAATAGCATTGAGTCTGATGGTGATGAATGGGGATATTAAAAGGAATAAAAGCATTGTGGGGTTGCTTCACTGTTCACACATGTCACATAAGTGAAAAACTGAATGTGACAACCTGGAAAATTGTTGACATAGGATGGTAAATTTATCTACTAATAATGAGCTTTCATATTCTCTCTGGTTTTGCTCAAAAAAATATTCTTCTCTACACACGCTTTTGACCCAAAAATGATGATCAATGAAAAGAGACACGTTAATATTACCATTTACATGAAATAAAGTGGTGTTATGCTGTTTGCGGGGCTGTAAATTATGTTATGATTGTTTTATTTTGAAATAGGAGCTTTACATATAAGGGAGGTATATAATTCTATGAATCTGCCGACTGATCTCTTAAAGCAAAGAGGAATAACGCAATATGGGCGATAACTTTATTCTCCTTTTTACCTTTTTGAGGAATCTCATAATTAGAGATTGAACAGTGCAGCTTTAATCTCCTAATGTACAACAAATGAATGAGATTGCTTGAGATATTTTTTTCCCCAATCTTTTATACCATTACGGAGAGTTAGAGACAACAGTAGCCCGATCCACACTACTGGACCCTGGATGTATCATCCCCTCCTTCCTAATTTGGATTAAAAAAATAACGCTTAAAAAAAATTTTAAGCTAACATACTGTACCTTTTTTTTTCTCTGCATGTAATCTTACCGACATTCAACACTTTTTTAGTTCCCGATAAGTCAAAAGAACGATCTCAATTCTCAGAGACAGCATGGCTCCTGTAGTTATGAAATATCCTGATTTTAATATAATATTTAATATCTTATTTAAGGATTTTATGATGGCCTAAATGACTTTTATTATGTTTAATTTGAATTACAAAACTATTGTATAAAGATAAAACTTAAAAGAATATATTTGTTATGATGTTGTGAAAAGATAAAATTTGTTTTTAAAATTTTGAATAAAAATATTACAAGGATCAAAGAAGAAAATGTTATTCAGCATGTGGCTGAAGGGAATGTTGACAGAGAAATAAGGGTATTTTAATGTAATATTAGCCTTTATTTTCTATGAAGAACATACAGCAGAAATTACATAAAAGTATCCCAAATCTCCAAATTTCCAGTTTGGTCGGATGATTATGATGATTTCGGATGCCTAGCTTCACTCTGTTTTCTTTTTCAAAAAACAACATCCATCATTGCCCACCGAAAGTTAAAAAAAAAAATCATGCAATGGAGTAATATTATGATTTGGCGTAATTATCGTCATCTATGCACAAAAGAACAACATTTATTTCAAAAGAAAAAAGATTCACAATCTTAGCTTTATCTTACTGGGCCAAGGGACATATGCATCATTCAGTTTTGTCTGGCATTGCACTGGATAAGTCTTAAGGCTTCTTTCTTTCTTTCTTTTGATACAAAATACTTTTTTAACCTTTTTGTCTTAAATTATGATACAGTCTTTTTTAATAATTATCCCCACATGGAGAAACCTTTTTTTTTTTTTGCCCAACACATTGAGCCTCCTAAATTGTCAATACTTTTATAAAAGAGCAATGGGAAAAAAATATACATGGGATTTCTTACTGTCTTGTTTAATCATCATATTTAGTACTCCCTCCGGTCCTAATTATAAGATAAAGTTGACTTTTTTTGGAGAAATTTAGGAAGCCAATTAAATCATTTTAGAATATTTATATTTATATTTTTTTCTTTAAACTAATTAATTTGACTAATAAACTGATATATAATTTAAAGATACTAAAAATATAAATACTCTAAAGTAATTTAATTGGCTTCCTTAATTTCTCCAAAAAAGTCAACTTTGTCTTATAATTAGGACCGGAGGGAGTATTTAGTAATATGCAGCCCTATCCACATGTCTATATACATTGCCTACTCTTCTTTCCTGTAAGGCTACAAAGCTACCTTGAACCAATATTTATATTTTTCATTTCTCTGTGTTGGGATGAATTTATTTGTTTTCATTTTTGTATTTCTATTCTCTTCTTATTAATAAATTTTACCTTATTTGTTTTTCTTTTTCTTTTTCGGGCTACTATTTATTCCTTATTAGAATGGACTAGGTTTTCAATGAAGAAATATTTAATGTTTCATCCATCTGTGTTATCGTAAGGAATAGTAGTCAAAGCAACACTCCACTCTTAAATAGGGAATAACATTCTTGATAAGAGGATGAAGGTGGCAGTTTCATCCGTTTGAAGGAAGGTACTAAGCCAAATTTTTTTATTTCAAATGAAATCATTATGCAAATTGACTTTTTTATGCCTTTCCAATTGTATATATATATTGCTATTAAGAATGTTTCATAATATTTAGGTATCTAATGTCAAAAAAGTGAAATGACATATATGCTGTGGCGATTTGATGAAATTTTAATTTATCTCGTAAAGACATGTAAAGATAAATTGGGTGTGTTTGTTTTGACGATTGGATAAGTAACTTATTTTTACTTAAACTTATGGAATCTTAAGATTGGAAAAAAGTTAGATTGGGTAAAATGAGGAGTGTTTGGATTAGCGATTGGATAAATAACTTAAAGTAACTTATGTAAAAGTTAGGATATTTGGTTTAACTTTTGCATAAGTGACTTTTGTATTAATTAAGAGAAAAAAATTGAAAAAATTATGAACAATGAAAAAATGATGGGATAATTGTGAAAAAAGTCATCATTGGCAACTTAATTGTTAATGGGACCTAGGAAGATATCTACACACGGAGGGATTTTTTCACAATTTTCTCAAAAATTAACTTTGAAAATTTGGTAATGGTACAATTTTAATAAAATTATATCAAACTCTAATTTAAATTGGTACACTCCAAAAGTCTTTTCTACTGTGCAACTCAAGCTTAAGTCTTATAAATTATATCAAACTCTAATTTAAATATTAAATCTTAACTTATATTTTCACATAGCTCAAAATCTAACAAAATAAACCGATTAAAATCTCAATAATACCTCCAATAATCCTAATAAATTATTTAAACTAAATTTAATGGGTAAAAACACTATATAGAAAGTAATTTATGACATGTTTATAAAAAAAATTGATTATAAAATCATAAAACAACTAAATAATAAATCTAAACTGATTAAAATTACTTATTAATTATTCTCTACATTTCTACAGTTATATGTTAACAAAACTCAAAACTTGCTTAAACTCTTATCCCAAAGTATTCTTTAATTAGCAGAAGATTACTATCTAAAGAAAGAGAAAATTATTTAGAACATTTTTTCATAAAACAAGTTTTGTGATTAGAAGTGATTTTGAGTCTAATGGTGATGAATGGGGATATTAAAAGGAATAAAAGCATTATGGGGTTGCTTCACTGTTCACACATTTCACATACGTGAAAAACTGAATGTGACAACCTGGAAAATTGTTGACATAGGATGGTAAATTTACCTACTAATAATGAGCTTTCATATTCTTTCTGGTTTTGCTCAAAAAAATATTCTTCTCTCTGGTCTGTACACACGCTTTTGACCCAAAAATGATGATCAATCAAAAGAGACACGTTAATATTACCATTTACATGAAATAAAGTGGCATTATGCTGTTTGTGGGGCTGTAAATTATGTTATGATTGTTTTATTTTGAAATAGGAGCTTTACATATAAGGGAGGTATATAATTCTATGAATCTGCCGACTGATCTCTTAAAGCAAAGAGGAATAACCCCAGTAACATCTAACGTGTATCTTTTCCTAATCAATTACTTCATCTTTCTTTTGGGTTTACTTGAAAAATGTCATGAAACAAAATAAAGAGGCAATAACCCTCCACACTTACTTTCTCTAAATTATAAACTCCTTAATTATTTTCAAGATGAAATATATATTATAATTATTTTTTGATAGAAAAATTAATTTAACTTATAACAGTTTCTACTTACTATTAAAATATTTATATTATAATTATTTTGTAACTTAGGTGACTTTTCTTGAAATTTTTGTTGGACAGAATTGAATTTTCATAACTTTTAGGTACTTCTCTGTAATTTTCTTGGGTCCTTTTTCCTTCACAGCTGTGTAATTTTCAGAAATTGTAGTGCCTTTTCTGTAGTTTTTTCCAATATTAATTTTGAGTGTTGAGAGAATGGAAAAGCAACAACTTTTTCTAGAGGCCTGGTATTAAAAGTTTTGATGTGTGTGGAAAAGCAACTTTTTCACTTGCCCATTTTCTATACTTTTGTTAATTTAATTTCAGTTTAGATTGACATGATAGTTCTATTTTAACTATATAAGCTACTTTCAGTCTTTTTTTCATCTTTTATATATCATCTTATGATACACAAAATTAACAGAGAGTGGTGGGAAAAAAAACCAGAGAGATGGAAATGGGAGGAGTCCATGTGTAAGAAGCTTCTGAAAGTTCGTATTTGTAAAGTTTGAAAACAAAACAAAAAACTAATTTTTTTTTGCCACAAAAAAAAATACTAAAATTAAAACTATAGTGTATTGATATATAGCATATTTTTTTTGTTTACTATGTTCTCTTTGTTCTTAATTACATAGATGTTTCTCTAATATCCAGATACTTTACAATTATTTAATAAAAAAACAAAAATGAATTTATAATAAAACATTCAATAATATGAAAAATATATTTCAGACTGTTAAGATAATAAACAAATGATACTATTTATGACCTAAGAATAGTAAAAACAAAAATCCTATTGTGATTAGAACCGATAGCTCCTTTTATATAATCTATATGATGAAATTGACCATGGTGAGGACTTAATTATGCGTGTCATAATCATACTTCTTTTTAAATCCTATCACTTCCTCTCTTACTAATTATTTCTTCTTTCAGATCTTTTCATGGGCCACCATTCAACGATTATGGAACTGCATGATGGTACTAAACAATGGACCATTATTGTCAGTCTTAAGAAAATGGAATATTTACTACAAGAAAGCCTCTTCAGAGCTATTTTGCATTTCAATAAAGAGATTTCTTTTGCTATGACTATAAATAAAAGTCAGATGTAATCTCTACAACACGTTGGATTGTATCTTTGCAAGCCAGTCTTTACACATGGACAACCATATGTTGCATTATCAAGAGTTAAAGCCATTGAAGGCTTGAAGATAGTTGTTGGCGATAATAACAGCAAGGACAAGAGGACTACAAGGAATATTGTGTATCAAGAAGTATTCCAAAATTTGAATTAGTGATAGTAAGACTACTAATAATGTAATATGTAGGAGTTACATGTATATTATTAGTATGTCATGAACATTTAGATAATAAGACAATGAAAAATATTGGGCAAATTGATAATATTTCTAATTTATAATTAGTAGAAGCACAAGCTTCCCGTGCAACGCACGGGTAGCACATGCTCGTGTTAATTAAAAGTGGTAATCATTGGCATTGCACGGCTTGTTGGAATAGTAACTGTCATTCATTATAAAAGTGTAGTCAAATTCATGAAGCCGGAACTAATTGGATAAATTTCCTCAAATATTTCACATGTAAAAAGTGGTGTTTGATGGCATTATGGAACCTGTTAAATCGTTACATGAATTGTTAATCCCTTTAGAATTATTGTCAATTTTCGCAATACCTAACTCAATAGGTTAATTTCCCCAAATGTTTCGCATGTCAAAAGTAATAGTCAAAGGTGTTACGAAACCTATTAAAATAGTTACCTGAGATGTCAATCCCTTTAAAAAGTGTAGTCAGTTTTACAAAACCTAACCTAAGTGTTTAAGTTTTCCCAAATGTTTCACATGTCAAAAGTAGTAGTCAATGATAATATGAAAATGCTAAACGTTAATGACAATATGGAACATGCTAAAATCGCTACACAAGTTGTCAATTTTCTTAAAAGTGTAGTTAATCTCATCAAACTTGACCTAATTAGTTAAATTTATGTGTTTCACATGTTAAAAGTGGTAGCCAATAGCATTACGGAACCAGTTAAAATCATTACACAGGTTGTCAATACCTTTAAAAGTGCAATTAATTTCATAAAACTTGACTTAATTGGTAAAATTTATGTTGTTCACATTTCAAAAGTGGTAATCAATGGTGTTATGAAACATGTTAAAATCGTTACACAAGTTGTCAATACATTTAAAAGTGTGGTGAATTTTACAAAACCCGATCCAATTGGTTAAATTTTCCTAAATGTTTCATATGTCAAAAGTGGTAGTTAATGATGTTACATAACTCACTACTACATAATTGTCAATATATGATAGTTATTATCGGCCATAAATTACAGTTCCGAATCGTCATATATGCGATCACTATATATTCTATATATTCACAGTTCCAAACAGCAATATATGTTAAGGGCATATGAAACGGTTTTTATTAATAACCATAATGCAATAGCTTTATTTTTTATTATATATGGTTATTTTTTATTATTTAGTTTTAATGTTAATATTTATTATATACAACACAATATAATCATGGATAATAACAAGATAATAATATTAAATAAAAACTTTTATTTATATTATTCAAAGTTCAATACGTTATAGATAAACATCATACAATTTAAAAGAAATTAATCACTTAAACACTTTAGAACATTATCTTATAATTTTTTGAACTCTAAGAGAAAATCTATTAAAAAAATTTTACAATATTCTCTAATGTATTTATTGTAGATTGTCGACCATGTATCAGTACTTTAGAGTTCTCGTAACTACAAAAAGATGATATAAATTTGAAAATCAGAATATATATGTAGTAAAATTGGCAAATGTTAAAACTTAAGCAAATATTGGAATTGATTCAACAAATTTGATTTCAACAGACTTGCTAAAGTTTAGGAATGTGAGAGGGTGAACGTTCAAGTAGATAATGATTCAACAAGATTCTAAAAATTAGTAGAAAAATTTTATTGATTTTTGTCTCTATAAAATCTAGTGTAATCAAAATTATTTTCATGGTAACAAAATAATAATAAAAAATTTGGCATTTTATATCATTGTTTGTTCATGCTCTCTAATTTTCTCCAGTCTTTTTTTATCTATTTTTATCTTCAAACCAACAACCATTATCATAAATTAGATATTAACTTTTGTCTGTGATTCTTTTTCCTAGATAATCCAGCGACCTTAAGCATCAACTAGTGAGCTCTCGTTAAAAATAAAATAAAATGATCCTAAAAACGTTAATTGAAAAAAAAAGCTTACTTAAAGAATAATCACGGGAGGAAGGATCCGCAGAGTGAAAATATATGTTAGTGAAGGAGGACGGAACCCGCAATGACAGAGCAAAACCTATGGAAAGAAGATTATAAGACTTGCTAGGGAAGCTCAAAAACATTTAAGAAGGAATTGGAAGATTGTGTGAAATAAGCTTTTTTTTTTTTTTTATAACCCCGCCTCCTTATATTTGATATTTTTAGAATCCTACCTTTTTAGACAAAAGAATATGTAATATATTGTCCATAATATTAATTAATATATCAATAAAAAAATATAATAATATATTATTAGATTACTTAACAGTTCTTTGGAAAGAATTGTAATGTATTGTCAAATAGGTTTTTTTATATTACAGGATACTTAACGGCTCTTTATAAAGAACTGTAATATATTGTCAAATAATTTTTTTTCTTCAGAATCCTACCTTTTTATATATAATTAACAGTTTTTTTTTAAAGAACTGCCATCTATTGTCAAATAACTTTTTTTTTATAGAATCCCACATTCTTATATGTAAGATTTTTCAGAATCCCACCTTCTTATATATGATGGTTATCATTTTTAACTGTTAAGTAATATTAAGGAATATATAATGGTTCATTGTGAAGAAGTGTCAAGTGTAGTAAAATAATTTTTTTTTAGAATCCTATCTTCTTATATATGATGGTTTTCATTGATAACTGCTAAGTATTTTTAAAGAATACATAATGATTGTTTATGAATGACTATTATACATAACGGTCTTTTATGAATAACTGTCAAGTATTGTTAAATATGTGTTTTTTAGAATCCCGCCTTTCCTTCCTCCTTAAAATATTAATAGATAATAAATATTAGATTAATATCTTAACATATTATATTTATCTTAAAAGTATAAATATGAGATATTATTATATATAATTATATATTAACATATTGTATTTATCTTAAAAGTATAAATTTTAGATATTATTAGATATTATATCTAATAATATCTCATATTTACAATCATATTTTACGGTTAATTATTATAACGGTCATATATTTATTTTTATTGATATAATATTGAAAAATGAATTATTTGTAAGTGTTATATGACGGTTGTTTCATGAGAACCGTTATATTTGCCACTAAATAAGTGACAGTTATTAACTACAATAATTATTTTTGTATTTTCATGAATTCTACCCCTCAATACATGATGGTGCACATATTTAACAGTTGTATTTTGGCATTATTTATTTTTGCGCAACGTTCGGCTTGACCTATATGACATTTATTTATTATAACTATTATTTATTAAGAGTTATATATATCTGAATCTATGGTAGTGACTTTTAAAATCATTACACTTGTTGTCAATCCCTTTTTAAAATCCATCTTTGTCTAAAAAGTCAGTCATGTTCATTTCCAAGCTCCTTTCCGCAAGAAATTAGTTGCTTCTCTTCGGTTTCTTTTCCTTTTTTTTTTAATGATTATGTAAAGCCCCTTCATTACTTTTATAGATTGTAAAGTTCAAGGGAAAGGGTCTTGAATGCGAACTTCTCCATGCTAATCAAACTATCAAACGTCTTCAAATAACGGTGGCAAACCAAGTTACCAACAGAAACCACTTTGACCCCATTAACCGTAAAGACACCTCCCGAATCAATTACAAAATATAAATGAACAATTGCTTGAATTTATGCCTGTATATATTTCGATGGAGCTGATCCACTCCTCCTTCTCCTTTTCGGTCTTGATCAGTAATGAAGTACATGGCGGTGTTGGCGGTGGAGAGTAGAGCCAGTAAAATGGTTGGAGTCTGCAAGCCCAACTCGCTAGCCGGCCAAAAGTGGTGGGCTCGGGTTGGCATCCCTCTTTAAATTCTTTTTAATTTTTTTGGCTAGTTTTCCTTAAAAAATAAAGCCAAATAAGCTTATCCCGTTTTCTTTGATTTTTGTTTAACTGATTTCTCATACTTTTTATTTGACACTTTTATTTTCATATTATATTTATTTATTCAAATATTATCAGATTTAATAGAAACGTGTTTATATGTTTTTGTGATGTGAGTGAGTGAATAAAAGGAAAGTGAGAGTAAAATTGGTTACCTAACACAAAACGTACAAAAGAAATGGAGTGCGATATGAGTAAGTGAAAGAAAAAGGGAGTGAGAGTAAAAAAAACAAGTGTGATAAGTTTTTTTTTTTAAAAAATTAATAGGTGGGCTAGCAGGCTCGAGGTACACAGGTTTGCCCTATTCAGCCTGAGGGCTAGCCTAAATTATCGGCTCTAGTTGAAGAGCTTGAAGACACAAGCTTGCAAATGATGTCCTCCATGCTCTTGACGATGAGGGAAGAGCAGACTTGGATGATGTTGCAAGGGGTGGAGGAGTAATGCGGTCATCTGTCCAGATTTGCAAATTTCACTTTAATGCTTTTAGGTTGATTTGGCAGGTGAGTTTGCATAAGACAAAAAAATTCAGCAGTGGATGAGAGTTAAAGCTGGGAAATCAGGCCATACTTGTCAAGGGCCGGACTTATGATTTAACGCCTCTAAAAGGAGGCGGACCTAAAAAGATCGGCTCTATAGGACCAGCCCTTTTTTGCCCGTTTAATTTTTTTTTGACTAGGTACAGGGCAGTAGGCAACAAGCACTGGGCAGTGGGCAGAGACGTAGAGTTAACCTAACCTAACCCTCAGATCAGAGACGCTTTCACACTGATTTAAGCCTCACACCTCACCACCTCAGTCCCTCGACCCTCAACCCTCTCCACTTCGGCTCTAGCTCACCACCACCTCACAAGTCTCAACTCTCGACCAGATGACCATCATCTACTGACCACGATGGCACGACCTCAGTCCTTAAGGGTGATTGTCAACGTCGGCCGACCTTCTCGAGGCTGGACTCTCGTCGTGGCCTCTCTTATCAATCTTAGTGTTTATGTTCTATTAAACATGGATAATATTTATGTTTTCAATTAGTTTTGATGATATTTATGTTTTAAATTATATATTTTAGTCTTTAGGCGTATAAGAAACAAAAAAGTTAAACGGGCCTGAAGCTCCAAGGCTAGCCCGCGGGCTTCAGGCAAATGGGTCGGGCTACATTTTTCATTGGATTTTTTGGACTTGGGCCTAAATGGGCCAGATGAATTGAGGATAAAATAAAGGAAAAATCACAATGAGATCCCAAAGACTATAAAAAATTATAAAAAAGCCCATAGCAAATTCCCTTATAAAAAAGGTCCCTATGGACTGCATTGTAATTAATTCTGGATGTGAAGTTACCGGTTTGCTCTTATTAATTGAAAACACACTATTGGGTATTGACAACTTCGCCAGCTTATTTTAACAACTGGATCTGCCTACTTTGATAAGTTCTAAAATGACAAGTTAATGTGCCTATTTTCACAAGTCTCTATACCAAGTTTGATAATTTCGTTAGCCTATCTTAACAACTGCATCCACCTACATTAACAAGTTCATTTTTTCACTTGGACAAGTTCCAAAATGATAACGTAATGTGCATATTTTCACAAGTCTCTATGTTAATTTTGATAACTTTGTCAGCCTATTTTGACAACTACATATGCCTACTTTAATAAGTTCATTTTTTCACTTGGACAACTGCATATGCCTACTTTGATAAGTTCAAAGTAGGTAGATGCAGCTGTCAAAATAGGTAGAAGAACTTGTCAAAATTAGCACAAACGCTTGTGAAAAGAGGTACATTAACTTGCCATTTTAGAACTTATCAGAGTAGGCAGATGCAGTTGTCAAAATAGCCATACGAAGTTGTTAAAATTGGCACAGAGGCTTGTGAAAATAGGCATATTAACTTGTCAAAGTAGACATATGCATTTGTCAACATACGCTGATGAAGTTGTCAAAATTGGCACAAAAGCTTATGAAAATATGCACATTAACTTGTCATTTTAGAACTCGTCCAAGTGAGAAAATGAATTTGTCAAAGTAGGGAGATGCAATGTTCAAAATAGGTTGACGAAGTTGACAATGTCCGACATTGTGTTTTCAATTATAAGGGCAATTCGGTAACTTCACATCTAGAACTAATCACAATACAGTTCCTAGTGACCTTTTTTATAAGGAAATTTGCTATGAGACTTTTTTATAATTTTTTATGATACTTGCAAGCTCATTGTAATTTTTCCTAAATCAATGAAGATAAGGGGAAGGAGAGAGAAGACCTAGAAGGAGAGGAGAAAAAAGGGAATGAGAGATTAAGAGTGGGTCGCTTGGTCTTTTGACTTAAACATTAAAATCCCATATTCCTACTTTCTCTCCAATTTGTCTTTACATATATTGACATGATTTTTTGAAATTTTACAATTTATGTCGTGTTTTTTTTTAATTTTCCAAAAAAAATATGTATTGAATTTGAAGTGATGAAAGCAATTCGCCCCCGTTTTTTTAGTGAATTGATCTTGGATGGTGTGGCGGCTCACGTTACAGATACATAATCGCTTATTATATTCGGCTCATGCCTTGCTAATTTGAGCCGACCTCGGTTTTTTGGTTTCCCTTCAAAAATGATTAGTAAAATATTTTTCTTTTTCCATCCCTATTATCATTGTACCAAGGTTTTTCATTCCATTCACCCTGCCGTGGTAGAAAGCAAAGCACGCACCACGTGGCACTTAATCTTCTGAAAATTTGATATAAAACCTGATAATATATATACATGTAGGGAAAAGACATAAAAAAACTTTGAAATTGTAAAATCTCAAATCAAGTTTGTTATCGAGAGTTGATAAAGATATGATGATACTTGATAATCGATTCACAACTCATTTTTTGGGAAATATCTAATTTGAAATTTTGTAATTTCGAAATTCTTTTTTTGTCTTTGTTTCATATATATATAAAGAAAAAATTTGCACAGTGTAAGAAAAGCTATTTCATTTCCAAATAAGAAATAAATAAATTTTTGGGAAAATCCCACATAAAGATCATTTAAAATGGTAAATGACAGAGAAGTGCTTTGAATTTCACTATCTCTATGTATGTCCCTTTGACATTAAAAGGAAAGCACAAAAATGCCCTCACAGACCATCGTTGTCCTCAACCTTTGCTCTTACTATTGGGATTGTCTGTTCACCACCATCCTCTCTCTCCTCCGTCGCCAGAACCACACGCCACCATTGGCTCTGCTCTCATCCTCACCACCATAATCAATTCCCACCTTTACCACTGCCGATTTCTCTCACTCCTACATTACTACCTCATTTCATTGATTTCCCCTCTTTCTTGTTACTGCCATATTCATCACCCTCTACAACCATAGTCGACCACCATCTCCGTCTCTTTCTCACTTCCTCTCTGTCCATCGACCCTCTCTCATCGTCCAGCTTCTTCACTACCATTGTCGGAATCAGTCACCACCATCGGTTCCTTCTTTTCTCTCCCCCATCGAGCAATCACATCCTTCCATTGTTTCATTCCAATTTCTTCACTCTTTCCACAATACTGATAGCACCTCCCTCAAATTCTCATCAGATTCGACACTTTACCTATTGGAATATACGAAAGTTGTTAAAACTTAATGAAAATGAAAAGTGATGAATTCCTTAACTAAAATTGTCAATAGCCTGATAGTAAAAAAAAATCATACTATCAGACTATTGATAAGTTAAGTTAAAGAATTCACTTTTCATTAGGTTTTAAGAACTTTCATCTATCAAGTAAAAAATTTACACTGTCAAGATATTGACAAGTTTAGTTAAGGAATTCATCACTTTTCATTTGATCTCAACAACTTTCGTTTACTAAGTGAAAAATTTACACTATCAGGCCATTGACAAATTTAGTTAAGTAATTTATCATTTATCATTTGGTTTTAACAACTCTCATTGCTAGTAGGGTAGCTGTCGGTGGGGTGGGGGTTAATATTTATTTTTTTAAAAAGTATGAGGGCATTTTTGTCCTTTCCTTTTAATTTAAAAAATATATAGCATCTTATAGGGATAGTGAAATTTGAAGCATCTCTCTATCTTTTAACATTTAAAATGGTCTTTATGTGAGATTTTTCCTAAATTTTTTTCAATATAAAAATAAAATGACGTTCGATAAATTTTGTAGCTTATATTTGAGAAAAGTACATTCAAGTCTCAGGCAAGAGAAAAAAATGAAAAAATGGTCCCTTTAGATTTCAAAATGAAAAAATAGTCCCATTGACAACACCATGTGTGAATCATTGACAAGTTTAGGGGTGCCATTGACAAGTTCTTGAGATCATTTTTTTATTTTGAAATATGAAGGGACATTTTTTTCATTTTTTCTCTTGGTTGAGACCTAAATGTAATTTTCCCCTTATATTTTAATATAGGATATACCAATTCGCTATTACTAATCTTAACGAACATTGCTGGAAAATTTTTTTAATTAGTATTAATATTTATCGAGCCAATAAATGTTGGTCCAGGTGATAAGGAGTTGGCTCATAGTCCACAAATTTGTGAGTTCAACTCTCACTGTCGACGTAAAGACCTTGTTGGTGGGCGATCTCTAAATATCTTTGTAAGCACTATTTAAACTCGGAGACATATTCTAGCTCTAGTGGACCCCAGAATCAACTCACTTAAACTTTTCCAAAGCTCCAGTATTAATATTTATTGAATATTAAATACGTAACATATTTTTTTCCATACCACCACCAACAACAGTAATTCCTTCAACAACAATAATTGCTTCAATCCTAGTTTTAGGTTACACCTCATAAATTTTTTACATTCCTAATTATAAGTTATTAATGGTGTTTTAAATATTCATAATTTTAAAAAGATGTTAGTACCTGATTTGTCATTTTGAAATTAAAAAGAAATGACTAAATTACCCTTACATATATTTTTTCAAGAAAAATATTAACGCCCATTGGCCCGAGATCCAGCAACCAATAAACATTCCCAAAATGGTGGGGTAGGGTTTGAACCCTCACTACTTTGTTTGTCCAAGAGGCTGGGGCCATTGGACCACCAATGGCTTTTAATACATTAATACACCATATGTTGTGTGTGTGTGTGTGTTAATTTTTTATTTTTAACCCAAGTTCATTTATAAGTTTTATTAAAGAATTTATAACATTTCATTAGGTTTTAATAATTTTCGTTTACCAAGTAAAAACTTCAAACTATCACGTCATTTACAAGTTTTCTTAAGAAATTCATGATATTTCATTACGTTCTAACTTTTGTTTACCAAGTAAAATATTCACACTATTAGGTTATTCATAAGTTTTGTTAAGGAATTTATGACATTTAATTAGGTTTTAACCATTTTTGTTTATCAAGTAAAAAAGTCATCATATCATCATGTCATTTATAAGTTTTGTTAAGGAATTCACGATATTTCATTAGATTTTTACAACTTTCATTTACCAAGTAAAAAAGTCATCCTATTAGGTCACTCATAAGTTTTGTTATGAAATTTATGACATTTGATTATGTTTTAACAACTTTTATTTTCGTAGAATAAAATGGTAAACGGTCAGGTTATTTACAAGTTTTGTTAAGGGATTCACGACATTTCATTATGTTTTAACAACTTTTATTTACCAAATGAAAAATTCATACTATTAGATCATTTACAAATTTTATTAAGAATTTCATTGTATTTTATTAGATTTTAACAACTTTCATTTTTCTAGAAAAAAAGTGGATCTGGCTCCCATCCTTTTCTTGAAAGAAAAGGATGGTACTTTTCTTCATCTGGAGTGTTGGACCGTTGAAATCTTAATCCAACAATTTAGATCCAAGAAAAAGACCATCCTTTTCCTGGAAAAGGATGGGAGCCGATTCCAAAAAAGGTCACCACATTTCACAAGTTTTTATAGGAAAACAAAAGTTTGTTAAAACCTAATGAAATACAATGAATTTCGTAATAAAACTTGTGAATGACTTGATAGTGTGAATTTTTTTACTTAGTGAAAGTTGTTAAAACCTAATGAAATGTCATGAATTCCTTAATAAAACATGTGAATAAGCTTGTGTTAAAGATCAAAAGTTTATATATAAATATTTGTTTGCATATAATGTGTTGAAAGCCATTGGTGGCTCAATGTAGAGCCGTCAAAACGGGTCCAACCCACGGGCCCGACCTACGTGGCCCGCGGGTTTACGGGTTGGCCCGCAATTTTTTTTACATATAATAATTTCATAATATTTATAAGTTGTCCACTCCTATCATGATACTTCCCAATTCAAAGAGAAAAAATCTTAGCCTCTTCCCTTCTTTTTTAAACAAAATTATTATATTTTGGTTGTTTGAGGATAAGTTTATATTTTGCTTATAAACTTTGACAAATTTAATAACTTTATCTCTTAAATTGTGAATTATGTTTTTAAATTTTTATAAGAGGAGTGATTGATACTAGAAAAATAAATTTAATAATTCATATATGTGTGTCTCATATTTTCGACTACCTTTAAAAAATAGGATTTTTTTTTGAAAAAAATATACGGGCCCGTGGGCTGGCTCGCAACCCGCACACTGCGGGTTAGGGTTGGCAAAATGCCAACCCGCAGAAGTGCAGGCCGCACGGGCCCGATCCCCGTGGCCCGCGGGTTGGTGCTGGCCAGCCCGCAACCCGCGGGTTGGCCCGTTTTGACAACTCTAGCTCAATGGCCACCAACCTCTTGGACAAACAAAGTGGTGCAGTTTCAAACTCCACCCCCCACCACTTTGAGAATATTTATTCCCACCGGTTGCCAACAGAGGGTGGTCATCAGAGCTTCAGTGGCTACTAGTGACGGTATTATTTTTTTAAAAAAATATAAGTAAGGGCAATTTGATTATTTTTTTTAATTTCAAAAAGGATAAATTGAGTTTAACATCTCTATGATATTATGAATATTGAAAACACATTTTTTGTCTTTTAGTATTTTTTTTTTTGGACAAAGTCTTTTAGTATTTTTATAGTTCTTTTATTATAATTTGCCCCAATTTTATTTACTTTATTTAATCTAAACATGTACAAAATTTCGCATGGGAAAGAAAACCCTAGGAAATATTTCCTGCAGAGTGAGGCCGCCGGCTTGAATTAATAACCGGATCCTATGGTCGGACTCGAACCGGGTGAGAAAAAAGCAGCATAGCGCAGTGCCTTACAGAACAAAACCCCAGAACCGTCTTCCCTGTGTTGCTGCTCGTTTTCTCGGACTCTAGTTGCGTGCTCACTTCGACCTTTGTCTCTGCAGAATTTCTGCGTCCTACCATGGGTACGTCGTTTATCCACCCTATCGAATATGTGATTGTCTTTTTTCCCCCCTTATCCATTCCATTCATTTCTTGGCACTAATCTGGTTTAGATCTGCATGGTTATGGTTTCGCGAGATTGTTATTTGATTCGTGCGTTAACTGTAATTCGAATGGATATGCTTTGGGTCATTTTCTGAAAACCATTGATTATTTTCCCCGTTGTTGTTGCCGTGTTCGTTTCCACACCCGGGACTTGATTATAGCCGGGTTTATTAATACGGTGATCGACTTATAATCAAACAGCGTCTTTTCTTGCTTTGACATGTGTTTTGTTTGTGGTATGCTGATCTGGCTGCTATGACTGTGCGAGTAGTTGGATACTGATTTTTGGGTTTATGAGAAACTTGGGGAGTTGATGTACATGTTCTTGTCAATTTGTTTTTAATGGTAGATATTGAGGAGGACATCCGTTCTCTACAGCTTGATTCAGCAGGTAATCGAAAGGCATGTTGAATTTTCATTTTCTTTGTTTTTACCATGTTTTAGTCGTTTTCTTTTCTATTTTTTTGAATCTTTTGAGTCCAACTTGTTATTGAGATTAACAGAAGACAATAATGGTGTTGTTAATCCGGAGGATGCAAAGCCAGAAGAGGTTGAGAATTCTGCTAAGATGGATGAAGGTTGGTAGTAAAAATGTGGTTGGTTCTTTTGTTTGTAGTTCCTTACCTATCCTTTTGTTTCTGATCCATTCAGAATAAAATTTTCATCTGTCTCGAAAAGTAACATGATTTATACGTAGAAGACTTATTCCTGTATTTATTTCCCTTCAATCGCATTTCTCTCTGCATTCACAAGCTTTGCTTCGAAGCTTCATTCCTTGAGATCAACCTGTTTTTGCTTTCACATGCTCGAACACTTTATATTTTATACAGTATTTTACTCCCTTAGAGGACCTTCCTTTCCCTTGATTCCTATCAGTAATAAAACCTGTTGTAGTTTAAAAGAACGTTAACCTTTTTTTGACTTAGAAATGCATCTACAATCACCACTGTTCCTTGTGTTGTTGTTTAAATGGCTTTTTGGTCACATATTTTTTTCTTGACCTTAGCTCACGGGTCACTTTAGACTCTATAGTTTAGTCAATATCACAAACCAAGGAATGTGTCACCAACTTTTATTTTTTTTGGGCTCTTAAAAGGAAAATTAAGGGTGTGTTTGGTTTGAGGGGAGAGGAGGGTATGTTACCTTGTTTGGTTTGTTAGAGCGGAGGGGAGGGGAGAGGATCCTTTGTTTTGTTTAAAGGGAGGGAAGGGAATTAAAGCCAAAATTTTGGCTTCCCTCCCACTCCCTCTCATCCCCTCCCCTTAAAGCAAACACACCCTAAAGGTTTGAAAAACATGTATGCGCTTTTTTTTTTTTGCTGCAGTTTTCTTTGGGGCACATGTCAGCTTACGTCAAGTGTTCTTTCTATTGTTTATTTCATCTCCTCAGGTTTTGAATGAATAGTTATGTTATCTTGATACATAGCAAGCCAAGGCTGTCTGTATAGGCTACGTTCAATTTATGCCAAGTAGTATTGTCAATGCTTGCTGACTTAGCACCATAGGAATTGCTTACCAATTTGGATTTTGTTGAAAAGTTTGTGGCTATAAGCTTCTCATCTACTTCCATCCTGACAATTCTAAATATATTGTGGGAGTAATTTTGCAACTTTTGGTGATAAATTACTTCTTGCTTCCATTTAGTAAGGAGACTTCAAAATTTCAATAACTCTGCCTTCTTTGTTGCATGCGTTCCTTGATCCCTGCTGCCTCTTGCTTTACTCCCCTCTCTCTCTCTCACACCCCTTGTGTGTGTGCATTGTTGTTAAACTAAAGACGAAGAGCATGCTAATTTTTTCTCACCTGGTTGGTTTCAGGTATAAAGCAGGAAGTTACGGCACGGCCTGTCCAGGCTGAGCCTAAAGGTATTGGAACGATTCACTTTTAGCATGTGATTTCCTGACATACCTGCATTCGGATTTTTGATTCAAAATCAGACTGGTTTCTGCTAATAAAATTAGGAATTTCCATTTTCTTATGCTGGTGACTTTTATTTAATGTTTTGAAAGATAAGGAAATTCCTCGAGCGGAAGATCAAGAGGACGAGACAGATAAGAGAAGACACTTGAATGTTGTGTTCATTGGTCATGTTGGTAAGTTGTTTACAAGGTTCTTTAATCATTTGATGGGTTAGCAGTAGTTCATATGATTTTGGTTCAAATTGCTTTGGTGGTCTTTTAGTTGGCTGAATGGTCTGCCATCTGTGCCTTTCACGTCCATTGCCTTAGTTGAAGGCCTGAGTCTTGCGTGCCCCATTCTCTCGATTGCTTATTTAGCTTTTGTGCTTTTTAGTTCTATTTTTTCTAGCCTGTAGCTTTGGCATATGCTTTGCAGTGGTTATATCCTTCTTTGGTTGTGTGTGTGGTGCGAACACATGGGTAATCTTGGTCTGGATGCAATGTTATGAAACTCAAAGTTGATCAAAGGAATGTGAAATGTTTTGCTTATTGAGAATATAACTTGGGAAAGATTGAAAAATTTGCCCAAATATCTTTGTAAATTCTTGAGAATGAGCAAGAATAGGGTATAGGGATTCTTTTGTAGGTTACGGTTTAAGTTTATGAAGTGAAATATTGGTGGTTTTAATTTACTGGAATCTTTATGTAGAAGCAAAATTAAGGAACTTAATATCAAAAGTCATGTTTTCTGTGGGGTAAAAACATTGTAAAATTGGGTTTTAATATGTCTGTGAGGTGAATTGCTTAAGCATGTCAGGATGAATAGGAAATTAGGGTGATTTTATAACATTGTGGATTGCATCAGAAAAATATGATGGGTCAGGGATAGCATAGGCAGGCATGCTTTTAAACCAGTTCTCATTCCTTATATCTCAAATTATCATGTTTACTATATCTGTCAAAATGAGTTTATTGTATGTGCTACGGCCACTGGACACCAATAGGTGCTAAACCTGGTGAATATAGAATGAAACTTGATTGAGTTGAACTGATATCCGGGATAGGTTTTATGGACTATTAGATGTGCTTAACATAGCGTATGTCACCAACTATTTGATGACCAATTTACTGCACTGCTGGTCCTTTTACCACTACAATCACATCCTTTGCCAAAGAGAACTTTGACTTGGTGTAGTCATAGAGCATGTTAAGCAGGGTGGGTTTGTAGGCAGAAAAATTATTACTTAGTAATTTTGCCTCCTGCTTGTATGGATGGATTGGAGTAAGGTGTTGGGAGGTTAGTGATGAAGACAGCTATTCCTCCTCCTGCATGTAGGGATGGATTGGAATGCATGTTATATCTCTGGTGTATCTTGTCTTGGCTCATATACACTGTTTTTTTTCATTTGATTGTTGGTTTTCTTATTATCTTAGTTCTTACCGTGGCGGGTTGTCTGGGAATGATATTTAAATGTTTCATACTGTTGGCAGATGTTGGGTTTGAAATTGAAATTTTGGTTCTCTTTTATATCATCTCTGTTGGGATAAGGCTTGTTGCTGCTGTCCATTTTCAGCCTCTCTTTTTTTTTTCCCAATGTGATTGTCACATGAATTTTAGATGTTGATCTTGGACTACTAGAAGGTTTTTGAAATTATTTGATAGAGAATAGATGTTTTTCTCTTATTCAGCATGTGAGAGCCACGGTGATACATATAGGATGTGAATTAGGGTTTGTTTGAATACCCTATCACAACAGAAATTTAAATTTCGAATCTGATTCTAAATCCCTAAGATCTGATTCTGTTATCCTAATAATATGGAAACAATAATTCAAATAATAAACCACATTAATTAATTAAAATAAAATCTAACTAATCATGTGGGCTTGGGCTTCTCATGATCGGCACTTTCCAACACTCCCCCTCAAGCTGGGGAATAGATATCTATCATTCCCAGCTTGCTTGCCAATACTTCGAATTTAGGCCCGGCAATAGACTTGGTTAGAATATCTGCCACCTGCTGCCTTGTAGGTACATAAATTACTTCGACACTTCTATCCTCAATTTTCTCATTTATGAAGTGCCGGTCAATTTCAATATGTTTTGTTCTATCATGATGAATAGGATTTTTAACAATCCTGATAGTGGCCATATTGTCACATAATACCTTCATCGATCCCACAAAGCTTAGTTTTAGTTCTTTTAGTAGTCTTCCCACCCAAAGACCTTCACACAAGCCTAGAGCTAAGGCTCTCAACTCAGCTTCTGCACTGTTTCGAGAGACTACAGGTTGTTTTTTGCTTCTCCAAGTCACAAGATTACCCCATACGTAGGTACAATAGCCTGTAGTGGATCTCCTATCAACAATTGAGCTTGCCCAATCTGCATAGTGTATACTTCAATCCCTATGTGAGCCCCCTTTTTAAAGAAGAGTCCTTTACTAGGTGAGGACTTGATATACTTGAGAATTCTAAGTACTGCTGTCATGTGTTCCTCATTGGGTTGACTAGAGAATTGGCTTACCACACTAACTGCATGAGAAATGTCTGGTTGAGTGTGAGAAAGATAGATTAACTTGCCAACAAGTCGTTGGTATCTTTCTTTATCAACCAACGGATTTTTCTTGTTTAAACCCAATTTACGATTAAGTTCCATGGGGGTAGTACATGGTCTACATCCTAGCATCCTTGTCTTGTGTAATAATCAAGAGCATACTTCCTTTGTGACACAACAATCCCTGCTTTAGATCTTGCCACTTCCATCCCAAGAAAGCACCTTAGGTCTTCTAAGTCCTTCACCTCAAATTCGGTTGCTAAGAACTCCTTTAGCTTATCAATTTCAACTGTATCATTACCAGTTAGTATGATATCATCAACATAAACAATCAAAATAGATATTTTCTCATCCCTGTGCTTAATGAAGAGTGTGTGGTCAGATTGACATTGAGAATATCCACTCTTCTTGACTACTTGAGTGAATCTCTCAAACCAGGCTCTTGGTGATTGCTTCAACCCATATAAGGATTTCTTAAGCCTGCACACTTTACCTTGGTTTTGTTCATTCTTGAAGCCAGGAGGAATCTCCATGTATACTTCTTCATCAATATTGCCATTTAGAAATGCATTTTTCATATCTAGTTGATGAAGTGTCCAATCAAGGTTGGTAGCCAAAGAGAGAAGTACCTTAATGGTATTGAATTTGGCAACTGGTGCAAATGTCTCTTGATAATCAATCTCGTATGTTTGAGTGAACCCTTTTGCTACTAACCTTGCTTTATGCTTGTTTAGGCTCCCATCTGGATTGTATTTGTTTGTTAGCACCCACTTACATCCAACAGTAGCCTTCCCTTTTGGTAGCTTGGTTAGTTCCCAAGTCCTATTCTTCTTCAATGCATCCATTTCTTCATGAACAGCCTTTCTCCAATCAGGGATTTTTAATGATTCATGTACATCCTTTGGGATTCTTTCCATTGACACATTAGTTGTAAAGGCTTTCATAGTAGGAGACAATCGTTCACATGAAACAAAATTAGCAATAGGATGCTTAGTACAGGATCTTACCCCCTTTCGTAATGCTATTGGCCACCAAAGATCATCCTCTTGTGGATTTGAGGTCGGGATAGATGATTGGTGAGATGTGAGTTGGCTGGCTTCTCCTGTCGACTCAGCTCTTTGCTGATTTGTCTGTTCTGGATCTAGTCGTGCAGCATCATATTGTTCCTCAATAGTCCTTACTTCTTCCTCAAATAATTCAGGTGTTTCAAGGACAGGTTCAGATATGGTTGAAGGCTGATCTGGGTCTGTTTCTAGTTGATTTGGGTCTGGTTCTGGCTGATTTGGGTTTGTGTCAGGTTCAGCTATGGGCTGGAAATATGAAGGGTTTTTGAAGGTGAGCGATTGATAAGGTAAATTGAGGTTAAGATGGCATCCCCCCAAAAGTAGCTTGATGCATTGGAAGCTAGTAAGAGTGACCGAGTCATATTTAGGATTTGTCTATTCTTTCTTTTGGAGACCCCATTTTGTTGAGGTGTGTGAGGGCAAGAGCTTTGATGATGGATGCCATGAGAGGTCAAAAGTGTTTAGAGTGGAGTTAAAATATTCTCGGCTGTTATCAGTTCTGAGGACCTTGATTTTTGTTTGAAATTGAGTTTCAATGAGGGCATAGAGATTTTTGAAAACAGTAGGAACTTAAGATTTTTCTTTTAGAAGGTATACCTCTGTTAATCGTGTGTGATCATCGATAAAAGTGACAAACCAATGTGCCCCACATGTACTAGGAATTTTGGATGGTCCCCATACATCACTATGAATGAGATTAAAGGGTTGTGTTGGTTTATAAGGACGAGAGGGGTAGGAATTTTTGGTATGTTTGGCTAAAGAACAAGTGTCACAAGTAAACTGAGACAAATCTTTATTAGAAAAATGAGGATATAATTTCTTGAAATACTCAATACTGGGATGTCCAGAACGACAATGCAACAACTTTATTTCATTTAAAATGGAATCAGAAGCTAAATGACCAGCTGCATACGCCCTTCCTTTAGCAGCAGCTTCCTTCTGAAAGTAGTATAGATTGCCAACCTTTTCACACAAACCAATCATCTTCCCTGTCCTTGCATCCTGGAGAACACAATCAGATGATTTAAAGTTAGCATGGCACTTATTTTGTGTTGTGAGTCTACCAACTGATATTAAATTGCAGGTGAGTTTAGGAACATATAGTACATTCCATAGAGTAATTTTATCAGATAAAATGACCGTGCCAATCTTAGCAACCTCCACATGAGATGAATCAGCAATTTTAACAACCCAGTTTTCAGAACATGGCTGTAGATCATGAAATAATGAAATATCCCCTGTCATATGATCAGTGGCCCTAGAGTCCAATATCCAGGTTGCTGGATTCAGACCTCTCGAGGGAAAGGCAAGTGATATCATACCTGTTTTGGTAGCTACTAAACCCGTGGCACTGCTTACTTTAGAAGGCTTCTCAAAATTGCTAAGAAGTTGTTGAATTTGATCCTTCAACTCATTAAGGTCTGGTTTCTACTCCCCCTCAGCTACATAAATGCGGCTGTTTGTCTTTCCATTTTGCCTATCGTTGAGACGGCCATGGATTTTCCAACAGGTTTCACGAGTATGACCTTTCTTGCCGCAGTGGTCACAAAAAAGCCTTCCCTTTCCATCACGACGAGCAGCCATTGCTGTAGTTTCACCAGAGTTCTGATTTGGATTGTTAACCATCATCTGCTTCCTACTTTCTTCCCTCCTAACCATGGAGAAAATTTCTCGAATAGAAGGTAATGGTGACAGACTTAAGATTCTGCTATCGACTTCCTCAAAATCAGAATTTAAGCCAAACAGGAATTTATAAATCCTATCTGTTTCAATCCACTTTCGAAAAACAATTATATCTTCATTATGTTTTAATGGAATAGTGTCATAGAGATCAATCTGCTGCCATAGTTGCATCAAGGAATTATAATAAGCTGTAATAGTTTTACTCCCCTGTTTCAAAGCATGGAGTCTCCCTTTGATCTCAAACAAGACAGCAGTGTTGGAGGCTAAGGAGTACAATTCTCGAGCAGCGTCCCAAATCTCCCGGGCGGTGTTATACAGCATGAAATTTTTGTCGATGTCGAGTGTCATTGAGTTGATCAGCCATGACATGACTTGACTATTCTCGGCTCTCCAGGTAGTGTTTTTTGCATCAGTTGCTGCAGGGCACAGCAAACTTCCATCGAGATAAGCTTCCTTCCCACGTCCACTAATGAATATAAGAAAGGACAGAGACCATTGAAGGTAATTCTCACCGTCCAGCTTGTGTGCAGTGATCAGGTTGGCCAATTCATGTGATTGGGATCGCATGTTATTGGCGTCAGAGGGAGCAGTGGCCTCGGTTTCAGTGTTTAAGGCCTGGAAATCGCCGAATTTGAGATTTTCGGCAGCCATGGCTCTGATACCATGAAATTATTTGATAGAGAATAGATGTTTTTCTCTTATTCAGCATGTGAGAGCCACGGTGATACATATAGGATGTGAATTAGGGTTTGTTTGAATACCCTATCACAACAGAAATTTAAATTTCGAATCTGATTCTAAATCCCTAAGATCCGATTCTGTTATCCTAATAATATGGAAACAATAATTCAAATAATAAACCACATTAATTAATTAAAATAAAATCTAACTAATCATGTGGGCTTGGGCTTCTTATGATTGGCACTTTCCAACAGTTTTCACTAGACCACCCTTCTGCTTGCTGTGTACTAAGAGAGTTTTGCCTGTTTAAAAAAGATGAAGAGGATAAAAGAATGTACCTTGCGTGGAATGATTCTACTTATATTGGTGATTGACCTAATAAATAAAATCTTGGTGTATTGTGGAATTTTTTCCTTCTGTTTACCTGTTGTCTTTTGTAAATACGCACATTCAATGTCTCTGATCCTCTGTTTTTTCTTCTATAATTAGTAATATCTTCTTGAACTTCTTGTCCCAGATGCTGGTAAGTCCACGACTGGAGGCCAGATTCTTTTCCTAAGTGGCCAGGTTGATGAACGTACCATCCAAAAATATGAAAAAGAAGCAAAGGACAAAAGTAGAGAAAGTTGGTGAGTTCATTTACTTTGTGGTTCTTGATTGAAAATTTCATGGTTAATTGTGGTTGGCTTTGAAAACAGTTCATTTTTTCTTTCTTTAAAGTTTGAGTTTGCATCGTCATTTAGTTTGGACAGAGAATCCACCATTGTTCTCTGTTTTTTAGGTCCATGCTCTTTTCAAGTGAGTATAATTTTAAGTGATGATGATTTTCTGTTTCACAATGTTTTGCGTGGTTTTATTGTTTTGTATCTTCTGCTTTACATTGGTTTGTCTGGACATGCTATTTTGGCAGTGCCATTGTTACGGACTGGAGTGACTGTAATATGTAAGTTGATCAAAGAATAAAAACAGATGAATACGTAGTGAAATTAAATTTAAATAATTAAATTTTAAATGATTGAATGAAAACATAAAAATGTAAATTTTGTTTGGTCTTGGTGAGATTTTCAAGGCTGCCACGGACTATATAGTTTCTGGCTTTGCTTATTTAATCTGGCACATTATTTTTACAACATTTTGTGCATTTAGTTTTCTGGTTAACCTGTTGCTTGTTAGGAGGAAGAGGTATTCTTTAGCTCACCAGTTATACAGGGTGTTGATTTATCCATCTATCTATCTTCCTTCCTACCACCTATCTTTCTATCATTATATATGCACACATATATTAATTGCTTGTTTTATATACCAGGTATATGGCTTATATAATGGACACTAATGAAGAGGAGAGGGTAAAGGTATGAGCTATGAATTTATTAGCTGTTAGAGGTTGGATGCTTTGTCCATTGTGTTATGTTCTGGTTTTATGTTTTTTACAAGTTGTCCCAATTGCAGGGCAAAACAGTTGAAGTTGGAAGAGCGCATTTTGAGACAGAAAAAACAAGGTTTACAATTTTGGATGCTCCTGTGAGTAGCTGTATTTCATGATTCTTGTTCAATTTGTTTTTTATGCTTTGAAATTGTAGATTCTCTAAAACAGTTGTCTGGTATGGAAGCTAGTTTTTCTGACGTACATACACATGGTTGGCATGTCTTTATTCTTTTGTTTGGTTACCCTCATTTGGATTGCATGTTATCTTCTGCTACGCCTTTATTCTTGTGCATGTTATCAATAAATTGGCCATTCTGCCTAGAAGATGCAGCCCTGTGTGTGTTTGTAAAGTTCTGCGTTGTTAAGATTTTACAGTCTTGATTGTGCTATATTTATACTCATAATAAAGCCAAATAGTTCTTGTACCCCTTTAGACCAGAACCACTGACTGGCGGGAGAAAATAGAGATGATATATGTGATAATCTTTTGTAATATGAATGTTTAGAGAATTGGGAATTAGGGTAGAAGGGAAGAGGATTTAGAGGATTGAAGAAGAAGTAGAAGAGAGAAGAGAGAGAGAGCTAATCTGAATAGTGCAGACTGTTATTAACTTCCAAAATCTGTCAAATACAATGGAATTATGCCTTATTTATAGGCTAGAGTGACTTAATGACCAAACCAGGCTTTAACTAACTAACTAATTCTAACGGCTAGCTGTAACTAACTGACATTAACTAACTTTTAAGTCTTTATTACATTTATATATTAATACCCCCCTCCCAAAACATCTTTGCCCTCAAGGATGATTGACAACAAAACACAAATCTGAAACTAAAAACTGAGCTCTGAAATTCTGGAAAAACTTCTTGTGAAACAGTGTAGGAGTCTCTATCTTGAATGCTGCTACACAGAAGTTCAATTCACTTGTTGGATGCTGAAACAAATGGAAATAATGGATCTAATGCTGATCCAAAAAACATTTAGTCCAAGTACACAGAACCTTGCACTAAACTAGAGCCTTATAGCATTTTCACTAATTTTCCCTTGAACCAACTGATAACCAAGCTTCTAGCAGGAGAATATTGAAAGTGAAAAGCCCACTTGTGATACAAAGTCGTGGGTACATTAGGCAAACAACATTGTAGAGATTACTCTGGGCCTAATTCTTGAAAGATAATGCCCATGTGCCCAAAATTTTCAAAAGTTTTCGGCCCTTCCTAGAATATGCAAGCCAGCTGTGGAGTGAGATTTGACTTATCAAATTGTACCTTGCTTAGCCACAGCTGCGTGAATTGAAAGGAAAGAGAGTCATGCTCAAAACACTTCTTAGCTTGCCACGCATAACCTATACCCTGTTCAGCCTGTCTTGATCTTGAATGAAGCGTATAATCGGCACTCAGCGAAAAACTCGAACTCAAAGGCAAGATCCCGACTAAGGGCACCAGCATTGACAACTCAAAACCAGAATCGGTAGCATCGATCGAAGACAACAACAACAACAGCACAAGTGGTGACTTCAACCCCTTTGTAAGTAGCATCGCTAGATTCCCATGAACCAGTAATGACGACCGAGCTTGCCTTCGCCTCCTCGGTGTTCACAGTCGCGCTTGAATCTTTCGTGCATGTCATTTTCTTCACTGCAATAGTTTTGGCGGTGTCATGCAGAGTCAGCTTGTAGTGCTTGTTCTTGAAGTCGCAGTCACATCCTTCTTGAGGTGAGGACGCTGTTGGCTACTCATAGCTCTTTTCTTGGAGGGTGGTCGTATACGACTCATCGTCTTTATCACTTAAAAGTTTTTCTCTTGGTATCTTGCTCAAAGACAGAGGACTTAAGACCTTCGTCTTCTTCTTGAACTTCGATAGATGCTTTAGGTATGACCGGCCCTTCTTTATTGGCCAAGACTTTTCTTGCCTGCACCGCTTTCTTGGCTCGCCATTGCAAGAATATTTCTTGCACTCTTGCCAAGCGTCAGGCTTGCAACATGGTTCTTGGTCCAAATAATTGGATAGACTCTGCTATTTCATCTTTTAAGGCACCGACATAAGCAACAACCATATATTGTTTCGGGAGATCGGGTTTGGCAGAAATAACATCGAATGTCACATTAAACTTTGCTAAAGAATCGGTTTGCCGAAGGTGAGTGAATTGAGTTGGGTGATGGTAACCACATCTACCATTCCCTCCTCCTTGAATTTCTAGATCTCAAGGTTGTCGATGTTTATTGTTTCTTTGGGCTGCCAGTGTTAAGGCTCGCATTTCCTGCGTGGGAGTCTCCATATTCTGTTGCATTCCACGTTGTACTAACTGCCATTCGTTTCTAAAACCTTGGAGAGCCTGATGAAGGGCATCCACTGCTTCAAACCGTTGTTCAATAGCTTGGAATCTTTCTTCCATAATTCTTGAATTTTCTTGGGATTTTGTTTCCACCATTCAACACAGTGAGTGACGAGCCAATAACCAAGGCCAAGAATTGAATTGCTCTGATACCACTGATAATCTTTTGTAATATGAATGTTTATAGAATTGGGAATTAGGGTAGAAGAGAAGAGGATTTAGAGGATTGAAGAAGAAGAAGTAGAAGAGAGAAGAGAGAGCTAATCTGAATAGTGCAGACTGTTATTAACTTCCAAAATTTGTCAAATACAATGGGATTATGCCTTATTTATAGGTTAGAGTGACTTAATGACCAAGCCAAGTTTTAACTAACTAATTCTAACTGCTAGCTCTAACTAACTGACATTAACTAACTTTTAAGTCTTTATTACATTTATATATCAATATGTAAACACCACTCTGGTCACAGCTATGCAACAATTATCAACAGCTGCACTTTAATAGAGGAAAAGTGAATTATGTATGGGAAAAAGTTGTTATGGCATCTATCAAGGAGATAATGGTAGAAAATTGTTTTAAGATGGTTTGTATATGTGAAATGAAAGTCATTAGAGGCGTTTTGAGGAGGCTTGGGTGGGTATCTTTAGCCCTGTGAAAAGAGGTGGGAGGAACACCATGAAGAATACTCATGGAAGTTATTGAAAGGGATTTATTGATCTATGATACATCTAAAAAGATTAATCCTAACCTCACAGTGGGATAAGGCTTGTAGTTGCTTATGCTGTTGATGACGGTGATGTTGTTCTCTTGGAAATTTGAATGCTTTTAATTGGATGCATGTCCCCAACCCCTTTTGTCTCACCTCAATAATTATTATGTAGGGTCACAAAAGTTATGTCCCCAACATGATCAGTGGTGCAGCTCAAGCTGATATTGGAGTTTTGGTAAGTGGATTATGATATGTCAAACTCTCTCAATCTTTGGTAGGGTTAGATTAGCAGCCATGTGATGATCTCTCCCTATTCTGTCAGGTGATTTCTGCTCGAAAGGGTGAATTTGAAACTGGTTATGAAAGAGGTGGACAAACCCGTGAACATGTCCAGCTTGCAAAAACATTGGGTGTGTCTAAGCTGATTGTTGTTGTTAATAAAATGGACGAGCCTACAGTGAAGTGGTCAAAAGAAAGGTGCTCTCTCATCCCCCACTCTATTACCTCCTTACTTGCTTTCCTCCTTTCTTCACTTCTGACTTTTAAGAGATTTGTTACTCTTGTTGTGTTTCTAGGTATGATGAAATTGAGTCGAAGATGATTCCTTTTCTCAAGTCATCGGGCTACAATGTGAAAAAAGGTAGGCATTGTTGTTTTAGTTTTTGTCATCTTTTTGACATTATAATGGGTATGTGTTCTGCCTTTATTCTTGTTTTTACACTTAAACTTCACCGTTTTGGTTGCTCTAACTGCTTAATTTAAAACGTTCGTAGATCCTGTATCTTTTTTTTATTGGCAACTGCCTTTATATACTTGGATAAAGTAGTATTTGCTTAGGGTGGCGTAGGATTTATTTCATAATGATGACCATTACTGAATCAAAGTATATTTCCGTAGTGAAGGAAATAACTGAAAGGTTTAACTTGTCGACTTGTTCCTGGATATGCTTTGATTTGGAGTTGACCAGATTCTTTATTATAATGTGATATGTAGATTGTAAATATTAGTAATTAGGGATTTCGGGATTTAGGGCTGGCACACTATTAATTCTATGAGGCCGCACTTAGGATATTAGAAGTGGTCCTTACTAGTTCTATGAGCCACGTGGATTAAAAGAATAGGGAAGTAGTGTTAGTTAGTTGATCCAGTCCTAATAAGATAGGTAAGAGGTAAAGAAATTAGGAAGAAGAGAGAAGAGAGGGAAGGAATCGAGAAACAGAGAAGGTAGGAGAATATTTCTGTATTCACTAATCACAATCATAATCAACCAATAATAGTCTAAGCCTTTCCCTTATATAGCAATAGGCTTATTAGGACTGGATCAACTAACTAACTAACACCACTTCCCTATTCTTTTAATCCACGTGGCTTAGACTATTATTGGTTGATTAACTAACACGTGGTTAGTTAGTTAGTTAGTTGATCCAGTCCTAATAAGCCTATTGCTATATAAGGGAAAGGCTTAGACTATTATTGGTTGATTATGATTGTGATTAGTGAATACAGAAATATTCTCCTACCTTCTCTGTTTCTCGATTCCTTCCCTCTCTTCTCTCTTCTTCCTAATTTCTTTACCTCTTACCTATCATAAAGTTGAACATTAACTTTATTGAGCAGCTTCTTTTCTGGTGCAAGGAACCAGGGTTGAGGCCCTTCAGGTTGCTCTGCTAAGTTTTTATTAAAAAATTTATATTTGTCATCTATTTTTTTTTTTAATTTTCTACTTTGCAGCTATCTCAATGGTGAGCTACTTGAAAAACTTGTGAAAATGGCCAAGAAACCTCTATTAAAGAAATTATTTTAATAAAATATTCAGTGTCATTTTGGATGTTTGACATTTAAATGGATAGGGATGTGATACTAATTTACAAGTTTTAATTTACCAGATGTCCTGTTTTTACCACTATCTGGGCTGACTGGTATAAACATGAAAACTAGAGTGGATAAAAACATTTGTCCTTGGTGGGATGGTCCCTGCTTATTTGAAGCCCTTGATGGTGTTGAAATTCCACCTCGAGACCCCAATGGCCCTCTCAGGTAATGTATCTTTTACCTTGTGCACATGGAGTGTCATTGTGTAATCTAGCAAGTCGGAAAGTTGTCAGGTCTTTCAAGTTCTTTTTGGCCATTTTCTCATACTAGCATGCATCTGTTTGTGAGCCTGCAATTGTTGGTTGCTTCTTTTGGTAAGAGAAACATTGTGAGAGGGTAGGGTACACAGCAAAAGAGGGGAAAATGTCCGTCGCAATGAGTTATGGAAATAAATTCAAGAATTACATGGTCATCAATACAACATGGGTTGAAATCTCTGTTGAAGAAGCACATGGATTGAGTAACATCAAGGGAGGCCATGATTGTAACACCTGCCTTTGTTGTTCAACTCTGTGTGTATGTCATTCTTGTTCCTTTTTTAGTACAATGGATTATTGGGTAAATATGTAAGTCATATAGTCTGTCTATAAATTTCAAATAGGGTAAATCTTTCCATCATGGCTTGTTAAGTTCATTGAGTTTCCCTAGTGGGTTGCGATGATTGTATTGAATTTGTAAGATCTTACTACGACACTAGAAATTTCTTTGAAAGCTGTAAATGCTGATTTTAGAATATTTGTATGCTCGTATCTATTGTCTCTATGTTCTTGCTGCATCAGTTGTGAATGTATGTTTCTGTTGATTGCTTAAGGGTTATGCTGAAAATATGTCGTCATTTCCCCCCAAAAAAATTTGGCTGACCAATTTCCTTTTTATTGTTGAACTTTTGATTTGAATAGGATGCCTATTCTTGACAAATTCAAAGACATGGGAACTGTTGTTATGGGAAAAGTGGAATCTGGTACTATACGTGAGGGGGATTCCTTGTTGGTTATGCCAAATAAGGTTGGATCTTATTCTGCTCTTTAATATTCCTTGAGTTGTGAGCTTTGTCCTCTTTTTCTGACTTGATAAACATTTAATACTATTGCAGGATCAAGTTAAAGTTGCTGCTGTATTCATTGATGAAAATAGGGTCAAACGTGCTGGACCTGGTGAGAATTTACGAGTTAGAATATCTGGTGTTGAAGAAGAAGACATATCAGGCGGGTTCATTCTGTCGAGTGTTGGTAAGCATTTTCTGCTCCCTTCGTTTGTTTCCTTCTATCGTGGTTTGTTCTATCCAGTGTTGCAGTGTGGGATGATCTAGACAATAAGATCAACAATTTCGATTGTGCTAAAATTAGGCAACAAGTGATCTGTCTTACAGTTCATTTTTTGTCTGCATCTGATATGAAAAAAATTGACTGGCTCGGGCTCAGCTAACTTTTACCAGTTCTGCTGTAATGGGATTCTACTTAAATATGGTTTTGAGTAATTTACCGTTGTTTCTTTTTCTAAACATGGTTATCCATTTGCTGTTCATGTTTTCATGTGATTTTTGCCTTTATTTTTCCTCTTGCAGAGAATCCAATACCTGCTGTTACTGAGTTTGTGGCTCAGCTGCACATCCTTGAATTGCTTGACAATGTAAATATTCTCTCTATCACGCTGTTAGTGTTTGGATTTCAGTGGAGTATGCATATGCTAAGCAGTTCATATATACGTTGTTCCTTTATAATCTTCAATAAGATTAACTTCTGTTACATCACTTGCTAGGCTATTTTTACTGCTGGGTACAAGGCTGTTTTGCACGTCCATTGTGTTGTCGAAGAATGTGAGATTGTTGACCTCCTACAGCAAATTGATCCAAAGGCAAAGAAACCTATGAAAAAGAAACCTCTCTTTGTGAAGAATGGTGCTTTTGTTGTCTGCCGAGTTCAGGTGCATTATATTGCCATGTCAATTTGGATCTTATTTCTGTGTGATAACTTTTTTTATGTTGCTATGAGTGCCATATAAAGCTCTTACCCCTTGCTGCTTGCGCATGATGATTCTGGAGTTTCATATAGGAATTGATTGCTGATGGTAATTTAGTTTTTAGATGTTTCCTTGATTCAATAATTTAAACGTTTTTTACAGGTTAATAATACGATATGTGTTGAGAAATTCACTGATTTTCCCCAACTTGGGAGGTTTACTCTACGCACAGAAGGTAAGAAGTGATGGCTTCCTTCACTTGAAAATTTGTTCCTGACATTTAATAGTTGTTGAAGTCTCAAGGCTTACCTCTTCTTACAGGAAAAACCGTTGCAGTGGGAAAAGTCACTGGTTTTTAATTTTGAAACAATTTTGACTTGAGGTGAGAAACTTTCAACTGCATTGCTTTATCATATGCTGCTAAATTGCTTGTTTCCTACTATATAATGCTTAGTTCTCCAGCAACCTAGCTGTTGATGTTGCGGTCTTGGTGGATCTTTTTCTTTTAATCTGTTCTGTATCATTTTGCTTAACTGACATGGATGCAACTTATTGAACATTAAAAAAAGATTCAAATAAAAAATACTGCAATTCTATATCTTGTTACCAGGTTAAATGATTGTTTTGAATTTTGGTCCCCCATGGCATAAAGTTCTAGGGCTTACAATTTTTAACTGGAGGATCTACAAACAAACTTTTTAGGAATCGTTTTAGGTTACCTAAAAAGTGATTTTGATTAAGCTACATGACGGAGATTTTGAGAGATCCTTGAACTAAATAAGAGGGGTTCTGGAAGAAATTAAGAAAATATATTTACCGCTTATTATAATAATTGATTTTGATTAGCTTATCAAAATAAGCTAAACAAAATTTCTTCCATCAACCCTCATCTCTGGCTTAAAATTCTTTCAACAATCTCCTCATGTAGCTTAGTCAAAAGTACTTTTTTCTTTGTTGAGTTCAAAGAAAAGGGTCCTTAATCTTCTTACTTGTCTCGATAAAGGTATCCAGGAATTAGCACCCTGGAACATTCATCTGCAGTACTATATTTACTAGTTTCTTAATAAATCTGTACCAATTATGAAATATTCCAACACTGTTGACAGGACGTAAATGTTGCATTTGGTAAAAAACCGAGGAGGCATAATTGACAGCAACGAGTCGGAGATGTTTTTAATTTAGGCATTTTAAATTTGGTTGTACTTAGTGATTAGTAGTTGAGAGTAATTGATGGTTGCAGTTGTGTGTGTGAGGCGATTCCAGGCATGGCTGCTCCAATATTCTGTGGGTGATAGCCCTTCTATGCTGGCTTCTCGTATAGTTTTATAGCAGTATTTAAACAAATATCTAGCAGTCTGTTACTAGTCAATTATATTGCATACAATTTGACATATATCGATTATTTCACTTTATTTTTTCAAGGGAAGTGATAAACCTGTGGCTAGTGTGAACGGAATGGGGATGAGCATGAGAATAGTGAAATGGTTGTGAATGAGTTCTAAAACTATGGTATGTGAATGTAATGTTGGAATAAATTTTATTTGATATGTCTTGTCCTCCTGCACCAAACGTGGCCTATATTCAACACCATCTGGTACTTCAAAGGATTTTTCAATCATATTTACTTCAAAAATCATCAAGTCAAGGGTACGAGTATCTCATGAAGATGCATGTGAAAATGGAATTTGAGTCGTGTCTCGTTATCCCTGTTTGTGCTACTCATCGATATTTTTATAGTCTTGACTCTTGCAAACGGGAGGGATTGGTCTTGGAAGGTCTTTCCAAGCATTGTTGAATGAACTAGAGGAATGAAATCGTTAATTAATTGTGCAGATTAAATAAAGGTGGGAGTGGGAGATCTACAAATGTAAATTTTATCTAGCGAGTCAACGTGCTGAGTTTACTGAGTTTGTGTCCTTAACAAGATATGGAATCAGCTAGCTGTAGGTACACTGGGTCAAACTTGGTGGAATCGCTGTTCTGAGGGTGAGTTAAGCGAGTCAGCAAAATTTTAAAACTGTCTGTAAAAGAAAGTTAAAAACACAAGATAATACGAAGTTAAAAACGTTTGTGGTGCAGGGTGTATTTTTTGAAAAAGAGTTCATGGGTATTTTTGTATTTTAACCTAAAAAAAATATTTCTTGTCATGTTCCAAGAGGTTGGAGACTACTGTGAATCTTTCCTTTGAGCATCTCCTTTCTGGTATTTTCTTCCACTTGAGATGAAAAGAGGAAGGAGAAGAGCAATGAAGTGAAAGAAAAGAGACCGAGTGAAAATAAAATAAAAGAAGACAGGTGTAAAGTAGTGATTATCAGTTTACTATAATGACTAGAATTTAAAATGTTCTAATGTAACTAAAAAATGTCGTTACATTTATTTAACTATTTACAAGTTAGAAGCAAAACTATAGAATGATAACTATATTTAGAGCTTGTGAAAAGGATGGGCTCTTCACAGGCTGAGGTCTAAAAAGGTGTTTTTGGGTTAGGTTAAAGAAAAACACTTATTTTTCGAGACCTGGTCCTTAAGCATAAGCGCTAGGGCTGATTTTATAGGGCTGAAGCTATTTTATCAATCTTTTATTATTTTTTCAGATTTTTTTCAACGAAATAAAAATTAAAACAATGAAAGTCTTAATTTAATACAAATATTATCAAAATTAAGGTGTAAACGGTACGTGTTATGTAATAAACAAACATAATCATTAAGTCATAATTAAAGGTAAATTATTGTCCACATACTACAATTACAAGTAATTAATGAAAAGACTTGACAAAATTAAAAATACTTCTTATAAATATGTCTTGAAAAGTATAAATAGTCAATAAAATAAATAACACAAGATATGAACAAAACAATCACTAGAAAATAAGTCAAAAAATACAAAATTAATAAGAATACTTATGAAATAAGAAATATCTTTTATAAGTTATTAATTTTTAGGATTCTTAATACAAGATGTTCTTATAAAACTTAATTTTAAAAAAAAATAATAACAACGAAATATTTGTAATATCATTAACAGAGTATAAAAAATCAATAACGTTGTTATCATATAAAAATTTTAAAAAATAAAAAAATATACAGGTCTAAAATAGTTGGCCCTTGACTAGACTCTATGGGGTTGGTCCTTTTAGGGTGTGTTTGATTTGAGGGAAGGGGAGAGGTGGGAGGGAATGGGAGGGTGGATAAATTTCCTTTTTAGGTTGAAGGAATTTAAATTTTAGGAGGGAATCTAAAATTTAAAAAGAATGAGAAAGTAAATTTTAGGCGGGAACTCAAAATTTTAAAAAATGAGAGGGTAGATTTTAGGTTTTTTTTTGTCCAAAATTGTAATTTCTCCATCCTCCCCTCCCCTCCCTCCCCTACCCTCCCCCAAACCAAACACACCCTTAGGCCCGCTTTTACTTTTGAGGCAAAAATCTTAAGATTGACCTTTGTAAATTCAGAGTCTAAACGAGTCGGTCCGATGAGCTCGGCTCGTTTTCTCAGCTCTAATTTTAGATAGGAAAAATATAAAAAACTAGGAATGTGAAGTTACTTTCCAATGGTAACTAGGGTTTTTTAAGTTAGAAAAAATTATAATAATGAAAAATATAAATACAAATGAAGAGGTATTCCAATGAAACAGGAAAAAAAAAAAAAAACCAATGTTAACTTCTCCCTTTATATGTTTCCACTTGTTTACTTTACCAAAATTGAGCTGGCGTGCCGTGGCTGGACATATTACGGAATAACCGGATGAACACAAAGCATTCACGTGTTGGTTTTCATTGGGCAGATAGGATTCATGTAAACATATTTTTTTCTTAAATATGTTATATGCTTGCTCTTTGATTGCATGTAAGGCACTATTATACGCTCCATGCCAAACATCGCACTATTACTTTTTTCTTTCGCCATTAAACCCAAAATTCCTACTGTTGAGTCCTCTCGGTGAGAAATCTTTCAAGACATGCTTAGAGGAAATATATGGCTGGAGAGTGGAGATTAATGAAAAAGGAGCAGCTACACTTCGGACTAGTAGATTCGAACTCGGTCTCAAGAGCAAGGTTCTGAAACTACCGGCCACTGAACTAACTGAGATATTTGGTCAAAAATTAGATTGAAGTCAAACCAAAACTAATTTAGGGCCAAATCGGTGAAAAATTAAAAATTTTAAAATTATTAATATAATTTTTTTTAAAAAAAAAATCAATTTATTGAAAAAAAAGATAGGGAACTAGGTTAATACCCAGACCAGATTGCTTATTTTTGGGCCAAACCGGCCAATCTAAATTTCAAAACTTGATTATGAGGACACACTCCAAAGTTATGAGCTGGGACTGTAACATTTAACAGAACGAAATACTTTATATTTGGACTTAGTAGGGTGCACCAGGCCCATGCTGTAGTGCAACACATAGGCGACACGCGAGGATCTCATAAGTACGAAATCAAATTGCAGCACATAATGTTAACACGCAACTTTTTTTCTTCAATGGCATAAAAAATGCAGCTTTAAAAGAAGTTACTACATCATACAAAGAAAGAAAACTCCTTCAAGCTAGTTCAAAAAACGCTCTGACTTGGAATTCGTGCCACCTTTGGGTTCTACTCAGATGGATGATGCCAGTGGCAGGAAGCTTCCGCCGAATAGAGCTTTGGGTACGAGTGTTGCTGCTGGTAGAGGGTTGCATGCTAAGAAGGGTAGCAGAGAAGATTCCTTAATGCCTTCTAATGAGCCTGTAGCAGAGGAGCAAGGTCTGGATATAGAGGCGAAGGAAAAAGGAGAACCTCAGGTCATGGCAGGTCGGGATTTTTCTTATAAGGACTCGCTGCTAGGATTTAAGAGAACAGATTTCAACGGCATTGCCTTTGGTGATTCATGCAATGAGGGTGAATTTCTTCTGGCAGACATATTTGATCAATCCTGGGATGTCCCTGAACCTTCAGAGGAACTCAAAAAGCTCATGGAGATCTATCCTACTCTGCATATGACTCAAGAGGAGTACAATAGATGGGCAAGACCGTGGAATAACGCGCTGATTATTACCACTCTGGGTATAAGAATAAATTTTTACAGACTCAAGGAACATCTAAGCAGAATTTGGAAGTTCAGTCACTTCGAATTAATAGATCTCTCAAACAATTATTTTGTGGTTAAATTTAAAAACCCGGATAACTGGAGAATTCATTATAAGAAAGTTCTTCTGGAAGGTCCATGGACGGTTGCTCAGCACTCCATTCTCGTGCAGAGGTGGTCGCCTTATTTCAATCCTTTTAGCAACCCCTTAGGTCGTGTGGCTACCTGGGTAAGAATTCCACATGTTCCACTTTTGTGTTATAATAAGGAATGTATGTGGAGATTAGGGGATCTAATTGGGAGGACTCTTAAGGTTGACATAAACACTATCGCTAACCTGGAGGACGATGAAGCCAAAATTCACCGTGGAAGATATGGGCATAGGAAGGAACAGTGCTAGTGGGGGCTCGCTCAACATGGTGCTGATACGGCTGAGCTTCCAAATCAGATTAGGACTGCTGATCCTAAGAGACTACAGGAAAAACAAAAGCTTCTGGAGAAAGACGACGTTTTTGGGCCATGGATGTTGGTTCAGAAGCTAGGAAGAGCTCGCCTCTCGAGGAAGGAGATGAACAGGGGTAGTGAGGAAACTCGAAAACCTACTGAAGGGACGGGAGGAGCGGCTAAGGACAGATCCGGTCTGTCCAGATTTGCTATTCTGGCAGACCCAGATCAAGACATAGGCGATGATTTCGAGGCTTGTTTGAATTTTGGAAATAGAGGCATGGTACCGCTGAGTCAGAAGCATGGTTTATCTGCGCCTAAGGAGAGTCTTGGTCTGGGGAAGGTGATGCCCGATAATGTGGGTCTCAACCACAAGAAAAAAGGTTTTAATGTTGAGGCAAGAAAGTGGGCCCAAGTCAAGAACAAAGGCAAAGGAAAGTCCATCTTAACTGGTGTTAGTGATATGGCCCAAAACTCGGGCGTGGGCTCAAGTAAAATGGAGGAGGACCTAGCACCAAAAAAGGCCAAGACGTTAGGGACCCAACGTGTGCATCATGTGGTTAAAGGATCATTGGAGACCGCTGGACCTTCTGCTGCCAAGCAACATATACAGCCAAGAAAACCCACGTTCCCACGTGAAAAGGCTGAGAACATGGCATTAGTGTGCCCAGTTGAGAACGTGGTTGACGCTAATGTGGAGTGTGCTCGGGATTCTAGTAAATTGGTGTTGCCACCTTCCAAACCCAACTCAAGGAATTCCGGACAGCAGGAGGGGAACCCAGAGATGCTCTCTACGTCTCAGTTGGTTGTGGAAGTTCTTCTGGAAGGCAAGCCACCGGACGGGTAAGTCTTCTAGTCTTCGTTCCAGGCATGTTTATTTTTAATTATGATTATATCATCCTGGAACTGTCGTGGGGCAGGAGGTAGAGTGTTCCCACGCATTTTAAAAGATGTAGTTAATAAGTATGGGATCAATGTCATGTGTCTTATTGAACCAAGAATCAGTGGTGATAGAGCTGAGAAGGTCGTCAAGCTTTTGGGTTTTACTGATTGGATTAGGATTGAAGCTACTGGGTATGCGGGTGGTATTTGGGTTCTTTGGAGTAATAGGGATATTCATATTGAGTATGTTACTTCTAGCACTCAACTTCTCCACTGCAGTATCACCGATAAAGGGAGTCAACATCAGATGTTGGTGACTTTTGTTTATGGGGATACTAATGCTTTTAAGAGGAGGGCACTGTGGTATGATTTACAAGCCATTAGTCAAAATGCCTCTAATACTTGGCTCGTTCTGGGGGATTTTAATTCTTTTCTTGTTCCCGAGGATAAAGTAGGTGGAGCTTCTCCTATAGCCAGCTCTATGCAGGATTTTCAGAGTTGTATTAATGCTTGTAGGCTTTGTAGCATCCCTGTAGTGGGGGATCGTTTCACCTGGGAAAAATCTGGGGTGAAGGAGAGGTTAGACTGGGTGTTTGGCAACTTTGATTGGGATCTTCAAAATCCTCAGACGAAAGCTTACCATAACCTCAGGTTCAAATCGGACCACCGTGTCATAGTTGTTGCTGATAACTCTCAGGAAGCTAACAGAAATTTGGTTAGAAGGTTTCGATATCAAGCAGCTTGGTGTATGGAAGAGGGCTTTAGTGATATCGTCAAATCTTCTTGGGAGGGTAAAGATTGGCTCCAAGGTCGACAGGAGTTCGTAAAAGAGGCAGCATTGTGGAATGAGAAGGTGGTTGGGAATGTTGCAAGGAAGAAGAGGGAAATTATTCGGAGATTAGAAGGCATTGATGGTGCTAGGCGAGCGGCCGGATTCCGAAACGGGCTTTTCAAAATTGAAAACCAACTCTGGAAATCGTATTATAAGCTTGCCCTGCAAGAGGAGCTCATTTGGTTCTAAAGATCAAGATGCAAGTGGATTACGGGGGGATAGGAACACAAGTTTCTTCCATGCGTGTGCGTCAACCAGGAGAAAAAAGAGTAAAATTGAAGCCCTCCAGGATGAGAGCGGGAATTGGGTTACCAATGATACCTAATTGAGGGGTATGGTGCTAAATTACTTCAAGAAGCTCTACTCGGTTGAGAATTTGTCCTCCCCTTTTTCCCTTTGGCCTGCCAATTTCCCCACTTTAGTTTTTTGAGCCAGTTGGAATCTCTTCAAAGGCAAGTTTCTCCCATTGAAATTAAGAATGCGGCCTTTGCTATGGGAGCTCTCAAAGCTCCGGGACCAGACGGCCTCCACCCTCATTTCTTTCAAACTCAATGGAACTGGATTGGTCATAAGGTTTGCGACCTGGTTTCTAAGATATTTGAGAATCCGGAAGAGATCCAAGCAGTTAATCACACCAATATTGTCCTTATCCCTAAGGTTGACCATCCGTTATCCCTTAAGGATTTTAGGCCCATCTCCCTGTGTAACGTGAGCTACAAAATTGTTAGCAAAGTGCTCGCGAACCGGTTCAAATGTGTTATGAGCTATCTCGTGGCGGAAAACCAGTGTAACTTCATCTCTGGAAGACAGGGTGTCGACAATGTCATCTTAGCTCAGGAAGCTATTCACACTATGAGAAATAAAAGAGGCAAGAAGGGCTATGTGGCAGTGAAGGTGGATAGGGAGAAGGCTTTCGATAGGCTTGACTGGCGGTTCTTAGATTTTACTCTTCACAGTCTGGGTTTGAGAAACGATTTTGTTAATCTGATCATGTCTTGTGTCTCTTCAGCTTCTATGAGTATTATTTGGAATGGTGTCGCCTCTGAAAAATTTACACCTGCTAGGGGAGTGAGGCAGGGTGACCCGCTGAGTCCATATCTGTTTGTTTTATGTATGGAGCTCTTAGGTTAGCTTATTCATCAGGAAGTAGATATGGGGCATTGGAAGCCCTTAAAACTGAGCTCTGCGGGTCCGACCATATCTCACCTCTTCTTTGCTGATGATTTGATATTATTTGGCGAAGCCACTTCTGATCAGATGGGAGTGATGAGGAATATCATGGAGCTATTCTGTAAGGTATCTGGTCACAAAATCAATTTGCAAAAATCAAAGATATTTGTCTCCAGGAACGTCCAGTTCAACAGGGCCTATGAGATGAGTCAGAGTGTGGGGATTGGGCTGACAGCCGATCTGGGGAAATATTTGGGGGTTCCGCTTCTGCACAAAAGAATGGTTAAGTTGACTTTTGCCCCTTTAATCCAGAAGGTGAGAACAAAGCTGGCTTATTGGAAAGGGAGATTTTTAAGCATGGTAGGGAGAACAGTGCTTATTAAATCAGTCCTTTCTGCAATTCCCCAATACCAGATGCAATCAACTTTGATTCCAAAAGGGGTCCTATCGCTCATCGAGAAAATAAGTAGAGACTTCTTTGGGAACCAGCAGGAAGACGCTAAGAAACTTCACTTGATAGCATGGGATATTCTGAAAAGGTCTAAGGCGGAAGGTGGCTTGGGAATTAAGGATCTCCGCTATCAGAACATGGCTTTTCTCATGAAACTTTGCTGGGGCTTGATCACGAAACCCGACGCTCTGTGGGTTAAATGCCTGCGCATGAAATACTCTTGTGGAATGAGTATTGTGCCCCAGGTGCAGAGAAAGCATAACCAATCAGCCGTATGGAGTGGTATAGTGACAGTATGGGATGTTTTTAAGCAGGGCTTGGGCAGGAAATTAAAGAATGGGAGGTCCACAAAGGCTTGGCAGGACTATTGGATCACGTTGGACAGACCCCTAAAAGATTACATAATCAATAATGTTGCTTCAGTGGACCTAGAAGCCTGTGTTTGCTCCTTTGTAACACAGGGAGGTCAATGGGACAGGAGGAAATGGGAGAGTTTCCTTCCTGCCTGGGTGGTGGAAAAAATAATGCTGGTATCCCTTCCTCGTGGATCTGAGGAGGATGCGATATACTGGCGAATGTCCTCGGATGACACTTTCAGTGTAAAGTCTGCGTACGACCACTTATACCATCAGCGAGAACTGGGTAACCAACCTTACTGGCGGAATTTATGGCGCTGGGGAACTCTTGAGAGGGTAAAATTCTTTATGTGGCAAGTATTCCATGAGAAGCTACCAACGAACCAATTGAGAGCGAGGCTTAACCCGAATATCCCAAACACCTGCCCTTTTGAGTGTGAGAGTGAGGAGAATATTTTCCACATTTTGAGAGACTGTGAGCAAGCCAGGAGAGTGTGGTTTTCCTTAACTAACTCCTTATATCATAGTATGTTTTTCTTTGGTAATTTGCAGGATTGGTTACAATGGAACTCCCGATGTTCCCCAGGGAATAGGAGGATGGCTAAATGGCCATGGCAACGAGTGTTCAGCACTATTTGCTGGCTTCTGTGGAAGAACCGCTGCAGCAAAGCATTCGAAGGGACAGCTGATGATGCGAAGAAGATTGTTCAAAAGTGTATGTTTCACCTACTTGAAGAAGTGGAGAACGGGCACTTTCGGCACCAAATATTCCAGATGCCAGTAAGGGGGGAAGACCATTGGAGGCCGCCGGACCCAGGATATGTACGTGTTGATGTGGACGATTTGAGGGACAGTAGAGGGAATGCAGCTTGTGGAGGTGTCATTCGAGATCATCAGGGCACTTGGATGTGTGGATTTCAACAGAAGTTGGGACAAAATACCTCAACTGCTGCGGAAATCCATGCAATACACAGTGGACTTCAATTATGTAAGCAGATGGGACTTACTAGGATCAGGTTGTATACAGATTCTCTTCAGGCTATTCATTTGCTATCGATTGATTGTAGGACCGCTCATCCATTATATGATGTCATCTTAGAGACTAGATCGCTTATCTTCATGGACTGGGATCTGGAGATCTTGCACGCTTATAGAGAGAATGTCAGATGTGCTGACCACCTAGCAAGACGGGCTCAGTTGAGCACTCAGGAGTTCTTGGTGTTCAACACTTCGCCAGTGGAATGCAACGTGCTTTTTGTGCTAGAGTGTGGTGGTATACTATCGGGTCAATGTGTGATGCATATTTCCTAGCATCTTTTTGTAAACCTCAAGCTTAGCTTGCCTTTATACTTCAAAAAAAAAAAAGAAGTTACTACATCTAGTCCTAAATATAACATATAATTGAATTTTTTTGGATAAATTAAGAAAGCTAAATAAATTCCTTAATCATATTAGATGTTGTGCATGATTAAATAATATATCATTTTATAAGTCAAACAAATTACTTTGGAGAAAAAAAGTATAAATATAAATATTCTAAAGTAATATAATCAGTTTCTTAAATTTCTAAAAAGAAAATCAACCGAATCCTATATTTAGAAATAATGTATTAATGTCAACTTCAAAGTCTCAACTCATGCGGTGTAACTGTCGACATTATATATAAATTTATAGATTTTGATGAATTTAATTTGTATTAATTATTTTAAAGTATTGCTGGTCTGTGATTTTTGTTTGTTAAATAGGTGAAGTTGGATTATCTTTTTTGGCCAAAAAAAAAGGTAGGAGTATCTTTAAATTAATCAAATAATGCATTTGAGCTATGATTTAAAACTTGAATCAACATTTTTTAGAACATGGGGCAGTTAAGATTTTTGAAGATTTTTTTTTTTTTTTGCCAACATATGAAGATTAGTCTGTAAATCCAACACATTCCAATAAAATGGATATGTTTAAAAAGAGTGAACCAACCTCAATAAAATTTAGAAGACATGGATAAGAGAAAGCAAACAAGATATTGTTAGATCTATTTATTTATTTTCCAATTAGATGAAAGATTCTTAAGAGACAGAAGGAATAGTAATCATCCTAAGCTCTGCATGTGAGAGACTTAATTATCATGTCACCTTGATTATTCAGCGTTGATTATGTTGTACTATCAAATTCATGTAGAATTCAGGTACAAAAATACCTATAAACTTATCCCCAAAATGCACTCAACACTATAAACTTTTTTTAAGTATAAAAATACTCATGAAATTTTAAGTTCAGAGCAAAACTGACACCACAGCTAAATCTCCCTAACATCCGTCTACTGCAAAGTGAAAGTACGAAACTACCCCCAACATAAAAAAACCTCTCCCTCCTAACCTCTTGGATTATCATCTTCTTCAAAATCAACCATCGTCGGCAATGAACCTCTCCAAGTCAGTGAGATTAATAATCAAACTCAAGCAGAAACAATCAATTATTGGGGTCAAGTGAGCTAATCTAAACAAATCTCTCATCGTTGGAAAACTTGAAAAAAAATTGAAAAAAAAAACAGATGCTCCAGACACTAAATCGTTTGTACACCAATCTCTCCTTGGAGTTGAGGATTCCAGAAGCTTCAAAGGTCTGGGGTTAAGGAGAAGATGGTGTTCGATCTACTACTTGATTTTCAGATCTTGCAAGCTTTGCAATTTTTGATCTGGGTTAGCAGCTTTTTGATTTTTAGACCTCGCCATTTCCTCTGCTCTTAACCACGCAGTTGATTCCACTGCATTCAACAGAGACGACGTTACCTTCCTCCTCTCAACGCGTTGTGATGACGATGAGGCGGGATAAGTAAAGATGAGGAAGAAGAATTTGAGCAATCGCCGTGCTTGATTCGTTGATGATGGAGGAGATGTTGCTGCTGTCTATGGTGGAGGACGGCGACGTCGTTGCTGGCTGGATCATGCCAAGGTGGAAAGATGAAGGGAGGAAGGGAGAGAGCATGAGGAAGATCAATGAAAGTGGAAAGAGATAAGGATATTAAAGGGAAACTGTTGGCTTTTTTTTTTAATCGTGTGGGCTCACCTCCAAAATTAACCGCGGTTAGACAGATTTAACGAAGTGTCATTTTTGCTTTGATTTTAAAAATTCATGGCTATTTTTACATTAAAAAAAGGTTTATGGTGTTGGGTGCATTTTAGGAATAAGTTTATGGGTATTTTTACATATTAACCCAATTCATGTATGAAAGTTTTATTAAATTTGTTATTTTTGCGCTTCTAAAAACCAATCACTCCTGTTTTAAAACTCATTGAAACAAAATTTAACTCCCTTATACTTAAAGAGTGCTCGCCGGAGCAAGGAAAACAACCCTGGATAATTCTAATTCTATTCATTCAAAATTCATCCCTAACGTGATGTTTTCATGAATCTATTTGCATTTTTGACATCAAACGTATATGTAAAGCCTAGCATAAACTCACAAACACAATCATAAAATTATGATCAAAATACTTTATACACACTATTATTAGGCAACGCAAACTAATTGAAATGAAAACAAAGTTCATCAATCATCACCGACACTTATTCATAATGTGAGAGTCTGAGAGAGGAGGGTTCATATATATCTTCATCATGATTTATTATTATTGGCTGAAGACGTGGAACGCACGTAGTTGATGCCGAAACTGAAGTAGTCGACGACAGAATCTCTGGGAGGCAAGCAATCTTTGAAAGGTGAAGTTCTCATCAAGTTGAGACTCCATTGATGAAGATGAGGGAATCTCTCAGGAGTAAGCAATTCCATGTCACCAACTTGTTCTAGAACGTTTAGCCAGTAAGGTACCCAACCTGCTACAATGTCCAAATACCCAATCTCTTCTCCACCAAAATACTTCTTCCCTTCTATCTGCTTATCCAGAAGTGCCAGTGATTCCAGAGCTGACTCTATGGCTTCCCCCTTCCCTTCTCCTTGTGCTACCCCAGCTTTCCACACACCAACAACACACTGCCATTTAATGTTTGCACGAATTCAACCAAATTAGGAAAACAGTAAGACACAAAAATGACAAGGAATGCTGTACTTTTCTATTGAGGGTATATATATACTCACTCGAACTGGTTTCCTGCTAAGCACTTAGATTAGCTCTTCCTACTAAACAAAGTGCTTAACAGGAACCGGTAACTTATCATAATAAATACTAGTACAAAATATTCTATAATAATTACAATGAATATTATGTGCATACTTAGATTTGCCAGCCAAATGATAGAGTGTATGAAAAGATCCACAGTCCAGAACACCTATCTTAGTTGTATCAGCTAGTTAGATCCGATAGTCAGTTCAGCTGGTATATTTACATCCATCAAAACTCTGGGTGGGGCTGAGATTATGCCTTGACAATGCTCAATAAAGGATTGAACTCAGATATTGAAATTAAACATTACACTTGACCAGGTGGGATTGATTAAAATTAGGGATCTCACTCCCTAGCTAACAATCATAATTTTTGGCAAGTTTCAATCCAATCAACACTGACACATGATCTCAGGTTCAGTTCTGTGAAACTGAAAATGCACTTGACTAAAGCCAAATTGTTAAGGGGATTATTGATATAAGTATATAACCAATTTCATATCGTAAAGAAAACTTGGTAAAGATCCGGAATCAGATCAGAGCATATCGTTTGAACTGATGCTGTTGAGTGAAATGAATCAAGTCCCGACTTGACAGTTATAGCTCTTGAATTCAAGGACACAAATAGATAGAAAGTAAGATGAATAATCAGTGTATTAAAATACCTTCTCATCGATAAATCTTGCCCAGAAACGAGCATTGGCTCGATCGTAATGGTCCTGAGGCAGCAAAGGGTTTTGCTTCCAGGTCTCGTCGATGTACTCAAGGATGACGAGGGATTCAGCAATAGGTAAGCCGTTATGGAGAAATACAGGCACCTTCTTGTACACAGGATTGGATTGAAGAAGCAGATCGCTTTTGTTGAGCAGATTGTCTTTCATGTATTCGTATTCCACGCCCTTCATCTTCAAGGCCCATTCGATTCTGGCACACGGAAAGCTCTGAGGAACCGCAATCAGCTTCAATTCCCCCATTGTCGAGCCTCTAAGCCTGCAAGAGGATCCTCGATTCTTTTGATTAATTTTCCTGATTCAACAGCTTTATTCTTCAATCTTCATCTTTAATACGGCGGGAAGTCAACGTTCAAAATCGGTTTCCTTATTTTAATTTTTGGGTAAATATACAAGTCCTAAATCTAATTGCAAACGCAAGAAAGCCAAAAAGAATAAATTTATCTGTGTCGGAAATACTTTTCTTTTAATCTGAAAATAGTCACTGTAATGCTTCAAAGTTCAAACGCCAACACTACCCAGAACGTTTAATATGAAAAAAATAAGAACTACTCCGTAATATACATTATACTCATATTTCATAATATATAATGTTTTTATTTTAAAAATGAATATTATTGTTCCTCATAAATTTTTAGGAAAAAAATTAATGTGCAAGTCATTTTGTATTTTACTTCAATTTTGAATTAGGTTTTTGTTGTTTGTTTTGTTGAATTGGGTCCTTATTACCTGATTTGTTAATTTTTAATTTATAAATGGATGTATGTTCGTCCTAGTCACACCTTTTGGTCTCACCTCAATAATTATTAGGATTAATGTGTAAATTTACTGAAAAAAGTCTTTTCAGGTTCAATATCAAACATAAGTTTTAAAATGTAGTAATGTTGCAGTATACCGTTAAAAATACCAATGCTAACTGTTGAAGATTTGGTGCTGATTGTTAATTTTTAACAGTAAGGGACAACATAGCTTTATTGTAACACTTTTAGGACAGTATTGAAACTAAAAAAAAAATTTATAGTAACATTACTCCTCAAAGAAAACATCTTGAATACATTTGCACCTTAACCTTCATTATTATGCAGGGTCACAAAAGCTGTCCTCATGATCAATGGTGCATCTCAAGCTGATATTGGAGTTTTGGTAAGTAGGAAATCAAATTAAGCACATAATGTTAACATGCAACTTTTTTACTTCAACGGCCAAAAAAATGCAGCTTTAAAAGAAGTTACTCTCTCCATTCTTAAATATAAGATCTAGTTAAATTTTTGTGGAGAAATTAAGAAAGCTAAATTAGTTACATAATGTTGACAAACCAGGTATTGAATAATGCACAGAGAGGATTAACCATTCACTGAAAAAAATATGTACAAAGTCTGTGTATCAACAACCTATATTTATAGTCCAAATACACTCACTACAACTGGGCTGGGCCTTTTACAGGCCTTACAACACTTCAGCCCATTACTATACAAAGCCTATTTTCTACACTCCCCCTCAAGATGGGGGCTGAATAAATCCATTGCTCCCAGCTTGCTCAGAAGCCTTTCTTGGTTGTCCTTTGCCACTGCCTTTGTTAAAATATCAGCCTGCTGGTTCTGAGATTTCACATGTTCCAGCCTAATCAGATTTTTCTGCAACTTTTCCCGGACAAAGTGGCAGTCTATCTCTATGTGCTTTGTTCTCTCGTGAAACACAGGATTAGAGGCAATATGAATTGCTGCCTTACTATCACAATACACATTTACAGGCATATAATGTTTAACCTCTAACTCTTTGAATAGGCCCACTACCCAAACAATTTCTGAGACAGCAGAGCCTAAGGCTCTATATTCTGCTTCTGCTGAAGAACGAGACACAGTACTCTGCTTCTTTGTTTTCCATATAATAAGAGAACCTCCTAGCTTTAAAAGGTATCCTGTTACAGATCTCCGAGTCGTACCGCAAGCTCCCCAATCCGAATCACAAAAACAATCCAGGGAAAGATGACCCATTGAGCTCATCAACACGCCACGCCCTGGACTCTTCTTTAGAGAACGAACCACATTCAGTGCAGCTGCCATGTGCACCTTTAAGGGATTTTGCATGAATTGGCTCAGTGTCTGCACAGAAAAACTAATATCAGGTCGTGTCACAGTAAGATAAATCAACCGACCTACCAGTGTTCTATATCGTTGTGGGTTTGGTAACAAGTCCTCCTTCTTGTCTCTCCCTTCTTCATATGCAAGTAGTTTAACATTTTGCGCCATAGGCACTTCCAAGGGACAGCACCCACTAAGTCCTGTGTCACACAATAAGTCAAGCACATACTTTCTTTGACACATCATTATACCTCTTTTGGACCTAGCTAATTCAATACCAAGAAAGTACTTCATTATTCCTAGATCTTTAATTCGAAATTCATGATGTAAGAACTGTTTTACCTCATCTATTCTTTCTTCGTTGCTCCCTGTAATTAAAAGGTCATCAACATATACAAGTATATATACTACATCATTATTAAAGTGCTTAAAGAATAGAGAGTAATCACTTTTGCTTTGACTGAAACCACCTTGAATTAATGCTGAAGTTAACTTATGATTCCATTGTCTAGAGGCTTGCTTGAGCCCATATAGGGATTTCCTTAGCTTACATACCATGTTCTCCCCCTTACTACTAAACCCTTGGGGAATATGCATGTAAACTTCTTCATTTAGATCTCCCTGTAAGAATGCATTATGCACATCCATATGGTACAATTTCCATTCATGCAAGGCAGCTAATTTAAGCATAATCCTAACTGTTACCATTTTAATTACCGGAGAGAAGGTGTCATGATAATCTACTCCCTCTCTTTGGGTGTAACCTTTAGCTACCAACCTAGCTTTATGCTTCTCTATTTCTCCATTACTCTTGTATTTGATTTTGTATATCCATTTACATCCAATGGGTTTCTTTCCCTTTGGGAGTGGCACTATCTCCCATGTTTCATTCTTTTCTAATGCCTCTATTTCCAAGTTCATTGCTTTAACCCATTCATTGCTTTGGATTGCCTCCTCATATGTAGTCGGCTCACTGACACTATCAACACTACTTAATAAACATAAATGTGATGATGAAACATTTTTGTAGGTGATGTAGTTGTCAATAGGATAGAGACATTTACCTTTGGTTTTACCTGAATCATTGGTTGCAAGATTACAAATGTAATCTTGGGACCATATTGGTGCGTGTCGGTCCCTTCTTGGTCTAGAAGGATGTGCCATTGACATGGATGGATCCTTCATGTGATTTTCATCCTCATCATTGATGTAGTCACTATCAATGTCTTGAAGAGGAAGAAGATCAGGTTGCTGATCAGTATGTTTATGAGGTGATTTATCCTCTTGTGTGCCAATTTCCTGTGTTTGCTCCCTGTCTATGCTAGCAGGAGGAATGTTAGGGTCATCATCAAACAAAAACATGTCCTTAAATGCCTTACACACTCCCCCTTGGTCAGTAGACAATGTATCTTTGAAAGGAAAGCGGTTTTCTTGAAAAAGAACATGTCTACTGACCAGAAAGGGTTTGGCAATCAAGTTATAGAGGAGAAAACCCTTTTGATTGTGAGGATATCCAAGAAAAATACACGGGACAGATCGAGGTTTAAATTTATCAGAAGTAACCAAATCAGTGGCATAACAGAGACAACCAAAGATGCGTAAATGGTCATAATTGGGCTTTCTACCATAAATTCGTTCAAAAGGGGTCTGATAACCTAAAATTCTAGAGGGAATGCGGTTAACCAAATAGGCCGCCATATGAACACACTCACCCCAAAAGCGAATAGGAACACATGATTGTAGTATAAGAGCCCGCGAAATTTGTAAGAGAGTTCGATGCTTACGTTCCACAATACCATTCTGTTCAGGTGTATAAGAACATGAAGTCTCATGCACAACACCATGGGTTAGAAAGAAAGTTTTCAGTTCAAGGTTAAGGAACTCAGTGCCATTATCAGTCCGGACCCTTTTGGTATGAAAATTGAACTGGTTAGAAACATATGCAAAGAAGTTTTTAATGTGGGAGACAGTTTCAGATTTATTTTTCATGAGAAAAATCCAAGTAGCCCTTGAAAAATCATCCACAATTGTTAAAAAATAACTACAGCCAGCGTGTGTGGGGGTCTTGTAAGGCCCCCAAACGTCCATATGCAATAGTTCAAAAGATTGTTTTGTTTTAATACAACTTGGGGAAAAGGGCAACTTAGTTTGTTTTGCTTGAAAACAAATCTGACAGCTTTTATTCAACAAAGTATTCTTGTGAGTAATAAAATCAAGATGCTGCAATACAGAAGGGGGCGCATGCCCAAGTCTACAATGAAGTAAAGACATATCCATATGGTTCAAATCAGGTGCAACAGAATTTGCAGCATTCACAACATGATCTAAAGGTGTTACAGCATTCATAGAATCTTTTACATGGGTAAGTTTCAGAATATAGAGTCCACAAACAAGTCTACCAGTCGCCTTCAAGTTCCCACCCCGAAGGCCCTGCATTAGGCAATGATAAGGAAAGAATGCAATAACACAATTTTGTTCCTTTGTTAGCCTAGAGACAGAAATTAGATTGAATTGAAGTCCTGGGGCATATAAAACATTTTCAAGGTGAAAACCATTGGGAAGACTAACGGTGCCAATATGTGTAACTCTTACTCTATCCCCATTTGGAATTTTAATATTTTTAATTGGTCCATTATATTCTGCATAATCACTCAAAAGGGATAAGCTACTAACTAAATGGGTAGTTGCACCAGAATCTATCACCCAGTTAGTGTGTGATTTGGTGTTAGAGGAGAAAGTAAGCAAACCTGTACCGGTCAGTGCATGTGCATGTACAGTGGAGCTTCCTTGTGCCTCCCTCTTCAAGAAATCAAGGAGCTTCTCATACTGGTCTTGAGTAAAGGTAGGCGCAACCACATTAGCTCCATCACCACGGTTGTCGTCATCTCTGATGCTATCTGACCCAGCGTTCATAATTCTGTTCTTGTTCCCTTTGAAATTAGGAGGGAATCCTATTAAGTGCCAACAACCATCCTTTGTGTGCCCCTTTTTGCCACAGTGGGAACACTCAAGAGAGGCTCCTCCTCTGCCTCTTCCTCGACCTCTCCCCCTTCCTCTAGCGGTCATTGTAATGCCTTCCATGGAAGTTTCCTTGGTTGAAATGACCAAGTTTTTTTGAGCTTCGTCTTCTGAGATCATTGCAAATGCCTGGTTGACGTTAGGAAGGGGAACCATGAGGAGAATTTGACTCCTAGCAGCAGCATAACCGTCTTGGAGGCCCATAAGGAATTGTAGCAACCTCTGCTGTTGCATGGCGTCCGCATACACTCGTGAAGCAGTGCACTGGCAAGAAGGAATGGGGACCAAGGCAGATTGCTCTTCCCACAATTCCCTTAGTTTCGTATAGTAGCTTGACACAGACATAGTTCCTTGGTGCAGGGATGCAATCTCACGGTGTAGGTAGAAAATTCGGGAACCAGTGGTTTTATCATATCGTTCTTTTAAATCGCTCCATACCTGGTAAGCTTCTTGATGGAAGATCACACTATTGGCAATTTCTTTGGAGACCGAGTTGAGTAGCCAGGACAGGACGATCGCATTGCAGCGCTCCCACTGCTCATGTAGCCCAGGGTCTTGAGTTTCCTTGCGACATGTACCATCTATGAACCCTAATTTCTGTTTTCCCCTTAGTGCGATTTTCATCCCTCTGCTCCAGACCGTGTAATTTTCACTGCTGGAGAGCGTTTGAGAGATGATAGCCGCGCCTTGAGTGTCAGAGGGATGTAAGTATAACGGATGAGTGAAGGAAAGGTTATTCACCGTGGAGTTGTCGCCAGTCTTGCCATCTGCCGTGGAGTTCTCGCCGATCTTTCCGTCTGCCATGAGATAGATTCGGAGATGGCAGGGATGTGGTCCGGTAGTGGCGTTGAATCAAGATCAAGGTGTGAGGATCGGTAGAAGCAAGGGCGACGATAGTGTCGCGGAACCGAGATAGGGAGATCGAGAATGTTCTTGGTGTTCTGATTTGATGAATCAGGGATGAGCAATTAGCGTGGGTGTCGGAGCTTCGGAACCGAGATGGATCTCGAGAATGTTCTTGGTGTTCTGATTTGATGAATCAGGGATGAGCAATTAGCGTGGCTGTCGGAGCTTCGCTTGGTGAGGGTTGGATCTTGGAGATCCGCCCGGTGCTTCGCTTGGTGAGGGTTGGATCTTGAAGATCCGCCCAGTTTTGCTGTGGAATTGGGTAAGATGACCCAATCTGTTTTGTTTGGCACTCTTCTTTGGGCCAATTCGTTTTTTTTTCTTGTGGATACTTTCCTTTGGGCTGAGATCTTGAACTTCAGCCTGGTCTTTGAGCCCTTTCTTGATTGAGGGCTTCTTAAACCTTTGAAGGAGAGTAATTCTTGAATTATCAAACCTGGGGCTCTGATGCCATGTTGACAAACCAGGTATTGAATAATGCACAGAGAGGATTAACCATTCATTGAAAAAAATATGTACAAAGTCTGTGTATCAACAACCTATATTTATAGTCCAAATACACTCACTACAACTGGGCTGGGCCTTTTACAGGCCTTACAACACTTCAGCCCATTACTATACAAAGCCTATTTTCTACACATAATCATATCATAGGTTATATATAATTAAATTATATATAAGTTTATAAGTCAAACAATTTAATTTGGAGAAAAATATTATAAATATAAATACTTTAAAATAATATAATTAGTTTCTTAAATCTCTCAAAAAAGTTAAATGAGTATTATATTTAAGATTGAGTAGTATTAATGTCAACTTCTAAGTCTCAACTCATGCGGTTCAGCTGTCTACATCATATATAAATTTATAAATTTGGATGGATTTAATTTGTATTAATTATTTTAAAGTATTGTTGGTCTGTGATTTTTGTTTGTTAAATAAGACAGGGGAAGTTAGATTATCTTTTTTGGCCAAAAAAAGGTTAGATTATCTTTAAATCAATAATCAAATGATGCATTTGAACAATGATTTAAACTTGAATCAACAGTTTTTAGAACATGGGGCAGTTAAGATATGAAGATTTTTTTTTGGCCAACAGTTAAGATATGAAGGTTAGACCGTAAATCCAACGCATTCCAATAAAGTGGATATGTTTAAAGAGTGAACCAACCTCAGTAAAATTCAGAAGACATGGATAAGAGAAAGCAAACGAGATATTGTTAGATCTATTTATTTATTTTCCAATTAGATGAAAGATTCTTAAGAGATAGAAGGAATAGTAATCAACATAAACTCTACATGTGAGAGACTTAATTATCATCTCACCTTAATTATTTTGCATTGATTATGTTGTCCTATCAAATTTCATGAATGAGAGTTTCATTAAATTTGTTGTTTCTACGTCTCTAAAAACCAATCACTCTTGTTTCAAAACTCATTGGAACAAAACTTGTGCTTAAACATTACAGGCTAAAACAAGAGTAAGAAAAACAATCATGAATAAACTCATAATCATAGACAAAATCATAAAATTATGACCAAAATACTTTATACACACTCTGCTCAGGCGACCCAGATTAATTGAAATGGAAACAAAGTTCATCATCATCATCAACACTTATTCACAATGTGAGAGAGGAGGGTTCATATATATCTTCATCATGATTTATTATTATTGGTTGAAGATATGGAACGCGCGTAGTTGATGCCGAAATTGAAGTAGTCGACGACAGAATCTCTGGGAGGCAAGCAATCTTTGAAAGGTGAAGTTCGCATCAAGTTGAGACTCCATTGATAAAGATGAGGGAATCTCTCAGGAGTAATCAATTCCATGTCACCAACTTGTTCTAGAACGTTCAGCCAGTAAGGTATCCCACCTGCTACAATGTCCAAATACCCAATCTCTTCTCCACCAAAATACTTCTTCCCTTCTATCTGCTTATCCAAAAGTGCCAGTGATTCCAGAGCTGACTCTATGGCTTCCTCCTTCCCTTCTCCTTGTGCTACCCCAGCTTTCCACACACCAACAGCACACTGCAAGAATTCAACCAAATTAGGAAAACAGTAAGGCATAAAAAAGACAAGGAATGATGCTGTACTTTTCTATTGAGGGTATATACTCCCTCTAATTGGTTTCCCTGCTAAGCACTTAGATTAGCTGTCCTTACTAAATAAAGTGCTTAGCAGGGAAACCGGTAACTTATCATAATAAATACAAAATATTCTATAATAATTACAATGAATATTATGTGCATACTTAGATTTGTTGGCGTCAGCACCTCATACCATACTAATTGTCAGCGACAGCACCTGTTGAAATACAATAAACAAATAGTTCGAGTCACATCCAAGGACGTTGTCCTTAGGAGATATTCTGCAACCCCCTAGTACATTAAGAAGCGGCACTCCCTAGGATAAAATGAACCCTTCTTGCAGAAAGCAGGGTGACAGAACTGTAAAAAGATATCAGTGTAACTCAGAAGAAGGGAGAGAGGAGAGGAGTTCGGGAACCTCGGTGTATCTTAACCATGCACAGAACATTGCCTTTTATAGGCAGAAACATGTGACCGTTGGGGAGTTATAATGACCATTAATAATGGTTTAATGACAATTAAAACTACAGTTACAAAATAAGTGTTAATGACAATTTAATATAATAAAACCTTTTAAATGTCATTAAAACCGGTCAATTAAAATTCCAACGGTTATTTCCAACGATTAGTTCAAAGACTCCTCTTATCAGCCTTTTTACTAACTCAAGCTCATATTTAATTGTATACTAGGGCATTCCCAATCTTGAGTTATATGAGACTTCTTCCTTTAACACACTCACACACAATATTTACAACAATCTATTGTTGGCGTAGTTCCTGTAAATACACTGTGTAATTCGAGTCACGTCTAAGGATGCTGTCCTTAAGAGCTATTCTACAACCACTGGCTAAGAGGAAGCGATACTCCCCAGGATAAAATGGATTCTTTTTGCAAGAACAGGATGAACAGAACAATGAAATATAATAAAACCCAGCAAACAAAAAAATCAGAGGAGGAAAGCAGTACTTGAAAGTTCAAGTGTAGTACACTTGACCATCTTGCAAATACATCCTTTTTATAGGCCTCAAGTATATGACTGTTTGGGCACCTAATAAATGACCATAAAATGCCACTTAAAGCCATAAAACAAATTTGAACGTTGAGAGTCATAAAGAGTAATTAAATGGAATGTTTGGAATATGGCAAGTTAAAAACCATCAAATGCATTCAAAGGCATCAATAATTTATTTATTAAAAACTGTTTCTGATTTAAATTACTCCAACATCCCATTCTCAACAATAAGACAAAAATAATGGCATGTTCTAGTAAAATCTTTATTCCAGACTAACATTTGGATTTTTTAAAACCTTAAATAAAATGGTGCCTAATCTGCTTTTAACTCGCTCGTAGGGGAAATTGCCGAATTTCCATGTGAGCCAATGTTATGCGAGTTCATTCCTCCTTTTTGACTCATTTACTTATCCAAGTGTACGAGCCTTTATGGGTGTTAATAATATTTTGTATATTATTATTAATGGAGGAACCGTGGGAAAACAAGTGGTGTGAGATGGTTCTATAGAAGCAATAATGTTTGGGATGAGTAACTGATTATTAAATTTCATTTAGTAATGAGTATATTATAAATCCTTGATTAATGATATTGGGGGTTACCTTTATTATGTGTATCCATTAATTTAATTTGAAAAAAGAGAAAAATTATGAGGATATAATACTTTTTTATGGAGATTTTTGTGGCTGAGGTATAATAGCCAGTCATGCATATCATGATGATATTTATGATGATTAACAATGTGGTGGCACCTTGACTCTTGCCAAGTTTTAATATGGGTACGTTGGATAATAATGTTTCAGTTACATGCTACTAAAGTGATTCATGAGGAGTTTTATTTGATTATTTTACTGTGGAATTATTAGGAGTTTATCAGCATTAATTGGTGGAAACAATAATTGTCATGTTGCATAATTAATGAGCATTAGGGTCTGTTTGGCAAAACGGTGGGCAGCCCCCACCGCACGTTTAGCCAAAAAAAAGCACAGTAGCCCAATTTGATCCGTTTGACAAAGCTTCGAAAATCATTGTGCTTCTCCCTCTACTATAGCTTTTTTTTTGAAGCCCCACTGCACAACTTTTTCCCCCACCATGCAGTTTTGCAACTAGACCGTTGGAGACATTCATTTTTTGGCTCACCAAACTTGTTGGTTTTGTTCAACATTCACGCATGCAAAATGCCATCTCTGAGCTGTGGTTTTGTTCGAATCTGAGCTTCTGTCCAGATCTCCGTCGAGGACTCCGTCTCTAAGCATCGCCGTCGCGGGTCATAGCACCATCCAGATCGCCAGCAAGGGTGGTTCACCAGTGGGTGGTGGTTGATCCAGCTCGAAGATCTTCCGCTGGTGCATGTCAGAGCGATGCTCTATTGCACTGCTTCGTTTCACTGGTTCGAGTGTTTGAAGGAAGAAGAAGACAAGAAGATGGTTTGGTCAAATTAGATTTGACCAAGGACTTCTTTGAAAACTTCAAAAGTTTTTAAGGAGGGATTAATTTGAAAATTTTTGAAATATTTGTAGGGTTCACTGTAATTTATGAAACATTTGGGTCATTTTCTGTGATTTCTCCGATCCCTTTTCTTCATTCATTAGTAATTTTTATAAATTCTGGGGTATTTTTCTGTAATTTTCTCTAATCCTGAAATTAGTGCTTAATCATGTAATAATGTCTCAAAAAATGCATTAATATGACTTATTGTATTTTATCAAATATTAATTTTAATTTAATTTTTCACTTCAGTTATCACAATATATACAAATAATATATATATATATATATATATATGATTCATGCCATTTTCAGTCATTTTGTATCTAAACGAGTTTTTCAAACTCTAATCTAAACAGGTTCAAGGTTAGAAAAAAAAAAGTCACTTCTGCCACCGCTAATCTAAAAACAAATCATATTTACATTTTCATTTTTTTTCCTAACTTACTTTTCCAAAAGTCAGGTGGTAAAAAAAGTCACTTCTCCACCGCTAATCCAAACGGGCACTTAGTAGATTACTATGAAAATGTTTTCCTTACTGTGACAATTTGCCTGTGGCCTATTGAGGAATTTATTTCTGCCGAAGGTTTTTCGGTTAATTGATAAATTTGGTTTTATTACTACTTTAGTTTGCAAAAATAGCAGTAAATTCCTTCTGTGCACCAATGATGCCCATAAATATATGTTACCATGTGTCTCTTGGTGACTTGGTTTCTGAGATTTATGTCACGTGATTGGGTTTATGGGATTTGAATATTTACTTTTGATATGAATATTTGAATTTGGAAACATTCTAATTTAATGAGAATGGAAGGGGATAATATATTATATACAGTGAGATTCTAATTAAATTAGAATTATTCTTGGTAAGGTGTGAAAATATTTTGAGATATTTGAAAGTGTGGGGTGTCTAACATGTGAAAATATTTTGAGATATTTGAAAGTGTGGGGATTAGGGGTGTTCAAATCCGGGACCAGGACCGAGATCGACCACTCCCGGTCCCAGTCCCGGTTTTTGGCCGGGATGCAAATTGCATCCCTGTACCGGTCCCGGCTCGGTAATTCCGAGCAGGACCGAGATCAAACCGGGAATTCTGGTTTTTTTTTTAAAAATTAAATTTAAAAAAATATTATTATATTATTTAAATTTTTTATAATCTAGTGTTTAAAGTAATTATTTAACACTTAATAAGATCATAATAATCACAAATTGATCTAGAATTGAAGAATAACATTTTATTAGTATTATTATGATCACCTTCATTATTTTTGTTATTATTTTTAAATATTATATAGTAGTATTAGTATCACGATATATATAGTTTAACTCCAACTAAATATGTGATACACATTTTATCAAATGATAACTTAAATTATGGGATAAAAAATACAAAAATAAAATAATAACTTATTTTTTAAGAAAAAAATAAAATAAAAATAAAAAAACCGGGATCGGGATCACAAGGTGCATGACTGGTCCCGGTCCTGGTCCCGGGTCCCATAGATCCTGGTCCCGGCCGGGACAGGAAATTCCCGGGATCAAAATGTCCGGGACCGAGACTGGGACACTTTGAACACCCCTAGTGGGGATACCTTATAAATTTTAAAGTCGCAGATTGTTTTTAGCCTCATTTGATATAGCCAAGTTGTAATTTAAAATTAATTATGTGGAGGCTTTGTTATTTGCTACCAAGAGCAAACTTTATAAATTATCAAATTTTTGGTGTTGCTTGAAACAAGCATTATGTGATATAAAACTTTAAACATTTATCTATAGTAGATAAATGTGAGATTGTCATATTTTGAGGCTATGTATCTTGGTTTAATAATATGTATGTTGTTGGAAATTGTGTCATAAGGGCCAATCATTATACTTTGAACATTATTATTTTAATGAAACTTCTTCATTCTGTTATCATATTATTTGCATGTTAACTGTGATAATTGTATCCTTGAATAATTCATGGAGATTGTCCTAAAATGTCCCTGGTCGGTCATCTATGCGGGAACAGAGATGAAACAAGGCTAGTATGACTTTGATAAGATATGTCGATACGAATCAAAGTCTTAGGCACTTGTAAGAGTACGAGGTGCTGGATTGACCCACTATGAGAAAACTACATGGATCAAGTCATAAGCTTTTCTCATGTATAACTACGTCACAATGCCCTTAGAACTGAGGTCATCATGGATTCCTACATGAGAGTTGCTAAGTTTTGAACTAGTCAAAAGTCACTTTTGACCAGGTGATGATAAAGGCTATGATTGGGTTTGGTGGTTTTTCATGCAGAGGAATATGAATGATCAAGATGGAATTTGTCCCTCACATTAGTAGAGAGATATTACTGGGCCCCTCGATGAGTGAGTCTGAGAAATGTATGGCCATACTACAATGAAAAGGAGTTTCCATTTCTATTGTCAAGCAACTCAGAAATCGAGAAAGTAATGATCAGGAACAAGAGGATAACATTATTCATGCCTTATCCTTGATCGATGTATCGTGTGACAAAAGGGACATGACATGGTTGTATGACTGGTTGCATCGTGATAACCATCCTTATATGAATTGAGTAGTCGTAATGTCTTGCTAGAGGTTGCTTGCGACTTTTGGGTTAGTACAGTTATTGGCCCACTGCCAACTTCATATGGGCCTATATGGGCGCACACAATAATAACCCAACACGAGGTAATGTTTAATTTAGGGTGGACGAATTATATATATATATATATATATAATATAACATTCGTTAATAATATTATATAGATATATATTTTTGAAATATATATCTTATATATTATATATATGTATATATATACATATATATATATATATATTATATTATTATATTGTGTTAGTTTTAAATTTAATTTATTAAGATATATTAAATTTAATAACTAACATGATAGAGATATAGTATCTCAGATTTAATTTATGAAGATAAATTAAATCTAATGGCTCTTTATTTGGATTAAATAAATATGTTAAATTAAAACTGTTGGCCAGATTTAATTTAAACTGAATTTATTTAATTAGCTCATCAAGATATTTAATTTTTGATTAATTTTGAAATCAATGATGATTAATTTTGAAATTTGAATATAGCCCTCATAGGTTATAAACTTGATAGAGCAGATATACTCATATGCGCATGAGAATTCCGAGCCGCAAGAGAAATCCTAAAAACATTGGAGGCGCTAGCACGCAGTCTCTGTTGGAAAGCATTCGTGTAGATACCGGTAAAGGGAGTGGACATAAGGTGTTAGCTCCTAGAGATCCTGAAAACCCTAAGTTGAAAAAGGTACGAATTTTTCTAACTCGATTTAAAAGCCGTTGATAGACCCTCGATTAGGATCAGTAAAATTTTAAAATTCTTCCGTTGTGCCTGCCGATTCTAACATGTGTGAATTATGATTCTAACACAGTTTGAAGTGGTTTTGCAGCTCAATCTAGATATGCACAAATTTTTTGAGAATTTGTTGCATTAATTGATAGACATTAATTTTTGTGATATAGCTTATGCTACAGATTGGGCATATATATGTGGAAATAAAATTTTTTGAGGGGTACCATAAATGTTGGTATCATATAAAGTGGACACCCGTTGTATTGAAATACACGGATGTTAAACTGAATTTCAGTTTTATATGAAAAAATCGACTAGTAGCCAAAATAAATTATGTGAGTTAAAGTTTATTACTCTGGATTTGGCTGAAAATTGGAAGCTAAGTTGTTAAAACAACTCGGAAAATTTTGGATGTAAAGCCAACATTTTTATGTCGATGAATTGTGATTGCTAAAATGGCAATAGCCATTGTAGAAAGAGCAATGGTTCAAGTGGAAATCGTTTGAGATATATTATAAACAAACATGCTTAAAATTGTGAAATTATCTCAACCGATTTTGTGATGTCAAAGAGTTGACCTATGGATTCGCTAACAAACCCCGGGAAGAGTTAAATTAGTTGAGGGGAATGGGACTAAAGCCAATTTGAAATTAACAGTGATGACAACCCAACCTCTATGATTGGTGATCCCATGAAGGAGGTTCAATGGGTAAGAACAAGTCATTGGTTAGTTCTGCTAGCACTAAAATAAATTACTTGTCCCTTCCTATGGCATGAGAAAGTGCTATAATGCATTTTGGTGAGACTGAGCAAAAGTTCTTAATGATTTCATAATCTTATGGGATGATGTGCTATTGCAGATACATTTCATGAAATCACCTATACGAATAAGGAGTGAGGTCACTCCTATGAGATCATGACGAAATTTCTAGAGCATTCGTTAAATACCAGGACACACGCATGGCCGTTTTAATATGCAAAAACACACTAACAGCGAAAAATGTGGAGGTATAATCTGACTCTTAATACCTCTAGTATACGCCCAAGAGATGAGCGATTTTAAGTTCATAGGACCACTGATATCTCTGTGTACTAAGTGTAATCAGTCTAGGTTAGGTTTTAAGTTCAAAGGACCACCAGATACAATGGTTATATCTATATGTGTAACTTAGCTAATGAGGTTATGAGCTCCCTTTGACACATATGGGGGATTGTTGTAATATTGTGTGCGAGTGTGTCAAAGGAAGAAGTCTCATATAACTTAAGATTGGGAATGCCCTAATATACAATTAAATATGAGCTTGAATTAGCAAAAAGGCCGATAAGAGGAGTCTTTGAACTGATCGTTGGAGATAACCATTGGAATTTTAATTGATCGGTTTTAATGACATTTAAAAGGTTTTATCACATTAAATTGTCATTAACACTTGTTTTGTAACTGTCGTTTTAATTGTCATTAAACCATTGTTAATGGTCATTATAACTCCCCAACGGTCACATGCTTCTGTCTATAAAAGGTAATGTTTTGTGCACGGTTAAGATACACTAAGGTCCCCGAACTCCTCTCCTCTCTCCCTTCTTCTAAGTTACACTGATATCTTTCTGCAGTTCTGTCATTCTGCTTTTGCAGGAAGGGTTCATTTTATCCTGGGGAGTACCACTTCCTAATCTATTAGGGGGTTGTGGAATATCTCCTAAGATAGCGTCCTTAGACGTGAGTCAAACTATTTATTTATTATATTTCAATAGGTGCTGCCGCTGACAATTAGTATGGTATGAGGTACTGACGCCAACAAGATTTGCCAGCCAAATAATAGAGTTTATGAAAAGATCCACAGTTCAGAACACCTAGCTTAGTTGTATCAGCTAGTTAGATCCGATAGTCAGTTCAGCTGGAATATTTACATCCATCAAAACTCTGGGTGGGGCTGAGATTATGCCTTGACAATGCTCAATAAAGGATTGAACTCAGATATTGAAATTAAACATTACACTTGACCTGGTGGGATTGATTAAAATTAAGGATCTCACTCCCTAGCCAACAATCATAATTTTTGGCCAAGTTTCAATCCAATCAACACTGACACATGATCTCAGGTTCAGTTCTGTGAAACTGAAAATGCACTTGACTAAAGCCAAATTGTTAAGGGGATTATTGATATAAGTATATAACCAATTTCATATCGTAAAGAAAGCTTGGTAAAGATCCGATATCAGATCAGAGCATGTCGTCTGAACTGATGCTGTTGAGTGAAATGAGTCAAGTCCCGACTTGACAGTTGTAGCTCTTGAATTAAAGGATACAAATAGATAGAAAGTAAGATGAATAATCAGTGTATTAGAATACCTTCTCATCGATAAATCTTGCCCAGAAACGAGAATTGGCTCGATCGTAAGGGTCCTGAGGCAGCAAAGGGTTTTGCTTCCAGGTCTCGTCGATGTACTCGAGGATGACGAGGGATTCAGCAATAGGTAAGCCGTTATGGAGAAATACAGGCACCTTCTTGTACACAGGATTGGATTGAAGAAGCAGATCGCTTTTGTTGAGCAGATTGTCTTTCATGTATTCGTATTCCACGCCCTTCATCTTCAAGGCCCATTCGATTCTGGCACACGGAGGGCTCTGAGGAATCGCAATCAGCTTCACTTCCCCCATTGTCGAGCCTCTAAGCCTGCAAGAGGAACCTCGATTCTTTTGATTAATTTTCCTGATTCAACAGCTTTATTCTTCAATCTTCATCCTTGATACGGCGGGAAGTCAACGTTCAAAATCGGTTTCCTCATTTTATTTTTTGGGTAAATATATGAGTCCTAAATCTAATTGAAAACGCAAGAAAGCCAAAAAGATAAAATTTATCAGTGTCGGAAATACTTTTCTTTTAACCTGAAAATAGTCACTGTAATGCTTTCATGAACGTTTAATATGAAAAACATAAGAACTACTCCGTAATATACATTATACTCATATTCCATAATATATAATGTTTTTATTTTTAAAATGAATATTATTGTTCATCTTAAATTTTTAGGAAAAAAATTAATGTACAAGTCATTTTGTAATTTACTCCAATTTTGAATTAGGTTTTTGTTGTTTGTTTTGTTGAATTGGTCCTTATTACCTGATTTGTTAATTTTTAATTTAAATGGATGTATGTTCGTCTGAGTCACACCCCTTTGGTCTCACCTCAATAATTATTAGAGTTAATTTGTAAATTTACCGCAAAAAGTCTTTTAAGGTTCAATGTTCACTCTAAAATTTCAAAATGTAGTAATGTTGCAGTATACTGTAAAAAGACTAATGTTAACTGTTAAAGATTTGATGTTGATTGTTAAATTTGTAACAGTAAGGGACAACATAGCTTCATTATAACGCTTTTAGGGCAGCATTGAAACTAAAAAAAATTTCAAAGTAACATTATTCCTCAGCGAAAACATCTTGAATACATTTGCACCTTAACCTTCATTATTATGCAGGGTCACAAAAGTTGTCCTCAACATGATTAGTGGTGCAGCTCAAACTGATATTGTGTTCGTTTGGATTAGCAATTGAAATGCTTAAAAGCAGCTTTTCAATCGTGATTTACGATAAATGAGGTAAGTATGTGAGAGAAATTGTGTCTCAATTTACATGAAAAATAACTTATAAGCAATCTGATCATTAAAATAAATATGCCCATATGGGTTTTGGTAAGTGGATTATGATATATGTCAAACTCTCTCTCAATCTTTGGTAGGGTTAGATTAGCAGACATGTGATTATCTCTCTGTCAGATAATTTCTGCTCGAAAGGGAGAATTTGAAATTGGTTATGAAAGAGGTGGACAAACCCGTGAACATATCCAGCTAGCAAAAACATTGGGTGTATCTAGGCTGACTGTTGTTGTTAATAATATGAACAAGCCTACCGTAAAGTGATTAGAAGGAATTTAAGAGGTGTTACCAAAGAACAAAAAACCGAATCGGGTAATGAATCGGTCACGAAACAGGTTCAAGGGTTAATGGTTTAACCGGGGTCGAATCGGTGGTTGAATCGGTCATATTAAAATATTACAATTTATTAGTAATAATATATATATTATTATATTTTTAAACTTCTGTAGATAAAATTAATTGATTATGTTACCATATTAATATAAATAGGTAAGTATAATATTGTGATGAATATAATTTGAAGATAGATGAAAAACGAAATTTTGATTTAAATAAATAATAAATTTGGTCATTTATAATTTTATATATGTAAAATATGTTAAATAATGATAACATATGAGAGGTGAGTACTTTTCGCACAGTAGAAATATGCCCCATATCCACACATATCTACTGATCATTCTACGACTTTCAAAGCATTGGAAGTTGAACAAATAAATAATAAAAAAATGGAAGGGGGAGTTCAACGCCACAAAATTGAAAAAAAAAATGAAAGGGAGGAATCCAAAGCAAAACCATTCTCTGAGGTGAAATCATCTTCTTCGATTTTTCAATGTTGCCTCTTCCATCTTTCTTTTTTCTTTTATCTCTTCTCTGAAATCATCTTTATCTTCATCTGCAGATCCTCCCTTTTCCAATCTCTGCATTTAAAAAAATCATCTTCAGATCCTTTCACGAGATCTTTAGCAACCAAATCCTGTCATCACCTTTTCTTCATCAACCTTCACAGTCTCAGCATCTCCCATCTCCTGCAGGTCGCCGTCATCGTCTAACGCTGAGCTGGGTACAGGGTCGCCGTCATCGCCGGATGCTGGGCTAGGGAACAAGTTCGCCGTCACCTGATTTTCGTCTGCGAGAGGAGATTGCTTGCTCAAGTTTTAGTCTTTCCTCTTTCGGTCTTTCTGAATCTAATCATTTCAGTAAGATCGCGTCTCACTCTGTTCTGCTTCTGTATTTTTCTTTTAATTTCAAGTGACTCGGCCAAACAGTCTAGCTCGACGGTTTTGCCGAGTCGCTCAAGAACAGGCTGGGTCGACCGATTTTGGCCGAGTCGACAGTTCTCCCCTCATAGGTAGCGGACCGGATCGGACTTAGGACCGGTTCGCCGGTTTTCCAGTCCGACCGGCCGGTCCGGTCCGGTTTTTCATTCCATGGGTGTTACCCATTAGACTAATTCTATATTGGTAAAAGAAATGTGCTCTCTATTACCTCCTTATTCACTCTCCTTCTTTTTTAACTTCTGATTTTCAAGAGATTTGTTACCTGTGTTGTGTTTCTAGCAATGTTGTGAAAATCGGACCGGACCGGACGGTCGGACTGGTGCCCAGGAGGGCTTTCGGCTCGTTCAACATGGTTCAACCGTTTCACCATTTGGACCGTTTCAGGCCTCTTCAGACCGGTTGTTGGGCCGGAAACCGGGGTTGAACCGGGAACTGTTTATTAGTCTTATTGACATATTATTGTGATATTTTTAATGATCTTACTGTATTAGAACTTGGGATTTAGAAAAGATGATACATATAAGTTTTTGTATGTGTTTATTTTTAAGTAATGTTAAAATTTCATATTTTTTTATATTTATATAACTATATATACGTATAATATTATTTTTATTTAATTATTATGTTATCGGTCCGACCGCCGGTTCGACCGGTTCGACCATGTGACCCATGACCCGATAGCCTCTCCGGTTCGACGTCCGGTCCGGCTTTTAAAACATTGGACTTTCTAGGTATGATGAAGAAATATGTATTTTTGTTTTTAAAGTTATACTCCCTTTTGTCTTTATAATATGAGATATATTTACTTAATTTGATTAAATTAAGAAAGTTAGTTAAGTTTGTTAAACTGACATGTCTTTTCTAAAACGCCCTAATAATATTTTTTAATTTATTCATTCCTTCTATTTTTTGACTAGGAAAAAATTGACAAATATGATAATTATATCTTATATGTAGGATTAAGGTCAATCTCTCAAATATACATTATATTAAGGATACGAGGGACTAATTAAAATAGGGAGCAAAAATTATTTTTGTGTGTAAAGAAAAAAATGACAAAAAAATTTATCCTTGCATAATTCATTTTTTTGCCAGTATATCCATGGATAATTTAAAATTTAGGAAACTTATTTCCATACATTGTGTAATCGACTCTCCAATTTCATTGTATTTACGTTTTTATATTAGAAAATCGTGTGGACTAGTTATTAAACTTGTGCAAGTAGCAAATTCAGTTGAGCTCATAAGTTCACACATTGAATTTAACATTTTTATGTTTATAACTTATAAAGTGTTAACTCACCGTTGAACTCACACTAACATTTTACATTTAATCATACTCAATGGCTTATGTGAACCTCATAGAATTTTTTTTCCGAGTATGAAAAATTATAAATACTAGTCGATTTAATTTTAATGATTTGGATTCAAAATATATTTAAATCAAATATTTTCTTTTTATTTTAAGTATTTAATTGTTTAATACCTACTTATTGATAAAAGTAAACTCTTAAGTGTTTATATCCTAATGAATTTAATAACCTTACTTACATATAAAGCAAAGTTTGAATTGGTTTGTAAGTTCACCCATTTTATGATCTAGTTGGTCTGTACCACCAACCGAAGTATCCTCACTAATATATTTTAAAATGTTTATACTTAAATATTGGCTAAAATGTGCTTTTTAAAGTAATTTTTACAAATGGGAATAAAACTCTCCACTCACGTACTTATTTTAAATGTCATACAGTCAATTATAGAAAGCTAAAACAAAAACAAAACACCAAAAATTGTAAATATGCTTCATATGGTATGGGATAGTGGGATGCGCTTAAGTATTTGGGCCGCGTCTAAACGACACCGTTGAGACACTGCGGTTGAAAAATGGATGAAAGCGGTAAGCGGTGTCATGGGGAAGAAATGGATGGCCAGGATTGAGAGATGTCATTCCGTTCACGCTCTTTGGAATTGATGGATTCCAGCTTCTCCCACTTCTAGCTCGCCTCGCTTTCAGTGTTCAGTAAAGCTTGATGGGCGCTCTCAAACGGCTTGCTTACATCCTGATTCCTTTTATCGCCAAAGCCCTAATTAGTTTGCGATGTTTTACTTGCAAATTCTTAATTCGTTATTTTTAAGCTGAATTAGCTTCGATATTACGATCAGGACAAAAAATTGCGGTGGCGAAAATGTCAGACATAGATGCGTCTAAAAAAGTAGCCGATAGATATCTGAGGCGAGAAGTCCTCGGTGAAGGTACCTATGGAGTCGTATACAAAGCCATTGATACAAAGGTAACGCCAAATTAAACCATTTGCTTTTATGCTCATTTTTAATTTATTTTGGAACATGCTTATCTTTCTGTTCGTAGAAACATGATTTTAGAAAACGAAAAATGGAGGAATTGTGTTATCTAAGAGGGTTTGGAAGAGAGATGTCGATCTCAATGTGAATGACGAGCCCTTCTTGGTTGATTAAAGTTGATGAACCAGAAAATCATTGATCTCCTTATAGAGCCTTACGATAATGCAATTGAACACTCGATTTTTTTCCTCCATTTTTTGTTTTCTGAAGTTCCAGTTACTCTCATGGGGTGTTTATTTTCTTGCCTTTTCTGGACTTTGAATGTGTCATAGGGTATGAACAAGAATTTCTTACCTTTTGTTGACACAAAGGTGCCATCCTTTCATCAGTTGGGGCTCTTATAAAGTTGAATTCAATGCTTGAACAGACAGGACAGACGGTTGCAATTAAAAAAATTCGGCTTGGAAAGCAGAAGGAAGGGGTCAATTTTACAGCTCTTAGAGAGATTAAACTGCTCAAAGAGCTCAAAAATCCCAATATTATTGAGTTAATTGATGCATTCCCACATAAAGGGAATTTGCATCTCGTTTTTGAATTCATGGAGACAGACCTTGAAGCTGTTATACGAGATCGGAATATTTTTCTTTCACCGGCTGATATAAAATCCTACCTTCAAATGACACTTAAAGGTCTTGCTTATTGCCATAAGAAATGGGTTTTGCATAGGTAAAGCATGCTACTTTTTGTTCACTAAATGTATATTACATGCTTTTTAGTGATTAGTGAAAAGTTTGCTAATAAATTTTTAGGGATATGAAGCCAAATAACTTGTTGATAGGACCAAATGGACAGCTGAAACTTGCAGATTTTGGTTTAGCAAGGGTATTTGGGAGCCCAGATCGAAGGTTTACTCATCAGGTTTGCTTCTTTATTCAGAGTGCATTGATCCCTTTCAATATGTGGGCACCTATATGTTGACTTAGTGGCTCTGGAGACGAGTTCCTTTCTTTTAAATAAAACTCAACATTCTGTGTAAAACTTTGAATTGATAATTCACAGAATTCTGTTTGCTATCCTACTCTCTGCGGATTCTCTTTTAGCAATGCTTCTAAATATTTTGATATTACAGAATGCATAACTACTAGGGAATTTACACTGTAATGATTTGCCTGATATGATTAAGTAGTTCTTTTTTAAGCAAATATAGGCTGCAAACCTGTAGGCTATACCTTAAAATCTTCATAATAATAGCTGGTCTGTGTTTGAAATATTATAATTTTTGATAAATTATTTTCTATTGTTTATTGCTTTTAAAAATGGGTATACAGAGTAAGAAAATAAAACTTTTGCTGATTCAAAACTCTTAATTTGTTGAAGAAGAGCTTGTTTTGGTTGCTTGTGTTCTAGGTTTTCCTTTCACTTGGATCATCGTCACAAGGTGACTCACAGGAGTTGAGTAGAATATGCGAATAGTGAAATTTAGGAAGTTTGCTTACAACTGAAATGGCTTGCCAAATGTTTCTATATGCATTCCAATCAGTTTAGTTGTTTCCATTAGTGACTGCTGCATATTATTAAGCATGCCCTGTTTCATTTCAAGGTTCATCTTTTATGCTTTCTTCAAGTGTATGGATCTCCGTGCTTGACACTGATCCATATTCTGTGATTAGGTGTTCGCTCGGTGGTATAGAGCACCTGAGCTGTTATTTGGGGCCAAACAGTATGGGTCAGGTGTTGATGTTTGGGCTGCAGCCTGTATATTTGCTGAACTTCTGCTTCGTCGACCCTTTTTGCAGGTAAAGGAAGATTCTTAGCGACTAGGCAGAATCAATTGATATATCTGAATAATTGTCTTGAGATCATGGATTTTGATCTCTTGAGTTTAATCATTCGGCCATTTTCTATAGAAAAATGTACTTAACTTTATCATACTGTTCATATTACACTTTGAATAAGCTGATAGTTATGTTGATGTTATTGACTAGTGATTTAAATTTCATGTAATCCAGTTCTAATGTTTCATCATATTGGCCATTTTCTTAAACCTTTTTTTAAAGAATAACTTGTTATTTTGTACTTTGATGATGTGATTTGTTATGTTCGCTGAGTTTATTCTTGTGCTTCTGTATGCACTAATAACTGATAATTCATCATTTGAAATTTGTAATCAGTTTTTTCTTATTTTTTTAATCTTGATAGGGTTCAAGTGATATTGATCAATTAGGAAAGATTTTTGCTGCATTTGGAACTCCAACACCTTCTCAGTGGGCTGATATAGTATACCTTCCTGATTATGTTGAATACCAATATGTTCCAGCTCCTCCTTTGCGTTCTTTATTCCCAATGGCAAGTGATGATGCTTTAGATTTGTTGTCAAAGATGTTTACGTATGATCCTAAAGTTAGAATTTCAGTGCAGCACGCATTAGAGCACAGGTATGTTATGTGCCTTTACATCATATAAAGATTTCAATAACTGTGTTCTATTGCATATTTAGTCTTCTTGTTTTTGTTTTCTTTAGGTATTTTTCTTCTGTGCCTCTGGCCACAGATCCTGATAAGCTTCCTAGACCTGCCCCAAAGAAGGATCTTAAGGCTTCTGATTTCAATCCACATGAGGGCCCAACTGTTTTATCGCCTCCTAGAAAGTCTAGGAGAGTGATGCCAGGGCGTGATGGATTTGAGGGAAATGCATTACGAGGAGATAAAGTTGATGATAATGTTGGTGATTACATGCAAAAGGCTGGTGATAATACAGGCAAGAATGATCCAGCCACAACGTCAGTAGACTTTTCTATATTTGGATTAAATCCTCCCAATAGGCCTACAATTAACAGGTAAAACAATATTAATCATCTAAGTGGCCAAACAGGTTATAATTTTAGTTTGAGTCAAACACAAGCATATCATAGACATGGCTCTTTAGCTTGCATATTGAACCGCAATCCTTCTGCTAAAATTACTCAAGTTAAAAAGGTTATACGTAAAGCTCATGTAGCACATCACACATGCTATGTAGATTTTTGTCACATTCCTTGTAATTGGATTTACTTTTGATCATTTTTCATATCATCATTTAGACACATTAGCTTTTTTTCTCTTTCTATAACTCTAATCTTAGTAACAGCACAAAGTAAAAGGTCTGGACTTAAAGCATGCCTGTCTTCTGATATATGATTACAAATAAAGTAGCAAGATAACCTAGTTATAAATGGATAATTATTGCTTAGGCATATTTCATTTCAATATTCTTATTATGTACACAGAACCTTTGATAGCAATCCAAATCGCTATGGGTTGATTTATTCCAGAAAAAATAAGCGTCTTAGGACTAATTAGGAAGTAATTAGCAATATTTATTATTTTTAATAAATTCAGCAATATTATTTTGGATATTATTCTAGATATTTCTAAATAAGTGGAATATCCACAAGTAGAATTTTAGATAATTTTTAGTATTTTAGATTTAGATATTATTTTAGTATTTTTGATATTATTTAGATTTCCTAGTTTGAATTTTGAATTAGATTTTATCTCTCTTTGTATTCCTATAAATTGGCCCTTGGCCTATTCAATAAAGCATCGAATATTTAGAGAGTTTATTAAACACTTGGAGATCCTCCTGGGCTGTTTTAGAGAGATTAGTGAGATTCTTGCTATCCCTCTAACACAGAGTAATTTATTCTTTCTTTTCTATTATTCCTATTCCTTCGATTTCCCTGTTCGTTCTTCATCAATTGGCATCAGAGCCGCACGGTCCGCCATGGGAAAGACGCGATCCTCACAAACGACCCAACCGTCCGACGCGACACAGCCACCCGAGACCCACACGTCCGAAACCTCCGCCGATCATCTCGCCACTATTGCTGCTCGTCTCGCGGCCATAGACGAGTTGAAGGCTCAGGTTCGAGCGCTCGAAATTGCTTCTGTTCGACCCAACCGAAACAGGGGAAGGTCACGCCACTCCACCGATGACAGCGACGAGGATTCTGAGACATCACGACGCCATTCCCGCGCACCGTATACCAAAATTGAATTTCCCAAGTTTGAAGGAGGCGACCCGTGTGGCTGGTTCCTGAAGGCTGAGAAGTTCTTTCGATATTATGACACCGCAGAGGACGACAAGGTTGATGTAGCAGCCATTTATTTAGAAGGTGATGCTCTAGATTTATTTTCTTGGTTAAATTCGCAGCGAGCAATACTATATTGGGATGATTTGGTTAAGGCATTCCAAGAACATTTTGGGCCACCAGAATATCTTAATCCCGATGAAAACCTATGTAGCATTAAGCAAACTGGTTCTGTTCAAGCTTATCGGAAGGATTGGGCAAAGAGGGTGGCGCTGGTTGCAAATTGGCCAGAACATTGCCTCCTCGGCGTCTTCATGAATGGCCTCAAGGAGGAACTGCGTTCACACGTACGAATTCAGAAACCATGTAGTGTCTATAGAGCTGCGAGCCTCGCCTTAGAATTTGAGAAACAATTATCGATTGCTCAAAGTAATAAGTTTGGCTCTTCACACCGCAACTTCACTACATCATCATCAACCACAGGAAAACCTCCTGCGCTGAATTATCCCTCTTCATCATTCTCTCCCTCCGGACGTATATCGGCTGTAGATCCTGAACGCCAGAGGCGACGCGACAAAGGCTTGTGTTTCCGGTGCGCAGAGCCTTTCCGACCAGGACATAGATGCAGCACCTCATTCTCATTAATGGAGGTGGACGACAACGGCAACCCCCTTCCTGAGTCTCTTGACCCAATCGTTGAATCTGAACTAGAAGAATCAAAGGAAACTGAGGTCGCTTTTAATGCCATCTTGGGCACACCTTCGGCTTCCACTATGAAGATAAAAGGGTTCCTCCATTCTCAACAGGTACTATTGTTGGTAGACAGTGGATCCACCCACAATTTTATTTCCACTACCTTGCTGCAAAAACTTGGTATTCCCACTAGTACTGTATCTTCCTTTGGTGTTCAAATTGGGGATGGCCGGGTTATTCGCTGCAATCAGGTTTGCCAGGACCTTGAGGTCCAACTCTCAGGGCTAACAATTAAGCAGGACTTCTTCCCCTTCTCCTTGGCCGGGTCCGATTTAGTGTTGGGGATTAAATGGTTAGCATCACTCAACACAGTACAGGCAAACTGGAACGACATGTTCATGATTTTTTGGGTTGAGTGAAAGAAATACAAGTTGCAAGGAGAACTGCCAACAGCTGGTCCTCAGGTTTGTCTCAAGAGCTTGGAGTTTCACCAGACAGAATCAGCAAAAAGTGCAGCCTTAGATGTATCCGATATACTTCACAACTTTTCTGCCGTTTTTGAAGAGCCTACTACACTACCACCTTCCCGTGGCCACTATCACATGATCTCTTTGTTGCCAGGAGCATCCCCACCCAATCTGAGGCCCTATCGCTATCCTCATTACCAAAAAGACGAGATTGAATCTCAAGTTCGCACCTTACTAGACCGAGGATTCATCCGCCCTAGTTCTAGTCCATTTGCCAGTCCCGCCTTATTGGTGAGCAAGAAAGATGGCACTTGGCGATTGTGTGTGGATTATCGTCGTCTCAACAAAATTACGATTCCAGATAAGTACCCTATCCCTAACATTGATGAATTATTAGACGAACTGCACGGTGCTAAATACTTTTCAAAGATTGATTTACGATCTGGGTATCATCAAATACGAATATTACCTTCCGATATTCATAAAACGACATTTAGAATCCACTCCGGTCATTATGAATTTGTGGTTATACCGTTTGGTCTCACTAACGCCCCCGCAACATTCCAAGCTATCATGAATGACTTGTTTCGCCCATACTTGAGGAAATTTGTGCTCGTCTTCTTTGACGACATTTTGATTTACAGTTCGTCTACACATGATCATTTCCGGCATCTCGGAATTATTTTCCAGATACTACAACACTTTTTCTTTGCCAATGCTAAAAAGTGTTTTCTGGGACAAACGAGGGTGGACTACTTGGGACACATTGTTACTAGTAATGACGTGGAAGTTGTCCCTGAGAAAATTAAGACCGTCGCTCATTGGCCTACTCCACAATCAGTGACAGACTTACGCGGTTTTTTAGGACTCACCGGCTATTATCGGAGGTTTGTAAAAAACTATGGCGTCATTGCGCGACCTCTAACCGATTTAACCAAAAAGGGTGCATTTCAGTGGTCGGTTGCGGCCCAAACAGCTTTTGAGGAACTTAAAATCGCTCTCACCACCACTCCGGTTCTTCACTTACCGGACTTTCGACAACCTTTTACGGTTGAATGTGACGCCTCTGGGAATGGTATTGGGGTTGTACTAATGCAAAATAACCATCCTGTAGCATATTTTAGCAAGGGATTCTCCTTCTCAAATCGCTACAAATCAGCTTATGATAGGGAGCTACTTGCCTTGGTCCTTTCGCTACTCAAATGGCGTCACTACTTATTGGGTAAGCACTTCTACGTACAAACCGACCATCACAGCCTAAAGCACTTGTTAGACCAAAAGATTGTGACTACTTCCCAACATCGACTCCTCGTCAAACTCCTTCCTTTTGATTTCACCATTCGTTATAAACCAGGGCGAGAGAATGCAGCCGCTGACTCTTTGTCTCGACGGCCCCAGCAGGAGGAATTTTTACACATGGTCATTCCTATGACCCACGACCTAGATCAACTTCCGCAAGCGCTACTGGAAGACGCTGCCACAAGAGCAAAGATAGAGGAGTTACAGACACACCCTGAGCGTCACTCTCATTTTCACTTTGTAAATGGTCGGTTATTCTACAAGACACGTTTAGTTATACCCAATATCGTCTCACTCCGAGAAAAATTATTGGCAGAAGCTCATGAAACGCCAACTGGGGGGCATGGTGGGTACCTCAAGACCCTGCGACGGTTAAATGACCAGTTATACTGGCTCGGGATGAAAAACGACGTCAAACACTATATCCAACGATGTTACACTTGTCAGCAGAACAAATATCAAACATTAGCCCCGGCAGGACTCTTACAGCCACTTCCTATTCCAGAGCGCATTTGGGAGGACATTTCTCTTGATTTTATTACGGGGCTCCCTAAGTCCAAAGGTTTTGACGTGATTTTTGTGGTGGTGGATCGTCTTAGTAAATATAGCCACTTCATTGCCCTTACTCACCCTTATACCGCTAAAATTGTCGCTGCCACCTTTTGCCAAGAAATTGTTCGCTTGCACGGCATACCACGGTCTATCGTCTCTGATAGAGACCCTCTTTTCCTCAGTCACTTCTGGCAGGAGTTATTTCGTTTAAGTCAAACCCGCTTAAACATGAGCACCTCATACCACCCACAATCTGATGGGCAAACAGAGGTAGTCAATCGATGCCTCGAGACGTACTTACGTTGCTTTGCACATGACCAACCTAAACAATGGAGTAAATTTCTTTGCTGGGCAGAATTTTCTTTCAACACTGGGTTCCATGTGGCTGCTAATACTTCCCCATTTAAATTGGTTTATGGTCGTGATCCACCGCCTCTTTTCCCTTATGTCAAAGGTGAAACACGGGTTGCTGACTTAGAAGAACAACTCGAAACACGTGACGCCATGTTACGGGTTTTAAAAGGGAACCTCCTTAAGGCTCAACACCGGATGAAGTTACACGCCGATCAACATCGCCGGGACCTTGAGTTTAACCCCGGGGACGCTGTTTGGTTACGCATTCAACCGTACCGACAACGATCGTTGGCTCGATCAAAATTCCAGAAACTATCTCCACGTTTCTTCGGCCCCTTTACGGTAACCAAACGTATTGGTAAGGTAGCCTATGAACTAGACCTCCCATCAACTGCCAAAATCCATCCTGTCTTTCATGTTTCCCTTCTCCGTCCTGCATATGGCCAGCAAGCTCCTACTCCTCCGCCTCCTCTTCCTCTCTCAGCTGATATGGAGCTCATTCTGCACCCCTCCAAAGTATTGCAGCATCGCTGGACACCGGATCACGGATTGGACATACTTGTGGCATGGGAGAACCGCCCATTAGAGGAAGCTACTTGGGAGGAATATGATCTCGTTGCGGAACAATTTCCTCAATTTCGCCTTGAGGACAAGTCGACTTTCCAAGGGGGAAGATATGATAGCAATCCAAATCGCTATGGGTTGATTTATTCCAGAAAAAATAAGTGTCTTAGGACTAATTAGGAAGTAATTAGCAATATTTATTATTTTTAATAAATTCAGCAATATTATTTTGGATATTATTCTAGATATTTCTAAATAAGTGGAATATCCACAAGTAGAATTTTAGATAATTTTTAGTATTTTAGATTTAGATATTATTTTAGTATTTTTGATATTATTTAGATTTCCTAGTTTGAATTTTGAATTAGATTTTATCTCTCTTTGTATTCCTATAAATTGGCCCTTGGCCTATTCAATAAAGCATCGAATATTTAGAGAGTTTATTAAACACTTGGAGATCCTCCTGGGCTGTTTTAGAGAGATTAGTGAGATTCTTGCTATCCCTCTAACACAGAGTAATTTATTCTTTCTTTTCTATTATTCCTATTCCTTCGATTTCCCTGTTCGTTCTTCATCAACCTTTGATCTGTGAATATGTGTACTATGCCATACTAATCGTACCTGTGAGGAAATAACTGCTACATTAGAGAAATTGAATCTTTATGTTACTTTTATAACACTATATTTTCATTATGTTTAATTCATGTAAATGATTCTAATTAATTTTTAATCCCTCTTTTGATTCTGCAGTGCTGACAGATCACATCTGAAAAGAAAATTAGATCTAGAATTTTAGCATCCAGAATGAATATTCTAGTACAGGAGCCATTAGACTGAGGATTACAATTGCTGTTTGGCCCTGCTCATCTGTGTTTCTCCGTCTATGGAGAATGTAGCAGTCACGGAAACTTAACATCTCACTTGAATTTAGTTTGGGGACCCAAGATAACTGTTGCATAATTAAAATCTCCCCCCGCACACTTCGGGGTGGTTAATTGTGGTTTGTGGCTGATGAAAGGCGTCCCGCTAGTGATTCGTGGGGGCATTTTCTTGAGCCCTCTATCTGTTGCTTGCAAAAGTTGTGTAATAAGTTGTTTGCTATAGAACATAAAATGCATGTTGTCAGGTGTTTCCCAACAGATTGTCATTCCATTTATCACACTGAATACAAGTATTTACAGAAATGGTGCCTCGTTTTCTCCTGGTTCTTTGCAATTTCAGTTGTTCAAGGAGCCAATATTGTGTCAGTTAAATGTTCTAAGCGTTCCTGTTATAGTCGGTTTGAGTGCACTATGGCGAACTTTAGCCATTGGACGAGCAGAAGTCTTCCATTACATAACTGACAATATTTTCTGTTTTTAATGCCTAGTTATACATTTTATACTAAACAAGAACCAAGGTTCTGCCACATATGCATTGTTAGTTGAGTTTTGATGCATATCTTAGTAATCCTCATTTCATATGCTAAAATCGCAACTTTCAGAATTACTGCTCCGTCAATTAGTGACATTTTGGTTACTTGCTGGGACTCCTGGACCCTGCACCCTTATTGCAGCTTTCTTAGCCTAGCAAATGAATGATTTTGTTAGGATCTCAGGTCATCCCACAATATAAAGTTGAAGATAAGAGAGGATGCCTTACTTTCTCCCATTTAGTTCACATGGTTATGAGAAGAAGACATACCATTTGCACGATAACTGCTAATGCGATACCCATCCAGAGGCCCTATTTGTGCAGCAAACCAATATTATTCAAAATAAGTAGCTTCGATTGAAGTTTTTTAACTATAGGAAATCGATGGAACCTTACCTTTACTTTTATGTGGAGGGCAATCGAAAAGACTGCTGCTAACGAAACACCCACAGGATAATATGTGCAAAGATTCACAAATGCACCAATTTTCTGCCAACAACGTCGTCATCTTGCAACACCTTATTTGCAAAATATTGCCAATTGCTTATCAATGGTGAAGTTCACATGCGCATAGAAGCGTAGGCCACAGACATATAACTAAGAGTTAAGGTACAAATTTACTCCAGAAGAGTTCATTTTGGAGCAATATTATCCTGGAAGTTTTTTTTTCATAGATGCCCTGAAAGTTTCAAAACATAGCATTGTTGCCCTACTCTGTTAAATAACTGACATTGATTGTAAGGGGCAACATTGCTCTATTTTGACATGTCTGAGGTAACATTAAACAAAAAAAAAAATCTTTTAGGACAATGTTGTTCCTGGGTGAAACTTTTAAGACAAATTTACACTTTAATCCTATAACTAATGCAAATGTAGTGTGTAATTGTAGCATATGTTGTTTGGCTTTTATTCCTTCTCCATTTGAGGATTAGGAATAAGTGATATGCACATTTTACACAAAGATTAATGATTAATGAGCAAAAGCAATGTCAGTACCTGAGAGTACAGTTTGAATTGAATCCATAAGGATGACACTTGCCACGATTGGGAACATTGATGCTACATATGTCACCACTTCATGTTCATTGGTAAATGCCTTACCCCAAATATTCCTTATTAGCATTAGCAGAGAAAATTCAAAAACTCCCACTAAGAGGCCCTTGAATAAGGTGACTTTAAGTGCTAATTGTGCAGCTTTTGGAGAGCCAGCCCCTAGTTCGTTTGATATACTTGTACTGTTTAGTTGAGATGCGTAATAAAACTTGTCAAAGTCCACACTGGCATCAAATTAGTCTTTGCTAGTGCTACACTAAAAGCCATATATATATATATATATATATATATATATATTTCCCATTGGAGTTGTTTTGCATCACAAGAAAAATGGTATCAATTTTTAGCCAGAAACAACTGACCTTGCAGCAGCCCCAGTTCGGAAGGGCAACATCCAAAACAAACTCTCTGTATTAAGACTGCAAAGAGGAGTTTAGATTCTATAAGGTATTAGGTGTGTTGTGTGTAGATAGCTTAAAGAGCTCAGTACAAACTAGAGCATAGCTCCTAAAGCAAAAAATTACCATATAGAAGAAAATGAAGTTTGTAGTTTTGGATTAGTAAAAGTACCAGGCAGGATCACCATCTATTCAAACGTCCATGATTCTAACCTGTTAGAAAAGAAAAACTTCCCAATGACGGTCACACCATTATTAATCACCAAGGAAAGTAGACAGTAATTCTTGCATGACATTATATCCAGTAATGAAGAAGAAGATGATGAAGATGAACCAGTAATAAGAATCATACCAAACCATGAGAGCTGAAGGAAGAGCAAGTTTGAAAAATTGGGGGATGTTATGAAAGGATTCTCTTGAAAAGCCCATCCAAGTCTTCTTGCATGAAGAAGAGTACTTGATATAAAGTGTTAGCAATAGCAAACTAATCCAAGTTGAGATACAAAATGCGATGGCAGCTCCTTTGAAGCCAAGGCCAACTTTTAGAGCCAAAACCCAACAAAAAAATATGTGTATTTTAAGCTTGAGATTCCAGTAGTTAGAACCATAGGAAAGATTATATTCTGGTTCTGTGGGAATTTAATGTTGCACTGAAGAAGACCATTGGCAAAAAGGCTTGGAATTATGTAACGAGCATATACTCCGGCTCCTTTTGCAATATTGTGGTCTTGATGCAGTAAAACTAGAATAGGTCTCAAGTTAGCCAAAATAATGGATTCAGCTACAGCAACAAGTAAGAGAACCAACATGCCTCTCTGCATATGTATGCCAAGCATGTGATACTGCTCTGCTCCATATGATTGACCACAAAATGTGTCCAAAGCACCCGCCATTCCCATCTAAAGCATTGAACAAAGTTAGGATGATGAGATCACTTCTAACTAACAGCAGAATGAAGTTTGATCATTAGGAAAGGAAGTATTAAAGTGTAAAGCGATCGATTTTTAGCAAATGGAATGTTAGATTTTGAAAAAATAAGAATAAAGGTGTACAATATCCTGAAATGAAAATTGAAACTTTGATGAAATCACTTCAGCTTTTAAAAAGCATATTATCAAGCACTTGGTAATAAACTTAATAAATGGGTTGTTTGATGTAGAAGAAAAAAGGGAAAATCCCAAGTCTCAGCTCAACAGTATTTGAGCATAAGAAACATAACAACCTACTTTCGATGATTTGCATGCGCACATCACAAATATATTGGAAACGCAGAGACAGAGAAGAAACTCTATGAACTTACCAGCACCACAAAACCAGTGGCATTAAGAAATGAAGTAGCCATTGAAGCACTCGATAGAGGCAACACACAGAGATGACCCACAAACATTGTAGAAATCAATTGTAAACTGTACATAAACAAACTCACAGTAACCATAGGTCCTGCCAGCCAAAGCTGCTTCTTTGCTTCGCTTGCAATTTCCTTTTTCCACAGCCTCATTTCTTGCTCTACGTACTCTCTCACTCACGCTATGCTTTTTTGCTGAACACTGAGCAATATTTACTGAATTCTCACGATAGAAAAGAAAGATGAAAGCTTACAAATCTTTTGCCTTTTGTTTTTCAACCAAGAGATGCAATCCAATTTAATGTTGCAAATCTAGACTAAAGGAAAAACAATTAAGACTTCAGAGATGCAATGTTAACTTTTGCAGTAAAATCCGATTTTCTTTAAAATCTTGCATACGCACGTATGTAAAAGTAAAGCCATAAATAATACTATTCGTATATAACATTTTTTTATGCATGCATGAAATGGGCAATAAAAACCACACCAGCTGGTTAACCAACGGGCCGAGCATATGTTTTGTTTAGGCCGAAGGATGCCATTCTCACATGTGGTGACCATTCCTCAAGGTCAGAGCACAAGAGAGAGGAACGGGCCCGGTGTCTAGTCTAGCTTGATTTAAGTTTTTTTATGCTGTATGCTCGTAAAATACAAAACACAGAGAGAGATTGTGACTTTTTAATTTTTATTTACTTACATTTTAAATTTTATGTTTCAGATTTAAAAATCTACTTTTATTTTTTATGTTTGTTTTAGTTTTTTAGAAGTACTATTATGATTTAATAAATAAGTATGTGAAAGGAATTTAATCTCGATTTTAAAAAAAAACTTAAAAAAACACTTTTTTATATGTTCCCAAAATGAGCACCAAGTCCTTTTGATGATTACATTCTTCTTTAGGCTTCATCATGATTTTTCCTTCTTTTTTTCGCCAGTTTTCACTTTTGCCCCAACCAACAAAATTTCCAATGTCTTCTTATTGTTTGGGCTTTCTCATCTTCTCTGTCTGTTTTGTCTTTTACTTTCTGGTCTTGTATTACATTTACATCAGCTCTGGCACAAATTCAACACTTCAATTTATGCATTTAATTTTTTTTTCCTGCCAGCTTTTGATGCATTTCATTTTACTGTCATATAAGTTGAACAGAGTGTGGCGTGTGGCCATCCCGAACGTAGATTGGGGGGACAAGTAGGATTGGACAGTCAATCATCAATCAATCAAATATCAAATATCAAATATCAAATATCAAATATCAATCAAATATATCCCTCTAAATCTTATGACTCAACAGTAATTGGCTCTAAACATCCTATCTGGCACAAATTCAACACTTCAAACTCCTAGTAATTAATCCTCGGCAGAATGATGAATGGAAAAAAAAAAAAATCAAAGCAGACAGCTAGCTGTCTCTAAGTATCCGGTTATTGGTTCATCAGATGCTTTTAACGTAATGCATTTATTGTGGTGGCAAAATTCTTGACCTATAAACCGTTTTCACATGAAGATTTATTGGAACCATTCTCATCAATATATTAAAAGCTTCAGAAAAACGGCTCCTTTTACTCCCATTGGTCCTTTTGTTTCAGACCAAGATGCAACCCGTGTTATCTCTGTCTATTTGAATCTTGGTTTAAACCCTAATCAACTAATCATCTTCACTATATAATACGCATATTTTCCCAGTCTGAGGATCACGCTTTATCAGCTGGAAAGACAGTCCTTTTATGTACCGATTCAATATGACTCCATGGGATGTTTCTTCCTTCACCGAAGTTAATGCTAGCCACAATTTATGGGTCATCTATGCCAAGGTCATATTAGCCCAGATGAACTCTCACCCTCAACTCAGTAAGAAAACGCAGTCATTCACTATACCATTTCAATATGACTTCATGGGATGTTTCTTCGTTCACAGAAGTCAATGATGAGATAAAGCTCGGCTGTGTCACCTTCCTTGTCTCTAACCTCTCCGCCGATGGTTCAGCTACTCCATAAGTCTTTGCCTCCTCTCTATCCCTCTCTCGCTTTCTGCTTGCATTTTCTTTTCTTGCATCTCTGATTTTTGTTTCTTGCGCGACTCTGCTTTGAGTTCTTCTCTGCTTTATAGATGTTAAAAGCATGTTGAGTAGTTTTGTTTTTGTAGAATCACTCACTGAACCGAACAATATACCTGCAATGGACGTTTCTGGGGAAGAGGAGAGATGAAGACGAGTAATGATGACGGCAAGGAATTTGTGAATCTGAGGGGGAGGCGATTTTTTGGGGATTCTGCGCTTGAAGGAGGGAGAGAGGAAATGGTAGATGATGAGGTAATGAGCCCAGGGAAAGTATCATGGGTTTGCCATATGCTCCATGTACAAAAAAATCGGCCGGTTGGACCGGCCAAAACCGGTAAAACCGGTAGTCCAACTGGTTGACCCGATTTCTTTTTCTTCTTTTTTTTTTAATTTTTCAAATTTTTATTTTATGTTTTTTGAGGACAAAATGGAAAGTTAAAGACTAAAATGAAGAGAAAAATAGATAAAGAAAGAACAAATCTAAAAAAAATGAAGAAAAAAATGAAAAAAATTATTTAAAAATATATAATAATTATAGGAAATAAGATATCTTTGCATACGTATAGGTATTATAACTAATACTAATAGATTTTAAACATTTTTTTTTCTAAAAATCTTTATTTTTATCTATAGAAGTTAAAAAATATATTAATATATATTATCACTAATAAATTATAATATTTTAATATGACCGGTTATGACCGGTTCAACCACCGGTTAGACCCCGGTTAACCCATTAACCCTTGAACCTATGCTGTGACCGGTTCATTACCCGGTCCGGTTTTTCGTTCCTTTATATGCTTGAGTGATCTTATTGATTTTTTTTTTTTAATGTTTAGAATCACATATTTGTTGTACACTTCCATGGACGAAGGTCTAGGTGAACATGATAAGGCAATAAGATTTATCTTTCATGTTGACTTTGATTTGTTGGGAATAAATTTGAGAAAAAAACTTATCCTTTGTTTTTTAGATTTAAAAAAATTAATGAAACATTTTCTATCTTTTTTCTGATCAGCCAAGGGTACTAATTCCATTAATCATGCAAAAAGCCAACGGTACAAACAAAAAGTTTGAAATAAAAGGCAACGGAGCCTAAAAACCACCGTTTGTGAACCCAGACTGGACCGGATGGTTCAGCTCGGAAACTGGCGAACCGGCTGGGAAACTGGTCTGGTTCAGGGTCCGGTTCGGTTCACTGTTTTTTTAAAAAAAAATTCTTTAGAATTTCATATTAATAAGCCTAAAATTTTCAATTTCTCACCGGTTTGGCTCCAATCTGACCCATTGATTCTTAACCCAATTCAAGTTTTAATACCTTGCTAAAAAAAGCAAAGACTCCCTCATTTATGAATTATATTATAAATTAAATACTAACTTTTTTTATGTTAGGTTAAATTGAACTTTTTCTATTACATATTTATTATTTTGTATCTTATATTTGTGATTCTCAAGATATTGGTTGGACTACGAAATTGGAAGGATTTAAAATAATGATCAAAATACTAAATATGGGAAGTGGGATTAATAAAATTTGAATTTCAAATGAAATATGGAGAATGATAGGTAAAGGAAAGACATGGGAAGTGAGAGATTTTTGTGAAGCAAAGACTCATTATGGTGCATATTGGAAGTTGTGATTTAAAAAATTAAATAAAGTAATTATTAATTAATAAATTGAAAATTTCTTTTTCCTGATAAAAAATAAAAATACCTTTTATTTCAACAAATTTGCTTCCAATCAGATTTTTATTTAATTGATATTTGAAAATTAAAATTTTGAAATCAATTATCGATCACTCAAAATGAGAGAAATATGATGAGTAATAATCGGTAAATATCATTTTAGAATACATATTGAATTTTCAATTAAAATTTTAAGAAAATATCTTTAATGATTATGAAGATAGTCCATTTAAAATCATTAATCAAATCAAATATTCTTTGTGAGAAAAATATAGCATGACAAAGAAATTCTTGTATGAATTTGGTTTATCACATTATTTGTGGTCTAACTAGTTACAATACAACAATTCATGAGCTGATTTGACACCTCTCAAATATTAGCTGGTATATTAATAAAATTAAAAGATTTCACAAGATTCATTTTTTCATTACTTGTGAAATCTTAATTAAGGGATTCTTTTATTTATTTGAGAAAAACAAAATTATGAAATACATAAGCAGCCAACTAGGATTAATATTGGCTGAGTTGTTATATTTTAATTGGTCAGACCACAAATAACGTGGCAAACCAAGTTCACACAAGAATTTCTCAACATGACAACATAGAGACTCTACAGATATCTATTTGTTTGGTCAATGTTTGAATTTGAAATTTTGAAATTTCATCCTCTCCCTCTTAAGGTCTGATTCTGTTTTCCTCTTTCATGTTCTTTTTATTTCTCAAGACTTATCAATATTTCCTTTTTCTCCACTCATTTTTTCTCATTTTCATATGGCTACATTAATGCATCTTCCCTTTTCAAAATATTCTAAATTCGTATGCCCATTCTCTACTTTTTTCAATTTTCAATTTAAATTTAAATTCTATATTTTTTTTTCAGATTATAAATGGATATTTATCACTCACATTCTTCTTGATATTTGCCATTCTTTCTCTGGCATTATCTTTTCTCCACCTCCCGTAGCAATCACCACATTCGAGCCTTTCTTATGGCCAAAATCACACTGAGATAATGATTCATCTTTGCTACTAACAAAGGTCCGCATGACATCCGGTGAAACCTATATATGGGTCTCCATCATTGAAAAAATGAGTTGGGCCTTGCATATCCCTTTGAAAGATGATCACATTTGTTGTTAATTTTTTCTTTTTCTCAATAAATTTATGTTCGTGTTTTTATTACTATTGGACTACACTTTTGCATCTTCGATTTTAGGGATAAATTGTTTTAACTATTTTCATTTTTTCCGTAAAAAAAAGCACTACTTAAGATTTGTATCTCCTAATAATTCGTGATAATTCCAGGATTTATGAGGCAAAATCCCACAATTCATAATCATAACTTCCAATTCAGAAATCATTTAGTCAAGTAATTAATAAAGGAAAGATTTTTAAAAATCACATCATTTATTTACTTACAAACTAATTTACTTAAGATCTAATAATTGACTTGCATACACAACTTTATCCCTAATTTCTGGGTCCCACCCTCATTTATTAAAATAATATTATGGTTCTTATTATATTTTCCCCCCAATATTATGGTTCTTATTATAAGTCTAATTGCAAATGAAAATTTTGGTTCTAGAAATAAGTCCTCTTAAAGGTCAATATTGATTGTTGTCCAATTTTATCCTTAATTATAAAAGTATCCAAAGAAAAAAAATTAAATAATAAAATTTAAAGGAAGTCAGGAAAAACTCCCCATTAGAAATTTACTTAGCGTGAATAACCTGATAAATCTATATATACGAAGAATGTCAATAATCTAATTGATGTCATTCTCATCAATTAAATTTTTAAAGGGGAAGTTTTCTTCAATTTTCTCCAACATTTCAATTTTTTTCCCAATAATACATTAAGTATTTTTATTTTTATTAAAATCATGTTATTTTCATTCATTTTACATCTAAACTTACTTTTACATTAATCATCCAAATAAGTTTCAGTTTATCAAACTGACTTTTTCAAAATTCAATACAAACATAAATTACATTATAAAATATAACTTCTATTCAATCTTACATTTGCAAAAGTCATATTAAAAAAAACCACTTCCGCCATTACATATTCAAACACACCCTCTAAATGAAGGGTTTTAGAGAGTGCCCGTAGCATCAAAATCATCAAGAGAAAGAATGAAGGAAGAACTTTTGCTTTGATCATACTCATTTGGTTACTCTCACATGGGGTAAGAGAGTTGTGTATTTAGTAATAATTACTCTCTCCGTTTTTTAATACAAGTAACAAATAGAAATGTCGATTAATATTATTTAGAGATAATAAATATATCAAAAATGTGATTTGTTTGTCAATGATGCTCTCATTTATGTTGAAGGAGAGAACGTAGGGTGGGAAGAGAATACATTGTGGATAATAGAGAGATATAGAAAGTGAGAATTAAATAGAAATTTTACCAGATAATAGAGAGATAATAGGAGAACAGTCCTGATAAATTTTGTCCTCTCTACTTTGCCATTTTACCAGATGTAAACTACCCTGCTTCCTAAAGGTGTTCTTCAAGACCTTGAGAAATTAAATAGAAATTTTTTCTGGAATCAAGGGCAGGATGGAAAGAAAATGCATCTTATCGCTTGGGAGACAATAAAGTTAGATAAAAAAGAGGGTGGCCTGGGAATCAAAGATCTTTCTAGCCAAAATGAGGCCCTCATCATGAAGCTGTGCTGGAATCTTATCACAAAACCTGATGCCTTATGGGTGAAGGTTCTCAGATCCAAATATGGTTGCGGAGATAGCAAAATCCCAAGAGTTGAAAGGAAAAAGAACCAGTCTGCTGTCTGGAATGCAATTACAACGGTTTGGGATGCTTTTAGGAAAGTTATGGGTAGAAAGCTTAAAAGCGGGCAGTCTACAACTGCTTGGTGGGATTTATGGATAAGTCTTGATCAACCCCTCATCTACTATGTAAATAAAAATCAAGACTTAATTAACCCTGAGGAAGAGGTAAAAAATTTTGTGACCCCAGTTGGGGAATGGGATCTTCAGAGATGGAATATGTTCCTGCCAAGGTGGGTGATCGATAAAATCAAACAAGTCTCTCCCCCTTCTCAAACAGGTGATGACTTATTTTGGTGGAGGAAATCTTCTGATGGGAATTTTAGCGTCAAATCAGCTTATTCAATGATTTATTCATCGCTTTCGGATTCCGCAGATCCGTTCTGGCAACGTATTTGGAGATGGCCTATTCCAGAAAAAGTAAAATTCTTTATGTGGCAATTGTTCCAAGAGAGAGTTCCTACAAATTCAATTCACGCTATGAGAGATGTGAGGATAAACCCTGAGTGCCCTTTCGAGTGTAATTGTGAGGAGTCAGCGATTCATACACTGAGAGACTGTGAGTTTGCTAGTTCTGTGTGGCTTTCCTGTACTAACCCCATTTATCACTCTGCTTTTTTTTTCTGGTAATTTACAGGTTTGGATCAAATGGAACATGCAACACTCTCCGGGTGATCGTAAGACATCCAAATGGCCCTGGCTCAGAGTCTTCGGTTCTCTATGCTGGCTAATCTGGAAGAACAGATGTAGAAGAGTTTTTGAAGGAAACTCTGAACTTCCAAATCAACTAATCCACAGAGGGCTTCATTTTCTACACGAAGGCATCGAAGAGGGCAGGTTTAAACACAAGATCTTTAGAGTTCCAGATAGATATACAGAAGGTTGGAATGTCCCACCAGAAGGCTATGTTCGGATCGATGTAGACGCTGCGGTTGACAAACATAGGAACTCTGCTGTTGGAGGAGTAGTGCGTGACAACTCAGGAGCATGGATCGGGGGTTTCCAACAAAACACGGGTTTCAGTTCCTGCTCAACTGTCTCGGAGATTCAAGCAATCAGCATTGGCCTTAAGTTTTGTGAATCCAGAAATTTCAGAAGGATCAGGCTTTACACTGACTCATTAGAAGCAATCCAACTATTACACCAGACTGGGGGTCATTACCACCCGCTACAGTTCGAAGTGGAGGAAGTCAAGAAATTAATCTTCAAGGATTAGGATTTAGAGATTCATCATTGCCACAGAGAAGCCCTTCAATGTGCCGACGCTTTGGCAAAAAGGGCCTTAGATTTGAACAACGATTTGCATCTACTGTATTTCCCACCGGATTTTTGTTCAGACCAACTATTAGCTAATCTTAGCTAATCTTTGGGTCTTGTAGTTTCTTGCTCTTGGTTTTTTTTTCGGTTCCTGTACTTTTGGCCGCTGTGGCCTCAAGAGGTCTTCCCCTCTTGTCACTTTTAATTAAAAAAAAAGAAAGTGAGAATTAAATATTAGTTATTCAATAGGAGTAAAATGAGCTAACAATAAAAAATTTTCAGATAGCCTCTAAGTGATGTTTTATAAAATGGAACATGCGCAAAGCGTCTCTTACAATATTGAACGGAGGGAGTAATAACTAATAACTTGGGGTGATTTTATATATCAATTAATATGATTTTGTTTTAATTATGCAAAAGGTATCGAACAACCCGCTGCTGCAAATGAAAACAATAATCTGAATAAGCCCATTTATTGCACTTATTATTCGGACCGCCCCCAATAAGTAGGGGTATTCACACCCCACGGAACGAACTAAATGACACCACGCTTTCTGTCCCGTATTCCGTTCCATTTGTGATGGCCATCCAAAATCAATTTTTTGTTGACCTCACCAAAACCATGATTTCAAGCACATTTGAAGCAATGGGTCAAATTGAGATAATTGTATCCTACAAGATTTGCAATTTTTTTCCATTTGAAGAGAGAAATTTATCGAAGTTGTAAACATGAGTCTAATGTAAATCTGATAATTGAATTGATGAAAACCCAAAACAAAAGCTTAGTTTCCGGCTTTCATTGTATTGGATTTCAAGTCCATTATACCAATTACTAAAGATTCAGCAATAACTACAAATTTAGGAACAAGTACACAATGAATAACCCTGCCAATAAATAAGCTCCATTCCTAACTCTGAATGTTGGCGAGTCTTTTATTCTCAAGTTCCCTTTCTCTCTAGCATCAAAATTTTTCAAAAGCTCAAGTGGCAGCCATTTTCAACCTTTTACAGTGGAAACTCGCATCATTCATGTTGCTCTCATCTAAAAGCAGCTTGCTGGTTCCCATTTCCCCAGAGGAAGATGATTTGCTTATGAGGAGCTCGAAGAAAATAAAGAATGGAGTGTAAGTGAGTAAGGAGAATGTTTAGCACCAAGCATGGCCAAAGCTAGGAACGGCGGGAAGTGTTTATAGTAAAGGAGGAACATCGTTTGTGGAGAAGCTGAAGGGAGTTGACAGAGATAATGATAGCTCGAAGGGTGAACAAGAAAATGCAGGAGATGAGTTATCTGATGATGACATATCAGAGGAAATTCAGAACCAACAAGAAGACAAACCATTATGCAAGACTATCGAAGATCCGAAAAGGAATTTTCCCACTTTTTCTTTCTTCGAAAAGATGAAGAAGTGCTTGTATCATGCTTAGAGAAAAGCAGTCATAGTTAAGCTACTTGACAGAAGTATTGGGTACAAGGCTTTACTCTCTTGCCTTCAATCCTTATGGGCTAAAAGAGGGATCATCAGTCTTATTAATATGGTTTCTTTGTGGTCAAGTTGTCGAACATGGAAGATTATTTTTAGGCTTTAACAGGAAGTCCATAGATTATCTATGACACTATCTTATTGTCATACAATGGGAACCAAATTTTATTCTTGCAAAAGCAAAGATAGATATAGTTGTGTTTTGGGTGAGGTTACCGAATGTTTTCCTGGAATATTATGATAGAGAAGCTCGGACTATGATCGGGAATAGGATTGGAGAGACCATTAAGGTATATGTAAATATATCTTGTCAGCTGAGAGGCCACTACCCGTGTATATGTGTACTAGTGGATTTAGGGAAGCAACTAATGGCAGGATTCAAACTTGATAGAGAAGACTACTATCTGGAATATGAAGGGCTGCACATGTTGTGTACACATTATGGAGTCTACGGCCATCGAATGGAAACTTGCTCGATAAAAAAGCAGAGCAAGGTCATAGTGAAATTCACCATGATGATGGTAGCAATGCCGTAACAATCCAGGAGCCAAGTACTAGAGCTGCATCTGATATCTAGATGGTGGTGCAGAAATCAAAGAGGCAACGGTGTTTAAGTGATAATAAGGAGGATCGAGGCAGTGCTCCGGCATCAAAAAAATAGGGATCAAGATTTGAGGTATTGGTTGACGTGGAAGAGATAGGATTAGAAGGAGGGAATAACGAGGTAGTAGCGGGTACAATCATATAGAGGAAGGAGGAGCAGCAAGCACAACTGAAACACACTACCTATATACGACCCCAACAAAATATCAGAAAAGGACCACTGGGTAGACAAGAGGAGAGGAGGAGTACGGTTTAGGAGGTATTGAAAGCAACAAAAGAGAAATTGAAAGAGGAGGAGTTTAGGAGGAAAATAGAGAAAAGAACGCGAGACATAAGAAGTAAAGTGCAGGATGGTGAGATTTTGATGCTAACAAATGGTGAGAGTAGCGAGACGAGAAATAAGGAGGAGAAAACCCATTGATGATAAAATGGAAGAAAAAGGGCCTCGGGAGGATTAGATTAGGATTTCTCAAGATCATAGGTCTAGCACCTTAGTAGCCAAATAACAAATTGTTCTTTGGACCCAAAAGAACTAGATCCTAGGGAAGGGTAGTGGCCTATTGGATTTGGGCCCAAATAATATGGAAGAGTAGGTGAATGAGACTAGAGAGGAGTCGATGTGCCAAAGACCCAACTTGCTGCAAGGATTTAGTTGGGCTTGTATTTTGGGCTTTTGCTTTTATACATCAATGTTTATGGATAGGTTGTTGTATTGAAATTCAAGAGGAGCCTCCAATAGGTGACTTCTTTGAAATATTAAAGCAGTATGCAAGGGAGTAAAACCCAGTATAATTGTTCTTAGCGAAACATGTGTGGAGAAAGAAGATCCTTTTCGTTCAGTTCACACTTAGGGATTTGATTCTTTGACTCTAATTCCTAGCGAAGGGTGATTAGGTGGTGTAGTGGCGATGTGAAGAAGTGATAGAATTCAAGTAAAAATTATGGAAGGCAATAGATAATTCATCCACATGGAATGTACATTTGAAGGGAAGGAGCCTTTCTATCTTACTATGGTGTATGCTCTTCCACATTCTAATTACCGTTAAGTCTTCTAGGAAAACTTGAAGTTGATAGCAAACGTGATGAAAGGGCCATGGGTGGTATGCGGTGATTTTAATGATATTGCCTCTCCTTTTGAGCAAACTAGTGGAGTGCGATGCAGTTATTCTAGGATTCAATGGTTCAATAATAGAATAATAGAGTATGGGCTATTGGACATAGGATATCAGGGATCTAACTATACTTGGAAAGGACTCCAATTGTTAGGACATTCCCGCCTCTTCGAGCCATTGGATAAGGCACTGGAAAATTCAAATTTTCTTTCGGCCATGTCAGAATGTTTTGTTAAGGTACTTCCTTGTACAAATTATTCAGATCATAACCCACTGTTATTGTAGTTTCCTTGTTGTGAAAATTCAGGTTCCTTACAAAAGCCTTTCCACTTTGAAGTGATGTGGCTAGCGCATGGAGACCTTAGTACAGTACTTAATACTTGCTAGTCTGAAAATTCTATAACTTAGAAATTAAATGAAGCCCAAGAAGCCTTGAGAGAATGGAATCAGTCATCGTTTGGATTGGTGGAGCAGAAGAAGAGGAACTTAGTAGCTCGATTGAATGGTATCTAACAGTCGATTTACTACCCTCAATCATCTTTCTTATGTTGCTTAGAGAAAGAGCTACAGTCAAAACTGGATCAGGTGTTGAAAGTAGAAGAAGTTAAATGGTTCTATAAAGCTTATACTGAATGGATAACAAAAGGCGATCAAAATACAAGGTATTATCACCTCAAAGCTACTTTGCGCAAACGAAGAAACCGGATTCTAATGCTTAAGGATGTACATGGGATCTGGGTGAAGCAAGAGGAAAAGCTGATGTAGATGGTTGTCAACTATTTTAAGAGCCTAGACCAAGAAAAGGTTGGAAGTCTAGCCCCATTAATAATTGAAACTAGTTTTCCTAGCATAAAGGCACAAGCACTCCTAAATTTGCACAGGATGCTGACAGACGAAGAAATAAAGAAAGCTATGTTTAGAATGGGACCCTATAAAGCACCTGCATTTGATGGTTTTCCTCTGTTATTTTTTCAAACAAATTAGAGCACAATGGGAGCTTCAATATGCATTGAAGGTACAGAGGATTTAGCATATGCTAACAAGACTCTCATAACTCTGATCCCTAAGATTGATAGACCAAAGGTAATGGGCAACTTTTGACCTATTTCTTTATGTTCTGTGCACTACAAGTGTATAACAAAAGTGATTACCAATAGGCTGTGACTTCTGATGGATAATTTAATCTCTCCCTTCCAAGCAAGCTTTATTAAAGGAAGATAAATTCAGGATAACATTATCATTGGTCAGGAAATTATGCATACTATGAAGAAATCAAGGGGTAAGAAGGGATTGATGGTGATGAAGATTGAATTTGAGAAGGCCTATGATAGGATTCAATGGGATTTCCTTTACCAAGTGCTTACGAAAACAGGCATGGATCAGAAGTTAATTAACTTGATTATGAATTGTGTCATGATTGTGTCTTACAATGTTCTATGGAATGGGGCTAAGACAGAGTTCTTCCCAACAAAAAGAGGATTGAGGTAAGGAGATCCTGTATCTCCTCTCTTGTTTTTCTTATGCATGGATAAACTTTCTCATATAATAAGTGATGAAGTAAGGAAAGGAGCTTGGAAACCAATTGCTATGGCAAAGGGAGGTCCTACAATTTCTCACCTCATGTTTGCAAATGACTTCTCCTTTTTGGGGTGCCAACTAAATCTCAACAAGGTGTATGCTGAAGTGCTTAAATTTATTTTGTGAAGCATCAGGGGAAAAAAGTAGTACCCAAAAATCGTTGACTCTTTTCTCACCAAAAGTGCAACCAGGGTTGAAGAACTCTATTGGCCAGTTAACTGGTATGAAAATATCAACAAAAATTGGGAAGTAGTTGGGATTCCCTCTGTCTCATTGAAGGAAACCAACAGAGGCTTTCCAATATATAGTAGAGAAGGTGAGGATGAAACTATCAGCTTGGAAAGAGTATTGCCTTTTGTAAGAGGCAAGCTTCACCCAAGAGGGGGGGTGAATTGGGTGATGTTATAAATTTTTCGTTTGATGTGGGGATATGAAAAATATAGTAGATAGAGTAGAGTTGAGAAGATTTGAACACAGAGAGTTATACTGGTTCGGCCTAACAACAGGGCCTACGTCCAGTCCTCAGAGATCAAGACCTACTGAGATTTTCACTATACCTCCAAGATTCAATGGGCTCTCAGAATGCCACAAGACAACAATCGTCCTTGAACAGACTACGAGCAGAAATATTCTCTCAACAAGAAACTTCTCTCCCCCTTACGACAAGTCTTACGTGCAGAAAAATAACCTATGACTCTTCTCACTTGCTTATGTATACAAGACTTATGAGCAGCAACGTTTTCTCCTGCTTACACCACTGTAAGTCTTATGAGCAGCAACGTTCTCTTCTGCTTGTATCTTATAAGACTTATGAGTGGAAGACACAACAAGGAATTCTCTCAACTGCTTCTCTCGTAAGGAAAAACTCCCCTCTCAAGGTCCCAATACCTTGAGATCAAATAAACATAGAATTTTGAATTGTATGAAGACTCTCTTACAGAGCAAATGAATGAACACTGAAGATCAATGTGTATACAGAGAAAAATGATGAATAGCAGAAACTTGGTATGAGCTTATGAATTCTTGTGCTACGTTGTTCTAGTTTCTCTTTGAGTCTCTGTATATATATATAGTTGCTCCAGTTTTTGCCCGTTTGGAAATTCTTCATTTGTGGAGCGGGACATTTGAAAGTATTGGCAGACACGTGCATGTTTGAATAATCTGAGTGCGGTAGGTGCCAGCGTGTTTATAATCATCTTGTCTGCCGTTGTATCACTTTCTTCATGTAGTTTATTTCAAACGATCATATTCCTGTATCATACTTTTAAATCATTCAAAACAATGTTAAACAATGATAATAAGTAATGATGATATGAATAAATAACAATAAACCATATTCGGAATGATCGTTGTGAAACTTAGCATTTTTGGTGGTCAGACAGGGCATCACTCGAGCATGAAAGGCTCACTTCAAGTGATCTCCTATTTTCCTTCATATGCCTCTGTTATCGGGTTGTGCTTGCATGAAATTTCAGAGAGACAAAATCTTCACTCGCGGGTGAAGAGGGGTCTCACTCGAGCACAACTTCTTCTGCTCGAGTGATCTTTCAATTTCAACTGGGAGTGTCTTCTCGGGTCATCACTCGCACACCATTTTGACAAGAGTGAGAATTTGTACTCGCGGGTGATATGGACCCTCACTCGAGTACACATACCTCTGCTCGAGTGAGACGCATATTCTCAAGGAATATGCTCTCAATACCATCACTCGCATCAGGATTTCAGAGGGATAGAAATATCACTCACGAGTGATGTGGGCCCTCACTCGAGCACACAGACTCCTGCTCGAGTGAGAAGAATATTCTCAAGAATTATACCTCTTAAACAAGTGCTCGCAACAAATCTGGAGAGGGATAGAATTTTCACTTGCAAGCATTGATGTGTCACTCGACCATATAAGGGTGTGCTCGAGCACACTTGCATTTCTCTGTACTTCATGACTCTCGGCCAGACACTCGCAGTCCCTTGCTCGAGCACAAAATGCCAATGCTCGAGCATTGATGTCTCTGCTCGAGTGAACAAAGGAAGCATGCTATTACCTGCTCTCGGCCAAGCACTCGCAGACCCTCACTCGCACCTGCTCGAGTGAGAATGACTTCTCTACTCGAGTGCACACCTTAGTGCTCGAGTGATCCAGTGAACACAATGGGAGAATGCCTCTCGGGGACACACTTTCCGTCTTGGTCCCTTAATTTTATAAGGGCGGCCTTTAATGATAAACTACTAACAAATGTATGGAGAAATAAATAGGCACATGCATCGGCAACGTGTGCATTCTGTAATATTGAAGATGAAATCGTGCTGCACATCCTTTGGGATTATGTATATGCAAGAAAGCTTTGGATCTCATTAGTTAAATATAATCACATATCAAGCTTTTTTTCAACTCGGCTACGAGACTGGTTTGGTATGAATCTGAAACAAGATTTGGGTATTAATAGTGACGAGAATTGGCAGAGCATTTGGGTAGTAGTAGTGTGGAAAATATGGCTCTGGAGAAATAAGGTGGCTTTTGAGACAGATTTTACAAAGCCAGTGAATTCGGCTGCAGTCATAACAAATATGTGGCAAAGTTATACACATATGCAAGAACTTAAGAGCATATTACCAACCTACTCAGTGAGTAAAGAATGGACCAAGCCTCCCCCAAACTAGGTAAAATTAAATGTAGATGGAGCAGTGTCCTGAATCGGAAATCGAGTGGGATGTGGAGGAGTGATAAGGGACCAAGACGGAAAATGGGTGGTGGGATTTTCTCATTTCTTAGGGGCCTGTAACATGATGGAGGCAAAGGAATGGACAATTCTTAAAGGTTTAAGCTGGCTCGGGATTTAGGACTTAGGAAAATTATTCTGGAATCAGATGCAATGAACCTAATCGACATGATGCATGGTTTAAGAATAGATGACAGGTGTAGCTCTATTTTCCTACAAATCCAAAAGCTTAGGAAATATTCTTGGGATCTACAGATCACCCATATTCCCAGAGAGCAGAACAAAGTGGCATATCACTGGCCAAAGAGCAATTATTTATATTAGTGTTTCTAGATGATTGCCCAGTGCAGCTTCGGGCATTGATTCAAGATGAGATGTTGGAACCTAGTCCCTAGTAGTTTGCTTTTTTTGTTAGCTATCATGTAAATTCTCTTAGTATATAAAAAAAATCCGTCAATGATTTTTTTTTTGTTAAAGTACCAATTTATCTCGAAAGTTCTTTTGAGTTCAAGATTGCCTTAGAAGTATTAAAATGAAGCAATGTTGCCTCTTACCATTAAAACTTTAACTGTCAATATCATTTTTTTGACCTTCAACATTAGCTTTTTAAAGGGTTACTGCATTTTGAAACTTTCAGAGTACTTTCAAACCCAAGAAACTTTCAAAACAACATTGCTTCTAAATGAAAATTTGATGGGTAAATTTGCACCTTAACTCCTTTTTTTGATTTTAAAGCTTCATTACATGTCAATGTGATATTATTAAATTACCATAAAGAATAGTCTCATTTATCATATATAAAACTTTGGTGAGTTATACATTGAGTCTTAATTACCAACTTTATGTAATAAAAATGTTTTCTAATGGATCGTAAAAATCTCTCCTCTAACATACTCCTCCGATCCTTAATATAAGACAATTTTGGGGAGTTGATCTTGGTCCTAAATATAAGAAAAATTTTTCATATTTATCAATCTTTTCCTAATTTTCCCGATTAGCTCTCCCCCAATAATAGTCAAGGAGGAGAGGAAATGAGAAAATTAAGGAAGATGACTATGGTGTTTTAGAAAATACATGTCATATTAATCAACTCAACTAACTTCCTTAATTTAATCAAATTAAGTAAATATATTTTATATTGATAATAGTAGAAGTAACTCCTTTCTTCTGCTTTAATTGTTGTCATGATCATAATTTGTATGCCACAATAATTAATTTGTGGAGCGGTGAAGTGTAACACCTCAAATTTTATTCACCAAAAATGTATTGTAATTATTTTAATAATTCAATAAAATGGTGAATTCATGAATTTGGATCTTATGAATTTTGAAATATTCATATTCATAAGGAAATGGGCAAACTAATTCAAAAATTGAATTAAATTACAAAGGGGATAACAAAATCATAATTTTGCCAATTTAGCCCAAGATTAATTATTTTCCAATTAATTGGAGTTAATTTCAATTAATCAAGGGAAATAAAAGAAAATGCATAAATGGGATTATTCTTGGTAGAATAAATCAAGAATTTGAGAAATTAAGGGGGATTATACATAATTCAATTATGTGAATTATGGAATGAGTGACAAATAATTTTTCCTTCCCTTCCTCTCATTATTTTCGTCCAACATGAAAAATAAGGGAGAAGAATAGATTTAGTTAGAGAAAAGGGGAGAGTGGATGACTTGGGGAACTAGAAGAAATCTAGAACCAATCCAATTGGACATGAATGATGACAAGGGATGGCCTAAAGCAATAGAGTATGGTGGGAGGAATGGTTGGAGGGATGGTGTACATGAGAGGTGGAGAAATCCCAACAATTGGCTAGATCAAGGGCTAGGAGGAAGCATAAAGACTAAAATACTAAAACACACTTTCTCCCTCCCCTTGTGTATATTTCGGCCAGCCATAGAGAAAAGGAAGAGAGAGTGAGTTTGTGAACCTCTTGAGGCTAGAGAGAAAGAGGAAGAAAATCAAGATAAGAGCTTGTGTTCCAAAGTGATTTAAGCTTCTTATTTTGTGTAGTCATCCTCTAATCTCTTATTCTTCATGGAAATCATGGTTTAGCAAGAAAATCTTCAAGGTTGAAGAGAGAGAGAGAGAGAGGACATCCTAGAGAGAGAAACATCAAGGATCAAGAGGTAATCTCCAAAATCTCAACTTCTTAGTGTATTGAAGTTGTTGTTGGTGATTGTTGTTTGGTTTTGTGATTTTTTGGGTTGAGTTATAAAATTAGAAAAGTCATAACCCTAAGGGGTTATGTTGCCCAAAATCCTTTAAATCATGAATAAGAAATGTTTAAATGAGTTAACCAAGGATTAGAAGTGGAAAAGTGTAAGTTTTGGAAGCTAAAACACAAAGCTCCATTTTTCTATTTTTCTTCATATTTTTTGCCAGACCAGAACTGATAGTAGGAGTTGGATTTTCATGAAATAAATGGTTCCATTGGACTCAGTGGGCAAAAATAGGTGGGGTTTCAGTTGAACACTTTTTCGGTAGAGGCCGAAAAAGCATAATTACAAAAACGCCACTGAAATCCCTAAATAGGGGCTGTCAAAGGCATTTTCGTAATTTGACACTGAATTTGGTGATTTCGAGCCTGAAAATGGATTCCTTGAGCAAAAATAAGTCAAAATTTTGAGAAAACGTGCCATCGAGCCCGGTTCCCGGGGGTATTTTTGTAAATTTTCACCATGGACTAATATAACCACAATAAACACTATGGAATAGTCTAAAATGATACTTGGATATATATGACCTATTTCTGGTATATTTAATATTTTAGGACCGAGTCGGATGTTGGGACAGCACGCTTTATGAGACACTATTAAATAGAGGATTATAAAGCTTTGAGGTAGGTACATTATCCTTCATACACTATGACATAAGTTATGTGATTGTGTGAATGCCATTGTTTTGTAAATGCACTTTATTAATCAATATAATTTGCCTAGAGAGGGGCAGTTAGTGCCAGAGGTGTACTTACACTGGGAGTTGGCAGAAGTCCAATCGGTGTAGATTGTGAGGTTGAGCCCTACTCATGTATACATGACGATGATGTGTTTATATGTTCATTAATTTGTGCATACCTTGGCGCATGTCATATTTACTTTTCACATTCTCTACAAACGATATTATGTCTCTACGGGGATTCTTCGGAATCTCATCCTATTTTTAAACAAATACCTCTGCGGGTACCAATGGGGCAAAGGGAAAAGACGTAGATGTCGGAAAGTGAACGGCACGTGTCTCAATGCGAGGATAAGATCGTGATCATAATTAGTCTATTTTGTGATATTTTGGTGAAATTTGTAAATATTAAAACTTCCGCTGTATTTTCTGTTTCCGTCGACGAACAATATCAGAATTGTAAACGAATACTTTTATCAGTATAATTGTACTTTTTTGTATGCCCATTAAATTCTGTCTTTATTACTCTTTGAATATCGAAATGGAAACGGATGTTGATATGAAGAGAGACATTTGCTAAATATTATCTAGATTTATTTTGAACATAACCATTTATATATATGGCTATAATAATTGTGGCCTTGTTTATTCAAAGGTAGAAAATAGTCTCTCATGAAGACTCAACAGGGATAAATACAATAACAGACTTGAGCTGGTGGGTCGCCTACACATTCTCCATGGCCGTCTTTGCTATACCCTGCTTGGCACTCTTGGGTGCAAGAAGGAAGATCGCACGGTCCTGAATACACCGTGCTATTACATTCTTTTGCAGCCACTGGTTGTACGGTACCTTTCACATATATAATTAAAACAAAGTCAGATTAATTAAATAAAAATAAATAAATTCTCATGCATTAATCAAGGTCACTAATAAAAGTTAAACACAGGACTCTCTTACCCCATGTGAGATTAGCCAACAGCAATAGCATCATCACAGCACAAAGTCTCTTCATTTTCTGTGAATTTATTTTTTCTAGAATGGAACAAGGGTAGATTGTGATGTTAAAAGTTGTCACTGATCCTGTATTTATAATGGATTTTTCTTCTCCTAGCTTCCAAATTAGTCACACTTAATATTTCTACAATAAAACTCGTGAATTGATTTTTTGAGTTTATCGTTTTTATATTTTTAAATTAGAAAATCGTGCTGAGTCACTCTCTTAAACTCATATTAGTTGTAAATTCGGTTAAACTCGTAAATTCACATACTGAGTTAACTGTTTTTACCTTTATAGCTTATGAAATAGTATTAACTCACTCTTAAATTCATACTAACATTCTCGATTTGATCATGTTCGGGGCTTTATATAGTTGTTGAGTATTGTAAATTATGAATGTTGATGGATTTAATTTCAATTATTTAGATTTAAAATATGTTTAAATCAAATTATCGTCATTTTTATATTTTAATTATTTAATTATACACTATTAATTAATATCCATTTATTGATAAAAATAAACTCATACAAGTTTATAATTTGAGTTTACAAAATGATTTTACGTGTCACAAGTTTTTCTTAAACTGAGTAAGTTTGACAAGCTCAAGTCAAGACACGTGAAGTATAATATGCATGTATCTACAACACAAATCTGTAAATATATCCTATTAGAATTACTTTATTACCCGCTTTGTTATCAATAAGACGTTTATGACTTCTCAAGATTCAAAAAACCTAATAATAACTTTCATGAGCCATTTTATTTTATTTTTCTCCCTTGTTCATGAATCCAATCATAATATGCATGTATCTAGTATAATATGCATGTATCTACAACACTATTACTATATTACCCGCTTTGTTATCAATATGACATTTATGACTTCTCAAGATTCAAAACACCTAATAATAACTTTCATGAGCCATTTTATTTTATTTTTCTCCCTTGTTCATGAATCCAATCATAATATGCATGTATCAAGTATAATATGCATGTATCTACAACACTATTACTATATTACCCACTTTGTTATCAATATGACATTTATGACTTCTCAAGATTTAAAACACCTAATAATAACTTTCATGAGCCATTTTATTTTTCTCCCTTGTTCATGAATCCAGTCATAAATCACTGGCCAAAAAAAGTAAGAACATTAATTCATAACTTATTTAGTACATCATGATTCATAAAGATTTTTTCAAAGAAAAAAAACGAAGAAATATATAGTATTGCGGTTGAATATTCCTGGGTACTAATTCTTGTGTCCAGACAAGTAAGAAGATTAAGGGCACATTTGTTTTAACTTCTGAAAAAGTGATTTTGACTAAACTACATGAGGGGATATTGTTGAAAGAATTTTAAGCTAAGCGTACGCATGAAGGGTTGTTGGGAGAAAATTTTGTTTTTCGCTTATTTTGATATGCTAAACACTCATCAAAATAAGTGAAAATATATTCTCTTCCAACAATAACCCCCCTCATTTTAGCTCAGGGTTCTCTCAAAACTTCCCTCGTGTAGCTTAATTAAAATGACATTTCACTATAAAAAAACGTGATTTAGTAGCGGATAAAAATGGGTATTAGTAGCGGTTCTAACCGCTACAAACAAGGTTAGTAGCGGTTACTGAAACCGCTACTAAATCGTACGTTGCAAGCAGTTTTGTAGCGATTATATAAAACTGCTACTCAATCAAAAATAACCGCTACATCCTTTATAGCGGTTCAACTTAAGCGCTACAACACCCACATGGACGAAATTTTTTTCAGAGATATTTGTAGCGGTTATATATAACCGCTACAAATATAAAAAATTGAAATTTTGAGAGCTACAAAAAAAATAATTTTTTATTTTGTAGCGGTTAACAAACCGCTACAAATATAAAAAATTGAAAATTTGTTGGCGAAAAAAAATGACATTTTTTTTTATTTTATTGCGGTTAACAAACCGCTACTAATTTTGAATTTCATGAAATTAGTAGCGGTTTTCATACTAATTTCATGAAATTCAAAATTGTGCCAAAAAATTTAAATTGAATTGTAAAAAGGCGCGCTATTTAGTAGCGGTTTAATAACCGCTACAAATATTTAAAAATTTTTTAAAAAATATACAATTATTTTTTTCTGTTTTTTCAATATTAAATTAAATAGTTTATTTTGTTATTATTTTATCTATTTCAATTAGCTTATTATTCAATAGTTTAACTTATTAATAAATAAAAAGGAAAAATGTAATTGAATTGGATTAGTATAAAATTTATATGAATAATATTATTAAGGATAGGTAGGTAATAAGAAATTATTATGTTATCTAATATAATGTAATTGTGTATGAAAAATATATGAAAATGAGATACAGTTATGATATATCTAGAAAAAAAAATGGTTAGAATAAATTTTATAGAAAGGAAAGAAGTATTCTAAAAAAAATTAAGAATCTTGTTACCATATTTGATCGTATTATTCAACTCCTCTACTCATACGAAAGAAGTTGTAAATGAGAGAAAATGAAAGAAAGGTAAGGTGAAAAGAAATTGGGGAGTGTTTGAAATGAGTTGTGACAAGGGTATTTATAGGGATCCACGTACTATTTGTAGCAGTTAATGTAGCGGTTATTTATATTTTTGTAGCGGTTTAATATTCATAGTGCTATTTGTAGCGGTTAATGTATCCATTTTGTAGCGGTTAATTTTTTATTTGTAGCGGTTTAATAACCGCTACAAATATTATTTTAATTTTTTTTTAAAATTTTTTTTTTTAACATTTTATTTTAAAAATTTTTTTGCATTTTTTGTAAAGACAAAAGCATAATTTGAATTTGATCACTCATCGTCGCCATCCCTACAGAAATTTTGTAGAAAAATTATTGTTATTGATGTATTATTAAATTTAAAGAATTTAATTCAAATGACGTGGACTATCAAATGTAGCGGTAAATTGTCATCGCCTTTAGGGAAATTGTTTTCAAAATTAGCTAGTTGAAATGACTCACTCTCGTAGGCGATGTTATCGCCTTCACCCATGTTGTAAAGGTCTCTTGGCTTTAAATGAACGACCATGTGCCAATCCCTATGCCTCTCGTTCTCGACATAATAAACCTGATGTGCCTCTGAAGCTAGAATATACGGCTCATCATCTTGAGAAATACCAGTATGAATCGGTCGTGAGAAATTGACTGATGTGATCCCTAGGTCGTCAGTTGTTAGTCCCTAAGAAGTAGTGGTATTTGCCCACAAACACTTGAACATCGTCATGGTGAAACGGCCTTAATAATTAAGCTCAACCACATCAAGAAACTTGCCATAGTAAGGGACGCCTCCGAACTACATGTTGGCGTCACTGCTGCTCGCATAACTCCTTATCCCAAATGTGCCATAAACACCCGAATTCTGTGTTTGCAATCCTTGATCCCGTGAAACCGTGCAAAATTTAAAACCATTGACATTGTATGCTGTAAACCGTTTTGCATGATCAAGAGGGCCGATTGCGAGAGCTCTGAAATCTGGTGAGTGTGGGTTGTGGTCATTTAGTATTCTGCACGCAAACCAGCTCGGGAATTCTCTGTGGACCCTCCTATCAACTTCTGAGGATGTTTGTGTACGGATCCTGAGTTGACGCTTAACATGACTTCTGAATTCCCTGCAATTAATAATGGAAAGGCGTTAGTGAAATGAAAGTGAGAGATGTTACGAAAGATATAGATCGAATAACATATGAGTGTACAAATTCCTACAATAATATATGTTACGAAATATATCTTTCGATATAGATCGAAAGATATATTTTGTAACCGTCATTTGAAGAGAACCCTGAGCTAAAATGAGGGGGGTTATTGTTGGAAGAGAATATATTTTCACTTATTTTGATGAGTGTTTAGCATATCAAAATAAGCGAAAAGCAAAATTTTCTCCCAACAACCCTTCATGCGTACCCTTAGCTTAAAATTCTTTCAACAATATCCCCTCATGTAGTTTAGTGAAAATCACTTTTTCAGAAGTTAAAACAAATGTGCCCTTAATCTTCTTGCTTGTCTGGACACAAGAATTAGTACCCAGGAATATTCAACTGCAATACTATATATTTCTTCGTTTTTTTTTTTGAAAAAATCTTTATGTATCATGATGTACTAAATAAGTTATGAATTAATGTTCTTACTTTTTTTGGCCAGTGATTTATGACTGGATTCATGAACAAGGGAGAAAAATAAAATGGCTCATGAAAGTTATTATTAGGTGTTTTGAATCTTGAGAAGTCATAACCGTCATATTGATAACAAAGCGGGTAATATAGTAATTCTAATAGGATATATTTAGAAATCATATTTACAGATACATGTTGTAGATACATGCATATTATACTTGATACATGCATATTATGACTGGATTCATGAACAAGGGAGAAAAATAAAATAAAATAAAATGGCTCATGAAAGTTATTATTAGGTGTTTTGAATCTTGAGAAGTCATAAACGTCATATTTAAAACACCTAATAAAATGTTGTCATCTGCTTCAAAACATGTTGGAATATACCTAACTCACCTTTAATTTGATGGATTAGGGCCAAAACTCAATTCAAGTGCTGTTATATAAATATGGAGAGATGTGTTTATAAAAAGATATTTTTCTTTGTAGTTTAAGATATATGTTTATTTCTATGTAATTGTAAGTTTATGAATTATATCTATCACTATATGACCGTACGTATGCTATATATAAGATGTGGGATTGAGTTAATACATAATCTAAATAAAACACACAAAATAACACTCAGTCCTTTAAAAATGTTCTCTCATAGGAGTACCATACTCTCTTCTCTTTCTTTTTATGGTGAATTTGCTAATGTGAACGGAGTCCGCATAGATGCTCCGGTTTCATATGGGTATTCCAACGTGATGGATTCTAGGTACACTCAAAATTCTTACAAACAGATTGTCATTCCATTTATCTCACTAAATATATTCAGAGAAATGGTGCCTAATTTTCTCCTGATTCTTTGCAATTTCGGTTGTTCAACGGGCCAATATTGTATCAGTTAAATGTTCTAAGCATTCCTGATATGGAAGTCAATGGACAAGAGCAGAAGTCTTTCATTACATAATTGACCATATTTCCTCTGTTTTCATTCTGTTTCACATTTTACACTTAAAAACAGAACTAAGGCTCTGTTACATGTGCATATCTTAGTAATCTTCGACTTTCAGAATTACTGCCCCATCAATTAGTAACATTTTGGTTGCTCGTTAGGACTCCAGGACCTTGCACCCTCATTGCAGCTTTCTTGGCCTAAAAAATAAATGATTTTGTTAGAATCTATCTCAATTCACCACACAATACAAAGTTGAAGATAAGAGAGGATGCCTTACTTCTTTCTCCCAGTTGGTGCACATGGTTATGAGAAGAAGACATACCAATTGCACGAGAACTGCTAATGCGATGCCCATCCAGAGGCCCTATTTGTGCAACAAACCAATATTATTCAAAATAAGTAGCTTCAATTGAAGTGTTTTTACTACAGGAAATCAATAGAACCTTACCTTTACTTTCATGTGGAGGGCAATAGAAAAGACTACTGCTAATGGAACACCCACAAGATAATATATGCAAAGATTCACAAATGCACCAAGTTTCTGCCAACCACATCCTCTTGCAACACCTTATTTGCAAAATATTGCCAATTGCTTATCAATGGTGAAGTTCACATCCGCATAGAAACGCAGGCCACATATATATAACTAAGAGTTAAGGTACAAATTTACCCCAGAAGAGTTCGCTTTGGAATAATGTTATCCCGAAAGTTTTTTTTTTCAATGATGCTCTGAAAGTTTCAAAACATAGTATTGTTGCCCCACTCTGTTAAATAACTGACGTTGACCGTAAGGGGAAATATTGTTCTATTTTGACACGTCTTGGGCAATATTAAACCCAAAATACTTTTGGGACAACGTTATTCCCAAGTGAAACTTTCAAGATAAATTTACACCTTAATTCCATCACTAATGCAAATGTAGTGTGTAATTGTAGCATATGTTCTTTGGCTTTTATTCCTTCTCCATTTGAGGATTAGGAATAAGCGATATGCACATTTAACACAAAGATTAATGATTAATGAGCAAAAGCAATGTCAGTACCTGAGAGTACAGCTTGAATTGAATCCATAAGGATCACACTTGCCAAAATTGGGAACATGGATGCTACATATGTCACCACTTCATGTTCATTGGTAAATGCCTTAACCCAAATATTCCTTATTAGCATTAGAAGAGAAAATTCAAAAACTCCCAATATGAGGGCCATGAATAAGGTGACTTTAAGTGCTAATTGTGCAGCTTTTGGAGAGCCAGCCCCTAGTTCGTTTGATATCCTTGTACTGTTGAGTTGGGAAGCATAATAAAATTCGTCAAAGTCCATACTGTCATCAAATTGATCTTTTCTACACTAAAAGCCATATATATATAGAGAAATTTCCATTGGGTTGTTTTTGCATTAAAAATATGCCATAAATTTGTAGCAAGCAACAACTAACCTTGCAGCAGCCCCTACTCCCAAAGGCAACATCCAAAACATACCAGCTGTATTAAGACTGTGGAAGGAGTTCAAAAACCATAAAGCATGTCTGTGTTGTGTGTAGATGCCATAAAGAGTTGAGTACAAACTAGAGCATATAGCTCCTAAAGGAACAACTTACCATATAGAAGAAACTGAAGTTTGTAATTTTGGATTAGGAAAAGTACCAGACAGGATCACCATCAATTCAAAAGTCCATGATTCCAAGCTGTTACAAAAAGAAAAATTCTCAACAACTATCAGACCATTATTAATCACCAAGGAAAGTAGACAGCAATTAAGTTCTTGCAGGACATTATATCCTCTAATGAAGAAGAAGATGAAGATGAACCAATATATTGGACCCTTGGCTGAATAGGCTATATATTATTTTGTTTCAATAATAAGAATCATACCAGAACAGAAATAGATGGCATAATGCCCAATTTTTACCAAAAAAAAAAAAAAGAATCATACCAGAACATGAAACCTGAAGAAAGAGCAAGTCTGAAAAATTGGGGGACGTTATGAAAGGATTCTCTTGAAAAGCCTGTCCAAGTCCTCTTGCATGAAGAAGAATACTTGATATAAAGTGCCAGCAACAGCAAACAAGTCCAATTTGAAATGCAAAATGAGATGGCGGCTCCTTTGATGCCAAGGCCAGCTTTTACCACCAAAGCCCAACAGAAAAAGATGTTTATTGAGCTTGAGATTCCAGAAGCTAGAACTATGGGAAAGACTATGTTCTGGAATTGTAGGAATTTAATGTTGCACTGAATGAGAGCATGAGAAAAAAGGCTTGGAATCATGTAACGAGCATATAATCCAGCTCCTTTTGCAATATTGTGGTCTTGACGCAGTAAAACTAGAATAGGTCTCAAGTTAGCCAAAATAATGGATTGAGCTACAGCAACAAGTAAGAGAACCAACATGCCTCTCTGCATATGTATGCCAAGCATGTGATACCGCTCTGCTCCATATGATTGACCACAAAATGTGTCTAAAGCGCCCGCCATTCCCATCTAAAGCATTGAACAAAGTAAATTTTGAGTATGTGTGAAGACTCTTAAAATTGATGAAAAAAATTAAACATTTAGGAACGTAAGACACAATGAAATAACATTGGGGTTCTGGATAATTAGATCACTTCTTCTAACAAACAACAGAACATAGTTTGATCATTAGGAAAGAAGCCATTAAAGTGTAAAGCAATAAACTTTGAGTACATGGGATGTTAGAATTTGAGAAAAATAAGAATAAAGGGGTAAGAATATCCTGAAATAACAATTGAAACTTTCATGATATCACTTATGGCCTATTTGAGTTGGTGTTCGAAAAACCCGTTTACACGCAAGTTGAAATAAAACTTATCTCGTATACTTACCTCGTATGCCGTAAATCACATTAAAAAAGTAAGAAAGCAGCTTTTACCACTAATCCAAATAGACATCAAGTGATTAACGTAATAGATGGGATGTTTGATGTTGGGAAAAAAGGGCAAATCCTAAGTCTCATAGATCAATAGGATTTCAGCATTACAAACGTAACAATCTAAGACATATTGGAAACTCAGAGACAGAGAAGAAACTCTAAGAACTCACCAGCACCAAAAAACCAGTGGCATTGAAAAACGAAGTAGCCATTGAAGCACTGGATAGAGGCAACTCTCCGAGATGACCCACAAACATTAGAGAAACCAACTGTAAACTGTACATAAACAAACCCACAAAAATCAAAGGTCCTGCCAGACAAAGCTGCTTCTTTGCTTCGCTAGCAATTTCCTTTCTCCACAGCCCCATTTCTTGCTCCACGTACTCTCTCACTGACGCTAAATGCTTTTTTTTTTTTTTTGAAAATGCCTCAATCCTCTTCTTCCCTAAATCATTAAACACTGAACAATATTTACTGAATTCTCACAATAACAGAATAGAAAGATGAAAGCTTAAAAATCTTTTGCCTTTTTGTTTTTTAGCCAGGAGATGTAATTCAATTTAATGTTGCAAATCACGAGTAAAGGTCTGTTTGGTGTGAGAGATTAGAAGGGAAAAGAAGGGAGGGAAAATTTTTATGAGTTGAATTTTAAAACATTGAAGAAGTGGGTAATAAAATTTTAATAAAAAGAATATATAAGATAAAAGAGTAAAAAAAATTAATTAAAAATTTTTAACTCCACTTCTTCAATTTTTTTAAATTCAACTTAAAAAAAATTTTCATACACTCATTTTTCCTCCCCTCCACCAAACAAACAAGCCCTGAAGGAAAATCAATAAGACTTCAGAACTTTGCAATAAAATCTGGTTTTCTTTAAAATCTTGCATACGCACCCGTATATAAAAGTAAAGCCATCATAAACAAATAATAATAATAATCTTCATTACATAAATAATGTGTATGTACATAACATTTTTCTATGCTTTCAACTTTCAAGACGTGTCATGCATGCATGAAATGGGCAATAAATACCACTTGGACCAGGAAACAATCAGCGTGTCTTGTTTGGGCTAAAGGATGTCATTCCCGGCCCACATGTGGTCACCATTTCCCATTGCTCTTGTACTTGTTTGGGAATTAGAAAAAAGTGTTTTTTTTTTTAAATATTTTTTTACAACCTGAAATAAAACTTATTTCACATATTTATTTTAATAAATCTAAAAATATTTATACAAAGTTAAAACAAATATGCATGAGATAAATATGTTGTATGAGATACATTAGCTTAATTTAACTAATTTTATGTTGTATGAGATAACTATATAGAGAAGTTTTATTCTGTAAAATACAACTAAGAAAACAATGAAAAGGGAAGTAGCGGATGATATGGACTTTCAACTTTTTATTTATACATATACACACACAAAAATTATATATATATATATATATATATATCTTTTTTTCTAAATTTAATTTTCAGATTTAAAACCAACCTTCCTTGGCACTTATATCAATGCAATTTTTATTTCTCCAAAACCCTGCTGCACCCATTCCAAATCCTGTACGTGACTCCTTTGTGTACTCTACAATTGTCAATTAGTAGGCTTGAGGTGTTTTATTTTAGGAAAAATCAGGAAGGAATGTAATAATGATAAAGTCTCAATAGCAATTCAACAGTATGAATCTGTTGTTTTTGGACTCAAACTTAGTGTTGGTTTGGAATAGTTTATTTTTGAATAATAAGTATTTATAAATCTTGATTTACGGTATACAAGATAAATATATGAGACGAGTTTTATTTTGGCTTATGTAATAAGGATTTATTGTTTAAAAATAAGTGATACCAAACACAGTCTTAATCTTTATATCCTACTCACTTATTATAATACTTTTTAGTAATTATATCATTTATATTCTTATTTAAGACCTCATACTAATTTTTCTTTTATTTTACTTGTTTTCCACTTATGCCTCAACCTACAATTTTCAATGTCTTTTACTTTCTCATCTTCTCTGTCCATTTCTTCTTTTACTTTCTAGTCTTATAATTCATCCGCCCTAAGCCCAAATTCACGATTTCAATTTGGGTTTTTTTATGCATTTAATTTTACTATAATGTAAGTCGAACATGCCTGCAAGTTATTAAGAAGCATGCATCTATTATGAGAGGAGGATTAGCTAGAGAGTGCTCGTAGCATCACTAAGAGAAAGAGTGATGAGGCCTTTTTCTTTGATCAAGGTTAGGTGTCCTGTCCTTAAATCGTGGTGAGCCCAATCCCTTTCTTAAAATTTGTTCATAAAAAAAATAAAAAAAATAATGAATTTGTAGAGAGGTGAAGAGAGACATTTGCTAAATATTATCTCCATTTATTTTGAACATAACCATTTATATATATGGCTATAATAATTGTGGCCTTGTTTATTCAAAGGTAGAAATGAATAAAAACAAAAAAGGAGGCCACAAAATAGTCACTCATGAAAACTTAACAGGGATAAATACAATAACAGACTTGAGCTGGTGGGTCCCCTACACATTCTCCATGGCCGTCTTTGCTATACTCTGCTTGGCACTGTTCGGTGCAAGAAGGAAGATCGCACGGTCCTGAATGCACCGTGCTATTACATTCTTTTGCAGCTGCTGGTTGTACGGTACCTTTCACATATATAATTAAAACAAAGTCAGATTAATTAAATTAAATAAATAAATTCTCATGCATTAATCAAGGTCACTAATAAAAGTTAAACGCAGGACTCTCTTACCCCATGTGAGATTAGCCAACAGCATTAGCATCATCACAGCGCAAAATCTCTTCATTTTCTCTTAATTTAATTTTTTCTAGAATGGATCAAGGGTAGATTGTCATGTTAAAAGCTGTCACTGATCCTGTATTTATAATGGATTTTTTGTTCATAGCTTACAATAATTAGTCACGCTCGAGACGCGTCTAAAATATGCATGCACCTACATTAATTTACACCACGTATCTTTAACCGTTGATTTGTAAATATTATTTTCTTTTTTTCTGGCAATGTGTGTTTAAATTAGCTTTTAAGAATAGTTTTTACGATTTATGAGGTAAGTGTGTAAGATGAATTTTGTCTTAGTTTACGTAAACCTATGTTATCAATATGAGGAGAGGGGCATCTCAATTTCCCTTACCATCCACTTCCCTCCACTTCTTTATTCTCACCATCAGATTAATTCTGAATGGTTGAGATTTAATATTTTATAAAAATATTATTATAATATTAAATAACAAAAATGTATATAAATAAATTTAAATTTGATATAACTGTTCGTATCTTTATACTTTTGTTAACGTATTTTATGTATAATTTTTAATTTGTATAGGATATTGAATATCAACCGTTTAGAGTTAATCTAATGGTGAGAATAAAGAAGTGGAAGGAAGTGGACGATAAGGGAAGTGAAGAGGCCCCTCTCCAATCAATATCATGTTTATAACCTCTCAAGATTCAAAGAACCTGATGATAACTTTCATGAACCATTTTATTTTATTTTATTCTTCTCCCGGGTTCATGAATCCAGTTATTAAGAGAAAGAGTATTAATTCAAAAAGAGAAAGAACATTAATGAACATTAATTCATATGTGCCAAGTACCCCAGCATGATTTCGGGCAAGAAAAACGTACCCCATCATGATGTTAGTTATTGCTGGGAATTAGGGTGTGTTTGGTTTGAGGGTAGGGGAGGGATGAGAGGGAGAAGAAGGGGGTTAAATTATCCTTTTGGGTTGAAAGTATTTAAATTTTGACAGATAACCCAAAATTTAAAAGAATGAGAGGGTAAATTGCAAATTTTAGGTTTCTCTAATCTAAAATTGTAATTTGCCATCCCTCTACTCCCCTTCTCTTAAACCAAGTACATCCTTAGAGTGAGTTGGGCTAGTTCGGCCCAACCAGAATAAGCTTGAACAAAAAGAATGGCCCTAATACACAAGGCCTTAAAATAGGGGTGTTCAAAGTATCCTGGTCCCGATTGTCTCGGCTCAGTCCCTGACATTTTATCCCAGAAATTTCCCTTCCTGGGCGGGATCGGGAATTCCGGGTCCCTGTTTTTTTTTATTTTTTCCTTAAAAAATAAGTTATTATTTTATTTTTGTAAATTTTACCTCATAAATGAAGTTATTATTTGATAAAATGTATATCACATATTTAGTTAGAGTTAAATCGTATATATCGTGATATAAATCCTAACTATATAATGTATAAAGATAATAACAAAAATGATGAATGTGATAATAATATGTTATTCTTTAATTCTAGCTCAATTTGTGTGATTTTTATGACTTTATTAGATGTTAAATAGTCACTTTAAACACTAGATTATAAAAAATTTAACTAATATAATTATATTATTAAAATCGAGAATTCCCAATCTCAATTATCCCAAAAATTTTATGGGACCAGGATCGAGAATGATATCCCAATCCCAACCATCCCAAAATAGGAATCGAGAATGGATGATCCGATCCCGTCCGAAATTTGACCACCCCTACCCTAAAAGATATAATTGCAACATGTTTGCAAAGTACGTTACAAGTTGGGCTTTTTAGGTTCACAGTTTTTTTTATTTTTTCTAGAGATGTGATGTTTGCTGACTGTCCGTTTGGGAAGAAGTGAAAAGTGTTTTTTTAAAAGTACTTTTTTTAAAAATTAAAATAAAATTCTTTTCACATAATTATTTTAAGTAACGTAAAAATACTTTTAAAATGATAAAACAAATTGATATTTAAATGTGGATTCGAACTTTAATGGGAGATTTACATTTAGGTCCCATGCAAGGAAAAAAATGAAAAAATGGTCCCATAGAGTTGTCAATACAGGCTCCTGGAGTTGTTAATGACAACTCCTGGAGTTGTTATTAACAACTCCAGGAGCCTGTATTGATAACTCCATGGGACCATTTTTTCATTTTGCAATCTATAGGGACAATTTCTTCATTTCTCTTCTTCCTTGGGACTTCACTGTCATTCTCCCAACTTTAATTTAGATTTTTTAATTAAGCACATATATTATTTTATTAGAGACAATTATATTTAAAATATTATTAGACATTTAACACAAACACCTCCTATTTGGGAGCCCATTTCAGTGCTCATCATAATGACGAGCACTAAAAACTAATCATCAATATAAATCATTCGGATCTAATTTGAATGGATCAAATTGACTTTTTTTTCCTGAATAAATACCGAATTTAATCTAAAGATAATCTCCTAGTTGCCAATTTTTCAATTTTTTTTTAATTTAAAAATTATCATTTAAAAATATTAAATGTGGATGATTAAAATCCTATTCAAACGATGTAAATCTCGCCTTATTAATTCGCTCTTGGTGTTCATTATCTCGATGAGCAGTGGAAAGTGGGTCCTCCTATTTCGGTGTTAATTAGCAGGGACAGGTGCAATAACATCCCACTTCAACCCCCTCCTCTGGCCCTTCACAGCTACCCACACACTCTGCACCTAACTGTTCACAGGCTGCTGTGCAAGGCTCAGGTGAACAGTCCCCACGGGTGATTTGATATTTGAATTCCCCCACATGATGCTACTGGCTCTATTTGGCCTTTCTCACGGGAAAAAACATTAATTATATGAACCAAATTAAAAAAAAAAAAGTTATTAAAGTAAATTATTAAAGATTACTTTAAAATATAAATACAGTTCTTACGTACCCCGGTGAGAGCAGTGAACATCACCAGAAAGGTAACTAGAAAGGGTATTTAGTTTTGATGTCATTTGCTACCTCATATGCCTAATTTTCTATTTATAAAAGATGCTTCTGAATGCATCTCACACAGGTAAGTCACACTCTGCTCATGTGTGATTCTAGGTGAGTCACGCCAAAAATACACACCCAATTTTAAATATTTATTACTACTACAAGCTTAAATATAATTGGAGACATCAATTAATTATCAAGTTGATTAGAATATTTTCAGATTAATTTTGTCATTAAATAAAATGTCAGAATAAAAACAATCTCTAACTCGTTGACCCAACAAGACTACTATAGATGGCACAGTTATGCCTCAGTTGATTGAGATGGCAATATTTGATCACTTGGTGCAGATGCAGTGCCTGTGAGGGAGATAGTTGAACCCTCTACTCTACTCTGAGCTTCCTTTGCCTGTCCACAAACAACAACAACACAAACCCTACCTTATTCATCTATACACACACACACACACAAAATTCTTCTTTAATTTCTTTTTTAACAAAATGGATAGAGGCTTATATATATATATATATAGCAAATAAATAATGGAACTTTTTGCCTTACTTCTTTCTCCCAGTCAGTGCGAACTGTAATGACCAGGAAAAATGCCACTTGCAGTGTAAAAGCAACCACGATCCCCAACCACAGCCCCTATTTCACACAAATGAGCATATTTGTACAATGAACTTCTGCTCAGAATGATACAACAAAAACAATAAATAAACAAACAAACTAATAATAATTTTTACGTGTAAAAATGCTAGTTTTACCTTGGCATTCATATGCACAACGAAAGCTAATATCACAGAACAAGGAACCCCAGCCAGATAAAAGGATGCCAGGTTCACATACGCTCCAATCTTCTGCCATCCACACCCTCTCACTATGCCTGACAATATATACACAATACTCACTCAAATTTACATCACTTTCACAAGTTTGAAGAACAATATGAGAAATTTAGATGTGAGAATTACCTGAGAGAGCACTTTGGATACCATCAAGGAAGCTAGAAATGGCCAAAACTGGTATCATGGAGGCCACGTGTCTCACTACTTCTTTGTCATCACTATAAACTCGTCCCAAGAGATTTCGAAGCAGAATCATCACTACAAGTATAAAAGTACCCTCACTTAAGGCTATGCCTAACACCACCCGAACTGCTAAAGTTGCTGCTTCTGCATTTCCTGCCCCTAATTCATTTGACACTCTTGTGCTGTCATATTCAAACAAACACCTCTTTGTTAAACCTGATTTTCACCATCGTAGAATTGGTCCTATGTATAGACAATTTATTCATTCATTACCTTACTGCAGCACTAAATCCAAATGGGAACATCCAGGCTACAGAGAACATATTGAGGCTGCAACAGTAAATCAGAAGCTTCTCATGGTCATGGTTAGGAAAAAAACCACTGGAATTATCTATAGTTTGAGAGCTGACCATATTGAAAGCACAGAAGTTTGCAGAGTTGGATTAGGAAGAAGGCCTGACAATAGTACCATCAACTCAAAAGTCCACACTTTTAGGCTGTCCGAAGTTCAAAAACAAATATCAACACCACCAGATCAAGAACAGTTACAACCTTATTACTATGATTTGAAACAGATACCAGAGCATAATGGCAGAAGGAACTGCCAGTTTAAGGAAGTCAAGAACATTGTGGAGAGCCTTCTTTGAGAAACCAGTCCATGATAGTTTGCAGGTAGAAGAGAACCTCACATACAGTGCCATTAACACCACATTCACCCAATAAGACACAGAAATTGCTACGGCTGCTCCTCGGCTTCCGAGTCCAGTTTTGAACATCAAAAGCCAACAAAACATGACGTGAAACATAGCTGCAGCTGCAGAAGTTATCATCATGGGACAGACGATGTTTTGGGTTTGCAAGAATTTCATCATAGATTGAAGGATTCCAAATGCAAACAGGCTTGGAATCATGCAATAGGCATATGATCCTGCTTCTTTAGATATGAGTTTATCTTGCTTCATAGCCACAAGAATTGGTTCCGTGTTTGCCCAGATTATTGCCAGGAATATACTGCTCAGTGAAAGAACGAGAATAGATCTTTGCATGTGTATGCCTAGCATATGGAACTGTCCTGCTCCATATGATTGACCACACAAGGTGTCCAATGCACTTGCTAATCCCATCTGTTCAATTAATCACAGATGAAGTCAACAAGTAACTAAAGTTATTGAAAGAAAGAAAGGAAAGAAAAGAACGAGAGTGTTGTTTGATTCTCTTTACTTTTCTAAAAATTGACACTTCCGGTTCACTTGAGTGGTAAGAGTATTTTTTTCCCCTTGGCCTGAGAGAGATAGGTCTATGATATATACTTTTAGACACTATGATTTTTTTTTTTTTTTTTGCTATCAAACACTATTTTTCAAGACTAAATTTTACTCAGTAATCATATATGTACACTCATTTGTTTATACAATTTTTCTATATTTCTCAATATAATAACATTTTAAGTATGAGATGATAAACTGATTTTCGAATTATCCGTAAGTTTCAAATATTAAATAAACTCTGCAAGCAGTCAAAAGATCGACATTGGGAGTTCAGAATATGGCAAGGAAAAAATTCCATATATAGCAATACAGTACATTACAAAAGTTTAGAAAATGGGACATGGTATTATTTAAAAGCGACGTGGTCGTGTATTGTGTTAACAGTTTAGTATGATGAAACATCTCATGTTTAAAAAATCGTTGTTGTTATCCCGTGGCATGCAAGGAAAAAGACACACAGCAACGTATGTATTAGCAACACAAGCATTTAATTTGGCCGATCAAAAACCAAAAAACTTATCAACAACATGGGAACCCGAGACCATCTTATCATATTCTCAAGAATATTACTGAAACACAAAGATCCTTGGATCAGTCGGCTGCCATTGCATGTACATCAAAAGATCAGATCAAACTTCCATTCAAGATTACTCAAAACTCAAAAAAAATTCAGGAGAAGAAATGAACTCTTTGGTCTTTAAACAGCTGTAAATTATTTGACCTTTGAACCTTGTCCTTTAACAAGCTAAAGCTAACAGTTTTCAAGAACTGAATCAACCGTAGAATAAGACTGATCAGGTAAAGTTACTGAGGAACAAACTCATTTGACCAAGATTTACTAGATAGTTGGATTTTTAATTAATGTGACCTCAGAAAGTGAGAGGGAATGTATGTATTTACCAGCAAGTTGAAGCCAGTGACAGAAGCGAAGGAGGTGGCCAATGAAGCAGCAGAGAGAGAGAGAGTACCAAGATGGCCAACAAATACGAGAGAGATGGTTTGCAAACTGTACTGTAAGAGACCAGCCAAGAAGAGAGGAAGTGCTAGGCTTAGTTGTTTCTTGCCTTCTTCTTTTACTTTATGGCTTCTTCTTCGCAGTCCCATCATGTCTTCCTTTTGGCTCTCTGATTTCTTCATTCTTGTTTATTAGCGTTTTCAAAAGAGGAAGTGAAAGAGATAACTCGAAACAACACGGACAAAGGAGCTTCTGTTGGACACAGAGACACAGTTCATTCATTTCAATACATATAGAACCAGCCTTGGACGTACCCACCAGATATTGCTGAGCTGAGTGTCAGCAACATTGGTCTTGGGCCAAATTTTTTATTCATGTAATCCAATGTTTCTGTAAAAAAACAAAATTTATAATAATTAATATGCAGTATAGAATTCAAACAAGACACACACACACACATATATAACGTGGCTCCGTCTAAATTTCTAGGGACAGGTGTTGAAGGCACACAACCAAATGAAATCCCAAGGCAGTGCAATTGCAAGCCAGCTCTGCTGCGAACGAGTCCCACATCGTTTCGGGATTGTAACTTCTAAAGAGGGGCGGGTATAAAAGGCTAACGAAGGCGCATTTTTAAGCATACCTTTCTCGGCCTTTTGGCTAAGATCAAGTGTAGTATCTGTTCTTATCAGTTTAATATCTGATATGTGGGTCATTGGCCCACACGATATTAAATTTATTTTTTTAGGGGGAGGGTCCAATGCAGTAGCTTGCTACTGGGACTCTCGAGCGTCGCCCATGCGTTGCACTATAGCACGGGCCTGGCGCACCCCACCAAGCCTGATGCTAACGTTTTTGTCCCGTTAAGACTTTTAGCCTGCATACGGGTTGGCGGAATTGTATGTTATGGCCCATGTTTTTCCTTTATGGGCCAATGGCAGTTCATGATCTTCCTAATTAACGGATAACCGTGTTTACATGACTGCCTGAATCCCATCTGCATAGACGAAGCAAAAGCCTGCATTATCCGGTTCTGTGGTAATAGGTCCGGCCATAGCCCACCAACTCAATAGTGCCGGACCAACTCATTACTGCCGCTAAAGTAAACAAGGGGACACATTGAGATAAGTTAACCCTGTTATTCCCCCGCTTTTTCGTTGGAATCAAGGTAATTAAACCCTATCAGTGAATCGGTCGGGTATTGGGTCAAGGGTCAGTGGATCTGACTGTAGCTAAACCGGGATAAGAAATTGAATATTTTAGGCTTATAGTATGAAATTCTAAAAGAAAGATTTAAGTAAAAAAAAATTTTAAAAAATTTGACCCAGACCGGGACACCAAACCGGACCGGTTTAGTGCCCGGATCACCGGTTTGGCCGATCTAGTCCAAGTTAGATAACCTTGGTTGGAATACGCCTTCATTTATATTTATATTTTTTTATCATAATTTTTTCTAACTTGAGAAATTTTGGTTACCATGGGCAAGTAATTCGCTTTCCTACTTTTTTTTTTTCAATCTAAATATAATTATTATTCTAAAATAGTTACGTAAATGTAGGGATGAGCATGAATCAAACTAAGACCGGGTTCAACATTAGCCTAAGGTTTGGTCTGGAGAGGACCTCAGGCTGTACAAGGTAGTTTGTGATCTAAGTCTAGTTCAACACCAACTCAAAGCCATATTGGACTAGATTGGGTCTGGTGAACTATCTAGACTAATTCAGGACCTAAATTTAATTTTTTTTATTTTTGTTTTTTCTTATTTGGAAGGCAAAATTTGAACCTATTAAACACAATTAGAGCCATTAAAAGACCTATAATAATATAAAATGTATCACATAAAATTAAAACATTATAAATCTATAAGAATATCCAACAACATTCAACCAAAAAAAAAATGTTGGACAAAAAGATTTAATCATGATAAATACAATTAAAATAATAAAAATACCTATAATCATATAAAAATCATCAAAAAAAATTTAATTATAAATCCTTAGAAAAAAACTCCAACAACATTAAATAAAAAATAAGAAGTAACATCTAAATTACAAAAATATTTTTAAAAAAAATTGATTTGGACTAGACTGGACCATTTGGAATGGTCCGGTCTCCAGTCCAACCCGACCAATTAATCTGGTCTAGTCAGTTTCGATTTCATTATGTTGTTTATTTAGACCGGACTGGTCTAAACTATCAGGTTTTTTCCTACCCCTATATAAATGTAATGATATTTTTCTTAGTTACCTTAGAAAATATTAAATTCTAGTCATTATAGTAAATCGATATTTGTCGATGGTTCCATTGTAAAGAAAACAAAATTCTGTTTAAATAATAAAATCAACTACGTATTTTTAAAATCACGGGAATATATATAGATACATCATAATAGCTAATACAAACGAACAATGAGTGAAACTCAATTATTAATATATTTTGATATTGACATGCAAAAATTATAACTAGACTTCAATCAAGGGAATCAATACAACGTCTCAACTTTCTTATGATTAAAAAACTTGATAAAAGTGAAACTAAATTCTTTTTTTTTTTTCATCCTTCACCTAGACTCATCATATTCGCAAAAGATTTGAACTTGCAAACACCTGCTTAAGTTAAGATTTAAGAATGTGTTTGGTGTCAGTTAAACCAAATTAGCTAAAACTAAATTCAACAATATAGGATATATCTTAACCTAAGATTAGTATATAGTAGTATATGATTATGGTGCAAGTTGCTGAGATGGAGATATTTGATCCGTTACTTTTTATTAGCAATTTTTTTCTTGATTCAGTAAAATGAAATGGTAGTTAAGATTAGTTAAAAACAATAAATGTGTCAAAAATGTCATGTTTCTTTCAAATATACCCTTATTTATGAAAAAAGCATAAGAGAGAGGATGATTAAAAAATATGAAAGAGAATCAGTATAAAACATGAGAGAGAATGCATAATTAATGACTAAGTGAAAGAGAATTAGTGGTGAGTAGGAGATAATTAATATAAAGAAATGTACTTAATAGGGGTAGAAAAAGAAAAAGTAGTTTAAATTTTGAGACACACAATAAAAGTTACTTATATTAAGAACCAACTTTTAAAAAAAGAAAATTACTTATAAAAAGGATAGGAGGGAGTAGTATTTATGTGTATCAATGCTAGTTAGTTTCACCTTGGCATTCATGTGCACAACAAAAGCTAAAATCACAGAACCAGGAACACCAGCAAGATAAAAGGATGCCAGGTTCACATACGCTCCAATCTTTTGGGTTTGCAAAAATCTCATAATGGATTGAAGGATGCCGTAGGCGAACAGGCTTGGAATCAAGCAGTTCGCGTATGATCCTGCTTCTTTTGATATGAGTTTATCTTGCTTCATAGCCACAAGAATTGGTTCTGTGTTTGCCCATATTATTGCCAGGAATACACTGCTCAGTGAAAGAACGAGAATGGATCTTTGCATGTGTATGCCTAGCATATGGAACTGTCCTGCTCCATATGATTGGCCACACAAGGTGTCCAGTGCACATGCCAATCCCATCTGTTCATTCATTCACAAACTAAGCCAACAAATAACTAAAGCAACTGAAAGAAAGAAAAGAAAACAAGAGAGAGAGAGAGAGAGAGAGAGAGAGAGAGAGAGAGTGATGCTTGATTAGTCTCCCAAGTTTTCTCAAAAATGGACACTGTTAATTTTAAGGACCAAGTTATTGAGCAACAAACACACACGTGACCAAGACTTGCTACATAGTTGAATGTTTAATGTGATGAGAAATATATGTGTATATATATATGTGGTGGTATTTGGTGGAGAAGTGAAAGGCAGTTAAGGACATGTACGTACCAGCAAGTTGAAGCCAGTGACAGAAGCAAAGGAAGTGGCCATGGAAGCAGCAGAGAGAGGGAGGGTACCAAGTTGACCAACAAAAATGACAGATATGGTTTTGCAAACTGTACTGTAAGAGACCCACTGAGAAGAGAGGAAGTGCTAGCCTTAGTTGTCCCTACCTTCTTCTATTACTTTATGACTTCTTCCCAATCCCATGTCTTGTTTTTCTCCTTCCAGTTGCTTCACTGTGAGTCGTCTCTGCTTCCACTTGTTCGTATTTTCAGAACAAGTGAAAGAGATGACTCAAAACAACATGTATGTTCAGGTATTCTCCATTGTCTTCATTCATTTCCATAACTAGCTAGACTTGGACAAACCCACCGAGTTGCTGTAGTTGGCTTGTGTCAAGAGGCGTTTCTATATTCTATACTCTTATGATTCTATATTAAAAGAGTAATATGGTGATTAAGTAGAAGAAGCAAGCATTATGAACGGGAAAAAAATGTCATGAGACTTATTCTGTAATGCTAGAATTTAACATACATAATATCTATATAATTTAGTTTTTTTAGAAGTGCTTCGACGATTTACTTAAAAAAGTATGTGAGAGTTTGCTTGCAAAAAAGTACTTAAAGCACTTTTTAAAATTACCCAAACAAACAAGTAGTAAAATCAAATATAAAATAATTGTATTAAAACAAAACCTAACCTCCATTGATTTCACCCAGAGGGTGATTTAATCATGAACAAAAGGATTTTTAATATATCATTGCAAATTTTGAATATAAATTCCTTTTATTTTTGTGTTAATAAAATACATTAACGATTAGACTCTTTAACAAATAATCTTCTAGGAAATAACTACACCCCAGCTGTAATTAATGATTGAACAATTCAGTAGTAAGCAATAGGGAGACATAATATATATTAATTTAAAATGACTGGCCAAAACAAATTAAATGCTCAAGGGCCAAGGCTGATCAAGGGGGCCTAATTAATGATTAATATATTAACCGAATGTTTGTTTCTTGATGAGAGTGATTGCTAACAGAACATTAGGGGTGTTCAAATCTAGAATTGGGACCGGGATCCACCACTCCCGATCCTGGTCTCGATTATTGGCCGGGATGCAAATTGCATCCCGGTCCTGATCCCGGTTTGGTCCCGGTCCCAGTAATCTCGGGTGGGACCGGGATTAAACCAGGAATTCCAAGTTTTTTCTAAAAAAAATCAAATTTAAAAAATATTATTATTTTAGTTAAATTTTCTATAATCTAGTGTTTAAAGTAATTATTTAACATTTAATAAGGTCATAATAATCACACAAATTGATTTAGAATTGAAGAATAACATTTTATTATTATTATTATTATTATTATTATTATTATTATCACCTTCATCATTTTTATTATTATTTTTATACATTATATAGTAGGATTAGTATCAAGATATATATAGTTTAACTTCAACTAAATATGTGATACACATTTTATCAAATGGTAACTTAAATTATAGGATAAAAAATAAAAAAATAAAACAATAACTTAATTTTTTAAAAAAAATTCAAAAATAAAATAAAAAAACCAAGATAAGGATTACAAGATGTGTGATCAGTCCCGATCTCAACTAGGATTAAAAATTCCCGAAAATAAAATGTTTGGGGATAGGGACACTTTAAACACCTCACAAAACATCAACTTGCATGTGAAAGAGAAATGCACATCATCATCATTATTGATTACAGACTCCTTGACGTTTGGTGTTTCACAAGTACAAGAGCTGCCTTTTTTCCGTGTTGAAAAGAAATAAATTCGTCAAGTAATTTTGTTTATTTAAGTGCGATAGTTAATATTCAAATTTATAATAATTCATTCAAAGTTTAATTAATACGACATTTTAGGTTGGCAAAAGGTATGAAAGAAACCTTTGACTGCTCGGCATAGGAAAACTATTAGGGAAAATAACACTTAAGTCTAAAAAAAAAAGAAAATAAAAAAATAGTCTCTTAAAATTATAAAATGAAAAAATAGTTCTTTGAAGTTGTCAATGCCCGCTCTTAAAGTTGTCAGTGACCCATTGGTGGAGTTGTCAATGGAAAAATTTTTTATTTTACAATTTCAAGAGACTATATTTCATCTTCCTTCTTTTTTTAAGGCTTAAGTGTAATTTTCCCAAACTATTACGCATGACTCTGTCAGATTCCCCCAGGAGCGTAGGAGAGAAGGCAAGGCATAGAGCAACTATAAGGGCCTTTTTGATACAAGGAAGATATGGAAAGAGAAGGGAATATGTATAAGTTCTCTTGTTTGATATGTAACTTTGGCTTAATCTTCCTAGGAACTTAAGATTCCAAGCCCACTCCAACCCCACCAATGTTTCCTTATTCATGGGGAAATGAGATCCCACCAATTTTGATGGGATCCTAAGTTCCTTGAGTGGAAGAAGATCTGAAAAACAAATATGCTTTTGAAATATTTAAATTAAAAGGCGGGAAATTCGAATTTATTACAGAATTTGCTTATCATATTCAGATTTCCCAGGATTCTCACCTTACAAATTCAAATTTCTACAGAATTTGCTTCTCATATAAAAAAGTAATTTCAATTTCATTAATAAATAAAATAATTTTTTTTATTTATTTAAATTATAATTTTATTTAATTTTTAAATTATTGTACTACTAATTATTTAATTTATGAATTGAAATATAAATTTAATTAATATATAATTATTAATTTATGTTGAGGGTAAAATGATTATTTCTCTTTTTCCCTCCAAATTCCATCCTCAATTTTCTTCCTACCAAACAACTCATCTTCCCTTGATCCATTTTCTATCATCCTTTACAATCTTTCTTTCATTTTCTTTTCCTTCTCAAATTTTCCTCATAGCAAACAGTAGAAGAGGAACGGAGCCATGTTTCAAAGAATATTTTATTCCACCTGTAGTCTAAGGATCAAGTGGAGTATCTGTCCTTATCAGATAAAGGAAGGGTCCACCATAGTAGCTTGCTATGGGGATCCTTGTGTGTAGCCCATCTGTTGCCCAACTGCATGGGCTTCGTGCACCCCACAAAGCCGAAGTTTTAATGTCTATGTGGCCCAATTGATTTGTAGTTGTAGAGTCCCATTATGTTGAGTTCGAGTTAATTCTAATTCGCAGTCCATTTATAGGGTGTGTTTGGAATAGTGATTGGTAATTGAGCTTATTTTAATTAGACTTGTTATAATATTACTTTTGATAAAAGCTAAATTGTGTAATGTAATTTATGTTTGGACTGATAATTGTCAATTGAGTTTTTGTAAAAATAAAACTTGTTTGGATTGGCTTAAGTATAAGGGCTTTTGTGATAATGGTAAGAGAGAGTGGTTGGAAAAATATTTAAAAAATCAAGTAATTACTTTAAAATATTAGGTGCTACTGGAAAAATATTTTAGAGTTGGTGGAAATCAATAAATCAGTATTCTAAGTTTTGAGTGCTCTTTACTACTAAAAAAATACATTAAAGGTAAAATTTTAGTCGGTCTCCTAAAACTGGGTATAACTGAAAAAGTATTTTAAAGGGTTAAAAGCACAAAAAAATATTTTAAAGTAATTTTTGGAGCTGAAAAAATACATTAATAGTAAAATTGCAATCAATATGATAACACACTGGGTACAGTTGGAAAAATATTTTAAGGGGTTAAAAGCACCAAAAAATATTTTAAATTAATTTTGTAGCTGAAAAAATATATTAAAGATAAAATTACAATCAGTCTGATAACACACTAGACACAACTAAAAAATATTTTGATTGCAGGCAAGAGAGAGAGAGAGAAAATATCCACCCTTAATTGTAATTGCGAGAGAGAGAGAGAAAAGAAAAAAAAAACGTGGGACCATGGGATATATTTCAATTGAGCTTTTGATTAAAGCTCCAACATTGAGCTTTTGATAAAAGCTCCAACATTGAGCTTTACCCAATCTTATGTGAATAGTGCTCAATTTCCCAAAAGCCCAATTGCTTATTTTGTCAACTAAACATGCACTTTTTTTTTCTTAGCCACCTATTGAGCTTAAGGCTAAAATAAGCCCAATTGACCCCTCCAATTGGATCTCCAAACACACACGTGTTCGGCAAGATTTAAACAACAATTCTTTTATTGTTTTTTACCAGTTCCTTGGATCCAACAAATATAGATAACTTATATTTAGTCTTGGTCCCTCAGCCCTTAATATATAATAGTATTACATTTTTCAGATTTGTTAATTTTTTTTAATTTACCCTTATTGATAATGAATAATTAAGGAGGCAAGGAAAAGAGAGAATTAAGAAACATAACTATGATGTTTTAAAAAACACATCTCACTTAATTTAACTAACTTCTTTAACCTCATAAATTTAGGTAAATATGATATTAAGCTCAGGAGAGAGTACAATGTACAGCAAATTCAGATCCCAAGACCAGCAATACAGTAAATCATCACAAAAATCAGGTTTCTATTAATTGTATATGCTTAATGAAACCAAACCCGCGTGGTACGTACTCACTTTTATGCTGTAAACAAGTGAAAACAAATCAAGAAAAGATGAAAGAAGCCCATCATATAGATTGATTTAGCCGCTTGATTCTGGGTGAATGAACATATAAGTAGATTTGAAAGCCCAAATCTATGGTAGAGTAGTATATAGGATAATTATGGTGCATGTTGGTGAGATGTTAATGTTTGATCACTTGGTACAGTGCCTGTGACGGAGATGGTGAACACTCCACTCTGCTTTGAGCTTCCCTTGCCTGTACGTACACGAACAACAACAAAGCCCTTACCTTGTGGAAGCAAACTAGAGCATTAACACATACACACAAAGCGATGGAATCCTTTGACTTACTTCTTTCTCCCATTCAGTTTAAAATGTGATGACCACGAAAACCACTACTTGAAGTGTAAAAGCAACCACGATCCCCAACCACAGCCCCTATTTTACACCCAACAAATGACCTTATTTTTAGCATTAACTTGTCCTCAGAATAATTGTTACAACAAAACAATAAACAAACGAATAAATAAATGATAGTATTTAAGTGAATTAATGGTAGTTTCACCTTGGCATTCATGTGCACAACGAAAGCTAAAATCACAAAACAAGGAACCCTAGCAAGATAAAAGGATGCCAGGTTCACATACGCTCCAATCTTCTGCCATCCACACACCCTCACGATGCCTGGCCACAGACTCACCACACAATTACATCACTTTCACAAGTTTGAGTGTTGCTTGCAGGACAATATGAGAAATATATACGTGAGAATGACCTGAAAGTGCACATTGGATACCATCAAGGAAGCTAGAAAGGGCCAAAACTGGTATTATGGAGGCCACATGTCTCACTACTTCTTTGTCATCGCTATAAACTCGTCCCAGGAGGTTTCGAAGCAGAATCATCACTACAAGTAATAATGTACCCTCACTTAAGTCTATGCTTAACACCACCCAAACTGCTAAACTTGGAGATTCTGCATTCCCTACCCCTAATTCAGTTGACACTCGTGTGCTTTCATAATACACATGATTTCAAATACCACAAAATAGAGAGTAAACCCTAAATCAGTTCTGATCACAATCATTACCTTACTGCAGCACTAAATTCAATTGGGATCTTCCAAGCTACATAAAACATATTGAGGCTGCAATTGTCAATAAAACTTCTCATGCTCATGGTCAGAAAAAAATATGGTTGAATTACAATTTGGTAGCTGACCATATTGAAAGCATAAAAATTTGTAGAGTTGGGTTATGAAGAAGGCCTGATAATAGCACCATCAGCTTAAACGTCCAACCTTGCAAGCCGTCCAAAGTTCAAAAACAAAGATCAACACCACCAGATCAAACACAATTACAAATCTTAACTATGACTTGAAACATACCAGAGGATCAAAGCAGAAGGAACAGCAAGTTTAAGGAAGTCAAGGATATTGTGGAGAGACTTCTTTGAGAAATCAGTCCATGATGCTTTGCAGAAAGAAGAGAACCTCACATACAATGCCATTAACACCCCAATTACCCAATAAGACACAGAAACTGCTATGGCTGCTCCTCCGACTTTCAAGTCCAGATTTGAACATCAAAAGGCAACAAAACATGACATGACAGAGTTGAAACTAAAGATGTTATCATCATGGACCGAACAATGTTTTGGGTTTTCAAGAATGTCATAATGGATTGAAGGATGCCAAATGCGAACAGGCTTGGAATCAAGCAGTAGGCGTATGAGCCTGCTTCTTTTGAAATGAGTTTATCTTGCTTCATAGCCACAGGAATTGGTTCTGTGTTTGCCCATATTGTTGAAACGAAAACACTGCTGAGTGAAAGAACGACAATGGATCTTTGCATGTGGATGCCTAGCATATGGAAATAAAAAATTTCCATCGGACACTGTTTTTCACTAAATGTTACTAAATAATTACACATGCGTATACTCATGTTTATGTCTGAGCAATCCACAGTGGCCTAATTTTAAGGACGTACCGGCAAGGTGAAGCCAGTGACAGAAGCGAAGGAAGTGGCCATGGAAGCAGCGGAGAGAGAGGGGGTACCAAGTTGACCAACAAAAATGACAGATATGGTTTGCAAACTGTACTGTAAGAGACCCAATGAGAAGAGAGGAAGAGCTAGCCTTAGTTGTCTCTTACCTTCTATTACTTTATGACTTCTTCCTCCCAATCCCATGTCTTGTTTTTTGCCTTCCCGTTTCTTCACTGTGAGTCGTCTCTGCTTCCACTTGTTGTTAGTGTTTTCAAAACAACAAGTGAAATAGATAACTCAAAACAACATGTTCAGAGATACTTAATCGTGGGTCAAGCACGTTCAGACTCTAATGATTCTATTTTAAAAGTATTAGTTAAGTAGAAGAAGCATGCATTATGAATGGAAAAAATGATATCATCTTCAAGGTAATTAATTATTAACCCTGTGATGACTTGGTAAGCAAGTGTTAGACATAAAATATATACAAGGTTACTGGTCAAAATTAATCAAATGCTCAAGGGCCAAGGCCGATCATGGGGGCCAAATGATTAGTTTAATTAATTTAGAAACCGTTCAAGGTCACTGGTTTATGAATTGTACTGATTGATCAGCAACGCTAATATTATTAATTTAGAAAAGATATGATGAGGAAGGTGGGACAAAGGAAGAAGGAGATGAATATAATGCAATTTGAGGGTGTAATATAATATTGTGGCAACGTGGGAAGAGAGAATGTGAAAAAGACAAAGATGGTTGGTGATTATGAAGATCAGGACGATACACATTCAACTGTTATAATGAATTCCTCAAATAATGCGATACTTGATATTCAATTTTATAATAATGGAGGTATAACAAGACTTCTTATTTTGACGAACGTTTTGAAAGAAACCTGCTACTGCACAGGGAAACTATTATGCAGGGGAACGCCAAGAGTCCCACACCGAGCACAGGCAAGAAGGCAAAGCATAGAGTAGCTATAAAAGCCAAACGGAGCCTCGTTACAAAGCATACCTTTCTCGGCCTTTTGGCTAAGATCAAGTGTAGTATCTGTTCTTATCAGTTTAATATCTGATATGTGGGTCATCGGCCCACACGATATTAAATTTATTTTTTAAGGGGGAGGAGCCATTACGGTAGCTTGCTACTGGGTTCCTCACGAGTCGCCCGTGTGTTGCACTACTACGTGGGCCTGGCGCACCCCTCCAAGAAGTCTTAATGATATTGTAGGCCCATATTATCGGAGGTAATGCAAAATATAGGGGCCCATGAGAGAGTGATCGGGCATTTCAGAAGTGGTAGTGATGTAATCATGCTGCTTTTCCCCGCGTCACCAAAGAAAGTTTCGTTCTCAGCCGAGAAATTCCTTTAATCTAACAAATAAATATTGACGCATGTGCATTGTGCATGACAGAGATAATGTAAAGAAAATTTAGAACTTACAAATCATATTTTAAGAATATTACGTCATCTAAGCTCTGTCAAAAAAAAAAAAAGAGAGAGAGACTTCGTGCTCGTTTGGAAGAGCTTATTTTTATCCAAAACGTGCTTATAATTCGTGATTCACGGTATACGAGGTAAGTATGTGAGAGGAGTTTTTTCTCGGCTTGCGTAATAAATGCGTTTTGACTGTTCAAAACGCTATCACAAACACCCCTTTCTACTAATCGTATATGCTCTTAAATCTTAATCAGACCAAACCCGCGCACTCACTTTTATGCAGTAAACAAGTGAAAACAAATCAATTTTTGAGACTTATATATACACACACGCCTTAGTTGTTCCGGCATGATTTTACATGCAGAGACTGACATATATATATATATACACATATATACACATATATATATATGTAGTTTTTTCCCCTGCTATTTGCCTTGTTCTATATATCTTTTTTATTTTCATTTTTTCTATACAAGTATCTCCCTTTCTCCCCTGGAAAAAAGAACCGGTATCTTATATATCATTGCTTATTCGGTGATTTCATTAGTCACTAAAAATTCAATAGTGCTGAGGACCGAAAACAGGTAGTAAGCAAACAATAAAAATAACATGAAGCATCAATTGAAAATCGAGATCTCTTTGATATTAGAGATCTTCACTTGTGTGTGTTTTTTTTTTTAAAATGGAACAGCTGAATTATCATAGATCTAATTGTAGCATCTGTTCTTGTCAGATTAACATCTGATACGTGTCGGCACATGTGATATTATATTTCTTTTTCTCGGAGGGCCCATTTCATGAGAAATACTTATATATCCCGGAAGTACCACATCATTTAAATTCTGTGCAATAAAAATATAATAACTTAGATCATTTTAATCTTATTTTTCAGATGACTCTTCTGAAAAAATTCACTTTTATTTGTTTTTAAGAAAAATGAGTTTATAATTTTGTATTAGTGTTTTTCTTCAAATTAAGATGTGTATTTTTTTTTTGAAAATAAATTAAAATGTGAATTTCATCAGATGAGTCACCTATCAACTATGATTAAAATGATATATTTTATTGTATTTTTATTAGATAGAGTTTAGATGACATACACATGTAAATATTTTCCCCCCATTTCAGTTGTTTAATGCTGGGGCTCTCAATTGTTGCCAATGTGTGCCAACTGCACGGGCCTGGCGCAGCCCACCAAATCCAAATCTTTTGACGCCCAATTCTTTGGCCACTCAGACTTTAATTGGGCTTTTACATAAGCCCATCTTGGGATCTTGGGTCTGTAGGCCTTCTCAACTTGCCTGAAATCAAATTTTCACAAGTGGACTGTGCAATCAAATCAAATTGTGTGGGGGGCGTTTTGAATTTTGCATTGAACTAAGCTTTCAATTGTGTCCATATTTAAAGGGTGTATATGGGATTAGCATTTTAGAGGTGATTTTATAGTGAATTAATCAGAGTTTTTTTTATTTGATGAAGGATCTTTTCTTTTGAAATTTAGAGTGTAAAGGATTTTCGCCTTTTCTAACAAGTGTGTTTTTCTGGATTCGATCTGAATTTGTGTTCCTCCTTACGGGGTGAAACTGCTTATCATATCAACTCACAGCTTGTTAGTCTTAATGTATTTATGTGAAAGCACATATTAACAGTGCTTATGTGGTTGCCTCAAATGTGGATTGTCCCTAATAAGATAATACTACCTCTAGGAAAAAAATTTGTCTATTTTTTATAGAAAATTTATTACATTTTTTACTCTTTTTGTTATAAAGGGTAGGCTTCGAATGAAGAAAATTAAATATGAGACATTGGCCTTCAATATTTTACAGTGCTAAACGAGGAAAAGGAAAAATTACGAGTTAAAAAAAAAAATTGTTTCAAAATTGCAATCATTGACTAGGAGAACCTAAGAGGCATTACTATTAAATTCAATATTCAATGGCAAATGGGAGCATCTATCCATTCATTATTCAACAACCTAATTAACAACTCTCTTCAATTGAAATGCTACGCGTCCTTAAATTCCAAACACCAAATGCTAAATTTGAAAAATAGGATAGAAATATTGTTTGAAGAACATCATGTATTGCTTCTATATAGCTGTCTTCCATCACATTAGTTATCCCTTATATAATTATTATACTTTAATTTCTTTATTGCCGTTGTACACTAGCTGTGGTTCTAAATATTTCTCAATTTACTTTATTTCTTACTCCTTTCTTTTTTGCAAATTAATATAAGAGAAAATTGTAACCAAGTTTCAATCAACAGACTTAATGGCAATTAAATTCCTTAAAATTATCAAATTACAATAAAGTTTCAAGAGACTTGAGTGCTATTAATTCTAAACGTGAAAGTATGATTTTACCCTTCTTCATTTTTTAAATATGGAAACATCGATTTAAAAGAGATTCTAACCTAAAAATCATCAAACACTTCTCTTTTTTTTAATTGCTATATTACGAGTGCGAAACATAGGGTAAGAATCTATTCTAATTGGTTGTTTCTATTTTAAATGAAGAGGGGCAAAACTGTATTTTACGTTTGAAATTAATAACACTCATGTCCTTTAGGATCTTACTGCAATTTGATGATTTTAAGAGACTTAATTGTTATTAAATCTCTTAATTGGGACCTGATTGCAATTTTTCCTAATATTAATTTGCAAAAAAAGGAAGGAGTAAGAAATAAACTAAATTAAGAAATATTTCGAAAATCTTGTTATACCTAAATCAAGTAATGTCACTTCTTAAGAAGTAAACTTTTCATAATACACTTAGGCGAGTGAGAGTGATATGATTTCAAAAATCATTTGGCTTATGCTCTATTATATTGAAACGTAATTAATGGCTATTATAAAACATTTTTATAAGGTTGTTGTTTACTCAGACTCTCTGGATACACTTAACCTGCTCATGTGGGAATGTGCATTAGATCGATCATCCTCTCTTACATGAAATCTTTAGGTAGGAACCTTTTCTTCCAACATTGGGAGATAGAATTATATCATAATTGAAAAAAAAATAAAAATAAAGGTTCACTCCAAAAAGTATGAACACGCATCATTTACTCAAATGTAAGTGGAATATGGAAAAATTCAACCTAACCAATTAATATGATTTTAACAGACATTTTGACGCGTAAATGATTAGTTCACTTCTTCTTTTTTTAATATAACAGAATGATTAATTTTTTTTTTGGGCCAACTTTTATAACAGAAGGATTAATTGACTTCTCCTCCACCGTAATACGTACGTTTGCTTTTTTGTGTTATATTAATTCCCTCCATCGCTAATTATATGAGAAAATTACCTAGCTTACTCATAATAATAAAATGTTAAAATTCATCAGTGAATATCTAGAAAACTGATTCCATTTATTTTTTCACTCATACCCTTAATTATTAATGTCCATCATTTCCATCTTTTTCAACTTTAAGTTAAGTAGAGAGTAAACCCTAAATCAGTTCTGATCACAATCATTACCTTACTGCAGCACTAAATTCAATTGGGATCTTCCAAGATACATAAAACGTATTGAGGCTGCAATTGTGAATAAAAAACTTCTCATGCTCATGGTCAGAAAAAAATATGGTTGAATTACAATTTGGTAGCTGACCATATTGAAAGCATGAAAATTTTTAGAGTTGGGTTATGAAGAAGGCCTGATAATAGCACCGTCAGCTCAAACGTCCAGCCTTGCAAGCCGTCCAAAGTTCAAAAACAAAGATCAACACCACCAGATCAAACACAATTACAAATCTTAACTATGACTTGAAACATACCAGAGGATCAAAGCAGAAGGAACAGCAAGTTTAAGGAAGTCAAGGATATTGTGGAGAGACTTCTTTGAGAAATCAGTCCATGATGCTTTGCAGAAAGAAGAGAACCTCACATACAATGCCATTAACACCCCAATTACCCAATAAGACACAGAAACTGCTATGGCTGCTCCTCCGACTTTCAAGTCCAGATTTGAACATCAAAAGCCAACAAAACATGACATGAAACAGAGTTGCAACTAAAGATGTTATCATCATGGGCCGAACAATGTTTTGGGTTTTCAAGAATGTCATAATGGATTGAAGGATGCCAAATGCGAACAGGCTTGGTATTAACATATTTAGTTACCTGTAACAACTTCGGTTATGGAATTAGTTAGCATAGACATTTATTCTATTCTTTTATTCTTTATTATTTGTACAGATAACACCAGGATTATTAGCCTATATAAAGGTTTCTGTATCACACTCTTGCATAATGGAAAAAGATCATTTTTCCCCCATATTCATTTCTTTTCTGGCTTAAACTGTATCATGGTATCAAAGATACAAGGAAGTATTTGACTCCTTGTTTTCTTCTCAATTTTTTTTTTCCTTTTCTCTGCACATCTGCACCTCGATTTTCGGTGTGGACTTTTCTTTCCATCGTGTGCCTATACCTGCTTTTCTCTCTCTCACTTTCCCATTTTCGCTATGGCTCACCAGATGAACTCATCTTCTTCATCGTTTTCTTCTTCCCATGGATCAGAAACCCTAGCTACTTCTAATCTTGATCCTTTACAAAATTTTTCTCACCCATACTACTTACATCCTAATGAAAACCCAGCTTTGGTTCTTGTTTCACCCATTTTAATCGGTGCGAATTATCATTCTTGGGCGAGAGCCATGAAAATGGCCCTCATGTCGAAAAACAAACTCTGCTTCATCGATCCGACTGCACAGATTCCAGTCAGCGACGATCCTCTTTATCCGGCATGGCAGCGATGTAATATGATGGTGCTGTCCTGGTTGACACGTTCCATCTCGTCTTCCTTAGCACAGAGTATCCTCTGGATCGATAAAGCGAGTGATGTTTGGGAAGATCTTCGTGCGCGATTTTCTCAGAATAATGTGTTTCGAATCGCCGATCTTCAAGAAGAAATCCACGGTTTGAAGCAGGGCGATCTTACTGTAAGTGATTACTTTACGAATTTAAAGATTCTATGGGATGAGTATTTGACTTTGCGGCATGCTCTTTCATGTTCTTGTACGCCTAAGTGCTGTTGTGGTGCGATTGCGTCTTATCGGAACCATTTGGATCAAGATTATACTATTCGGTTTTTAAAAGGTCTGAGCGATCGTTTTTCATCTGTGAAATCACAGATTATGTTGATTGAGCCATTACCAAATATTAATCGGGTATTCGCGCTGGTTCAGCAACAGGAGAGGGAATTAGGATACTCTATTGCTACCACTGCTGCTTTATTGGCTAAATCAACTGTCTCTAGTGTCAAATCTCCTATTCCAGGTTCAAATAAACAAAACTCATCTGGTTCTACAAAACAATGCACCTTTTGTGGACGGTATAGGCACACTGAAGCTACTTGCTACAAGAAACACGGTTATCCACCGGGTTTCCAGTTTAGGACTAAAAGCGTTAATGCTGTGTCATCTGATATTACTACTTCTGGTATAACACCTTCTGAGCCTCATAAGATTGCTAATGACACTTATAGCTTTACTCCAGATCAATACAGAAAGCTGCTAGCCCTTGTTCAGACAGATAATGCTTCGTCTCAACCCTCTGTTTCTGTTCACAGTGTTTCGGCTAGTGGTACAGTAGCCATATGTTCTTTTCATTCTAATGCTAACTCTTGGATAATTGATTCAGGAGCTACTGATCATGTTTGTTCCAACCTTGCTTTATTTTCTTCTTACACACGTATACCATGCATTGTTGTTAATCTTCCTGATGGTACTTGTGTTTCTGCCTCTTTCAGTGGCACTGTTGTTTTTTCCCCTTCGTTTGTGATTCATGATGTCCTATATGTACCAAATTTTCGTTTCAACTTGATTTCTGTTTCGAAACTTACTTCCTCTATTCCTTGTCTGGTTTCATTTCAGAACTCCCAGTGCCACATTCGCCTCCAGTTTTCAGAGAGGATGATTGGTTCAGCTGAAGGCATTGATGGGCTATATATCATGAAAATTGCAGATAATGCTTCACCCTTGGTTAGTAATGTCTCCACTGCTCCCCCAGATCAGCCTCTATTTGATTTGTGGCATTTTCGTCTAGGTCACTTGTCTAAAAATACTTTGTATACCATTCATAAACAATTTCCGAATGTTTCTTACAGTTCATCTTTCAATTGTTGTGACATTTGTCATTTTGCTAAGCAACAAAAGTTGCCTTTTCCTGTAAGCAATAGTACTTCTAATAAAATGTTTGCTCTAGTTCATATGGATATTTGGGGTCCCTATCATATGCCTTCAATTCATGGCCATAAATATTTTTTGACAATAGTAGATGATTATACACGTTATACTTGGATTTACTTGCTTTCAAATAAATCTGAAGTTCGCTCTTATATTCAAACTTTTATAAAAATGGTTTTTACTCAATTTTCCTCTCATATACAAGTCATTCGGTCTGACAATGGTTTGGAATTCCAACTAAAAGAATTTTATGCTCAAAATGGTATTTCACATCAGACATCTTGTATTGAGACTCCAGAACAGAATAGTAAAGTTGAGCGCAAGCACCAACACATTCTTAATGTTACTAGAGCACTTTTGTTTCAAGCTAATCTTCCCAAAATTTTTTGGTCTTATGCATTGTCTCATGCTGTTTATATCATTAACAGATTACCTACTCCTCTTTTACAAAATAAAAGCCCTTATGAACTATTATTTCATCAATCTCCCAATTTTAGTATGTTGCGTGTATTTGGTTGCTTATGTTTCTCTTCCACTTTGGTTCATGGTCGCACTAAACTGGATAAAAGGGCCAACAAATGTGTTTTCTTAGGTTTCAAAGAAGGTACTAAAGGATATGTGACCCTGGATATTCATACTCGTCAGATATCTGTTTCACGCAATGTTTATTTTTATGAATCTCATTTCCCTTTTTGTCATAATCCATCCCCTGTTTTGCCTACTACCTTGCCTTTACCTCAGACCCTTCCACCATTAGATTTTCCTGACCAACTCAATTCTTCTATTCCATTATCAGCGTCACCTTCTATTCCTTCTTCTTCTTCTGTTCCTTCTCCATCCGATTCTTCTCCTTCTTCCACTCATTCTTTGCCTCCTCTTTGTCGGTCCACTAGATCACATAAGCTTCCTAAGTATCTGCAAGATTATCATTTTGCTCTTCAATGTGCTTCAGTGTTACCAGCTTCTTTGGAGACAGGTATATCTCATCCACTTTCTAAAGTTCTCTCTTATCATAAATTGTCTTCTTCCCACTATCGTTTTGTGTGTTCAATCTCCTCTGATGATATTCCTAAGTCGTATAATAAAGCTATTCAACATGAGGGTTGGCGAAATGCTATTGCTGCTGAACTTGATGCTTTGCAACAAACTAAAACTTGGGTGATTGCTGATTTACCACCTGGTAAGCATCCTATTGGGTGTAAGTGGGTTTTTGCTAAGAAGTATAATTCTGATGGCACTCTTAATCGTTATAAGGGTCGCTTGGTTTCTAAAGGTTATACACAGGTAGAGGGTCTGGATTATAATGACACATTTTCCCCTGTTGCCAAATTAACCACTGTTAGATTGTTACTTGCATTGGCAGCTTCTCATAACTGGCATCTTAAGCAATTGGATGTGAATAACGCTTTCCTCCACGGTGATCTTGATGAGGAGGTGTATATGACTCCTCCCCCTGGTTTGTCTGTCCCTGCTGATAAGGTTTGTAAATTGCAGCGTTCTCTTTATGGTCTTAAGCAAGCGAGTCGTCAGTGGTACTTTAAATTGTCACAAGCTCTCCTTGCTCAAGGTTATCATCAGTCCCAATCTGATCATTCCCTTTTTATCAAGCATACTGATTCTTCTTTTACTGCCTTACTTGTTTATGTTGATGATGTACTTCTTTGTGGGACTGCCTTGTCTGAAATTAATTCCATCAAGTCTTATCTTGATGATTGTTTTAAAATAAAGGATCTCGGTGATGCTCATTATTTTTTGGGATTGGAAATCGCTCGTTCTTCTACTGGCATCTCTTTATGTCAGTGAAAATTTGCTCTTGACATTTTATCTGAATCTGGTTTCTTGGACTGTAAACCTGTTAAGACTCCTATGGCTCATCATTTGAAATTGTCTAAGGATTCTGGTGTTTTATTGACTGATTCTTCTGCCATTGCTCAATATCGTACTATAGTTGGTCGATTGCTTTATCTTTCGAATACTCGACCAGATTTATCCTTTGTTGTCCAACAACTGTGTCAGTTTGTTCAGCAGCCCACTAATGTTCATCTTCAAGCTTTGTTCAGGGTTCTGCGTTATGTTAAGGGGGCCCCTGGTCTTGGTCTTTTCTTTCCTTCTTCTTCTTCTCTGAAGCTTAGTGCCTTTAGTGACAGTGACTGGGCCGGCTGTCTTGATACCCGACGCTCTATTACTGGTTTCTGTGGTTTTTTGGATCAGGCTTTAATTACATGGAAGTCTAAGAAGCAACCTACTGTCTCTACTTCTTCTTCTGAGGCCGAGTATCGCGCTCTTGCTGCTACAACTTGTGAGTTACAGTGGTTATGCAATTTATTACGTGATTTTGGCTTACCACAGACTGGTCCAGCTCCTCTTTACTGTGATAATCAGTCAGCCCGCCATATTGCTGCTAACCCGACTTTTCATGAGCGTACCAAGCATCTGGACATTGACTGTCATGTGGTTCGTGAGACGTTAAAACGGGGTCTCATCCATCTTTTACCTATTAAATCACAGGATCAACTTGTAGACATTTTTACTAAACCCCTGATTCCTTCTGTTTTTTGTACACTTCTTACCAAGATGGGAATGATTAATATATATTCTCCAGCTTGAGGGGGGTATTAACATATTTAGTTACCTGTAACAACTTCGGTTATGGAATTAGTTAGCATAGACATTTATTCTATTCTTTTATTCTTTATTATTTGTACAGATAACACCAAGATTATTAGCCTATATAAAGGCTTCTGTATCACACTATTGCATAATGGAAAAAGATCATTTTTTCCCCATATTCATTTCTTTTCTGGCTTAAACTGTATCACTTGGAATCAAGCAGTAGGCGTATGAGCCTGCTTCTTTTGAAATGAGTTTATCTTGCTTCATAGCCACAGGAATTGGTTCTGTGTTTGCCCATATTGTTGAAAGGAATACACTGCTGAGTGAAAGAACGACAATGGATCTTTGCTTGTGGATGCCTAGCATATGGAACTAAAAAATTTCCATCGGACACTGTTTTTCACTAAATGTTAGTAAATAATTACACATGCGTATACTCATGTTTATGTCTGAGCAATCCACAGTGGCCTAATTTTAAGGACGTACCGGCAAGGTGAAGCCAGTGACAGAAGCGAAGGAAGTGGCCACGGAAGCAGCGGGGAGAGAGAGAGGGTACCAAGTTGACCAACAAAAATGACAGATATGGTTTGCAAACTGTACTGTAAGAGACCCAATGAGAAGAGAGGAAGAGCTAGCCTTAGTTGTCTCTTACCTTCTATTACTTTATGCCTTCTTCCTCCCAATCCCATGTCTTGTTTTTTGCCTTCCCGTTTCTTCACTGTGAGTCGTCTCTGCTTCCACTTGTTGTTAGTGTTTTCAAAACAACAAGTGAAATAGATAACTCAAAACAACATGTTCAGAGATACTTAATCGTGGGTCAAGCACGTTCAGACTCTAATGATTCTATTTTAAAAGTATTAGTTAAGTAGAAGAAGCATGCATTATGAATGGAAAAAATGATATCATCTTCAAGGTAATTAATTATTAACCCAGTGATGACTTGGTAAGCAAGTGTTAGACGTAAAATATATACAAGGTTACTGGTCAAAATTAATCAAATGCTCAAGGGCCAAGGCCGATCATGGGGGCCAAATGATTAGTTTAATTAATTTAGAAACCGTTCAAGGTCACTGGTTTATGAATTGTACTGATTGATCAGCAATGCTAATATTATTAATTTAGAAAAGATATGATGAGGAAGGTGGGACAAAGGAAGAAGGAGATGAATATAATGCAATTTGAGGGTGAAATATAATATTGTGGCAACGTGGGAAGAGAGAAAGTGAAAAAGACAAAGAGTTGGTGATTATGAAGATCAGGACGATACACATTGAACTGTTATAATGAATTCCTCAAATAATGCGATACTTGATATTCAATTTTATAATAATGGAAGTATAACAAGACTTCTTATTTTGACGAACGTTTTGAAAGAAACCTGCTACTGCACAGGGAAACTATTATGGATGGGAACGCCAAGAGTCCCACACCGAACACAGGCCGGAAGGCAAAGCATAGAGTAGCTATAAAAGCCAAACGGGGCCTCGCTACAAAGCATACCTTTCTCGGCCTTTTGGCTAAGATCAAGTGTAGTATCTGTTCTTATCAGTTTAATATCTGATATGTGGGTCATCGGCCCACACGATATTAAATTTATTTTTTAAGGGGGAGGAATCAATACAGTAGCTTGCTACTGGGTTCCTCATGCGTCGCCCGTGTGTTGCACTACTACGTGGGCCTGGCGCATCCCTCCAACAAGTTTTAATGTTATTGTAAGTTCATATTATCGGAGGTAATGCAAAATTTATGGGCCCATTAGATTGATCACTCTAATGGGTCACCTGTCCAATTAAAAAGTGGTATAATTTTGGAAAATAAGTTGAAATGTAAATTTTATCAAATGAGTCATCTGTCAACTATGATTAGAATAATATGATTTGGTGTGTTTTTATTGGATAGTTTAGATGACATACGCCTGTAGTTCGTAAGTATTTTTCCCCCATTTCAATTGTTTAATGCTGGCGCTCTCAATTGTTGCCAATGTGTGCCAACTGCATGGGCCTGGCGCAGCCCACCAAATCCAAATCTTTTGACACCCAATTCTCAGACTTTAACTGGCCTTTTACACAAGCCCATCTTTGGATCCCGGGTCTGTAGGCCTTCTCAACTTGCCTGAAATCAAATTTTCATAAGTGGACGGTGCAATCAAATCACATTGAGTAGGGGGCGTTTTGAATTTTTCATTGAATTAAGCTTTCAATTTTGTCCATCTTTAAAGGGTGTCTATCGGATTAGCATTTTATAGGTGATTTTATAGTGTATTAATCAGAGTTTTTTTTATTTGATGAAGTATCTTTTATTTTGAAATTTAGAGCATAAATGATTTTCGTCTTTTTCAATAAGTGCGTTTTTCTAGATTCGATCCGAATTTGAGTTCTTCCTTACGGAATGAAATCTCTTATCATATCAACCAATAATTTGTTGGTCTTAATGTATTTCTGTGAAAGCACATTTTGACAGTGCTTATGTGGTTGTCTCAAATGTGGATTGTCCCTAACAAGATAATACTACCTCCAGGAAAAAAATTTGTCTATTTTTCCATGCTTATAGAAAATTTATTACATTTTTTACTCTTTTTGTTATAAAGGAAAATTAAATATGAGACATCGGCCTTCAATATTTTACAGTGCTAAACGAGGAAAAGGAAAAATTACGAGTTAAAAAAAAATTGTTTTAAAATTGCAATCATTGACTAAGAGAACCTAAGAGGCATTACTATTAAATTCAATATTCAATGGCAAATGGGAGCATCTATCCATTCATTATTCAACAACCTAATTAACAACTCTCTTCAATTGAAATGCTACGCGTCCTTAAATTCCAAACACCAAATGCTAAATTTGAAAAATAGGATAGAAATATTGTTTGAAGAACATCATGTATTGCTTCTATATAGCTGTCTTCCATCACATTAGTTATCCCTTATATAATTATTATACTTTAATTTCTTTATTGCCGTTGTACACTAGCTGTGGTTCTAAATATTTCTCAATTTACTTTATTTCTTACTCCTTCCTTTTTTACAAATTAATATAAGGGAAAATTGTAACCAAGTTTCAATTAACATACTTAATGACAATTAAGTTCCTTAAAATTATCAAATTACAGTGAAGTTTCAAGGGACTTGAGTATTATTAATTCCAAACATAAAAATGCAGTTTTACCTTTCTTCATTTAAAATGGAAACATCGATTCAGAAGAGATTCTAACCTAAAAATCATCAAACACTTCTCTTTTTCTTAATTGCTATATTACGAGTGCGAAACATAGGGTAAGAATCTATTCTAAATTGTTGTTTCTATTTTAAATGAAGAGGGGCAAAACTGTATTTTACGTTTGAAATTAATAACACTCAGGTCCTTTGGGACCTCACTGCAATTTGATGATTTCAAGAGACTTAGTTATCATTAAATCTATTAATTGAGACCTGATTGCAATTTTTTCTAATATTAATTTGCAAGAAAAGGAAGGAGTAAGAAATAAACTAAATTAAGAAATATTTCAAAAATCTTGTTATACCTAAATCTTGTTTTACGACTTACGAGGTAAGTGTGTGAGATGAGTTTTATCTCGGGTTGTGCAAATCATGATTTGAAACTATGGTTTGGGATGTTGCCAAACACACACTAGGCGAGTGAGAGTGATATGATTTCAAAAATCATTTGGCTTATGCTCTGTTATTGAAACGTAATTAATGGTTATTATAAAACATTTTTATAAGGTTCTTGTTTACTCGACCTCTCTGGATACACTTAACCTGCTCATGTGGGAATGTGCATTAGATCGATCATCCTCTCTTACATGAAATCTTGAGGTAGGAAACTTTTCTTCCAACATTGGGAGATAGAACAGTGTTGTGTAACTTGGAAACTGGTCCGGTTCCGGACCGATCCGGGTTACAATTTTTAAGTTTTTTTTTTTAATTTTTTTTTTATAATTTCATACTATAAATTTAAAACCTTTAATTTCTCATCGGTTTGGTCCCGATTTAACTCCGGTTTGGCCCCGATTTGACTCACTGACCCTTAATCCAGTACCCCGACATGTTCAATACCCGGTCCGGGTTTTAATATCTTGAGATAGAATTATATCATAAGTGAAAAAAAATAAATAAAGGTTCACTGCAAAAAGCATGAACACGCATCATTTATTCAAATGTAAGTGGAATGAGGAAAAATTCAACCTAACCAATTAATATGATTTTAACAGACATTTTGACGCGTAAATGATTAGTTCACTTCTTCTTGTTTTAATATAACAGAATGATTATTTTTTTTGGGCCAACTTTTATAACAGAAGGATTAATTGACTTCTCCTCCACCGTAATACTCCACCGTAATACGTACGTTTGCTTTTTTGTGTTATACTAATTCCCTCCATCACTAATTATATGAGAAAATTACCTAGCTTACTCATAATAATAAAATGTTAAAATTCATCAGTGAATATCTAGAAAATTGATTCAATTTATTGTTTCACTCATACCCTTAATTATTAATGTCCATCATTTCCATCTTTTTCAACTTTTTGCATAGGAAAGTTTGCTCATTTATTCATCAGGTAGGTCATAGTCTTTTGCCTCAAATGTGAATTAGATGTGCAGATTACTTCGTGATACTTTTGATTCGGTGTTGTTAATTACCTGAGACACCAAATTAAATGGGTGTTTAGAGCTGTTTTTAGCAAATAAGCAATGCTCTTATTAGTTTGTTTTGATCTTTGTTGTTGTTTTCGTTGTTTTGTGCAAATGGTTTTGCTTCTCAAGAATTGGATCCTTGTATTTCTAACTGTGGACATTCTTATAATATTCCCAGAATGTAAAATATATTAAAAATTATCAACACACACACACAAATAACTAACCGCTAATGAGAAAGACAAAAGTGCAAGGAACTAGTTTGAAATAAATGGATCAGTAACGTGTTAGGAGATTTGTTAACATCACAAGAGATTATTTCTATAATTTACAATCTAATATAATACATTTATCGACTGTTATCTTTAGTGGCCAGAAATTTATATTCGTTCATGTATATAATACATTAATACAGGCTTCAATTCAAATAATGTTTCCATAAAAAACTTAATTGTGGAATTTGAATTTTTTTTAATAGCACAAATAAATCTCATTTTAAACTCAAGTAATTTCTACTTATAATGACAAAAGTTTCTGTCCGCAAGATGTTTAGGACAAACTAGCTGCATAAGTTTTAATCCTTATTAATTTATCCTTTATTTATTCATTGTTTTAAAGAGAAGAAAAGAAAATATAACACATGTTTGTTTTATTGGTCGAATAATTCCTACCCGATCAGTAATCATTTAAAAATAAAATAAATTGATAAAAGTATTTATATATACTTTACTCAATTTTGGTAGTTGAGCCCTTCAATTATATTTCTTCGCAGCCACAGTACCATAACATATATAAACATATTATATTTCTTCACAGCCACACAATAATTTCTAGAATTGCTTCTTTTTTTTTAAAAAAAAATGTACACTTGAAAAAGCTAAAAAGTTAATAGGTGCATGCTCACTTTTTTTCAAGCGAACCCCATGTATTTAATATGTAGAGCTTAAAATAAGTTATATCATCTCTACCACATTGCCAATTTTTAAGTACAACTTTCTATAAGTTTTGTTTGATATATTAGTGAATTATTAATTACGTTTGGCAATTTGGTTTTATTTTAGTGAGTAAAAAACGTCACACTTAATAGTTATCACAAATCAAAGCCAAACGTATATAAACCTATTAAATATAAATTATTATGAAAAATACATTTGAGCTGCCATGCATTTTTCGCTTTTCAAAAAATACATATTTCCAGGAACACGTGAGAATTTCTACTCAGAAAATTATTTTTTTTTAATTTTCAAATAAAGTCCAATATTACACCATACCTAAAAAATAAGTACATATTTAATTATTAGTCGTAAAAAAAACGGAAAAATTGCAATGAAAGTAAGATAATTTTTATGTAATGTGGTTTTTTATGAAAGTGGAATATAAATGTGCATTCAATTTTTGAAAAAGATGACAGTGCATAAAATGAGTGAAATACATTAGGAAACATTGTGAAAAAATTTCTCATTGGCAATTTATTTGCTAAATGGGACCTTTGTATACAGATTATCTTCCGTGTGTGCAGAATATCTTTCCTGGTATGCATATGATGTTCCCTATGTGTAAAAATATTCCCTATACGTATGTAAAAATCTTCTCTATGTGTGCAAAAATCTTCCCTCCGTGTGCAAATATCTTCCCTCCTTGTACAAATATCTTCTCGGATCCCATTTAACAAATAAGTTACCAATAAGGTCTTTTTTAACAATTTTTCCAATACATTATGTGGAAAATTGAATTGGAACAAGAATAGCGGTTTTGTGGTCCAAACCGTCCTGATATAAAAAAAAAAAATCACACGAAAGAACTGGTTAATAATTTCATTTGTCTTATTTAAAAAATTTACTGATTGTAAAATAATAAAGTAACAATAAAATTAGTGTCTTTCTATAATTAGTTTATTATTTAAGATAATAGTGATTCCGATACGTACTACGTACATTGACAAAATGGGGGAAAACGTGTCACACTTACGGCCCAAATAAAGGACCGATGATCTGTCCCTTTTCATTTCATTCTATTTTATTATATATCTCAAGCTTCATCTTGTGAAGTAGACGACTATTATGTGACACAACAAAATTTTGAATTTATTAACATTTTAAAAATAAATTATATTTTGTTTGAGATATTCCAATTATTAACACTGATTTATTTTTTTTTCATTTTCCTGAAAATTTACACTTCAATCTTTTTACAAAAAGATATTTTAAATATATTTATTTTGATCAAAATATTCTTACGTGTAATTTTTATAATATATAAAATCTTAAATACGTATGGGACTATTATAAACCAATTAATTTTCTTTTCAGATTTTCATCAACAATGCAACTCCCCTAGGCCATGTGTAAACCTATGTCTACAATCTTGTTAAGTTTTTAAGTACTGAAAAAATCATTTCCTTTTTAGAAAATATATTTTTCTCAAGAAACTTATATTATTAACAATACTTGAAATTTAAACACTATCTATATCTCACTTAACCGTACATCAAATTTTTACACACACACACACACACACACACACACATAAAGTAAAAAAGTTACAAAATATTTTTTTAAATATCAGAATATATATTTTTATATATCTTGGAGAAAAACATAATTCTAGTTTTGTTCTTTCGTATTTTATATCTCTGAATACTTATTCAAGTTATATAAAAATTAAATAGATTAATTACCTTATAAGAAATGATAATATTAGACGTTGACTTCATATTTATTAGCAACGTACATATCTTTTACAATGACAGCAATAAAATAATCGCCGCCGGGAAACTTTCTTGCCAAAGGCACCGTCACTAATCATACTATGACTCAGTAACGCTTGCCATATATATATATATATATATAGAGAATTTAATTAACATAATGACTTCTTGTGCATATATTGAGTGTGTGCACTACTTCACTAATTTCATCATTAATTGACCTGTTTAGTGCTCATTTGAGATAATTTATTTTTGGACAATAAGTACTTATAAATTGTGATTCACGGTCTACGAGGTAAGTATGTGAGATGAGTTTTATCTCGACTTACGTAATAAGTGTTTATTAACCGTCAATAAAAAATAACAAACACACATTTAATCTCAGAGTTCAACAATGACATCACATCTACAATCTTGTTACTTAGCTAATTAATCTCAAAAAATTATTCAACCTTGAATTTTAGATAAACAATTTCCTCCTATCCGCTCTTTTAACTATTTCATACAAATTATACATTTTAGATAAATTTAAATAAACTTATTAAATTTTTTTAATAGCCTGTATTATATTCTAAAATTACCCTCATCGTGTTTCTCTTAAGAGTATGCTTGGTGTGAGGGATTTAGAAGAGAGGGAGAGAGGAATTTTTATTAGTTGGATTAAAAAAAAATTAGACAAATGAGGTTACAAAATTTAATAAAGAGAATATGTAAAATAAAAGAGTAATAAAAATTATATAAAATTTTTTAACTCCACTTCTTTAATTTTTTTTTAATCTAACTAAAAAATTTTCCTTCCTCTCCCCTCAAATCAAACAAGCCCTTAGTCCCTTTTAGGGGAAAAAATAATTAATGCCTCAGAAAATTTACAAAGGACCTTGTGATAAAAACCCTGAAAACCTTCTAAAATAAACCCCATAATAAAGAGCAGATGGAGTAATATTTAATGAAAACATATAAACCCAATTAATCCAAAACAAAACCAAGACAATAATTAATTGAATGTGTCAAGTGCATATATGGCTACTCAAACTGACATGAGTCCCTCATTTCTTGATACAATTTAATTAATTAATTTTTTTGGGAATATTATCATAATACAATTTTAATTACATGGGTAACACAATTTCATTCCCTTGATTTGCTACCTAACATTGACTAAACAATATTAAGATTTGATCTTTCAAAGCTCAAAATTGGCAGACATGTACGTTAGCAAAAAGGTCAATAATTTTGTTGGTTAGGTTCTTCAATAATTATTATCAATCCTCAAATCTTGATACCAAATCTTTTTACCCTATATGACTTCATGCATGCGTGTGAAGTAATTAATTAGAAGACGAATAAAGAATAAAGAATCTATATATACTGTTCTATATTATTTTTATATAAACAATTTGTTACTAGTATTAACAATTAACAATATGTCTTAAAAATATTTTGTCTCGGGCCAAATGGGTGGTTGCATATATAATCATTAACTTATTGACATAATTATATATTCCCATTAAAATAAAATAGTACCTTTATTTTTATAATTATATTAGGTTAACACGTATTCCTTGACAAGAATATAAACATATATAAGATACAAAGCCCCCCTAATAAGCCTGCCTCTTCATGCACCGCACCTAAACTATAAAAGAAATATAAAAATAATCTTATTGTTGAAATGTCTTGCTCCTCTCTACCAAACTAAGCGTTTTAATATGTTCATATATTTTATATTTCAATTTTTGGATCGTTAAGGATTTAGAATCACATTCTCTGCCGACAGAACTCTACTTCTCTTTAATTTTTCATACTACTTTCCTATGTGTTTTCCCAGAAGTTCATACCATGGTTGGCCAAAGCTGAACATTTGTTTGTTCTTTAATCAATTAGCATAATTGTGAATGCCACTGAATTATGGCCAAAAAAAGATGGTCCCAATAGGGACACTTCATGGTTCACACTAGCGATTTTGTTTACCTATAGCTTTTTTTTTTTTTTTTTTTGGGGTTCATCAAGCTAATTTCCATTTCATGCAGAAGTTGAATCTGCAAGTAAAATGTCAATTCTAAATATGGGACTCTAATGATTGATATCTAAAGGTTTTTTTTAGTTGGTTGATAGCTTTCAAAGGGCCTGCACAGAGTGAAAAACTTAACCAAATAATATTAATCATTGAAATGGATGCTGCTGTTCCGATCAAAAAAAAGAAATGGATGCTGCTGTTTCAACAGTGTCAAACTAAATAGTCCTTTTCATTCCTTTCATTCTAATCAATTTTAGAATACGACAGAACAAAGAATAGAAGAAGGAAAATAAAATAAAATAATATATTGTTTATAGGGCTAACAACTACGTGTGGGGAGCAACATTTTATAGATATATGGCATCTTAGAGACCTCCAATTGTCAAGTACATCAGAATATTGCTTGATCCTCTCTTCTCTCAAAACAACCTCAAGGGTCTAAGTTTATGCTAAAACTTTGTATCCAAGGAATGGCATTGTGGTTGTGAGAATATATATACATATATAGATAGTGTTGGGTTGTTTCTGTTTGAGGTGGTTGAAGATGATGTATGATTCAATATTTGCCAGAAGCTTTAACAAGCATGAACAGAGAAGACTGAAGTATGGAGCATTTGTGAGCTTCTTTCTTCTTTTTTTGAGTCTCTGCACTGTTTTCAAGCCTTACTTGGGTTCAATTCATGATTGTGAGTCCCTAACTCTCTTTCTCTGTTACTACAAACATGCATGGAGGGATGTTGGCTTTCATTGTGACATGAAATTCTGAAGTGTCTTTTGTTTTTATGTTTTAGTGAATCTGAGGTTGTCAGTGGGTGATGGGGTCAAAATGAGAATGGTCAGTGACACCCCAAGCTCTCCAAAAGTAGCAAAAGGTAATCTTTTTTCTGGCAAAAGCACAATTTTCTAGCATGGAGTATTATTTAAGGTTCATGTTTCTGACAAAACTTCTGTGTGACTGTTCTTTATGTAGCAGATGAAGACATAGCAGCAAATATTATTGTAAATGATACCAGAAGCTCTCCACAAGTGGAAGAAGGTAAGATTTTTAATTTCTCAATCTTAAAAATGGTTGAGATGATTATAAGGGCTAAATAACTAACACTGGGACTTTTTTTTTTTTTTTTTTCCTTTTGGGTTGCAGTTGAAGACATTGAACCAAAGAGCCTTGTCAATGACACTAGCAGCTCTTCATCAGTGAATGAAGGTAAATTTTTCTAAAATCTCAATGAGGTTAGAAGTGTGAGAGCTAGCCAATTGAAACTCCAAATATTCCTTTTTTTTTTTAATTTTTAATTTTTTTTTTCCAGACAAAGACATTATAATAAAAGTTCCTGTCAATGACACCAGCAGCTTCCCACAAATAGCTGAAGGATCTGAAGGTAAAGATATGCTCAATCCTTACATGGCTAAAACCATAAGAACTATTCTTATTTTGGATGGTAAGACATGAAATTGACAACAACAACTTTTTTGCCTTGCAGCTGAAGAAGACATGTCGACAAAGATTCTTGTCAATGACACCAGCAGCTCTCATATACAAACAGTTCCAGGTAACATAAGCTTAATCTGATAATATCACTAAAGCTAGAAGAGATCAGCTCCATGCTGAATAGTAAACGATAGGGAAAATTAATCTTTTTGTCCTTTTAGTCTTGACTCGGTTGTAACTCAATCCCTAAACTTTAATTTGGCACAATTTAGTCTCTATAGTTTTGATTCGATTGTAACTCAGTCTCTGGCCTAAAGTTTGGCTTAATGCAACAAAGTCCCTATATTTTATCCATTTAAAGTATTAGTCCATATATTTTAGAAAATAAAATTATATAGTTCATAAAACTTAGGAACTAAAGTTTTAAATGGTTAAAATTATAAAGATTGAGTTATAAAGAGTTAAAGTTCAAGAACCGAATCAAAGCTATAGAAATTGAGTTATATTGAGTCAAAGCTTAAGGACTGAGTTACAACTCAGTCAAAATTATAAGGACCAAAAGATTATTTTCCCTAAAACTTAACATGGTGTTTTGAGACTAATGGCTCAAAAAAACAAACCCTTTTTTTTGTACACAGTAATAAAGAAACAGGAGCCAGCACTGATATGCACTTCAGAAGTAAGAACAGATTTCTGTGAGAGCCAGGGCGACATTAGAGTTCAGGGAAGTTCCTCCACCGTCTATGTTGTGTCACCAAAAGCAAGCACATTGTCAGAAAACATGTCAAAGACCATAAAACCTTATGCGAGAAAGGGAGATAGATTTGCATTGAGCATGGTAAAAGAATGGTCAGTGAAACCATTAAAGGGTAGCAGCAAGCAAGTCCTTGAGTGCTCTCAAAATCACACTGTTCCAGCAATCCTGTTTTCAACTGGAGGTTATGCAGGAAATCACTTTCATGAATTCACAGATATTCTCATTCCTCTATTTCTGACTTCAAGGAAATTCAATGGAGAAGTTAAGTTTCTTGTAACCAATTACAGAGCTTGGTGGCTTCACAAGTACCAAGTTCCTCTGAAGAAGTTGTCAAACTATGAGTTCATTGACATTAACAAAGATGACCAAGTTCATTGCTTCCCAAGTGTCACAGTTGGCCTCAAACGGGACCAGAACGAATTGCGCTTTGACCCTTTAAAGCACTCTTATTCCATGAAAGATTTCAGGGATTTCTTGAGAAGTTCATATTCCTTGAAGAGGGACAAAGCTATCAGATTAAGAGATAGTCAAAGAAGAAAACCAAGGCTTATGATCATAACAAGGAAAAAGACAAGATCTTTCACTAACCCAGATGAGATAGTCAAAATGGCAAAAGGGTTGGGTTTTGATGTTATTACCATGGAAGGAAGTGGTAACTTGTCAAGATTTGCGAAGATTGTGAATTCATGTGATGTTTTAATGGGAGTTCATGGTGCTGGCCTCACCAACATAGTTTTTCTTCCAGAAAATGCTGTTTTGATCCAAATAGTACCATATGGTGGGGCAGATTGGCTTGCAAAACAATACTTTGGATTGCCCTCAGAGGAAATGAACCTAAAGTACTTGTTGTACAACATAAAGTTGGAAGAAAGCACTCTGATTCAACAATACCCACCTGACCATAAGATTCTAAAAGATCCTTCGTCAGTTCAAGGATGGTTAGAATTTAAGTCTGTGTATTTGGACAAGCAAAGTGTGAAGCTGGATATTGATAGGTTTAGGCCTACTTTGCAGAAAGCCCTTGAGCTTTTGCATCAGTAAGTTGGGTCATTACTCTTTCATCATTATTTATTTTCGCTTTGTTTTTTTCAATAGCTTAGTGTACATAATAATGGACAAAGAAACATAATATAATATACTTGCGCACGCACGCGCGCACACACACGAGAGAAGAGAAACGAAGTTCATCCTCGTGCAGGCACTTTGCAGTAAGCTTGAGCAGTGATGTTGGTTGTTGCTGTAATTTCTTTTGTTATTCCCCTTCTTCATTAAGTTGCCTTTTTGTGGCAAATTGATTTTTGTTGTAATGGAGCAAATTAAATTGTTGATTTTACTTTGTGATTGGAGATTGTGGAAAGAGCTCCCAAGTTGCTAAGCATATTACATAAGGACCTGGCTTGTGTTGTTGGATATGAGTCGTGGATTTCTGCTTTAAAATTGACTCAATTATTATACGACATACTCTCTTAATTAATGATATTACAATTATTTCACCAAAACAAAGGATATAACAACTATTAAATAAAATAATTTTTGAATAAGATGACTAGAGCAAATTTTTCTACGTCTGACGATAAAAAATTATAAGATGCCTCAGTTGAATTTAACAAAATAAAATAGAAAACAAATTTAAGAGGAAATTTTATGTTTCAATTTTTTTCTTAAAGTTGTGTTTGTCATCACTGGCAGCGTCTAGAAAAAAACATCAATGGGTATTTGAAAAAAAGAAGTCGTCAAAACCACGGGAAAAGAATAATCTTGATGGGTAAACAATGCTGTTGGAAATTCCCAATTTATCGGGGATTTTAATAATGCTAAATTATAATAAAATTATTACAGAAAAATGTCAAAATGATGAATCATATTTTTAATTTTCCTTGAAAAAAATCTTCTATCACATGAGCCTTGTCGAGGCAGGGTCTGCAACTTAAACTTATATTATATATAAATGCATATACAGTTATTGAACTATATATATATATATATATATATATTTGTTAAGCACATATATTCTCTTATTAGAGGTAATTCTGTTTGAGGTATTGTTGCACACTATATGTAGGCATATCTTCCATTGGAGATTTGAACCTTAATTTACCACGTTGTAAGGGACTACTAGCCCCTTCCGCTAGATCCAATCCCCGTTAGTCATTTATTGAACTATTGAATTAAGTAAAAACACATAAACGGTCTACGTATTTTGGATTGTTTGATGTTTTTTTTTGGTACAATAACGTTTAGGTGAGTTGAGGCCCGATGATTCACTACAACTAGAGCATACCTCTAGGCTCAAAGAACATTTACAGAGGTACTTATAGATTATCTACCAACAAGATCTTCACATTAGTATAATTTGAATCCACAACCTTATAATTATAAGTCAATCCTCTTACCAACTCTCAAAAAAAAAAAAAAAAAAATAAAAATCTCCTTCCAAAGTCTACCTTACGGTCTCAGCGTCGTACCAGGGCATCACCCCTTCAAAGCCCCAACATAATATATTATTCTGTGAAATGCATCTCCCAATACATTAATTATACTTCCTCCCATTTGGAGAGTTTATTTAAATCTTAAATATAAGATCTATTTTTTATATTTATCAATTTTTTTTCTAATTTACCCTATTGATGCTCCCTCAATAATAATTAAGAAGATGAGGAAATAAAAGAATTAAGGAAGATGACTAAAATATTTTAAAAAATATATTTCGCATTAACTAATGTGAATCTGGATGTTTTATATAAAGTGAAGGTTTAAAGTGTAATTTTAACAATAAAATTTTTCATTAGAAGTATCAAACATAATTAAGTTTTGAAGGGTGCAAAACTATACATAAACTTTTTAAATTAGTCAAGTATAGAACACCGTTGGTTTGAGAAAACAACGGTTACTTTATACAGCTGCGGAACCCATGCGAAGTCAATGTGATATGTTCTCTTTCCCACCTTTCCTCTCTCTCTTTCTCTATGTTTCTGCAAGTTTGAGAGAGAGGGAGAGAGAGAGAGAAGCTTTTGACTTTCAAGCTTCTTGTTTTTTTATCAGCCAAGGTAATATTTGCACTAAACTAACAAATACTCAGCAATACATAAGAACTAACTATTTTTTTTTTTACGAAGCTAGATCCGAAAATAGAAACTTAATTAACACAATCGAGTAAAATTTTTAATCAGGAAATTGGAATATGAGAGAAGGCACATCATGTTGTTCCTAAGAGGAATCAAATCGTGAAAGTCTCCAAACTTCATCAAGTCAACCTTGTTAGCTACTAAAAACATAACCATACCTGCTTTTTCTGATGAAAAAAATCAAACTATACATCAAATTAGGATCACATTAATCTTAACTCTACACAGTTGTTAATCACACTTAAAGTTCGTACTTCTGAACATTGAGATTTGATTCTAGAGCATTAATTACCCCATAATCAAATCTTAATCTACACATTAAATATTACCTTGGCTGATAAAAAAAAAAGGAAGCTTGAAAGTCAAGAGCTTTTCTCTCGCAGGTTTGCAGAAACATGAGGAGGGGGGGGGGGGGGAGGTGGGAGAGAGGGAAAAAGGAGTGAGAAAGAACATATATTGACAACAAGTGAGCCCCACAGATGTATAAAGTAACAAATTAAATGTTTTTCCAAACTAACAGTGTTATTACCACCAAGTGCCCGGGTGCAGTGGTAAGCGGCTAACTCTCCCAAGGTGATGATATGAGTTCGATCCTTGGAAGCATACTTGTAGGTTGAGGGTGGTACCCATCTTGACACAAAGTGCTATAGGATGTGCACCACACGACCTCGACTCCGAATTAGTCGGTTACTCGGGTTTACCTGGCCCAGTTGAGAAGATTAGGGACCAAAAAAAGTGTTGGATACTGGGGGGTCGATGGGTTTAACAAACCTTGATTTATTAGACTTAAGAGATAATTAAACCTTTTGAAAAGAAAAGAGTGAAATTCATGATGAACTTCTTAAGCTTGAACTTAAACTCGGAGTCACTATAGAGAGATCACTCTAGTAGCCTATTTGAGAACTCGAGTGATGATGCTTCACTCTCAGAAAATTTCAAGTCACTCCGTGGTGATCAAACTGTGTGAAAAATTTTCTAAAACAAATCACTCAAGTGAATGGGTACCAGTCAAGTGATGGGACCACTTGCAGATGACAACTTCTAGAAGGATTGAAAGTTAATGCACTGAGACAACATAATCACTCGAGTGATTGGTAAGCACTCGAGTGATTCTTAAATCACTTGCATGTGATAGTGATCTGATAACACTAATCACTTGAGTGATATGTGGCTAAAGACAAATCACTCGAGTGATATGTGATATTAAGCCAGATCACTCAAGTGATGATATATTCTCTGAGAGTCACTCGTAGGATCACTTTGAGGGATGTGATCTTCACTAAAGATCACTCAAGTGATTTTAGAAATTTATTGTGCTAAAGATCACTCGAGTGATTTTAGAGCCTAACTATTTTTTGAATCCTCATATACATTAAATTTATTGTGCTATTGGAAAATATCTTACATATGTTTCTTTTTTGAGTTTGCATTATAGGGAAGTAGGAAAATTGAAGGCATATTATTTGACCCCCTTTGAAGAAATAGAAGTGGAGTAGAGTGTTTTAGCCTTTAAGAAGATGACTAATCTTAGAATTCTTATTATTCAAAAAGACCAATTTTCAACGGGCTCTAAATATCTTTCCTAGTTTAAGATGGCTTGAATGGGAGGGATATCCTTCTACAAATTTACCACCAAAATTTTCTCTAAATAAACTGGTTTTCTTCAAGTTATGTTTCAGTTCTTTCAGTTTAGAAGTGCCATTGAAGGTATTTTTGTTTTCCTTTTAACTTTTTATATGCACATCTCTTGTTCAAATTTCTTTGGCTTTTAGTGTTTTCAAAGAATCAAGAATGCATTAATTCAATTACCCTTCTATTTTTCTATAGTTATATAAATCTCTTTAATCAAATATTCTCAGATATTGTTGTCCCTTCATAACATCTCTTATAATTAATGTTAATTAAACGATCTGTTTTTTTTTTTGGGCATAGATTTAAATGTTTGACATGTATGAATTTTTTACACTGTAAATTCATAATAAATGAAGTACTTGATATGTCCCAATTCCAAAGTTTAAGAAAATTGTCTTGTAGCGACTATCACAATTTGATCAAAGTTCATGATTCAGTCAGTGGGATATCTCTCAAAGGTGGTTGAATTAGATGTTCGTGGATGTGTCAATCTTACAAGCTTTCCACCTGAAATCAATATGCCATCTCTTGAAGTTATTGATTTCAGTTATTGCGAGAGTCTTGACTCCTTCCCAAATATTAGTACTCTTTCCGGTCTTAATTATAAGATAAAGTTGATTTTTTTGGAGAAATTAAGGAAGCTAATTAAATTACTTTAGAATATTTTTATTTTTATTTTTTTCTTCAAACTAATTAGTTTGATTAATAAATTAATATATAATCTAAAGATACATAACATATGATATGATTAAGTAACTTATTTAGCTTCCTTAATTTCTCCAAAAAAAATCAATTTTGTCTTGTAACTAGGACTGAAAGTAGTATTTTATGGATGAAGAGTGGGCGGTGTGTGTTTGGGTTACCATGTATGATAACACTTCTTTTAATTTTATCTCGACCTAACTCATGGCCATTGGCCAGTCCAAATGTAAACATATTGCATCCCATAATGCAGAAAAAGATAATTTCGAGATTTGACCATCCACATCTCCCAAAACTTGTGTATGTTACTCGCTTCCATAAGTTTGCTCCATCATTTTAATCAAGCACAAGTCATCCATGACGTGGGTGGCTTCGGGGCATGCAAGTACTGCAGAAACATGAGAGAAACAAATGCAAGATATACGTAAGATCTATTTTGAGACTTCGTCACCACGTCGTTGATATCATCCATTCTCATTTTTACCATCTTCAAAGCAGCTCAACCAAAAAGACCATCAAATTCAAAAGAAAAATGTCCGCCACATTCCATGTGCCACGAAGTCAGTTCTCACAATGCAGCTTTTTCTGCCCCCTCCTCTGAATGAGTTTAACAAATTCAAGCCACACTTGGTTCCACATATGCACCGAGCAAAAACCAATGCACCGGGCAAAATCTCTTATTTTATTTCAACAGTTGAACAGCAAGTTGATGAATACAAATTGCAATCAACAATGACAGGCGACAAAAAGAATTCCACACATCAGAGTTGAAAAGGGTAGCCAAACTCTCTGAACAGAATGGCAGCATATATATAACATATGTAAGATACAAAGGCCCCCTAATAAGCCTGCCTCTTCATGCACCCCACATAAACTATAAAAGAAATATAAAAATAATCTTATTGTTGAAATGTCTTGCTCCTATCTACCAAACTAAATCGTTTTAATATGTTCATATATTCGATATTTCAACTTATGGATAGTTAAGGATTCAGAATCACATTCTCTGCCGACATAACTCTACTTCTCTTTAAGTTTTCATACTACCTTCCTATGTGTTTTCCCAGAAGTTCATACCAAGGTTGGCCAAAGCTGAACATTTGTTTGTTCTTTAATCAATTATCATAATTGTGAATGCCACTAAATTATGGCCAAAAAAAGATGGTCCCAATATGGACCCTTTATGGTTCACACGAGTGATTTTGTTTACCTCTAGCGTTTTTTTTTTTGGTTTCACGAAGCTAATTTCCATTACATGCAGAAGTTGAATCTGCAAGTAAAATTTCAATTGAACCATGTGTCAGTAAATATGGGACTCTAATGATTGATATCTAAAGCTTTTTTTAGTTGGTTGATAGCTTTCAAAAGGGGAACCTATGGCCGGCACAGAGTGAAAAACTTAACCAAATAATATTAATCATTGAAATGGATGCTTCTGTTTCAAGTTTCAACAGTGTCAAACTAAATAGAGAAAATACCAGTTAGGTCCTAAGGTACAGAATTAATCCCAAAAAAGTCCCTTTGCAAATTCCAATGTCAAAAAAGTCCCTAGGGACTTTTCTGACTGCAATTCCCTTTGAGAAATGACTAAAATAGCCCACACTCAAATTTAAAAAAATGAGGTTCATTTTGAATGCTTTAGGTTCATTTTGAAAAGAAGAAATAGGGTTCGAAATCGCTGGACGTAGGCTCTGCTTTTCTTTCCTCCGTCGTGCCGTGGTTCATCGTCAAGCGTCGGTGGGCTTCGACGCCGCGTCGCTGCCGTGCGAGTCGGCGTGGGTGAGTGCGCCGTTCCCCAAGCGTGAAGCGCAGTCCGGCACGAAGCAGCCGGTGTTTGTGGGCTGCGCCAGCGTCGGCCGGTGTTGCAGCGGCAAAGAATCCGGCGCCCGTCCAACAACGTCAGCCGCATCGCTCCAACACCCAGCGTCCCTCGAGTACTCCTCCGACGGTCAGTTGTCCGCCCCTTTGCTGTGTGGTTTTTTTTTTTGTGAAATGGCACCATTAATCTATTAGGTTGCCACTAGTTTGGGATTGGGGGAAAGTATTGATTCTTGGAATTTAGTTGGGAAAATACATTGGTTAAGGAAGGTGGTTGTCGGGTTTAAATTTGTTCTTTTTATGTGTGGCGCTGCTATGTGATGGCTGAATCAGTGTTGTTGTTTTGGGGGTATAGATGTTTGTTTATGAGTAACGTTGAAGGCCAGGGAATGTTTTATAATGTGGTTTGCTGATAATGTGCTACTCTAGCATTGGGTTTGAGGTCAGAATCAATGGGTATGAGGCTAATAATGTGCTTCTCTATAATTGGTGCATTTGGAAGTTAGTTACTGTTAAAAATTGATGTCCTATTAATGCTTCAGTTTGTGTTGCTTATTACTGTTTTTGAGTGGTTCTAACAGAAGAATGGGTAGTATAGGAAGTAAAGTTGGCTCTAGGTACAACATACACCATTGTACGAATTGGTACTTATCAGTATAGAATAGTTAGCAACCGTTGATATGAAAAATTGTTTGTCAGTATAGAAAGTTTTGTTCATGACCTTATGCTTCATTGTTGATTTATATGACTTAGTGATTGATATATATACATTGCTGTTGTGGAATTACAATTAACTTCATAAATTAGTTGTTCGTTATATACAAATGATTGGTTAATGTCTTATGTTTTTGGTGGTGTGTGAATAAAGTAGTAATTACATTCAAGGTTAAGCAAAAAATGGCAAAGAAGAAAAAAAGGAAAGATGGAGAGGGAGAAAGGGTGAAAAAAGTTTCAGAGTATATATTGTTTACACAAGATTATTTTAAGAAGAAGAAAAACAAGAAGGAGGAGTGCAAGCGTTTAAAAGAGGAGACACAGGCTATGAAAGAAGCTTGGGACGCATTGAAAGATGAGGAGAAGGAGGCATATAAGGTGAGGGCAAAGAATTTAAGGAGTGAGGCTAAAGGGACAAAATACGTGGTTCCATTCTTGACCCGATGTGCTCCTAATCAATTTATGAAAGTGTGCTACAGTGTGAAAAATAGAGAAGATAAGATGGATAGGCTAAAGAAAATCGGATTTGACAAGTTAGTTCACATAAGCTGCTCACAAATCCCCCGAGATCTATGTGGTCAATTGATGTCTGCATTTGACCCTCCAACTAATAATGTTTTGATTCGAGGGAGGTCATTGAACATCCGCCGGGAAGATGTTCAACAATTGATGGGGTTACCGTGTGAGGGGGGACATTGAGGAAAAAGTTAGCAAAGAAGAAGAAGGTTTTGAACAATTGAAGACATTGTATGGGACAATGCCTTACAAGACCATTGGAAAATGGCTAATTGAGAGAGACGAGGATCCCGAATTCGAATTCCTCTTTGTCATGTATGCGTTGGGTGTAACCCCCCTGACTTTTAACACATAATGATATTCTGATAATGCATAATTAAGTCAGTTTAGAGACCGTAGAATAGTTTAAATTCATTTCAAACTTCCTACTATACCGTAGGGTTTTCACAAAATCATTCAAAATCTCTTTCCTGTTCCTGGTCTCCATTTCAAAATTCGAATATAATCACCTATGCAGTTGATTTACATTCACATATCAGAGTGGATAGCTAAATCCCCGGCAACTCCCGGGTTCTATACATATATATAACCTGAGGGTTTATAAGTATTTACTAGGGGATTACACATCCAAAATTGAATATGATCTTCATGCTTCAAAATATACAGTAATCCCGAGTTTAAACTAGATAACCAACATCTCAAAAATCCTTAGTATCACTAAAGATCCTAAGTGCTCCGGGTTGGCCGCTTCTCCTTTGAACCACACGCCCTGTCTGAAATGTTAGTTATAGGAAAGAATGAGATTCGAGAGAATCTCAGTAGTAACAAACCACTCACACAATGCATAAACACAAAGCATGTATATAAATCACAAACAGCAACAGCAGCAGCAATCTCAGAGATACATGGTTTTCACCACAAACGACAGCACTCACGGCTGTATACACAATACGACAGCTCTCGCTGTAATCATAATCACGACAGCTTACGCTGTAATCACCATCACGACAGCTTACGCTGTAATCACAATAACGACAGCTTACGCTGTAAACGACAGCTATCACCAGCTGTAACCGCAGCAGCATCAAAGATTCATCACAGAAAGTGATAACACACACATACAGAGCATTACACATAGTATAAGAGAGAGAGTCACTACCTTGTCCTTTCCTGACGTCCTTCGGCGCAGTTGGCTCCCGAGGGCGGCAAATATCGAATCCTACAATTCCAAATGCACCATTTAGACACTTCCATAGTGTTACTTGGGGTTATATGAGTCTATAATGAAAATTTACAAAACTACCCCCGGGGACCCGGCCCGGGCCCGCCGTACCCGGTCCGGCTATACTTTTCTTGAAATTTTGACATGGGCTATCCTGACATATTTTCGCCCAAGGAATCCATTTCGGGACTCGGAATTATCAAATTCAATGTCAAATTACGAAATTGCCCTTGGCAGCCCTACTTTTAGGGTTTTAGGGGTGTTTCCGTAATTATGCTTTCTCGGCCTTTTTTGAAAAAGTGACCAACTGTAACCCCACCTAATTTTTGCCCCTGAACTCAATGGAACCATCAAATCATTGAAAATCCAACTCTAAGACCCATTTCTAGGGCTGGCCGAAATTTATGAGTTCTCCAGGGAAAATCGGGGTTTTACGATTTCGGCTCCGTAAACGCATTCCTTTCTACTCCTAACCACTTTATTAACCATTACATTAGGTTACAACTAACATTAAGACCCAATTTGGGCAGCATAACCCCTAGGCCACATCATTTCCAAACTTTAAAACCAATGGCAATCCGGCGAAATTTCACCGATTAAATTGCCCACAGCAGCCAGAATAAGCAATATAAGAAAGTTTGGAAGTTACCTCAAGCTCCCACAAGCTTTTCCCAAATATTGCTGAAAACCCTAAGTGCTCAACAACAGATTTTGAGCTTCCAAACCTTAAAGAACAAAGAGGAGTAGCTTAGGATCGAAGTTATACGCGTTAGGAGCTAAATCGTCGGAGAAATCGGCTTACCTTGTGATTTTTCTTCTCCTTTCTCTCTCTACAAAGCTCAACGTTCTCACTCCACTTTCAGCTGCTGTGTGCGACAGAAATGAGCTGAGGAAGATGATAACATATGTAATTCCATGCTGACATCATCTTTTAATGAGATGATGTCATAATTCCCATTTTCGGATTTTCTGGCAGATTTTCTGCCCAAACTTTGAAAAATCATAACTAATTCTAGAAAAATTGAAATGAGGTGATTCCAAAGCCAAATGAAAGGTATTTAAGTCCTCTTTATAGGAAAAATATGGACCATTACTAAAAATCACCACACAATTCCAGAATTACATAAAACTCATCACTGCCCCAAAACAGAGTTCAGTTTCCATCCCAAACTTTGGACAGTTATATCTCCTAGTTCACAAAACGAAATGAAACAAATTATATGTCCATTTTGAAGCTTGAGATGTGAACTATAAGACTGGAAAATTTCAGAATTTTTAGATACCATTTGGTCATTAAAAACGTTCACACAAACGGACTGCCCAGAATAGAATTTCACTTGACAGAATTTTAGATTTTGCATCTTTGCTTCCATTGGTTCCATTTTCATACCAAACATCATTCCCACATAAATTTTCACAAGGAATCCATTGGAATCATTAAAATATCCAAATTCCCATCACACATTCTTCAAAAGTGTTTATTCAACAATAATTACATCCACTTTTGAAGTCATTAGCCCTTAATCACTTTTTGGGATATTACATTGGGAACTCTCTTGTGTCCCGGGTCGGGTATAAAAGTGACTGATAGAGTGTTGAAAGTGATGGCGGCAACAAAAGGAGGTCTTGGGAAGTACGATTGGTCGAGTTTTGTGTTGATTGAACTATCAAATTCTCTTGCACAGTACAAGAAGAAATTAGTGAAAGGGAAAGATGCAGGGATGATCAATGTCGGGGGATGTATATATTTTCTAATGGTAAGTGCATGTTTGATCTATGTAACGTTTATTGGTTTTTTAAATTAGTTGTAAATTGCTGCATTACATGTTGAATTCTGCTGCTGTTAAGGTGTAATTTAATTTTTGTACAGGTGTTTTGCTTACAACATTTTCCCCTAGGCCAACTACATGCCTCTACAAGTGAAAATGCGCTTGCATTTTGGAATGACAACAACGTCAAGAGTAGAGTGCAGATAGAGAAGGAAAGCAACCAAGGATTGTTACATTCAGTCAGTAATGTAGTTGGATCTGCCTCTTCTGAATTGCATGAACAAACCATGCTAACACACCTGGTAAGATGTGAAATCTGATGTCAGCCGCACATTCCGTTGAAAGTATTGACTTCAGTTTTTGTGATGTCTAATTTGCAGGAAATCAAGAGAACATATGATCGAATTATGTCAAGGGTGGTGTTAATAGTGTAAGAGGAACTTGTTTCCCTTCAGGCGAGGCTGTTAGGCGGGGGAAACATGGATGAAGGAGATGAAAAGGTGCAAGACGTTAAATCTTCGTCTGAAAGTGAAGATGATGAACATGCTGAGGGGGGTGACATAAGAAAAAGAGAAGATGATGAAGTGCAGTCTATAAGTGCAAACGAAGGGTCAGAGGAAGAAGTAGGAGGTGTACATGGTATGGGAGATAAGGAGGAAGTGGAATCGAAAGGAAAGGAACAGTCACAATTGAGGAAATCTATAAGGGTTAAGAAACCTGCTATTGGGTCTCCTTGGGTGACAACAATGGCTAAGAAGCGAAGTCAAGATGAGAAGGATAAGGAAGTTTTATATCAAATGTGCACTACACGATGTAAATCAGCAGAGGATGAGGAGGAGTAAGTAATCACACTTCTTCAATCTCAACTTAGATGAATCACAAAAACTGACTTTGTGGGCTTGTTTGTGTATTAGGGAGTTTGTGGATATGTATGACTATTTTTTGACCCGCGGTGAACTATATTGCCTTTGTTCAAGGGGTTGGATTAGTAACAGGGTAAGTTAATTGAACAATAAACTCATACTATGTTCATTGAATTCTGTGAATTGCTGACTCTTTTTTTAATGGTGTATAGTTTATGACCATGGTTGTGAGGACGTTAGTGGGGGATCAAGTACACAATAACAGCCGGGTGACCAGACACATATTTGCTGCAGAATTGATGCAAAAAATGGCAGCGGCTCCTAACAAGTGGTTATTGGAATCACATGCTGCGGAGATCTTGCCTGAACATATTGGTTACAACATTGGCGATTGCGACTTGATTTTTGCTCCTACCCTGCGCCTGGATCATTGGTTTTGTTATGTCTTGGAGATGAAAACAATGTGGTTTTATGTGTTGGACTCATTGGTTGACCAATTAACATATGCAAGGGCACAAAAGGTAGAAGAAGATGCAACAAAACCTAAGAGAATGAGCAAAAGCCAAAAAGAAAATATCCAAGCCAAAGAACGGCTCGCACAGAGTGTGTAAGTGCTTCTTTCTCAATAATATGATTTGTGTGCATTCATCATTGTTGTTTTCTGACATAACTTGTTTTTCGTACAACTTCCAGAGAGATTGCATTGTTAACATACTTCATTGAGTAAAACCCGAAGTATATGACAAAGGGCAGGAAATACCAAAGAAAGTTACTTGGGCAAAAGTGCATGTCCAAGCCGATACGTTAGTGCTGTTTTTGTTCCTCCAACTCTTTGAACTATTGGTTTTTTTACCCATTCGGTTGTTATAACATTGGAACTGTGTATGTGGCTTTTTGTTTTGCAGCGATTCGTGTGGTGTTCATGTTTTGTCATGGTTACATAGTTGGGATGGCTCTACACATGACAAGGCGGGGTACACTATGCTTAAGCTTGGTGATCATCAGATTCGGCAAGTGAAGGTGGATTGTTTATGGTGGCTAGTCGCACATGAACAGAACAAAAATGCTGAAAAGGTGTTGTCCCTTCTCAACGGAAGTCAACAAATGAAGAGGAAGAAAGTCGTGTAGCATTTGACGTATTGTTCTGTGAAAATGGCTACTTATAGTGTTCTGTAGTTGATATTTTGTATGAATGCCAACTTGCTACAAAAGGCACTAACGTATAGTTAGTTTACACCATCATCGGTTATTTTGGTGACATAATTAATTAACTTTACAACATGTACATATCAAATGCTTGACTAGGTCCCCAAACAGCTTATTTTGCTCAGGTTATTTTGCTCAGGTTATATCAACATGTACATATCAGTTATTTTGCTCAAGTTGTTGGACATGTCATTTGAACAAGTGTTTGCTGTTTTTATGTTTACAACACATGTTGCTACGTTTACAACACCTTAAGTTATTTTAACAAGTGTTTAAGCTACGTTTATAACCACTTCCCCCCAGAGACACCAGGGCAGTAGCTTGTGCAACAAGCCAACACTTAGGCTCCACTTGCTTCTATCATCATTTACAATATGGTCTGCTATATTTACAACATCTTCAATTATATTAACAACTTAATAAGCGGCGTTTACAACTTGAGAGAAAGAAAGTCTAAATGGTTTATGTTACAACACTTGTTGCTACGTTTACAACACCTTAAGTTATTTTAACAAGTGTTTAAGCTACGTTTACAACCACTTCCCCCCAGGGACACCAGGGCAGTAGCTTGTGCAACAAGCCAACACTTAGGCTCCACTTGCTTCTATCATCGTTTACAATATGGTCTGCTATATTTACAACATTTTCAGTTATATTAACAACTTAATAAGCGGCGTTTACAACTTGGGAGAAAGAAAGTCTAAATGGTTTATGTTACAACACTCGTTGCTACGTTTACAACACCTGTTGCTACGTTTACAACACCTTAAGTTATTTTTACAAGTGTTTAAGCTACGTTTACAACCACTTCCCCCCAGGGACTCCAGGGCAGTAGCTTGTCCAACAAGCCACAACTTAGGCACCACTTTCTTCTACCATCGTTTACAATATGTTCTGCTATATTTACAACATCTTCAGTTATATTAACAACTTAATAAGCGACGTTTACAACTTGGGAGAAAGAAAGTCTAAATGGTTTATGTTACAACACTTGTTGCTACGTTTACAACACCTTAAGTTATTTTTGCAAGTGTTTAAACTACATTTACAACTACTGACCCCCAGGGACACCAGGGCAGTGGCTTGTGCAACAAGCCAACACTTAGGCTCTACTTTCTTCTATCATTGTTTACAATATGGTCTGCTATATTTACAACATCTTAAGTTATATTAACAACTTAATAAGCGGCGTTTACAACTTGGGAGAAAGAAAGTCTAAATGGTTTATGTTACAACAGTTGTTGCTACGTTTACAACACCTTAAGTTATTTTTACAAGTGTTTAAGCTACGTTTACAACCACTTCCCCCCAGGGACTCTAGGGCAGTGGCTTGTCCAAGAAGCCACAACTTAGGCACCACTTTCTTCTACCATCGTTTACAATATGTTCTGCTATATTTACAACATCTTAAATTATAATAACAACTTCCTCTGTACAGTATAATTTTTGACACTCTCACAGTGTCTTACCATCAGCTGAACCCAGTGATGTAGTGATCTGCATAATATTCTTGAGCTAACACTAGCAACATCATGTAGCCTTGTGCACAAGCCATTATGTACGTATGTTTTCACATCAAAAAAAGTTGTTTTCACAAGGTCATTGCCCAACCCTCTTATGGTTGTACAATTTCATGTGGCTCCTGTCACAACAACATAGCATTAACTTAAACAAAATAATACCTGTACTGTCAACACAGAAAAGCTTATCATTTCCATATATACTAAGACAATAAAATATTAAGTACTATCAGTAAGTACCTTTTGTTCACTTACTCATTGCACTTAATATGATATATTAATTACATAGATACACCAAGTTGGGGATGCATTCAACAAGCAAAAGGGGTGAGGGAATGCAGCTACTTCATGGTCAATATATACATCACTAGAAAGTTACTATCAAAAGAATCTACATTTATGTACTTGTTTTGAAACTGAGATTCCCTTCTTTTCCTTTTCGGTCTCCCTGGTGGCCTTGAAGTGATTGGAGGGTCTAAAAATGTCTGTGTTAGCATATGTGTCACCGTCGGAGACTCAACCCATGGACAATCATGAGTTGCGACTGGCCTCATGGAACTTTCATATATTTTTCGGTGTGCTTCCAGTTTGAACCAGTCATCTACAAATGTGTACACATTATCACTAAGTACCTTAATAGCTGCACATGCATGGGCGCAAGGTACTCCACTCATTTGCCATGCTAGACACGTGCATTTTCTTTCACCAAGATCTACATTCACAAAAATGATGGCATCTCCACATCTACTTCGAACCGAGAACTGATTGTCTCCATAATATGATGCTTCCATATTTTCAGCATGTTTAATTTGTTGCAGCAATTTTTCTTCAATTCTTGGTCCCACTGCATTTTTCCAACTACCCATGGCCATCTTGCTTGCAATCAATTTTCGAGCCAATTTCTCCCGATGTTCATGAATTAAAATTGACACGGTGTGCTTCCTTTCTGTTAACATCCATGCATTAAATGACTCTGCAAGATTACTTGTTATGTTATCCTACCTTTTGAAAGGAAACTTGCTTAGAGCCCATTTCTCAACATCCCCATAATTCTCCACCCAATTTGCCAATTGTGGATTGAACAATCTTAATGTACCCATTGCACTAGTGAAGTCTTCATCCAACCTTGCATATGCAATTGCATCAAGAAGAAGGAGTGCATTCTCTTTGCTATTCGTCGATGTTCGTGTCCGACCTCTATTAATTCGTAGGAACTCGGCATTATAATTTTCCTTCACATGCCGGTAGCAAAAAGCATGTCTCTCACTGCCAAATATTTCTTTTACAGCACCAATAATCGCATTATTGCGATCTGAGACAATTGTTACCAACATTGAGCCGGTAATGTCTTTCACAAACCAAGACCATTCATCATACGTCTCACCACTCATAATGGCATATGCTAGGGGAAACATCTGGTTGTCTGCATCGTATGCACTAGCTGACAACATTGTTCCCTTATAAGGGCCACTTAGATGACAACCATCTACATAAAGTATGGGCCGACAACCTCCTAAAAACCCTTTAATAGAACAACCGTAAGCAATAAATACCCTATGAAATCTATTGTTAGATGAGGCTGCCCATTTTGCAACTGTGTCCGGGTCACTCTCAATTAGTCTGTCACATATCCAAGGAATTACCATGTAAGAGTCTTCTATTCGACCATGTAATTCCCTTACCGCTCTTTCTTTTGCCCTATATGCTTGACGGTAGTTCAGCCGCACCCCATACTCTGTACATGTCTGATCGAATGACGTTAGCAGTCTTATCAATATTGGACCTCAAACTATCCATTACGATTGATGATGTCAAGCTCGACCTGTGTGGATGCAAAACTATTAGGCTATCTTGTGCTTGGTGAACGTGTTCACTTTTGAGTGTTCTAATGGTTAAAAACTCTGTATCTTGATGCTCTCCTGATGAATATGCACCCATGTACCAAGGACAACCTTCAACCTTGCACTTCACAATGATCTTGTGTTGATTGTTCTTGACAAATTGGTATGCAAACTTATGAGCAATACTATATTTGTATAACGTTTGACGAAGGCTCACAGCATTCGGAAAAATCTGTCCTGCTCCAATAATTAAATCCCTCTATTTTCCATGATTCATTTCTGGTATAGGGGTTGGCACCATTTGCGTAGCACAAGTCAATGATGGGATCACTTGACCTTCATTTAACAAACCATGTGGGGATGTACACATTCCTCCTTTACCTCCAAACAAATGATCAATCCTACAAGAAATTACAAGTTGTAGTGCTCTTGCACATATTCACGTTGGAAGAAATTACTTTTCTTAGGACAAATAAACTTACACTTCTTGCTCTTCCATTTGACCGTTCATTGTTGGTTCTGTACTATCATTATCACCATCCTCTTCAATATACACATGACCATATTGTTCATTATATTTGATTAAATGATACACCCCTTCATCATCTACAAGATCCACAAATGTTGACGTATCAAGGGTAACTTTGAACTTCATTTGCATTTCATTCCTTTCTTTTCCCGTTATGGATGATATGATTCTTCGCAACTCCTCATATGTTGTGCCTTCCTTTATACATCTTGTTCTTACTAAACCACCAACATATTGCATTTCATCTTCTCCACCATTTAAAAACTTCCCCCCCACATGAAAGAAACAAAATAAATTCTTCCCCGAACAACTTCCCATCTTTCATGTCAATCTGCAACACAAACTTCGTATTATCAACTTCCAAATCAATATTTACAACTTCATACGCACATATTAACAACACATTAACTACATGTTTAATTCCTGCACATATGCTTTTTTTTATAACAACAAACACACTAAACACAAGGCCAAACCTCTGTTCTCTTCCCCAAAAATATACCACAGCTACGGTACGTATTAACAACTTCTACAGCAATATTTACAACTTCATATGCACATATAAACAACAAGTTAATTACACGTTTTATTCCTACACATGCTTTTTCTAATAACACCAAACACACTAAAAATAAGGCAAAACCTTTGTTCTCTTTCCAAAAAACAGAGCACAGCTACATTGCGTATTAACAACTTCCACAGCAATATTTACAACTTCATATGCACATATTAACAAGTTAACTACACGTTTTATTCCTTCACATTTGCTTTTTCTAATAACACCAAACACACTAAAAATAAGGCAAAACCCCTGTTCTCTTCCCAAAAAACAGAGCACAGCTACGGTACGTATTTACAACTTCCACAGCAATATTTACAACTTCATATGCACACATTAACAACACGTTAACTACACTTTTTTTCCAACACATGTGCTTTTTCTAACAACACCAAACACACTAAAAACAAGGTCAAACCTCTGTTTGCTTCACCAAAAACAGAGCACACCTACGGTACATATTAACAACTTCCATAGCAATATTTACAACTTCATATGCACAAATTTACAACAATTTTTTTTGTTCATTTCAGCATTTTTTCAGCAAAGAATACCAATTACATTCATCATTCTCACTTTAAACACAGCAGCTCCTCTATTACCATGCCACAAAAACAGAGCACTCTAACATAAACCCAACTCACCCAAGGTGAAATCCCAACTTCAATGATCAAGCTCATTTGTCTACCAAATTCTTAGCTTTTCTTCTCTACCACCTACCACTTACTCCATTTTTTAGCTCAAGATCCAACCTTTCACCAAACCCTTACTCTCAATCTAACCAACCTTCACACAGAAAGAAACAAAATTTTCCAGAGTTCGTTTCTCTACGTTGCTGCACGTACCTGGACGATGAAGAAGACGAGATTCCCAAGAACATTAACGCCACTTTGTATCCCTTCAATGTTGCACCTCCTACGCCCTTCGTCCGTGTGCGTTTTTCTGTTTTTCCTTAATGCCTTGATCACAAATACATGCTTCACTCCTCTTCTCTGTGCGTTTTCTTTTCTTATTTGAGTGGGGGCTATTTTAGTCATTTCTCAAAGGGAATTGCTGTCAGAAAAGTCCCTAGGGACTTTTCTGACATTGGAATTTGCAAAGGGATTTTTTTGGGATTAATTCTGTATCTTGGGACCTAGCTGGTATTTTCCCAACTAAATAGTCCTTTTCATTCCTTTTTTTCCAATCCATTTTATAATACGACAGAACAAAGATAGAAGAAGGAAAATAAAATAATATATTGTTTATAGGGCTAACAACTACGTGTGGGGAGCAACATTTTATAGATATATGGCATCTCAGAGACCTCCAATTGTCAAGTACATCAGAATATTGCTTGATCCTCTCAAAACAACCTCAAGGGTCTAAGTTTATGCTAAAGCTTTGTATTTAAGGAATAGCATTGTGGTTGTGAGAATATATATATACATATAGTGTTGGGTTGTTTCTGTTTGAGGCGGTTGAAGATGATGTATGATTCAATATTTGCCAGAAGCTTTAACAAGCATGAACAGAGAAGACTGAAACATGGAGCATTTGTGAGCTGCTTTCTTCTTTTTTTGAGTCCCTGCACTGTTTTCAAGCCTTACTTGGGTCCAATTCATGATTGTGAGTCCCTAACTCTCTCTCTCTCTCTCTCTCTCTCTCTCTCTGTTACTACAAACATGCATGGAGGGATATTTGGTTTCATTGTGACATGAAATTCTGAAATGTCTTTCGTCTTTTATTTTGCAGTGAATCTGAGGTTGTCAGTGGATGATGGGGTCAAAATGAGAATGGTCAGTGACACCACGAGCTCTCCAAAAATAGCAAAAGGTAATCTTCATTTTTTTTTTCTTCTTAATGTCAATAAGGTCAATACAGTAAGAGCCAGCCCAAGTTTCTTTCATGGAGTATTATTTAAGGTTCATGATTCTCACAAAACTTCTGTGTGACCGTTCTTTATGTAGCACATGAAGACATAGTAGCAAATATTATTGTAAATGATACCAGAAGCTCTCCACAAGTGGAAGAAGGTAAGATTTTTAATTTCTCAATCTTAAAAATGGTTGAGAGGATTATGAGGGATAAATAACTAACACCGGGATTTTTTTTTTTGGTTGCAGTTGAAGACATTGAACCTAAGAGCCTTGTCAATGACACTAGCAGCTCTTCGTCAGTGAATGAAGGTAATTCTTTCTAAAATCTCAATGAAGTTAAAAGTATGAGAGCTAGCCAATTGAAACTCCAAATATTCCTTTTTTTAAAAAATTTTTTTGTAGACAAAGACATTATAATAAAAGTTCCTGTCAATGACACCGGCAGCTTCCCACAAATAGCTGAAGGATCTGTAGGTAAAGATATGCTCAATCCTAACATGGTTAAAACCATAATAACTAATCTTATTTTGGATGGTAAGACATGAAATTGACAACAACAACTTCTTTTCCTTGTAGCTGAAGAAGACATGTCGACTAAGATTCTTGTCAATGACACCAGCAGCTCTCATATGCAAACAGTTCCAGGTAACATATGCTTAGTCTGATAATCTCACTAAAGCTAGAAGAGACCAGTTCCATGCTGAATAGTAAACAATAGGGAAAATTAATCTTTTGATTCGGTTATAACTCAGTTCCAATAGTAAACTTTAACTTGGCGCAATTTAGTCCCTATAATTTTGATTCGGTTATAACTTAGTCCTTGACCTGAAGTTTGACTCAATGCAATTAAGTACCTATATTTTATCCATTTAAAGTATTAGTCCCTATATTTTGGTAAATAAAATTATATATTTCATGAGACTTAAAAGCTAAAGCTTTAAATGGTTAAAATTATAATGATTGAGTTACAAAGAGTTAAAGTTCAAGAATCGAATCAAAACTATAGAAACTGAGTTATATTGAGTCAAAGTTTAAGGACTGTGTTACACCTTAGTCAAAATTATACAGACCAAAAGATTATTTTCCCTAAAAGATAACATGGTGTTTTGGGACTAATGGCTCAAAAAAATAAACCCTTTTTTTTTTGTACACAGTAACAAAGAAAGAGGAGCCAGCACTGGTATGCACTTCAGAAGTAAGAACAGATTTCTGTGAGAGCCAGGGCGACAATAGAGTTCAGGGAAGTTCCTCCACCGTCTATGTTGTGTCACCAGAAGCAAGCACATTGTCAGAAAACATGTCAAAGACCATAAAACCTTATGCAAGAAAGGGAGATACATTTGCATTGAGCATGGTAAAAGAATGGTCAGTGCAACCATTAAAGGGTAGCAGCAAGCAAGTCCTTGAGTGCTATCAAAATCACACTGTTCCAGCAATCCTGTTTTCAACTGGAGGTTATGCAGGAAATCACTTTCATGACTTCACAGATATTCTCATTCCTCTATTTCTGACTTCAAGGAAATTCAATGGAGAAGTTAAGTTTCTTGTAACCAATTACAGAGCTTGGTGGCTTTACAAGTACCAAGTTCCTCTGAAGAAGTTGTCAAACTATGAGTTCATTGACATTAACAAAGATGACCAAGTTCATTGCTTCCCAAGTGTCACAGTTGGTCTCAAACGTTACCAGAAGGAATTGCGGTTTGACCCTTTAAAATACTCCTATTCCATGAAAGATTTCAGGGATTTCTTGAGAAGTTCATATTCCTTGAAGAGGGACAAAGCTATCAGATTAAGAGATGGTCAAAGCAGAAAACCAAGGCTTATGATCATAACAAGGAAAAAGACAAGATCTTTCACTAACCCAGATGAGATAGTCAAAATGGCAAAAGGGTTGGGTTTTGAGGTTATTCCCATGGAAGGAAGTGGTAACTTGTCAAGATTTGCAGAGATTGTGAATTCATGTGATGTTTTAATGGGAGTTCATGGGGCTGGCCTCACCAACATAGTTTTTCTTCCAGAAAATGCTGTTTTTATCCAAATAGTACCATATGGTGGGGTAGACTGGCTTGCAAAACAAGATTTTGGATTGCCCTCAGAGGAAATGAACCTAAAGTACTTGTTGTACAACATAAAGTTGGAAGAAAGCACTCTGATTCAACAATACCCACCTGACCATAAGATTCTAAAAGATCCTTCGTCAGTTCACGGATGGTTAGAATTTAAGTCTGTGTATTTGGAGAAGCAAAGTGTGAAGCTTGATATTGATAGGTTTAGGCCTACTTTACAGAAAGCCCTTGAGCTTTTGCATCAGTAAGTTGGGTCTTTACTCTTTCATCATCATTATTTATTTTCCCTTTGTTTTTTCAATAGCTTAGTGTACATAATAAAGGACAGAGAAACATGATATAATATACTTACACACACACAAGAGAAGAGAAACGAAGTTCATCCTCATGCAGGCATGTTGCAGGAAGCTTGAGCAGTGATGTTGATTGTTGCTGTAATTTCTTTTGTTGTTCCCCTTCTTCATCAAGTTGCCTTTTGTGACAAATTGATTTTTGTTGTAATGGAGCAAATTAAATTGTTGATTTTACTTTGTGATTGGAGATTGTGGAAAGAACTCCCAAGTTGCTAAGCATATTACATAAGGACCTGGCTTGTGGTTGGAAATGAGTCGTGGATTTTCTGCTTTAAAATTGACTCAATTATTATATGACATGCTCTCTTAATTTAATGATATTACAATTATTTCACCAAAACAAAGGATATAACAACTATTAAATAAAATAATTTTTGAATAACATGACTAGAGCAAATTTTTCTACTTCTCAAGATAAAAAATTGTAAGATGCCTCGGTTGAATTTAACAAAATAAAATTGAAAACAAATTTAGGAGGAAATTTGTTGTTTCAATTCTTTCTTAAAGTTGTGTTTGTCATCACTGGCAGCGTCTCGGAAAAACATCAATGAGTATTTGAAAAAAAGAAGTCACAATTTATCGGGGATTTTAATAATGCTAAATTATAGTAAAATTATTACAGAAAATGTCAAAATGACGAATCATATTTTTAATTTTCCATAAAAAAAATCTTGTATCACATGAGACTTGTCGAGGCAGGGTTTGCAACTTCAACGTGTATTATAAACAAATGCATATACATTTATTGAACTATTTTTTTTTTTTAAATTTGGCATAGGTATCCTCCTATTAGAGGTAATCCTATTTGAGGTATTATCGGATACTAAATGTAGGCACCTCTTTCAATAGAGATTCGAACTTTGGTTTGCTACGTTGTGAGTGACTAGCCCCTTCCGCTAGTTCCAACCCGCGTTAGTCATTTATTGAACTATTGAATTAAGTAAAAAAAAAACACAAACAGCCTATGTATTTTGGATTGGTAAATGCTTTTTTTTATATAATAAAGTTTAGGTGAGTTAAACCTCAAGAGATCATTAGGACCAATGTATGTCTTTAGGCTCAAAAAACACTTACAGATGTATTTACAGATCACCCACCCACCAATAAGATCTTCACACCGATAGACTTTTACCCCACAACTTTATATGTTTATAACTTATAAGCTAATCCCCAAACCAATTCAAAACAAAAAACAAAAAAACAAAAAAACACACTCTCCTTCCAAAGCCTAGCTTACAATCTCAGCGTCCCAGGGCATCCCCCCTTCAAAGCCCGAACATAATATATTATTCAGGGAAATACATCTTCCAATACATAAATTATGCTCCCTCCCATGTGAGGGGTTGATTTAAATCTTAAATATTAGGTCTAATTTTTATATTAATCAATATTTTTTTAATTTATCCTATTAATACTTTCCCAACAATTGTTAAGTGCTTATTTGGATTAGCGGTAAAAATTACTTTTCTAACGTGCTTTACGGTATATGAGGTAAATTTGTAAAAATAGTTTTGTCTCGATTTACGTAAACGGGCTTTTCCACCGCCAACTCAAATAGGCCATAAGAAGGTGAGGTAATGAGGGAATTAAAAAAAGATAATTAGGATGTTTTAGAAAATACATTTTATATTAACTAACGTAAATCCAGATTCTTTATATAAAATAAAGGGTTAAGATACAATTCTAACAATAAAATTTTTCATTAGGAGCATTTAACACGGTTAAATTTTGAAGGGTGCAAAACTACACATAAACCTTTTAAATAAGGTCAAATATAACAACACCGTTAGTTTGGGAAAATGACTGTTACTTTATACGTCTGTGGGGGGCCCATGCCAAGTCAATGTAATATGTTCTCTTTTCCACCTTTCCCCTCTCTCTCTCAATGTTTCTGCAGGTTTTAGAGAGAGAGAGAGAGGAGCTTTTGACTTTCAAGCATTTTTTTTTTAAATCGGCCAATGTAATATTTGCATTAAACTAGCAAATACTCAGCAATACATAAGAACTAACTTTTTTTTTTTAAGAAGCTAGACCCGAAAATAGAAACTTAATTAATACAATCGAGTAAAATTTTTAATCAGGGAATTAGAATATGAGAGAAGGCACATCATGTTGTTCCTAAGAGGAATCAAATCGTGAAAGTTTCCAAACTTCATCAAGAAAACCTTGTTAGCTACCAAAAACATATCCATACCTGCTTTTTCTGATGAACAAATCAAACTATACATCAAATCAGGATCCCATTAATCTTAACTTTACACAGTTGTTAATCATACTTGAAATATAGTTCGTACTTCTGAACATTGAGATTTGATTCTAGAGTATTGATTACTTCAAAATCAAATCTTGTTACTACACATCAAACATTACCTTGGCTGATTAAAAAAAAAAAAAAGCTTGACAGTCGAGCTTTTCTCTCGCAGGTTTTTTTCCCCCAATGAAATCTTTTCTCTCGCAGGTTTGCAGAAACATTGTTAATGTAAAATAGCATTTAGGAATATTAGTTTGTTATATACAGCTGTACACAATCTTGTGTAGATTTATATTCCTATTTCTCTCTCTACGTGTATGGCACATATGTATTTGTAACAATATTCTATTACTGATTTGTCCTATATATATAAAGAGCTAGGTATGAGACACAATTATCTCATCCTATTCAGTATTTCCTATTACTCATAATTTTTGTCTTGGTATCAGAGCAAGACGGCTCTGGATACGCTTCCGGTATTCTCTATTCATTCACAGTTTTACAATGTCATCTTCTTCTCTAAATTCCACTGAGACTACTTCCTCACCTATGGCTAAAACATATACTCTATTTTCATCCTCAAGCCAGACAACTTCTGTTAAGTTGGACAGAATGAATTTTTTAGTCTAGGAATCGGTTGTCTTACCTCTGATTGAAGGAAATAAACTTCAGTCGCATATCGATGGTACTGGAGTGATTCCTGCTACTGCGGTGATGCGTCCGGGAATGGTTGAGCCTGTCCTTAACCCAGAATTTGAGGAGTGGTATGATGTTGATTGCATGTTGGTTGGCTGGCTTCGGAATACGATGACTCAGGATGTTGGGGCGCAACTTCTTCACTGTAAAACTGCTCTGGATCTCTGGAATGGAGCCAGAGCTCTCACTAGCTCGGTGTCAAAATCACGAATCATGATCTACAAGTCTGAACTTCACCATACTCGGAAGAATGCGATGTCTATGGTGGATTATCTAGCCAAGATGAAGTTGATTTCAGATCAGTTGGCTCTAACTGGTTCTGCCATATCAACTGACGATCTGATTCTTCATACACTTAACGGACTGGATTCTGAATACAACGCAGTTGTTGTGAAATTGATCGATCAAGATGGCATTACCTGGATCGATGCCCAATCTGCCTTACTTGCATTTGAGAGCCGACTTGAGCAATTAAACCAATTTGCTTCACTGGCGATTCAACCCACTGCCAATATCGCAATTCATAGTGCTTCGTCGGAACCCAATCGTTCCTCTGAGAATCGTGGTACTTGGCGTGGCAGAAGAGGAAATCGTGGAAGGCGTGGTCAGGGTCGTCGTGGAAGCTGGAATAGCGGCGGCGGCGGTCGACTGTTCTGTCATTTGTGTGAAAAACCCGGGCACAAGGTTGAGAACTGTTATCGGCGCTTTGATCGGACTTTTCGGCCACTATCGCACTAGAATTTTTCACCACAAGCTTACTCTGTAGATCCTTATACGGTGGACGATTTAGAGTGGTTCATGGACAGTGGTGCGAATCACCACGTTGCCTCTTCATCTGCTAATCTGGAGAGTATAACTCCAGTGGGTAAGCATTTTAATCTCCTCACTTGTACTGGAAATAAAGCTCCTGTTCGTGGTTTAGGTACTGCATCGTTTGGATCAAAAATTAAGCTAAATAAAATTCTGCTTGTGCCAAATGCAACTAAGAATTTAGTAAGCATAAATAAGCTTATCAAGGATAATCATGTGGCTGTAATTTTTTCTGATGATGGTTGTGTGGTGAAGGACAAAACAACAGGGCAAGTGTTGATGAAGGGAAAGGCAAGTCAGGGACTCTATCCAATTAATAGTGGCAACTCAGTTATGGAAGCACATGTGGCTGAGCTTTCAGAAAAGGATGAAAAGGATGAAGAATTTATTTCTTGGCATTATAAGCTAGGTCATCCAAGTTCTAGAATTTTGAAACAAATTCTGAATAAATGTGATATCAATGTTAGAGTGAATGAGAAATATGTTTGTGAGGCTTGTCAATATAGAAAGTCAAAGAAATTACCATTCTCAAAATATGAGTCTCATGCTTCATCTCCTTTAGAGCTTATTCATACTAATTTGTGGGGACCATCACCCATTCAATCAATTCATGGATATCGATTCTACATTCATTTTATTGATGATTTTAGTAGATTTACTTGGATTTATCCACTTAAGCATAAGGGAGAAGCTATTGGAGCTTTTACACATTTCAAAAACTTGGTTGAAAATCAACTTAATACAAAGATCAAGGCAATTCAATGTGATAATGGATCTGAATATAAGCATATCTTACATCTAGCTGAGTCTACTGGCATTCTTATACGTCTTACTTGTCCTTATACGTCTCCTCAAAATGGTATAGCAGAAAGGAAGCATCGTCATATAGTATAAATGGGTTTGACTTTATTAGCTCAAGCATCAATGTCACTTATTGGGTTGAAGCGTTTCAAACTGCTGTGTTTCTTATCAATAGACTACCTACTCCTATTCTAAATAATCAGTCACCTTTGTGGTATTTATTCAAGAAGAAACCTGATTATACTTCATTGCAACCTTTTGGGTGTGCATGCTATCCTTGTTTGAAGCCCTACAATGAGCACAAGTTTCAATTTCATAGTAAAAAATGTGTCTATCTTGGTCCCACTACAAATCAAAAGGGATACAATTGTCTTAGCCCGACAGGCCAGATCTATATCTCTAGACATGTAATTTTTTATGCTCATAAGTTCCCTTTTGTGACAGGATTTTTGAATCGGCGCAATGCTACTGAAACATATTCATCCACATTACTAATGATAATTGATCAACGCTTGACCCCCAATGTCTATCTCTAGTGACATAAGCCCAAGCCCAAACACTTCTTTAAATCAGTCTCCTTTAAGCCCACGTCCTTCATCTCTTCATCCAGCTATTTCACCTCCTGAATCTACTTCCCCTGTATCACAACCACGACCTTCTATTCTCTCACCACACTCGGTCTCCTCTAGTTCCGATGCCCTTCACTCACCATCACATGAATCACCTCAAGTTCCTGAACTTGACCAAAATACTCATCCCATGGTAACCCGATCAAAAGCGGGTATCCTTAAGCCTAAATATCCTTTCATTAGTCTTCTTCATTCCGAAACTCCCTCTTCTCTTCGCCTTGCCGCAGAATCCAGAAATGTTTCAGAAGCACTTGCGTCTCGTCCTTGGAGGCAAGCCATGAAAGAGGAATTTGAAGCTCTTCAAAGAAATCACACATGGGTGTTGGTACCGTATGATGGAACTCAAAAGCTTGTAGATTGCAAATGGATTTTCAAAACTAAATTCAAAGCAGATAGTTCTATTCTCAAGCATAAAGCAAGGTTAGTGGCAAAAGGTTTTCAGCAAACCGCTGGTCTAGATTATGGAGAAACTTTCAGCCCAGTGGTAAAGTCTACTACCATTCATCTAATTCTTACTCTTGCAGTCACATTCAATTAGGAAGTAAGACAACTTGATGTGAATAATGCGTTTCTGAATGGATATTTACAAGAAGATGTGTTTATGCATCAGCCTGAAGGTTTCTATAATAAAGGGAAACCTAATCATATCTGTAAATTAGTGAAAGCTATTTATGGACTCAAGCAGGCACCACGAGCCTGGTTTGATCGGCTGAGACATACATTGCCGAAATGGGGATTCACTAATGCCAGAAGTGACATTTCACTATTTTTCTTGCAAACCAGACAGCTCACGATATTCATATTAATCTATGTTGATGATATCTTAATTACTAGCAACAATTCTGTGCTAATTCAGAGATTTATAGCCAAGTTAAAATTCTGTATTTTCTCTTAAGGATTTGGGTCCTGTATACTATTTTCTTGGGCTAGAAATTTACAAAGATGCTACTAGAATTTATGTTAATCAGGGCAAGTATACTTTAGATGTGCTAAAGAAATTTAATATGTATGACTGTGCACCAGTGTCAACTCCTATGGTTACTGGTAGGAAATTTTCTGCTTTAGATGGTACTGTAATGGCAGATCCTTCGCTGTATAGAAGAGCTATTGGATCATTACAATATTTAACAACTACTCGGCCAGACATAGCCTTCTCAGTTAACAAATTGAGTCAATTCTTGTCTAAACCTACAGATGTTCATTATCAAGGGGTCAAAAGGATTTTGAGATATCTTAAGGGTACATACCATTATGGTTTACATATTAAACCAGCAAAATCAATTCAGCTAACAGCCTTTACAGATGCAGACTGGGCTACTGATGTTGATGATAGAAAATTTATGGCTGGTTGTTGTGTTTATCTAGGAGGAATATTGATTTCATGGAGTTCTAGAAAGCAGAAAGTAGTGTCTAGATCTAGTTCTGAATCTGAATATAGATCAATAGCAGATGGAGCCTCTGAATTACAATGGTTGCGGTCTTTGATTAATGAACTTGGATTGTATCTTAAACAACCTTCTGTGATTTGGTGTGATAATCTAAGTGCCAGAGCTCTTGCAGCAAATCCAGTACAACATACTAGAAGTAAACATATAGAGATTGATATACATTTTGTAAGAGATCAAGTGTTGTCTGGCATATTGGATATTCGGTATATTCCATCTTCTTCTCAGACGGCTGATTGTCTAACAAAGGCCTTGACTCATACAAAGTTCATACATTTCAGAAACAAACTTGGTCTATGTCCCACACCCCTTCGTTTGAGGGGGAATGTTAATGTAAAATAGCATTTAGGAATATTAGTTTGTTATATACAGCTGTACACAATCTTGTGTAGATTTACATTCCTATTTCTCTCTCTACGTGTATGGCACAGATGTATCTGTAACAATATTCTGTTACTGATTTGTCCTATATAAAGAGCTAGGTATGAGACACAATTATCTCATCCTATTCAGTATTTCCTATTGCTCATAATTTCTGTCTAACATGAACACAGAGAGAGAGAGAGAGGAAAGGTGGGAGAGAGGGAAAAAGGAGGGAGAAAGAACATATATTGACAACGCGTGAGCCCCACATATGTATAAAGCAACAAATGTTTTCTCAAACCAATGGTGTTGTTATATTTACCCCCATTTAAAAAGTTTGTGTAGTTCGCACCTTTCAAAATTCAATTGTCATATGCTCCTAACGGAAAACTTCATTGTTAAAATTGCAACTTAACTCTAAAATAAATGTATATGATACATTTAGAAAGAGATAGTGAGAAAAGAACTGATAGTGTTAATATAAGGTATGAACTCCACAAATAATTACATTATTTTGCGTTACTTTTTACCCCCAAAATATGAATGTAAAGGATCTGACCTAAACAAGGTATGATAGGTACCTCCGTATAATTGCTGCTTAATCCCCTTTCTGGCAAGAAATTATGCTCAAGTACAGAAGGCACCTCAAGCAGCAATTGTTCAACCAGTGAATCTAAGCCCAACTCAAGCCAAAACGATTCTTTAAATATGCCACGGAAAGTACCTAAAAATCCAGGAAGACCCTGGATACAATCACCCTTTACAAAAACAAGGGCCAAGGCTGGGGCTGTCAAAATATGGTTCCTCAACAGCTCTGTACACTCTTCTTCGACGTCGACTGAAAACAGCTCCGTTGCATCCAGTGCACCATACCCTTCACCAGAGACAAGTTCTTCTCAGTAATTACTGTGTTATACTTGTTATCTAATAAAGAGCTTGATCTTTTCAAGTGAAGGTCCATCATCTTCTTCTACCACCATTCAGTGAAATTTTGCTTCTTTTGTTGCTCTTTTTGAAAGGGAAAGACATATCGTCAACATCATCATCATCGTAATCATCATGTGGACGTGTATCACCCTTCAACCATAGAAGAGCCTCAGCAGCAGCATCCCTTTCTGCTTGTTTCTTGCTGTTGCAAGGGTGGCCGGCAAAATTCAAGCCATTGAATGTGACGGTAGAATGGAATTGGTAGCTTCCCACTTGTTTTGTTTTGTAAGTTGGTGGTTCATGTCCAGCCCTGGCAAGCAATGTTTGTAGCTGGCCTTTACAATCACCACTCTCAACAGAACTACTTCTACAGTTTTCCAGCTGGCCTTTTCGACCACTGGCAAGCAATGTTTGCATCTGGCCTTTACAATCACCACTCTGAAGAGAACTACTTTTGGAGTTTTCTCCCTCCTTTGATGTCTTATTCAATGGTTTATGTCGAGCCCTGCCAAGCAATGATTGCAGCTCCCCCATGTCATCACTAGATGAATGTTTATCCCCCATTAACCACAGAAGAGCCTCAGAAGCAGCGTCCTGTTCTGCTTGCTTCTTGCTGTTGCAAGGCTGGCCAACAAAATTCAAGCCATTGAATATGACAGTAGAGCGGAACTGGTTGTTTTTAAGTTGTTTTGTTTTGTAAGTTGGCGATTCATGTCTAGCCCTGGCAAGCACTGTTTGCAGCTGGTTTTTATAATTACTACTCTCAATGGAATTATATTTGGAGTCTCTTGTCTTATTTGATGGTGACAACACTTGACGACCAAAGACAAATTTCCCAGCACACTGGTCCTCCGATACTAGCAATCTCACAGCCGAAAGAAGCTCAACTGATGATTGTATATCCAACTTGGGATCCAGAAGCTGTAAAATAATCCTGTCAGGGAATTGCACAGACGAGAATTCCAAAAAAATAATACCCTGAAGTTTGGAAAATATTAAAATCTAGGAATATGAAATTTGCATATACTTACTTTTCTATGTATTAATTCCTCCAGCTCCTTTTTCAGGCTTAAGTAAGTCTCAGCTAAGGCAGGATTCATGAAAAATTCCAAATATCCCCCCAGCATTTTCAGGTGACCGTCCTATCATAGGTTCCATGTTACACCACGATGTGTAAAAAGAGAAACACTAGCAACTCGATAATCATGAACATGAAAACAAATGATCCTAGGAAAAATGAACATAAGTTGAGAAACTCACCAGTCCACCTCTGGAAACATTCCCACCAAATAAGAGAAGCATTGAATCAGATATGCCAGTTGAATCCCGGAGGAATACTGAATTCACCTTCACCTTTTCATTGAATACCAGCCATGGGAATGGAATTTTGGGTACACTGGCATTCACAGAGTTCTGCATGATGAAGCACCAAGCCATAATAAATAGTCAAAAGTGCGCTTAAGAATTTGGATAGCTTACACTTTTCTCCAATTAAAACTGGGTCATGAGAATTCAAGGACTGATAAATTAATATCAAAGGGAGAAACTTACAGCATACAGAAGAACTTGACCATCCTCCATTGTTTTCAATGCTATTGACTTTTCTTTGTTCTGTAAAATACAATTTACACAGACTTAGTCCACAACAATCACTTAGATAATTGCAATTAGATTACAAATAAACATTACAGAAACAACAGAGTTACCACGCATGTTCAGACACAATTCTTCATCAACTATAAAAGAATATGAACTTAGTGTCCCACTTAATTTTGCCAACATTGACAAGTTGAAAGTAAGATCTAAATTCTTAACGTTGGTATAATTAATAACTATCAGCTTTACATGCAAAATATTCTTTGAGATGAAAGAGGAAAGTTTGTATAATATTAATTTGTTGCTTTCAATAAAGAGAAATAAGATCACAAGCAGCATGAGAAAAAGAATTACCACAACAGAGCATACTCCAGGAAATAAACCAGCTGAAATGACCGCTCGGACCAGATGCTCATCATGACTCCATGCATTGCAATTGTCAATATTATGATAAACCAACCCTATATCTTTGAGCAGGTAAAAAAACTGCTTTCGAAGAGAGTCAATGGCTCTAAGTGTTTGTGAAGAGAGGAAATTTTTCCAACAGTACTCATAACCCGCTCTCTGTGTTTCTGCATTGCTCCAACCCTCAAAAGCCCGAACAAGTGCAACATGATCACTATAGGCACCAGCAGCAAACTGGGCCTTGGCAGACTCTGCAAGCTGCACAAGAGTTGAACAGCAAACATTCAAATATGAAATTACGTTCTTCTTGACCAAACAGCCCGAAACATGAATATTATCTCATTAAAAATCTAAGATATAATTGAAGCCCCCACGGTTCATTCACCAATATAGTTCAAATTTCAAATATCAAAAGTTATCAACAGAATTGAGCTAAAAAGCAGCTATACAGTCGGACTTGGCAGTTTTGTTTATGAAAGCACATAATGACAATAGTAAGGATCTTGATGTGACAACCGAAAAAATTATTTTTAAATTAAAAAAAAAATCTTGGTATAGGTGTGCAGATAGGTACTCAACAATTTGTGATTTCACACCACTGATTTTCACTAATTTGAATTTTTTTATAAGTGAATATTTCTTGTCTGCAAAGGACATTTGTTAAAAATTAGTTGTTATTTCTCTCATAAAGATAATTACAGCCTAATGTTTTGTCTAGAAGACTTTCATATCCAACACTAAAAGAATGTCTCAACTGTTGCTATATCAACATGTAACAAGGTTTTCTGGTGTCTTGGTCCAATGACAAACATCAAAAGCAAAATTAAGGAAAACTTATCTTGGAAAGTGAGAGTATGTAGTATTCAATTATTTGTAACTTCTCAAACTTCAAGGGACATTTCTAGGTCAAATTATTTATTATCTATATGGAAAAAAAAAGTAGCATCTAAATTTTTTATAAGAACCAAATATCATATCATTAAAATGAAAATATTACAAATGTTTTGTTAAAGACCTTGGTGAAAAACTAAAACAACAAGAAGAAAAAATATAGTCCTCCCGTAAAACGAAAACCTCAGGAACTAAATGACTGAAGCAACATGCAGATATCATCATAAAGTATATTGTTTTTAACCAAAAAGTTCACAAGAAACTAGTCTTGGACATAATCTTTGGGATAAAAGTAAGCTTGATGATGCCATACCCTTCCCCTTCCTCTAACCTTCATCCCCAGTTTCCATGTATTGAGGACCTCAATTGTAGGAATATATAAAAAGAGAGTGAGGATTAATGCAGTTCACATATTACTTTACCAAGTAATTCATCCTGAATAGCCACTCTTATTAATGCCATTCCATTGTAAATGCAATATATTGAGGCTCAATGCTCATTTTTGTTGAAGAGCAACGCATTACAGCCCTAATTCTATTGGACTTTGTGGCCAAAACCTAGTTCAATAAGGGCTCTCTGTGTGCAGCGCCTCCTGTGCAGATTGTGATGATTTTATTTTTAAATTATATCTGTTTTATTCTATTTTTATTCAAAATACTATAGGATAGAATCTGTTTATCTTATCTGAATTAATTTAGAAATTTACCCAAGATTATCTAGCTAGAGGAGGCAGGCTTGTTGCCTTCACTATATATGTTGCTTCCTGATGATAATAAAACATACCGCAGTGAATTGAATTTTAGTTCAGGAAAATTTCTTCAATTTTAAAACTAAAAAATCTCCACTGTCATCTCAGGCAAGTTGAAAAAGAAATAACCAGAGACAAAGGGTGGAAGAAAAATGTTTGAGATAATCATGAAAGTAACTTACATCCTTCTTGTCAAATGGCATCAAAAATGGATCTCTAACACTAAGACCCGCAGCAACAGTCATTATGGGATCTAAACAGTTGAAGATAGCTCCTAAGATAAGCATCTTTCCAAGTTTAGGCTCTACAGGGAGCATTGACAAATTACGACCTGCAAAGGAATAACCCAATAAATAACTTCTCTCTAATAGGAAAAAGGAATGCATATTCAAAAAGTTAGGATAAACCAAAGAAAAGAGAAAATGAAATTAACTTGGACAAAAGTACATATTTTACCTAAAACTGTCAGATTTTCATTGTCATCCAAGGCCCCAATAATCTTCAAATATTCAACAGCATTTTGAACCTGGAAAATACAAGTAATTGGCAAAATAATAGATAATAGATTGAATCAAATGCATGGATGATTGAGGTAGGATATATCATAAATTGTACCACATAGAATTCATTATTGCTTAAGTCACATCACAAACATCTCATATCAGTGAAACTTCCAGAATTATAATGAAATGATTTTTACCGACAGATGCTCTGGTGGTTGCAGAGCTCTGGATAGGAATTCTGAAATGCTGCCAAGGTTTAGACTTTTGATTTGAAGACATAAGGATTGTAAAGGTGTTCTTAAAAGCTCCGGCAATTGATAATCAGCAAAAGTATCATAAACACATCTAGGATAAAGATGGTAACATTCGCCTGGTTGAACACGGCCTGCCCTTCCCCTTCTCTGTAAAAGGCGGTAAAAGCTGTAAATACAGTCATACAAACCATAAAATAATAAAAAATAGCATGCTGTAATACATAATACCGTTGAAGAGAAATCTGGAAAGATATATTTTGTGTTTTTAGTAATTTATTATTTTATGACTTTATTTTGTTCCTTTGTTAGGCTGTCTGTTCCCTGAAGTTGTTTCCTTTATTATGCTTTCTTTTACTTTAAGTTAGTGTTTTGGGCCCCAGGTTATTCACTTTTGCTAGACTTCAATGAATTGCTATTGAGACTACTAGTTTACTTTAAGTTGTTTCCTTTATTATGCTTTCTTCCTTCTCCTACATCAACTATATTAAGAATTTGACTAATATATTTCAATGAATTACTTGTGAATCAACACTTACAGTCTAGTCTCAGACCAGTAAAGAGCTCTAGGTACGAGCATCTGTTTCCAAATTATATGTTCAATTTGAAGATGTGACAAAATATCTTTAAAAACCAGAATAGGGTTACATTTAAGATATATCACTGATCACCTTAATTATTTTCCAGTGCCCTAAAAATATATGGCAAAGGAAACAACATGACTACAGTAAATTTTAGAGGTGTGTTAAAAAAATGGAGCCATTGGGTGAAATTCTTTTCTTTGTGGTTTAATGCACTTACAAAACAATTCAACATCACAAGCTGTGATCCCAGATGTGGTCAAAAATCACCATTAAATATGTATTCAATTGAAAGAGAAGAGAAAAAAAATGTATTTACATGACAATATTCAAAACAATTTAAATAAATCCCAGATACCTGCCGAACAGCAGCCTTTGAGATCCAAGATGGAAGCAAACAAGGAGTGTTATTTAGTGCATCATAAGATGTCTCTTTTGCTTTCCCACAATCAATCACAAAGACGACATCATTGATGGTAATACTAGTCTCAGCCATGTTAGTGGCAAGAACTATTTTCCTCACTCCTCCTTCAGGATTATCAAATATCAACCTCTGTAAATAAAGCAGATCAAACATAATTTTGAGATGGAAGAACAAACAGAAATACAGCTTCAGTAAGAATGACAAACTATCAAAAGGACATAGCTTCTTCAATAAGAAAAGCAATTGCTATCCCCACCAGATTTGCATTCAAATTTCAATACTAAATGACGGCTTGTCTTTCACATATGTTAAACAAAGGAAGGGGTTTAGTTATCTTTGACGAGTTCATTAATTCCTTTTTCAGAATTTGGCTTTTAAAAATGTATCCTTTTTTCTCAAGCAACAGAAAATAAAAAAGAATTTCTTTATTAATTCTTCTTTCTGAATTGAATTTGATTTTTAAAAATGAATCCCTTTTTTCTCAAGGCAACCTCAAATATAAAAGAATATCTTCATAATATGGCATGCTTATTTTTAATATTAGAAGGCACACCCTTTACAATTTTTTCAAAGCAATTTGACCAACACATTCAATATAAATTAAAACTTCTGTATTGGATTCCAAACTAGATTGTGACAATTATAAGTTTTGTTCCCATTCCCATTTATAACAAGCGGGGTCACCTGCTCAGAGCTGGCCATGGAGCCATGGCATGCAAGAAGCAAAACTTTGCTTGGATCGCCCAACAGAGGGTGAGCTTGGAGCTGATCCTTTAAAGAGTTTATGTCATCCCAACCAGTCATAAAAATCAAAATAGCACCTGGCCTTTCATTCTTGACAATGTGGCAGAGAACATGTTCAATAAGGTTAAAACCGATTGAATCGGGACTCCAGTAGGATAATGACTCCCGGGTGCATAAGCTGTACTCCTTGAAATCAGCAGCTTCAAGTGCATCCTGAATGAAATCTCAAGTATTAACGTATATTCATTGACCTCAAAAAGAAATCCAGCTTCGTTTGTATACCTCAACAGCAGAAGCAATCTGGGTCTTTCTTTTTCTCAAAGCTTGAACCTGTTTTTGTATTTTCCATGTCTTCTCTTGACCATAATCATCAATTTGATTATAAGGTGTCAACCGATATCTAGTCATTTCCAGAATATCCTCAAGAAAATGTGCTCGAACTGGATATGTAAAGCCCTAGAAGTTGAGCAAGACACCCCACCCCACATTAACAAAATCCACAAAGAAAAAGGAAATAGAAAACAACACAAACCAGAAGGGAAATAGAAGTAAATCTAGCCTATTGTCCACATCATCATTTACAACTACTTGTATGTTCATATCAGGCATCAAAATAGCTTAAAGTGAAATTCATATAAACGTATGAAAACCACAAGGAAAATGAGGCTGAACTGCCAAATTACTAAAAATTTTCATTTTTATGTGCTTGTGCAATTAGTAACTAGAAAGAAAACCAATATGTACTCAAAAAACGCATATCATCACTCTTGACAAGTTCATGAATCATGATAACATCATATGGGAACGAAGACATTTACTGCTGAAATACATTAGTTTTACCAGACATGATAGCATGACAATGAACGATGACTAATTTTAGCACAAAACACGAGTATCTGAGCTTACAGGTATATGTAAAGTTGGAGCCCCACCAAAGTAGGAAGAAAAAAGCTCGGCGTTTAAGGTTGCACTCATCAAAATTAACCTAAGGTCTGGACGGCGTGGAAGAAGATCCTTTAGGACAACAAGGAGAAAATCTGACAAAAGTCAAAATCATTGGTAAAAATAATATTTTACAGAATAATTGACAACAATAGAGAAACCAAAAAAGTGTAGCTACCTTCATTCATTCCACGCTCATGAATTTCATCAACAAAAACATGAGTCACACCTTTTAGATTTCTGTCTACAAGTAGTCTCCTCAACAATACACCTGTAGTGCAAAATAGAAGACGAGTATCCCTTCCTTTTATACCCTCCAGCCGAACCTTGTAACCAACCTTTTAGAGAATAAAAAGTTCAGAAACTAATGTATTAAATAATGCAATGTAAATTCAAGCATTGCAATTAAATGGATCCGGAAACTAACAGATTCTCCCAATTTTTCCCCACGCTCTGCTGCAACTCTTTCAGAAACAGACATAGCAGATATTCTTCTAGGCTGAGTACAAATTATGCTACAGACAGCACCACGTGCAGCTTCAATCTCAGACTCTAATATATATTGTGGGAGTTGCGTGGTCTTACCGCAACCAGTTTCACCTGAGACCACAACAACCTGCATGTTTCCGTTTATGCTATCAATTAATATAAATTACAGTCCAGCAAAAGCATAATATGGAGTCCAATAAGGAATTCTCAAATATAACTGGACCTACAAAAGAAAACATTATTATTTATGCAACCCATTACAAGATTATTAGTTCAAAGGCCTATAAGTTGAGTTGTTGTCAATGTTATCTTGTAATAGCTGCAAGGCATAAAAATAATTTGTAGTTAACAAAATTCATCATACTTGTGAAATTTTCTGCATCATAATATGAAGAGAACATTTCTTGCATTTCTTCAATAACTGGCCAAGTTTCCCCATGTGTGCTTGTATATATTCGTTGTGTGTCCATTTTAGTCATCCTTTGTCCTAATATCAAACTGAGCTTCTAACAGGAAGGGAGCCTTTGTTTTTTTCTTGTTGGTGGAAAAAATTTTAAGGGAGTTAGGTCTCAACAGTTCAATAGAATCATGGTAGACCTCATTACTCAAAAAACATTTACAAAGGTTCTTACAAATTACCCACTAGTGAGATCCTTATATCAGCAATGGGATTTAAAACCACACTCTAGTGGGGTATAAATTGCATCCTTATCAATTGAATCAAACTTAGACTTCATTGTTTAAGTATGAAAAAAGAGGCCATGACTAAAAGGTTGGGCCCTTACATAAGGAAGACAAGAAAGGTGAACATGAGCTTAGAGGGCCTAGTAGCAACACAAGGGGTAGAAACCAACAATTTTGTACTGACTTGGCTGTCATGGGAGAGCAAAGAAGGGAGTCCAGGATGAAAGCAACACGAATGTTCACAATCTGGGACAGCCTACAGTCTCGAATAGCTAAGGTTGAGAATCTTTTCTGCATTTTCTGTTATTTTACATTCCATTTCCAGAAATGTTGCCTTCTACCAAGATTGACACTATGGCATAAGTGCAGAACCTCTATTTATATCAGAGATGAGGGGAATTTATTAGGTTCATAATAAAAGGGTAACCAGTAAGGAGGGGTGAGCAGATACTCTTTAGCATGTAAAGAGAGGTAGAGGAAGACCAAGAAGGAAACTTAAAGAAATCATTAATTGAGATCTCTCAGTTAATGGCTTATCGAAAGAATTGGCCTCAGATAGAGCACAATAGTGTTCACATGATCCAAGTAACTAAGCCCATATAGTAGGATAAAGGCTTTTGTCGTTGTTGTTGTTGTTGTTGTAGTAGTAGTAGTAGTAGTAGTAATATAATAAAAGGGCAAAAAAAGAGCATAAAAACACATCAAAATTCAAAATTGATTGATGTGTTTGCTGGATTTAAATCATAGATGTTGCATGTTATAATTCATAAGAAAAGCTTTAGATCATTATCCACTTGCTTCAAAGTGCACCACAGTTCATGCCCACTGAAAAAGCACAAAAATTTTCAACAGTAATGGACATCCTAAAAGAAAATCGATTAAAACTTAACATGCGTTATAAACCATTGTTTCACATGTCCCAATTTATCCATGATCAACAGCACTTTAAGAGTGAAAAAATGATTCTGATTGACAAGCACAAATATGAGACTATGAACACAATACTGGCTCTATTACTATGTTCTATCCCTTTTCATAGCCACTAGTAATAAAGCAACACTGCAAAAACAAGTAAAAAAAATAAAAGTTACAAATTGCAGCAACAAACAGCACATTTTTTCCACTTTTGTTCACCTGGTTCTCTGAAATGGCTTTCAATAATGCATCCTTCGCCTTGAACGCAGGAAGAGATCTACGAAATTCAAGCATCTTTTGTCCTTCAGGAGACCCCTATTGAGAAACCAGTATATGGTATAATATTTTCACAATTAATAAAAGACGAAAGAACATTCACATACTGGAAATGAAATTAAATCCAAACTTGCATTAAAAAAAGATCCAACGATGAACAGTAAAGACTGCCAAGGACTACTTCAAAAGATTAAGCTGTAAAATATTTGCATACATATATATAACATGCTCCTTCAGGACTTGAAGTGTCAGCAAAGCACAAGCCTACCAATCCTTGCACTAAATCTTAACTTTATTTGAAAGGATGAAAGACAGTAAGAATTAAAATCTACATCACTTGAGGAAAGCACTAATATCATGTTTAAAACTAAACAAAAGAGCTTAAGTAGTTATATGAAGAGCATAAAAAGTTTTATTAAAATATCCATCAAGGAACCATAGATCACGTTGGACATTGAGATGAGAACAATCGCGGACATGCAGTTCAAATTTCAGAGAAAAGACACAGATAATAAATTGCCATGACTTTAATCAAACATTTTGAGTCCATGCCACATGGAATTTTTGCAAAGCCAACAAATGGATATTAATCTACCAGAGTACCTACAAAATTTAAAATGCAAAACAGACTGAAGTATAAACCCAAGCCACTATGACAAATGTGATGTGCATCAGGAAATAAACCTGCCATTCTTCTTGTTGATAACGCAATTGCAAACTTCTTCGTCGAAGGATTTTCTCCCTGACAACATTATTCTGTGCTAAGGGCTCTGGCTCCTTGAGAATTCCTTCATCCGCAGGAATGCCAGCACTGCTTGATCTATGTAAGGATGTATCTACAATGCCTCCAAAGGTTTTAGACTTTTTAGAGAGGTGAGCATTGAGAAGAGAATTTACTTCTCCATGAACACGAAAAGGTATGACAACCTGTAAGTGCATAGAAAAAGAGGTTGATCGTGATATGTGTCAAGAGAGCACAGAAAATTAACCTAATATCACAAATGTCATAGTATTACTGTAAACCCCATTAACAAGTTACATTTTCGGATAAATAACACTCCAATCTTCCATAAAAGAGGCTTTCTGTACCTTACAATGGTTAGTCAACAAACCTCACTTACTCAGTCTATGCATAACAATATACAAATCAAGTGCTTCGTAAGTCGTTAAAAAGAAGGAAGGGACTAGTTTTCCCTTATACATCAAACCATGAAAAAGAACATAAGAAATATGACAAATTATGACGTATGATGATACCTCCCTCTGTGGACGCTTATCATCCAGATCAGATCTGTAATTTGGCTGAGGTTCCTTGCTAAAGACAACTACTTTTGAATATTGCCGGCTGCCAAAGTACATCAGAAAATGGATGTTATTAACTAAAGGCAATAACAAATTTTACAGCGTTAAGTTAAAGTACCTATATAAACCCATCCTAGTCGCTAAAGCTGAGAGATTCTCAAAATCACGTCTGTCCTTTTTATCCCTTGAAATTACTTCTCGCTCATCTTTGTTGCGAAGAAGCATGGTCAGCTTCCATCTCCACTCATCAATGTTATCAAGGGATGAACCACCCTAATAATCAACAGCAAGCAAACACATTAGTGAGAACATGATCAATATACACAATTTTCCCATAATAAAGGTCACTTGTATCCTTTTCACTAAAAATGAAATAAAAAAAAGAAAAAAAGAGGTCACCAGTAAGGCCAACAAGGTTTTTCTTATATTGAGGGGAGGGGGAGGGGGAGGGGGGCAAAAGGAAACAAATGAAAGTACAAACTTAAAATTACATCATTGATTATTTATTCATTATTTAGTTAATTTTGAAAAATAAAAATCCATTGACCTAGTAAAGAAATTCTAACTACAAAGGGAGGTGCAAAGAAAAGCCTTCTAAGTGACATGCAATTGTAAATATCTTTATGAAAGTTATACAAAATAAAATCGGATAGATGTGTCTCTATCATCACGATACAAGAGCTTTTCAAATCCATAAAACAGTATTATCAAACGGAGCCAGACAATATAATGAACAAGGATAAATCATTACGCACATCTCCATATAAGTGCAAGTATAATTATAATCCCAAGTACTAGCTGAAAAGCTAATAACAAAAGGCAAGACAATGTTGTCCCCAGATAAAGATCAGGCTGTCAGTTTTTCTGGTTTGCATGAAATGATATGCGTTTCTGAAAAGAACATAGTAGCTTTTCAGCAACATAATTATCAATTTTTCATCATCCAACGCACATTAGGATACAGTTATCCAGTCCCCGTTCTACTTTGTGAAAAATGTAGCTCTATCAGCATATAACAAAATATTATGATGCATCCACTATCCATAAGTTCATATCTAAATGTAAGACATTTGCTGCCATTTTATCATGAAAATAAGTCATTTCATAGCCATCATCTACACAAGTATCAACAGCCGTTTCAGCAAAATGCTTATGCTTTCCCATCAATAACAAGAATAAGCCTTATCCCACTAAATAAAATCGGCTATAAGAATTGCAAGACGCCCTGTGCTCTATCAAAAATGTCCATCTCTATATTTTGGTTGTTTCAAAAAATCATCCCAGGATGTAGTTAGTAAAGGGGAAGAGAGATATAAGTAAACAGAACCATAATAATCGAAAGGCATCAAAATTACGCAAAAACAGATTAAGCATATTAACATATCCAATCAACAGTAGTGGCTTCCAGGTTAGATTCATTTAAGCACAGGATTAAGGATAAAAAGAACTTATGGAGTCCCAACGCTGAAACCTATTTCTTCTATATAATCCTCTGTCAATGTGATTCGTGCATCAAATTTCAAGTCAATTTAACAAGGAAAAATTCCAGAAGCCAACTGTGAGAATAGATTATAATATTAGACTAGTTACCTAGCTATGAAGCAATCAAAAATTCCTATAGCAGCAGCTAATTACTTTGCTTTCACTCAAGCGTTAAGGGGGAAAAAAAGCTACATGACACTAACCATTTGTTGCTGAGGAGACCCCGATTCCAAATCGGAATCATCACTAGACACATCCTGGTAAGCAAAACGACCGTAACTGGAGCTCTGCTGATGCCAGAATGGCAAAGCAATGTTCCTCCGCCTGAAGCCCACAACTTGCGTCTCCTTCCAATCCACCTCAGTTGTCCTAGAAGGCGCCACTGAACCCATAGCTCCTATGTGAGACCTTATCTTTGAGGGCGCATGAAAACTTCTCAAGCCAAGTGAAGGAAGTCTCAAGGAAATGGATAGAAGTGAGAGTCTTCGAGCTCTGTGTGGTAAGAGGAAAAGGGGACCCCTGAGGGACATGGTGGTTGAAGCAGAAGTGGTGGTTCTGATAAAGCCCTGAAAAGAGGCGGAAGAGCGCATGGCAGCGCGTGGGAGTGGCAGGAAAATAGTTTCAGGCACAGAGTACAGGAAACATTTCCTTCAACGTCCCCGGAGTCTTGGGGGCAGTGGCGGGCACTGCGTTGAGGTTTCCCGTTTCCCATACTTGACAATATTAGGTGTTTTATTTTATTTTTCCGTTTCTCATATTCTCCCATTGGACGAAAGACAAATAAAATAATTTAGAAATCTATTTTGCAACAAGTACTCGTAATTTTGTTGCTTGGGAGAATAAGCAAATAGTTGTTGGGGTGAAAATAAGTTTTGTTTACTCTTTATATATTATAAAAGTATAAATAAATTTATATATGTGTATTTCAATTTTGATTCCACTTAAATTAGGGATTTGCAGTGGATTTGAATTATTTTATTTTAAGCCATTTTACGCCATAATAAATAAATGTTAAAGTAGAGTTATTGTCTCAAAATCATATAGGTGATTTTGTGGGGTGTTCTCAAACTTCCCTCTCCCAAACAAGAGCATGAACTTAAAAAAAAAAATTCACAAAGTTCACAAATCACTTGCATGAGTTATGGATGTCAGATAGAGCCAGAAAAATAGGTTAAGTCCGTCAGGCTGACCCTTTAGACCCTGAATTTATAAGGGCCGTACCTCAGATTTTTGCCTTAAAAATAAAAGCAGGCCTAAAAGAACCAGCCCTGTAGGGCCGAAAGCCTAAAAGGGCCGGCCCTTTAGGCCCTGTATGTTTTTTTTTTGTTTTTTTAATTATTTATATGATAATATTATTATTGATTTTTTATATTTTATTAATGATGTTGCAAATATTTAGTTGATATTAACTTTTTTTAGAATTAAATTTCATAAGAATATCTTATATTAATAATCCTAAAAATTAAAAACCTATAAAAAATATTTCTTATTTCATAAGTATTCTTACCAATTTTGTATTTTTTGACTTATTTTCTTATGATTGTTTTATTTATATCTTGTATTGTTTATTTTATTGACTACTTACACTTTTCAGGACATATTTAGAAGAAGTATTTTTAATTTTGTTAAGTCTTCTCATTAATTATTTGTAATTGTGATATATAGACAATAGTTTACCTTTAATTATGACTTAATGATCGTGTTTGTTTGTTACATGATGTATACCGTTTACACTCTAATTAAGAATTCCATTGTTGTAATTTTTTTAAAAAAAAAAACTGAAAAAAAAATAAAATTTATTCAATTTTGTGAAAATATCTTCAGGGCCGGCCCTGACCCTTATACTTTTGGGTCGGGCTTTGAAAAATAGCAATTTTTCTTACCCAGCTCTAATGTAATACTTTAATTCACCACCATCCTTAAAATATCAAGTGGCCTTAGAAGCTTAGTGCCTATTTAAATTATCGGTAGAAGTGACTTTTCTAACGTGATTTATGGTATATGAGGTAAGTTTATGAATGGAGTTTTATTTCAACTTACATGAATATGTTTTTCCACCGCTTTCTCTAACAGGCCCTTAGATTAGAGTTTCAACAAGCATGATATGAAAAACCCAATTCGATTTAATTGCTAATTTCTCACGCTAAAGTTTTTAACTCTGATAAAATAATAGTCAATGAAATTTTTGACAAAATAACAAGTTTCTTTATTTATTCTTACGCAAACCACTAATAAATTTCATAAGATTAATGGCAATTTTCTTATACTAATAAAAATTAAAAAAATAATTAATAATTATTGGTAAGTTTTTTTCTCCTATGAAAAACATATTATTCACAATCTTATGACAGTAACATTTTTCTTTTTTGTTTTTTAACCTATAGGAACATACTAACATTTTTCTTTTTAAATCAATCAATATGTAAAAGTGAAACCATATAATTTAATATTTAATATTTGGAAATGGGAGAATATTATTTTAGTTTCAGCCAAAGGAAATAATATATTAACAAGTTTCATAACTTATTAATAGTTACACATTCACTTATTAATAGTAGCTCTTCACTTATCAATAAAAACTGGTATTATTTTTTTTAATTGGAATCTTAACGATATTTTTCCTTTAAAAGTACCGTATATTTAGCATACATACTCGTATATGATATATTAGTTATGTTTTGAAAATCGGACAGGACCAGCCGGTTTGAGTCGAAAACCGGCCAACTGGTGGTCTGTCTTATGGTTGACCATGGTCTGACCAGGTTTTGTGTTGTTCAACCAAGTTTTTGATTTTTTTAATATTTTATTCAAAATTTCATATAAAAATATTCCTGAAATCTTCACTTCCTCACCCCCTGATTTAATTCCAATCTGACCCACCAACCCTTAACCTAATACTTCGATGGTTTAGTGATCGATCCAGATTTGATAACCTTATATATTAATCCTTGCAAGCCCAAAATAAAAACATTAGTTTTATATAAAAAAAAAGTGAAAAACATTAGGGAAAATCCCATATAAATACCATTTCAATTGTCAAAACCTACAAAAGTCTGTTATAACTTGGAAAAGACAGATAGGTGATTAAGGACCAATCTGGGTTACTGAAGTTTAAGGCTAAAGACCAAAATGCCCCTCAACTCATTTACTCATACTCACCTCCAGAAAACTGAATCACTCCCTATCGTTCCTTTTGATTATGTCACAGAAGGGTTCCAGAAAACTGAATCACTCATCTGTCGTTCCTTTCGGTTCTGTCGCAGAAGGGTTTTCTGTCGTTCCTTTCGGTTCTGTCTGAGAGGGGCTCCAGAAAACTGAATTAAGCCTGGGTGTGCAAATCTGGGAGTAGCTATTTTACAAGTCATCTTTTGGTTTATGTACAATGATTTGGATCCCTTCAGATATTTTGGTTAGAAGGGTTATGGCATATATGATGTGCTTTATGTAAGTACTATTTTTTGTTAAAACAATAAGCTATACCCTGGGAATGACAAGAAAACATTAGGTGCTGGTGGAATCGTAATGTTCACTTGTCATTGGACAATGTATTTGATAGTTGTTGTCAGTAAGAATCTGGTGTTTTGTAAATTCCATTACTGTACTTGCCATTTCCATTGAAATAGTTGTTAATGATGACAGGTGATGTAATTAAAGTGCACATGAATGAACACCTTCTTTTGGGTTAATGACTTCTATGCATTGGGTGTAGGTAGAATGAGTAATGTTAAATTTTTTGTTAACAATGTTTTTGGTAGGTGCTGTCAATAAGAATATGGTGTTTTGTAAATTCCATTACTATACTTGTCATTTCCATTGAAACAGTTGTTAATGGTGACAGCTTCCAACCATTTAATTATAGTTGAAGGAACGCCTTCTTCTGGGTTCATGGCTTGTATGCATTTGGTGTAGATGGAATGAGTAATGTTAAATTGTCATTTGAACCCTTTACTTGGTAGTTGCTATGATAAACATTGGTGGTTTTTGTCAATGTCATTAGAACTTGTCTTTACCATTATGAAACTTGTCATTCCCATTACCATTCTCGTCAATACCATTAAAGACTTTGTTAATTCCATTAGTGAATTTGTCAGCATCGCCCCCTCTGGGCAAACACTTGGTCACATAAAATTTGGAACCATTATGAAACTTGTCATTCCCATTACCATTCTCGTCAAAACCATTAAAGACTTTGTTAATTCCATTAGTGAATTTGTCAGCATCCTCCTCTCTGGGCAAACACTTGGCCACATAAAGTTTGTCAGCATCCCCCCTTTGGGCAAACACTTGGTCCAAAGGAGGTGCACAACTACTTGACTCGTGTGATGTATAATAGACGTAATAAATTCAATCCATTGTGGAACTCACTTGTAATTGGTGGTGTGAAAAAGGGACAGAAATACCTTAGCATGGTATGCATTGGTTTATTGTCTTTGATTTCAATGTGAGAGTGAGTTGCCTCCAAGATTTAGTTTTTACTCAGTTTTTTGTGAATTGTTTCCAGGTTAACATAATTGGCATTAATTTTGATGACAACCATGTGGCAACTAGGCTTGGCAACCATCTTGCAAGGCCAATTCTTCGTGATGAATGGAATGAAAATTTGACCTTTGAAGAAGGTGTCAAATTGCTGAAAAAGTGCATGCAGGTACTTCTATATCGTGATAGGTCTGCAGTCAACAAGATGCTTATTTTTTGGTGTGTTATATATGATTCATGGGATCTTTGAAGTTCTTCATGTTGGGGTATTCTTATTGAGTTTTAATTGTTTGCTGGGAAACCTTAAGTTGGGGTGAATTTCATGGGATGACCTGTTATTATTGAAAAAGAAATTGAAATAAAGAAAGAAATAGTAAACATGTGAATGTGCTTTTGATAGCATACTTTTTATTTCAGTTTCATGTGCTTGTTCAACGATATATTTTAGGAATTAAATGCTTGTATTTGATTGAAAATCTTATGCATAAACTGATTTAGCTATTTACTTGGTTTAATTTGACTGGTTATTACAAAAACTGGTTATAACTGAAATGCAATGAAATGAGGCTATATTTTTTAATTGAAGTTGGTTTGGTTGTTTTTACTTCTCCCTGATTTATATTATTTGTTTATCACTTAATTGTCACAGAGATTGTTATGTAGATGGCATAATTTATTAGTGATTGCAAAGTTACTTATATGCACTGGATAAATATAAATACTTTGAACTGAAGTATTCAAAACTCAAAAGGTTTTAAGGTCGTAGTCAGAACTTCAAATGTATTTCAAAGATAGCTTAATTAGTATATTTAAATTAATTACCATTTTCATCCAACTGTTACGTTGTTTCAATCAAAGATAGCTTAAATTAAACTGTGACATTGTTCTGTAGGTGAAAGTTAGCTACTCTTATCCAATGACAAGTAAAGAGATTGCAGGCCATGATGTAGATAGAGCTGGGAATCAGGGCCGGCCCTTGACGGGCCAGGGCCTAACAGGGCCACCCTAAAGGGCTCGAGATTAAGAAAATTGCAGTTTTTCAAGGCCCGGCCCGAGAGCATCATGGCCAGGGCCGGCCCGGAAGTCATTTTCACAATATTTAACTATTTTTTCTGCATATTTTCCCCAGAGAGATATAATTAGTAAATAACAATGATTAAAGTTCTAATTTAATACATAAATGTTGTCAACATTAAGGTTTAAATAACGCGTCTCTTGCAACAAACAAACACAGTTATTAATGTATAATTAAAGGTAAAATTATGTCCACAAATAACTCACACAAAAGCCAAAGTATAAGAAGGCAAGAAGCTAAATACTATAACCTCTAAACAACATGAGTATGACAACTATCATTTTCACCTTCTTCGCCACTATCATCAATTTCAAGGACATTTGATTGTGTTTCACTTTGAGCAGTAGGTTTAAGTAGTCAAATAATCACAACCTTCATCAAAGTTCATACTCTATCAGGCAGAATAGTATATAATATGATTTTATTTTAAATAGACAAAACAATATACTCAAAAATCACAATATGATTCAATTAGACAAAACAATATACTCAAAACCCATACTCTATACAATATGAGGACAGAGTGACATATAGATTCAATAAGGCAATTCAAAAATGTAACATGGTTCTTTTCCAAGCAAAATAAAATAAAAAATAAATGGGCTTAAAGGGCCGGTCCGAGGCCCTCCAGGGCCGGCCCTTTTAAGCCCGAGGCCCTACAGGGCCGGCCCTTTTAGGCCCAACTTCCTTTTGAGACTACAATTTGCAAGCCCGACCCTTAAAGGGCCAGGGCCTAAAAGGGTCGAACCCGTCTTTTCCCAGCTCTAGATGTAGACATGGAGGGTCAGTATGAAGAGGTTGGTGTGAAGAGAAAAGCAGTCTATACGGAGAACATTGATGTGGAGTCACATGAAAGAGTGGGGGATAAAGTGGATATGCAAAAAAAAAAAGATGTGAGGAATGGTTACACTTTGTTTCCCATGGTTAACCATGAAATGAATAGCAAGAGAGAGGAAGCATTGAGACTGGTGACTTCATGAATGACCCTGATAAAGAGAAAACGACTGACAAAATTATGCTCTTAATGTAAATTTTTGGTCTTCAAGTTAGAATTTTTTTTTTTTGGAATTCATCATTGTTGTAAGGAGATTGACACAAGTCGTTTAACTTAGTAACCAAGCTTTGAATTTTGGGGTGACATAGTGAGGATCATTTTGATCACCTATCTTGTATATTGATGCATAGTTGTGGCCTTGTGTGTGTTGCCCCAATAAGGCTGGATGCTGACAAGTTGACTAATGAAAATGACAAAGTTTTCAATGGTTTTGACAAGATTTATAATGGGAATAACAAGTTTAGTAATGGTAATGACAAGTTCTGTTGTGACATTGACAAAAGCCACAAAAATTCATGACAACAAGTATCAAGTAAATACTCCAATGGCTTCTCAACATTATTCATTTCACCTACACCTAATGTACATAAGGCATGGACTAAAAGAACGTATTCCTTTATATTTACTTTAATAACAACAAATTGACACGATTAACAAGAGTAGTAATGGAAATGACAAGTACATTAATGGAATTAACAAAACACCATATTCTTCATGACAGCAACTATCGTATACATTGTCAAATGACAATTTAACATTACTAATTCCATCTACACTTAATGTACATAAGTCATAAACCCAAAAGAACATGTTCCTTCATGTTTACTTTAATTACAACAAACTGACATAATTAACAAATGACAAATACAGTAATGGAATTAACAAAACAACAGATTCTTCATGACAGCAACTACTGTATACATTGTCAAATGACAATTTAACATAACTCATTCCATCTACACTTAATGTACATAAGTCATGAACCCAAAAGAACGTGTTCCTTCATGTTTACTTTAATTACAACAAACTGACATGATTAACAAGAATTGTAATGGAAATGACAAATACAGTAATGGAATTAACAAAATACTAGATTCTTCATGACAGCAACTACCATAACAAGTCTTGTCATCACTTTCCTTTAACCGATCACATGTTCATGATATTAACATATATGTCTATTTAGATCTGCCATGAATTTCCTCAATTACCTTTTCCTTTGCCCTATATGCTTGCTCATATGTCAATTGCAAACCATAATCTCTAACCAAACTCTTCCTTATTTCATTTACACGCTTGTCTTAGTGATTTCTAACCTCATCAATGGTAATTGATGATTTCAAGGTAGCACTTCGAGCGTGAGTCACGTCAAGATTTTCTTGTGATGAAATCAGTAATGTTGTTGACAAATACCGTAATGTTTCTCACACAATCGTTAAGTCCTGACAAAAAGAGTTATGGTAATGACAAATCCTACAATGGCGTTGACAACAAACAATATGTGGTAATGACAGCAACTACCATGAACGTACAGATATGTTTCACTACCATATACTATTCATCCTAGTTTCACTTTTTCACTCCAAACAGTCACTCATCCACATTAACTCAATACTACTCAATGCTACCTATTTGAAATCAATAAACTCTTTATTATACTCCCTCTCAAAGCTAACAAGAGCAAATGCATAAATAACCCACACCACACCGTCGATGCCGTCGTAATTACGTAAAGTCCGAACCTTTAATTCGCCTCAACCTACAAACCTACTTACCCACAACCAAAATTACTATAAATAACTTACAATCGCAGCATCGTCGTCATTGTTCTTAGCCTTTATTGACAACCCCAAATAAATTACCTCCCACACCCTACGTAAATCCCTAGCTTTGTACTGTTCATGCACCATCAAAGCCACCAAACCACACCCAACACCCATCAGCATGAACAATGAGAATAAGATGATTATTATCCGATTCATTTAAAAAAGATTATGTTTTTCAGAAACTTACTTATATGAGAGGTATCGTTCACCGTTGATCGCTGCAACAAGCACTTTTTTTTTTGTCGGAACAAAGAGCGCAATTTCACTCAATCAGAGAATGTGGAGGGTATGTCAAACCAATTAAAAAGGGCATTTTGGTCTTTTGTATTTAACATCAATATCCCAGATTCCTCCCTTAACCCTTATCTGTCTTTTACAAGTCTTAATAGACTTTTATGGGTTTTGATATTTCAGATGGTATTTAAATAGGATTTTTCCAAAATATTAGTCCCGGACTAATTTTTTCGCCCTGAATACACAAGTCCGTTCCAAAATTAATGTCATTTGCAAATTGAACCCTCTCGAACTCCCGGCGTCCTAGAACAAGCCTCCACCTCAAATACTTTCATTTCTAGGGTTTTGGTGTTCTTCTCTGATTCGGTTCTCACTTCCCCCATTGGCCATTTCCCATTTCATCCCTCTCCGTTCTGTCTTCTCGCAACAGGTTCAGTGGCAATCAATGGCTGCGATTGCAGTTCCCCAGGCCCGAGCTTCAAAAACCGAGTCTTACGTCGACAACAAGCGCAAGGAAGACATTCGCCATGCCAACATCGTCGCCGCTCGAGCCGTCGCTAATGCCGTTAGAACCAGTTTGGGTCCTAAGGGTATGGATAAGATGATCTCCACTGCTTCCGGCGAGGTCATCATCACCAATGACGGCGCCACTATTCTCAACAAGATGGAAGTCCTTCAGCCCGCTGCGAAAATGCTTGTTGAGCTCTCCAAATCCCAGGATGCCGCTGCCGGTGATGGTACTACCACCGTGGTCGTTATTGCCGGTGCTTTGCTTGAACAATGTCTTTTACTTTTGTCGCATGGGATTCATCCCACTGTCGTTTCGGATTCGCTGCACAAGGCCTCGATTAAAGCCATTGATGTCCTTACTGCTATGGCTGTGCCTGTTGAGCTTACAGACCGTGATTCTTTGATCAAATCTGCTAGCACTTCGCTTAATAGCAAAGTGGTTAGTCAGTACTCGACCCTGTTGGCACCTCTCGCTGTTGATGCTGTGTTATCGGTCGTCGATCCGGCCAAGCCTGACATGGTCGATCTTCGTGACATCAAGATTGTGAAGAAGCTTGGTGGAACGGTGGATGACACTGAATTGGTGAAGGGATTGGTGTTTGATAAGAAGGCTAGTCACGCTGCTGGAGGTCCTACCCGCATGGAAAATGCTAAGATTGCTGTGATTCAATTCCAGATTTCTCCTCCAAAAACTGACATTGAGCAGAGTATCGTAGTTAGTGATTACAGCCAGATGGATAGAATACTGAAAGAAGAACGGAATTATATTTTGGGCATGATTAAGAAGATAAGAGCAACGGGTTGTAATGTGTTGTTGATTCAGAAGAGTATCCTAAGAGATGCCGTGACTGACTTATCTTTGCATTACCTTGCAAAAGCTAAAATTTTGGTGGTTAAGGATGTGGAACGAGATGAGATTGAATTCATTACAAATACTCTGAATTGTTTGCCAATAGCAAATATTGAGCATTTTCGTGCTGAGAAGCTGGGACATGCGGATCTTGTTGAGGAGGTTTCTCTTGGGGATGGGAAAATTGTCAAAGTTACTGGTATCAAGGATATGGGAAGGACCACAACTGTGCTTGTTCGTGGATCAAATCAGCTGGTGATAGATGAAGCAGAGCGGAGTTTGCACGATGCTTTGTGTGTTGTTAGATGTTTAGTCAACAAGAAGTTTTTGATTGCTGGTGGTGGTGCTCCAGAAATTGAGCTGTCGAGGCAACTGGGTGCCTGGGCAAAGGTGTTACACGGAATGGAGGGTCATTGTATTCGAGCATTTGCCGAGGCACTTGAAGTCATTCCTTATACTCTTGCCGAGAATGCAGGTTTGAATCCGATTGCTATTGTTACTGAGCTGAGGAATCGCCATGCAAAGGGCGAAATAAATGCTGGAATTAATGTGAGGAAGGGGCAGATTACGAACATCTTGGAGGAGAATGTGGTGCAGCCACTGCTTGTGAGCACAAGTGCCATCACCTTAGCAACGGAGTGCGTGCGGATGATTTTGAAGATTGACGATATTGTAACTGTGAGGTAGTGTGGGTTGAACACTGACAAATTTGGAGAAATATTTAATCATTATCTTGTATCGCGTTGCATATTTCTAGTTGATAGTGTATGCACTTTTAGTGACTTTGGTTAGTGATTTTGAATTATTTTGGTTCTTGTTTTCTTAAAATTTCGATGGCCTTTGTGATGCTTCTTAAAGTCATTACCAGTTTTTTTCACTTAATGTGTTGTGGGAGATTATGAATGGGAGATCTCTTTCTTCGGACCTCTACTATGTTATTTCAGTCTCTATCTTCCCCTTACTATAGATTTATCTTTTGTATGACTTTGTGATGAATGGGTGCTTGATAGATTTCATCATTTATTGTAAGGAATAGTGCAGAATATTTTATAACTTCTTATGTGCTCATAGGTTTTGTACTGCTTGATAATATGATGACGATGTTGACGTGGGTTAACGAGGAATTACCATCCACTTTAGTTTTTGCAAGAATTAGTTTTTATGTTATTGGAATATCAATTTCTAATGACCTTTTAGTGCATGAACGATGTAATGGGATCTGGATTTCTTGAATTCTTAAAATATGATACCTTTTAATAAGGATCTCTCCTCTCCGTCTGAATCCCAAGTTTCTAGTGTGAAACTCAATTTGTGAAATGCTTATGGGGCATTCGTATTTTTCCTTCTTCACTGATTGCTTAGGAAACAGGTCATAACCAACACCTTTGTCCTAGTGATATAGAATTTGAGCTTGCTAAGTTGTCAAGTGCTGGTCAATTACTTGCATGGATAGGAATTCAGCTTCAATGAATTCCATCCACTTGGGGGAAGTTGCAGCTACTGATATGCATGTTTGGTTTAAAGTAGAACTACGCGAGTGTGTATCTTCTTCCCATATAGAAAGACTAGGATTCAAGTTTCCCCTCGAGCGCTTTTCAATAATATCCTGGCAGCAAATATATATCCATACAACTTCAGAGTTCAGATATACATACCAGTGAAATGTATAGTAGCATATGGAGTCTTCCTTCATTCACTCCAAACGCCTCGTTTGACATTACACACACGCCCACAACTAACCACATATGTATCTTACTAATCAACAACATAGAATTGGCTTCAAATGAATCAGCAAGCTTTCTCACTAAAGCTTGCTTAGCTTTAGCCCTTGACTCTTACAACTAATTTGGATAGGCTAAGTCTTACAACCAGAGATGCTGCTAAACGAGGCGCTAGACACAAGTGTGGTTGTGCATATACGGCACTTTACCAGCACTGAAATTGTCTGTTTTTGTGAACAAATACACATGTCAGGGTATGTCTTTTGCAGCTGCATCAGCTTTTCTATTCTCTTCAGAATTAATCAGTGGCTTGGTTAATGATGGGTCCTCTGGAATAATCGTCCCTTTTTCATTTGTTTTGCCCCAGAGGACGAAGTAGAGACCAAGCGCAATAAGAATTGCACCAATAACACTGCAGTAAAACAAATTCATCAGTTGAAATTAATTATAAAAAGGAAACTTTTTATGGTTCACGAGTTTTCTGCTTACCCTCCAGAGTATAACTGATCACCAAGTATCAAGGCTGCCATGATAGCAACTAAAAACGTTTGCATCGGCTGAAAGACCGCGACAAAGACTGGACCACCTTTCTGAATGCACCATGTTTGGAGAGAGATGACAATGCCAGATGCTACTACTCCCTGGAATGATCACGGAAAAAATGAGTTGAATTGGGTTTTTAACCTGTAATCATCATCACCACATTGTATAAGTGAAGTAATTAGTATTACAGCGTATAAGATGGTAAAAAGCTCCTCTGTGGATTGTATTTTCCAACGCTCCATATCAGTTTCTACAAAGGCTGCTATGATCAAGAACTGGATCAATCCAAAGAAGCATGTAAATGAAGTGAGTGTTAGCTTTGCTGGGTACTTCTTCACCACAGGAGCCTGCACAGAATTGTTTATGAACAACTTAGGTTATAAGAATGATTTATTGGCTAATACTAGTAAAACTTGACGTTTTTATTTGAAGTTTATGATCATTTTTATGGGCAGACCTGAAAAACCATCCAACCAGCCCATGATAAACAATGTCCAATTAAGTATATGCAACCCCATGTCCGATTTTGCATTTTCATGGAAGATTGATCTGTTTCTGAGGTAAAGTCTGCTTGAAGATGGTGTATCTGGTGGAGAAGAGGAGGTCCTTTGTAGAGTGTAATCACAGAAGCACCTCCAACACTGGCAATGGTTCCTATAACTTTTGCCATTCCATCTCTTCTTGCAATGTTCAGTTCCTCAAGCCTGGTAGATAATCATAAAATCATCAAGAGGTTGATAAAAAACATAGGAAACTAACAAAGGTTAGTCCAATTGATAAAGGAATTGGTTTATAATTATATGGTTGGGTTAAAATTCCATCGATACAAGAACCTTGTTGGTGGGCAAGATGTATCTCCCTAAGCGCTCTTTGAGCCTGGAGGCATGTCTTAGGTCAGGACTCAACTCACCTAAACTTTTTATTGTAAAAAAAAAAATAGAGGATGATGGAGAAAGATGTTTAAGGGAAAACTTGATTACCTTAGAGCTGAAGCCATGACAAAAGTGATGGCAGGAACTGAGTTTTGCATTGCAGAAGCAAATGTTGGGGATGCATAATATAATCCCAACAAGTAAAATCCTTGATTTGCAGTTATTCTGCAATTAAAAAAAAAAGATCAATAAGAGAAGATCAGAAACAATAAGAAGGAAATAAGAGCACAAAGAACTAAGCTTATTCACATGATTACCCCAGCAATGCTAAAAGGAAGAACTGAACCAGTAAAGAAAAAGTAAGAGGTGGTCTTTGATTCCTGATCACAGAGACACAAACATTGTTTCAGAGTTAATAGGATGTACACGAAAGGTGAAAACAAGCTTTTCATATAGAAACTCACTTCTCCAAGAAATAAGCAAAAGGGCTTAGCAAAAGAAGGGCAATTATATTTCTATAAACTGGATAAACAACTTTGCTGACACCAATGTTTAGGGCAAGTCTAGACACAATGTGAAACCCTGCAAAGCAAAACTGAAGAGCCAGTAATGCCACAAGAAGCTTCACTTTTTCTGTCACAACACATCCCATTCTGGTTATTTCTTTCAAGACTTGTTAGTGAGGGACAACAATGGAGGAGAAGAACTTTTATAATGAACACTCTTGAAGGGACTTCCAAATTATACATTTTTTTAAAGAATTTCAGTGGTTAGCATATTATGCAATAACATTGATTCTAAGTTATTTATATATTTATTGACGTCAAACTGAATATTTTGAAGGGAGACAGAGGGAAGGTGGATCATGTTAGCCAGGTAGTTATATAGCGGCCAAACTCTATCATTTGTATGATCATGTTCCCACCATTAAACTATTCTTACTGAGACTGCTGCTCGAATCTATCATTTTAGAGGAATCCATAATTCCATATGTATATATAACTTTAAATATAACCCAACCAATAACTGATTATGTTTTTAAAAATATGAAGACATTCAATTATTCCACTAATGATGTTAATGGACTGTTAAACTAGATAGCTCTTTTGATTTCTTTTCAATGAATGATTGTATACAATTAATAAAATGATAGTACCAGTATATAGTGTCATAAGAAATAGATAGAAATGAAACGAAGAATGAACCTGAATCTAATTCATACTTTCACTTTTTTTTTTCTTTTGAAAAACTTTTTTGTTTGGAATTCTCTATAACATTTTTACCTAAGTGGCATGTGCCACTGTTCATGATTTAGGCATTGTTTATGATTAATACAGAAAAGAAGGAGGTCCTGGGAAGGGCAAAGCAACATGTGCTAAAGTTTCCATTATGAAACCATTTTACTTTGTCATAACCACCTAACTGCTGCTAAGTTAGCCTTTGCCCCCAAGTATATTCATCAGCCTGAAATTCATTTGAAAGATTTAGTTGTTAATAGAGCATAATGATACCATGCAATCTATATAAGGCTTGTTTGAAATGACGATAAGGGCTTCTAAAAGCAAATTTTTAATTGTATTTTACAGTATATGAAGTAAATATATGAAAAATTTTGTATTGACTTACAAGATTGTGCTTATAATAAGCACAAGCAGCACCAAACAAGCATATAACCTATCTCACCTAGTAAAATAAAACTTCTTGTTATTGTTATTAGATTGTGTAAAAAGAGGTGAATTTCATTTATTAATATCAATGGAATCATAGTACACATTACCTCCTTTTCTTATTATAATTACATTACAAACTAGATTTTATATATTAAAGACTGAGAGTAGTATAATACCGTACGCTCAAATGTTTAAAGTGGAATTAATTAGGAGATTTAGTTTTTGGGTGGAATGATTGGACGAAACTTGTGTCTATAAAATAAAAATGTGCTTTTTCTCCAATAAAGTTTATATCATTATTAGTGTATCTTAAAATATGTATATTTTTCAGACAGAGAAGCTTAGATATAATTTATTCATGAGGGTCAACATATCTTAGTAGATCATGGAGGGAAATTATTAGTCTGATGCGCTTATTCATGAACCTTGTTTAGATTGGGAAATTTAACAACCGGAGTACAATATGCGATTTGATTATATTCTGGAGTAATTGAAAGAGAGGCTGCTTATCATTGAGAAGAAATGATGTTTTTGTTTTCCTGTTTTTTTCGGCCTTGCTGCCTCTTGGGCCACAAATAAATAGGAACAAGATATGTTTACTTGAATTATAAAATTCACACTCATATGCAGTTTGTCGCAAGAATCATTATTTGCATTGACCAAACTTGCATCTCCATTATAAAATTCACACTCATATGCAGCACCAAATTAGTTCGAGGTGTTATATTTGATCTTAAATATAATATCTATATCTATTTCATCTCCGATATTTATATTTTTTTCTTCACACTAATTTACCTAACTTAAAATCGATATATAATTTAATGTTACCCAAGGATATTTTAAAGAGATTATATCATATTTATTTAAATTAATCAATTTATTTCATTAATTTAATGAACCAAAATTAGTTTAACTCTTAGAGATCGGAGGGAATATTTGCATACAAGATTCTCACAACAAAAATAGTGTGCATCTGGATGCATGAATCAGTCCATTCCATGGCCGCTTGTGACATGAATTTGTTTCTTTTGAAATTGTAATTTAATTATACGTTCTTAGTTCTTGGGGAATGCATCTCTTGAGATCAATTCATGAAAGAGGAAGAAACGGGAGGCCGGTTTTAACTTTTAACTTCCTGAAGTGCATCACCAGGAAGTAAGTTCGACCTTTGCAGGTTCATATGTGCTAAAGTCTATTTTCAGGAGATCGGAATTCTTAAAAGAGCCAAGAATATATTATTATTCCATCTTTTCTCAAATCCCCATTTGATCGGGAAATGAACATTTATGATATGAGAGTCCCTACTCCAAGAGATGCACAATCAATTATGAGAGTCATTGATATCCGCCAAATAAATAATAGGCTAATAAGCTCAAGTTTCTAATTCATCAGCATGTTTGTTTTGACGATTTGCCCAGCAATCGGACTTGAACAATACAATAATTGGGTTTGAACAGTATTTTGATCAAATGAGATGTTTGGTTGAGCGATGGGATTTAAGGTAAAAAAAGGCAGAAGCTAGAAAAAATCATAAGCCTCAAAATGGAGCTTATTGGAGCTTATGTGCGTCTGTGTAAAATAATATTGATAGGAGTATTTTCATATCTTTGGGGATCAATGAGGTACTCAAAATCACTTCTAATCACAAAATTTTTTTTATGAAAAATGTTCTAAATAATTTTTCCTTTCTTTAGACAGTAATCTTCTACTAATTAGATAATACTTTGGGATAAGAGTTTATGAAGGTTTTGAGTTTTGTCAATATATAACTGTAAAAATGTAGAGAATAATTAATAATTAATTTTAATCAGTTTAGATTTATTATTTAATTGTTTTATGATTTTATAATCAACTTTTTTTATAAACATGTCATAAATTAGTTTCTATATGGTGTTTTTACCCATTAAATTTAGTTTAAATAATTTATTTGGATTATTGAAGGTATTATTGAGGTTTTAATCAGTTTATTTTGTTAGATTTTGAGCTATGTGAAAATATGAGTTAGGATTTAATATGTAAATTAGAGTTTGATATAATTTTATTTAAAATTGTACCATTGCCAAATTTTCAAAGTTAATTTTTGAGAAAATTGTGAAAAAATCCCTCCTTATGTAGATATCTTCCTAGGTCCTATTTGGCAATTAAGTTGCCAATGAGGTCTTTTTTCACAATTACCCCTTTATTTTTTCATTTTTCATAATTTTTACAATTTTTTCTTTTAAATAATACAAAAGCCACTTCTGCAAAATTCAAACCAAACATCATTCACTTTTACATAAGTTATTTATCCAATCGCCAATCCAAACACTCATCATTTTACCCAATCTAACTTTTGTCCAATTTTAAGATTTCATAAGTCTAAGTAAAAATAAGTCACTTATTCAATCGCCCATGACCTGACCATTAAACCGGTCCGGTCCAGGTCAAATTTTTTTATTTTTTATTTTTTAAAATCTTTTTTTTTTCCTTTCGAATTTCATACAATAATAAACCTATAATATTCCATTTCTCACCAGTTTGGTCCTGATTTAGGTCCGATTTAATTCTGGTCTAACCCACTGGCCTTTGACCCAGTACCCCGACCGGTCGAGGTTTAAATGGCTTGTACTTGAGTTTTAAACCTACATAATATCTATTTCTCCAAAACTCGGTATATATCACTTGAGTTATGAACCTAAATAATATCTATTTCTCCAAACTTACATGAGTATGGATCCACTTAACTTCCAAAACTTGAAAATTCACAAGACCAGACAGAGAGAGGATCCTTGCCAAGTATAACACACTGAAACTAACATAGAATTTCACGCATTGAAAAGTATGTGAAATCTCTATTTCCAAATTGAATCATAATCAGTCCTTAATCTTGCCGCCAACCACTTCCATTCGATATCTACCTAATTATTCATTTGCATCTAAGGATGCCTACTTTTTTCTCTAAGGAAATGAGTTGCTTTCTTTCATGTCCCCATAATAACTTGGGCAAATGGAAGTGGGGCTCAGCAGCGGCAATAACTTATAACCAATAAACTTCCACTTTCAATATATATCACAATTTCAATAATCATGTTTGAGTTTTGATTAGTAGCAAAAACCAATACAAGTACATAAACCTACTACTGATGACGGAGACTAGGCAGCTATAAAATTTTGCAGTAATAAGCAAGCCACGCATTGTACATTGGCCTTGAATGCAGTAGTCCAAAACAATCCACATTTCTATATATGTCATCCCAGCACCAATAAACATCTCAGGCAGATGGTCCCTTGGTAACTACTTGCGCTTGAATACAATAACAATTGCCGTGCAATTATCCTTACAGCGCCGCTCACGAACAGCTTCTCTTACAAGATGGCGGGTCACGGTTGTGACAGGCAACCCCTCCTGAAGAAATTCATTGGATTTTTAATTTAGTGTGCAAGACAACCCTGGTAAGCAGGAAAGAAAAAATGGCAATTCTTGTTCACGGATAGTTGAGACAATATTCTTGACCAGACCATGAGAAAAGCAAAAGAGACAGCTTCCAACTTTGTTTTCATAATATGGCAGTAGTCAATTCACCAATCAAACTCATCACTACAAATTAACTAGCCGCTACAAGAAAGTGAGGCATTCATTTCCCACCCTTTTTAATTTCCGTATTTTTGAAGGGGAAGGTATCATAAGGGGTGAAATGTGAATTGCCATGATTCAACACTACTTCAGCAAAAACTAGGAACAAAATATAAACTAACTCTTACACTCAATAGTTTCTTAACAAAATCAACTGCATCACTGGGACCAAATACCTAAAACAAACCCAACAATGCCATTTTTGTCAGAACCATCAAGTCAGGCCTAAAAAAATGAATGAAAATACCAAATTTGTACTTATACATGAAAACGAAAAGACATACCCCCCATAGGCCATCACAGCCAAGGATGATAAAATGCTCTCTATCAGCAAGGTCAAAAGAATGTATATCTGGGGCCGCACTAACACCCACCTGCAAATATTTTCCCTTATGAGATATTCTGATATTATACTGAAATCCTACTAGCTTAGCCAGTAAAAGTAAACTAGCAGAGTAACCCACATGATGATATTAAAGAAAGCAAAAGAAATATTTTTATGGAAAAACAAAAATGGATCACGATGGCATTGGCACAGGTTAAGGACTATGTATTTTGATTATAAAGAAAAAGAAAGCCCATCATGCAGCACATCTTGAATGAAAATCTGTTCATGGTATAAAACAAGTCTTTATGTTACAAGACCAGATCAATAGTCCAAGAGACTAAAGGAGATTTTCTGTAAGATGATATAGTTCAAACAATTATGTGACTCCCAGAATAGAGTTAGAGCAATATTTCTCAATAAACTGCCAAGTTTAATCTCTTAATTTCAAATTGGAGCATCAGAGAATTTTTCACAATGATAGGAAGATAAAGTAACCTTTCCAAAGAGAGTGAAAAACAAACCTTCTTGAACTGGCGATCACCAAATGCCCTAGAAACTTCTAGACGCCCTTGCAATCGTCCATTGGAGCTCACAACACCACCAGCCTGCAAAAAGAGTACCACCAACTTTGTCAGACTAGGATTATATAGTATCAAAATAAGGAGCAAGGACACCTTTCAACAAAATAATGACTTCAGACGAAATTAGGGCACACATATTAAGGACAGCTTCAGGGGAATGCACTTGCAAATCCCATAAAGGTGTTTAAACTGGGCATTCCATATATGATCCCAAGCAAAGGATTTGAAAAAGTGGCCCACTTGTTTTTATCATTGAGATAAAGATTAGAAAAGTGCGAAGTACTTTATTGCAGACCTTTAGGAACCTTCAGTTTGAACTTCTCTTCAACAAAATACCAAAGCATCATTGTGTGCAACAATTATTTCACAATCCTTTAAGTTTGGCTCATCAATTAGACAGCAATGCTTAGCTCATGCTTGGCCCCTTAGTTATTAGACAAGCAGATTGGGTTTCATGAGTCCTCAGTTATTGCAGCTTCTTGCAACATCAAAATCATTCTTGGTTGTTAATCATCACATAGGCACTTATTCTCAGAACAAGCATCACTTTTGTCAATTATCAGAGTGGATATTTTGCCAATGGAAAAAAGGAAGTGAGTGGGGTGGCGGCTTTATCGAATGCAAGGAATTATTTGTCAACCGTGTGCTAAGGGCATTAACAAGTAGCAGCTACTGTTATGCTATTATAGGAATATTATCATCCAGCGTTGATGCAAACCAAACCTTCTGAATACGAGCCCGCTCCTGTGGGTAGATTGCCTTGTGTTCCCTCGTCAAAACAATGGCTTTTAATGCATGGACTCCATCTGAATGATTTTGGGATCCATCGGCTATAGCTGACCGAGCTAAAACTGCTTTGGCATCTCCTATATTTGCAACAAAAACCTAACAAACATTCAGAGAACAGGAAATTAATTATCTTTCGGAATTTCATTGCAAATTGTTTAATGCAAAATCTACATTTTTCTAAGGGTATTGACCATGAAAATTATCTGCAACATCTATAGGCCCATAGTGATGGCATCCAAGTAGCATCAGGTAAAGCGTTAGGAACTACAAGGAGCATGTTCATAAAATTCTCTCCATTATATCGATTGGGTTAGCCTCTCTAAAGGAAAGACATCGAAGAAGAGTGTATGCTTCTCAATTAACTTCAATTGTGAATTTTATAATCATCATGGTTAATGATTCAAAAGTTTAATAACTGCAAGCATATATAATTTAACCACTTGTTGCATGATTCTCTTTAAATGGTTACACATTAGCAATCACCCTCAGTCTCCTCTTCCACTTTCCATGAATATACTCTATTCTAAAAGCACAGGAATACAGGAGTTGTTATGTTGTCAGTTTGGAAAGATTGTACAGCTCAAATAAGATTGGGAATAAAAAATAAATGGTATTCTACATAAGTCTCATGAGGTTATATTTTATAACTCGAAACCAGTAAGCACAGATAGCAATGCTTGAAACTTTAAGAATAAATTTTTGCAATTTTAAAAATTTGAGTTCTTTGAAAAGAAATAAAATAAGTAGATCAAGCCTTACTTTTTGTCCCAATACCCAAACACATACAGCCGTAGCACCATCCTGCCATCCCCCTAGTAACAGTTAACAGAATCCAGTGAGACAAATATAATCTCAAGTGAAGCTAATAAATTATCAGTCATTAAACTTTTGGGTGAATCTGAAATCCCAAGACCTTAATAAGGAAATGCACAAATGACGTGCATCATTTTGTTTGACAGTAGGACGTTACAGTTAATAGCAAAGTCAAATACTAAGTTAGGTTACTGGTTCCTTTACATAAGGGGAGGAGGTTGCTAAACTTGAATGTACACTCCTACAAAACAACATTGACATAAGCCAGTAATGACATATCGTTTCCCATGCCTTTAGAAGCATGTTAACCTTTTTTTCCTTTCATTCTGTGCAATAAACTATCATGCATGACTACTTATAATAAGAGCTTCTAAGAATTCAAAACAATTTATGAACAGTTCAATATCAGTCAAAGTTTTTAACTTCCCTTTTGATATTACAAGCATACAAGTATATCCAAGATGCTAACTACATAAATTTATACCAAACAGAAAGAAAATAAGATTGCCCCAAAATGAATTTAGAGATTGGCCAACTTATGAGACAAGGAGACAATCTTTCTCTTTTAAGAAGTTGCATTAGGATTAAAAGCTGATAAAGAACATGGTAACAATCCCCAAAAACACAAAAGCACAAGGGTCAATGTCCCAATAACTACTTATTCTTTATCCAAAAAATAAGTTTTCAGAGTTCTTTTTCCTCAATTAAATTTTGTACTAATAACATTTGTAAGGTCTTACTTTCAAGAGCCGCCACTAACTAATCAATACAACAGAAAAAGCTTAAATACGATTCATCCATTTAATTTAAAATTCACCAACCATTCTAAAGCAATTAAACTTGCCTGCAGCACTTTCTTGAAGAAGGGACTCATCGGTTTTGCGAAAACCTAATTCACAATAACACAAAAGTATCTTATGACCAATAAGAAAGAAGAATGAAGCAGAAAAGCTACAATTGGTTCCAAAGGGGAAAAAAACAAAGAGGGGTGATTGAAAAATTTGAAATGAATGAATATTTACCTTCAAGTATTGCTCTTTTAGCTACCTTTACATCTAACTGCAACACAGTAACATAATGGTCAAACAAGAAACAAAGTGATCAGATAGAATAAAACTATTTTAAGTAGAGCGCAATAAGAAGGTGAAATAGATCAATTTATTTTCTGAAACAAAAGAAATAGGTCTAAGGATCACATACTAGCACAAATGCTAAACTAGACAGGAAAAAAGGAAGTATTCTCCAATAGTATTTCAAAATATTTTACACTTGTCAACAAACATCACCGCACATCTTATAGCAATACTGGTTTTAAAACCAGCCATTGGCACACAGTTATTAGAAGGCACTTTTACAGCTCTTAGCTAGCTAGTTCGACATAGACATCAGAAATATCAAACTGGCCCTCAACCAAAGCTCAACAACATCCATAGCATATACAACAACCTAATGCTTAAGAAATTTTTTCTTTTCATAAAATTAAGACTTTCTGCATTCATAAACAATAAAAAATAATCTCATGTCCATACTCCATAGCAACTGAGTAAACCTTCTAAAGGAAAACAAAAGGCTATACTGTCAGGTCTACCCTCATAACCTCATTTGAATTAAAAAAAAAAAAAAAGCATTTATCTTATGTCTTGCTGCTTTGGTCACAAAAAAAGATAAACTCATTTAGCTTTCCATAAACTCTTGGATCTATCAAATATGGTGCATAGTTATCCTTATAGGCTCTCACATATGGCCTTAATGAGGATGCAAAGTCGAAAACACCTAAACAGATTAACAAAGCATGAACCAACCAATATATCATCGTGTATCTGCATTTGCTATAATCTAAGTGGCTGAAATGTTTAGTATGAATGAAAGTAGACCTAGCAAACACACCAACTCACGTGGTAATCCTGCTGAAAGAACATTTTCATGTAAATGCTTTTGAGCATATTCTGCAGCTAACCGGCCTCCGTGTCCATCATAGATTGCAAAGTGTGCACATCTGAAAATCAAGCACTGGGAATTACCAAGAGAAGCTAGATAAACTCCAGAACCATCGAGCATGTGCTCTAATTAGACGAAATAACGAACCAAAATTTGAACCATGCAATCCTCCCAGCAACATGTTACATGATTACACATTTACACTTGAAAATATTGCCCAGGGACAGAATAATACTGAAATCTGATACCAAGAAAGAGGCGAATTTAATGCATAAAACTGGTCTTTAGTCACCTAATAGCTTGTACACTGAGTAGCACTGAAACGATGTTGACAATCATATCGCTGGTAAGTGCTTTACTGTTCAGCACGAGAAAATTCGATGCTTTATTTCTTACACTTACTGTGCCCAAACAACTAATGATAAACCCCCCCCCCCCAGACACACACACACACACACACACACACAAAAACAAGCACACAAACCAATAATGGCCCCGAGTTGCCAGCAATCCTAAACTTTTTTGAAGTAATAATACGGTGTTACCGGAAATATTTTAGTAATGCCATTCAATGTAACATGAACAGAAAAATAAGAAGAAGAACCTCAGTTTTCCCGGGTGATCTAAACTGGCGTCCAAAAGCACTACCCAGGCATCTTCCATTGTATGCCTAGACCCCTTATCCTCAGCTGCGTCCGCCTCAATCTCGAATGTTAGTTCCTTGGAATTATGTTGACCTGAAACAGCTGCTGAGTTCTCTTCTTTTAGCTCCTTGGCATTCTCTTGACCTGAAACAGCTCCTGAGTTCCCTTCTTCTTCACTGCCGGAAGCATCAGGCACAGTCGAAGCTTCAGTTCTCGATTTCTTTGCTGTCAGATCATTAGTTTCTGAATAAGCCTCCCTCTTGTGATTAGGGTTTGATTTTGGGTCCTGAGGCTCCACATTCACACTTCCATTTCCACTGGCAGACTGAGACTGCGAGCTTTCGCTCATCTTATCTCAGGGTAGAATACTCCTAAGCTACAGAAAGAAGCAGCAGAAGCCCCAAATTATAAAACGAAGAAAATAATGGAATCTGTAACGGCCAGCCGGACAGGGATTACGAAATGAAGATGTCTATGAAGTATGGATATGACTGTGACCGAGCTGAATAGCTGATATATCATTGATAAGGGAAATTTACAATACAAAATTACAAATATACAATATTTTACGGAAAATTTCACTTCACCCCACGATAGCAATTTAATGTCATATAGTAGCCAAAAATTTCTAAAATTTCTGCATGGAACAAAGTAAAATTAAATTTTGTGGTGAAAAGGCATTACTGACTTGTTCTATATAGGAAAAAGATAAACAAAAATTATTACTTAAACTTTAAAAGTTTAAATTGGTTTTTTCTAATAAGAATATAGAGATTAATTATGAGGATATAGTAATTGATAAGTTATTTTAATAAAAAATAACTTGTTTATAGTTTTGAAGTTTAACTAGTATTTTTTATTTTTTTTTCTTTTAATAAAAGGTGTCAACTTTCACTGAGTTGGTCAACGAAGCTCTAACAACTAAAGTAAAGGAATTAACAACTCCTAATTTTTATATTCCAAAAATTTAACCAATAAAGAACAACAATAATTAGTAAATTAACAGTTAAAGAGCAACAATAATTAGTAAATTAACACATAAAGTAAGGTAATTAACAATAACAATTAGGAAATTAACTAATTCTTGTTTTTCTTCGCTGGTGAAATTTTGTAAATATGAAAAATAGGAGTTGTCAATTTCCTTACTTTACTTGTTAATTTATTAGTCGTTGTTCTTCACTAGTGAAATTTTGGAGATATAGAAAATAGGAGTTGTTAATTTCATAATTATTGTTGCTAACTCCCTTACATGCACCTATTAATTTACTAATGGTTCTTGTTCTTCAATGGTGAAATATTGGGAATATGAAAAATGGGAGTTGTTAATTTCCTAATTGTTATGGTTAATTCCCTTGCATTACTTATTAATTAGTAATTGTTGTCGTTCTCCAATAATAAAATTTTGGGAATATGAAAAATGGGTGTTGTTAAATGTTAACGAATTCCCCTTACTTTCTTATGAATTTGTTAATTGTTGTTGTTCTTCATAAGTGAAATTTTGGTCATCTCAAATTATCTAGTAGCTGGCGCTTCAAAGGTCAGGGCTCATTATTTCTTTTGACTTGGTCAAGGGTTTCTCATTTCAAGGCTTAAAGCGTAAAGGATTTTTACCTCTTTGAATAAGTGTGTTTTCTGATATTTAAACTTGTATTCTCCCTCTTATATTGGTAAGGCTACTTACCACCTCAACTAATAGAGGTGGAGCTTATTATTTCTTTTTATTTGATCAAGGGTTTATCATTTTGAGACTTAATTTGCAAAGCTTTTACTTCTTTGAATAAATGTGATTTCTAGGATCCAAACTTGTGTTCTCCCCCTCATGCGGGTAGGGCTACTTACCAACTCAACTAATAGAGGGAGAGCTCATTATTATTTTTTATTTGATCAAGAATTTCTCATTTTCAAGACTTGAAGTGCAAATCCTTTTTATCTCTATCAATAAATACGTTTTCTGAAATTTGAACTTTTGTTTTCCTTCTTATGTGGATAAGGCCGCTTACCATTTCAATTAATAGCTTGCTATTATTTTGAGAGCTTCCTTGCTTCGAACTGAGGGTGCTGGCCCTCGTTGGTGGGGAGGTCGTCTAGCTAGGGGATGGGTTTGTTGGGAGTCTCAATTTTTCGGTCCTTTAAGTCTATTCGTAGTCACCATGATCTATGGGGTGTGATTGAAGGGAAGAGAAGTTAGATCAGTGGAGAAGATCATATCGATGGCAATGGTGCAATTGGGAAGTTAAAGGCTTAGTGATTTGGTTTGGTATTTTGTCTCTTATTCGATCGGGGTTGGATGGGCTTGGTTTCAAGGTGGTCCTTATAGATCTGGTGGCCTGGGGCTGGGTGGTGATTGGTGGTGCTAGTTGAAATTAACTAGGACTACTGTGTCGATAATAGTGTTGCTGCTTCTCATTTACACACAGCAACGACTGGGTGGAAATTGGGTCTTTGCTCTCTTGGTAGTAGCAGATAGAAAATCAACAGGGATGAGACTAAAGAGTGGTACTTTGAATCAACATCCCTTATCTTCGGCATTGTAGTCGATACATCTTTACTTTTCTGGCAGTGGCAGCAGTGACAACGACACTTATGATTTTCTATCTCTGATCTAGGGTTAGAGTTGTATTGGTGGTGTTGTTTTGGGCTTAGGGTTTAATGCTGTTACGGCTTTAGCCCTTTTAGGTGTCTTGTTTTAATTTGAATCTTTACTTGTTGTATCTGGGCTTAGGTATTTGTGTCTTGTTTATTTTGTAACCTTATGCAGACATTCATGGGGGAAAAATCTTAAGCAAACATTGTTTAATACTCCCTCTGGTCTTTTTTATAAATAATTTTTATATTTATTGCATAAAACAAACTGACAACTAAGATTAGTTAAAAATATTAAATGCGTTAAAAATGTTATATTTTTTTCAAATATGTCTCTAATGAAAGAGCATAAGAGTGAGAATGAGTAGTAAATATGAGAGGGTATGAGTATAAAATATGAGAGAGAATGTGTAATAACTGAGTAAATGAACAAGAATTAATGATAAGTAGAGGATAATTAATATAAATATGTGTATTTAATGGGAGTAAAAAAGAAAAAAATAGTTTAAATTTTGAGACATAAGGAGGAAATTGCTTATAAAAGGGACTAACTCTTAAAAAAAAAAGGTTACTTATTAAAAGAACCAAAAAAGAGTATTTTAATGAAATCTATCTTTCCCTCAAAAAAGAAAAAGACAGCTTGTTGGTTATGACACTAGCATATTTAATTTATGTGTTGAAAATTTCCCAAAAAAAAGATATAATTAATTAATATATTTAATTTTTATAATTTTTTTAAATTAATCAACTAGATCTTATATTAAAATACAGGAGGTAGTAATTAATTTGACTCGACCTTGTAACCCATTGATATTAAACAATTTCATTATAACTTTTTATATTATTATCCGGTATCCAGTTTAGAGTTTGAAGTTGCCCCGCTTAACACATGTGCCTCTTCTAGGACTCGAACTCAAGACAAAGGTTATTGTAAAAAAAAAAAGTGCATAATTAATTTGCCTTGGCAAAAGAAATAATCAAGAGTTAATATAACTTTTGGTCCCTAAATTTTGATCCAATTTTGGTTATGGTCCCTCAAGTTTAAACTCGGTGGTTTTGGTCCCTGAAATTTGACCATTGGTCCCTCAATTTTGAAATTTTTGGTTTTGGTCCGACAAATTTAAAAAGGACTTGGTTTTTTCGGATTCGGTTCGGTTTTCCACCAAGTCCTTCTCTAATTTGAGGGACCAACAGTTATAAATGGAGTAAATTTGATGGATCAAAACCAAAATTTTTAAATTTGAGGGACTAAGGGTCAAACTTCAGAGACCAAAATTACCAATTTTAAACTTGAGGGACCAAAACCAAAATTGGATCAAATTTCAAAGAACAAAAGTTATGTTACCTAATAATCAGTTTGCTACCATGTGCTATAAATGTCATTTTCTATTTTTCGTTTGAACTTGGATATAATTGTATACAAAAGAGAGGGACCGCAATATTTAATAGCCACTCTAGTTTTAAATATAAGATAAAACTGATTTTTTTAGAGAAATTAAGGAAGATAATTAAATTACTTTAAAGTATTTATATTTATCAATTTTTATCTAAACTATTTTGCTTAACTTATAAACTGATATATAATATAAGGATACATAATGTATAATATGATTAAGTAACTTATTTAGTTTTTTTAGTCTCTCCAAAAAAATCAACTATATTTTATATTTAGAATCAAAATAGTAATTTATATGATTTTTGAATAAGAATTTTTCTGAACAAAATATTTTTTATCATCTTCAAAAACTCCACCCTTCAATCCCTTTTATAGTTTTATATGCCCATTGTGCAGACTCGCTGTTGCATATCACAGCCGTTTGGGGGTAAATATCACGTTCCCTGAAAGCACATTGATTGCAAATTCAAGTTTATTCATTCAGATGAACATCGCACAACATTGAGCTTTGCCGAAGCCAACTGAAAAACCAGCTTCACCAAAACCCTAAACGACAATATAACCGAAAGCAAATTCGCCCGCGTATTCGCGTAAGATAAAAACAGTCTAATTTTCTCTCAAACTGTCCGCCTCTGTAGATGATATGAAGAATAATTGATTCACCACTTCGGGGCTCGAAAATGTCGCTCCATGGCGGACCTACCGACCGCCGGGAAGCGGCCTCGCCGGCAGCCGGGAATGCCGTCTCTGGTGGTGGGAATGGAGTCCTCGCAAGCGACTCTAGGAGGCCAGTGACGATAGTTTCGAGCCAGAGGCTGCGGTTGAATCCGAACAAGGACCACAAGCCAGATATTTACGAGGGCTTACAGTTGGAATTCAGTCCTTCGATTTTTAGCTCGCTGGAGAGGTATATGCATCCTAGCATGCTCAGCGTGCCTCGGGAAGATAAAGTGAATTTCATGCGGGAGATTTTGCTCAAGTATCTGCCCCCCGGAGAGCAGAACAGGGTACGTTTCGTGAACAAAAAATTTCCTCCATTACGAATCGACATATAAAGTCCAAAAATCGTCCATACTTTGTGTTTCCTCGGAACAGCGCATGAAACTTAAGAATGGGAATTGAAGGAATTTTTTGTTTAATTTTTTGTGGGGTAAGTTTCATGTCTTGCATCTCAACTCACAGGGTAGCGAAATTGCATAAACGGAAGGGTGTTGCTAGCTTGTGTCAATTTTGGGTTAACTGGTCATAAATTTGGATTCACTCAAGTAAGCAAACAGTTAAAGTGACGTGCTTATTAGTGGAGACAGATTTAGAAAACAGAAAGGAAGTACGGCTACAGACACTTTTGTTCCTTCTGCTATTCTATTTTTTTTCTTGACAGAGCAGGCGCTTTGCCATTTATTCAATCAAATGTCATGAAACAGGAATTCCAACTAGTGAGAGGAATTTGCCCTAAGATGACATTCACTCTTTTCTAAGCGCAATATATTGTGCTAGAGCTGATGTCTGGTTTGGAAGATGGGAATGACTCTTGGAAATTTTTCATTTATGTAAATAAGTTGTAACTTAATTTTTTTAGTTATTATACTCACATTTGACATACTTCTATGATTTTTTGTGTAAATTCAGGGTCAAAAGCATAGAGATTACCGACAAAAGATAATGTCAAATTATCAGGTACGACAAGTGATGCTAATAGCATCCTAATCTTAAAATTACATTTTTATTTGCTTGGCTACATGTGTTTGGTTGTATATGTTTAAATCACCTTAAATGATTTGTTACCATTTTCTCCTCAATAGAAGGCTGTCGGATGTGCCGGTGAAGAGAGTCAAATAGAAAATTTGGAGTCCCATGAAGAGAGTGAAGAGATCTAGGAAGACTAAAAAGAACACTCAAAGAAGTTTTTGAATAGGACCGTTTGAATAATATATGCAAAGATTTGGTTGTTGATAGAGGATAATGACATCGTGTTATCTATGTAACCTACCCCACCTAATGGAAGAATAATTTCAGGGAGATTCGGGAGAAAAGATGGAGAACATTATGTAACTAAAGTGTGAAAGTAAATGTGCATGGGAGACCTAATTGTTTAAATCTAAAGATCTGATGATGAATCCATATTCTCATATTTAACTAACTCTAATCAGGTATGGTCCAAATTAGATCAATTAGGTAAAACCTTGAAATCAAACGGATTTGCGTACCTTATCATGTGTGTGTTTTGTAATCCTAATTAAATGTTTTTGTAAGTTAGTTAGTTTAGTTAGTTAGACAAGCGGCATTAGCTATTAGTGTCACTAGCTATTGTTGGGAGCGGCCCAAACCAAATATGACCTTAGCTGTGTCTAATAACTAATAGGTGCCCCTGTTTTAGTTGAACCCCTGCTGCCTTCTATATATATGGCAGTCCCCCTTTGTAACATTTCAGTTTTGCAATGTTAATGAGTTCCAAAGTATTATTGAGCATCTCCTATCTCTATCTCTTCTCTCTCTCTCTCTCATATCTCTCTAATTCTCCTTCTTCAATCCTTTCTTTCTCTTCTCTTCTACCCTAATTCCCAAATTCTTAAACATTCATATTACAAGGATCTATCAGTGTGATAGGCTTAACATGAGGTCAATGTCTCTCTTTCCCTCACTGAAAGTATCATGTGGTGGTTAAATTGATAAATAGATATTACAATATAAGGATTGGAGTCTGTTTTTTTAATCTCGGTAATTTCTTTCTTAACCACCTCATCCTCCCCTTCCTCTAATGAATAAGAGTGTAGCAGGAGCCTGCTTATGCTTTGAAGCATTCTTCTTGCTTGTTTTTCTTTTAATACACATTATTATATCAAATTAATTGTTATCTTTATATGAAAGTTGCAAAATAGAGCAAATGCATTTTCTGTTTATAATTAAGAATGAGAGTGTAAATATATTCTTGTCTTTCTTTTTGTTTTTTTTTTTAATTTGATATGGCTGATTCATTAGTATTTTGTACTGAAAGTTTTGAAAAATGATAAAAAGAAAAACATAAGGGTTTAGTTTACTAAGTATTGAAACTTCTTTTTGCACATGCTACCTTATTTGAGTGAATGCATGTTCTTTATTTGTAACTATATTTTTCACAAACAATATGGGTCTTATGCGTCATATGAAATATAAGAAATGAGTTTTATTGTTCATGACTTATGAATAATACAATTTGTCAAAGTCTTTATATTATATATAGACAAACTTAATGAAAATTTATTTGAGCATACAGTTGATTCCCGACAATTTTGATAAATGAGGTAAAAACAGAAGTAATATTCTTATCCATGTGAAGTGTAAGAAGTTTATTTCCTCAAAGTGAATATTAATGTTTTTATTTTGGCAACAGGAATTTTAATAATTTATTACTCATTGCAAGTTCTCATGAAGTACTTTTCTTATGCCTTGCCGTGAAAATCAATATACTCTCTCTGGTTCTAAATATAAAAACTAGTTAACTAAAGTTCACTAATTTGCGAAGATTAAAAAAGTTTGTTAGATTGGTTATTTGCCTTTATAATGTAAAAAAGGTGTGTCATTTTCAAGGTATTAAAACCCGGACCGGGTATTGAACCAGTTGGGGTACTAAGTTAAGGGTCAGTGGGTCAGACCAGGGCCAAACCGGTGAGAAATTGAAAATTTTAGGCTAGTATGAAATTATAAAGGAAAAATTTTAAATTTTTTTTTATATAGGAACCTGGACCGGACCGGTCTACCGGCCAGTTCGCCGGTTTCCGGGCCGGACCGGCAGGTCCGGTCCGGGTTCCTTAACATTGGTCATTTTCCCTAAAATATCCCTCTTTTAATGAGGGTATTAAATGTGGGAGACAAAGAGAGTGAAAAAACAGTGAAATTAATGAGAGTAATGTGGGAAAAAAATATTAAATGAGGGAAACAAAAAAGATTGAGGCTCTATATTTAGGTTCAAAACAAATTCCTCAACTAGGTCTTATATTTAGGACAAGAGGGAGTATAAAATTAGAATTATACAATTTATTTGGGGGGAGAACTTGATATCTCCTTGGATGTGGTTTATGACTAGAATCTATAATGTTGCTGTTGCAAATCTATATCTGTAATCTATAATTATATTTAAAGCAGAAGACTTTTTGAACAGATGGTTTGGGTCTAGATTACAGATATGCTGTATCTATGCCTCCTGTTTTCTGTTATTTCTAAGCAAGAGTTACCGATTTTCTATGACATCTGTGCAGCCTTTACACCGAGAGTTGCGCACTTTGAATCCTACAGCGTTTTTTGTCCCTGCATTTCTGAAAGCAATCAATGAAAATGCAGAGCAAAGCTTTAGAAGTATAATGTCTGAGCCTATTCCGGGTATTTTCACATTTGAAATGCTCCAGCCTCGCTTCTGTGAGTTGTTGTTATCTGAGGTACTTAATCATTTTGACTGTCATTTGGAAGTGGTATAAGCAGTCTCATTCTTCTAATGTTAAATTTGCATGTGCAGATCCTTGCATATGTTAGTTTGATATGTTTTATTCCTTTTGTCTTTCTAGATTGAACATTTTGAGAAGTGGGTGAATGAAACAAAATTTCGAATCATGCGTCCTAACACAATGAATAAATATGGTGCTGTACTTGATGATTTTGGTCTTGAAACAATGCTCGACAAGCTCATGGAAGGCTTTATTCGTCCCATATCTAAAGGTGATAGATTTTTGTTTGATATATACTCATTAGTTTGTGGTGGTTTTCTCGATTGTATTTATTTGCCAGAAGAAGATTATCATCCTCTATTAATTAATTTGGCCATTCTTGTTGCATGCTCAATTAATTAATTTGATAATTATGCAGTCTTCTTTGGAGAGGTTGGGGGATCGACCCTAGATTCTCATCATGGGTTTGTTGTTGAATATGGTAAAGATAGAGATGTTGACTCAGGTATGTTTTCTGCTTGATGCATTTCTTTGTACATTAATACTTAAAAAGAAAACTGTTGTTGCTGAGGATTGTGGCTGTATTAAACATTAGTAATATTAGCTATCACGGACATGTTTCTGCCATGTGCTTATTCCTTTATGTCATAGAATGTGTCATAAAGTGGTCCTCGCTAAATTGCTTCCATTTATTATGGGCATCCTGATTTTATCATCTCGATTTTATCATCTTCATGTTTCTTATATCTACCAAGGCTATATTACCTAAGGAAAAAACAAATATTTGATAATTTTACAGGCTAAATACAATTATACTGCACGTGTATACCCAAGAAGGCTAGGATCTTGATATGTGAACCCTGCAATAACCTTATCTTATTACTGCTAAGGTGCTTTGGCAATCACAGTTCCTAAATCCTTCGTTTGTTTATGTGTTGGAATTTCTTTATATGCTCCAAAGCTCATACGTAATTTATTTTGGTTGAACGTATCTTTCAGTGATATAGGATTCTGTTACCCCTGGTCTCCTGAATTAGAACTTGTCCATTCAGTTTTCTATGTATGAAGCAATGAAGTCTAAATAGATACAATCTTACATTTGTAGGTTTTCATGTGGATGACTCAGAAGTAACCTTGAATGTTTGCTTGGGTAAGGAATTTTCTGGAGGGGAATTATTTTTTCGGGGAACGCGATGTGATAGGCATGTAAATACAGGGAGTCTGTCAGAGGTATGTTAAGTCAAAGAGATGGAATAACATAAACAAAGATTGGTATTGAGAGGATAAAATGCTTAGCATGTTTGATTTATCACTTTTGGGGATACACATAGTTCTACTCTTCTAGAACAGAAGATCTTCAAATATTGATCATATTGCGAATCTGAGTTACCTCATATTTTTTGACTTGCAGCAGCCTGAATTGCCATAACTGATTTACTTTTTTTTTCTTGTCTACTCTTCTAGAACAGATGATCTTCAAATGTTGATCATAATGAGAACCTGGTTACCTCTTTGTTTGACTTGCAGCAGCCTGAATTGCCATAACTGATTTACTTTTTTTTTCTTGTCTTGAGCAATCATTGAATTAGCTCCAAGAAGAAATGAGCATGTGATTCTTTAGAAAACTGTACAAATAATTTTTATTCTGTGAAGTCTCTACTAGTTGCATATTATTTGCACAACCAATATTATAATGAATTAAAATAGTAAAAGATTGCTCATTGTGTTTTAACTCTCTTTGATTCTACCTATAGCGGCTTATCTTTGCTTTGATAGTCAAACTATACTATGCAGTTATTTGTATTTGGGTTCATAGTTTGATCCGATGGAATTACTAGGGCAGTAATTTATAGCAATTGCTAAGAATATTTTTGGACCATCGCTTGTTATACTTTGTATATGGTTGCGCACTTTTTTGATGCAATCATTTAAGCAGGAGATATTTGACTACTCTCATGTCCCTGGACGAGCTGTGCTTCATCGAGGCCGGCATCGCCATGGTGCTAGAGCTACTACATCTGGTCATCGGATCAACCTACTTCTATGGTGCAGAAGGTGCTTTGGATTTTGTTTGTCCCCATTGCCAGTTCCATATCCCCTATTATTTATTTAGAGTCTGTCCTCAGTTTTTTAAAGTCTAATCTTAAATCATGTGCTTCATATTCAAGAACGAATATGGGAATGGTCCACTTGTTCTTGGCTTTTCTGATTTGTGTATGTAGATTTTTCCAAATCAAAAGGATATGAATGATACAAAACTCAATTGTTTTGTTTATTTATAATCCCTCTGTGTTCTTAATCTATTGAAGAAAACCCCTAAAATTGCACCTTTTATGTTTTGAAAGGGAAAAAAGTCTCTCATGTGTATTGTGTAATTGCAGCATCCAGCTGGGATGCCATTTTTCCTCTTCTCGAATCTGATCTTTTTCTTGAGAGGATCAGTTACTTTAGACCCGTATTGTTCTTTGGTTTTTCTCATAAAAGAGAATCAAATTAAAGAAATACATTGCATTATTTCTTTGCAGCTCTGTCTTCAGAGAGATGAAAAGGTATCAAAAAGATTTCTCTGGCTGGTGTGGTGAATGCAACCGGGAGAAGAAAGAAAGGCAGCATTCATCAATTGCTGCTACAAAATTGGTAAATTTTTACGTAATTTGCATTCTTCTAGCACATGCATCATGAGGCAGATGGTTTGAGTGAGTTGTAACTTGTACGTACATGTGCATAACTAAGTTACTAAGTGCCATGCTCTGTTATCAGTGCTTCAGTACGGGCACTCAGTAAGAGCCAGTCGAGTGCTGCATCAGGGAAGGCTTTGTGCTGAAAAATATAATATTCCTTTCGGTCTTTAATATAAGACATATTTACCGAATTTGATTAGATTAAGGAAGTTAGTTTAGTTAGTTAATATGATGTTTTTTCTAAATCACCCTAGTCATCTTCTTTAATTCCCTCATTCCCCCTCTTCCGTAATTATTGTTGAGGGAGCATTAATAGGAGTAAATTAGAAAAAGATTGACAGATTTGAAAAACATTTCTTATATTTAAGACCAAGATCAACTCCCCAAATAAATCATATATTAAGGTTTGGAGGGAGTACATTCTTAGTTATATCACTATATAGCATTCGTGTTCATACTAGATACTCTAAGGCACACCCTTTACCAAAGAAAAAAGAGGATATACCACAAAACTAAACAAACATATTTATTCATACAAGGCATCAAAATTGAGATTGTTTTTTTTTTTTTGGTTGGTGAAAAATGGGTTACACTGATATTGAGTTTTAGTAAATAAGCATTCATATTCGTACCAGGAATCAAAATTGAGTCCTTTACTTGAACATTAAATGGATGTTAAGGTCTGATTTTCTTGAACATTGCGTTTAAAATGGATGGCTGATGTTGCAGAATTTAACAGGATTATTATTATTTTTTTTTTGCCAACTGAATTTAACAGTATTATTTGCATGCAGGAATTGTTCAAAAGAGGAGGGACCACCACATAATCTGTGCCCAGTGGCGGTTATGGAGCTGTATTCTTAATCCAGACAACAAATTGATGCTGACGATGATTGTTCAAAAGTTTTCTTCATGCTTCCTCGTCCAGGGGCCTGTAATAGTTTCCCTTGGAATGGAATAAGCTTCCAGGAAATAAGCTTCCAGTTTTCACTCCGAAAAATTGCTGCCTATCTGAAACTCTTTCAGGTTGTATTTTAGGTCTATGTGCGGTTAATATAATGCTCAATTTTTTTCCGCCTAGGTTTACTATTTAATGGCTAGTAGTTTAGCCCTGTATTGATATAATTATGTGTCACATTACAGCCTACATTGTGTAGTTGCCCAGTATAGATGTTATCATGTTCAACTTGTTAAGTTGCCCTTCTCAATAAATGAGACTTGAAGGAATTGAGATCTTGTCAAGCCAGAAAATTTAGACGAGCAAAGTTTTCATGGTTTTTATCATAAAAAACGTTAAGTTGTGGCGCAGGTACGAATTAAATTATCGAGAAAAGATAAGCGTCAAATAAAATGAGTTTTTCATGCCTGACAGTTTTATATAGGTCATTGTAGGGTAGAGGGTGTCAGCTGCCCAACCTCAGCTGTTTTAATATATTATAGTCAAAAAATGGATTTGTTCTTAATTTTTCATATTTTCAATTTTTTATGATTTTTTAAAGATATTTAAGAAAAATGTGTTTAAAGTGAAAAAAAAATATACCATTTTTCTGAAAAAATTATAAAAAATTGAAAATAAATCCATTTTTTATCTATAATTTATCAAAATTTCATTTATTTTATATAGAATCTAGTGATCTAAAAAGTTATAAAAAATATATTTTTGAAGGTCCCAAAATAAGGGGGCAGTAAAGGGCACAGTTGAGGTTGGGCAGCTGACACCCTCCGCCTGTCATTATAGGGTGTTCACTTCCGCCAGCCATTTTGTTCCGGTCTTAGTCATTTTGGGATGAGATAAAATGGCCCCGAAAAAGATTGGGATGGGATATGGGATCGGCTTTGTTCAGTCCCTGTCTTTTGTCCCATGCTGAATATCTAAAATGCCCATGGAATCATGTTATTAGTTTAATATATATCTAAAATATCTAATATTTTTCTTCCCATAATATCTAATATTTTTATTGAAGATATAACTAATATATTGTTTATATGGATATTAATTATATAAAAAGATATTACCATATTGGTTAATACAAAATATTAAAGATATTAGTTATACCTTTAATACAAAATGCTAGAAATACCTTAGTAAAGGAACAACCAAAACACTAATTTTGTTTAGACTTTAGACCAATGTTGAGTGTGGACTAATGAATTTAATAGAATTTGAATTTAACTTCAAGTTGTTTTCCTTTTGAATGTTTATGATCATGGCTTTTATTAGGTTCAAGTTTTATTTTTTAATTGTAATTAGGTTCCAGCTTTATTTTTTTAAATCAATGATCATAGCTCTTATTAGATTCAAGTTTTAATTATCTCTTATTTTTTATCATGCTTTCGCAGCAAAAATGATAAAAGACGATGATTAGATATTTGTATTATATAGTTTAATCATCCACGTCCAACTAACATATACCCAAAACATTTTAGTTTTTACAGGTTTAGAAAAGAGGGAAAAACCATCAACAAGTGATCTGTTTAGAAAAATAAATGAGACGCCCAGTTTCCATCTTATTCTCGTCTCAATCGCAGTCCTATCCTGATCCTGGTAGGATTGAGATTGTGAGACAGGACGAGGGAAAGTTTTGTTGTCACATATGACATATCCTTTTCCAGGATGGAAGGACGATAAGTGGAACAATCTTGTCCCATTCCCATCCCATAAACAGGCCTAGTTCATAGAGGCATTAAATAATATAAATTTCATATAATTTTATTGATTTTTTTTGTTAACTAGCATTTACTTCCCCGCGCGTTACGCATGGAGCATTTTAGTAAAGCAATGTTACGTTTGTTTTCAACCCATATTAATCCATCACATAATCTAATACACCTTCAACAGTAAATGATGCTTATTTGGTTCTTACATAAAACAATGCGACTCGAATTTAAATAAAAACATATACAATAGCTTCTTCATTTTGCTGAAGTATAAGCAATTTGTATGACAACAAAGACAACATTGTATAGATATATGTCCATAGGTTCAATTTGAGAAATGAATATATCTACAATATATGTAAATTGGTTCTAATTATTCCAGTATAATTTTTTTAAACATAAGCAATTGATTATAATTATTTAAAAATATGTTTTTATAGATATAAAATCAACATGACTTATAGATTGTCCTTTCTTCTTCTTTTTTTTTTTTTATATGGCAGAAAATAGAATAATTGTTTTTCCAATAACTAAATTTTGCATTAATCAAACTCAATTCAATTCACAAATCTTAGTGTAATATGTTCACATTTTCTATGCCAAATACATATCTCAAATTCCATATGTAGTTTGTTATTAAAATTTGTCTTAATTGTAGGTAAGAAAATAATTATGAATTTCCAAGCATAAATAATATCTTATAATGAAAGCTAAAGTGGTGAGCATTAAATTTTGCATGGGAGCTTGTCCATATGGAACTATTTTTTACATTTCTTTTTCTTCAATTCTTTTTAATTCATACTTTGACAACCTTGCTATTTTTATTAAAAAGATCTAATAGAATATTATTTGAACAATAATAACTATAGCTACATTCTAATTAGCAGCAATAAATTCTTCTTCATAAAACTTTAAAATTAGTACAACTTAATAGAATAATGCATCATAGTTCTTAAATATCTGTTTGTATATATTATCAAACAATATTTCTATACTTCTTTGCACTTGTAAATTTAGAATTATTTCATTTTAATTGCAAAAAAAAAAAAACTCAACTTCCTCACAAAAAATATTTCATAATCAAAGATATGTCAAGAAATCACCACATCCTAACAACAATATATCCCACAAAAAATATTTCATAATCAAACATACCATCAAATAGCCACATCATAACAACAATCAGCGTGTTTGTTTCCGCGTTTGGAGGGGAAAATCGGACTTCAACAGTGCTCAATTGGACTTGAACAATGTTTTGATCAAAAGTGAGTGTTTGTTTCAGCGATTGGATTTAAGGTGAAAAAAGTCATAAGTTGAAAAAAGTCATAAGCCTCAAAATGAAGCTTATTGGAGCTTATGTGCCTGTATGTATATAAAAAAAATATTGATAGGAGTATTTTCATATTTTTGGGGATCAATGAGGTACTCAAAATCACTTCTAATCACAAAACTTCTTTTATGAAAAAATGTTTTAAATAATTTTCTCTTTCTTTAGATAGTAATCTTCTGCTAATTAGAGAATACTTTGGGATAAGAGTTTAAGCAAGTTTTGAGTTTTGTTAACATATGACTGTAGAAATGTAGAGAATAATTAATAATTAATTTTAATCAGTTTAGATTTATTATTTAGTTGTTTTATGATTTTATAATCAATTTTTTTTATAAACATGTCATAAATTACTTTCTATATAGTGTTTTTACCCATTAAATTTAGTTTAAATAATTTATTTAGATTATTGGAGGTATTATTGAGATTTTAATCGGTTTATTTTGTTAGATTTTGAGCTATGTGAAAATATAAGTTAAGATTTAATATTTAAATTAGAGTTTGATATAATTTATAAGATTTAAGCTTAAGTTGCACAGTAGAAAAGACTTTTGAAGTGTACCAATTTAAATTAGAGTTTGATATAATTTTATTAAAATTGTACCATTACCAATTTTCAAAGTTAATTTTTGAGAAAATTGTGAAAAAATCCCTCCGTGTGTAGATATCTTCCTAGGTCCCATTGACAATTAAGTTGCCAATGATGACTTTTTTCACAATTATCCCATCATTTTATCATTTTTCATAATTTTTTCAATTTTTTTCTTTTAATTAATACAAAAGTCAACTATGCAAAAGTTAAACCAAACATCCTAACTTTTACATAAGTTACTTATCCAATTGCTAATCCAAACACTCATCATTTTACCCAATCTAACTTTTTTCCAATCTTAAGATTCCATAAGTTTAAGTAAAAATAAGTTATTTATCCAATCGTCAAAACAAACACACCCAATTTATCTTTACATGTCTTTACGTGATAAATTAAAATTTCATCAAATCGCCACAGCATATATGTCATTTCACTTTTTTGACATTAGATACCTAAATATTATGAAACATAATTAATAGTAATATATATACACAATTGGAAAGGCATAAAAAAGTCAATTTGCATAATGATTTCATTTGAAATAAAAAAATTTGGCTTAGTACCTTCCTTCAAACGGACGAAACTGCCACCTTCATCCTCTTATCAAGAATGTGATTCCCTATTTAAGAGTGGAGTGTTGCTTTGACTACTATTCCTTACGATAACACAGATGGATGAAACATCAAATATTTCTTCATTGAAAACCTAGTCCATTCTAATTAGGGGTGTCCAAAATGTCCCGGTCCCGGTTGTCCGGTCCTGGTCCCGGAATGTTGATCCCGGAAATTTCCCGTCTCGGCCGGGACCGGGACTGGGAAAACCGGGACCGGGATCTAAGGGACCCAGGACCGGGACCGGTCACATACCTTGTGATCCTGGTCCCGGTCCCGGTTTTTTTATTTTTTTTTTAAATTTTTTTCTTAAAAACTAAGTTATTGTTTTATTTTTGTATACTTTATCCCATAATTTAAGTTATCATTTGATAAAATGTGTATCACATATTTAGTTGGAGTTAAACTATATATATTGTGATACTAATCCTACTATATAATGTATAAAAATAATAATAAAAATGATGAAGGTGATCATAATAATAATAATAATAATAATAATATGTTATTCTTTAATTCTAGATCAATTTGTGTGATTATTATGGCCGTATTAGATGTTAAATAATTACTTTAAACACTAGATTATAGAAAATTTAACTAAAATAATAATATTTTTTAAATTTATTTTTTTAAAAAAAAACCGGGATTTCCCGGTTTGATTCCGGTCCCGCCCGGGATTACCGGGACCGGGACCAAACCGGGACCGGGATCGGGATGCAATTTGCATCCTGGCCAAAAATCGGGACCGGGACCGGGAGTGGTGGATCCCGGTCCCGGTCCCGGTTTTGAACACCCCTAATTCTAATAAGGAATAAATAGTAGCCCGAAAAAGAAAAAGAAAAACAAATAAGGTAAATTTTATTAATAAGAAGAGAATAGAAATACAAAAATGAAAACAAATAAATTCATCCCAACACAGAGAAATGAAAAATATAAATATTGGTTCAAGGTAGCTTTGTAGCCTTACAGGAAAGAAGAGTAGGCAATGTAGATAGACATGTGGATAGGCTGCATATTACTAAATACTAAATATGATGATTAAACAATACAGTAAGAAATCCCATGTATATTTTTCCCCATTGCTCTTTTATAAAAGTATTGACAGTTTAGGAGGCTCAATGTGTTGGGCGAAAAACAAAAAAAGGTTTCTCCATGTGGGGATAATTATTAAAAAATACTGTATCATAATTTAAGACAGAAAAGTTAAAAAGTATTTTGTATCAAAAGAAAGAAAGAAAGAAGCCTTAAGACTTATCCAGTGCAATGCCAGACAAAACTGAATGATGCATATGTCCCTTGGCCCAGTAAGATAAAGCTAAGATTGTGAATCTTTTTTCTTTTGAAAATAATGTTGTTCTTTTGTGCATAGATGATGATAATTACGCCAAATCATAATATTACTCCATTGCATGATTTTTTTTTTTTAAAACTTTCGGTGGGCAATGATGGATGTTGTTTTTTAAAAAAGAAAACAGAGTGAAGCTAGGCAACCGAAATCATTAGAGCTGGGAATCAGAGTCGGCTCGGTCCTACAGGGCTGGCCCTTGATGGGTCAGGGCCTAACAGGGCTGGCCCTAAAGGGCTCGGGTCAGAAAAATTGCAGTTTTTCAAGGTCCGGCCCGAGAGCATCAGGGCCAGAGTTGGCCCGCATGGCCGGAAAATCATTTTCACAATATTTAACTATTTTTCCTGCATATTTTCCCCATAGAGATATAATTAGTAAATAACAGATTAAAGTTTAAATTTAATGCATAAATGTTGTCAACATTAAGGTTTAAATAACACGTCTCTTGCAACAATCAAACACAGTTACTAATGTATAATCAAAGATAAAATCATGTCCATAAATAACTCACACAAAGGCCAAAGTATAAGAAGGCAAGAAGCTAAATACTCTAACATCTAAACAACATGAGTATGACGACTATCATTTTCACCTTCTTCGCCACTATCATCAATTTCAAGGACATTTGATTATGTTTCACTTTGAGCAGTAGGTTCAAATAGTTAAATAATCACAACCTCCATAAAAAATCATACTCTATTAGGCAGAATAGTATATAATATGATTTTAGTCTAAATAGGCAGAACAATATACTCAAAAATCATAATATGATTCAATTAGACAAAATAATATACTCAAAAATCATACTTTATACAATATGAGGACAGAGTGACATATAGATTCAATAAAGTAATTCAAAAATGTAACATGGTTCCTTTCCAAGTAAGAAAAATAAAAAATAAACGGGCCTAAAGGGCCGGCCCGAGGCCCTCCAGGGCCGGCCCTTTTAAGCCCGAGGCCCTACAGGGCCGGCCCTTTTAGGCCCGACTTTCTTTTGAGGCTACAATTTACAAGCCCGGCCCTTGAAGGGCCATGGCCTAAAAGGGCCGGCCCGACGGGCTCGGCCCGTTTTCCCGGCTCTAGAAATCATCATAATCATCCCACCAAATTGGAAATTTGGAGATTTGGGATACTTTTCTGTAATTTCTGCTGTATGTTCTTCACAGAAAATAAAGGCTAATATTACATTAAAATACCCTTATTTCTGTCAACATTCCCTTCAGTCACATACTGAATAACATTTTCTTCTTTGATCCTTGTAATATTTTTATTCAAAATTTTAAAAGCAAATTTTATCTTTTCACAACATCATAACAAATATATTCTTTTAAGTTTTATCTTTATACAATAGTTTTGTAATTCAAATTAAACATAATAAAAGTCATTTAGGCCATCATAAAATCCTTAAATAAGATATTAAATATTATATTAAAATCAGGATATTTCATTACTACAGGAGCCATGCTGTCTCTGAGAATTGAGATCGTTCTTTTGACTTATCGGGACATGTGATACTTGCTTTGCCTTCCCAATTGTCCAATATGTTTATTCTTTAACATGATATATCCTTCGGTGGGCATAAAAAAAAAACATGATATATCCTTCGGTCAACCAAAAAAGTGTTGAATGTCGGTAAGATTACATGCAGAGAAAAAAAAAGGAACAGTATGTTAGCTTAAAATTTTTTTAAGCGTAATTTTTTTAATCCAAATTAGGAGGGAGGGGATGATACATCCAGGGTCCAGTAGTGTGGATCGGGCTACTGTTGTCTCTAACTCTCCGTAATGGTATAAAAGATTGGGAAAAAAAAATCTCAAGCAATCTCATTCATTTGTTGTACATTAGGAGATTAAAGCTTCACTGTTCAATATCTAATTAAGAGATTCCTCAAAACGGTAAAAAGGAGAATAAAGTTATCGCCCATGTTGCCATATATATCTTTCAAAAGGAAACATCTATAAAAGTCTAATGAAGGCAAGAAAAATGTTTAGATTTTATACCAAATCCTTGGGACAGGAAATAATATAATTTGTTTAACATTAGAATAAACAGAAGTTAAGCCGAAAAAATCAACAAAATATTTTACATTTATATTAATCAAACTTCAATGCAATATGTTAATTTTAGGATTCAACGATGGAGAAAGAATTGATGCGACCGTATGACACGAAGAAAATCGATGCCTTAATGCGTTGAGGCTGCTCAAGAAATTTCCTGTCAATTATGAAATTCAGCTATCAACCCAAGTTGGCAAACATCTGAGAGTTCAGACAAAGCATCCCGGAAAGACGAGTGAGTATTTTGCTTTAGACCTGGTACATATATGGAAAGCCATAGTCATCAAGGAAATAACCAAAAAAGTGTTGGATGTAGGTAAAACAGAGTTGGCGCAGTATGTGGAATAGACGAGCATGTGAGTTTTAAAATAGTGTGAGAGGAGGAGACAGAAATGGTGGACCGAAAAGCGATATGAAGATGTTGTGATGAATAGAAAAAAGAAGAAGAAGAATATGACACTACCATTAAACGATTAAAAAACTAAAACATAAAGAAAAAGTAGAAGGTGATAATTAAAAAAATGCAAGTGGCTACTATATTTTTTTAGGACTTCACATGGGTTGATTCATGCTTAGGAACTAAAGCACAAATCACCGACTCACCGACTCACTTCCATCAACATTACCTCCACTTTCTTCACCACCACCACCATCCTTTCACTCTCACCACGCCGGCAAACTTCAGTGAGTTTGGGTTTCAGAGATCTGTGAGAGACAGAGTCACCGTGAGAGAGGATGAACCAGGCTCACTTGTCATCTCCATCACTACCGTCACTTTCCCTCTCCGGTCTCGACACACGTATCACCTCCACACCTTATACGGAGAGACACAGCACCGAAGACACGTCAGAAGTAGAACAGAGTCGCAGCGAGAGACCTTAATTCGCGGAGGGAGTAGGAAGGGCTGGACCTGGGACTGTCGATCTCCATCTCACAATGACAAACCAAAATTCATCGCCCTTTTTTGCAGATTCTGATGTCGTTTCTATCCTTTACGTCCGCCACCACATTCCTGCATGTTGCGTTTATTAAATAAATGAAAAAAGATAAAACCAAAAGCATGATAGAAAGGAAAACAGATTGACAGTAGTTCTTGTCTTCTTCTTCTGCGGCAGTTGTTCGTCTCTTCCTCCTCCGTCACCTATAGAAATAGAAAAAGATGAAGGAGGCTTTAAAGTTGAATAAAATTCCATCAGTGAAGATGAAGGAGGGTGTTGAGAGGAAAAGGCACAAAAATCGTCACATGAGAAAGCGGAAGAAGAAGATGAGGGCGTTGAATCTGTCGGTGAGCATCGAGATGGAGAGATATTCTGTGTGGTTCTAGGTCGGAGCTTGTTGATGTCTTCATCGTCAGCGATGAGGATTCAGGGGACGACCAAGATGGCATTCTCAATGAGAAGACCGTCGTCGGTGTCGAAGAGGTATTGCAGGATCCACGACCAATACGTGGCATTAGCGTCGAATGGAGAGGGTGGTGAAGGAGAATCAAACGGAGGAAGAAGATAAGTGATGAGGAAGAAGAAGAAGCAGAGTGGTGGTGGAGGCAAGATGCTGAGCATTATAACGATTTTAGAGTTTGAATTTCAAATTTCAAAATTAGAAAGAAGTTCAAAAAGTAGGAAAAGGCGTGGTAAAAAAGCGTGTGGGGACACTGTCGATTTCATTGATTTTATGTCAGGATGATAGTTACGTTATGTAAGGATAGAAGCAGATCTGGACCGTTGATTCACTAGGAACAGTGTTTTTGATGGTATAAGAGATCAAAGCCATTCATCCTTATGAACAGTGATTATGGTGGGAGAGTATTATATGATATATAGATATAGATAACGAGCTAGTGCTTTCCGTGAGCTGCACGGAAAGATTTTATTCCTATCCGATTTCCTCTAGTACATTAACACCTACCATTTTCGGGATCATTTTTTCCATGATATTGCCCTGCCCATAATAACAATGAAGAAACACAAATTTAACTGATGACTTCAATTTGTATAAAAGAAAGTTGGTTTTTCACTTTCTCACGCCACAAGTGGATACCTAGGTATTTATGTTTCTAAACACTTCTTTGTATATAACATTCTTTGTAGTGTTAATTGTCCGTGAATCATTAGCCCCTAGAACAATCTTCAGCCCATTCATGCTTCTCACTCTAGAAAGTACAACATAAATTGGCCATGAGTGAAAATGGGTTTTGACAAATACAATTCAACATGACACAATGATTGTCCCTGACTTTTATTGATTGTCATCGTGAATGAAAGTATAATTGGGAACTGTCTCATTTGCATGCGAAATGGCCATCTAGACTTAGAAGGATTAAGATTCATTCTATGTATCAAAACCTTGACATTTGGTTTAGAACCATTAAGAGTAACTGCCTCAATGACCTTATGGCCTAATATCGTAACACGAAGACGTGTTCCATTGCACAATCCAGATGCTTGATCAATATTTCTTAATAGCATTATTGCTGCTCCAACTTTCAAGCCAAGTTTATGAGGTGGGAAACCAAAAGAAGTGATGGTGTTGAGGAATTCTGTTATGTCTAAGTTGTCAAAAGAGTCAGAATCTTCAGTTGACTTACACACTGAGTCGCAACTTAAGAACTCATATTCCTGGCCAGGGAGCAATGAACACATGTGATCGTTGATCTTGGCAAAAAAAAAAAGAAAAAAAGAAAAAGGTAAAACTATTGATTAAGGTGAGAACTTAAATCTTCTCATTGACAAAAGAACTTAAATCTTCTCATTGACAACCGGATCTAAGCTCATTAGAGTTCTTTAACTATAGATTATAATGAACACTTTTCCTTGATGCTCTTTAGAAAGTTTCTTCAGACGCAAAATAAGCAGACGAACTTTTCCTTGTTTACTTAAATCTTTGTTTTTGGACCTTTTATGATAGTTTTCTATTTTCTTATCTTGTCTATGATATACTATCCCTCATCCTTAATATAAAACTTAGTTAATTAATTTTGGGATATCAAGGAAGCTGGTAAATTACTTAATTATAGCATTTACTAAATTATCTCTCTTAAATACTTATATGCATCAATATATTATATATCAGTTTACAAGTTAGATAAAATATTTTGGAAAAAAGTGATAAATGAAAATACCTTAAAATAATTTATTTAGCTTTATTAATCTCCTCAAATTAGTAACAGTGTCTCATATTAAGAATCCGATGTAATATATCCCTGTGATGTGAATTGGAAGATTCAATAAAAAAACTACTCTGGGAGCCGTAAAAGGCGAGTGAATTTGTCAATTGGGAGCCGCATTCTACAACATAACACTGGGGAGTTTCATTATCACTCTTGGGATGTAATGAGAGAAATTTTCAGGCACCTAGGGAAAAAAAAATCACTTGGAATATATCACACGCTTTAACGTCTTCTCATTGAATAATAATGTCATTTTGGGGCTTAACATCATCTTTGAATGTCACTTCCATGAATTGTTGCATCAACTGAGTGGCCCCAAAGCAACAAATCAAAATCTTGATCCATTATTTGAGCAATCTTCAATGTTCATGATAACGTTGATGAGGTGATTGCTTAGGCACTACATGAATATGCAACTTTTATCAAATATTTTTGTTCAAATTTTTGCTTTTAGCTTTAGAACAATATAATTGTCACTCAGATCAACAGTGAGGTTGCTACCATGTGATTTAGAAGTTATATATCAGTCAGTCTACTTATTATTATTTGGGGGGACTCCGTATATCATGTGAGAACCTTTTGCATTGAGCCGCTCTTTTTTCCCCCCTAGTTTTGAACAATTTTCACTTGATTAACCAAATTCTCACATTTTTCTTGGTCTTGATGATATAGTGGCTCAACAAATTAGAATGCTCTCCTCATTACGAACCTAATTTAGTCAATTGGATGATGTTTGGCGCACCAAACCTGATTGATATTGTTGTCAATATTTGTGTTTCTCAGTTAGTGACTAGTAAGACTGATTCAAGTTACTGCCCACTTGACTTCATTGACTAAGCAATCACATGTGGGAGTTAGCCCTTTTTTTAAAATAATATACTAATTGATCTCCGGATAGAATCTGATATTTGATGAGATTAGGTTGATAAATTTAAGCATGATTACAGAAAAATCAATCATTATATAGATTGTCTAGTTAGAAATGCATATAGACTATTAATAACATTGCAACTTAATAGTATGAAAACTCTCCCCCGTAAACGGGTAGTTATGGGTTTGATTCTGTAAGATCAAGCGTTTCACCCAAGAGGGGGGGTGAATTGGGTGATACTGAAATTTCTTTCGAAAATATAAAACTTTGACAAAAGAATTAAAACAGTAATGAGTAAGGAGAAATATCACCGAAGTGTACACCGGGAGTTATACTGGTTCGGTCACAACCACTTTGACCTACGTCCAGTCCTCAGAGCTTCTTTGAGAGTTTCACTATAACTTCCAAGATTCAGTGGGTTCTTGGCACCACAGTACAAGCAAGTTCCTTACACCTGGACACTCGCTCCCCCTTACAGGTTGTAATCCAATCCCAACTCAAGGTTCCACAACCTTAAGTTATCTCAATAACAAATATTGAGTTTGAATGAAATATCTCTCTCAAAGAGTAAGTGATAATCACTGAAGCATATGAATACAATTTCAACGTGAAAACAGAGCAATGAACTTAATGATTCGTTCGTATGGATGCTTAGTTGTTCTTCTCTGTTTGAAGGTTCCCATATATATAGATATGATGGGGATGACCGTTGGAACGTTTTCCTTTCGTCCGTTGGTGAGTGCGCAGCCACTGTTGACTTTTCAAGTTTTTGAAAAATATCCGTTGGAGGTGGTTGGCATTTGAACGTTTGATTTGACTTTCATCTCTTGAAGTGATTCCTTCATTGTTTATCTGTAAATAGACTAAGAATACTAATACAATGAAAGGTTAATCATATAGGAAACAAATCAATGAATGTTTGAATGATTTCTAAATTTCTTGGTATGCTTACTCGAGTAGCTCCTCGAGTAACCCTTGAAGTTTACTCGAGTAGCTCCTCGAGTAACATCGTGAAATCATTATGTATTTGAAAGTCAATGAAGAGAAACAAGATTACTCGGGTAGTGCATGGAGTAAACTAAATTTCAAACCTTTGGAATAGTTATTTACTCGGGTAGCTACTCGAGTAATGCACTCACAACTTTATGAGTTACTCGGGTAACACCTCGAGTAATCCTTTGAAAAACTTTTGATTACTCGATACTCTACTCCAATAATGTTGGCAGGATTAAAATGCCGAGAGCACTTACCTCATTACTCGAGTAGCTCCTCGAGTAATACACACATTTTTGCATAGGTTACTCGGGTAGCACCTCGAGTAACTGAGACATTTGAACATAACTTACCCGGGTAATGACTTGAACTTTCCTTTGAAAATATTTGAGCATACTGGGATACATACTCGAGGAATCCACTTAAGATAAAACATTAGAAACTTCGATACTCGAGTAAGGACTCGAGGATGATGAAATAAGAAGAAATCAAGTTAATTGGATACCAACCTCAAGTTTTAACTTACCTCAGGCTGTTACTCGAGTAGCTCCTCGAGTAACATTTGCAGTGGTACAAAGTGCCGAGAGTTACACATTTTCAAATACAGGGTTACTCGAGTAGCGCCTCGAGTATCATGGAGAGCTTGAAGGCAAACTGGAAGTTTCTGTCCTGGTTACTCGAGTGGCTCCTCGAGTAACATTAGCAGTGGTACAAAATGCCGAGAGGTACATACGGTTACTCGGGTAGCTCCTCGAGTATCATTTTGATAACTTGAAGGCAACTGGAAGTTTTCACATGGTTACTCGAGTAACTCCTCGAGTAACATTAGCAGGCCGAGAGCAACCTTGAAATTTTACCTGGTTACTCGAGTAGTTCCTCGAGTAATGGTGGCAGGTTACTGGAAGTTCTCCTCTGTTACTTCAAGTTTTGTCTCATTACTCGAGTAGCGCCTCGAGTAATGCCTTAGAAGATTTGCTACTGATCAAGTTCCCCAGCATTTTCTCTTGTCCAATCTTCATTACTTTCATGCTTACTTCAAGTAAGCTTATTCCTGTCATTACTTAGTTCAAACTTGATTATTAAACATTTCCTTTTCAAACCATTCTTTTGTTATCATCAAAACATGAGATCTAACATTCTCCCCCTTTTTGATGATGACAAAACTTGGTGATTTTGAACATGGTTTTTCAAATTGGATTCTTAATTAATTATTTCTTAATAAGTTGATTAAACCTTGCATACATAACAACTTCATTAGTCCAAACAAGTATCACAAATCTCAAACTTAAATGAAATCAAATGAAGTCATAATTAAAAACATACTTGTATTGAAATTTAAGAAATTCAAATTACAAGTTAAGTTCAAGAAGGATTAATAACAAAATGCACCCTAAAGCCCATATACAACTAAATCCCCATGAAAAGCAAGGACAAATCCACAAAATCATTCTCAAGCTCTTCTCCCCCTTTTTGGCTTCATCAATCAAGTGGAGGGCTAGGAGGCTTGGCCATGGAGATTGGTGTTGCTAGAAGGACCAAGGAATCATTTGATTCTAGAGAATCAAATGAACTAGATGGTACAGGATCAGGCAGATGAAGTGGAGGGATATGGATATCTTCGCCGGGAAGAGAAGGTTGGAAGACAACCATAGTTGAGGTTTCTCCTTCCGGGGTGATCTGAGTCTCAGCTTCTGGAGTTGTGTCAAAAGTTGGAGTGAGATGCTCAGAAGAAGAAGATGATACTACCTCTGTTTGGGTAGGAGAGGGAATAGGTTTAGGAGTGGTCTCAGGCTGTGGCTTTTGAGGTGAATCATCAAGGATAATGTGAGTGGTTTCGTGGGTATCAGGATCATCCACTATGAATAAAACATCTTTCTCTTGGGGCTCAAGTGGATCAGAAACCAGCGGGGTAGAAGGTTCAGCCTCAGGAATAGGAATGTCTGAAGGAGGTTCTTCTGGAGGTGGTGGTGTAGATGATGAGGGACCGGCAGAAGGTCCAGGACCCAGAGAATCCAACCGTGCCAGTATCAGTCTCAGAGTCTCTCCCTGGGCACGTTGCTCTGTTAGTAGCTCCTCGTGCCTTCGATCCATTCTTTCAACCAACTCTCCCATTTTGGTGTTCATGTGGGTTATGAGTTCAGCATTGGTGTTGGCTATATCCACATGAAAGCCTCTGAGCATATTCTCCATAAAGTGCTGGAGAGTGGCATTCAGGAAAGATGGTGAGGATGTAGTAGCGGCTGGAGCCGATGGCTGAGTGTCATCCATTCTACTGGTTTCTGCCTCAGTAGCCTTTCTCTTCTTCTTGGACCCAGACTCCATCGGGCCTTTAAGAGGGATGTCGATGTTCAATTTACCAATCTGGTTCCTCCCCACTGGGGTCATCCTCTCAACTGGCTCCTTACTATCCAAGTACCATATTTTGTTCTCTTTCAGGATAAGAGACACAATTTGGGGATATGGCATTGGAGTAGTCCCTTTCCCATCCACCTTATACCTCTTCATCTCTGAGAATATATACTCTCCCAGATCCTTTTCTTCTTTCAAGAGGAGTGAAGCAAACCATCTATAGTCCCTATCCGAGAAGTGGGTATAGTTGTTGGCTTTGTTCACAAGGGACCTAGAGTAGATGTACCATAGGACCCTGTGATGATCACACATATCACTCGGTTTAAAATTGAGAGGGCCAACTAACTCACCGGGCTTAAGGATAGTGAAAATTTGGTTTGGCTCAAGCTCTGAATAGATATCATCCGGGGGATTCTCAATTCCTAACCATAAATTGATCATAGAAGGAGATATAAGTATTTTTTGCCCTCTCACTGTGGTAGTCATTTCTTCCTCAACTGAGGTTCGGTCAGGCTCATCAGTGATTTCTAGGTTACAGTAAAAATGGGTGATTAACTTTGTGCAAAAAGGCAATCTGACAGATAACCAAGGCATAAATGGATCAAGATAAGGACTAAGATCAAACTTTACTACCTCTTGAAGAAGCTTCAGATCAACGTAGTGTGTTTTACACACTTTCCTTCTGGAGAACTGTGTCTGGTACTTGAGAGACTCCACCAGTTTCCCCACATTGAATCCCTTTGGAGGGGTAGTGATCTCTGCCTCTAGAATCTTGGATTTCTTGGATGATTGACCCTTATCCAATTGGTCAATGATCCCAGCCATTGCCTTAGCCACATTTTTGTCATACTTTGGCTTCTTGGGAGGTTTTGGAGTAAAAGAAGGTGTGGATGAGTCTGAGTGAGAAGGTGAGGGAGTTTTGACACCTTTACTTCTTCCAGTAGATGTGCTCTTTTTAGACTGAGCCCTAGTTACAATAGGCTCTTTGATCACCACACCTTTGGTTTTAGGTTGTTGAGGTTTAAGAGGGGTTTTGGCTTTTGATCTAGGAATCAACTTTCTTCTCTTTGTTGGAGGAGGAGAAAGAAGATCAGGTTTTTGCTGAGAATCAGAGGAGTCTGTGAAGTTGAGATTCTTGGTTCTAACCATTTTGAATCACAGAAAAATCAGAAATCTCAGAAACAGGGTAACTGTCGCGAGAATAGGGCAGACGGATTTTGAACAAAATAGGAAGTTTTTGGACTTGAAATCAGTTGGGTTTTGACGGAAATGGGACTAGGAATCGATTGGGAAAAGTTTTTGAAAGGGTGTATAGTGATTTACTCGAGGAGATTTTGTGGAAATGACCGAGTTTGCGTAAGATGAAGACCTAAATCCCGACTTTACTCGAGGCCGTACTCGAGTAACATTCAATGTTACTCGAGGCCTTCCTCGGGTGTTCATACATAAAAATTCAAAAATAATTCATTTAAATTGCGTACCTGGCATGAATAATATAGTAATCATCCATGGATATTCCCTCGATCATTCATAGTCCATTTGATTCAGATTTAAGTCATTATTTAACCTTTTGAGAATCTGAGCTCCGTCATTACTCGAGGCCTTCCTCGAGTAATCTTCAAGTTTACTCGAGGCCTGCCTCGAGTAAATAGCTTTACCGCTTCTGACTCTTCATTTCTTTAAGATCTGAACCGTTACATTTGAAAATCAAGTAACTTGATCCGTTACTTCCAGTTTTGGGGGCCATTACTCGAGTACATACTCGAGTAAAGTACTTCTTTACTTCAAGTTGCTCCTCGGGTATTGCTTTTCTGTCACACATTACTTCAAGTTGGTACTCCAGTAAATGTGTCCTCTGATCACCTCTGTTTTTGTTTCTCAAAACAGAATTTTTACCTTCCTGCAAAACACATTTCTATACACTCCGAAGCTTAAGTTAGTGATCATCAAAACATTATCAAATGACTTCATCTAATATTATGAAATGCAGAAATTACTTATAACTCATGGGGATTTACCATTCCCAATTCTCTTCTAATGTATAGAAATTGATCTTTTGCGAGGGGTTTTGTGAAGATATCGGCTAATTGAAGATGAGTAGGAATGAATATCACTTTCACATCTTTCTTTTGAACATGATCTCTGATGAAGTGATGCCTGACATCGATATGCTTGGTTCTAGAGTGTTGAACTGGATTCTTTGCCAAGCTTATCGTACTAGTGTTGTCACAGTATATTGGTATTTCTTTGAGATAAATACCAAGGTCTTGTAGTTGTTGTTTTAACCATATCACTTGTGCACAACAACTTGAGACTGCAACATATTCGGCTTCCGTTGACGAAAGAGACACTGTATTTTGTTTCTTGCTGAACCATGATACAAGAGATCCTCCAAGGAATTGCCCTTGTCCACTGGTGCTTTTTCTGTCTGTCTTGTATCCTCCATGATCAGAATCTGAATAAGCAATTAAATATTCACTTCTTCCTTTGGGATACCACAGACCCAATTTTGGTGTGTCAGCAAGGTATCTAAAGATTCGTTTGACCGTTTCAGCATGTGATTCCTTTGGTGCAGATTGATATCTTGCACATATGCCAACACTAAATTGGATGTCCGGTCTGCTTGCCGTGAGATAGAGTAATGATCCAATCATTCCTCTATATTTTGTGATATTGTAGTCTTTCCCTTTGACATCAGCATCAAGCAACGTTGTTGAGCTCATAGGTGTGTCCGAGCCATTTGCTTCATCCATTCCATACTTCTTCAATAGCTCTTTTAAATACTTTGTTTGAGATATGAAGATTCCATTCTTTCTTTGTTTGATTTGCAAGCCAAGAAAGAAATTCAATTCTCCCATCATTGACATCTCAAACTCTCCCTGCATTATCTCAGAAAATTCCTTACATAGAGATTCATTAGTAGCACCGAAAACAATATCATCAACATATATTTGAACAATTAAAATATCATCATGTTTTCGATTTATAAATAATGTTGTATCAACTTTTCCTCGTACAAAACCTTGATCGATGAGAAACTTACTAAGCCTTTCATACCAGGCTCTAGGAGCTTGTTTTAAACCATATAAAGCCTTTTTAAGTTTGAAGACATGGTCCAGTTTAGTTACATCTTCAAAACCTGGAGGTTGTTCTACATACACTTCCTCCATGATGTAACCATTTAGAAAAGCACTCTTAATATCCATTTGATAGAGTTTGAATCCTTTGATGCATGCAAAGGCTAAGAGTACACGTATAGCTTCCAATCTAGCCACTGGAGCATACGTTTCCTCATAATCAATTCCTTCTTCCTGATTATAGCCTTTGGCCACCAATCTTGCCTTGTTTCTGACAATAATTGCAGATTCATCGAGTTTGTTTTTGAATACCCATTTAGTACCAATGATCGTATGATCTTTGGGTCGGGGCACCAAATCCCAAAATTGATTCCTTTCAAATTGATTTAGTTCTTCTTGCATTGCTATGACCCAATCATTGTCTGATAGGGCTTCATCAATGTTAGAAGGTTCAATTTCAGAAATGAATGCAGAAAAACTTACTTCATTGAAAATTCTATTTCTAGTCTTGATCCCTTCATTTACATCTCCTATGACTTGATCTAAGGGATGACTTTGTTGTATTTCCAAGCTCTAGGTTGACCTAGGGATTGTTCTTCATCCTTAGTTTCATCAACCTCTGGAATAAGAGACTTAGAGATAGATTGACCATTTTCTTGATTTAAAACAACTTCCTGTTCTTCATCAATGGTTTTGTCAGAGGATTCAAATTCATCAAATACAACATGAATTGATTCTTCAACAACACAAGTTCTTTTATTGAAAATTCTATATGCTTTACTTCGATTAGAGTATCCTAAGAAAATTCCTTCATCAGTTTTAGAATCAAATTTTCCTAAGTTATCTTTACCATTATTATGAATGAAGCACTTACACCCGAAGATGTGTAGATGAGCAATGTTTGGCTTCCTTCCTTTGTATAGCTCGTATGATGTCTTTCCAAGCTTTGTTCTAACATAAGCTCTATTTGAGATATAACATGCTGTACTCATAGCATCAGCCCAAAATACTTGAGACACGTTCTTTTCATTCAACATTGCTCTAGCCATTTCAGTGAGCACTCTATTCTTGCGTTCCACAACTCCATTTTGTTGAGGTGTCCTTGGAGCAGAGAAATTGTGATCAATGCCATTAGTATCACAATATTCTTCAAAGGCTTGATTCTCAAATTCTCCACCATGATCAGTCCTAATACCTGCAATAGACATACCTTTCTCATTTTGCACTTTCTTGGCAAAAACAATAAATTCTTCAAAGGTTTCATCTTTTGATGATAGAAAAATAACCCATGTAAATCTAGAAAAATCATCAACAATGACCAATGAATACAAGTTGCCACCAAGACTCTTTACTCTTGCTGGACCAACTAAATCCATATGCAATAATTGTAATGGTCTATTTGTTGAGATCTCATTTTTCAATTTGAAAGATGATTTAGTTTGTTTACCCTTTTGACATGCGTCACAAATCAAATCGTTTTTGAAATTTACTTTGGGTAATCCAAGAACTAAATCCTTTTTGAGTAGTTTACCTAGTTGATGCATATTGACATGAGCCAATCTCTTATGCCATAGCCAACTTTCATCGGTATTACTCAGAAAACAATTTTCAGATTCATTTCTACTAATATCTAGAGTATAGCAGTTACCTTCCCTTTTTGCTCTGAGCTTAGCCTTGATATTTTTCTTATCAAGCTGTAAGTCATTCTTGTTGATAATTAGACATTCCTCTGAATCAAATATTATCCAGTTGTCTTTATCTGCACTTTGACTTACGCTCAGCAAATTATGACACAGGCCTTCAACGTAATATACATCTTTGATTTGTATGCCTTTGTCATTTTTGATTTCACCAATTCCTGCTATTTTTCCGGATTGATTTCCTCCAAATTTTACCTTTCCACCTTCCTTAGGTTGTAATGTGGTAAAACTTTCGAAATCTCCGGTCATATGTCTAGAGCATCCACTGTCTATGAACCATTTGTTATTTTTGGATGCTTTAAGACATACCTGCAATCAAATGACTAAGTTTTAGGTACCCACTTCTTTTTGGGTCCTTTTGGGTTAGTATAAATGATTTTCTGAACATATGTGCCTTTAGGTACCCATTTGTAGGTTCCTATGTTTCCTTTCTTCTTATGAATGCATGAGGAGGTATAATGACCTTTTCTATTACAGTAATTACAAAATGCAAAAGGATTTGATATATGCACAGAATGCTGGAAATAATTCAAATATGACTTACCTCCTGCTTTCTTTCTACCTTTCCTTTTATCTGATTTTGGATCATATCCAATACCAGATCGGTCATTTACAAATCGTTGTTCTTTTAAAATCACACTTAGCATCTCACTTCCTTTGGTAAACTTTTCAAGAGTTTTTGTGAGATCAATGTTTTTCTTTTTCAAAGAAGAACAATTTTCACAATTCTTTTCTGAACTTTCTTTAAGCTCAATTTCAAGAGCTTTGTTTTTCTTTTTGAAAACAATTAGTTCTTTAACTACTTTGATGAATTCAGAATGTAAAGCATTATATTCAGATAATAATTCATCATAGGTAGGGTCAGAATCATTGACCTCTTCTTCTGTCTCTTCTTGAGCAACAAGACATATGTTGGCTACTTCTTCCTCATCACTTTCTTCGTCTGAGGAACTATCTCCCCATATAGCAGATACAAAGGCCTTCTTTTTGTTAAAGAATTTGCCTTTTCTCTTTTCTTTGCTCTTTTGATTGAGCTCTGGACATTCTGATTTGATATGTCCTGGTTTACCACATTCATAGCAAATGATATGGTCTTTGTTGCTAGTTCCTCCTTTTTGAAAGTGTTTGTAGCCTTGACCTTTCTTGTAGAACTTTCTGAATCGTTTTATGATTAAGCCCATTTCATCATCATCAATCTCCTCAACTTCATCTTGATTTTCTTCTTTTGCTTTTAGAGCTAGACCTTTCTTTCTTTTGTCACTGATGTCGTCTAGTTCCCGTTTGAACTTTAACTTGCTTTCATATTCAGAAAGACTTCCAAATAGAGAAGCAACTGATCTCATTGATTCTCCTTTTGCCTCTTCTATCGCAGTGACTTTGGCCTCCCACTCTTTAGAAAGAATATTCAAAATCTTTCGTACTTGGATATTTTGATCATATACTTTTCCAAGTGCTGCAAGTTGATTAACAAGATGAGTATATCTAAGTTCGAATTCAGAAATTGACTCACCTGATTTCATTCGAAGTAGATCGAATTCTGTGATCAAGGTGTTGATTCGATTCTCCTTTATTCCCGAAGTTCCTTCATGAGCTATTTCCAGAGCTTCCCACATTTCCTTTGCTGTTGGGAGTGTGCAGATTCTGAAGTATTCATTTTGACTCAAGGAGCTTTGTAACATCAGAATTGCCTTGCTATTTAGAGTGATAAGTTTCTTGTCATTCTCATCATATTCCGCTGGCGTCTTTGGAATTTTCTGAGAATCTACAGTCTTTGTAGGTTGATAATTTCCACTCTCGATTACATCCCATAGCCCATATTCAGTAGCCATCACGAACACTCTGAATTTTGCTTTCCAGAAAGAAAAGTGTTCTCCATTGAAACCGGGAGGTCTAGTGATGGATGGTCCGTCGGGAAGAATTCCTTCACCCATGCTTGCCATTGGATCCTTCTTAGGTTGTTATACCTTAACAAGAAGACCTACTCTCTGATACCAAATGTAAGATCAAGCGTTTCACCCAAGAGGGGGGGTGAATTGGGTGATACTGAAATTTCTTTCGAAAATATAAAACTTTGACAAAAGAATTAAAACAGTAATGAGTAAGGAGAAATATCACCGAAGTGTACACCGGGAGTTATACTGGTTCGGTCACAACCACTTTGACCTACGTCTAGTCCTCAGAGCTTCTCTGAGAGTTTCACTATAACTTCCAAGATTCAGTGGGTTCTTGGCACCACAGTACAAGCAAGTTCCTTACACCTGGACACTCGCTCCCCCTTACAGGTTGTAATCCAATCCCAACTCAAGGTTCCACAACCTTAAGTTATCTCAATAACAAATATTGAGTTTGAATGAAATATCTCTCTCAAAGAGTAAGTGATAATCACTGAAGCATATGAATACAATTTCAACGTGAAAACAGAGCAATGAACTTAATGATTCGTTCGTATGGATGCTTAGTTGTTCTTCTCTGTTTGAAGGTTCCCATATATATAGATATGATGGGGATGACCGTTGGAACGTTTTCCTTTCGTCCGTTGGTGAGTGCGCAGCCACTGTTGACTTTTCAAGTTTTTGAAAAATATCCGTTGGCGGTGGTTGGCATTTGAACGTTTGATTTGACTTTCATCTCTTGAAGTGATTCCTTCATTGTTTATCTGTAAATAGACTAAGAATACTAATACAATGAAAGGTTAATCATATAGGAAACAAATCAATGAATGTTTGAATGATTTCTAAATTTCTGGGTATGCTTACTCGAGTAGCTCCTCGAGTAACCCTTGAAGTTTACTCGAGTAGCTCCTCGAGTAACATCGTGAAATCATTATGTATTTGAAAGTCAATGAAGAGAAACAAGATTACTCGGGTAGTGCATGGAGTAAACTAAATTTCAAACCTTTGGAATAGTTATTTACTCGGGTAGCTACTCGAGTAATGCACTCACAACTTTATGAGTTACTCGGGTAACACCTCGAGTAATCCTTTGAAAAACTTTTGATTACTCGATACTCTACTCTAATAATGTTGGCAGGATTAAAATGCCGAGAGCACTTACCTCATTACTCGAGTAGCTCCTCGAGTAATACACACATTTTTGCATAGGTTACTCGGGTAGCACCTCGAGTAACTGAGACATTTGAACATAACTTACCCGGGTAATGACTTGAACTTTCCTTTGAAAATATTTGAGCATACTGGGATACATACTCGAGGAATCCACTTAAGATAAAACATTAGAAACTTCGATACTCGAGTAAGGACTCGAGGATGATGAAATAAGAAGAAATCAAGTTAATCGGATACCAACCTCAAGTTTTAACTTACCTCAGGCTGTTACTCGAGTAGCTCCTCGAGTAACATTGGCAGTGGTACAAAGTGCCGAGAGTTACACATTTTCAAATACAGGGTTACTCGAGTAGCGCCTCGAGTATCATGGAGAGCTTGAAGGCAAACTGGAAGTTTCTGTCCTGGTTACTCGAGTGGCTCCTCGAGTAACATTAGCAGTGGTACAAAATGCCGAGAGGTACATACGGTTACTCGGGTAGCTCCTCGAGTATCATTTTGATAACTTGAAGGCAACTGGAAGTTTTCACATGGTTACTCGAGTAACTCCTTGAGTAACATTAGCAGGCCGAGAGCAACCTTGAAATTTTACCTGGTTACTCGAGTAGTTCCTCGAGTAATGGTGGCAGGTTACTGGAAGTTCTCCTCTGTTACTTCAAGTTTTGTCTCATTACTCAAGTAGCACCTCGAGTAATGCCTTAGAAGATTTGCTACTGATCAAGTTCCCCAGCATTTTCTCTTGTCCAATCTTCATTACTTTCATGCTTACTTCAAGTAAGCTTATTCCTGTCATTACTTAGTTCAAACTTGATTATTAAACATTTCCTTTTCAAACCATTCTTTTGTTATCATCAAAACATGAGATCTAACAGATTCCACTTAAAATTTTGGATTGTTAGTGCTTAATTGCACATAGACTTAATATATAATTTTGGACTTTTGTTAATTTTTTTTAGGTTAATTAATAAGGTTGATAAAGGTTCTCTTTTGCCCTTTTTTCGGTTGATACTTTTGTCAATGTTTTTGTTATATTTCTTGTTCTACCTTGTAGCTAACATTTTACTATCGTAATATCATTTTGTCTACCTTAAAAAATATATAATAAAATAAATCTAGTTTTATGATTGATTATATATATTAATTAGTTAAATGTCTCGGATAGAGAACTCTAGAACCTTTTCTTAGTAAAATAAGAAGAAAAAAGTGGTGGCTAGTGAAAACGAAAGTGGGGGGAAATATGATAGTAGAATTGAAAAAAGAATGAGAATGGTCAAAGCGAATATAATTGCAATGGTTTTGATGATTAAAAGTTGGGGAAAGAAAAGATGTTGGCAATGGCAAGTGAGGACAAAAGAAAAACGCAAAAATATTCCGTTCATATTTAGTCAAAGATGGGAGATTAATTAATGGAAAGAAAAGAGAAAAAGAATTTTGAAATTATAAAATCCTAAATTAGATTTGTTATTAAGGGCTTGTTTGGTTTGAGGGGAGGGGAGGGAAAGTGAGCGGAGGGAAAAAAATTTTTGAGTTGAATTTAAAAAAATTAGAGAAGTGGGATTAAAAATTTTTAATTAATTTTTCTTATTCTTTTTTCTTATATATTATCTTTATTAAAATTTTATTACCCCACTTCTTCAATCTTTTAAAATTCAACTCATAAAAATTTTTTCTCCCCTCCCTTCCCCTCCAAATCCCTCATACTAAACAGACTAAGAGTTAAAATGAAAATATGCTGTCATTTCTTCTCTTAATAATCACCAAAAATTTAATAATCAATGATAGGAGATGAAGCTTTATGTAGACAGTCACGTGGAGTGATAAACTTATTTTATTGCCACATATTCTATGCTATTTTATTGTTGTTAGATATTTTTATGGGCTTAAAATATATATATATTTTGTGATAATTTCGGAACATATGATGCTACTTTGAATTTTTGATATATGCAAGAGGCAAAGTAGAGAATTGGACATGCATGTGATCACATGGGAACCACAAGGAAGGGAAAGAGGAGTCAGCTGTAATGCACTACTATTTAGGAACTATATATTCCATTTCACGTTTTTGACATTGGATACCTAATTATTTTGAAACATAATTAATAGCAATATATATATATATATATAATTGGAAAGGCATAAAAATTACAGTTAGCATAATGATTTCATTTCAAATGCAAAATATTTGGCTCAATCCCTTTCAAACGAACGAACCTGAGACCTTCATCCTCTCACCAACACCTCACCTCACCTTCATCCTCTCACCAACACATCTTTCCCACTTGGTGAAAATATGGTGAAAATTATTTTATTATTAATTTGATAAAAGGTTATTTTGAAAAAATATATAAATCTGTTACAGCATTAGTAATTTAATTTTTGCAATCTGATGGGCTATTTGTATTTGGATTTAAAATTAAAGCAAGATGGTCCACTAATTTAGGAGTTATATAAATAATGTGGAATTGTGATCCATATCATTATGTTTCCAACCGATATTTTTTTTTACTTAATTAAAACATCTATATATCCGGATTCACCTTCTGATTTCCACGTTTAATGTAACATCTTGATTTTTACTTATAAGATATAATTATAATTAAGAAATAATTATTTATATATAAAAAAATAAATTATTTCAAAGAAGAAGAAGAACAAAATAATGATGATGTTAAAAAAATAGTAAAGGAAGGAGCACTTTCGGTGGAAAGGGAGGGGAAAAAAAGTGTTGTGATGAAGAGGAAACATGATGATGATGATTAAAAAAATGTATAAATAACTGATAGATACACCCGCTTGAACACCCTCCGATGTCAATGCTGATTCTGTTGGCATCTTCTTCTCTTGTGGTTCTGCAGTTCAAGAAAAGATAATCCAGAAACACACCTATGTCAGCTTCTATTCATATCCAAGACAATATTTTCATATTTAATGAGCTTCCTTCCAATCTTGGATATGAAAATATTGTTATGGAACCGATTGGACTTGCTTTAAGGATAAATTTAAGGACATTATTCTAGAATGTTTAAGCAATTCTTTTCCTGCTTTATTAGCATTTTCCTTCGTAAATAAACATTTAATCAGGGCACCTAAATATGTGGCGCGTTGGTGTGGACGCATGCTGTGTGTGTTCGATGCACAACATTCCCCCCAATTAGAGTTTCTAACGTAATTAATTAAATATTTACTACTTAATTATTATCTCATGACAGAGTCACCATATCTGTTCAAATTTTAGTTTGAATAGTCTAAATTTACAACTTTTAATTTTGTAAGTGATAAATTTATTTTTTATGAGAAACGATAATTATAGGATTTTTTTATTATTAATTTTGTATATAATAAAGTAAAAATTTATTGAAAATATAAAAATTAAATTCAATATGGACAATCTAAAATTAATCTAATCATTTTTACCCATCGATGATTAACCTCTTCTTCTTGGCCTTTCCCTGAACTTCACATTTTTGTTTTTTGGATACATTTTCCTGAACTTCATTTTTGTTGCGAGTGCTTGGAACACATGGATTTCTCCTTCCTCCTATCAACTTTATTCTTTATACTTTTTTCCCAAATGCTTTATTCTACGGATCTGGGTAGAACTATATATTCCATTTCATGTTTTTGACATTGGATACCTAATTATTTTGAAACATAATTAATAGTAATTTAATAAGGAATTAAATGAAAATATGCAGTCATTTCTTCTCTTAATAATCACCAAAAATTTAAGTTTCCATGATAGGAGATGAAGCTTTATGTACACAGTCACGTGGAGTGATAAACTCATTTTATAGCCACATATTCTATGCTATTTTATTGTTGTTAGATATTTTTATGGGCTTAAAATATATATATTCTGTGATAATTTCGGAACATATGATGCTACTTTGAATTTTTGATATATGCAAGAGGCAAAGTAGAGAATTGGACATGCATGTGATCACATGGGGACCACAAGGAAGGGAAAGAGGAGTTAGCTGTAATGCACTACTATTTTGGAGGGAGTTTGGACTTGACACGTGTTTTTGGAGAAAGAAGGGGAAATACTATTTTCTCATAGGCAATTGGGACTGGAAAAAGGAGAGAGCACGAACAGGGGATTGGAGTTTGACTCTTCTTGGACGCGAGCTTCGGGGACTCCGCCACGGATTCTTTCGATTCACTTCATCTCCATTTCTTCTCAGCTTTTTCCTGGAGGAGGTTACCATGGCCGAGCTGCAGATTCAATTCATTGGAGTTTATTCGAGATCCATGAGCAGCTAGACTTCTATTCTTCCTGAGATTAGCAGCCGATACTCTACAAAAGTTTTGTACGTACTGTGATGGTGAAAGAGCAGGAAGAAGTAGAAAATATTGATCATTGTCTGTCTTCAGCTATGTCCCCAGCTCTAGGAGAACAATCGCTTGGTCTGGACGCGATTTCGGACAACCTATCTATCAGAGATCGCATTAATTAAAACTTTTGCAGAGTAAGTTGTTTGCAAACCACCTGAAGCGCGTCAGGAAACTTGTAAAGCAGAATTAGTTTGGGATAGCTTTGTATCGCCAAAGGAATGGACGGCGTCGATCTTGCAAGATGAAACACACTCTGATTCAGGATAACACACTCTGCTCGGCGTTTTGGTTCTACTGCATAGCCGGTCAACAGGCCTATGTACTGCCGCGTAGGCTCGTGGGATCATGCCATCCACACATAACTTCCGTGGGAAGTGTCGAAGGAATGCTCTGCTCTGCTTGAAACTATGTCGCATCCTTCTCTCTTTTCGTTTCTGTTCTCTTTTTTTTTTAAGCCAGATGCGCTTTCAGCTTTTGGGAAAATAGAGGCAATCGGACTACAAACGCAATGTACCATTTCCATGATCCTCCAACAATGAAGTGTAGATGATTCACTGGAGAGAGAGATGAGTTCAAAGGGAGGAATAGCAGAGGGGGCAAATAAGAAAATAGAGGCAGAAGAAGACGTACTGACTGCTGAGAAGGAGAGGATTTCGGGGAAGAGAAAAGAAGGGAGCATCGAGAGAAGGAAAATATGTGGAGGGTGAGCGTGATTCGAGAATATAAATATATCATCAAACAATTTGGTGGGATGTGAGTTTGAATTTGAATTACCCGCTCAATGGCTTGTTGGGATTCAAACGCTTGCTTGAGTGTAAAATTCCAATCACGAAGGCAGCTGCAGAATTGTAGAAGGAGCTGATGGCACGCAGCCCAATACCATATTTGGCTTATGAACAGTTGTTTCCCCTCTCTGCTTAAGGGAAGAGAATTTGGTTATATATTGATAGTGGTCGTTTGATTTTAACTTAACAAAAGAAACTTATAGTTCTCTCTAAATACTTCCTTTATTCCTATATATTAACTAGCGTCCAAAATATAAGGCCCGGTTGACTTTTTTGGAAAGATTAAGGAAGTTAATTAAATTACTTTAAAGTATTATATTTATCGCTTTTTCTTCAAATTCATTTATTTGACTTATAAACTAACATGTAAATTAATTACATACAACATATGATATGATTAAGTAACTTATTTAGTTCCTTAACATCTCCAAAAAAAATTCAACTAGGTCCTATATTTGGATGTACAATGAGATAAGACTTTTGCACATATATATGACTTTCATCAATTAACTCTCCTCTCTCTAATCAAAAGCGACATATTGGAATGTCCAATGGGATAGGACTTTCTTGCTCCAAATGCTCAAAGTTTGTTAGATATTCTTTATGTTGGGTTAAGCATGGAATGAAATGTATATAAAATCTTAAAGATGGAATAAAACCAAAATATTATTAGCCTCTGCCTCGTTATAAAAGTGTACACCCTATTATAATTCTAGAGTTGCTAATGATAAATGGATAAGAATTATTCAGTTGATCCCTGTATTATCTCTTATCTCCCTTACTTCTATCTTGGTATCAGAGCCATAAGGTTGGGGAATTTGGAAGGGGGATTGGTATCAGAACCAAGTAGACGGAGGGGAATTAGTATAAGAGCTGAGGATGCCGCGGCGGTAAATTTGCATATATTGAATAAAATCAGTGTGATTGAATAAATGGATGTATAATAAGCTCTTTCCTAGAACACATGTCTACATTACCATCATCACTCAATTACTTTGACATTTTGCTGGCAGGAAGTTCCAGACAGGAATCTTCCTCTAATCTCCAACAAGCAAATAGATAGAAAGTTTTATTGTACCTGGTGAGAGGAGATATGTGCGAAACCGAACTGAGGGGAAAGGAAGAACAAGGAATATACAATGTTTAAGCACATTTATAAAACAACATACTCAAAAATCACAATATGATTTAATTAGATAAAACAATATACTCAAAAATCATACTCTATACAATATGAGGACAGAGTGACATATAGATTCAATAAAGTAATTCAAAAATGTAATATGGTTCTTTTCCAAGTAAAAAAAATAAAAAATAAACGGGCCTAAAGGGCCGGCCCGAGGCCCTCCAGGGCTGGCCCTTTTAAGCCCGAGGCCCTACAGGGCCGGTCCTTTTAGGCCCGACTTCCTTTTGAGGCTACAATTTACAAGCCCGGCCCTTGAAGGGCCAGGGCCTAAAAGGGCCGGCCCGACGGGCTCGGCCCGTTTTCCCGGCTCTAATTCCAGAGTTTCCAATGATGGAAGGATTAGAATTATTCAGTTGATCTCTTGTGTTCTCTCTTCTCTCCCTTGCTTCTATCTTGGTATCAGAGCCATAGGGGAGAGGATTTGGGAGGGGATTGGTGTCAAAGTCAAGTAGGGGAAGGGGAATTAGTATGAGAGTTAAGAACGCTTAGCCAGTAAAGTTACATATATTGAATACAATAGTGTGAGTAAATGTAATGTTTACAGGGTATTAGCAATATCATTTACTCTTGCAGATAAAAGCTTTTTAAAAGTTTAACCTTGTAAATTATTGAATGAGCCATAAGTGATTCTAAATTTGTAAAATGCATCTATTAGATGTTCTTAAGGTAAGGTGTTACTCTTATCACCACTACATCTACCTTATTATAAAAGTGCACAACCCATTATAATTTTGGAGTTATCCATGATGAATGGATCAGAATTATTCAGTTGATCCCTTATGTTTGCTCTTCTCTCCCTTGTTTTATCTTGGTGCGGAGTCATAGGGGAGTGCAAGCGATATCAAAGTCGAGTAGGGGGAGGGGAATTGGTATCAGAGATGAGGATAATGGGTTGGTAAACTTGCACATATTGAATAAAGCAGCGTGAGTGAATGTAATATTTGTAAAGTGTCTGCACAATCATGCGCTCTTGAATGTGCACACCCCATTATAATTCTAGAGTTACCCAAGATGAATGGATATTATTATAAAAGTGCAGACCCCATTGTTAGATCAAGCGTTTCACCCAAGAGGGGGGGGTGAATTGGGTGATACTGAAATTTCTTTCGAAAATATAAAACTTTGACAAAAGTATTAAAACAGTAATAAGGAAGGAGAAATATCACCGAAGTGTACACCGGGAGTTATACTGGTTCGGTCACAACTACTTTGACCTACGTCCAGTCCTCAGAGCTTCTCTGAGAGTTTCACTATAGCTTCCAAGATTCAGTGGGTTCTTGGTACCTCAGTACAAGCAAGTTCCTTTCACCTGGACACTCGCTCCCCCTTACAGGTTGTAATCCAATCCCAACTCAAGGTTCCACAACCTTAAGTTATCTCAATAACAAATATTGAGTTTGAATGAAATATCTCTCTCAAAGAGTAAATGATAATCACTGAAGCATATGAATACAATTTCAATGTGAAAACAGAGCAATGAACTTAATGATTCGTTCGTATGGATGCTTAGTTGTTCTTCTCTGTTTGAAGGTTTCCATATATATAGATATGTTGGTGATGACCGTTGGAACACTTCCTTTCGTCCGTTGGTGAGTGCGCAGCCACTATTGACTTTTCAAGTTTTTGAAAAATATCCGTTGGCGGTGGTTGGCATTTGAACGTTTGATTTGACTTTCATCTCTTGATATGATTTCTTCATTGTTTCTCTGTAAACATACTAAGAATGCTAATACAATGAAAGGTTAATCATATAGGAAACAATATAATGAAAGTTTGAATGATTTCTAAATATCTGGGTATGCTTACTCGAGTAGCTCCTCGAGTAATACTTGAAGTTTACTCGAGTAGCTCCTCGAGTAACATCGTGAAATCATTGTTTATTTGAAATTCCATGAAGATAAACAAGATTACTCGGGTAGTGCATGGAATAAACTAAATTTCAAACCTTTGGGAATAGTTATTTACTCGGGTAGCTACTCCAGTAATGTTTCTGCAACTTCATAGATTACTGGGGTAACACCTCGAGTAACTCTTCAGAAAACTTTTGATTACTCGATGCTCTACTCCAGTAATGTTGGCAGGATTTCAAGGCCGAGAGCAATTACCTTGTTACTCGAGTAGGGACTCGAGTAATGCATTCATTTTTGCATAGGTTACTCGGGTAGCGCCTCGAGTAACTAAGACTTTTGAATGTGATTTACTCTGGTAATGACTTGAAGTTTATATTGAAAACATTTGCATATACTGGGGTACATACTCGAGGAATCCACTTAAAATAAATCATGAAAAACTTGTTTAATGGAGTAAGTACTCGAGGAAGATGAGAAAGAGAAATCAAGTTAATCGGGTACTTACCTCAAGTTTTCACTCACCTTAATACATTACTCGAGTAGCTCCTCGAGTAACATTGGCAGTGGTACAAAGTGCCGAGAGCTTGACATTTTCAAATACACGGTTACTCGAGTAGCTCCTCGAGTATTATGGAAAATTTGAAGGCAACTGGAAGTTTCTGACCTGGTTACTCGAGTAGCTCCTCGAGTAACATTAGCAGTGGTACAAAATGCCGAGAGGTCCATATTTTAGGAAACATATGTACTCGAGTAGCTCCTCGAGTATCATGGGGAAAACTTGAAGTCAACTGGAAGTTTTCACATGGTTACTCGAGTAGCTCCTCGAGTAACATTAGCAGGCCGAGAGCAACCTTAAAGTTTTACCTGGTTACTCGAGTAGCGCCTCGAGTAATGGTGGCAGGTAACTGGAAGTTTTGCTTGGTTACTTCAAGTTTTGGCTCATTACTCGAGTAGCGCCTCGAGTAATGCCTTAGAAAATGCACTTTTGATCAGGTTCCTCAGCATTTTCTCTTGGCCAATCTTCACTACTTCCATGCTTACCTCAAGCAAAGCTTATTCCTGTCATTACTTAGTTCAAGCTTGATTATTAAACATTTCCTTTCCAAACCATTCTTTTGTTATCATCAAAAACATGAGATCTAACACCCATTATAATTCTAGAGTTACCCATGATGATTGGATCAGAATTATTCAGTTGATCCCCTGTATTTGCTCTTCTCTCCCTTGCTTCTTTCTTGGTACAGAGCCATATGGGAGGGGCATTGGTATCAAAGCCGAGTAGGGGGCGGGGGATTGGTATCAGAGCTGAGGATGATGGGTTGGTAAACTTGCACATATTGAATAAAGCAGCGTGAGTGAATGTAATATTTGTAAAGTGTCTGCACAATCATGCACTCTTGAATGTGCACACCCCATTATAATTCTAGAGTTACCCAAGATGAATGGATTATTATTATAAAAGTGCACACCCCATTATAATTCTAAAGTTATCCTCCACGATGAATGGATCAGAATTATTCAGTTGATCCCCTGTGTTTGCTCTTCTCCCCCTTGCTTCTATCTTGGCACAGAGCCATAGGGGAGGGGAATCGGTATCAGAGCCGAGTAGGGGAGGGGAATTGGTATCAGAGCTGAGGACGATGGGCCGGTAAAGTTGCATATTTTGAATAAAGCAATGTGAGTGAATGAAATGTTTGCAAAGTGTCCGCACAACTAATATGAGTATCATTTTTTATTCAAGGATATACATCATTTTCAATAGTTCACAACTGTAAACTAAGAGAGAGTGAAAATAATATTCTCAATTGCTTGAGTATTCATGTATACGAGTCCAAAGCAAAACAAAATGAATACTATCCTATAAAACCAGGGCAAACTATAAAATTTTAGTCTTCAAATGCAGCAAAACTCCCAGCAACTCTTCCAGCATCTATACCCTCAGAACTTTGTACCACATGAAGCGTATGGACAAGCCTTGAACTGCCTCATGTGACGAATCAAGCAGCAGATGTGAACATAGTGTCTGTATGGTGTGCGGACAATAGTGTGTTCAATCACATGTATGCTCAGGCCACAAAGAGGACAAGGACTTTCTTCCTCAGCTTCCAGAAAAACCCTGAAATTCCGGGTGTGCATTAACTCAACTATCTCCCATTCTTCAAACCGATATTCTGCCTCAGCCTGTTAATATAGATACGGCATATAAAATGTTAATCTGTCAATATCAACCATAAAAAACACACTGAAAAGCATGTAAAGGAAATTTGTCAAAAAAAGCAAAAAAACCTAGCAGGTTGCAAGTGTGTTGGAAGAAACTCTCAAAGAAGACATCCTTGGGAAGTTTTCATTGTTCTTCATTGATGTCATTACAAAAAAATGCATGTGCTTTTTCTACAAGGCAAGCCTATTACAAATCATCAACATTGGAGTTAATTATCCACTAACTATATATAATCACCCAAACTTAACACTGAACTACGAAAATATTCTAACATTTCTCCATCTTATCCTCTATTATTGCGTACTATAGGAAACTATGAATGAAGGTAATAACAGTTTAAGCCATTTACAGAGTTGGCTCACAGGGCTTGATGTCTTTTTCACAAGATTTAACAATTTTTATTTTTATTTAGTTTTTTTTTGAATTACAATAATGAAAATTTTAATTTAACACGTAAATGTTGTCAAAATTAGAGTGTAAATGGTATACATCATGCAGCAAACAACACATAGTCATTAAGTCAAAATCAAAGGTAAACTATTGTCTACATACCACAATTACAAATAATTAATTAAAAGACTTAATAAAATAAAAAATACTTCTTATAAATATGTCTTAAAAAGTGTAAATAGCCAATAAAATAAATAACACAATATATAAATAAAACAATCATCAGAAAATAAGTCAAAAAATACAAAATTGTTAAGAATACTTATAAAATAAGAAATATCTTTTACAAGTTTTTAATTTTTAGGATTCTTAATATAAGATGTTCTTATGAAATTTAATTCTAAAAAAAAATAATAACAACTAAATACTTGCAACATCATTAACAAAAAATTAAAAATCAATAATATTATTATCATATAAATATTTTTTTCTTAAAAAATATATGGGTCTAAAAGGGCTGGCTCGTTTAGGTTCACTTTCACTTTTGAAGCAAAAATCTTAAAGCCGACCCTTGTAAATTCAGGGCCTAAAGGCTCGGCCCGTTTTCCCGACTCTAGGGATAAAGTCACAAAACAAGGGATTTTTTATTGGGACAATTACAGTCAAGTCCCATACAACAAAATAAAAAATAAAAAAATGATCTCTGAAGTTATTAATGGCAAGTTGAGGGGTGTCTATTGATAAGTCGAGGGGCGTCCACTGACAACTTCAGGGACCATTTCTTTATTTTTCTCTTGTGTGGGATTTAAATGTAATTATCTATTTTTTATTTCTTATTAAATTTCAACTTTTTATATCGGTCAGGTCAAAAAAAAATTTATATATAGGAAAAGAATATTGGTAGGTTTAGATTCTCTCATATTTTTTTTTCTCTATCGCTTTTTAGCTTAAAATCTCATATTCACCTTTTACATTAAAAAAAATATAGTTCGTATTTAATATTTTAACATTTATAATTCTAAATATAAATAAATAAATTTAAACTATTAAAATATGATCTATACAATTTATAAACATTAATTTATAAAATACTATAATGGTAGCAAAAAAAAAAAACTAATAATATAATGATTTTATAAAATATTAAATTTAAACCATCTGTTTTTTAATGTAAAAGTAGATATGACATTATAAGAAGAAAAGGAGAGAAATGACTCTGAAGGCATCATCTTTCGAGTTTCTGTCTTAATTTTGTATTTAACTTATATATATATAATATTATTTTTATTTTAATTATTACTTTATCGGTGTTATCAAATGGCTCGACTATTTTGACCGTATGAACCATGACTCACTAGTCTTTTTGGTTCTGTCTGATTTTTAAAACATTGATACGCATATTTCATTTAGCTATATATATATATATATATATATAATTTAGATTAGATGTTATTTCACTTTTTAATTGTGACGGAAGTCATATTTGAACTTGATTATGTGCATATGACGGTTCCTATGCTTTTTGCCTAAGTAGTTGTATTGATATCTATTGAGTGTGGATTTTATGATTAATTTGAATTTATTTTTATAGAAATTTTTTAAAAAAGATGAAGGTGTAATTTTAATAATAAAATTTTATATTTAGAATATCTAACACCATTAAATTTTTTAGGATGTTAAAACACACATAAACATTACATAATTTGGAGCAAACAGCCGCTGTTGGGTTCCACACAGGATTTCTTTTTCTTTGGAAAATTGCTTCTAGCTCTGCTCTCTCTCCTCTGTAGATGTCACTAGATCTCTTGCTTTCTTCGTCCATCATCACCATCTTTACCTGTATAAACCACTCCTCATGGGACTTGACGGCCACAAATGGGTTCGAGATTAGCCATTGACGCTGTTAAGGGAAGGCCCCGACCCCGAGATGAAAGAAGAAGGTCCTAAAAAGGAGAGCTCATGGGAAGCCATAAGAGAATGGTTCAGAGCTCATAAAGTTTCTCCCACATGACCCACTTTCTCTTCCTCAAACGCATTCTATGCAACAATTCAAGCCAAAACTCAAGACTTGAGGCTTACTTCTCGGTGTCCTTGCCTGCCCCTGGGCTCTAATCCCATTAATACGACGATCTTGTACACACCTTTCCCATCAAAGATATCCCATTCGTAAGATCTTTTTCATATCATATTTTCATCTCTCTTCCTGTTATACTTAATTCTAAGATGATATATTATTCTCAAACAAGAGAACTCAAGAGCCAAGTACATTATACAACAGCATTTGGCAGTGACTGGGTGTCTGAAACAACGGAAGAAGCAAACGAAGAATATGTGTGCCACTGGAACGATGAAGATCGTGTGCTGTTAAACGGAGATCTCGAAGGGGAAAATGTCAGTTTGGGGATAAGAAGCAGCGACATAGGCCACTTCGCTCTTTGGCAGATGCTTCACGGAATGTGGTCACTCGAATTGGTCGTCGGTGGCCACAAGTTGGTCGTTGGCATCAGCGGCAAGGCCGTGTGGCGCTACACTCCCTAACTCGACACCAACGCCGCTACAGGCCGTTAATGGCCACACCGTTGCATCATTCAGGTGAAACTTTGACTGTAGAGGAGAGAGAGCAGAGCAAGAAGCAATTAAAAAAAAAAACTCTAAGTTAACGGGTTTGGTAAAATTACCCCAATTTATTATATTTATGTGTATTTTAACATCTTAAAATTTTAATGATGTTATATGCTCCTGATATAAAACATCATTAAAATTGTAACTTCACTCTTTTTTAAAAATAATAACTTGTCAAGAGTTCATGTCATTTGACATTTAAGTTTGATAATTATTTTATTGAAATGGTTGCTAAGTACCCTTGAGAATTTAATTCCAAGGAAGGCTTTTTTGAAAGTTTCCAAGAGCACAATAGGTCTGCCTGATAAGTGATAAACTATAATCTCTTTCACTTACATCCATTCCAATAAACTAATGCAAACATTTTGATGCTTGAACCACAAACAAAGATGAATGGCTGGAAACTCTTAGTATAACTTACCTTTTTTTGTAAGAGAAAATAGAATAATTTTATTCAAGGCAATTGATCGATCGTTCAACAATTCGGGGATGAAGTAATCCACAAGAAAATTTTAGGCTTGAATCAAAAGGTACAAGCTCCAGCATAAAGAACCATTTACTGATACAATTCATGTGCTGAAACAGACAGACTTTTCTGCATAAGAATGAAACCGCATTAGTTTGTCTAAAGCAACTTCACTTTGTCAGTAAAAGCGTTCCTCGGCAAACACCATGATTCCGTGCGGGTGGATGTGTCACGATCGATGGTTCAGTATACACAGCGTAAAAGGAAGAATGTTGTAACAACAGATTTTCTTCAACCAAATTTTATGGGTTTTCCTCCCTTAATTCAACCCAAGATTCAAATATGGTGGACTTCCTTCTTATTTACCTCATCCTCATCGGACTTAGAAGCTTCCAATTTGTTCTGTACCTCACTAGTTTCCAATTTGCCTTCCCATAGTTTGCTGGTCTTCCCAATAGCAAGAACCAGATCAAATTGTTTTTGCTGTTGTTCCTGCATTGCCAACAAAACCTTTTGAATTTCACCTAGCTCCTGCTCCAAAATATCTGATCGAGCCACTAATGCTCTTGTGGCCTCAGAATTCTTCTGTGCCAGAGCTGCAGTCTCGGTTATAGGTTCCTTCAACCCCTTCTGGGTCACCCAAAATCTGATGCCCAACTTCTCCAGCTGTCTTGACAAAACCCTGACAACAGCCACTGAGCTCTTCAAATCCTCTTCCAATTTCTCAACCCGCTCGAGCAAATTAACCTCCAACCCTTCTTTGTGTGTCTCACTACAAATTCGCCTCCATTGTCGTCTCCTAATCCATGCTCCAAGCACAACTCCACCAACCAACATCAAAACACCTCAAAGAACAACCTTATTCCCCATTGCCACCATGAACTCCTTCTTCGAGCCTGCAATCACACTGTTAACCTCGAAACAAACATATAAAATTGCCGATGAAAGCAGACACAACAATTCAACTAGAGAAAGAAGAGAGTCCAAATTGAAATCTCCGGTGACATCCTTGTGTACAGCACCATCAGATTCGTAGGCTCTAAGACGGAAAGGGTCAACGGAAGAAGCCCTGAAGGAATTGAAATTGTCAGGCTTCATGACCTGAGCTTCAAAATCCGAAAATGAGCGGAATGGGAGAGATGCTGGCGTACGGCGATCGATAGGGATAGGGTTGAGTCATGTTCTCTAACCTGGACCGGACCGTCACCGGCAAGTAAACTAGTTCGATCTAATGACCTGATCCGGGTCAAAGTTCTTGTTTAATTCTGATTTGATTCTGGTTTAATCTATTAACTTTTGATCTAATACTCTGATCGATTTAGGGTCTGTTTGGTTCAATGAAGGGGAGGGGAAGGGAGGGATTTTAATGGAGGGGAGGGGAATGGAAGGGAGGGGAGGGATTTTAATATTACCTCGTTTGGATTGATTAAAAGGGAGGAGAGGTGAGGGATTTTAATGTTACCTTGTTTGGTTTAGGAGGGGAGGGGAGGTAAAATATTTTTATATGAACAACTTTGCCCTTATAAATATAATTATAATATTTATAGGTATTCTAGATTATATTATATTTTATAAATATTATTATATTTAAAATTAAATATTATAATTATAAATATAATATGTTTTATGAAACATTATTATAATAATAAATATAATTATATGATTGTCTAGAGAGGCGAGACCGGAGGAATACTATCGCAACTTTTATTTTCATGGTCAAGAAGTTAAATATTAGATCTTTGATAAGCTTCTAAAATGCTTCAAAGCCAAGGTCCACTGGGAGTATATAGGCGAGGTGGGTGAAGCCGTGAAGGTCGCAAGTTTTTTTTCTTGAGGTGAAGGTGGCAAGAATAAGGAAGATAGCCAGAAGGGTAGTTTGAAAATAACAAAAACACTTATGGGCAAAACAGTCATAACATTTGTACACAGTGGACCTCCCTTCCAAATCCCCCCGATTTGGGGGGGGGGGGGAGTGTTTTGAGGAGAGGGAGGGGAAAATTTCAAAAAATTTCCCCTCCCCTCCTAAATTTCTTGTATCTCCAATCAAGAGGAGGGGAATAAAATCCCTCCCTTTCCTCCCAATCCCCTCCCCTCCCCTCAAACCAAACAGACCCTTAGCGGTTTGAATTTAATTAGCTTCCTAATGAGGTAAATATTGGAGAAAGCAAGCATGGATGGTGAGATATAGACACTCTTACCTTGAATAGGTTTGCATCACTTTCATTGCTAAAACTTCACCTCCCATATTTTGTAGGTGTATGGCCCAGGAGCAGATATAGACACTCTTTGGGTGGGCCCTAGACATACAAGCTGAGAGGTATGAGCTAAGCAATTTTTGTGAGACTTTAATTTTGTGTTCATATCCCATGTGTGAACACATGGACAGAAAATATTGGCCCAAAGCACAAAAAAAATATTATTAAACAAATATGGATAGAAAATCCATATACAACAAATGTTTCTAGGCCCTTATATCCTAATGGGCCTTCTGAGCATAAAGCTCTTAATAAACAACAAATAATCATGCTTGCTTTGAGTAAATTATCCACATGTTAGGGTGACAGTTAGCTTCTAGTTCTATTGATGAGAAGCCTGTTTTAGCCTATATAATGATTTCTTCAGTATACATACCATATGCTCCCCCTTAGGCTCATACCCTTAGGGAATAGTTAGATAAACTTCTTTGGTAATGTTTTCCTGCAAAAAGGCATTGTGTACATCTATCTGATATAAATTCCAGCCATATAAAACTTAAGCACAACTCTTACTATTACCATCTTAACTACTAGAGAGAAGGTCTCATGAAAATCATCACCTTCTCTTTGGGTATATCCTTTGGCTACTAGGCGTGCCTTATACTTATTAATTGTCCCATATGAGTTATACTTAGTCTTATAAACTCATTTAGAACCTATAGCCTTCTTCCCTTTCAGTAGAGGCACTAAATCCCATGTATCATTATGTTTTAATGCTTCTATTTGACACTGCATAGAATCAACCTATTTATTTTCCTTCTTAGCCTTAAAATAATAAGTGGGTTCAATTAGAGAATCAATAGAAACAAGAAAGCACAAGTGTGATGCAGAAATATGCTCATAAGATATATGATTTTTAATAGGATAACGAAATTTGGTGGATAATTTGGAACGGTTACCAGTTTAGGCATCATGTTATGCAAGCTGCACACATAATAGCCCTAACATTGACTGGCATAGCTTGTTGATCCCTATGTTCATCATCTCCTACTGATTCGGTCTGCTCATGAACCTGCATGTCAATAGATGCATGATATGGCTCAACAGGGTCAAAGAAAAAAATTTCCTTTGATGCACCAGAGAGTCCCCCTTGCTTGGTACTACTTATATTTTTAAAGGGAAACTCACCCTCGTAGGTGGGATGTAAGGAAACTCACTCTTGAATTTTGACATGTCTACTTACAAAGATGTGTCTCTCCTTTAAATCAAGTAATACATAACCTTTCTGATTGCTAGGGTATCCCAAAAACACAAATTGAATAGTCCTTGACTAAAATTTATCATTATTAGTAAAATCAATAGCATAAGCCATAGAACCAAATACTCTCAAACCAAAATAAATTGCAGGTTTACCAAACAATTTTGTATGGAGTTTTGAAATTCAGAATTTTAGATGGGATTATATTAATCAAAAAGGTTGCAGCCTTAACACACCCATCCCAATATTCAATTGGCACTTGAGATTGTATCATCAAACTTCTTGAAACTTGTATAAATTTTCTATATTTTCTCTCCACAATCCTGTTTTGTTCGGGTGTGTATAGACAAGAAGTTTGATGAATAATCCCTTTTCTTTAAAAGAAGCTTCTAACTCATTATTAAGGAACTCTATCCCATTAACACTTCTAATATGTTTAACCTTACAATTAAACTGATTTTTGACATATGCAATAAAATCCTAAATATGTGAACACGTTTCAGATTTATGGTGCATTAAGAATATCCACATAGCCCTAGAAAAATCATCTACTATAATAAGAAAAAATTGACAACCTGAATGTGTGGGTGTCCTGTAGGACCCCACACATCCATATGTAAGAGCTCAAAGCAACAAGTAGACTTAATGTAGTTAGGGGAAAAGGGCAGTTTTATCTGCTTAGATTGAAAGCATATATCACAGGCTTTATTTAGAGATACATTCTTATCATGTATGACATCCAGATGTTTTAGTACACATAAAGGGGTATGGCCCAGCCTATCATACAAGAGAGATACATTGTTTTGTTTTCTATTTCTATCAATACTATCAGCCATATTGATAATAAACCATGCCATCATTTAAGTCCTAAAATAACCTAGGTTTGAAAATGTAGTGTAGTAACTCAACCTAGGTCGTTATTGTGAGGAGATTAATTTTCAAGTTTCTAAATAGTAGGTGATAAATACCTTAAAGTTGTGAGAAATCATTTTGAGAAATTGTTTCTAAAGCAAATGAAATAATGTAATCTAATTCAATATTTTTGTACTTTTCGGTTTTCAAGATAAAGAAGTAAACAAAATCGAAATTAAAAATAACAATAAGAAAAATTCAATAAACTAATATAATGATAAAGTGAGATTCCCTTGAGTTAAAATTTTAGTCTTCCTTGTTTGCTAATGATAAAAATTTAATAATAAGTCAAAAGGATAGACCTTAGCTATCACTAGATCCATACTTGCAGTATTCATTTAATTCATTCTACCAAAGCAATTAAATGAGCACCACTATTCAGCACAATAAATTTGGCTCAATGAGAAGAATAATTAACTTTCAATTCTAAATTGTAATTACCATTACAAAAATTTAAAGCATTCAGTTAATTATTTAAAATTCACTCAACCTAGTCGGAATAAACAACTCAATCTACTCCTAATATGAACCATACAAAGTTTAATTAGTCAACTCCTAACTCAACTACCAAGTTTATTAATTTATTCACTTGATGACATAAAACAATCTAGCTCATAACCATATACTTAACTAAGCCATATAATTATGAACTAAAAAGAGAGCTTAAAGAAATTCCATTGAAGTTTAGAAGCTCAAACCATTGTCCAACTCAAAGAAATTACCAGAACTTAACTACTCATGGAAGAAGATGAATTTTGACGAAGGCAGAAGCAATTAGCCATGGGTAATTGCAGGATGAGAACCGATGCTCTCTCTTTCCAGAACGTGTTGTGCCTTGCTTCCTTTTTGCTTCAATAATTGGTCCGGCCTAGCAACTTATGCCTCTTGGTAATTCCCCCAAATAGTCCAGCTTGTCCTTTTCTTCAATAATTCACTAATCGGTGCAGCTCTTTCATGGTCCAGCAGCTTGCTTTAATGTCCCAATATCCACCTCACTTGCGTCTTGCCTCTTCGCTCTTTCTTCAATTCTTCAATGTGGTCCAGCCTTCAAAATCCCCTTCAATTCCCACCGAATGAGTCAACCATTTGCCTCTTCAATCTCTAATAGACAATTCGGTGCAGCCATCTCCTTGTGTCATTCCTCCTCCATTATATAAGTCCAAATTTTTCCTTTTTAATCCAAATGGTCCACCAAATGTCTTTTCCCAATTATCAATTATCCATTCAGTCCTTACTTGTGTAACCCCCTACCTTATAAACCGTAATTATGATTCAAAAATGTGTGATTAAAGGGAATTAGAAACCAACGGATAAGCAAAAACTTTGTAACCCCCTGCCTTGATAAACGTAATTATGATTCGAAAATAAGTAATTAAAGTGAAATAGAGACCAATAAAAATCAAACTTATTTCTAATTCCTTCCTCTTGGTAGGATTTTCACAAATTCTTTCAAAACCTCATCCCTTCCCTAGTCTCAACTTTCATGTTTTGAATATAATTACCTGTGCAGTTATATCACATTTATACATATCAGAGTGCACAACAAAAATCCCGGCAACCCTCGGGCTCATATTTTTTCTAAGGTTTCCAAATTCCCATGTAGGGGATTACACAACCGTTTCTAAAATATTATTTACATCCCAAAAATAATATATAGTAATCCCAGATCTAAATGGATAACCAACAACCCAAAAGTAATTATCCTTACAAGGTTCTAGCCGCTCCTAGTCATCCGTTTCTGCTTGGAGTCACTTGCCCGTCTGTAAGGTTAGTCAATGGAAAGAATGAGATTCAAGAGAATCTCAGTAGTAACAAATCACTCATACAATATATAAACACACATCATGTAAGATCACGTTTAGCAGCAACACAATGATATATGGTTCACACCACATATGACAATACTCACAGCTGTATACATAATGCGACAGCTTTTGCTGTAATCTCTATGCTCAATGCGACAGCTTACACTGTATTCACTATGCTCAATGTGACAGCTTATGCTGTAATGGTAGCAGTATCTCAAAGCATCTCAATGCATGACATCATACATACAATATTCTATACACAGTATAAGAGAAAGAGTCACTACCTTGTCCTTTCCTAATATGCTCTGGCACAGTGGGCTCACGAGTATGGCAAATGTCAAACCCTATGAATCAAAACCAAGAACGGCGGATTAATCTCTTATTCCAAGTTCTTTCTTCTATAACACTTAAAGTTGGTTATCATTTGAACTCTTTAGGTGGCTATTATAAGCCTACACATATGCCTAAAGGGTTGGAAGAACTACCCCAAAGATCCCTTTTTGGAAGCTAAAACACTAATTTTTGGCTGAGTCACTACCTCACTGGAGTGAGGCTTATTAGAAGCCAAATAGCAACAACTGATATAACTTTTCAGACTTGCCCAATTTGTTTCCAATGGTTCCAAAACTTGTACCAAAACTCATTCCCACCTAATATCATAAGGAACCTATTAGGAACCTCAAAACAACCAAATTCTTTTCCAATCCATACATATTCAGGTTTGACCCATATTGCACTACAACTATCAAAATTGCCACATTTCCTCTTCTAATTCCAAACTAAATCCATTGACATCAAAACACAATTTGACACCTATTCCACCACAAGGCACTAGCTAATTCATTCATTTCAAAATTAGGCCAAAATCAGGGCAATAATCCAAAGTTCTCAAAACTTAACCAAAAATCACAACAAATATACCAAAATGCATCAAATGCTCACCTCTTCCCTCTCATAAGGTTAGCTTCTTGAGTTCACAACTTTCAAATTGGTTCAAACACCACCTTCCACCTTCCACAATTCTGAAACCATAGCCATGAAGCCCTTACTATCATGAACAACTTTAAAGAATAGCATTTGGGCCAAAGAGATCATTTACCAAGTCAAAACTCACCTTCACACTTTCTCTTTCTTCCCTCTCTAGTGCGAAAATAGAGAATGATGAGAGAGAATGAGATATTAATGAAGATGCATATTTTTTCCCTTTTCCATGCACACAAACCGACTTGGAGGGAAAGAAAAGAGAGAAAATGGAGTTTGAAACTTGGACCTCATCTAATGGCCCACATCTTGCCACATGTCTAAATCTTGTGTTTTCTCTCTATGAACTCACATACTCACACTCATACTTGATTCCATCCCATTGATAATTCAAGAATTAATTCTAACCATTGATCTCAAGTTACCAATGAGTCTCCTCTTCGGTAACTGACCAATTGGTCGGTAAATTTACCATTTTGCCCTTGATTATGACAATGCTTTCTAAATCGTCACCAAGCACATTTTATATCACAATGCACATCATATACTTCAAAAGTGTTTATTCATTAATAATTACATCACTTTTGAAGTCATTAGCCTTTAATTGCAATTCAGGATATTACAAACTTATTTTCAATCCCATCTTCAAGATAGGGTTTTCACAAATTCCTTTTGAAATCTAATTAACCTGGTCTCATATCCATATTTTGAATATAATTACCTTGCGCAGTTAAGTCACATTCAAATATATCAGAGTGTACAACAAAATCCCAGCAAACCCTGGGTTTCAATATTACATAAAATGTATCCAAAATAATATACACCAAATATACAGTGATCCCCAATCCAAAATAGATAACCAACAACCAAAATAAAAATCTCCTAAGGAGTCATATCCGCCATTGGTTGTCTCTTTCCCCTTGGAGTCACTTGCCTTGTCTGAAGGTTAGTCAAAGGAAAGAGGGAAATTCAAAAGAATCTCAGTAGTAACAGATCACTCATATCGCATGTAATAATAAGGCATGCAAGTAAATCATCACACATCAAAGCAGCACGAACACATATCACACCCCACCTATAATGCCCCAAATTTTGATTAAGGACTAATGACGATTATTGAGAATGTAATTGTGAATTAAAGTTAATTTAAGACATGAGTTATTGATAGAAATGCCCAACACCTTGTATTTTAGCTTAATTATGCACTGTACAAAAAACTGGATCGGACCGGCCGGTTCACCCTGTTGAACCGGGAACCGGCCAATGGTCTGGTATGGTTTGATGGTTAAACTGGGGAACTGGTCTGAAACCGGTTGAACCAGTCAGAACCGGTGGTTCAACCGGTTTCATTTTTTTTATTATTTTTTGTTTTTTTGTTTTTGCTTTTTTTTTTGGGGAAAATTGGACGTTGAAAACCAAAATGTAGAGAAAAATAGGTAAAGAAATAACAAATCTAAAAAAATGAAGAAGATAATGAAAAAAATTATTTAAAAAGATAGAATAATTATAGAAAAGGAGATATCATTGCATAAGTATAGGCATTATAACTCATACTAGTAGATTTTAAGTATTTTTTCTTAAAAATCTTCATTTTTATCTATAGAAGTTTAAAAATATATTAAAATATATTGTCACTAATAAATTATAATATTTTAATATGACCGGTTCACTATCGGTTCAACTACCGGTTAGACCTCGGTTGACCCTTAACCCTTGAACCTGTGCTGTGACCGGTTCATTGCCCGGTCCAATTTTTCGTTCCTTGTAATTATGTGATGAAATAATTATTTGGGCTAAATATAGGGAAAATGACGCATGAAGGAGAGGAAAAGAATTTATATGTGTTAGGTGGTAATTTTAATTAATATGCCATAATCAGTGAGAAATTGAAAGAATGGCCATAAGTTAGTGATTAATGGAAGAAATTAATTGCTAACTAAGGAGAAATAAGATGTGTGACCAAATGGATCATGGAGTGGTTAGAGTAACTAATTAGTTACTTATTTGATGAGAACCAATGAGATTGAAATACTTGGCAAGCTTATATCATGAGAGAAAAGGGAGAAAAGTCAAATGGGTATTTTAATCATATTTTCTCTCTCTTTTTCCCTCCTTTTCGCTGGGCATGGTATGGGGGGGAGTGTCATCATTTTACCTTCTTCTTCAACACTCTTTATCTCTCTTCTTTTTCTCTCATGCGTGCAGCCATTTTGGCCAAAGAAGAAGAAGAAAAGCTTGAATTTGAGGTAAGCTAATGACCTCAAATGCAAAAACTCACTTCTCTAATCTTGTTCCTTGCATTGAGGGCTCCATTTCTATTGTTATATATTATTCATTGGTGTTGATTTGGGTCCTCAAGGAAATTTAAAGTTTGGAGAATCAAGAAACTTCTTTGGGAAAGTTATTAAGGTTAGTAAGACAAACAATTCTATGTTTTATGCCATTCGATCAAGCTTTGAATTCCTGGAAATTTTGGCTATAATTTCGAAAATTAGGGTCATTGGGTATTTGGCATGTTGTGGTTATGGAAATGGTACTTGGTGATGTTTTTTGGATAGATAGAATTGGTTTGAGGTTGAAATGTTAAGTTTGGTGATTTTGGGATTTTTGTGTTGTGTGTGTGGCCTAAAACATAGCATGATAATGGAATAGGAATTTGGTCATTTTGATGTTTCCAATGGATTCCTTGTGCAATTTTACGTGGGAGTAGCCTAGGTTGAGAGTTTGGGATCATTGGAGACACTTGGGCAAATATTGGAAAGTAATGTCAGTTTTGCTGCGTTTTTGGCTTCTGATAAGCCTCACTCAAGTGAGAGAGGGCCTACTCGAGTGCAGCATGTATCTTCTTGTTCTTCTTCCAATTTTTCTATTGAACTCCCACATTCAAAATCCAAAAGTGTTGTCTTACTTATGAGTGTTGTGGGTTCTCACTCGAGTGAGCCTCGTCCTACTCGAGTGAAGGTGTATGAGACACTGTGAACTTGCGTCTCGGGTTGTCACTCATGGTCTATTTTTCAAGAGTGTGCCTTAGCACTCACGGGTACTAAGCCATCACTCAATTACCGTGGTCCCTGCTCGAGTGATGTCTTCCTCTGAAAGTTCTTGTGCTCTCGGGTGAGCACTTCGTGAACCTCACTTTGGGGTACTCAACTGAGCATTAGGCTATCACTCGAGTGATTTGGTTTATGCTCGAGTGCAGTGATCATTTTTGGTTTCTGTCATTCCTTTCTGCACCTCACTTCGAGGGACTCGAGTGAGCATTTGGCTATCATTCGAGTGTTGTTCCGGTGACTCAAGTGTTGCGGGCACTTCTTATCTCAATCTGTGCTTTTTGCCAAGCACTCGCGTGATTGAGCTTTCATGTTCGAGTATAAAGTTCCTCATCACTCAAGTAAGGCCTTCTTCACTCGAGTGATGGCCCATATCACTCATAAGTGAGAACGTATACTTTTGTATTCTGGCATGGAAGTGCGACCAAAAGCTGAAGGAAAAGGGAAAATAGGATGTTGCACTCGAGTGGTGACATCCCTGTACACTCGAGTGAGGCTTATCAGAAACCAAAAGGCAGCAACTGACAGCAACTTTCAATTTTTACCAAATGTTTTCCAATGGTTCTAAAATTCCTGCATAAGCCTAATCCCATGTACTTTCACCCAAAGAACCCATTGGAAACCTCAAAACACCCAAAATCCCACTCTAACAATAAGTTTTGCTTTGGGTCACCATATAACCCATATTACTCAATTTCCCCCAATTCCTCTTCCAATGTTCCAAACCAATTTCAACATGTAAATAGCACCACATTACACCAATTCTACCATAAATCATCATACAACTCATGCATTCCAAAATCACAATTAAAACAGGGAAAATTCCACCAATATTAAAATTTAACCAGAAATCACAACATATATGCCAAAATGCTATAAATGCTCACCTCTTAAACTTGCCAAGATTATATCCTTGGTTCCTCAACTCTCAAATTTGTTCAAGCTGTAAAACACCTTCTTTCAAGAATCTAAAATCATTAAGATGAAGCTCTCATCAAGGTGGTCAATATTAAAGAAGAGCATTTGAACATTTGAGAACCATAATAACATCAAAATCTTACCTTTAACTTTCTCTTTCTTCTTGGTCTTGCACGAAAATGGAGTTTGGGAGAGAGAAGATGAGATAATGATAAAGTTTCAGATTTTCCCCTTGAACCAAGCACCTTAATCGGCTTGGAGGGAGAGAGAAGAGAGGAAAAGAGTTTGAAAATTTGACCTCCATCCTATGGTCTACATTTTGACACTTGTCAAAATCTTGGTTTCCCTTCCATGATCACACATGAGCTTATACACATACAATTCCACTCTCTTGCTCAATGAATCTCAACCATTGATCTTTAAACTATTAAAGAGTTTCCTCTTTGGTAACTAACCAATCGATCGGTAAATTTTTGTTTTCCCATTTTGCCCTTGATTATGGAAATTCTTACCAAATCACCACCAAGCATATTATATCATTCCATATCACCATTCATGCGCCCTTCCCTACTATTAGGGTTCATTTTAAGCTTTACTACTCAATTAAGCATAAATACAGGGTTTGGGCACTGATCACAACACATTTAGATCATAATTCTTGTCACATTCTTCAAAAGTGTTTATTAACAATAATTATATTCACTTTTGAAGTCATTAGCCCTGAAGCCTAAATTGGGGCATTACAACTTGCTTCTTCCACTTAATCGATGCTTCTCTCCTAATTTATCTATAAAATATGCAAGGTGGTGGGATGAATAGAGGATGGAGGATGTCGATGGGTGTAGAGGTGGAAGGAGATAGGATGTGAGTGAGAGATTGAGAGCTTTTTGTGTGTGCTCAAGTTGTTAGAATTTTTCTCCCCCCTTCCTAGCCGCCATTTGCCCCTTTTTCTCTTTAGGTCAAGTTAGGAAATGAGTTAATGCATGTTTGGATTAGGGATGAAAATTTGTTCTAGGATTAGACATAAAATTGCAACCACCAAATAAGGCCCTTACTATTTTAATCTCTTAGAAAAAAATATGAAAATAAATTATGCACTTATGAAGTTCCTCTTTTGCCCTTCTTTAAGTTCCAACATGACATCTTTGACCTTGACCAATTAACAAAAGTTGTGCCACATCATCACCTACAAAATTAGATTCACAAAGGTAATATCTTTTGCTCACAACAAATGAATAATGCGAATAAAAAATATTAATTAAAAATATAACAATTTAACTACTATAATTCTCACATTACCCTTTCAATTAAATCTCTCATTAACATTTAATTATGTCCAAAATATTCAATTAAGTTCCACAAAAGCCTAAGATTAATCACTAAAAATATATAAATATTAAGCTCTATCAATTGACACGATCATTTTCAGAAAGACGTAGAACATATAGTCCTTTCACAACACTACCAGTCACCCTTATTTTGCCATCATGAATGAAGATCCTAAATGATACAAACTTTAGGAAAATAAACCAATCATGCAATTTTGTTCACGGGTAAGTCTAGACACAAATATAAGGTTAAATTTTAGTTGTAGGACATATAACACATTAAATAAAGTAAGGCTATTAGGGAAAATTGTTAGATCCCAAGTTTTAATGATAACAATAATTCAATTATATGTAAAACATGTTTTTAGAAGGTTAAGAAAAGATTCCAAATTACCAAATGCATATTTGAAGTTTGCTGATATCTGCTGTGAAATTGCACTTGAGTGCTCGAGCATGAAATCTGCACTCGAGCACAAATCACTTCTGTACTCGAGCAGGTGTGAGAGAAAGCCAGGAAGTGAGTACCCGAGAGGGATTCTCCCTCTATATTCAATGGATCACTTGAAGCACAAGGGATGTACTCGAGCAGTGAAGTCATTCTCACTCGAGCACGTATGCGAGTGAGGGCATGCGAGTGCTTGGCCGAGAGCAAGTAATGGCATGCTTCCTCTCCTCACTCGAGCAAGGCATGCGAGTGCTTCGCCGAGAGCAAGTTAAGGTATGCTTCCATCTTTCACTCGAGAAAGGCACTGCGAGTACTTGGCCGAGAGTCTTGAAGTTCAGAAAAGTACAAGTGTGCTCGAGCACACTCATCCATGCTTGGAGTGACTCGTCCATGCTTGCGAGTAATATTTTCATCCCTCTCCAATACAGATGCGAGTGCTTGTTCAAGAGAGCATATTCCTTGAGAATATGCTTCTCACTCGAGCAGAGGTAAGTGTGCTCGAGTGAGGGCCAAAATCACTCGCGAGTGAAAATTCTATCCCTCTGGAATTCTGGTGCGAGTGATGGTTTAGAGAGCATATTCCTTGAGAATATGCTTCTCACTCGAGCAGAGGTAAGTGTGCTCGAGTGAGGGTCCATATCACTCGCGAGTGCAAATTCTCACTCTTGTCAAAATGGTATGCGAGTGATGACCCGAGAAGACATTCCCTGTGTAAAGTGCAAAGATCACTCGAGCAGAGATTTTGTGCTCGAGTGAGACCTCTCTTCACCCGCGAGTGAAGATATTTTCTCTCAGTTTTTCCATGCAAGCACAACCCGATAACAGAGGCTTATGAAGGAAAATAGGAGATCACTCGAGGTGAGACTTTCATGCTCGAGTGATGCCCTGTTTGACCACAGAAAATGCTAAGTATCACAACGTTCATTACGAATATAGTTTATTGTTATTAATTCATATCATCATTACTTTTTATCTTTGTTTAACATTGTTTTGAATGTTTTAAGAAGATGATACAGGAATATGAACGTTTGAATTGAGCCACATGAGAAAAGTGATACAACGGCAGACAAGATGATTATAAACACGCTGGCACCTACCGCACTCAGTTTATTCCATTTCAACATGCACGTGCCTGCCAATATTTTTCAAAAGACCCGCTCCTCCAATATTGAGTGTTCAAACGGGCAAAAACTGAGGAGGCTCTATATATACAGAAATTCAAGGAGAACGAAGATATAGAGATACACATACGCAGAGAACGAAGTAGCACAAGAATTCACAAGCTCATATCAATTCTCTGTTCTTCATCTAATTTCTCTGTATACACTTTTGATCTTCAGTGTTTATCCATTTACTCTGTAAGAGAGTCTTCATACAAACTCAAAATACTATATTTGTGTGATCTCAAGATATTGGGATATTGGGATCTTGAGAGGGTAGTTATTCCTTACGAGAGAAGCAGTTGAGAGAAATCCTTGTAGTGTCTTTCACTCATAAGCCTTATAAGATACAAGCAGGAGAGAACGTTGTTGTTCATAAGACTTACAGTGGTGTAAGCAGAAGAAAATGTTGCTGCTCATAAGTCTTGTATACATAAGCAAGTGAGAAGAGTCATAGGTTGTTTCTCTGCACATAAGACTTGTCGTAAGGGGGAGAGAAGTTTCTTATTGAGAGAATATTTCTGCTCATAGTCCATTCAAGGACAATTATTGTCTTGTGGCGTTCTGAGAGCCCATTGAATCTTGGAGATATTGTGAAAAGCTCAGTAGGTCTTGATCTCTGAGGACTGGACGTAGGCATTATTGTTAGGCCGAACCAGTATAACTCTCTGTGTTTAAATCTTCTCTACTCTACTCTATTCACTATATTTACATATCACCATCTCAAACGAAAAATTTATAGCATCACCCAATTCACCCCCCTCTTGGGTGAAGCTTGCCTCTTACAAAAATGATACTACCTACATGAGTTACATGAACCCTTTCCCTGTTAGGTATTTTAATAGTTTTAACCGGTCCTTTATAAATGGTGTAGCCACTTAAAAGACTTAAGCTACTTACTAGGTGTGTTATAGCCCCAGAATCTATTTCCCAAGCGATGTGTGTGTCCTTTAAATTAGAGGAATCTTTCAAACTTGTACGTGTTAGTGCATGAGCATTTTCATCAACATCTTTCTTGAGAAGTTCCAACAGCCGTTCATACTATTTTAGAGCTAATGATGGTAAGACTATGTTGGTGACATATGCCAATCATTATCTCCACCTTATGTAATGGTACCTTCTCTTCGTAAGTCCCTAGGTATTAGCCATGGCTTCTCTTAATAAGTCCCTCACTATGGCAGGAGCTGTTCTCTCCTTATGAAGGTTTAATACGCCCCCACGCCCTTGAACCCTCGACCTGAGGATTAGTACGAGGCCCAAGAGAGACGTGGTACACTAGTTCGAGGCCTAAGAGAGACGTATTAAATCCCCTGGAGGGGGGGCAATTCCTACCGTTGGAGGGACTTATAGAGAGAACCATGGCCGGAACCTCTAGGGACCTTCGAGGAGATGACGTGCCATTACACCTTGAACTCGAGAATCTTGGCTTGGTTTGCCTTTTGCGCCTATAAAATTAGGAGGATATCCAATTAGCTGATAGCAGTGATCTTTTAATATGATCCGTCTTACCTCAATGGCTACATTCTGGAGGCATTCCACTATGCCCTCTATTCCCTGTAGCATAAAGCCCAACCGAGCTACCTGTACACTCATATACAACTACAACATATTTGTCTACAACTAATATTTATCATACATATGAATAATAAGTTTCTACACCATGTTAATTAAAATTTTTATTTGATTTGTCCTTGGGAAGACCTTTATGGTGAGCTACAAAATATGCTATATGAGATGCAACAAGTAACAGAATTGCACCATGTGCCTGATTCACATTTTCCAGCGATGAAATTCAGGTTCAATGGTGTTTCCATAAATCTCTTTCATGCAAAATTATCTTTGTGGGTTGTTCCAGAAAGTTAGCTGCCAATGCAAAAATGAATATGATTTATGCGCATTTATTGTTATCTATCAAGTTCGAATCTTTCTTATTTTCCTTAGGAATGGAAAAAACAAACCTTCTAAGATATTTTACGTACGTTATAGCATTTTAACCCAATTATATTAGCATTGGGAAAAAAATCCTCCAATAACCTATCATGAAGCTTGTAACCCCCTGCCTTTAAACATGTAATTATAATTCAAAATTTGGAATTTAAAAGAAATAGAGACCAATAATCTTCAAAAGTCACTTACAATCCCTTCCTTGCAGGAGGGTTTTTAACAAAGTCTTTCAAAATTTCTTCCTTATCCTGGTCTCAATTTCAAATACCGAATATAATTATCTGTGCAGTAAAATCACATTTATACATATCAGAGTGTGAAGCAGAAATCACGGCAATCCCTGGGTCATGTAAATACTAACTATCAGGTTTATAATTCCCAACTAGGGGATTACATACCATAATCAAAATATTATTTACATCCCAAAATAATATACAATAATCTTGTCCAAAAGTGATAACCAACAGTTCAAACTATACATCTCTACAAGGTATAAGAGAGGAGTCACTACCTTGTTCCTTCTTGAAGTCCTTTGGCACAGTGGGCTCACGAATACGGCAAATATGGAATCCTATAAATCAAAGTTAAGAACGATAAATTAATTTCTTATGCCAAGCTGTTTCTTTTTATAATGCTTAAAGTTGGTTATCATTTGAACTCTTTGGGTGGCTATGAGAAGCCTAGACACATACTAAAAGGGTTGGAAGAATTACCCAAAAGATCCCTTTTTGGAAGCAAAAGCACTGATTTTTGCCTGAGTCACTCAAGTGATGCCCCTACTCATACTCGAGTTCCAGCAGGTATGACACAGAAAGTGTGTACCCGAGAGCATTGACACACCCTAGAGTGGCCAGTTCACTCGAGCACTCTTCTGGGCACTTGAGTGATGACACTTAGTCACCCGAGTCCCATCGAGTGAGGTGCAAGAAGTGACAACCCGAGAGCAACTAGAACCCCAAAGTGACAAGTGCACTCGAGTGATTTCCCAATACTCGCGAGTGCCCACACGCACTCTTGTCAATTTGCTTGTGAGTGTTAACCCGAGACGCACTCCCATAGTGTTATATGCATATGCACTCGAGTGATGCCCTATGCACTTGAGTGATAACGCATGTCACTCGCAGATGAGGAAGTTCACTCGTGATCTCTGCCTGAGGACTTAACCAAAATAATGAGGCTATCATACTGCACTCGAGTGAGACCCTACCTCACTCGAGTGAGGCTTATCAGAAGCCAGATCGCAGCAACTAATATAACTTTCCCAGACTTGCCCAAACTGATTCCAATAGTTCTAAAACTCAACTCAAAGTTCATTCCCATCTAAAATTCTATAAGGAACCTATTGGTAACCTCAAAACACCCAAATTCCCATCCTAACAACAAATTTGGGTCCTAGATCAAAACATCACACCCAACAACCAAAGATCAATCTTTTCCCCATTCAAATTCAACCAAAACTAATGAAATTATAACACATCCCAACACCAATTCCTACACACTACCATATCAAACTCATTCATTTCCAATTCTCATGAAATCAGGGCAAAAATCCAAAATTTACAAAACTTAACCAAAAATCACAATAAATATATCAAAATGATCCAAATGCTCATCTCTTCAATTTCCTAAAGCCAAAACCTTGATTCTCTAACTTTCAAATTTATTCCAACACCCAAATCACCACTTTTCAAAATTATGAAACCATGAAGATGAAGCTCTTAACATTATGAACAAGATTAATGAAGAATGTTTGAGTATATGATAACCATTACTTACCTAAAATTCAAATTTTCTTTTTCTCTTTTTTCATTGAGGTCGCCAGAAATAGAGGTGAGGAGAGAGAGACGATGAAAAAGATCACTTTTCCTTTTCCTATGCTCACCTACCGATTTGAGTGAGAGAAAAGAGAAAAAGATGAGTTTGACACATTGGCCAAATCCCATGGTCCACATTAAGCCACTTTTCAACATCTTGCTCACTCTTTTATGAGCTCACATAGGTGCAAAGCACCTGATTCTGACCCATTGACAATGCATCTCAACCATTGATCTTTAATCACCAATGAGTTTTCTCTTTGATAACTGACTAATTGGTCGGTAAATTTCCAATTTTACCATTTTGCCCTTGATTTTCACTATGGTTACTAAATCATCACAAAGGACATTTATTTCACAATCCACATCATATTCTTCAAGAGTGCTTAATTACAATAATTACAATCACTTTCGAAGTTATTAGCCCTTAATCCCAAATTGGGTCATTACAATTCTTCCCCCGTAAAATAAATTTTATCCTCAAAATTTGTCAAACTACTTGAGCCATAAACTCCGAATATCGTCTTCACATATCCTTTACCGCTTCCCAAGTTGCTTCTCTTTGAGTCATTCCCATCCAGATCATCTTCACATATGGAATGCTTTGGTGTCTAAGCCGTCGCTCCTCTTGATCAATGATCTGTTCTGGCTCTACCGCATACGTGAAGTTATCTTGTAACTCGACATTTTTATGCTCAATAATATGAGACAGATTCGGTTGGTATTTTTTCAATTGGAAAACGTGAAACACTTCGTGGAGCCTACTTAAGTTCAGGGGTAGGGCTACTCGATACGCAACAGACCCAATCCTCTCAAGGATTTCAAAAGGACCTATATACCTCGGGCTCAGTTTCTTTCGCTTGATAGCTCTTCTGATACATGTAACTAGTGATACCCTCAGAAAAATATTATCACCAACCTCAAACTCTAGAGGTCTTCTCCACTTGTCAGCGTAGCTTTTCTGTCGACCCTGCGCTGCAAGGAGCCTCTTTTGAATAATTCAAATATGTGCTGAGGTTTGATTAACAAGATCTGACCCTTAAAGCTTCCTTTTGGACAACTTATTCTAGCATAAAGGTGATTGGCACTTACTTCTGTACAACGCCTCATATGGAGCTATCTGGATGCTCGCATAGTAACTATTGTTGTAGGCGAACTCAATAAGTGGAAGGAAGCAATCCCAACTCCCTTTAAAGTCGAGGACACAAGCTCGCAACATATCCTTTAGCGTCTGAATGGTCCTCTCTAACTGTCCGTCTATCTGGGGATGATAGGTTGTACTGAATCTCAATTGAGTACCCAGTGCTTCATGCAATGCCCTCTAAAATCTAGAAGTGAATCAAGGATCTCGGTCAGAAATGATATTCTTCGGTATACCATGGAGTTTTACAATCTCACAAATGTAAATCTTTGCTAGTTTGTCCGGAGAGTAACCATCATTGATCGGTATGAAGTATGCTGACTTTGTTAATTGGTACATAATTACCCAGATCACATCATATTTCCTGATCCTGGGCAATCCCACAACGAGATCCATGGTCACACTTTCCCATTTCCATTCTGGAATCTCAGGACTTTGCAACAAACTCGGCGGTCTCTGGTGTTCAATCTTTACCCTCTGGCATGTAAGACACCGCGCCATATATTTTGTCACATCATTCTTCAATCCCGACCACCAATACATATATTTTAAGTTATGGTACATTTTGGTCATACCAAGGTGAAGTGTGTACCGGCTCTTATGTGCCTCATCTAAGATCTTTTGTCTCAACTCTGCCTTAAGTGGAACACAAATTCTCTTTTGATAATGAACCAATCCACTAAGTGACAGATCATAGCCTTGAGCTTTTCCCTGCTCGATTCTAGCCAAATTACTCTATATCCAGCCATTTTGCCTTTGAGCCTCTTCAATCTCAGCTCTCAAATTACTTTCCCTGTGGGAAACAGTGTTGTTGGCACAGAGAATTTGGTTTGACAAATTCAAATCTTGAAAGTCAGCAATTAACTTCCCTTCTTGTATAATCATTGCTGCCACAAGCACCGTCTTTCTACTAAGAGCATCCGCGACACATTAGCCTTACCCGGATGATATTTGATTTTCATGTTGTAGTCCTTAAGCAACTCCATCCAACGACGTTGTCTCATATTCAATTCTTTCTGATCATACAAATACTTGAGACTCTTGTGATCACAGTACAGTTCTACCATCACACCATACAAATAATGCCGCCAGATTTTCAAAGTAAACACAATGGCCGCAAGCTCCAAATCATGAGTGGGATAATTCATTTCATGAGGTTTAAGCTATCAAGAGGTATAGGCCACCACACATCCCTACTGCATAAGGACACACCCTAATCCCTGCTTACTCGTATCACTATACACAATGTAGTTCAAGCTGGGATCAAGTATAATCAACACAGGTGCCGTAGTTAACCTATTTTTTAGCTTCACAAAGCAATTTTCACAATGTTCATCCCACACAAGACCCAGAAAACTACGTACCTCAGCAACAGTTTCTGGCCTCTTCCAATTCAGTACTGCTTCCACTTTACTGGCATCCACTGAGACCCCTTCTCGCGAGATAACATGGCCTAAGAATTTTACTTCTGGAATCCAGAACTCGCACTTACTTAATTTGGCATAGAGCTGTTTTTCACGCAATGTATTCAACATAATTCTCAAATGATGCTCATGCTCTTCTATACTCTTAGAGTAAATTAGAATATTATCAATGAATACCACAACGAACTGATCCAAATATTATCTAAAGACACGGTTCATGTAATCATGAACACCGCAGGTGCGTTGGTTAGCCTAAATGGCATAACTAAGAACTCATAATGACCATACCTAGTCCGAAAAGCAGTCTTCGGAATATCTTCTGCTTTCACTCGTAGTTGATAATACCCTGACCTTAGATCAATTTTCAAAAACACACATGAACCAGATAGTTGATCTAAAAAGTCATCAATTCTGGGAAGTGGTTACTTGCTCTTAACAGTAATCTTATTCAGTTATCTATAATCAACACACAAATGAAGAATCCCGTCTTTCTTTTTCACAAATAGGACTGGAGCTCCCCAAGGCGACACACTGGGTCTAATAAACCCTTTCTCAAGTAAATCTTCAATCTGCTTCTTCAATTCCGCCATTTCGTTTGGGGCCATAAGGTATGGGGCCTTAGATATAGAACCAGCTCCAAGCACAATGTCAATTGGGAACTGAACTTCCCTTTCAGGAGGTAATCCGCTAAGGTCATATGGAAATACCCTAGGGAATTCATTTACCACAGGCATATTACTCAACGCTTCACTAGTTTCCCCTTGCACAGAGAAAAATACGATATACCCCTGGCAACCCTTCTTCAAACACTTCTCAATTTCAGCTGTTGAAAGAAAGTTCAAACTAGCAGTTGGATTCTCAATACTCTGAGTAGCAGGATATACTATCCTCTTGTTCCCACAATCTAATAACATAATATTTGCCATTAATCAGTCAAAACCCAGAATGACTTCCAGCTGGTACATCGGTAGACAAATCAAATCAATAACAGATTCATGCCCCTCCATAGTGATCACACAGTTTAAACAAACTTCTGTGGTCAAGTCCTTAACACCCATCGGAGTTGACACTATCAGATCAAATGGTAATTTATGCACATGCAATCTCAGGCGCTTCACACAATCATAGGCAATGGAGGAGTGACTTACACCCGAGTCAAACAAAACTTTCAACATATAGCCATTAAGAAGAATTTTACCTTGTATGAACTCAGGAGATTTGCGGGCCTCCTCATGGGTTATAGCGAATACTCAACCTTGAGTCCTCAGCCTCTGGTCTTGCCGTGACTATTTGCATTCAATAGCAGTATGCCCCACACCCTTACAATTAAAGCATATTATTCGACCCTCACAAGTCTTGCCATGATGTGGTCGGTTGCAATAAGGGCATGTCCACACAGTAGGAGCTCTTTGCTGATCACGGTTCCCAAGCTGATAGGGTCTTTTACCATCACCCTTGGATGTCAAAAATCCTTTCCCCTTACGATTTTGGGAGGCACTACCCTTACTAGGTTCACTGGGATTACCGGTAGCCTTATTCGGATACAAATCTCCAAGATTATTTTCTGTAATTCGGCATTATTTCACCGCCTTATTGAATACGGTGAACTGGTGAGTAGCTAACTGTTTCCTTAGCTCTTGTCTCATACCGCGAATGAGTATATCTGAACTCTATTCTTTATCATCCTTCTATCAGAGGTAGGAGGAATATCGGGACAACCGAACAAAACGGGACAAGTAGTCATCAAAGGTCTATGTGTCCCCTTGTTTAATGTTGAGGAATTCGGTTTCCTTCTTGAGTCGCACCGATTTGGGAAAATATTTCTTGTTAAATTCTTGCTGGAATAATTCCCAAGTCAAGGGCACATTTCTGCTTTGCATAGTAAGGGAGATATTTCTCCACCAACGATTTACATCACCTTTTAGTTTATACACCGCTAATTGGGCTTTTACCTCATAAGGACATTCAAGAACCTCGAAGATCTTCTCTAGTCTATTCAACAAGTCTTTGGCCGCCTGAGGGTCAAATCTACCTCTAAACACTGGAGGCAGATGTTTGCAGAATTTAGAGACCCTGAACTGTAGATCTGTTTCCTCTCTAACTGGTACCTCATATGATTCTTGATTTGGAACAACATGATATGGGGATTCTAGCGGTCTTGCTGACCCCTCAGCAGTTTCCCGGTGACGAGTTTCCTCTGGGGTCTCCTCCTCAATGGACGGACCTTGATAAGCTCTATTTTTGCCACTTTCAATTCTGAGCACTTTTCTCAACTCAGTGATCATGTACCGCTGATCTTTTATTAGACCCATTATGTAATGCCCCAAATTTTGATTAAGGGCTAATGAGGATTATTGTAGAGATTTGTGAATTTAATTTGAATATATTATGTGTTTTTCCATGTTCTCTAACCCGGACCGGCCCGGCCGAACCGGCCCGGAAACCGGTGACCCGGGCACTAAACCGGTCCGGTTCGGTGACCCGGTCCAGGTCAACTTTTTTATTTTTTTTTTATTTTTTTATTTTTTTAAAAAAAATTTCCTTTAGAATTTCATACTATAAGCCTAAAATATTCTATTTCTCACCGGTTTGGTCCCGGTTTAGCTCCGGTCTGACCCACTGACCCTTGACCCAGTACCCCGACCGGTTCACTGACCGGTCCGGGTTTAATTACCTTGGTGTTTTTTGACAACATTAATTAATATGTCATTATTACTAAAAAATTGAAAGAATGGAATTATTGGCCATGAATTTATGATTAAGGGAGAAATTAATTACTAACTAAGAGGAAATGAGATGTGTGATTAAATGGCTAATGGATGGATTAAAGTAGCAAATTGGGTGGCTTACTTTATGAGAACTAATGAAAAGGTGACACTTGGCAAGCTCACAATTGGAGAGATTGATGGGAAAAGTCAAATGCAAATTTTAAATCAATTTTTCTCTCTCCTCTTCCCTCTTTTTAGCTGACATGGACTAGGGGGAGTATGATCATTTCCTTCTTCATCTTCAACCACTCTTATCTCTCTCTCCATCCGGCGCTATTGTTAAAGGAAAGAGAAGGAAGAAAAGCTTCAAAAAGGTAAGGGAAATGGTCTCAAATACTCAAACTTCCTTCTCTAAAATTGTTCCTTGAGTAATAAGCTTCATTTTGATGGTTGTAGTTTGCTCATTGGTATTGGTTTGTGATTTCAAGAGATGGTGAAAGTTGGAGGATCAAGAAGTCCTTTTGGAAAAGTTGAAGATGTAAGTGAAACCAATATATCTATCTAAGTTTTGAGCCAAATGGATTAGTTTTGAATTTCTGGGAATTTATTGACTATTTTTGAAAATAAGGGTTATTAGGCATTGGGCATGTTATTGGTATGGAATTAGTATGTGTGAAATGTATATGGATAGATAAAATTGATTGGGGATGGAATGATTGAGTTTTGGTGATTTTGAAATTTTAGTGTTTAATGTTGCCAAGGACCAAAGCATGATAAAGACGTAGGAATTTGGTTGTTTTAATGGTTTTATTGGATTCCTTGAGTGATTTTGTATGGGGATAGCTTTGGTTGAAGTTTTGGGTCCATTAGAAGCTCTTGGGAAAAACTATCAATGTTTCTGCGTTTTCTGGTTTCTGATGCATATCACTCAAGTGAGGGGAGTATCACACGAGTGAGTCAGTGAAATTCTTTATTTTCCCTTCAATTTCTGTATTGCACTTCGATAAAAAGGGCAAGAGTGTTGCCTCACTTGCGAGTGTGGTGGATTCTCACTCGAGTGAGCTTCCTCTCACTCTGGTGTATTTGACACCAAGAACTTGTCTTTCGGGTTGTCACTCGCGGTTGAATGCTAGAGGGTGTCTCAACACTCACGGGATTTCAGTCTCCACCAGAGTGAGAAGACTCATGCTCGAGTGCCTTTTCCCTCTGACAACTCCCATTGCTCTCGGGTTCTCACTTCCTGGACTTCACTCTCTAGTGCTCGAGTGAAGCATTTGGCTATCACTCGAGTGAGGTCTTGTGTTCTCGAGTGTCTCTGTCTCTGAAAAAGTTCTTGTGCTCTCGGGTGCTCACTTGCTATCCTTCACTCTCTAATACCTGAGTGCAGACCGTACCATCACTCGAGTGAGGCCATCTTTGCTCGAGTGATGCAGTGAAAAATATCAGAGTTTGTGCTTCCAAAAGGGGATCCCTGGGGTAGTTCTTCCAACCCTTTAGGGCTTTTATTATAGGCATATATGAGTACTTAAGAGACAGTAATGATAACCAATTTAAGTATTGTGAAGATATTGAGTATTGAAATAAGTGATAACATATCATCCTTAATTATGACTTTAGGATTTGATATTTTCCCGGAACATAGAAGGCCTGTGCCTGCTGAGTACGGAAAAACCAAGGTAGTGACACTTTATCCTATACCATGTATATTACATTGCTTATTTGCATTAGTCATTGAATATAGTGAGGGGACGTGGCGAAAGCCCGGCTTTGAATACAGATACAGTGAGGGGACGTGGCGAAAGCCCGGCCTTGAATACAGATACAGTGAGGGCACGTGGCGTAAGCCCGGTCTTGTATGCAATTGAGGGGACGTGGCAGTGTGCCCGGTTTTGAATATTGAAATGATGCATTATGATATATGTTTACTTGCTTTGTTTATATGCATTATATACGTAAACTGTTACTACTGGGATTTTTCAGAATCTCACTCTTTCCAAATAACATTTTTAGACAGGGCAAGTGGATCAAGAAGCAAGCAAGTGGATAAGGGCGATTAGGACTGTCGGTGGTAGTCTTAGCTACTATCTTTTTTGTTTTTGAAATTTGTTATCATTTTGGACAAATGTATATATTGAATAGATCATAGTATTATAGTTTTGTGTAATTCCCGGTATAGGAACTGAGATAGGCAATGATGCCTTGTACCAACTCTTGGATTAATGTTATTATCCTGGTGAATAACGAGAATTTTGCTAATACTCTGAGATTGTACATGTAACAAACCGAACAGGCCTATTGATTTTATGAATGAATGAATGGAGATCTATTTGTACAGGTTTTTGTAAAAGTTTTAATTATTCCAGATCTCTTATTCAAATATAAAACGGTTTAAATACCTAATTCCGGCCTTGATCGTGGCGAGGGTTACATTTATGGTATCAGAGCAATTTTCCTGGCATTTGTAGGAATTGCTAGGATAGTTGCCCTAGTTTATTGCCTGAGTGTTAGATGATTGATGATGGTTGATTGTATGCACATGAATATTCCTATTATTAATTGGTATATAAGAGTTTAAGGAATATATGTATACTTTTATTGTGATTTTTGACTGGGTGAATCATTTGTAGACTAAAGAGAGACAATGGCTCTTACTAGAGTCAGAAGACCTGACCCAAAGATAGAAGAGGTTAACAAAAATCCACCTGACCCATTGCGGGAGCTAGTGAATTTAGTAAGGGAACAAAGGGATATGATTGCTGAGCTGAGAGAAGAGCTCAAGGAAGAAATGGCAAAGTGTAATGAAGAAAAGGTCGAGTCTACATATGAGGAGACCCAAGAAGAGACCCGACTTGAAGAGACAGTTGATGGGTCTAATTGGTCTTGAGAGACCCCATCTCGCACGATGCCTAATCGGGAGTCGTATGGGGTACCTATCCGAGAGGGTAGAGACCTTCATTTTTAGGTTTCTAAATTCTGTAAGCACATGCCTCCAGTATTCCAAGGAAAATTTGACCCTCAAGTAGCGGAGGATTGGATTATGAGATTGGAGAAGATCTTCGAGGTGCTTGAGTGCCTATCAGAGGTGAAAGCAAAACTAACTATCTACAAGCTAGAAGGGGACGCAGATCAATGGTGGAGAAATATTGCCATGACCTTGCTAGCTTGAAATGTGCTAGTGACTTGGGAGTTGTTTCTGGAGCAATTCAACGACAAGTTCTTCCCAAAGTCGGTGAGAATTGAAAAGGAGTAAGAATTTTTGGCAATAAAGCAAGGGGACAATAAGACATTTGATGATTACCTGTCCCAGTTCATTCGTCTATCCTGGTATTCCTCCTATCTCTGGCAGATGGATGATGAGGAGTGAAGTTCTGACATATTAATCTGTGGTTTAAGACCGGAGTTGAAGAAAAGATTGGCCACCCGACAGTTTGATAAATTCAACAAAGTGGTTGAGGAGTGCCGCATCACTAAGAACAACCTGAGGGATATTAACCCAAGTAAGGGTGGTGGTCGCGGTGACACTGGTAAGGGAAGCTTATCCCAGAAGCGTAAGAGCTAAGGATCTTCATCCAAGGGTGGCAGTAAGAAGCCATACTACTCTGGAGATCATGAGAACTAGAAAACTCATCACAGTGGGTATGTCCTCGGTGCAATAGAGCACATGCTGGTAGAAATTGTGAAGGGAATGTGGTGTGCTTCATCTGTAAGCAGCTATGATACTTTGCCAAAGATTGCAAGGGGCGACCGGCAGAGCCAAGGCCCAAGAGTCAAGGGAGAGTATTTGCTATGACCCACAAAGAGGCATATAAATCTCCCGAATTGATCCAAGGTACTATTCTTCTAAATGGTATTTCATTGCAAACATTGATTCGGGTGCTAGTCATTCGTTCATAGCCTATGACTGTGTAAAGTACCTAGGATTATATGTCCATAAACTGCTATTTGATCTTGTTGTATCAACACCTATGGGTGCTAAGACTGTGGCTGCAGAAGCTTGTCTGAATAGTGTTATAACTGTGGAAGGGTTTGAGTTTACCATTGATTTGATTTGTTTACCTCTTTATCGATTGGAAGTTATTCTGGGAATTGACTGGTTGACGGCAAACAATGTCATGTTGGATTGTGGGAATAGGAAAATAGTTTATCTTGCTCCGCAGAGGGATGTTAATGTAGACAGTAAATTGAATTTCCTCTCGATGGCTAAGGCCGAGGAATGTCTGAAAAAGGGATGCCAAGGGTATGTGGTATTCTTTTCTAGTCAGGGAGAGTTAGATGAAGCTCTAGAGAATATACCCGTTGTGAGAGAATTCCTTGAGGTGTTTCCAGACGATCTCGGTGGATTACCTCCGGAAAGGGAAGTGGAATTTCCAATTGAGATAGTACTTGGAGCTGGGTCCATATCCAAAGTCCCATATAGAATGGCCCCTAATGAAATGGCGGAATTGAAGAAAAAAATTGAAGAATTGCTCGAGAAGGGGATCATCCGACCCAGTGTATCGCTATGGGGAACTCCGGTATTGTTTATGAAAAAGAAGGATAGGAGTTTGCGGTTGTGTATCGATTATAGAGAACTTAACAAAGTGACTGTTAAGAACAAGTACCCTCTCCCGAGAATTGATGACCTGTTAGATCAATTGTCTGGCTCGTGTGTATTCTCTAAGATTGATCTAAGATCGGGGTATCATCAGTTGTGAGTGAAGGCAACATATATTCCGAAGACTGCTTTCCGAATGAGATATAGGCACTATGAATTCCTTGTGATGCCCTTTGGTTTGACTAATGCACCGGCGGTATTCATGGATTATATAAATCACATCTTTTGACCATATCTTGACCAGTTTGTAGTAGTATTCATCGATGACATATTGATTTACTCCAAGAGTAATGAAGAGCATAAACGGCATTTGAGAATTGTACTGAGGATATTAAGAGAAAAGCAACTATGCCAAGCTGAGAAAGTGTGAGTTTTGGCTTACGAAAGTGAAGTTCCTCGGCTATGTTATCTCACGTAAAGGAGTCTCGGTAGATCCCAGTAAAGTAGAAGCAGTACTTGATTGGAAGAGGCAAGAAATTATTTTTGAGATCCGCAGTTTTCTGGGTCTTGCTGGTTATTATCGGAGGTTTATCCAAAACTTCTCACGGATTGCATTGCCGATGACCAAGCTTACAAGAAAATATCAACCATTTTTGTGGGATGAAAGATGTGAAAAGAGTTTTATGGAGTTGAAGGAGAGGTTGACTACGACACCGGTATTGATTATACATGATCCCAGTGAGGCTTACGTCATGTACAGTGATGTGAGTAAGCAGGGGTTAGGGTATGTTCTGATGTAGCAGGGATGTGTGGTGGCCTATGCCTCTCGACAGGTCAAACCGCATGAAATGAATTACCCCACTCATGATCTGGAGCTTGAGACAATAGTATTTGCATTGAAGATTTGACGTCATTACCTGTACGGTGTGACAATGGAACTATACTACGACCACAAAAGTCTCTAATACTTGTATGATCAGAAAGAGTTGAACATGAGACATGGTTGGTGGATGGAGTTGTTGAAAGATTATAACCTGGAGATCAAATACCATCCAGGTAAAGCTAATATCGTGGCAGATCTTTTAGTCGGAAGATGGTGCTAGTGGCAACGATGTTGATACAGGAAAGGAAATTGATTGAGGATTTTCAGGATTTCAATCTCTCAAATAATATCCTGTGTGCCAGTTATTGCATTGTCCAAGGGAAGAATGACCTGAGGACGAAAATTGAAGAGGCTCAAAAGCATGATGAGAGAGCCCAGTTCATCGGAGCTATGATTGAGCAAGGAGGGACTTGGGATTATGATTTGTCACTTAGTGGACTGATGCATTATCAGAAGAGAATCTATGTTCCACTGAAGGCGGACTTGAGATAGAGAATTCTAGATAAGGCTCATAAGAGTCAGTATACTCTTCACCCCGGTGTGACCAAGATGTATCACAGTTTGAAATCTATGAACTAGTGGCCAAGGTTGAAGAGTGATGTGACCAAGTATGTGGCATGGTGTCTTACTTTCTAAAATGTGAAGATTGAACACCAGAGACCGCCAGGATTGCTTCAGAGTCCAGAAATTCTAGAATGGAAGTGGTAAAGTGTGACCATGGATCTAGTGGTGGGTCTGCCTAGGATCTAGAATTATGATGCGATCTGGGTGATTGTTGATCAACTCATGAAGTCAGAGTGCTTCATACCGATTAATGTTAGCTATTCTCCGGATAGGCTGGTGGAAATCTATATCAAAGAGATAGTAAGGCTCCATGATACACCAAAGAACATTATCTTCGATAGAGATCCTCGGTTTACTTCTAGATTCTGGAGGGCTCTGTATGAAGCTATGGGTACACAGTTAAGGTTTAGTACGGCCTACCATCCTCAGACAGAGGGATAGTGGAAAAGGACCATTCAAATGCTAGAAGATATGCTGAGAGCTTGTGTCCTAGACTTTAAAGGAAAATGAGACTATTACCTTCCACTTGCCAAGTTTGCTTACAACAACAGTTATCATGCGAGCATCCAGATGGCTCCGTATAAGGCATTGTATGGAAGGAAGTGTCAGTCACCGTTATGCTGGACAGAATTGTCAGAGAGGAGGTTGTATGGCCCAGACCTTATTGATCAAACTTCAGAAAAGATTAGAATTATCAGAAAGAGGCTTCTTACAGCACAAAGTCGACAGAAGAGCTATGCCAATAAAAGGAAAAGACCTCTAGAGTTTGAGGTGGGGGATCATGTTTTCCTCAGAGTATCTCCGGTCACAAGCATTGGAAGGGTAATATAGCGGAGGAAACTGAGCCCGAGGTATATTGGCCCATTTGTGATTCTGGCATGAATCGGACCTATAGCGTATCGGATAGCCCTACCCTTAAATTTGAGTAGATTGCATGATGTGTTTCATGTCTCACAACTCAAGAAGTACCAACTAAACCCTGAGCATATCATTAAGTATGAAGAGATTGAATTACAAGATAATTTCACTTATGCGGTAGAGCCAGAGAGAATCATTGATCGAGAAGAGCGGCAGCTCAGATATCGAAGCTTACCGTTTGTGAAGGTGGTATGGAAGGAGATGTCTCCAAGAAAAGCAACATGGGAAGTAGAAGCAAATATGAGAAAACGATTTCCTGAATTTATGCCTAATGATGTGTAATCAATTTCGAAGGTGAAATTTTTTGAACAGGGGGAGAATTATAATGCCCCAAATTTTGATTAAGGGCTAATAAGGATTATTGTAGAGATTTGTGAATTTAAATTGGATATGACAACATTAATTAATATGTCATTATTAATGGAAAATTGAAAGAATGGAATTATTGGCTATGAGTTTGTGATTAAGGGAGAAATTAATTACTAACTAAGAGGAAATGAGATGTGTGATTAAATGGCTAATGGATGAATTAAAGTAGCAAATTGGGTGGCTTACTTTATGAGAACCAATGAAAAGGTGACATTTGGCAAGCTCACAAGTGGAGAGATTGATGGGAAAAGTCAAATGCAAATTTTAAATCAATTTCTCTCTCTCCTATTCCCTCTTTTCGGCTGACATGGGCTAGGGGGAGTATGCTCATTTCCTTCTTCATCTTCAACCACTCTCATATCTCTCTCTATCCGGCGCCATTATTGAAGGAAAGTGAAGGAGGAAAAGCTTCAAAAAGGTAAGGGAAATGGTCTTAAATACTCAAACTTCCTTCTCTAAAATTGTTCCTTAAGTAATGAGCTTCATTTTGATGGTTGTAGTTTGCTCATTAGTATTGGTTTGTGATTTCAAGAGATGGTGAAAGTTGGAGGATCAGGAAGTCCTTTTGAAAAAGTTGAAGAGGTAAGTGAAACCAATCTATCTATCTAAGTTTTGAGCCAAATGGATTAGTTTTGAATTTCTGGGAATTTATTGACTATTTTTGAAAATAAGGGTTATTAGGCATTGGGCATGTTATTGGTATGGAATTGGTATGTGTGAAATGTATATGGATAGATAAAATTGATTGGGGATGGAATGATTGAGTTTTAGTGATTTTGGAATTTTAGTGTTTAATGTTGCCCAGGACCAAAGCATGATAACAGAGTAGGAATTTGGTTCTTTTAATGATTTTATTGGATTACTTGAGTGATTTTGTATGGAGATAGCTTTGGTTGAAGTTTTGGGTCCATTGGAAGCTCTTGGGAAAATTTTGGGAAAAACTGTCAATGTTTCTGCGTTTTCTGGTTTCTGATGCATATCACTCAAGTGAGGGGAGTATCACACGAGTGAGTCAGTGAAATTCTTTATTTTCCCTTCAGTTTCTGTATTACACTTCAGTGAAAAGGGCAAGAGTGTTGCCTCACTTGCGAGTGCGGTGGATTCTCACTCGAGTGAGCTTCATCTCACTCGAGTGCTGGTGTATTTGACACCAAGAACTTGCCTCTCGTGTTGTCACTCGTGGTTGAATGCTAGTGGGTGTCTCAACACTTGCGGGATTTCAGTCTCCACCCAAGTGAGAAGACTCATGCTCGAGTGCTTTTTCCTTCTGAAAACTCCCATTGCTCTCTGGTTCTCACTTCCTGGACTTCACTCTCTAGTGCTCGAGTGAAGCATTTGGCTATCACTTGAGTGAGGTATTGTGTGCTTGAGTGTCTCTGTCTCTGAAAAAGTTCTTGTGCTCTTAGGTGCTCACTCGCTATCCTTCACTCTCTAATGCCCGAGTGCAGACCGTACCATCACTCGAGTGAGGCCATCTTTGCTCGAGTGAAGCAGTGAAAAATATTAGAGTTTGTGCTTCCAAAAGGGGATCCCTGGGGTAGTTCTTCCAACCCTTTAGGGCTTTTATTATAGGCATATATGAGTACTTAAGATATAGTAATGATAACCAATTTAAGTATTGTGAAGGTATTGAGTATTGGAATAAGTGATAACATATCGTCCTTAATTATGACTTTAGGATTTGATATTTGCCTGGAACATAGAAGGCCTGTGCCTGCTCAGTACGGAAAGACCAAGGTAGTGACACTTTATCCTATACCATGTATATTACATTGCTTGTTTGCATTAGTCATTGAATATAGTGAGGGGACGTGGCGAAAGCCCGGCTTTGAATACAGATATAGTGAGGGGACGTGGCATAAGCCCGGCCTTGCATACAGTTGAGGGGACGTGGCAGTATGCCCGGTCTTGAATATTGAAATGCTGCATTGTGATATATGTTTACTTGCTTTGTTTATATGCATTATATACGTAAACTGTTGCTACTGGGATTCTTTAGAATCACACTCTTTCTAAATAACATTTTTAGATAAGGCAAGTGGATCAAGAAGCAAGCAAGTGGATAAGGGCGATTAGGACTGTCGGTGGTAGTCTTAGCTACTATCTTTTTGGTTTTTGAAATTTGTTATCATTTTAGACAAATGTATATATTGAATAGATCATAGTATTATAGTTTTGTGTAATCCCCGGTATTGGAATTGAGATGGGCAATGATGCCTTGTACCAACTTTTGGATTAACGTTTTTATCCCGGTGAATGACGGGAATTTTCCTGATACTCTGAGATTGTACATGTGACAAACCGAACAGGCCTATTGATTTTATGAATGAATAAATGGAGATCTATTTGTACAGGTTTTTGTAAAAGTTTTAATTATTCCGGATCTCTTATTCAATTATAAAACGTGTTTAAACACCTAATTCCGGCCTTGATCATGGCAGGGGTTACACATTAATTCTCGCATTGGATCTGGTGGATTGTCATTTACTATCTCCACCTCTGGGTCCACTTGTTGAACTCTGGGTCTACCCTTTGTCTTTTTTATTCTACAATCATTCACTACATCAGTTTCACAATTAATGATACACATTATCCACAAATCTCATACATATCCACAATCACAAATAATAGATATGTATACAATAACCAATCATAACCATCTTCTTATCACAAAAGCAAAGAACTACGGGAGCTATCTTACAAACTCTACCTTTGTCAGGAACTACAGCTCTGATACCAAAAATATAACCCCCTGCCTTTAAACACGTAATTATATCAAAATTCGGAATTTAAATGAAATAGAGACCAATAATCTTCAAAAGTCACTTACAATCCTTTCCTTACAGGAGGGTTTTTAACAAAGTCTTTCAAAATTTCTTCCTTATCCTAGTCTCAATTTCAAATACCGAATATAATTACCTATGCAATTAAATCACATTTATATATATCAGAGTGTGAAGCAGAAATCCTGGCAACCCCTGGGTCATGTAAATACTAACATCAGGTTTATAATTCCCAACTAGGGGATTACATACCATAATCAAAATATTATTTACATCCCAAAATATCATACAGTAATCCCGTCTAAAAGTGATAACCAACAGTTCAAACTATACATCTCTACAAGGTATAAGAGAGGAGTCACTACCTTGTTCCTTCCTGATGTCCTTTGACACAGTGGGCTCGTGAATATGGCAAATATCGAATCCTATAAATCAAAGTTAAGAACAGCGGATTAATTTCTTATTCTAAGCTGTTTCTTTTTATAACGCTTAAAGTTGGTTATCATTTGAACTCTTTGGGTGGTTATGAGAAGCCTAGATACATACCAAAAGGGTTCGAAGAATTACCCAAAAGATCCCTTTTTGGAAGCAAAAGCATTGATTTTTGGCTAAGTCACTCGAGTGAAGAAGGCCTCACTCAAGTGATGCCCCCACTCATACTCGAGTTCCAGCAGGTGAGACGCAGAAAGTGTGTACCTGAGAGTACTGATACACCCTAGAGTGGCCAGTTCACTTGAGCACTCTTCTGGGCACTCGAGTAATGACACTTAGTCACTCGAGTCCCATCGAGTGAGGTGCAAGAAGTGACAACCCGAGAGCAACTAGAACCTTAAAGTGATAAGTATACTCGAGTACCAACCCTAGCACTCGAGCGATTTCCCAATACTTGCGAGTACCGACACGCACTCTTGACAATTTGCTAGCGAGTGTTAACCTGAGATGTACTCCCATAGTGCTATATACACATGCACTCGAGTAATGCCCTATGCACTTGAGTGATAACGCATGTCACTTGCAGATGAGGAAGTTCACTCGCGATCTCTGCCTGAGGACTTAACCAAAATACTGAGAATATCATACTGCACTCGAGTGAGACCCTACCTCACTCGAGTGAGGCTTATCAGAAGCCAGATCGCAGCAACTGATATAACTTTCCCAGACTTGCCCAAACTGATTCCAATGGTTCTAAAACTCAACTCAAAGCTCATTCCCATCTAAAATTCTATATGGAACCTATTGGTAACCTCAAAACACCCAAATTCCCATCCTAACAACAAATTTGGGCCTAGATCAAAACATCACACCCAACAACCAAAGATCAATCTTTTCCCCATTCAAATTCCAACCAAAACTAATGACATTATAACACATCCCAACACAAATTCCTACACACTACCATATCAAACTCATTCATTTCCAATTCTCATGAAATCAGGGTAAAAATCCAAAATTTACAAAAATTAACCAAAAATCACAATAAATATATCAAAATGATCCAAATGCTCATCTCTTCAATTTGCTAAAGCCAAAACCTTGATTCTCTAACTTTTAAATTTGTTCCAATACCCAAATCACCACTTTTCAAAATTCTAAAACCATGAAGATGAAGCTCTTAACACTATGAACAAGATTAATGAAGAGTGTTTGAGCATATAAGAACCATTACTTACCTAAAATTCAAGTTTTCTCTTTCTCTTTCTTCCTTAAGGTCACCGGAAATGGAGGTGAGGAGAGAGAGGCGATGAGAGATGATGAAAAAGATCACTTTCCCTTTTCCTATGCTCACCTACCGATTTGAGGGAGAGAAGAGAGAAAAAGATGAGTTTGACACATTGGCTAAATCCCATGGTCCACATTAAGCCACTTGTCAACATCTTGCTCACTCTTCTATGAGCTCACATAGGTGCAAAGCACCCGATTCCGACCTATTGACAATGCATATCAATCATTGATCTTTAATCACCAATGAGTTTTCTCTTTGGTAACTGACTAATTGGTCAGTAAATTTCCAATTTTACCATTTTGCCCTTAGTTTTCACTACTATGGTTACTAAATCATCACCAAGTACATTTATTTCATAATCCACATCATATTCTTCAAGAGTACTTAATTACAATAATTACAATCACTTTCAAAGTCATTAGCCCTTAATCCCAAATTGGGTCATTACAAAACTCAATCCCTCATTAGGCCACTATGGGCAACTTAGATGCATGCACACGTGTGTGTACAATAAATTAAATAAAGGTTGTTTTTGTGAATGGCTTAAATGAAACTGACTCAATTTTTTCTAGGCTATTCAAATAGGGAGGCCTTAAGTAATATTAACCTCAATGAAATCTTAAAAATTAATAGCCAAACCACACGCTGCTTGTATTTATATCTTATATAACATCACATGATATGCCAGTATATCTGGTTGGCTCGTAATGACTAATGCTTTAACAACAATATTTAGAGTAGAAATGCCATTTTAGCCCGTGCTTGTGCTTGCTTAGCATGGGATAATACAAGCATGTTTCGAAACCATAATGAGGAAAGGGGTTGTCCCCATTAGAAGCCGCTACCGCTTGGGTGGGTGAAGATTAATATTGATGGATTCAAGAGTGATAACTTGGGGACGTGCACTTGTAGAGGTGTAATGCAAGATCACAATGGTGAGTTTTTGCTGGGGTTTATATATCGGATTGGGCAACGGATAGTGGTTTCTGCTGAAGCATGGGGTGTATTGTGAGGACTTAAACTTGCATGGGATAGATGATACAAACAAATCCTGATTGAGTGTGATTGTAGTGAAGTCATGGAATTGATTCAGGTCACGGTGTCTCAGGAACACCCAGATTTTCATCTTATCGTGGATGTTCGCACGTTGATAGACGGAAACTATTAAGTGGAAATGTTACATTATACTCGAGATGTTAACACAGTTGCAGACGCCATGATAAAGGAAGTTTAGAAGATGGTGATGGATCTCTATATCACCGATTCGCTTCTTGGAGCTATTACAAAATTATTATTTATTGATGAAAAGAGGTTGAAACTATATGTTGACTCAGGAGGTTAGCCTCTGAGGTGATTGTAGCATATCATGCACTATCCAAAAAAAAAAAAAGAACACATGAGATTCAAAGTTTAAAACAGGGAACGCTACAGTTTTGCTCTTTTTTCTTTTTCATTTTGATCCTTCAAGAATTATTTTTTCCCCTCTAGTCCTTTTCTTTGACTTTTCCTCAATTATTTTTAGCTCTAACTTTTCTAAAGTAGCTTATAATACAAACCAATATTATATAGCATCATATATTCCAAAACAATCAACCTAATTAATAGCAGTTATAAGATTTATGAAAAATTTATCCTTTTATGCTCTATTTTCACAAAATTATCATTAATTTAAATTGATAATAATAGATGCGATTTTGCTCAAATTAATGATAAAATCCCTAGACAAGGCCTTAAATATCATAATAAAATAAGATATATCATTAGGCTTTATTATTGTCGTGTCCTGTCATGTTTACATATATATTTTTAAAGAAGTTATCTAATTCATTAAAGTATTATTTTATTGTATATTTTGTGACTTTTCTACTCCCTTTAATTTAAATCAAATTTTATTGGAGTTGGCTTCTATTCTCTACTATTTCTCTCCGCTGCCATTCTTTTCCATTAACACTGTCATTTTTGTCTCAAACAAGCCTCATACGCATTGTGTCAGCGTTTCTGCCATGCATCAATAGGAAGGGAAAATTTCAATTGAGGGCCCAACTTTATAAGATTTATTATTATTGTTGTTGTTGTTGTTGTTGTTGCCAGAAACTCTATAAAATTTATAAACATTTAAAATTCAACAATAATTAATGTTCTAGGCTAAATTTAAGAATTTTGAATTACAACTTTTTAATGTTATAATAATTAGAGTAGAAGAAAAATTAATCTTTCGATCATTATAATTTTGACACAATTGTAACTCGATTTCTATACTTTAACTCAATCCGACTCAGCACCTATAGTTTTTGACTCGGTTGTAATTCAATCCGTGAACTTTGACTCACTGCAATTTAGTTCCTATAATTCAAACTATTTTATAATTTAGTCCTTATAATTTAAAGTGTAGAGACTTAACTACAATTGTGTCAAAATTATAAGGATTGAAAGATTAATTTTTCCTCTACTCTAATTATTATAACATAAAAAGGTTGTAATTTAACATTCTTAAATTTAGCCCAGAACATTAAATTATTATTGAATTTTAATTGTTTATAAATTTTATAAAGGGAAAATCCCTGAAAAATACCTCCGAAATAGCAAAATCCTTATTCAGTACTTTGAAATCCAAAATTCTAGATCAGTACCATGTCAGTACGGATGAAAAGTGCAGGGGCGCCAAAAGACGATTTTGCCCTTCAGCCCTCATTCTCACCCACTTTAGAATAACAACACGAGGCTCTTAATTAACAACTCCCCATTATTGATTAACAACTCCTCTTTATTCTTTCACATATTCACATCTCAAAAATATAGTGTTGTTAATGTAAAATACGGTGTTGTTAATAAAGAAAGAGGTGTTGTTATTAGCCCTGAAACTTAAATTACGAAGTTGTGAAACAAGAAATGGGAGTTGTTAATGTAGAATATGGTGTTGTTAATAGCAAGACTGGTGTTGTTATTGTGAAAGTAAAAAGATGAAACTGGATTTGTTAATCAAGAATCAGGAGTTGTTAATTAAGAGCCTCGTATTGTTATTCTGAAGTGGGCGAGAATGAGGGATGAAGGGAAAAATTGTCTTTTGGCGCCCCGTATTGTTCATCCGTATTGATAGGGTACTGATCCGAAATTTTGGATTTCAGAGTACTAAATAGGGATTTTACCATTTCGGAGGTATTTTTCAAAGATTTTCCCTTTTATAAAGTTTATGGCAAAAAATAATAATAAATCTTATAAATTTGGGCCCTCAATTGAAACTTTCGCTTCCTATTGATGAATGGTATAAACGCTGACAGCAGCGGATAGAAATAATATAGGAGAGAAGCCAACTCTAATTTTATTATGCCTCGTTTGATACGGTAGAAGAGTTTTCTTATGGAAGTGGAATTGGAAGTGGAACTAGAGGTAGATGTGGGGTTAAAAGTTTATTCAATATACTGATGGAAGTGAAGTATTATTTTAATTTAATATTTATATTTATTATATGAAAAGACTTGTTTTCCCTTGAGACAACAAACTGCAACAAGTCACCTTACCCAAGCCGTCAACCAAGATTGAAAGTCGAAACATAGTACTATTCATCGTTTAATCTATGAACCAAAATCATAAACCCACTCGCTTTAATCTGTCAACCAAGTGAAAAGAACTTGTGTATACATTATGAGATGAATCAATAATATATATATTATGTAATATCCCAAAAAGTGATTAAGGGCTAATGATTTCAAAAGTAGATGTAATTATTGTTGAATAAACACTTTTGGAGAATGTGTGATGAGAATTTGGATATTTTAATGATTCCAATGGCTTCCTTGTGAAAATTCGTGTGGGGAGAGTGTTTATTGTGAAATTGGAACCATTGGGAACAATTGTGCAAAAGTTGAAAACTCTGTCCATTTATTCTCTGTACAGGGCAGCCGATTTGTGTGGACGTTTTAAATAGGAAAATGGTGTCTAAAAATTATGAAACTTTCCAGTCTTAAAGTTCACATCCCAAGCTTCAATATGGACATATAATTTGTACCATTTCGTTTTGGGAACTTGGAGATATGTCTGTCCAAAGTTTGGGATCAAAACTGGACTCTGTTTTGGAGCAGTGTTGAGTTTTGTGTAATTCTGTATTTGTGTGGTGATTTCTAATAATGGTCCATATTTTTCCTATGAAGAGGACTTAAATACCTTTTATTTGGCTTTGGGATCACCTCATTTCGATTTTTCTAAAATTAGTTATGATTTTTCAAAGTTAGGGCAGAAAATCTGCCAGAATTTCTGAGAAATCCGAAAATGGGAAATTAAAAATTATGACATCATCATATTGTATGATGACATCAACATGGAATTAAAACCAATTACACCATCTTCATCAGCCATTCCCGACCCCATTCAGAAAACAAAAAGACGTGAGAGAAAGCTTGGAGAAAAGAGAGAAAAGAGGAAGAAATCTCGCAAGGTAAGCCGATTTCTCCGACGATCTAGCTCCTAACGCGTACAATCCTTCTCCTAAGCTATTCCTCTATGTGAATTAAGGTTTTGAAGCAAAGAATTTGGTGTTTCAAAGAGGCTAGGGTTCAGCCAAATTTGGGAAAAACTAGAAGGAGCTTGAGGTAACTTCCAAACTTTCGTATATTGCTTATTCTGGCTGCTGTGGGCAATTTAATCGGTGAAATTTCGCCGGATTGCCATTGGTTTTAAAGTTTGGAAATGATATGGCCTAGGGGTTATGCTGCCCAAATTGGGTCTTAATGTTAGTTGTAACCTAATGTAATGGTTAATAAAGTGGTTAGGAGTAGAAAGGAACGCGTTTACGGAGCCGAAATCGTAAAACCCCGATTTTCCCCGGAGAACTCATAAATTTCGGCCAGCCCTAGAAATGGGTCTTAGAGTTGGATTTTCAATGATTTGATGGTTCCATTGAGTTCAGGGGCGAAAATTAGGTGGGGTTACAGTTGGTCACTTTTTCGGAAAAGGCCGAAAAAGCATAATTACGAAAACGCCCCTAAAACCCTTAAAGTGGGGCTGCCAAGGGTAAATTTGTAATTTTACATTGAATTTGATAATTCTGAGTCCGGAAATGGATTCCTTGGGAGGAAATATGTTAGGATAGCCCAGATTAGAATTTCGAGAAAAGTGCAATCGGTCCGGGTATGGCGGGCCCAGGCCGGGTCCCCGGGGGTATTTTTGTAAATTTTCATTATAGACTCATATAACCCTAAGTAACACTATGGAAGTGTCTAAATAGTGCATTTGAAATTGTAGGATTTGATATTTGCCGCCCTCGTGAGCCAACTACGCCAGCGAACGTCAGAAAGGAACGAGGTAGTGACTTTTCTTTCGTACCATATGTGATGCATTGTATGTGTGTATTATCATTGATGTGTGATAAGTTCATATGTTGCGACTTATGTGGATATGTGCAAGCACCGTCAGTCCAATAGTCCCTGAGTAGCTAACAACAGATCGGGTAAGGGTTGTGTGCCTTCCCGGCGGAGAAAGGGGATGAGGATGGGGTGTGATTATGTGACATGAGGGCCGGAAGGCTGATTGTGAGCCGAAAGGCTATTTGTGAAGGCCGACGGGCCATTTGTGGAAGCCGGATAGCTATGTGAGCTATAAGGCTATGTTTATGCACTGCCACGCCAATAGTCCCTGAGTAGCTAACAACGATTCGGGTTAGGCGGTGTGCCTTCCCGGCGGAGAAAGGGGATGAGGGTGGAGTGTGATTTGTGGTGCTGCTACTGTATGATGATTTGCTTACATGCTGTGTGCTTATGTGTGGTATAAATGTTTTGTTACTACTGGGATTCTCTTGAATCTCATTCTTTCCTTTAACTAACCTTTCAGACAGGGCGAGTGGCTCTAAGGAGAAGCGTACGACCCGGAGCGGTTAGAATCCTGTAGGAACATTTATTTTGGTTTTGTTGGTTAAACCTGTTGGACAGGGTGTCTATATATTATGTTGGTTGTAAAGAATAGTTGAACGTAGTTGTGTAGTCCCCTATATGGAGGTTGTAAACCCTTTTTGTGTATGAATGGAACCCGGGGGTTGCCGGGATTACTATTAGATATTCTGATATGAATAAATGTGAATTAACTGCACAGGTGATTATATTCGATAATTGAACTTGAGACCGGAATAGGAAAGAAGTCTTGAAAATTTTATAAAGTCCCTACTTCACAGGGAGTTCTAAATGAGTTTTGAACTATTCGACGGTCTCTAAACCAATTTAATTACGTAATATCGAATTATAATTACGCTATTTAAGGCAGGGGGTTACATATTATATATAAACAAACACAGAGATTGAAAGTCGAAACATAGTACTGTTCATCATCACTTTTAAGAGTAATGATGAACAGTACTATAACCAGTGTAGTAAAGGGAAATAGGCATAACTTGGTGAAATCGAAGAAGAATCACGAAGCTGAAGTCGAAATCGTAAAGCACCATGACAGGAGAAACAAAATTAAAAGTTCTGTTATTGTGAACAGAGAGGAGGAAGAGGATGCCATTCTAGGTAAAATTGAAATCGATGATCATAACGGCACATCTCCGTTCATCGCTGCAGCCTAAGGGGTTTGCCATAGTCGCCATGTCAGATCATCACTATGGGGTTCACTGTCGCCGTTGCAAGATGAATGTGGTGCCGAAGAACCTTAAAGATTGAAGGCTGTGCTTGAGAGCTTGAGGGCAAAACCGGAAGAAAAAATAACTTCCATGGAAGCATGGCTAGTTCCACAGGGTGTACGATAGAAGTGACTTCTCTAGGGAACTAGCTTCCAACACACCAAACATGCAAAATTCCCAATTCCACCTCCACCTCCACTTTCTACCTCTCACTTCCATCCAACCAAATGAGGCATTAGGGTCTGCTTGAATTTTTATTGAAAAAACGAGCATGTCCTCCCCGTGCGTTGCACGGAGAGAATAAACTACCGCAACTTTTTATTACACTTACGTTTTTTGTGTGTTATCTTATTGAATCGAATGTTGTTTTCTAAACATCACTATAATTGTCAAACATTTACAATCATTATAGAAATCCATAATATAATTAGATCACCCCACTTGCGACCAATATGAAACATATGTTTAAACATACCTTGTTCCATCATGATTCAATACATGAAGATTGGTTACTTGTTAAACAAAAAAATGCACAACCTAGGGATTAACATTTTGAAAGACTTCCTTGTACACAACATTCTTTGTTTTAGTTGTTGACCCATACTCATCTACACCTAGAACAATCTTTAGACCATGCATGCTTTTCACTCTAGACAATGCAACATATAATTGGCCATGGGTGAATACTGGTTTCGACAAATATAAGGCGACATGACGTAAAGATTGCCCTTGACTTTTATTGATAGTCATGGCAAATGAAAGAGTAATTGGGAATTGCCTCTGTTGTATACGAAATAGCCATCGAGACTCAGAAGGATTCAAATCCATTCGATGTATAAGTACCTTCTCGTTTGGTCTTGAAACATTTAGTGTAATTGTCTCAATCACCTTCTGCCCCAACATAGTAACACGAAGACGTGTTCCATTGCACAAACCTGTTGCTTGATCAATGTTTTGTAAAAGCATTATGGGTGCTCTTATTTTCAATACGAGTTTATGTGGTGGCAAACTGGATGATGTTATGGTGTTCAGGAATTCAGTTGTGTATAAGTTGTCAAATGAGTCAGCATCGGCGGTTGACTTGCAAACGGTATCACAACTCAAGAATTCATGTTCTTCACCTGGCAGTAAGGAACACATGTGATCATTGATCTTTGTAACCATTTCAATTGTTGGTGCAAGTATCGCTCTGTCATTGAAGTACTCGTTGGAAGTTAGATTGTCAAGTAGATTAGCATATGTTGCATGGATAATTACATTGATTGGATCATTACAACTTTCAACCAGCATTTCCTTTGGGATCTCAATATTTGCAACATCGTCTGTAGCATCACTTAAATTTCCGTCGCTAACATCTAGTAACCATCTGGAGAACCATTCAATCTTATTTTTCTCATTTTTGTCATTTGATTGATTCAAGCGCATGTTTTTTGACAACTGAAAAATTTTGTAGTGTTGCCATAAATGAGAGGAACTTATGCATGCATTAACAACTACTACCCTAGTACCCTTAGGAATCACAGGGAGAATTTTCCTGAAATCACCACCCATCAGAATGCATTTTCCCCCAAAAGGTTGATTAGAGTGCATTATATCCCTTAAAGTCCTGTCAAAAGCTTCGACGCAGTAGCATTGGACCATAGGTGCTTCATCCCAAATTATTAATTCCGTGCACTTGATAAGGTTTGCTAATGGTGAATTCTGCCAAATGGAACATGCTGAAAATTCTGTAACTTGTATTGGGATTGCAAATCGAGAATGTGTTGTTCATCCTAAGGGCAGTAATATTGCTACTATACCACTTGATGCAACAGTTAACACAATATGTCCTTCAGACTGAAGAGTGGAGGTCAATGTATTCCACAAGAGGGTTTTCCCTGTCCCACCATATCCATACGCGAAGAAGAATCCTCCATGTTGTAATTCTAATGATGACATGACATTCTCATAAACATACTTTTGATCGGCATTCAGAGCGGACAACAAACTCTCTGCTTGTGATTTTAGTGCTTCTCTATCGTACGCCAACTCTTGTAGGATCAAGTGGTTGGTAACATCAATGATGGGTACTTCAAATGGAATTGGAAGTGTGTTGAAGTCGTGTAAATTCTTCCCATTAGAACGAAGAAGGTTATCAATCTCTTTAAGTGTAGCTTGTTCCTTTATAGATAACGGGATGTCCACTCCTATGAAATGAAAAACAATAAACTTAGATGAAAGGGACAGGGCCATAACATATGTTTGAAATACATAACAATTTTTATGAACTATGGAAGCGAAATGATAATTCATCATACTGACCGAATTAACTTCATCACGGTGTGGTATGTATAATATACCTTCTGAAAGGATATGTGATGTTTCTGCCCAAACATAATCAGTCCTCTAGACAGAACCACACAGCAACATTATCACAAATAGCTTCCTCAAGGAATGGCATGAAGCCTAATAAGATGCTTCTTTAATTGCAACAACATATTCCCTATCATTATCTAATAAGCCTCGTGCGAAGCATGCCTCCTTGAAGGTTTTATATGTAACACCAACTGCTGTTTTAATTTGATCAAAGGAAGAGGGTCTACAAACTTGTGTGAGTAGGATTCGCAAGTAATATAGTTCTCCAGCTGATGGTGACACATGAGCTATTCTACTTACAGCAAAGCCTCTTTCACGTCTGTTCTACATCCTTTTGTATCTCTTGTAAACATAATGATTTGAGAATTCAGAGTAGGTCAAATTTGCTACACAAGTATCATCAGCATTAACCATCATCCATGATAGGAATTGTGATTTACATATTCTTGGTTTATCCATCAATTCTGACACATCTTCCGTATTTGTGTAAATAACAAATTGCTGATTTGGTAGATGAAAGCTCAGTCTTTCAACTGTAGGGTACCTATAATGAATATCAACAAAAATTCACCAACTTGCTTCGCATGTTGAAACATATCGACAATTATAATATTGTTGTATCTCATCTATTACTTTAGTGCCATTTCTGTCTCTGCTGTCATCAAATAATCCCACAACAACTCTATCATTCCCTTTCCTGATATATTTGAATAGGTATTTGATAGCAGTTGAGTGGTTGCACTTCTCAACATTTGTGTGCTTGAAAAAGTTGGAGTAGCATTAGATTATACGGCATAACAAACCGATTCTCTAGCAGGGTACCCTTTAATTCAATTGTTTTGCCATCATCTCTTCTGTGATATGTGGGAAAACCATCATCATCAATTGTTGTATGTTGATTGAACCTCTTGGGGAAATATTTACTGTATTTTTTGTCTTTCATGCAGGGAGCATTAGGCTTCATTGATCTACAAGGGCCATGAATCATGAATTTTTTAACCAACTCGTGAAGTAATGGTGAAGACTCCTTGTCTGGGTTTCGGTAGAAATAATTCTGTTAATTGACTCTGGATCTGACAGCTTCACTATTGGATCGAGGAAAAGGAGGATATGTGCATGGGGCAAACCCCTTTTTTGGAACTTAATGGGGTAAATCTCTGTGTAGTGGAGAAGATAAGTTGAGAGTTAGCTGAATGATAGAACATGTACATTATTGTAAAGGAAAATAAGTTGTTTGTAATATAATATGAAGCACTATACCTGCACGGATTCTACCAAAAATCTGTTTTCTTTTTAAAGTCTTCATCAATGTCCTCAACTTAAGCTCAAAAATCCTAGATAGTTGATGTGGGCAATCTGAGGGATGTAGACTCACACCATCACAATATTGTTGTATTTCAGGCCAGGCTGGATTACAAGTGAATGTGATGAAAAGATCGGGATAACCAATTGCTTTGCATATAGCCATTGCATCTTGGTAATTTCATATCATATATCTTGCTCCTCTAGTAAATGATGCAGGGAGAATGATCCGCTTGCCAATTGAGGAAGCATCTCGTTCTCTACTAATCACTGCGTTTGATAAGCCTTGATATAAGTCTGTTTGAAGGTCTTTTTAGTGCGTCCTAATCCATAATAGCCTCTGTGACTCTATCATTGTGTACCCATCAACAATGAACTACTGGAGCAATTATGAGGCATGTTGTAATGTGGACATTTCATTTTGCCTGACCATTAATCTGTAACAAAGGAATTCTCTAATGTTGACTCTTTTACGTGTCTTCGTTACAGTTAAGGTTTCTTCTCTGTGTTAAACATCATCTCTATAACCATCTTCACCATAAGGAAAAAGTAAAGGATATTGCAGAGGCAAATAAGCAGGATGCAATTCGTTGATTCTTTGAATGTTGTCGTGTGTGTTTCTAAAATGATATCTCACACACTAAACTCAAGATCAATGTCACCCACAATTAAGGCAGCAACTTCTGAGGCAGACGATAAATTGTATGTTCGTCTATTATGCTCTCTACTCCCAATCAAACACATTTTTAATGGACTTAGGGTGGGTGTGGATAGAATTTTTGATGCCAAACGGAATTGCTTGACAAACATATTAATATCATCCAATTGATTCTTGATTTATTGAACAATAAGTGGGTCTATTGAATCTTCTTTTTGGTCTTTGCTGTATGGCAATAAAACCAGTTAGGAAGGGAAGCAAGTATAATATATAAGGAAATTTCATTAACACAGTTGGGGTAGCTAAATTGTAGTACCTTACAGCTACAATTCGATTGGAAACTTCATTATCAGGTCATGAATATACATTTGAGAATACACTGGTCTTGCACCGTCTGGAGGAATTAAGGCACCAATGTTTTGGTAGTTTACCCTTGATAGCACAAATGTATACGGTCTACCACCAGAGTTGATTGTATGATCAATTTTAACTCCCATTGAGGTGAAAGAGAACATGTTGTATTGTCTTATGTTTGCATTGAAATTCTGGGAAAAAGTTAATTTCTTATTAAAAAATAAGGTTTATCATAGTGGATGAGGTATTTCTAATGTTGGGAGGACAACTTTCCCTTTCAAGCAACAGAGTGAGAATGTATCAACAGTTCTGCTTTTCCCATCTTTATTCACTCTTTTATTAAACCAAAGCTTTGCATGACAACACTTATATATGAATTGCATCGCCTTCATCTGACATTGTATGGACAGGAAGCAGAGAGTTAGGTTTAGTACTGAGTTTGGCAAGTCGTACTGTTAGAATGGATAATAAAAGCATCTGGTTGTACCTAGGTAAACAAATTCCTCATCTACGTTAATTAAGTTGGTCTGGTAATTTGGTTGTGCACGTTGGAGTGTAATGTCTTCGGCATCATCTAATATGGTCACCGATTAGTAGAAACAACATTATAATAAAACAAAATACCCATTTAAGGATGTAAATTATAATTTATGTACCATCATTAAGGACATGTAATTTGATTAATGGAAAAGAATGACACAAACCTTCATCAGAGTCATCATTACTGCCATCCATCTCAATTTGTTGGGAATTATCATAGTTAAAGTTGAATACAATATTCCTATAATGAGCTTCTTGTAGGATTCCTTTTTGAAAGGTATAATAATGACGTCAAAATATGACCATAGTAACAGATAAATAGCATATGAAGTGGTTCGCATGGCAGGGGAAAAATTGTTTGAAGTTGAACATGTAGGTTGAATGAAGTATCGTATATGATATAATTGTATAACATCAACAACAGTCAATAATATGAAAACCATTGAAAGGTACTGATTTTAATAAATATTCATGGTTTTGTACTGATAGTCCTTGTCATAATAACAATATAGACTAATTATGATAGATGATACTAAAAAAGATATAGACTAATTATATTTCGGTAAATATAAGATATTTGTAACATGAAAATGATATAATTTCCTGTAATAGAAGAATAATAAACATGAATATATATATATATATAAGTAGATATATATACATATATCTACAGATGAGTTTGTGTGTATAAATAATATATAATAATGAAATATATAAAATAGATTGAACAGAAAGTGCTCGAACTATATCCTAAAGTTTTTTTGGCCGCTGCGATTAATAAATTGCTTATTTACAGCATTTACATAAGGTTTACCTAATCTAATGTAACAGGTAGGGAAGGATTTCTATTTTATGTGAGATAAAAAAGTAAGGAATGTCCAGCAAGCTTGGTTATCACCTCAGTCACATGTATAAATAATGAAATATTTACACAGTTGTTTAAACATGTTGAGATGTACAGCTTAAACTTGACTATAGGGTGGGAGCAGTTACTATGCAAGTTAGAAAAGCACCGACCAAGTAATAAACAAATAGCAAAGGAAGAAATGTGATAATGTGATATTCAAATTTGTAGGCATGAAACAATAGAGACTAATGTGATGTTAACAGATATTTGCTAAAACATGTTGAGTCTTGATAATGTGATGTTTTAGTTTTGATGGGCGTTTTAATTGTAACTAAAAATGACAGCAAATTAATGATCTCTAACAGAAAGCCAGAAGCATAATAAGTGAGAAATTAATGGTAAGGTTAATGGCATATATACCTGTTTGTGTGTACTGGGGAAATTTGTTTTGCATACTACAACTTGATCCTGTTCGGGAAATGGAGTATTCTTCTTCCTAAGGTGAAAGGTATCATCTTTAGTTTGTTGTAACCCTCGTAATCTAGCACTTTTTTGTTTAAAGACGTAATTGCCAGAGTTGATAGTAGGATCTTCGTGGGCTGCATAGCATGAGCGTTAAAGGAAATAGTTTGAAAACAATACATTATCTTAATCTTTTGTATTTTGGTAGTTAACTTAAATGTACGTATCACTGAAACGCGTTGATAAGTTGGTCTGGACATTGCTAATATCTTTCAAAGCTCTGGAACTATTGTGTCTTTGTCTTCCAACATGAGGATGATTTGCAATATGCCTTTGTGATTGTGATAACTGTGTATGGAACTGTAAATTAGATAAGTGGCATCCATGGATTGGAAGAACTGAAAGATTATGCACTGGTTCAATGGGTGTACCGTAGATGTTGTCATTGAAACCATGCAAGGCATCGGTTGTGTTTTCTGTTGGTAAGTTGAAAACATTAATGGCACAGTACATAAGTAATAACAGTGAAGAGATAACATAAGTACATGTATGAAACCTTTATTCATGTGTAGGATATGAGTTGAGGGAGAGCTAAAGATATGCTGTTGTGGCCGGTGAATGCAACAGGGAAGGATAGTTGAAGCGTGAGTTTAGTATATGCTGTGGAAGAACAGGTATAACCAATATTGATTTCTGTATAGCTCAACACATCACGTTATTGTTGTTTGCTACATTTGTAAAGTGCGATACATGACATGTTTAGGAAAGAGAATCAATAACATATGAGACAAACAATGTTTTAATTGCAGACGTTGACAGGACAGGAAAAGGAGGACTATCTGACCAAAGGTGCTGATTTTTTTCACTTTTAGTAAGCTGTCATTGTATATAATTAAAATAATGGAAAGGGTACACATAGAAACTGCTATGTCTAGACCTTTATTGTATTGTTCATTTCAGTTATAAGGGAAAATAAGCATCATATATTCTTTTAGCATGTTGTAGAATAAAAAATGCAAATCTGTAACCATTATGACAGATGAATAAATGGAAAAGTGCAGGAAATAGAAGTAATGAAGTAGGATAACGAAAGGTGTCAAAAAAATAACATCACCAATGCAGTGAGGTTTGTTATAGTATAATGATGATTCTGTTATCTCCTGTAGAAGGAATACATGCGAGCCAACGATATGTGAGCCCTTATTTTAATTTTCCATATAAAGTTAACTTGGGATGAAGAACCATCCAAAGGTTGGGTGAATAATTTGTCCCCATCAGGTCATGCATTTTTTTCTTTGCTGTATAGTTTAATTCGTTGTTGTAATCATCATATTTCCAAACAATTAACTTAGGATTGTTTTTTCACAACTATGGGCAACAGTAATCTCAAAGAAAATGTGACTATATTGGATATCATATATGCTTCATCTACATATGTGAAACAATATTTTATAAGATAACATTTGCAAGAAAGGCATAAAATAAAAGCCACAGGTTTAAAGTAACTGCTAATTTTAATAATGGAAGTGAAAAAACAATGCTTGTGAACATAAGGAGGAGTGAAATTAAACTGAAGGGTTAACTAATACAACATAATTGTAGTACTAATACGATGGGACAACTAAAATGCAAGGTAAACTGAGACATCAACCTAATAAGCTATAGACGACAAGAGGAAACATAAAGTGAACTAAATGACAGAAGTGAAGATAGGCACGATGCTCATAAAGCATGTTTCCAGGAACGTCGGCTATTTTTCTTGCTTAATAGTCTTAATGAGCTTCCCATCATGATTAGGGTTGCCTGATGTTTGTCCTTCTATAGCAGATTCAGACACTTGAGCATTTCTTTTGCTGTAGCTTTTGTGTTTGTAGGGCCTTGTGTTAACTATTGGGAAATTGAAGCAAGTGTGTCATCCTCTACATCTATAGCATCATTGACAACTGGATTGGATGGTTGTATGTCTGGTCCAGCAACAATCATATTTTTCTCTCTAGTTATGTCACATGGTGATCTTGTTCCCTAAGTTGAGAGACAAAATTGCAAGTGTTACAATATAACTGACTGGAAAAAAGATGTGATAGATGGGAAGATATGTGTAGATTCAGATAGAAAGAGAAGAATGAAACCTCTTCTGTCTGAATTTCAGAGAGTCCATGAGCCTGTGAACGGAAGTTATTAACATACTTAATAAGTATAGGAAAGAATGCTTACTATTGATGGTTACTAAGGATAAATAGAAACTCATTAGAACCTCAGCAAATACAACATTGAACTCATTAAGGAGGTCTTCACAGACAGTGAATTCAGTTGCACTTATGCTAGATCCTGGGTACTTCTTGTTATATTCATTCAGTTTTAGTTTCAACAACAACTTCTTCCCAACAGGATTTTCAAGGGCTTTTGGGAAACCATCTTCACGTTTGTCCTAAATGGATAAATACAAGTGAAAGATCAGATGTGAAAGAAATATAAAGTTGCAGCCAGATAGGGGAAAAAGTGTTAAGGAAGAGTTGCCTCAGGAAGGGTTAGTTTCATCTGCAATGCAGTTTTTTCCAACAATGGGACTGTAAGTTTGCCCCAAAAGATCATAGAAGTTGCCCCAGTGTCATCTTTGACAATGTAGTATAGCTTCATCCTGTTAAGAAAAATGACAATGTAAAGGTTAGTTATTATTGAGTGTTGATTTATAGAAGGAAGTTAGATTTGTTAGCACAGTATAGGAAATGAAATATATTGATAAGCGATAAGGTGTACTTGGGTTCAAATGACTTAGGAGCATTGGAACCGGTTGTGGGTTTACAACTGGGGCAAATGAGTGGACTATGTGGGTCATTCTCAGTTTGTAGTTTAGCCTTAGAAGAACACTTGGAGCAGGCATTATAGGTCCATCCATGTTTAGATTCAAACTTTACAATCTCACAATCAAGGACGAAAGAAGTTCCCTGTCATGTATATGATAAAAAAGTTGAGGCATAAAAATTGAATAATGTAATGTGAGTAGTAAGGAAAAACTCACAGTAGAAAGCTCTTTAATATTAGATATTTGTCGCTTTAGTTGGCTTAAAAGCGAAGAGTTGGTAGAAGGACAGCTCAACTGTATAGGCATCGAATGAGTCATAGCTTCCAGCAAAGGGGAACATTGATCTTGGGCCCTAAATCATGAAGTAGATGAAGACGTTAAAAGCAATCAGAAGATATGCGGCATTGATTGTAAATAAATGAGTTTGCTGGTGCAATACGAAGTGAACCTTTGAATGAAATCCCTAACTTCTTTGATTTTAGGGTTGAAGTGAACCCTTGTGGCAGTGAAGGAGCTTGACAACTGACATTTTCCTGATAAGAGGAAACCTTATAAAAATTGAACCGAAGGTATAAAGAAAACATACAGACAACCATACAGAAAGAGAGTCAGTGAAAAGTCATGAAATAGTAAGGAAATTACTATCCTCTGTCCAAGTGAGCTTGGCAAGAGTTAAGAGGACCACAATAGGTGTATCAGTGTTTTGAAGCTGGTCCATGTATGCATCTGAAGCACAGCTTTCAAACAAAACGCATTCAATGTTGTTTTGGCTGAAAAGAATAAGGAGTTATCGTTAGGATAGAAAGACAAATAAATGTAAAATAAAGAGGTTAAAATAAAGTCTGTGGTAAATACTCAAGGTCAGACAAGATCATCCTAAGCCAGAACTTGGGCTGACTATCTTTACATTGCTCCTTAAGAGAACTAATGGATGTAAGAAAAGCAATGACATCTGTATATGTTAAAGTTTTGATGTAGATGTACAGTGATTTTGGATTAACACATAAGTTATCAAAGTTGAAGTGATAGTGTAAATGTTACCAAACAAGTAATTAATATCATCTTCCTCAGGCAGAGTAAGAAGTTCAGAAATAGATTTGAATACGTAAGATGAAGTTGGGATAACAGCTTCTTTTGGTGAGACTGATGTATGAATGGTAAAAGTTAGTTTGAATGGATGAGTAGTTGGTCAAAACTTGTGAGAGTTTGTGGAGACAATGAAGTTAGCAAATTCATATGTTTTCCCTTCCTGAATTGATGAACAGAAAGTGGTATGCAATAACTTAATGATGACACTTGCTTGAATGGTTGTCCCCTGGAAAAAAAAGTTTATGATGGAGAGAGCAGATTTAATAACAGTGGCCATAAACATATGTGTATTTTGCAAGTGAATGAGTTGCAATAACATATGTGACATACCTTAGCATCAACTAACAACATAGCAACACAAAATATTTCAGTGGGGGCAGTTTTTTGGTACACATTCCATTTCCTTAAGACTCTAACAACAATAGTACACAAGTCAGAAGCATCATGAATTTCAGATAACAAATTGTGACTAGACATGTTGGGAATTGGTGGGAAGACAGAAAGTAATGGTATAAAGAAGGAGGAATAATGATATTTGAAGAGGGATGTGTAGAAGTGACTGGAATGTAATGTTTAAATAAATGATGATGGGGCATAAGGGCGGGAAAGGGAGGGAAATGTTCAAATGTTAGAGGGTTTGAGGGGTAAAGGTGTGGGTAATAATGGGAAGTAAAAGAAAATTTATAATCTAAATGGCTTGAAGTAAAGAATGAGTTTGGAAGAATGGAGTTAATTCCTAACACCAACAAAATCCCTGTTTAGTGTGAAGGATAGAGAAGGCAGAGAAGGGCAAAGAGAAAGAAGGAAGTAATGTAATGTGTTTTGAAACATAAAAAGTAGGGGATAGAGTTGGGAGGCAGTAGGATAGTAGGGAAGGCAATTAAGAAGAGAAGAACTGACCGGATTAGTATAAGGTAATGGGAAAATAAAGCTGGATAGATTAAAGGGTAGAAATAGATATACATGGTAAATGGAAAGTAATGGTTAGCATGCTTAACCGCAATGGGCACAGTAAAGAGTCAAAGTAACAGAGATGGATACTGTGAAGAGCAGGTATACGGACAATAAAAGGGAGGGGAAGAAGAGCAACTGATAAAGAGAACACATAATATAAGGAAGGAATCAGATGAGCATTGTGTATCAGTTTTTTTATGTGGTTAAATGAATGAAAGGATGGGTGCAAATAGTGGTGATAAGGCTGCAATAAATGGTGATAAAGATTGGACAAATGCAGTGAAAAATAGCAAGACAGGGAGGGTTGTGTATGCAAGAAGGCATGCGAGAAGCATTGGAGGGCAGAACATATCAGATTGCAGGGGCATTGAAGTATAAGGTGTAAAAAAAGGTGAGAAGAAATTATTAGGATAAGGAGCTTTTCAGTCTAGCCTGAACACCTATTTGAATATAGCGGCTGAGAAGGTGGTAGATTGCTGGTGCGGCATCGAGAATGAAGATAACTTTTCATGAATGGCCATTATCAATTGCATCTTGAGGAAAGAGGACAAATAGCCTAGATTGAAGTGTGTAATAGACGGCTATAGTCTGAACTGTAGTAGGTGAATAGGCGACAGAGTGTGGATGTAGCAGAATTGGAGGGGAATGAATTGAGAATAGGACAAGTAACAGGAATGGTGTAAGATAGAGGGAAAAGGGAACATTAACATATTATATGAAAAAATCAAGGTAGTTTCAGCAACGTCTCCAAATGATGTGAAAGAGGTGTAAGAGTAGAAAAGATGCTTAGGAAGAAGTAAAAAGGAAAAAGTAATGACTTATAGTTGTCACTAATTATGCTAATAACGATAAATGGTATGATAATGATGACTAACAAATGATGAGTAACAATAATTAAGAGGAAAAGGTTGATGTGTAGATGCGTAAATGGGTGAACAAAGTGAGGGTCCCTCCCTACAGATAAGTTTTTTGAGCTGGACATAATGACTGCTAAGAAAAATTGGAATAAAACTCACTGTAGTTCTGGATAATAAAAAGACTATGTGTGATCTAAAGGACAGCTGGTTTTGGGAGCAGAATAAACTAACAACCAAAACAAAATATCTGCTGGCATAAGTATAAAACAAAAGTAAAAATTGTAATAGGATCTAACAGATAGGAACACATTATCAAGGTGTATTAAAAGAAGTGATATGCATGGAAAGGGGAGGACCTTATCGGATTAGTGGTTGGAGCACTGCACAGAACGTAACAAAAATTAAATTTTTTTAATTAAGAATCTATTTTACAAACATGCGTGCATTTTAAGGAAGCAGAGATAATTGTTATATACTTTTTTGCATAACTGATGTAAGTAAGTGGAGAAAAAATGATAATTTAACTAAAAGGGGAAAAAAAGGAGGGAAGGGGATAGCCCAGTCATGATTATCAATCATTTGTACATATCTGAATAAACTAATATGGTCCATTGAAATGATAATCACACATTTGTACCTAATATAATAGATAACTAATGAGTACAATTAAGTTGTATGTTGGCTTTATGCTTTACCTTTTTCTATTTCTAGTCAAAGGAGCGGGGCTGTCTTGTGAGGAGTAAAAGAGAATGAGCAGTATACACGGAAAAGGAAAATATAGAAAATGAAAAATTGATCATGAAACATCATAGTTGACGTTCCCAGAATAAAAAGAATTGACAATTGTTAAAAATGTATGGTCAGAGAGTAGAAACAGATAGGAAGGATACCTTGTATTTGACTATAGGTGTATGAAGTAGGAAGTAGACAACACATAGTTGACATCATAATTTATATACGTTTTTGCATTACTGATGTAAGTAAGTGGAAAAAAATTATAATCTAACTAAAAGTGGAAAAAAAAAGGAGGGAAGGGGATGGTCCAGTATGATTATCACTCATTTGTACATATATAAATAAACTAATATGGTCCATTGAAATGATAATCACACATTTGTACCAAATATAACAGATAAGCAATGAGTACAATTAAGTTGTATGCTGGCTTCATGCTTTACCTTTTTCTATTTCTAGTCAGAGGATCAGGGTTGTCCTGTGCGGAGTAAAAGAGAATAAGCAGTATACATGGAAAAGGAAAATATAGGAAATGAAAAATTGTTCATGAAACTTCATAGCTGACATTCCCAGCATAAAAAGAGTTGACAACTGTTAAAAAGGTATGGGTAGAGAGTAGGTAGAGAGTAGAAACAGATAGGAAGGATACCTTGTATTTGACTATAGGTGTATGAAGTAGGAAGTAGACAACATATGGTATTTGACTGAAGAAAGAGATATAGAAGTAAAATATAAGGACTATAAAGGGAGGGGGGAAAGCAAACATTTTTTTGGTAATATATTGGCACTGTGAATAGATTCATCAGTCAAAGAAAAATGAAAATAGAAACCCAAATTGTGAAAGGGTCAGATCCTGCTTTAATATCGAGACATGTGGAACATGTGTGGATTGTAAAGTTAAAGGACTATAAAGTGTGGATGGAATAGTTACTCAACGTAAATTTAAACAAATTAAAGGTTGGTTTTGGCTAACCCATAAAAATTTAGTCTGATTCTGGTGAGAAGAATACAAGATGGCAGGAACTATAAATTGAAAGGAAGGGGTGTAGTCAAAGAAAGGTGGTGCATATCAATATATGTCAACCAAAACGAGTTGAAAATGACTATAAATATAGAGTGCCTATTATTAAAGAACAATAAGACAAATGTAAATGGAAAAGGAACATATTTTTTCTGACTGTGAATGGGCAAGAGGACAGATTTTTTTATTTCTCATTAGTCAACTTTTGAAAACGGAAAAGGGAAATGTTGTTGGAAAGCGTTATTTGAATGATCAAATAAATATCACCAAGGCTTGACTTATTCATGCAAATAGCTGCAAAGAAAAAGTGAAGTGTGATCCCACCTTACATAGAAAGAGAAATTCTGGAAAAAACAAAACAAAAAGCAATTCAAACATCTCAATTAAGGTAACAAAGTGAGTTGACTACCAAGAAATTATCACAGCTTTTGATGGATCGAATCAACAAGCCAAAGTAATACAAGAATCCATACTGTAACATGCACAAAGGCACGATAATAGTGCATATGTATGCATATATGCAACAGGTAAAGACTAAAAGTTGAGAGCAAACTAAGTTTCCAAAGATTTAACCAATGGGCAAAAAGGGATACCTCAAGCATAAAATGAGCACATTAGCGAAAAGGGAACGAAATGACCAATGATTATATAAACACCAAAGAACTTATGAAGGGCATCATTCCAACGAATAGGTTGCACGCATTGATAAACATTAAGAGATATGAGTGAGTTCGACGACTTTTCACATAGTTCATTATACAGGATCTACTCTCGTTGGAGGGAGAATCAAGTATCAAGTATCCGAATCACATGTGGTCCCATGCAAGTTTTTAAAGAAGTAGACACCGATGAGACTGAACCAACAATAGTGATAGTAGAAAGAGGCCAGGTAAGGGTAGGATCTTATAATTTTTAGATTCCAGATATGTACTATTCCGGTGCTTGTATAGTGTCATTAGGAATCACGGACTACGCAATCGTTACTAGGAAGCTGCAGATATCCATCATTTCAGCTTCAATAGTGACAATGTAAAAGTAATCAAAGCATACAATCCATACATGATGGTAGAGTTGGAGGAAGGAGAGGATAACCGAATGATTTTCCTGAATTTATGGAGCCATACTTACATAAGGATAACTCTAATTAGGACAAGGCGTAGCGGTGGGAATGTTTAAAGAATATGGCGGCGACGAGAAGTAATTGAAGTTGAAAGGATGGAAGAGAACTTACGCTTGCCATCGAGTAAGGAGCTAGGTTTTGAGCTTGGATTTGTTAATGTCGAAAATGATGGGACAAATTAATGAGGCATTCATTATTATTAAACACATGACCTTTTGCATAAATGAACTATGCAAGAGGCTAACTTTCCCATCCCAAAGTCGTCCTACGTTGTCTAGCCCATTAATGTGGATGATAGTAATGACCACGTCTATGTAAACATATTTTCCCAATATGAACAATTGTCCAAATTAAAAAAACCAATGATACGTGTAGTGGGGTGAACCAATTTGCACACAAGTTCAATAGCCGAGTCCAAAGCGGAATAACTCAACTTCAAGAGCCACGGATGAAGAACAGGCCGTAAAACTAAATAAAAAACATTTCCATTTCAATTCCACAAGATCATATGTCAATAGTGCAGAATGATAAGCTTTATGGAATTGAGAAAGACCAGAATAAATTAGAGTGTTGAGGGTCTGTATGTTAAGAATTTGTGAAAATTGGTTCTGCACTATTGACATTAAAAATTAAGAATTTCTACGCTTTATCATTACTATGCTTGATCTTACCAAGAGTTAAGAATTATTTTTTGTCCTCTTCCTAATTGTTGGGCCTTTGGCACGTTAAAATATCAACATAAATTGTTTTGGGGAAGGTGGCAGTTCAAAACCCCAGGTAATGATAAAGCGTAGTTAGCCAACAGATGACATCATCCCCGAACGTTGGTATGTAGATATGACCAAACAATAATATCATTTGAAGTAATTGAAGCCATATATATCATATAAAAAATCTAACTATTTTCCAATTTATCTACAAGTTTCTATATCCTTTTTTCTTGCATTGTGGTATCATATATAGCTTAACTCTTGGTGATAACCGTTATTCTTTAGCTGTAATTATTTTTTTCATTTGCATATATAGAAATATTACTTAATATTTATTTTTATGTTTTGAGGACTTGTATATATAGGGGCTCACCCAACATTGATGCTCATAACATCGAGTCTATGTGCATGAAACCTTTAGCTGGCATACTAAGTTTCCAATATCAATATTTAAAAAGCATTTCATTATTATGTTTGTCTGATTTTCATTCATCTATTCCATTCCTTATTATTGACCTGGAGTTAATCTAACATCTGATGCAGATGTGGTCAAATTCAGAGTGGTTCATTCCTGAGCGGTGCACCTCCGAATGGTCTACTTGGACTTGGTATGCGAAGCATCTTAGTGCCTAGCATCTTACTTAAAGGGGGCTAACTTCGAATACATTTTCCATGCGTTTATGAGCTAATGGTGTTGAAAGAATCAGGTTTGGAGATAATGGCAACTGAGACCAAGGAAAAATGCCATTCAACCTCGGAGCATCACTATAAGTGCCTATTGTTCTTTACTTTTGATCTAAAAATTGATACCATGGAATTGACCTGGAATATAAAACAGAACAATGTGAAGTTGTTAATTTATAAGACACAAATGCATACATTAAGAGTTAATGATGTTTATAACACTATAAGGGTGCAGTTTAAAAGTATAGAGTTAATAACTGTTAATTTATAAGACACAAATGCATACATTATAGAGTTAATAACACTATAAAAGAGTATATTGAAATGAGGTAAAAGAATGCAATTTAAAAGTATGCACGAAAGTAAAGAACAGTGAGTGTCAAATGACGTTTTAGTTGGTTAAAACATTGAACAGACCATAGCGAATCCCTCTTGGTAGTCTCAAGCATAATAGATAATTGTTTTTCACAGTATCCCACACACTTCTTCATAACCAACGGAGATAAAAAGTGGACAAACCCACAAAGATCTGCAGAAATGTCATGAGAGATTAGTGGAAAGGCACAGGCAATTATGATGTAAAGAGGGGTACAACTTTGAAAAAATGTTCCTGTTCTGAAATGCGTAAGATGCAATAGCTATCACTGCAGGGTATTAAAACTGACCGAATAAACGCTTGACCAGTTGTGGGAGGTATTTCAAAGCATTCCCCGGCAACGATGGATGTAGTAAACAACAGATGATAACGCTGGTGGATAGACTTGCCGCCTCTATTGACCTTGAAGCCCGAAATGTTATAACACCTTCCTTTTATGATCTCGGTCATGATACAGTCGCGATCAACCTCCAAGTACACAGCAGCAAGCATCCGTGTGCTCTGTATGGTTGAAAACATGATTCCCTTTGTGTTATGTAGGAAATAACCACAATGACAGAATGGCAATATATTTGACGGGAATTTAATAAACATCAAAATATATATATGTGTGTAAAACTAACACGCTCGTCGAATAGAACATAGTCAACAGAGACAACTTCCTTTGTGGGTCGGGTTATGCCTTGAGAAGTGAGCTCCCTCCTGAAGAATCGTTCAACACGAACCATAATCCGAGTTCCATTAATAGCATCGTTAAGGTCATTCAATAGTGACTTCTGAAGGTTCTCCATCAGTGTTGATCACTACCGTGCTGTAAAGAAGATGAAGTTATGTGAGGAAATGGTAGTGGCAAGGGATGAAGGTATTCTAGGACGAATGATCTCCCTGCTTTCACAGGAGGACATGTTGAGAGAATGAGACACTAACCTTTGAACGATGCTCCCTTATATGGTAAAAAGAGCTGAGAAAAGCAGGGACAGTGAAATTTTCAAATTTTGAAAAACAGTCGAATGCAGTCAAATAGTTGGTGTATGAGCCGACGGCACACAGCCCAATGACAGCAATGGCTTGTGAACAGTAACTTATATCTCTACAAAAGTGAAGAGTATTTGTTAATATATTGATATATGATATATTTAAGTGAATTACGTGAATCAAGATAAAACTATGGGAAAATTCCAAAAAACTACATTGGAAATAGGGGTGGGCATGGGCAAGGCTGGGCAGGGCGAGACCCCTGCCCGATGCCCAGCCTGAATGATGAACGGGCTGTATTTTTCAGCCCGATGCCCTGCCCTGCCCACTAAAAGCCCTAATCATTTTGGGCTGGGTAAGGGTGGGCTTCCCTGCCCAAGTGATAACGCCTTATCTTGTCTACATATGAAAAAAATAATTCCATATAAATTTCATGAATATTCCTATAGTTACCAATACCATATGTCTTAACTTCGTCGTAAGTAATATAAACTTCAAATATATTTGATGATTCCACATCTTGGGATATTTCAAAATAAGTCTATAACTTGAGTCTTAAAATTTAAAAACTATCATATGTCTTAACAAATATCCATACTTTAAAAATTAAACATCTATAATCTATTATAAATAAGAAAACAAAATGATTGTAATTAAAGCCGTGAAGTCAAAGTAGTTTGCATCAATTCAATGTCCCAAAAGTTGATCAAATGATGAAGCATCTGGAAAAAAAAAAGAACTATAGTTTAATACATCACAAAGTAAAGAAGGAAGGAAGAAATCTACTTGTAAATAATGTTTAGTGACTAGGGCAAAAAAGAGATAACCAGAAAAGTATTATACAATAGACAATATATATTTTAAATAAATATATATATATATATATATATGAAATAATATTTAATTGATATGAAATTTTATATTTTAAATAAATGAACATAATTTTTAGGGCAGGGCCAAATGGGCAGGGCAGCACCCCTTGCCCGATGCCCGGCCCTGCTCGGTTATTAGCCCGCCCAAAGCTGCCCAAAATTTTTTCGGGCCAATTTTTTAGGGCTGGGCTGGGCAATTTTTTACAAGGCCAGGGTGGGCGCACCGGGCCATTGGGCACTATGCTCACCCCTAATTGGAAATATAAAAAGGACAAATCAGTACATTGAAAATGGGAAAAGACGGATCAGGCGAGTGTCAGAAGTGTGAGGAATTTGTCCTTTTGAAATCTCGGCCAAATGACAAAAATGCCCTTCAGCCTTCAGTCGCAATAACAACATAGGAGTTGTTAATGGCGAATCCGGAGTTGTTAATGACGAGATAGATGTTGTTATTGACCCTGAAACTTGTTAATTGTGAAAAAAGAAATTGAAGTTGTTTATTTCTAATCCAAAGTTGTTAATTAAGAGATAAGTGTTGTTATTGGCCCTGAAACTTGTTAAGTGTGAAAGAAGAAATTGGAGTTGTTAATATTGAATCTTAAGTTGTTAATGTCGAATCCGGAGTTGTTAATTAAGAGATAGGTGTTGTTATTGGCCATGAAATTCGTTAATTGTGAAAGAATAAATTGGAGTTGTTAATGTCGAATCAGGAGTTGTTAATTAAGAGATATATGTTGTTATTGGCCCTGAAACTTGTTAATTGTCAAAGAAGAATTGAAGTTGTTAATGTCGAATCCGGAATTGTTAATTATGAGGATCATGTTGTTATTCTGAAGTGGGGGATGAAGTGTGAAAGAAGATATTGGAGTTGTTAATATCGAATCCAGAGTTGTTAATTAAGATATATGTATTGTTATTGACCTTGAAACTTGTTAATTGTAAAAGAAGAATTGAAGTTATTAATATCGAATCCGGAGTTGTTAATTACGAGGATCATGTTGTTATTCCGAAGTGGGGATGAAGTGCTGAAGGGTATTTTCGTCATTTGGCCAAAATTTTAAAAGGACAGATTCCTCACATCTCTAACACCCACCTGATCCATCTTTTCCCATTTTCAATGTACTAATTCATCCTTTTATATTTTCAATATAGGTTTTTGGAATTTTCTCTGTAACTATTCCTCTGTATCTATCTTATTCGGTTATTCCTACCGATAATCCAAAAGAGGCCTTAGGAGTTCGGCAATCGGCACAACTTTTCACCGTTTTCACCAACAGTTAACCAAACGGCAAACTCACCGTTTCTCTTTCTATCTCTGCCATCCTTTTGTCAGTCTCTCTCTCTCTCTCTCTCTCTCTCTCTCTCTTATAACTCGAGTCTCTCTCGTCTCACTTCTTCCAGGTTTTAATTCCTACCGTCTGGAGATTTGAGGTTCTTCCTGTCGCTGACGGGACACACCTGCAATAATTGCTGGAGGCAAAGATTTTCGAGATTCAATCGCGTGCTATAATCTGTTTACGGGGTCTATGCTTGCTTGGGGCTTATATAGTTTTCTCGGGTTACGGTTTCATCCGAATTGAAATTCCCCAAGTGGCTTTGTACTTTTTGTGTTGTCATGTTTGGAAGGAACTGATTCCCGATTTGCTTTGTAATTTTTTCTTATATTTTTATGGTGAAGGTTCACAGCTTTGAATGTTATACTGTATAATCAAAAATCATCTCATTATTATAGTGTTTTTTCTCTCTTTTTCATCTTGTTCATCGATTTATTTTTTTTTTTTGGGAAAAAGACTCTGATAAACCATCTATAACTGTTAATTCCCTATCATTGACGCAAAAGATATACTATAATAAACAAAATTTGTATCAATTTATTCATGGGGAGTCCCGTATTGAGCAATCGCAGCAATGCGCAGCCACGATTAGGCATCACTGAACCCATTTCATTGGGTGGGCCGACTGATTACGATGTGATCAAGACCCGTGAACTTGAGAAGGTTCCGTTCACACTTTGTGCTCTTAATTATTTGACACTTTGTAAGCGTTTTCACACTCAGTTTGGATTCTGGGTGTTCAGTATTTGCAAGACGCGGGATTGTATGAGAGTCAGGAGGAGGCTGTGAGCAGGGAAGAAGTGCTTGGCAGGCTAGACCAGGTTGAATTAAATTTTCTCGATATCATTTTTAATTCTGTGAAGGAACTTAGTTAAAAAAATATATGGCATTTCGGCTGGTGAACTCGACTGTATACTTTTTTCTTCGAATTTTTATTTGCTTCTCTCTTCCGACCATTTTAGGGATGTGGTGGAGCTTCCCAATCGTTTTGTTTATTCCAGTTGTACTTTTGTATTTGAATTAGGTTGTGAAGATTTGGGTTAAAGCCATTAGCCGTGCAAAGGGACTCAATGAACAACTGGTGCAAGAAGCAAATGCCAAGATCTTTACTTTTGGCTCCTACCGTTTAGGGGTACGAAGCTGTTTCATAATTTTCCCTCCGGCATATATCTATTCTTGTCTGCGCTGTTATCTTCTTGTATGCTTGATAGGATTGCCTGCCCAAAGGTGGGGGGAGGGATCGTGGGGACTAAATAGCCAAACGACACGCTGCTTGTATTTATATCTTATAGAACATCATATGATATTCCAAGTTTAAAACAGGAAACAAAGTTATGCAGAGAGGGATACGCCCTTTGCAAACCATTGGCTCTAGCATATTTTAGAGATCTAAGGATCTGAACAGATGTTATTTCACTTTTTGAAACTTGTGCTGTTGTGTGACAGGAAGTCATGTTTGAACTTGATTATGGGCATATGACGGTTTCTATGCGTTTTGTCTAAGTAGTTGTATTGATATCTATGGAGTATGGACTTTATGATTAATTTGAATTTGTTTTTATGGAAAATTTTTGTAAAAAATAATAATTTGTCAGGAGTTCATGTCATTTTGCTTTTAAGTTTGATCATTGTTTATTGAAATGGTTGCTAAGTACTCTTGAGAATTTAATTCCAAGGAAGGCTTTTTTGAAAGTTTCCAAGGGCACAATAGGTCTGTCTGATAAACTATAATCTCTTTCAATTACATCCATCCCAATAAACTAATGCAGAAATTTTGATGCTTGAACCACAAACAAAGATGAATGGCTAAATACTCTTGGTACAAATTACCTTGAATAGGTTTGCTTCACTTTTATTCTTAAACTTCGCCTCCCATATTTTGTAGGTGCATGGCCCTGGAGCAGATATAGACACTCTGTGTGTGGGCCCAAGACATGCAAGCAGAGAGGTATGAACTGAGCATTTTGTAGTGAAACTTTAATTTTTTGTTCATAGCCCATGTCAATTAAAATTTTTATTTGATTCGTCCTTAGGAAGATTTTTTTGGTGAGCTACAAAATATGCTATCTGAGATGCCTGAAGTAACAGAATTGCACCCTGTTCCTGATGCATATGTTCCAGTGATGAGATTCAAGTTCAATGGTGTTTCCATAGATCTCCTTTATGCAAAGTTATCTTTGTGGGTTGTTCCAGAAGTAAGTTGCCAATGCAAAAATGATTATGCTTTATGAGCAATTATTGTTATCTGTCGTTTTCCAGTCTCTTTATTTTCCTTAGGAATGGACAAAACAAAGTTCTAAGATATGTTACGTACATTTTAGCATTTTAACCCAAATATATCAGCGTTAGGAAAAAAAATTCCTCCACTAACCCATCATAAAACGTAATCCCTCATTATGCCACTATGGGAAACTTAGATGCGTATACAAGTGTGTGTACAGTAAATTAAATAATGGCTGTTTTTGTGAATGGTCTAAATGAAACTGATTCAATTTTCTTTAGGCTATTCAAATGGGGAGGCCTTAAGTAATATTAACCTCAATGAAATCTCAAATGCCTTAAGTAATATTAACCTCAATGAAATCTCAAATTATTAGCTAACTCAGTTTCGAGGAACATGTTCGACTTCTTGAAAATAGATACTGTGATCAATTCCATCAAATTATATAGTCAGTTCTCTCCCTCTCTGTACTTCCATTGGAGAATATCACAAACCTTTTGAGATCAGGATTCATTCAGTTATTGCTGCTTTTGATGTGAGAGATTCTCAAGATTGCTCATTTTTGTTTTGCCTTGGTTGTTTGGCTGAGTGTTTATGTAATTTGGCTTGTTGGCCTTTGTCCTATTGGAGGCCAATATTGGAAATTGAAGCTGAAACATGTGGTGAACGCCCTTGACAGTATAGGCTTCATTAGAAAATATAGAGTTTTTCAGACATCTAATGGTATTAATTAAATTGAGAAGTCTGAGGCTGTCAAAAGTGGCCTAATGGCCTAACATATCTTCCTTCCCTAAATTTTTATTGCATGCTTTCTGCAACATTCTTGATTTCTTTCTGTACTGGTTGTATTTATCTATGTTTACTGCTTAGTGATGCTGGATTTTATGGGGTGCAGGATTTAGATATATCACAGGATTCAATATTGCAAAATGCAGATGAGCAAACTGTTCGTAGTCTTAATGGTTGTCGGGTTACTGATCAAATTTTGCGTCTGGTTCCAAATATTCAGGTAGGGGCTATTGATTTGGTGCAGAGATAGATTTCATATCATTTATTGTTGATTGAAATTGTTATTGTGAAGTGCAGAACTTCCGAACGACATTAAGATGTATGAGATTTTGGGCAAAGCGCCGAGGTGTTTATTCAAATGTATGGCAACACTGCTGCACAAATTGGCTTGTTTGCTTGCATTTTCCCTTTTTAGCCTGAACTTGTTTGATGCATTCAGTTGTGTTCTTTCTAATGTACCTAATATGATTTCTTGTTAAATTCTTTTCAGGTTTCAGGATTTCTTGGTGGTATAAATTGGGCATTGCTTGTTGCTCGAATATGCCAGCTTTATCCCAATGCGCTGCCTAGTATGTTAGTATCTCGATTTTTCCGGGTATATAATCAGTGGCGTTGGCCAAATCCAGTAATGCTTTGTGCTATTGAAGAAGGATCTCTTGGACTTCAAGTTTGGGATCCTAGAAAATATCCCAAGGATAGATATCATCTAATGCCGATAATTACCCCGGCTTATCCTTGTATGAATTCCAGCTACAATGTATCATCAAGTACTTTGCGCATTATGTTAGAGGAATTTCAGAGGGGAAGCGAAATATGTGAGGTATGATCTTATGGCATGAGAAATGATTTTCTTTTGGGCCAAATCTTCATTAGTAAGAGTGCTCAAAATTTCTTGTTTAATGTATGAGAAGTTTGAATCTATGGTTCAATGCCTGTGATGGGGACCCCAGAGTTGGTGTTCCCATGTCAAAATTTTGCTAGACATGGAAATTGAATATCATTGTTTGATCAACCATGATATCGTTCAGATCTTCACTTCTCTTGTTGTTCTTACTTGATGCTCTTTAGTGTAAGAAGTCTGTCCTAGAAAGCTGGGAAGGAAGAGTCTGAATGACTATGCAAGTCTTTTGTGTGTGTGTGTGCGCGTTTTGTTTATTTACTTTATGTTATTGAATCAGAGTAATCAAATTTCACTCTGCCTTGTTATTTCCATCAGTGAGAGTTACAATATATATAGGGGCCAGAACAGAGCAATCACTGGGAGCAATTATGAGAAGATTACAATCAATCACAAACCAAATCATAATTTTTCCTAAACTAGAGAAACTAGAATCAGGGGATGTGATAGGGCTAGAATCATGGGATCTGAGATATTGAGCTGATTTCCAACACTTTATGTGTTGGATGTCGATCATAAACTTTGATAAACTTTGAGTTGGAAGTTTCATATTTCTAGTTTCTACCAAAATGTACTTCTATTTATTTTGAAGTTGTTAAGGAAGTACTGAATTTCCCTATCAGTGGAGAAACAATTTGCTTGTGGGGTAATCACTATTTTTAAATAACTCTGGTAGACATTTTTAGTAATCGTATTTGTATTTCTTCTTACGTGACATTTGACTTGTGTAAATTTGATATGTTTGGGATTTGTAGGCTATGGAGACTAACAAGGCTGATTGGGATACCCTTTTTGAGCCTTATCCCTTTTTTGAAGCTTACAAGAATTATCTACGGATAGACATAAGTGCAGAGAATGCTGAAGATCTTAGAAACTGGAAAGGCTGGGTTGAGTCTCGCCTTCGTCAGCTGACACTAAAGGTGAAAACACTGTATAACTTTTGTGTGCTTATTATTTCTTGTTATATTGCTATTTTGATAGTGATTGGGTTGTATAGGATGCTTAAGTCTTGCATTGAGCAATATGAAATGCTTGGTGTGGTACTTAATATGAGTGATTCTTCCCCCTTGATAACATGCTTTTAGGCGTGTGTTCCTCACACATCCCTAGGTTCTCTATCATTTGGTATTGTAGCTGGTTGACCAATGACGCAAAGAGGGCTACTGGTAGAGGATTCTGGCCTGTTGGAGGGCCATGTGTGGGGTTGCAGGGTGCAACCTTCGAGATGTTGCCTCTTTAGGGTTGTATGAGAATTTCAAGACCTGCATAGCGTATTAGGGGATGTTTGATATGATACTTAAAGTGTGTCCCTTGAAAGCGTGATTTTAAGGGTGGGTTCCACACACACACCTCTTTGGATCCTATCATATTCTCTCTTACCTCTCTTTTACACGTTTATTTTTTTGTAATTTATTTATTCACATGTGGAGGGAACTTTGTTTCTTTGTTCATGCATAACCTGCTTTGATTGTCTGTAAAAAACTAGATTGAGAGGCACACTTATGGCATGCTCCAGTGTCATCCACATCCTGGTGATTTTCCAGACAAATCGAGGCCTTTCCACTGTAGCTACTTCATGGGTCTGCAACGTAAGCAAGGAGTTCCAGCTAATGAAGGTGAACAATTTGATATAAGGCTAACAGTTGATGAATTTAAGCACTCTGTCAATGTGTACAATTTATGGAAACCCGGAATGGAGATTCATGTATCTCATGTGAAACGTCGGAATTTACCTACCTTTGTATTTCCTGGTGGTTTTCGCCCTTCCCGCCCAACTAAAGTAACGTGGGATAGTAAGCGGAGTTCAGAATTGAAGGTCTCTGGCCAGAGTCAAGAAAAATCTCATGAAAGTAGAGCGGTTTCAAGTGGAACAGATGATGAAAAGAAGAGAAAGCGAGCAGATGATGATTTGGATGATAACTTGAGAAGTTCCAAGTCCCTAGCATCTTTACCTTCTTCCAGTAGGGAATTTCATGATGATAGAGCTATTAGCACAGCCAGTTCTTGTTCTATCAAACATGATGACTCAGAAACTAATGTTTTTGGGGGACAAAAGAGTGAAAAGTCTGATTTGAATTTTCCAGAGGAGATATCTTCTGAGAAGAGTGAGATTAATGGATCAGGAAGAGGCAATGTACAAGTCAACCCAATACTTGCTGCTTCTGATATGTCAAATTCTAAAGAAGCGGAAAATCTGGCTATTGAGAAGATTATGTCTGGTCCGTATAATGCACATCAAACCTTTCCAGAAGAACCAGACGAGCTTGAAGATGATCTCAAGTATAGAAATCTAGTGAAAGGGGATGGCGGAGATGGGAAAAGCAGCAGCTTAGACTCTTTAAACTTGAAGGCTGTAGTGGCAGCTGAGCCAGTCATTTCAAATGAGGAAATGATTCATTTGACTCATTTACGCTCTGGCGTGGCTTTGGAGGAACTTGAGGTTAACCTCTTGTGTTGCCTTAACTTGGCTTTTAGATATTGGAATTTTCAGTGGATGTTAATCTTTTTTCTCCTCATCTGTTGCAATTGTCTTAAACTGTGTGTTAATGTTGCCCAAATCTGTGTCAAATCAAAGTATTAGCTATGATCCTGTTGAAATTGCTCAACTTCAGTTAGTCCCTGTTTTAGTTCTATCCAGTGCCTTTGCTGCATATATATAATGGCTGCTTGAGTGCTTGACAGTTTTGTTTTTCTTGCCCTTTATATTCTATATAGAATTTGATGGCATAATGTCCTCCAAACAAAAAGATCGATAAAATTTGATAATATGTTATTAAAGAAGTATAATTATATCATGAGGTTTTCTTATTAAAATTGATTATTTTATATATGCCATCAGAGTTTGGAATTCTCATTTATTCGTGTAACTTGCTGGATTATGTTTCTCCTGTTTTGCCTTTATTGAAATCCTCCATCTCCAAAGGTTGTAATTTCCTGATGCCTTTAACTATTCCTAACTTTTTCATCTGAGGGCCTTTCTCTGAAAGCTCTAAAGTTAATTTTCCATGTGGTACCGGTAAGAAATTGAAGCATTTCTGAATTTCCCTTTTTTGGTTGGACTCAGCCTGCTGAAGTGGCAGCACCATTAGTAAGTGGGACTCCTGCACCTGTGCCTCAAAAGAAGCCTCTGATTAGGTAAGCAACAGTCTCTGCTGAACTGGGTTTTTGTCAAAACTTTCATGCTTATGCACTTGACCTGGGAGTTACTCTATAGCCTGACGTTTTGATTAAGCTTTTGTTTTATTTGGTTCATTGACCATTGATGTTTCTTGCTATTTTTAGGTTTAACTTCACCTCCTTGGCCAAAGCTGCGGACAAAAGTACTTAGATACATCTGAAGTTTAGCTGCAGATAAGCTGCACCGGGATTGAATCTCAGCGATCATTTAATAGAAGCTTATATTTTTCTTCTATAATAATGCTGATGCTGTAAAACTAATTGAGCTGGAAAAGCCACAAAAGTTTACCGATATACATGAGAATGGAAATTCATGTTGGCTTTCACCAGGAGAAAAACATGTCCTTGACATGTTATCTGTAATGTTATTTTTCATCCTCTAATATTAATGGGACCTTTCATAATTCATATTTTCTATTCTTCTCAATTGTTGATTCTTGTCATATTGCTTACCATCAGGACTGAAAGTTGACAAGTTAGACTTTTTTAGCCTCTGGGCAAATTCTCTGGTCTGCTATCTGGACAGGAGCTTTAATATTGTAGACACAATTTCTTAGTTCCTTAAACTGTTGGTTTGTTTATTCATTGCTTTTTTTGCAAGTCTTTTCCATGTTACAAGTTGTGCTTTGTTGCCTCTAAATGCGATATTTTTACTGCCAAATGGAAACATACCCTGGTTAAAATTCACAAAGGAATAAAGATATGATCACAAGAACTTTTATGACTTTGGTTTGTTCTACTAATCATATGGCAGTAAGAATGGGGCCAACCGGAACCATATGGGTAGGCCTATATGGGTTTAGATTTTCCCAATTCAATCCAGACTGTGAGCTGTTGGGTTCAACAGGCTAACCCGCATAACTCTTTTTCATTTTCTTAGTTAGTTTTAAAAACATTTTAACACTTAAATATGACCCATATAATGAAATCCACTTTAAACCCTATATTGCATAATTTATTTAATTTTGTCTAATTTATTTATAAAGGATACAACATATATTCACATATATAAGACAAATATAAAACTCATTTATGAAATGTAACATTCACCATATCATCAATAATAATTCACCATAAAAAAAAAATATAATAGGGTTATGGTGCAAAAATACAATTGAGATTTTTCCAGAAGTGCGCCCAACACTAAATATTTTTTAAGGGAGATAAAAGTAACTATGAAATTTTAAAATAGGTGCAAAAATACACATTGACCATTCGTTAGCCGTTTGTTTGAATTTTTTAAGGGCTAAGGATCAAAAAGTATACATGAGATTTTTCTAGAAGTGCACCTGACACATTCTTTTTGAGAGGCAAAAGTAACTATAAATTTCCAAAATATGTGCAAAAATACACATTGACAGTTAGTTGATCATTTATTTTTTATTTTTTGATTGAAAACGGTGACATGGAGGATGACGCGGATGATTAAGAAACAACTTGGAATAATAATTTGCTAACTGGGTAAAGAAAATTAATTTCCACCTAACCCTTTATCTCCACATAAACCCTTCTTCTCCTCTCCCTCTCTCTTCCAAAAGAAGTGATGATGTGGAGATAAAGGGTCAAATGGAAATCAATTTTTCTTACCCAATCAACAAATTATTATTCCTAGATAGTTATACACTCTAGGAGTACCATGTCATCCAAACTTTGTACAATGAAAACATAACAACTCATATCATTTTAATCCTAGTTGGCTGATGACTTATTTGAAAAAATTCAAAATTTATCTTGCTTTTAAGAAAAAACATCTTAATTTTTTTTAAAAAAAAACTAAAACAAAATGATCAACCAAAAAAATTTGAAAAAGAAAAAAGGATTAAGCATGCCAAACACTATCTCCAATAGACACATTTAACCCACGCGTTAAATGGCCAAAGCCAAAAAAAGCTTCTTTTTATATGGCTTCTTTGTTTGGCGAATATATAAAACCAAAACTCTCTATCGATTTACTTAGCCCACACCTGTATCCTAACTCCCTATTAAACAACATCGAATTGAACCACCATTTTTCCAGAGCTTTCTTGCCTCTATTTACATGAAAATACACTAGATGATTATTTATTTTCTTATTTCAATAAAGTGAAGCATAGCGAACAACCAGAGCTATTACTCACTACATCAAAAAATTTCCATTAATGAAATATTCAAATCCATTGGAAAATCAAAAATACGTATGCCGGATGAGATGGTTGTTGCTATCTGCTCCAATAACGAATCATTGGTTTAACTGAATAACTAAATAAAATAGATTAATATATTAAATCATGAAAAATAAAAGTTTGACTTTTTTGGTCAACAGTTAGACTCACGTTACACTATACTTTTATACATTGAAGAAATATTTTGTTTTCTCCCCATAACCCGCGTTTATTATATTTTCATAGAAAGTTCGAAATTGAAATCTCACGTTTAAAAAAGACTCAAGAAAGGTTATTGGTATTAACAGTCTGAGCAATTAGTTAGTTAAACTGATTATTAGTTAGATTATTGTTGAATATTGTTACAACATAGCTGTGAATATTGTTGCAAACACCATTAATGATTTCCATGATTCTCCCACGGCGGAGGGTAGATCAATGCTGGAGAGAGAGATAGGTTCAAAGAATTTGTGCAACCAAGAAATCCCTATTTCAGTGAGAAATGAACCTTACAACATTTAGAAACAAATGTGAAGTTAATCCTCGAAGAAATTGATGAAAAGTTGGTGGACGACGACCGAGAGGTGCCAAGGGAGGGAATTAGAATATGGAAAACCTTGTGCTAAGAGAGATGAGACGTCTCCTTACCCGGAAAATCACATCCAGCCTTTTGCATAATCACATCCTCGTCCTTGTTGGAGATTCTTCGTTGCCGCCGTGGTCATCATTTAAGCACACCGTACACACATTTTCAGGCTACCAATTTCTATCACCTCTCTTTAGAGTAGAAAGATTTTGAATTTTGAATATAGGGAAGGACGTGGGAGACGAAAGGCGATTACAACGTCTGGGGAGAGAAGGGTATTGGGAGAAGAAAAAGAAGGAGGCGCATAATTGAGACACAGTTCTAATTATGACAAATGAGAGAGGAAAGGCTTTTGGGGAAGAGAAAAGGAGAAGGGGCATCAGAGTCACACATGGGCTAATGTATGGAGAAGGGAAAAAAAAAGATAATGCCACATGAATATCTCAATTATAAATTGGAGGAGTTAGGAGTGGCTTTTTGGCTCAAATGCAGTCCAAGGCAATTTTTTTTATTCATTTAAATTACCATCCGGCTTGTGAACAGTAATATGTGTCTGAAGCTGATTATAAACCATTTAAGAGGTGGTTTGGGAGAACAGATTATATATATATATATATATATATATTGATGCCATATTTTTTTCTTGAATTTTTAAAAACTATAGTTCACAACGCATCTAGTTTATAGGTAAATAATGGAAAGGCGAAATCGAGACAAACATGGAAATTTTTTTGTAAAATAATGTAAATAAGATAAAAGAAAAAATAAATTAGTTTTTCATGTTAACATTTTATTCAAAGATTTATTTATTAAATAGTGATCTACATCCACCATCCATACATAATGTGATAAGGCTTGATGTTGTTATTCTTTTTATACCTCAATAAACAAATTATTTTCAAAGTATAGGAATCTTGTGTTGTGGTGTGAAAAATTACTCAAAATATGTGAAATCAAACTCCCCTTACAACTAAAGAAAAAAAGTTAGTACTCCTACCGTCTTATTTATAAGAAACCGATAATTAAACCATACGGTTTAAGAAAATGATTAAAATTAGTTAAAAATAATAAGTGTATCTAAAATAAATATTTTTTTCTAAAGTATGCCATATTTATAAGAGGCAATTAAAAGAGAGAAATATAATAAATATATATAGGGAAAATCCCAGATAAATACCTTTTGAATTAACAAAATCCCCAAAAGTCTATTATAACATGATAATGACAGAAAAGTACTGAGGGACCTTTCAGGGATAATGAAGTGTTGTTTAAAAGACAAAAATGCCCCTTAAGTCGTTCGACATTCACGGTCAAGAGTGCGCCCTAATTGTTTTCATTTCTCACTGAACCATTCCTTCACTTCACTCGTTCGACATTCAGTGCCGGAGCCCTAGGTGTTGTCGCCGTCCCCAAATCCGAAATTCTTGTGTGTGCCACTCTCTTGTGCTGCCGGTGACATCGATGTGGGTGAGGGAATGTTCAATCGTTGGTTTGTCCGTTTAAGGTTTGTGTTCGATTTCTCCTCCTCGTCGTGCTTTTGTTCGATTTCGGTAAAGAGAAGGCTCTAAGTCTTTTCATTTCTCATAGAAACACTGGTGGAGCCCTAGGTGTAGCCGTCCCCAAATCGGAAATTCTTGTGTGTGCCATTCTCCAGTCGTCACAATAGACATGCCAAATCCAAATGACTACCGGGTAGATAATATAGCAACTGAACCGTTCCTTGCACCACCTAAGACTAGCCGACCTCCCAGTAGGCCCAGATTTGTAAGGAAAGAGTCACAGTTCCAAAACAAGAAAGTATACCATTGCAGCTCATGCCATGAAGCAGGGCACTCCAGAAGAACGTGCAAGAATCCTAACCCAACTTAATCCTGGGTGTGCAGACCTAGGAGTAGCTATTTTGCAAGTCAGCTTTTGTTTTATGTATAATGAGTTGGATCCCTTCACATATTTTGGTTGGAAGGGGTATGGCATTTATGAAACTTTATGTAAGTACTGTTTTTAGGTTAAAAAATAGGTTATATCATGGGAATGACAAGATAACATTAGGTGCTGGTGGAATCGTAATGTTCACTTGTCATTGGCCAGGTTAAAGCAAAGTTGCTATCATGAACAATATGGTGTTTTGTAAATTCCATTACTGGACTTGTAATTCCCATTACTACTCTTGTTAATGATGACAGCTTATTGTAATTACAGTAGACATGAAGGGACACCTTATTTTGCGTTAATGACTTCTATGCATTGGGACTTGCTGGAATCCGTAATGTTAAAATTATTTTTTCACTATACTGTCAGTCAGAATCTGGTGTTTTGTAAATTCCATTACTGAATTTGTCATTTCCATTGAAACAGTTGTTAATGATGACAGCTTATTGTAATTACAGTAGGCATGAAGGGACACCTTATTTTGCGTTAATGACTTCTATGCATTGGGACTTGCTGAAATCCGTAATGTTAAAATTATTTTTTCACTATGTTGTCAGTCAGAATCTGGTATTTTGTAAATTCCATTACTGAACTTGTCATTTCCATTGAAACATTGTTAATGATGACAGCTTATTGTAACTACATCTTACATGAACGGACACCATCTTTTTGGGTTAATGACTTCTATGCAATGAGTGTAGGTGTAGTGCGTAATGTTAAATTGTCATTTGGACCCTTTACTTGCGAGTTGTCATAGTCATTTGTGGTTTTTGTCAATGTCAGAACGAAACTTGTCATTCCCATTATGAAACTTGTCAATACCATTATAAAACTTGTTATTCCCATTGGGAAACTTGTCAGCGGTCTCCCCTTCTGGAGAATGCTTAATCACTGATATAATAAAGTGTTAGAGTGATTAGAATCAATAAGAACAAGTTATACAAAATTTCAATGATTCTCAGAAGTTTCAAGGTGATACTCTTTTTTTCATGAAGAACAAGTATGTATTATCTTGACTATTCATATGATAATCTTTTAACTATTCGAATAACATATGCATTATCTTGACTATTCATATGATAATCTTTTAACTATTCGAATAACATATGCATTATCTTGACTATTCATATGATAATTATTTGACTATTCGAATAGTCACTTCACTATTCGAATAATATTTGATTTTTTGCACTGAGACTATTCTGATAGTTCAATTACTATTCGAATAGTCCTCTTTGAAAGATGTCAATAATTAATATCTATATTTGACATCATCAAAACTAATCATATCCAACAGTCATTCCCATTATGAAACTTGTCAATACCATTATAAAACTTGTTATTCCCATTAGGAAACTTGTCAGCGGTCTCCCCTTCTGGAGAAACACTCAGTGATTGCTTGGTGAGCCTTACTTGTCATTCCCATTATGAAACTTGTCAATACCATTATAAAACTTGTTATTCCCATTGGGAAACTTGTCAGCGGTCTCCCCTTCTGGAGAAACACTCAGTGATTGCTTGGTGAGCCTTACTTGTCATTCCCATTATGAAACTTGTCAATACCATTATAAAACTTGTTATTCCCATTGGGAAACTTGTCAGTGGTCTCCCCTTCTGGGGAAACACTCAGTGATTCCTTGCTGACCCCAACTTGTCATTCCCATTATCATTCTCGTCAATACCATTAATGAACTTGTTATTCTCATTGGGAAACTTGTCAGCGGTCTCCCCTTTCGCTGTTAACACTCAGTGATTCCTCGGTGACCCTAACTTGTCATTCCCATTATGAAACTCGTCAATTACATTATGGAACTTGTTATTCTCATTGGGAAACTTGTCAGCGGTCTCCCCTTTTGGGGAAACACTATGACACACAATATTTCATCATTTTCCTGTTTCCTGTATAGTACAAGTGCATATTGGCATAGAGACTTGGAATTTAGTATATTCAAATACACAATAACATTACATGGAAAAGCACACTGCTATGAAGAGGTATACAAGATCATTTACAAAAATATCAACTTTACAATGTCACCCCAAAATGCAATACTTGGTGAACACGTTACACAACCAGGGTTACTCTCTTCACAACAATGGTTATTTCAAAAATAAACAAATGTTAATGGAAGAACAAAAAGTAACATTAAGAAAATAATTTCGTCAATCACTCATATCCTACTAGTCAGCGTCATTTATGCAGCTAGTAATCTCAATGCATCCTCCCTCTTCCTATTCATTTCATGGTTAACACTAGAGAATGGCACACACAAGAATTTCCGATTTGGGGACGGCGACACCTAGGGCTCCACCAGTGTTTCTATGAGAAATGAAAAGACTTAGAGCCTTCTCTTTACCGAAATCGAACAAAAGCACGACGAGGAGGAGAAATCGAACACAAACCTTAAACGGACAAACCAACGATTGAACATTCCCTCACCCACATTGACGTCACCGGCAGCACAAGAGAGTGGCACACACAAGAATTTCGGATTTGGGGACGGCGACGACACCTAAGGCTCCGGCACTGAATGTCGAACAAGTGAAGTGAAGGAATGGTTCAGTGAGAAATGAAAACAATTAGGGCGCACTCTTGACCGTGAATGTCGAACGACTTAAGGGGCATTTTTGTCTTTTAAACAACACTTCATTATCCCTGAAAGGTCCCTCAGCACTTTTCTATCATTATCATGTTATAATAGACTTTTGGGGGTTTTGTTAATTCAAAAGGTATTTATCTGGGATTTTCCCATATATATATCATCAACATTTTAATTAATGCAATCAATATAATCAACGAAGGGTAAAAATGAAAAAAAAAAACTCATTAAATGTTCAAACACTTCTTATGGGGTTTTTATAAAAAAGGATAAAGGTAATTTAAATTTTGGAGCTTTTATAAAAAAGAACCGAGGGAGTATCATTTAATCCGAATGATTATTTTTTCATTATTTTTCTAAGCAGAATGATTTCTTTATCCAATTTATTTTTATTCTTATTCCTTCCTAATTGAACGATTTAAATTAAACAAGAAATGCGGGCAAATAAATGGCGAACACGATAGTGTAAACGACACGTAAACGGGGAACAGACAATGCTAACTTCTCTTCCGACTTCCGAGGCCAACATCTTTTAATGGCTATAAGCTGCAACCAAGAATAATCAATTGCCTTTTGTCATGATTAACTTCTTCGTCTTCGTTTCTTTGATTCACTCTGAAATCCTGATTTCGAATCAAGGGGTTTGCATGTGTTCTTGTGATCGAATCTATGATACTAGCACTCCTATCAATCTACAACAACCAAGAAGGTGAATTAATATTGAATATTGAGTTTAATGCGGGTCCACGATAGTTAATGTGTCGAAGGAAGAGAGGAATATGGTATAGTGGGGTTTGAGTCAGCCATCAAACTGAGAATTACAAATGTTAAGGGTTTTCGCGTCGTCTTTCACAGAGCATAGATCAGAAAACGTCAAGGAGAGTGGCGAATCATCAGCTTTTAGCAGCAATACTGACAAGTGAAGCTTATATTGGGGAAGTGATGGAAGAGCGGCGGCTTGATTTCGTGTTGGTGCCTCTAGTCTGATGGTTTTGGGAACATATCACGTTTGCCTTCTCTGTACAATACTTCGGCATCCATGTCGGACGGTCCTTGGCCTTAACGCTTTGTCTCGTCACCAGTGGGTTCTTTCCATGATGACTGTAAGTAATTTCTGGATCCTTCTCGCTCTTTCAGTGTCTCGTCCCTTCTCTATGTCAATTCACCGTTGTACTCGTGGTTGTTGTCTCCCTGAACTATTTCATTGTACCAACCGACAGAAGTACGACTATTTTATTGAGATTGATTGATAACAAGTTTATAGCAATAATTGGCTCATTTTTGTGTGTAGGAAACCCCACAGGGGTTAATAAGGACGTAAATTTTGTGTTGTGGTGTGCCTTAATTGGCACCATAAGGTAAATTACGTTTTGCGCTGTAATTTACGCTGTCATCAATAGCAATAGTTTCCTTCTTCTTGGGTGAGTGCTGTATTACTTCTAAGATTTACAGTGGGTTGAATGACACAACTCTTGTTATTATTCAATTTGGAGTCAGTGGGTCAGACTAGGAGAGTGGATTAGTCTAAATCAATCAGAATCAGAAATTGATTAACATCATCGTTGGACCTTAGGTCCAGGCAACAGGCCTAAACATCCCTGGGCTGAAATATTAAAAAATTAGTACTAAATTATAAATATCAGAAGCTTGTCACTTTAAGCCATCTCAGGTCAATGTTGAAAATCGTTTCCCCCTGTTATTTGAAGACTTTTTTTTTTTTTTTTTTTCAAACAAAGATAAAGTATACAATCAGCTATATGTTTGTGTATGTTTGTTTTGGACTTCTTGTATCTTTTGTTTTTTAATGTATAATTGATCCTTTTTATTGAAAAATCAGCTATGTAATAGTCTTGGTCGAACATTTATGGGCTGATAGATCATATTTACTGGTCTCTGTGCACAAGTATTTCTCCACTGAACATGATGCAGTTCTTCAGTTACCATCAATTTTTCATTTTTAAAAGGTTGATGCTAATGTTGCTGTGGGTTACCTTACACTGACATCCTGATGAGAATTACTCTAGCTTCTTATTCTGGTAATACACGTCAGTGGATGCTGTTGCATAAGGAGCTGAGAGCAATTGAAAAACCAGTGAGGTGTTGATCAGGACCTCGTTTAATGGGTTCAGGGAAATAATATGTGCAGAGATAGTACTGGCTATTTGAACTTTCAACTCTTTATGATCTTGTGAAGCAGAAGGACCTTTGCATGGAGGAAATCGCAAAATGATTTATAAAGGCTGCAAGTCTATGGCTGTGGAATTTCAGCAAGACCAATGTCTAGTCGACAAACCCATATAAATTTTCTCTTCTCTTGAGCAAAGGAGATTATGGATGTGACCTCGGCCATGTGAACTTTTGAATACATGCGTGTGTCATAGGTCAATGAGCAGTTAAAAAATGACGGAAAAAAACTTTGGAGCGTTGTTCTGCTGTTGAGCACAGTAGCCTGCTACTGTAGCTCAATTTATAGAGCATAGGTTTTATATCCGTGTTTAATTTGCAGAAAATTTGTTCTTCTACATCTGCATTCTATGATGATAGTGCTCATTTTTTATGCATATACCCTGAAGGTTTTTGTTGATAGTTGGCCTAAATGAAAATTTGATGGTACAGTAATTGAGGATAAAATAATTTACAGGAGAAACAAAAACGATTCTTTTCTAAGCCAAGTGATATGGGGGAGTCGTGCTTTATCAAATAAGCTAATAATATATTTTTTCCTTCAAAAAGCTGACGCTGCTGATCCGTATTTTACATTTGGTGAACTAAGTCGAGAGGAGAGTGATTTGGGAATAGTATTACTTTGTTGATTAGACACGTTCTAGCTGGTGTAAGATTTGAGGCATGATTGATTGGATCTCTTGTTCTGTTTCCCCCCTCTTCTCTTTTACTTGCAATGCTTATCCCAGTTCAAAATTTTAGCAGCCATCTTGATAATCATTTACGCTAATTCATGTAATGAATTCTAAGCTGAACTTCATTGGCTTTTTTCAGGATCCCTTTAAAAACGGGGTTTTTGGCAGTTCAAACAATCCGCAGCAATATCATGGCATAAACTCTACGTCTCTACTTGCTACAGCAGCAATCACACTTAGTTCACTAATTGGTATTTTTTCAAGCAATGATTCAACATCCAAATTGCTTTATGGCAATAAGGGATCTCTTTGTGCGGCAATCAAGCGCCTTTCTATCTCAGTATGCTTTCTTATCGCATTTCTATGCAATGTACAATCTATTAGATATTATGCTCATGTCAGCTTCTTAATCACAGCACCGGCACTGAAAGGTAAAAAGGATTTTATTGAGTATGTTGCAAGAACCTTGAATCGTGGGAGTTTTGCTTGGTCCCTTGGTTTTGAGAGCATTTTACTTGTCATTTGCTCTTGTTCTCTGGATTTATGGACCCATACCTATGTTTGTTTGCTGCTGCTTGACTTCGTTTCTATTGTACTTCTTGGATACAACGACTCAAATCACCCAATATCTTCATAGCAATTCATTCAGGGGGAGGGAAAATGAAGATGCAGAATCAGCATAAGTCTGTTCTGTTTGGATTATCCATGGAGAATGGATTTTGCCTTTACGAGATAAATGTGAGAATAGTTCTATCTCGTGAAGTACAAAATTGCTTGTTTTAAGTGAAACCACACAAGATTATATCTGTAGTTGCACCATTTGAATTAGAATCTCATTCAACTGATGATATCATAACCCATAATTTAGTTGTGAATTGTGTATAATGATCTCTGAAATAGTATTTGTGTGATAGAGAGGCTATAGCTGTGTATGTCATCTGTCGTGATTTCAACTTAAGCAATAAAAAGTACTTCCTCATGTCTTTTTTATAAGAGTCCAAAATTTGAATTTTCTTGATCCTTTTTGCAAGAGCCCGACAAGAGTTGTCCAGGTATTTAACAAGTTTTTTCCATTTTTATTCGTCATTAATTATATGTATTGCATTAATTAAAAGATTGGTGATACTCATATATATTTTCTTTATTTTTCTCTCTTACTTGCCTTTCATAAATAAAGTCATACTTGGAAAACAGTTTATTTTAGATATACTTATTATTTTTAACTAATTTTAAGCTCTTTCTTAAACTGCATAATTCGGTTATTGAACTCTTACAAATAAAACCAGAGGGAGTATATTTTAGGAAGAAACTTTCGGTTTGAAGAAATTTAAATTGTATTTACTATTAGATTTTCTAATAGAAAAGGATATAGCGGCATGTAGTGATGAATTATAAAGAACATTCATATATTTTATTTTTATTGCAAGACTTAAATACCAACATGCTAGAAACTGCATAAATTATTGTCGTCGTCTTTATGCAATTTGTACAAGTTTATTGATCAATATTTGTCACATGAGATTAGAAAGTCCTTGGAAAAGAAAGTGATATCTATATATCCTGGTTTGTTGTTGACTATGTGCACATGTAATACTTCATAAATTCATGATCCAACGCACACAATTGGACATCACATCAAGTAATCAACAATTGTGAGGCTGAAAACTCCACAATTGGACACTTCAATAAAGAGGTAATCAGTAGTATCATGGCTTTGTTGATCAAAATATGAGTATTACTCCATAAGGATAATAGAATTTAAACTTTGAACTTTATTTAAAAGAGATTGAGCGTCTTCTATTATACCTGTTACTACTATTGCTGTTCATATCTTATTATTGATTATAGGAAAATTATAGTCAGTTCCCAAACAAGATAAAAAAAATGAAAAAATGATCTGTTGAAATCTCAAAATAAAAAAATGATCTCAAGAACATATCAATGATGCCCTGGTGTTGTCAATGACCCGCATCTAGAGTTGTTAATGGGACCATTTTTTCATTTTTAAATTTCAAGAGACTATTTTTTTATTTTTTCTGAAACTTGACCGTAATTTTCCCTTGATTTTATACTTATTGATTCTTTTTATTCCAATTTACTCTTGAAGATTGGAACTAAAACTATAATAGAATTGTAATTTGTATGGAATGGATAATGTTAATCAGCATGGGGATATTTGGAGTGGATAGTGGCACTCCAACATGTATGTCAAGTCCCTAGCATTAGCAAGCAATTTGCCCTTTCCTTGTTGGTTGTTGGCTCCCATTTCCTTTTTCATTGGGTCAATTTCTCAGCCGCCCTGTGGTCCTTTGAAGGAGGGCCCTACCATTGTGCCTCATCCACTCCTTTTGTGAACTTATATTAGTCATAAAATTGATATGAGAAATGATTTATGGCTGCATTTTGCTTAAATTCAGGTTGAGAATATATAAAAAATAGTATAAATACAAATATTTTATGTTATATATATATATATATATATAAAATCAATGAAAAGTTCATGCTTAGAAATTTTATGGTTAAAAGAACCTGATATATTTTTAAATAGAGAAAGTATTCTAGGATTTCATACACAAAACATATTAGTTCTCGAATTTAGATTCATTTGGCCAATAAAATTTTCAAACAATGACTTTTCTCTGAATTTCCCTAATACATATTATAAAAATAATATTTAAAGTATATTTACATATTTTAAAATTTAGTCAAAATATGATACATTTTACTGTAAATTTATGTGAAATAGATTGAGTATAATTTCTTAAACACTTTTTTGACCAAATTTCATAGACATTATTTCTTAATTTGTATACAAAATTTATAAGTCAATTTTTTATCAATGTAATGTCTGAACTAACCATAACTTCTATTACTCCCTCCGGTCCTAATTTTAGGACCAGAGGTAGTATTATTTTTTTTTATACATATTGTGTTCGCTCTTAATCAAATTTTTGGTTGATGTTACAACATGAAACATATCATAGATCCTATTGCAAAAGTTTTTCATCATTGAACACAGCCACTCTTAAATCTAATAAGCATGCGAGTATCTTCAAGTCACGCAATTTAGTTGAAAATTAAGGGAAACTCAATCGAAGTTCAATAAATCAACTCAAATCTTGACTCTCTCTCTCTCTCTCTCTCTACCCACACACATAGATAAAAACAAATAATAAGATCACAAAGGCCTGTAGTTATTTGATAACCCTAAATAAGGTTTAGTCGTGCTTAGTAGTGATTCTGGTAATGACTTGTATTGGCATTATTCTCTGGAATTAAAGTATTCTCTTTGATTTTAAATGTATAAACTAGATAAATAATTTACAGAAATCAAGAAAATTAGTTAAGTAGATAAATTTCTAAGAAATGTATTGAATGTTAGTAACGTAACATTGTTAGTTTTCCTAAAATAACCCTTTTAATGTAACATTTATATTAAAAACCACTTTCTTAATGGAAACTCTTCTAACAAATATAATCAATAGGAATATTTTGTAGGAAAATGATACATTAGGGAGATAATTGAAATTTTACATTTAAAACCAAAGTTAATCTTTCAACTAGCTCACACATACAAGACCATACCAGAACCAGAGGGAGTGATAGTTAAGTAGGAGTGGGATTAGGCCAAAATGAAAAAGGATCCCCAACACAACCCCCCCCCCAAAAACCAACTTTATATTTCTTTCCATAATACATAACCGACAACATATTATCCACTCACAACCAGAATTAGTAAGTAGTTACATTCCTAATCACTATAGATCATAAGGGGCATCAATATATTAACATTTAATATAGAGTCTATTAACAAAGTTTAATTCATAAATTAAACATTCATAGTGCCGTTTCATCTTTACACATAACCCATGTCTAGTTTGACTCATAATGGGTTAAGCACTAGCTAGATTTGCTAATTCTTGAAGTTCAAACTTGACACACACACTCACACACACACAAGGGGTAAGATAAACTCATCAACTCTTGTTTCCTCTCTCAAACTCGCTAGCTAGCTCTGTATTTTTGTTGTTTTTGGTTGGTTTAGTACTACATAGGGCCTAGAGACAAGCGATGTATATAAATGTATGACCTGGATTGGGTTCAGGATTTAACAGATGAGATTGTCCTTCCTCAGATCCCATTCCAGTTGGTTTCGAAAATGAGAGGACCCTTCTCTTTCACCTCAAATCTTCTTCTTCTTCTTCTTCTTCCATGTGATATTTTATATATTATGTGGCTCCCATTGTTTACAGGAAACGGTTTCTGTCTTATTGGATGTTACCTCTTCGAAAACGAAATATGTTTGATTCCCCTCTCTTTCACAGTTGTCTGCCATTTCAACTACAAATAATTCATATAGGGACCACCCCTTTTTTTATCTACACTGTTCGCAGATAGATGGTAAATAATATAATATTATCTCATTCTTTAACATGTTTGAGAGTTCAAAGCGAGTGGTACTATATTCATGTATATATACACACACACATCAAATCACCACCATAGTGACAAAATTTTAACCCCTTTTGCTGTTATATCTGATCGAAAAAAAACTGCATACATATTTTTGAGATCACATATCGATCTACCTCAACGAATCAATGACCAAGTTGCGGCAAAAGTAATTACTTGGAGGACAAAGAATCCTGAATAAGTATATGCCACACGTACGTTGTGTCATGCTCAGTGGGCCCCCCCTTGTATTCTCTTATTTCTTCTTACCACAAAAATGAAGTGGGGCTGTTCCTTCTCCTGCGAATCATTGAATGATCTTCATAGCATCAAAACAACATGAGATTTTTCATTCAGAACAAAAACCACAAGACATATATATATATATATATATATATGATCAAGCTGTGCTCAATGCCTTCATGTTTTACAGATATATATGCATTTGCATCATACACACACTGGTGTGTTCTTAAGAAACTATATATATATATGAATTAAAAGCTTCTACCCAGAAAAAGAAAAGATTCAGTTACGTTTTATCAGTATTGCACAAATTAGACTCTCTCTAAGTCGCTTAATTATATGACCCGCTTCTTCAGATCATCAACGAACTGATTCGTGATCTCTAACCTTTTACTTCGGGTGTGTGTGTGTGTGTGTGTATCTGACAGATGAAATGAACCAGAAAAACAAAGAGATTTGAATACATGTTCTGATGGGGGAAACAATAAAACTTAATGAAAAGAGAAAAATCAACAGACATGCATCAAAGTATATATTGTGAATGAAGTAAAAGATACATAAGTAGTGTTGATATAGGAGAAGATGAAGAAGGAAAGTGATGAGAGAGAGAAATAAAGAGGAATATGAAGAGGAAGAAGGAGGCTGAAGAATGTGATGGCAGAAGAATAGAGAGCACAAAGGAATGAAATGCAGTGAGTAATAATTCATGTGAGATATAAATGCAAATCATCTTCTGTGCTCTCTATCTTCTGTCAACACTCACCTTTTTCCCTCTCCTTTCTTCTTAAACCTCTTAGTTCTCTTCTCACTACCACCTTCTACACACTCACTCTACAGTATCAGAATCAGAAAGAAGGAAAAACGTAAACCAAATCAGATCATTTGATTTACAGCTTTGGAGTATTATCTCTCACCCACAAGGACCTATTTATAGGGGGGAAAATGAGAGGGCCATGAATATAAATAATATCACCATTCTATAATTGACCTAATTCTACTTCCTTGTACCTTTACTTTTTTGTAACCACTTTTCACGAGATAAAATATTTTCTAAAGGACACTCTTTCTAACCGCCCATATATCCATTTACGTACACCTCATGTAAATCCATGCATGCCAATACCCTTTGTGCCAAAACTGTACTTTCTATTAAAATCATATCATATATCACACACACACACTCTATGACTCATATCATGTATTAATTTTTTTTTCATGCAAATAATTAAATTTCTACCTAATGCTTCTTGTGTCATTTATTTATATATGAGTAGGGTTCGATCGCCCATGTGCTGTAGGATTGATTTGCTGTAAATCTTGTGATATCATCGTATAACTCACAAATCCAAATCGTATAAAGTTGGTTGTGATTTTACATCTATCTTGTTCACTTACTATAAGTGGTGTGTGAGGCCCACAATATGCAGATACTCCACTGAAGTAGGGCCTTTGAATGGGTCAAGGCAAGTGAATTAAGGCGAAGCTGTCAAGAAGTGGCCGGCTCAAAAATATTGTACTAACATCATTAATTAACACTATTACTATTATTATTTAGTTAACTAATTTATATTAAATGCTGAGGAATTAGTCTTTATCTCTGTCTTTAATTATTTTCCAAAGTTGGTGACTGAGAAGTAAGGTGACTTGAGTGAATTGATATTCCCTATTTAGAGCCATTAGTTTTTGAAACCACACAATGGTGGAAGGTTGTGGATGATTCTGTAGTGTGTAATATTGCGCGTGGTTGGCAAGTCACCATCACCAAGCACAAGTAGGCTACCTAACCGGGCTCGGACCGCTCCTCTTCTTTTTGTAATCATAAGATCAATTTGAATGGTTCAGAGTTAATTTCACACAAGATATTATTTTTATTTTTTTTATTGTAGTATTAAATTAGTCATATTAGAATTTAGCAATTTGTAGCCAACTATTATTTTATTTTTATAATTTAACATTTTGATAATAATTTTATAAGAGATCAAATTAAATCTGAACCATTCAAAATGTTGATCATCAAATGATTAAAAAGAAGAGAAGAGGAGGGATTCCGAACCCTTATTCGAACCAGATTAGTTTCACACTTACATTGAATCAAAACCAAAACATATTTTCAATGCAATGATATCTTGAACACTTCACAGTATATCAAATGCTTCTTAAATTTCATTTGGAAGGGATTTTCTTTTGTGGGCATGCATTTCCACTGTTTATGTTTGGGTATAACAATACATCCGTATATATGTTTTGAGAACACTTAATCAAATTATTGAGCGAGACCTCTTTATTAACAATTATCTAAAATATTTTGTTTTTGATTAAGCTCAATGACATCATATAATCCATGTAGCCAACCCATCTAGTGGAATAAGATTTTGTAGTTGTTATTATAGCATATGTTTTAATGTTCTCAGAATTGGCTTTACATTGCTAATAAATAATGCTTTCTAGCTAGCTCTCTAATGCCTTTGTACTGTGATCCCCAACTTCTCTAATATTTTTTCTTATCTCTCTTCTAATCATTATAGATATGACACAAAATTAGTGGTATTTTGATAGATTATGTACATGAAATGTTGCAATTTTAATTTTTTAATATTTTTTCAAAAAATAAATAAAAACTACACAATTCTAAAGTATTGTTTCTTTGAAAATTGATAAATAAATTCAAAACTGCATTATTTCATGCTTATGAAATATCAGAATATTCCTACATAAAATTTAATGATCATAGGAAAAAAAGAAGGGAAAATCCCAAAAAAAGATCTCCAAAATTTCAAAATCCCAAATCAAGTTTGTAATTTCTATATAATTGATAAGTGATTGACTATATTTGATAAAAAATTCATAACTCATTTTAGTAGAAAATCATTAATTTATGATTTTAAAATTTTGGAGGTCTTTTTCTGGGATTTTCCCCCAAAAAAAAAGACATTTAATTTGAGAGGTTGTGGGGCCATGTTTTCAATTTTTTTGTTAGTATTATATAGGTGTTATACATTAATTATAAGTAAGAATCTGATAACGATTTAATTTTATTTATTTCCGGTAATTTTCTTATTATACGTTTTGACTAATATTATTTCATCCATCATTGTAGTTATTCTAGAATAACTCTTCCCCTTGTGTATATAAACCCTTATTACATCATTTTTTTTAATCTTTCTCTCTATGTGTCTTCCTGCAATTCTATTTCTCCAAGTAAGTTTATTTCCTCTCCATGATTTATGCCAAGAAATTTCTTGGAACTAGATTATCTTTCACAATTAACTTCCCCGTTGAAGTAGTTTGGATAGATCATTTCAAATGGTTAAACCTAACAGTATCAGATGCAAAAGAATTTTCTGCAGCAACAATATTTCTGGTAAAGATATATCATGTTCATCAATTAACAAGAAGTTACTGGTCATTAATTACGAACTGAACAGAGATCAACCCACTAAACCAATTACCAAAATGTTGAGTCAAGTGTATCAGCTTCTTTCTGTGCCCTCTCTGATTTTTGCTAAAGGATTGGTAAAGCCAACAGTATAAACGTAGCTGTCCATAAGTCCATTCGTGGTAAGTTGTTGACCTAATAAGAAAACAGGTCCAAAATAGAAACTATGCTATCCATAGGAAATAAGTCTACACATTTCTAGTTGTTCTCTTATAGAGGCAGAGAGACAAGGGCTTTTTTTTTTTACCCTTATAAGTCACATCATTAAATTTTCTATATTAATGTACAATTGTATTCTTTATTTATTATTGTGCAAATTTTGTTTTCATAAGATATACTGTGTATTAAATAGGAGTAAAATTGAAAAGTTGTTAATATTATGTTTGGATGGAGAAAAAAGTGAGGGGAAAATAGGGGAAATGAATACTAGATTTGAAAACTTCCATCAATGGTAAAATAATTTACTATTTTTTGGATTTTTCTTTTTCCCTTAATTTTCTCTCCATCCAAACACAGGGTAAATTTTAAGACATCATTAATGAGGTTTAAATTTTTTTCTTAGTTATAATAAAATATGTTGAAAGTAACTTATAAATAAGAATAAAGAAGTATATATTGTAGGTTGCACAAACATGAAACCACTTCATAACCCCACCAAAATTAAACCAAAAGAATTAACTCTGCTAGGGTAACCAATTGATTAACATTGGATAATGATGAAGACCAATAATAAGGAGGGAAAAATTTGGTCAAGAAATTGCTTTCAAAAGGAATCACATCTCGCAGTTTCAGTAAAGAGAGATATGATGAAAGAGAATATGGATGTGTTTGCCAATAGGTTGAGGATATGTCAATATGAAATGAAATTTCCCAAGAAGCAGGATCTATGCATAATTGCTATATTAGCCAAACAGCATCTGTGCATCCCCACAAGTGCTATAAATATCTTTCCCCAAGCACCTTTTTCTGTGGCTCTTTGGTAGATTTATATTCTCTGACTTCCTTCCTTACACACATTTATTCTCTTACATTACACTGTTTCAGATCACAATATATCATTCTTTTTAAGCTTACTTTGAAAATGTAGCGTTTAGACCACGAACACGATCAAAATTATTTCTCCCCATGGATTTTTGAAAAGGAATGTCTAATGTGAATAATAGTATAAACTTTTCAATGATGAGTTCAAAAAAGAATAACAGATAAACAGAACATATTCAGAGAATGAGAATGAATGAAATATAGGGCAAAGCATGAAGATTTTTTGAGATGATAAAAAAGACTAAAGCTAATATTTTGAGTTCTACAGTAATGGTCTTACTTGGATTTTCAACTTTATTAAAATTCTTGAGAGTATGATCCTGAAATGCTGATAAAGATTTGGGATTTATATGATAAGCATGGAAAAGAACCGTTCAGGGAGAGTTGATGAGATCAATTACTTCTTGACTTATTATTTAAGAGATAAATCTTCATATATCTCTTTATTTTTCTTTTAATTCTAGTAATAGTTATGAACTGCAATATTCAGGAAACGTGACAGTATTATGGTTGAGATTTCTCCTTCAATATAATAAGCAATAAAGAAGGAACAATAATATTGTTATAGGTTTTTCTCTGTTCCTCTCAACGTAGTTGATCTTGATGTTTCTAGTATAGCGTGGATTAGTCTAGCAAAGGGTCCAACGAGAAGTCATAGCAGTATGACAGTGAGGATATATATATATATGTTTCAGACTGAGTTGAAAGTGACACAATCAGATCAAAATTAAAGTAACATGCTAATTTCTTCAATTCTCTTCACATGGAGAGGCAGCCAACAACCTCGAATGACGAGTACCAATACTTTAAACACAAAAGCCAGTGGTACCGAGGAAAGAAGGTATTAGAGAGGGAGAGCAATAGCATTGATTTTCCAATTTTTGTGACAGATCTCGCAGATCCTCCTCTCTTACCAAGAGAATTTCGAATGCTATTAGAACCTCAAATCTGAATCTTTCTGATTTTTAAGATGTAATTTAGATGCATTCTTAGTTAAAAACAGGCATGTGAAGACAGAGAGAATTGTCAGATTCAGATACATATTACAGGGCATACAGCACTGCTAAGTCCTCGTTTTACGTCCCACATCGGCTAATAAAAAGGGCGAGAGTTATGAGAACGGCTATAAAAGGGGGACTTGTTCGGCTTTAAATTTCATCTTTGCGCTTGGGGCAATGACGCAGCTAGTGAGGTTCTAACCGAGGCGCGTCTATTGCTGGTTGAAAACTATTTCCAAACCCCCTCTTGGGCCTGGGCTCGCCCTTGGCCCTCGAGAATTTCTGGAAGGGCTCCCTTTTTGGGTAAAGCCCTACAAGTCTGTAATTCAAGTTTGGTAGTCTCTAGATTTAAGTATTTAATTGCGTCTAATAGGGGGTTTAACTTCTTGACATTATTTTTATCTCATGTCAAGCCTTAATGTTCTTTCTTTAAGTTGTTCGGGCCTTGACCAAAAACCAAAAAGGGTCTTCTTCGGGTCTAGTCAATTGGACTGTTTGGGCCCACATAATGGGGGATGAGATGAGCACTTCCCCTTTTTATTTGGGTATAAGATGAACGCTCTAATTGTCCTCCATACTTATGGTTAATTAGGTCCACTCGTAAATGGGCTTGAAAGAATGTTTATTTAGACATGGGACCGGAGAACTTAATCAGGGGGCGAGGGTCTTTATTCCATGTTAATATCGATAAATACTTGAGATTAAGAAAAGTTAAAAAATATTTAAAATCAGATAGAAAATAATTTTTTATTTCTTTTAAAAAAGTGTAATGCTGTCAAATGAGTATAAATAATTTTATGGCCAAGAAATAAATATCAATACCTTGCTTAATATACGAATAAGTGTTTATATTAGTTGTTGGAGTTGCTTGGATGTTACATTTTTAATTACTACTCCCTCCGGTCCTAAATATAATGTTGCACTTCGGGTCCAAGTCCGTCCTTGATAGGTCGGACTATTTGATTAGGATATAAGTAGCCTAATTAAATAAGAATAAAATTAGCATTAATTGCAGATTAAGGAATAATTCAGCAATAATTATGGATTTGTTAAATGAGGAACAAATCACCATAATTAGGGAATTAATTGAGAATCAATTAATTACTGTCTTGGAGGGCAAGAAAGAGTGTACATGTTTCCTAATAAGTGGCCTCCATAAACCACTATAAATAGGGTGTGCCTCCTCAATTGCAATTCACCCGGCCATTGAGTTTTCTGGCAATTCTCTTCTCTCCTACCATCTTTCTGGTTCTGGTGATCTGCTGTGCAAATCACAATTAGGCTCTAGTAGTCTAATAATTGTGTGGGCACAAGTATGGAGTATTGGAGTTTCGACCCGGATCCGAACATGGATTTGCCCTGGTACACCAAATCTCCTTTTAGTTATATTTTTCTTACATATAAGATAGTTTGTTTTTTTTGAGAGATTAAGGAAGCTAATTAAATTACTTTAGAGTATTTATATTTTTATTTTTTTTCTCCAAGCTAAATAGTTTGACTAATAAACTGATATATAATTTAAAAATACATAATATATGATATGATTAAGTAACTTAGCTTCTTTAATTTCTCCAAAAAAGTCAACTCTGTCTTATACTTAGAATTGGTGAGAGTATATATATTTTTTTTTGTCTATGTGAGATGTTTAAACCGGAATTTTTTTTTGTGGATAGGTGGAGTATATAATATATATAGATGAAAACCTGCTCCATTTAAAAAAGGGAAAATACCAGCTAGGTCCCAAGCTAGAGAATTAATCTCAAAAAAGTCCCTTTGCAAATTCCAATGTCAGAAAAGTCCCTAGGGACTTTTCTGACATGGATTCCCAATGACCATTTACCAAAATACCCCTAAACAATTTAACCAATGTCATTGGTTACAACATGTTCTGCTATATTTACAACTTCGTAAGTTATATTAACAACATAGTAAGTTACGTTTACAACATGTATATAAAATGCGTGATTGTGTTGCGTTTACAACCTCTTCAGTTACGTTTACAACTCATTAAATATAACGTAACATGTTGTAAACGTAACTGATTATGTTGTTAATATGACTTACGATGTTGTAAATATAGCAGAACATGTTGTAACCAATGACAGTGATTAAATTGCTTGGGGTATTTTGGTAAATGGTTATTGGGAATCAATGTCAGAAAAGTCCCTAGGTACTTTTCTGACATTGGAATTTGTAAAGGGACTTTTTTGATATTAATTCTCTAACTTGGGACCTAGCTGGTATTTTCCCTTTAAAAAAGGGCTTATAATTGCAAATTTAATCGTTGCATATATGGATATCGATATTGACAAACACATCCATGAACTAGCTTGAGCTGACTGCTCCGTATGAATTCCCTGCATACATATAAGATATACATTTAATTTCAATATCAAATTTGAATAATATCCGAGGATGCATTTTTTTTTTCTGGTCAAGATGTAATTAATATAAGCATTATCACAAAAAAAAAAAAGGAGGGGAGGGGGGGGGGATAAGTGAAATTGAAATTAATAAGGGGAAACAAAATATTCAAAATAAACAAAAACGAAGTGTAATGTTTAACATTTGACCGGCTCTCCCCATTGACCATCACTAATTTATTTGTCTAAACCAACTACATTGAGAATGGTTCAAACTTCAACTTAACCTTGGTATAAGAGCTCATATAATATGACATGGATGAATCCCTAGAAAAGAAATGATAAAAATAACATGTAAATACACACATCACTGTAGTGAGATCTATACCGTTTAAATAAAATTTTAATAATATACTTTTAAGATTTTTAAATAGTGATTTTTAATCAAAAAGTTATTTTTTTAAAAAAAAATTGACAGTTAAGATAATATCTTTATTTTATATTTTTTATATGTTAAAATAATTGTTTTTAAGGGGGAAAAAAAGTAAAAGTAAAAAAATTCAATCTAAATCATTTAAATGAGATTAAATGGTCTGTAATGATGAAGAGCTCTCAATACTTATCATTATGATAAGAACTGAAACTGGTTCCATATAAAAAGAAGGGTGGGATGCAAGTGACATTTAATTTTCTGCATTACCGTATATTACTAAAGCAAAATAGTTTATTGTAATTGTGCCATCTTTTTTTTTTCAAAGAATGTGAAAATTATAAACACACGTTTTCTTACTTCATCTTTTTGGACGTACATATTTATTAGTTCAGATAGCTGCCGGACCAAACGGAATAGATGCCACCGGCGGAGACGGCGGTGTCGGCAAGACCCCAAGTTTCCTAATTCTCTTGTTCATCTCTGCCAAATGATTACCAACACTCCCGTACACCATTTTTAACACGTTTACTTTCTGTGTTGCACTTTCTGTGTGAAAGTAACAAAACGAACAGAAAAGAAAGATTCAACAGAGACAAATTCAACATAAAAGAAAAAAACATAATATTGAGCTCTATATATATAGTATATTGTTTTGTGTATAGTAATATTGAAAAAATAAACACAAACCTGTGATAATTTGAGTGGACTGCATCATGAGAAGAAGAACGGAGGCTATGAATATTAGAAGCAGTATCAGAAAAAGCTTCAAAGAACCCATCCTCTCTCCACTAGGGTTTTGATTTATGTACTTTATAATATGCCTTGCTGGTGGCCTCCAATTTATAGAGTTTAGATTTATGTATTTTATTTATAATTAATAGTTTTATAAAATAATAATTTTGACTTTTCTAAATTTAATTCAATGTATAGTGTGTGTGTCAATGAGAGGTAATAAGAGGGGAAGAAATTAAACAGGGAGCAATCTTTCCAAGTTATATTCTAAGTTCAAATCAACTGTGCGCATATTTTTCAAACAAGGAATTAATTATACTCCGTATTAATTAATTTGCCGGGGGCACACTGTGAGGGAAACTTAAACATAAATAAATGAATTAGAATTACCAGAAGGGGGAAAAAGTTGTTGGCATTGATTTTATTACCGGCTAGCTCAACCTCTATATACCCAATTAAGGAAATTCTATATGTGATACATTCACATCTAAGAACTTCAACTTAAATTTTTTTAAAGTGATGGATTAAAGCTTTGAACATATGAAAACTATCTTATACATTTCTTATAAATTAATCATAATAAAAACTTTGGATGTATTAATTTAATTTGGAACTCTTACACGTTGTAGAAGACTTCAATATGTTGGGTCTCTGTCTTGTTACCCTCGTTGTGTTGGCTTTTGATAAAAAAAAGTGTCGTTTTTCTTAGCCTGCGTATTATTATAGTTACGTAATTAAATTGAAGTCTACATAGGACTGACTTTAGTTTTGACCCTTAAGATTTGAAAACGTTGTATAGAGGCCAGGCCACCATTTGTTTCATAAGTCACAACAAAACCGCGTAATGAAGATGTGCTCACACCAATTTTCTTTTTATTTTTATTAAGTATTTTGATTTTTTAATTTACATGAGATGTAGAGAACCCGTCTCAACTCTCAAGTCATGTCAATCTACCCTCAATCTGTATATAATATGGGCAGCGTATATATCCTTTTGTCCAATACAAAAATAAAGTCTTTTGTGACTATATTATTGAATGTTGAGTCAAGCGTATAATACAGATTACATGACGATAAGTTACGTCTTAACGATATCAATATATCAACACACATATATATGGGCGTGTTTAAATTTTGAAGTGTATTGTTGTACTATTTACAAGTCCTAGTACTTATTTTTAAATTTTTGTGTAATAATGTACAACAAAAACACGTCTACTTAGATGTTATAATAGGTAATTTTTTGGGAAAATTATTATGAGGTTCTAAGAAAGGAATTTAATTATTAAGAAGTTCTAATGATAAGTGTTATATTGTTTTGTCTTATACTAGAATTTGTTATTCCCTCCGGTCCTAATTATAAGACAAAGTTGACTTTTTTGGAGAAATTAAGGAAGCCAATTAAATCACTTTAGAATATTTATATTTATATTTTTTTCTTCAAACTAATTAATTAGACTAATAAACTGATATATAATCTAAAGATACTAAAAATATCAATACTCTAAAGTGATTTAATTGGCTTCCTTAATTTCTCTAAAAAAGTCAACTCTGTCTTATAATTAGGACCGGATGGAATATTTTATTCTTCTTAATTGTTATTAGAACTTCTTTGTAATTAGTCCATTTCTTGTGATCTTATAAGTAATTGCCCTTAATTTTTTTTATATTTGATTAAAGGAAAAATTAATTATTTTGTCCTTCAACTTTTAACCAAAACCATGAATCAAAACCTCAAGCTTAACTGGTTACAACTTAGTCCTTAAAGTTTGGTTATTTTATAATTGCATCCTTACCCTTAGTGAACTTACAAATGGAATTAAGTGTCCTTCAACTTTTAACCAGAATCATGAATCAAAACCTCAAGCTTAACTAGATGCATGTACTGAAAAGGAAGCCGTTGTCTAAAAAGGGAGGCTAAGTGCCCTGATGAAAATTGCTGTGTGTAGCAGGTCTGACTGTTCTAAAATTTTTTTAATATGGTTGCATGTTTTGCCTATGTAAACACTATACTAGGAATCATATTGTTACTTTGTAGCATGGTACTATTTGATTTATTTTCCGCTTACTAGTTGACTGCTAATTGATTTCATTAAGATGGGGAAGTGACACCTATCTCCTTTTCTTATATGTGAAGGTCATCCTTTGGTCCGATTCAATTGGGCTATTAGGGCCCACAGTATGGGCATGAGCTCCCGTTGTCTTTCATATTTGTTAGGCTTGTACATGCTTTCTTTATAGTCTTTTGGGCCTAGTCAATTGGACATTCCGGGACATGGATGCCACCTTGAGTTCATTAAGTAATTAAAATTCACCACATGAATATGCTTAATTTCACAGAAAAACAAGAGCCCCTTGCGATGACAAAGAGAGAAGGGAAGATTCTAAAAAAATACATTTGAAATTGGGAAAGGATGATTCAGTATTTTAAAATTGGGAAAGGATGAATCATTTCGCTGTCAGACAGGAGGAGGAATATGGGATTTAGAAATCTCGGCGAAAAGACAAAAATGCCCTTATGCCCTCCCTCAGAATAATAACACGGGCCTCTTAATTAACAATTCCGGATTCGACATTAACAAGACTAAAATCCCCTATAAAGTTCATACTTGTTAACTGTGAAAGAAGAAAGTAGAGTTGTTAATGTCGAATACGGTGTTGTAAATAAAGAGATAGGTGTTGTTATTGGCCATAAAACTTATTAATTGTGAAAGAAATAAATAGAGTTGTTAATGTAAAATCGAGAGTTGTTAATTAAGAGGACCGTGTTGTTATTCGGAAATGGAGAGAGGGAGGGCTGAAAGGCATTTTCATCTTTTCGCCGAGATTTCAAAATCTCATATTCCTCCTCCCGTCTGATAGAGAACTGATTTGTCCTTTTCTAATTTCATAGTACTAAATCGTCCTTTCTCAATTTTGAAGGTATTGTTTTGGAATTTTCCCAAGAAAGAACGATAAAAAAAAAATAAAGCAAACAACGCGAACTCAAAACAAAAAGGAAAGGAATTTATTAGATTAGAATGATTAGTTTTGACACTCAATAGTAAAAAAGTATGTCAAACCATTTATTAATTAAAAATGAATATGCCAGATAATGACATCACCAAACATTTTGATTGTGTGCGTGTGAGAATATGCTAAATGATAACTGACGACTGGCGGTCATTAATCATGATCGGCGGGAGATGGAGACACAGGCATAGAACCTCAGAGAGACGGTGGTCTTGTTGGCAACCCACCCACACAGTTTCCTCATCGTCACATCTGCAAAAACATCACCACCCACATTAACTTAATTCACTCCTTACACAAACCTTGTAAACACACCCCCCCCCCCCCCCCCCCCCCCCAAAAAAAATTTGATGGTAACTAATAAAAAGAGAAGGGCATGCATGCATGAAATGGTCAAAGTTTTCAGCTTTTCCTTGGTAATATACGCTGCCTAGTTTCTAATATAAGAACCAATTGATTTTTTTTATATATTATGGAATATGAATAAATTATTTTTAAGTATTTATATTTATCATTTTGATATCAAATTAATTTTTTTGACTTATAAACTAATATATAATCTAATTCTCTCTCTAGTCCTTAATATAAAACCCAGTTTACTTTTTGAAAAGATTAATGAATCTAAATAAATTACTTAAACATATCATATGTTGTGTATCATTAGATTATATTTCAGTTTATAAGTTAAACAAATTAGTTTGGAGAAAAACGATGAGTATAAATATTTTTAAAGTAACTTCTTTAACTTCTCCAAAAAAGATAATTGGGTCTTATATTTAAGACCGGGGTTGTTAATATACAATATATGCTATAATTAAGAAACTTATTTAGCTTCTTTAATCTCTAAAAAAAAAAAAGTCAACTACTTATTACTACCTTCGGTCCTAAATATAAGACAAAGTTGACTTTTTTTTTTAGAGATTAAGGAAGTTAAATAAGTTACTTGATCATATCGTATGTTGTGTATCATTAGATTATATATCAGTTTATAAGTTAAACAAATTAGTTTGGAGAAAAACGATGAGTATAAATATTTTAAAGTAACTTATTTAGCTTCTTTATCCTCTCCAAAAAAGGCAATTGGGTCTTATATTCAAGACTGGGGTTGTAATATACAATATATACTATGATTAAGCTACTTATTTAGCTTCTTTAATCTCTAAAAAAAAATCAACTAAGTATTAGGGAAAATTCCAGAAAACTACAAACAAAAATAGAAAAGCACAGAAAGGTTGGGTGAAAATAAGAAATCCCAAATCAGTGAGGCATGAGGAATCTGGCATTTGAAATGTTAACAAAGTGACCTAAATACCCTCTAAAAGGGGGGGACTAAAGACACGAGCGGCATATAGACTACACGAGTGACGAAGAATGGGTGAGAAAGGAAGAGACACGAGGGAAATCGAAAAGGAGGAGACAGGAGGTCGGGCGGAGGGAAACCAGGAGACACGAGCGCGGGTTGAGGGAAACGAGGGGACACGAGCTCGGGCTGACAGTGGGGTGGCACGCCTAAGCCAGACGAAGGTCCGGCGAGTGTGAGGTGTGGGAAGGCGGATTGAAGCAGCGCGGCAAGACAAAGGTCGGGCGAGTGTAGGGTTTTGGAAGGTGGAGCGGCGTGGTGCGGCTCGGCGAGGCTAAAGTCCGGCGAGGGTGGGTTGTGGGAAGGTAGGGTGGAGCCCCTCTGCAGTTCGTTATTTTCTCAGTTATATTGCTTTTGGCGAGTGTGGGGTTTGGGAAGGCGAGGCGGCGCGGCACGGCGAGGCTAAAGTCCGGCGAGGGTGGGGTGTGGTAAGGTAGGGTGGAGCCCTTCTGCAGTTCGTTATTCTGTCACTTATTATTGCTTTTGCTCTCATGCGACTGTGCTATGATTTTGGCATTTGCAGTGTTCATTATTTTCTCACTTATTATTGCTTTTACTTTCATGCGACTGTGCTATGGTTTTGGCATTTGCAGTGTTCGTTATTTTAACTGTACTTTATTGTTTGGGTGCCATAAGCACATTATCACCATACCTCTCTTGCAAAGCTACCCTTTCATATCATTGTTTTCCGGCTTCACACTGAATCTATTGATAACGAGTGCTTTTGTCCTCAAGTTTTGTGTCTCTGTTAGTACATTTGTTTTTCTAATCTTACAAAGCAAAGTAGTAATAATGAGGGGTTGAGTGTAGGTAGAAAAGCTGAAATGGATTATTTTTTTAAGTATCTTCCTTGTGTTAAATGTGACTAGTAGCAATTATGTGTTGTTGTCCCTATAGTTCAATCATTAGATTAATAGTGAGAGGGATGTTGTTAATAGTGAGAGAGATGTTTTCAGGCATAACAAAGAACTTCAAAGTTTTGATTGAAAACTGTAGGCTTTGAAGTTATTCCTGTAGTGGCAAAAATATAAATTAGATCGATGGCCATGAGGTTTGAATGTGTTTATGAATATGACTAATTTGATTGAGTGTAACATTGTAGAGGTTTGTATTCTCATGCATAGAGAGTTGATTGGATTGTATAATTGGATACATGTTTGGTTTAAGGTCTATTTTGTGAAGGCCCCTATACTTGGATGTTGAAAGTTGTTTTGCAGCAGAACATGGTGGTTAAAGAAGGGCAGGAGGGGGGAGGGGAAAGGCAAAACGTTGGTGGAGAAGGCCATGAGAATGTTGAAGAAGGGCATAAGGTTGTAGGAGGAGGGCAGAATTTGGATGAACAAGGGAACAAGGAGGTGGGAAAAGGGGAGACAGCTAAAGCATTGAAAAATGACTTAGTGTTGTTTAAAATAGAGTTTTTCAATAAATTGAAGGGGAAAAAAGGTGATAAATGTGTTCTACCCTTCAATGATGTGCTACAAGCATGGAGAGCATTGAGTGATAGAGAGAGAAAGGAATATTGTGAGAAGGCAAAATATACTCAGAATGAAAAGAAATCAATAATAGAAAAGAAGAGTACGAAGAGGAAAATACCTTTTATCACACGTTCCTCAATCTGGCAATTCAAGCCATTGGCTGACTTCATAAGCAAAGACACAAGTCTGAAGGATAGGGTTGAGAGATTAGGTTTCAGCAAGTTGCTTGAGGTTGGAGGTTGCAATCGGTTACCGAAAGATCTTATTGCGTCAATGCTCAGGTCATATGATCCACCAACTCACCAATTCCGAATTAGGGGCAAGACAAGGGAAATTTCAGCGGTTGATGTGCACCAGTTACTTGGTGTCCCGCACAGAGGTGAACTTATTTGTGCTAATGTGGATGATGATGACCCAGTGTACACAAAGCTTAAGAGTAAGTATTCAAGACGCCTATATAGCAAGATTTTTGAGGCCATTATGGGGGGGAGAGAATGATAATTTCGAATTCTTGTTCATGTTGTACATACTTGGAACGTTTCTATCACCCACTGCAAGCCCAAAGGTTAGTTATTGGGTACTGAAGGTGATGAGTGCGACCATAAAGGGCTTTCAGAAATTTGATTGGGCGACCTTCATAATTCAAGAGTTGTGGAAAGAGATGGAAGACTATGTTAGAGCTGTTAGGAAGAAGAACACTACCAACACGAATGTCAGTGGATGTGTGTACTTATTGTTGGTACGTATTTATATTTTTTTCCAATTTATATGCTTCAATTGCCAATTGCTGTAGCTGATAATATGTGATTGAATGGGCAGGTATATTTCGATGAGCACTTCGCAATGGTGACAACTGAGAGACACCAACATGGCGATGCTATTAAGTATTGGACTGAGGAGAGATTAAAAGAAATGATTAAATTAGAGAGGGAAAGCAATATGGGCATACTATTTGGAGGAACGGCCTCCCAAACATATGTGCAGCCAGAGGATAACATAGGAATTGACCATTTAGACCAGGTATTTGTATCTAACTTCCCGTAGTTGTACGTTACAAACAAATTCATAACGTTGACATTTCATTTGTCGTGATTAGGACCTGAAAGATATGTATAGAAGATTGACGAGGGTCATTGCTGAGGAGTTGATAAAAGTCCAAGTGAAGAGAGAGGGGCAGGAAAAGATCGAAGGATAGGAAGATCACAAGAAGGAAATGGACCCTCATGCACACAATAATGATAACATTGTTTCAGCTGAAGGAGAAGAAAGATGACGAGGAAGAGAAGGCCTCAGAAAGTGATATTGGTGATTCTCCCATTAGCGTATCAGATAGTGGAGGAAAAGGAGGGGACGTTGTGGAGGACGAAGAGGTTGGCATGAGTAAAGTGTTGTGCAGATCATGTAGGGTTAGAAAAGAGAAGAAAATAAAATCCTCATATGTTATGCCTAAGGAAATTAAGCGAAAAAAGAAGGAAGTGGACAACAAGGAAAGGTTTTTCCATATAATTTCCTAGCTCCCTCCAAGCATAGGTGGAGATATGTGAGTGATCGATGTTTGCCTTACTTGTCATTTGTATTTTAGAGCAATTTAATAATGTTTTGTAACATTTGTTTTGTTGTTGCCTTGTTATTGAATGTAATGATAGAGAAATGGTGACCATATGTGACGAATATGTCACTTGAGAAGAGCTATACTCTTTAAGTGGAATTCATAAGGTGAACAATCGGGTAAGTTAGACCAAATGTAGATGATATGCTGTATATTGTTGAGTAAATGGCCAAGGTTTGATTATGTCAATCTGGACTGCAGGTGGTGTCGCTTGTTTGCAAGACTTTGATGGCAGATATGAAGGAACAAGGAGTCATTAAGAGGCACATTTTTATGCCGACTTTATGGTCAGTATATTATGAGGAAATCAGGGGTTGTGCTTTTTTTTTATTGATACTAATATGTATATTTTGTAGACGCTCATTGTCGGGAAAGGTAAGAATTGGAGATCGTCAGATTACAAAGGTCACTTATTGCCGGAGCGAATAGGCTACAATATAGCGGATTGTGAATTGGTTATTGGTCCTGTACTTGTGCGTGAACATTGGTTTTGTGTTGCGTTAGAGCCGAAAACCATGAATTTCTTTGTTCTGGACTCTATGCAACCGACAGTTGCGACAAAAAAAACGAAGAAAAATAGTATATTTGAAAATCCCCAAGTCTATGCTGTGGAGACATGTGTACTGTGCTTGATCACTGACTGTTTCCTTTCATTTAATATGTATAGATCACAACTCCACTGATGTTATTGTTTTTTTCCAGTTCAGCGGGACAGGTTTCATGATATAGTTCAATTTGTCAGTCACAATCGGCATGGCAAGAATCCAAAGGCTGATATCATTCGGGCGCCTATACCACAACAAAATAATCTGTATGTCTTACCTTATCTGCTGTGTATCACACTTTTACTTTTTCCACTTGTGTTACGAACGAAGTGACTGTTGTTTGCAATTGTAGGAAAGACTGTGGTGTCCACTTGTTGATATGGTTGTTTCAATGGAGCCCAAATGTGACACTCGATTACACAAATGTATGTACTTTTGCATGTGCATTTTACATGTGCACTTTACTTTTCATGAAAATGTTCTCTACTTTTGATGCGTATTTTATTTTTTGTAGGATCAAGTTACACAGTACAGGAAGGATATTTTATGGTGGCTGGTGAATCATCCTCGAAATTCATCTTGACTTGATGCTCTTAGTCTATTGGCAAAGCCACCGACTAAACGATAACGGTCGACACAGTAGACTTTAGTGATATTGTCTGCCACAATAGGAACATGTTGACATCCTCCTTTTTGTTATGGGCAACGTTATTTTGTGAAAAGCATGCTAGTTACGTTGTGTGCACATGTTGTGCCTTTTTGTCGCCTAGTTTGGACGCTACTTTGCCGCTATTGAAAGTGCAATGTGATGACATGTCACATGTTTGTTCATTCTTTGAGTTTACTATCTCACCTGATGTACATTTTTTATTAACACCAGCAACCCGTACATTAACAGCGCAAACCTCTAAAATAACATCACATGTTGAGTTTACAACTCTGCCTGCTATTAACATCATTACATTCGTTATTAACGACTTGGCCTCGCCCATTAACAGCTTCGAATGAACAGGTTAGGACATCGAATGAACAGGTTAGGACGGCGTCATGTAAATTGGAAACACAACTTGTATCCGCGTAATAACATCTTTGCTTTCCCTGGTAACGACTATGCCTCGTCTATTCACATCTTCGAATGAACAAGTTAGGACGGTGTCATGTAGATGGGAAAACACAACTTGTGTCCGTGTAATAACATCTTTGCTTTCGCTGGTAACGACTATGCCTCGTCTATTCACATCTTCGAATGAACAAGTTAGGACGGTGTCATGTAGATGGGAAAACACAACTTGTGTCCGTGTAATAACATCTTTGCTTTCGCTGGTAACGACTATGCCTCGTCTATTTACATCTTCCAACGAACAAGAACGTTGTCATGTTGATGGGAAAACAGAACATTTATCCCCGTAATAACATCATTCTTTTCTTTATTAACAACTTTATGTTCATTTTTAACAACATTATTTCGTTCATTAACATTTGCCCAACAAGAAATGTAAACTTTTTAGCATCGCTGCCTTAAAGCAACACCTTTCACATCTTCTATTCACACGAACAACAGAAGACATGTGTAGCAACAAGTTTGGAAAAAAAGATGTTACCAGCATAATAACACAATGTGCCTCTATAATAACAACATGGTTATGTTGATTAACACCTTCATATATGTAAAAGTTTTTGTCAGATCACAATCTGCATAATTACATTCAGCAACCATATAAAGCCCAAAAAAGAGTTACACACTGCCCCTTGTACACATTGACATATTTCATGACAAGGGAACATTATCTGTGGACTAGTACATAATGTTTCATTGTCACAAACATTGGATTACATCAAACACTAATTACAGTAACTACTTACTGGAGTACACAACTGACAGCAACCCATCTACCAAAAAAACCATGAGTGGGTTGACAGCAACTTTACAAAACCATAATCAAAAAGTTTCACTTCACAATATTGCAACTCCTTCATGTTGACAATTTCACTTCATCTGATATCAGCCTGGGTTTGGATTTTTGCATATCCTTCTAGTGTGATCGGCTTCATGGCAACTTGCACAGTGGTATATCTTCTTGTTTTGGAATTGTAATTCACGCCTTTTGGTTCTGCGCCTACCTGAAGGTCGGCTGGTCCTTGGGGGCAACAAAAAAGTTTGACTTGCAAAATTTTCCAACATATAGTTGTTTGTATCAGGTTTGTTGATTGTCACAATTGGAACCATACTACGGCTATAAATCTTTTGTTGGGATGTGATTTTGTAGCATTCTTCAACGTACTCATACACATTGGTATGAACATGCTTTATGGCTGTACAAGCATGTGCACAAGGGATCCTCGACATTTGCCACACTTGACAACTGCAAAGACGTAAACAAAGATCAACACTTAATGATCCATATTTGGTATGAACACAAAGGCTAGCCCTACCATAATTTTCAGGGGACATATGTTCAGCATGAGCAACATTTTGCTTCAGCATTGACTCTATGTTGGGGCCTATCCCATTTTTCCACTTACTCATTGCCATACTAGATGCATACATCTTCTTGGCAACCTTCTCACGATGTTCATGAATAAGTTGGGCAACATTGTGTTTCCTCTCCTTCACCATCCACGCGTTAAATAATTCAGCAATATTAGTAGTTATCTTATCCCATCTTCGGAAGGGGAACTTGCTCAATGCCTATTTATCAATATCCCCTTCTGATTCAGCCACTCATACATCTCTGGATAGGAATTTTGCATGTAGTCCATTGCCTTATTGAAATTGGCATCCAACCTTACATATGCAATATTATCAAGCAACCGTAGTGCATCTTCCTTTGAACACCCACTAGTCTTCCTCTTGCCTCTATTTACTTTCAGCAATTCAGAACTAAAATTCTCCTTCACATGCCTATAACAATAAGCATGCCTTTACCCCCCAAAAATTGTCCTCACCACCCCTTTCATTGCATTGTGACGGTCAGACACGATTGTTAATTCAATTGACCCAACTATTTCTTTTATCTTGTGTAAAAACCATGACCAATCCTCTAATGTCTCCCCCTTCACAATAGCGATTGCAAAGGGCAACATTTCATTGTCCGCATCATACGTAGAAGCTGAAAGCATCGTTCCCTTGTATGGTCCAGACAAGTGGGTGCCATCAATGTATAGCACATGTCTAGCACCAGTCATGAATCCGTCAATACAGCAACCATATGCAATAAATACTCGATCAAATATGTTATTCACGCTTGCTTCCTATTCAGCAACAGTCCTCTCATCTGATTCCTTCAAACGATCACAAATCCAAGGTATCAACATATATGAATCTTACGGTCTTCCTTGTATGTTTTCCATGGCTTTTTCCTTCTCCCGGTATGCTTGCTTGTATGTAAGAGTTACACCATATTCTGTTTGCAACGTCTTCCTTATTTCATTTGGACGTTTCTTAATGTGATTTCTCACCTCATCAACTATAATTGACGATGTCAAGTTAGATCTTCCACCATGACTAACCTGAAGATTGTCTTGGGCACTATGAAAATGTTCATCTCTGAATGTCGTTACCCGTAGTAATGGGCTTGTCTTACCAATAGCATTTGCTGTTACCCTCTAAGGACATCCAAAAATATTACATTTAACTAAAATGCTTCCCTTACTATTTCTCACATATTCAAACTCAAACTTGTGTGCTATGCTGTACTTGTACAACGCCTTCTTAAAAGCTTCTGCATGTGCAAAACTCTGCATCACTCCTGAAAGTAATCCCCTCCATTTCATACAGTTCAACTCTGGCATTGGTGTAGTGCACTCTTTACTCCACAGGGCAGCCTATTACATCTTCCACCAATTTCAGCCGTCAAACAAGCAGCAACACTTTCATAACTGACTGGTTCATAATCATTTTCCACAATGCTTGGACACTGAGTGGATGTTTGTTGTGACAGTCCCAGTAAATCTTTAGCCTTGTAGTGAATAACAACTGCAGTTCGTTAATAACCAACAAGAGCTTCATAAATACCAACTATAAAACTTACAAAATTTTAGACTTACATGTCTGCCTCAACTGATATATCTGACACATTATCATTCCCTTTTTTTGCTATATACACATGCCCACTCCTTTCATTATAGTCATACAAGTTCTTAACTTCACCATTATCATTTAAATCTATTAGTGTCTTCTCATCAAAGCTTACTGTATATTTCAACTCACACATATTACAAACAATCCCAAGCCATGATGATATCATCAACCTCAAATCTTTCAGTGTTATCAGCTGTTTTAGCCACTTCGGCTTCACATAACCTCCAATATATTGAATTTTACCTTCATCATTACACACTAATTTGCCTCCAACATGAAAAAAAAAAAGTTCCTTCAAAGATGATGAACCTTCATTATATGTCATTTTGCATGTTTACCTGAAAAACAAAAAAAAAATAATTAAATTAAAGTTACACCACTCTTTATAATCTCACACTAGTAAGCTTGTCTGGACAAAAATTTATTATTACACCGACTAACTTCCCTACCATTACCTACCACCTGCAATTTACAACAATACTATATGTTTTAACATCTCCATCCTCACTGTTAACAACACCCAAAAATGTTTACCCTGCATGTCCTATTAACAACAACATAATGTTCTTTAACATCTCGATATTCACTGTTAACAACACCAACAAATCATCACCATGTATCTCATATTAACAACAACATAATGTACTTTTACATCTCCATATTCACAAATAACAACACTCTGCCCATGTCGTCACTATGCCTCTATTATTAACACCCACCCAATACGTCTTTACATCTTCATACTCACTAATAACACCACTCTCACCCAACCTTACTATCCACAGCAAGCCCACCTTTCCCCTGATTCAACACCCATCCCGTAAGCACTCATAGTAAACAAAAATTGCACAAGCTTCATCAATCACTCAACAAAACGCAATCGAATCCATCGCACAACCATCAACATTATCCTATTACCTTAAAGCCACTACTTTTATGTCCGATCATCTAACACCCCCTTACTCACAATGCCTCCGCTCCGATTTCGTAAATCGCAACCACAAACCACATAAACATTTTTCCATTAACATTCAAGAAATACAGCATAATGATCATTTCTTTCTCAAATTTACTTACTCATGGCTTGCCTCTGATTTCCATAGCTTTTCCTCTTGTTTCGTCACTTTTTCGCGCCACAAGACTGCACACTCGTTATGCTGTCGTTTTTCCTTTTTGCTGTCTATTACGAGGGTATTTAGATCATTTTGTTAACATTTCAAATGCCAAATTCCTCATGCCTCACTGATTTGGGATTTCTTATTTTCACCCAACCTTTCTGTCCTTTTCTATTTTTGTTTGTAGTTTTCTGGAATTTTCCCTAAGTATTACTACCTTCAATCCTAAATATAAGATAAAGTTGATTTTTTTTTGAGAGATTAAGGAAGTTAAATACGTTACTTAATCATATAATATGTTGTGTATCATTAGATTATATATCAGTTTATAAGTTAAACAAATTAGTTTGGAGAAAAACGATGAGTATAAATATTTTAAAGTAACTTATTTAGCTTCTTTAACCTCTCCAAAAAAGTCAATTGAGTCATATATTTAAGACCGGGGTTGTAATATACAATATATGCTATGATTAAACAACTTATTTAGCTTTTTTAATCTCTAAAAAAAAGTCAACTAAGTATTACTACCTTCGGTACTAAATATAAGACAAATTTGACTTTTTTTTGAGAGATTAAGGAAGATAAATAAGTTACTTAATCATATCATATGTTATGTATCCTTAAATTATATATTAATTTATTAGTCAAGCTAATTAGTTTGAAGAAAAAAATAAAAATATAAATACTTTAAAGTAATTTAATTAATTTCTTTAATTTCTCTAAAAAAATCAACTTTATCTTATAATTAGAATATGAGAGAGTATATTAAGGACCGGAGGAATGAAGTAGTTGTTATACATACATCCCTCCCTAATCCCTAGAATGTACTCTCTCTCTCTCTCTCTCTCTCTATATATATATATATATATATATTCAATCTTAGCCCTCTCGTCTCCAAACCCAAAACAAAAGGTTAACTGGAGAGTATTGTGTTATGTGACAAACAAAACACGAAGCTGCAGTAGCTTGGGGAGAAAGTACGAAAAGAATCGAGGCAATAAACATACACAATCAATAATATCACACACCGCCGGTAAAGACAAGACGACACAGCCATGTATCTCATCAACATTCTCTTTATTGGTAGTACTTTATATAATTAATTAATATGCTTCTTGTTTCTTTGGGTCGTCCACCAATTTATAGAGCCATCCAACAACATGATTGAAGCAGTTTCCGATTAGTTTTAGTTAGTGGTGTGTATAATTAACAACGTTATCAGTTCGAGAGACATCAAGGTCATTCATTGTCAGGACAAAACACACGCAAGGGTTAATCAAAGGAAACTAATTGAGGTCTATATATATTTCTTTCATCCAAATAATATTATAATCGCCGTTGTTTGCAGCTATTGGATTTGAATATTGACTTATTGAGTCAAACATTTTAGAAAAAAAAATTACATATTTATGTGGAACTTCACAGATTGCAATCCCGTGTTGTTGATACTCTTCCCAAATCCAATTTTAATATTCTCCAACGATGGTATACAGTGGACATGGAATGACAAATGTTATGTGTAGTGTGGTATTATTTGATTTGACACGCAGACCGAATCCAATCTCAATATCTCATTATTTTATATTTTGTGTTACAGTGGTTTAATAATATTTCAGCACGGTCTATATATAAACCTATTGGACAGATCTTGCTAGTATTTCTGCTTTTGGCTAGAGGTTTCGTCTTGATCTACATTTTAGTCTAGGGAAATTTTCAGTTAGCCTATGGAAGAGAGCTTATTTTAATCAATCTCTAAAAAATTCTGAAATTTTATTGCATCTCTTTATATTAAGATGAAATTAAGTTTTGTGAGTGAAAAGACAATGATACCATTTCTTTAATTTTTGAATCCCTTATTTGTCTTGTAAATGTTCTTATTTGTTTTGTGAATTTTCTTATTTGTCTTGTGAAACTTGGGTTCTTTTGAATACCTTTATTTATCTTGTAAGTGCTCTTATTTGTCTCGTGAATTCCCTTATTTAATTTATCTTGTAAATAACCAAAATTTTCTTATTAACTCTATGGTTTCTTTTGAATCCCTTTATTTATTTTGTAAATATCTTTATTTGTCTTATAAATACTCTTATGAAAAAAATAAAGCAACAATATCATTGTCTTTTCATTCACAAAACTTAATTTCATTTTGACCCAAGGGAGTATAGTGAAATTTCAGAATCTTTGGGAGGTTGACTGAAACTATAAGGGCCTGTTTAGTTTGATCTCATTACACCATATAGTGCAGTGCGATGTGATGCGATGGTAATGTGATGCAATATTAACTACAGGGTTAGTATTTGGTTTGATTTTTAAGCAAGGTGCAATGAGTTATTTTTTTAATAATTATTTAAAATTAATATATCACATAAAGTATATTTTACCCTTAATATAATCTTTGCAAAAAACATAGTTAAGAACCATTACGTTGCCTCATAATAACTGGTATGCTATCTCACCGAGGATCATCCGATGTTGATGGTTGTGGTGGTGGAGGCGGTAGTAATAGTGATGTGGCGGTGGAGATGGTAGGTGGTGATAGCTACAATTGTGGAAGAGGAGATAGTGGTGGTGGGGACGACAACGATGAAGGTGGTGGCAGTGGGGGGTGGTGGTGACGATGGTGGAGGAGGAGGACATAGTGGTGGTGACGATGGCAACAGTGGAGGTGGCGGCAGCGGTGGTGGGGGCAACGGCAACAACGGTGGAAGTGACGGTGGCGGTGGCGGCATTGGAAGAGGAGGTAATGGCTGTAGCGGGGGTAGCAATGATGGCGTTGAAGGAAGATGAGGTAGTGGCGGCGGTAACAATGGTGGGGTGATAATAGTGGAGGAGAAGCAGGTTAGCCGCGGCGGCTGCAAAGGTGGTGGCTGTGAGGGTGGTGACAGCGAGGGTGGAGGAGGTAGTGGCAGCGGCCACAATGGTAAAAGTGATGGCAATGGCATGGGGTGACGGATGTGACATGGGGTGGTGACGACGACAATGGAGGAGGTAGTAGCGGCAGCCATAATGGTGGACATGACGGTTGTGGCATGGGGTGACGGCGGTGACGTGGGGTGACAATAGTGGAGAACGAGGAGGAGGTAGTGGTGGCTGCCACAATGGTGGAGGTGGCGGCAGCAGGGGCTATTAGCGACAACGGTGGAGGAGAAGGAGGTAGCGACGGCGACGGTTGTGTCATAGTATAATAGGTGAAATGAGATAAATAAAACTAAAAGGTAAATTAAACTTTTTTAATCATGCAATGGGGTGGTAATGAGTATTTATAGGGGGAGAGGTATGAATAAGGATTATCTATTTTTTTGGTAATTATCGTTATCATGGTAAAGTCTATTATCATGTTAAAGAGCAACCAAATACTCTTATCTTTGTGATGCAATCATGGTTACCATTACAGGCATGTAATACGATTAAACCGAACGGGCTCTAAGTCTCTTCAATAGGGGCTAAATAAAATTTTCCCTTTTTAGTCTTTATATTAGAGGCATAAACTGAGTCAGTCAATTTATTTGTTCTAAAAACATTTTCATAAGTTATCTCCCCAATCCCGCATAAGAAATCTTCATTTGGCTAGACGCGCCTCGCTCGTTGATAGTTGCTTTGTAAATAAAGTGTTGTTCCGTAAAGTACTCAATGCGAGCACTTCGTTGGTGTGCAATTTACAAATAATTTTGGTGGGTAATTCTTCTCCATTGATTTTTTTTCCCGCTCCTTTACTGTGTCAGTACAAAAAGTCCAAGTCAAGTTAATTAGCTGGAAAATGTTTAATTAGCAAGGCACCCATTTTCCTAATCCTCTTGCTCAAAATGTTGAGCAAAGTTGAATCCCAATTGCTCATTAAGGTCGAGGCATGCTTATGGTTCATATAACACTTATGGAAGTACTTATAGGTCACCCACCAATAAGATCCTTACATTGATAACAAGATTTGAGCTCACAATTTTATAGGTTATGAGCAAACTATAATCATTATACTCTCCGGTGTTTAATATAAGAGTTGGATAATTAATTTGTAGATATTAAGAAAATAAATGAAGTTAATTATTTGTAACGAGCATGTGTTGATTTTGAGAAAAAATTATATTTAGTGCCCGGGTAGTATTATACTCAACAGCAAGACAAATTCAATCTGATAAGCTTTTCCAAATAAACTATCTCAATGATTAGTTTTCATTACATATTCTTCTTTTATAAATATTTTCATCACAAATTCTGATTGTAAGTAACAAATACTCTAATATAACATCTACTTTGTACTTTAATTTTTTTTATTAATGTAGATTTGAGGAAGTAAATGATAAAGATCATAAACTACTAGCGGCGATGACCCGGACCCGAACTAGGAGAATCTTTGGGGGCAGGTGGACTTGGTGGCAACTCACCCACTTTCCTCATCTTCACATCTGCAAAAACATCAACACCCACATTAGTTTAATTCCCTCCTAATTCCCCCCCCCCCCTTCTCTCTCACACACACACACAGAGTACACCCTGCAATGGAAATTTTCAATTTCTTTTTCTTTTTCCAACATTTTGATGGTAACTAGCGAAAAGAGAAAAGGCATGCATAATACTGTACCCAGTGGTTGAAGGAGTGGGGCCAGGACTTCATGGGGTCTTTGTTCCCTAAAATTTTTCGACTTTTCTTCATGCTTGCTCTAATTTCTAATATAAAAATGTGCTCAAAGAGTTTAATTTGGTCATATATATATAGGAGTATATATATATATATAAATATATATTATATAAGACCTTAATCTACTTTCTTTCTTGATTCTACATATTATAGGGGTTGTATTAAAGAGTAGTGCAAATGCACATGATTATTAAAGATGATACTTTAGGATCATTAGAACACATTTGTTACTAATAATCAACTTAACTAATATTTTTAATATCTACAAATTAGTTATCCATCTCTTATATTAAAAAACAGAATTAGTATTACATGTATGTATCATATATACATTCCTGATCCCTAAAATTTATATATATATATATACTTTATACTACATTTGTTCTTTTAAGGGAAAATCCCTTATAAAAAACAACTAAATTGCACAAATTAAATTTTAAATTGAGTTATTAAATTTAATAAATCATAAATCAGATCAAATATTTTAAAAATAAGATTTCAAAATTTAGCAATTTTACTTTATTATCCCTCATTTGATTCTCTCTCCTCATCCCTTTATCTCTCTCCTCCGTCCACCATTTCCTGTCTCTCCAGTACAAAGTGGGTGAGAAATGAGAATGAAATCAAAGGTTACCCTGAATGTTTCGTCAAGGGTCTAAAGCCCCGAGTAAGACTGAGAATCCAATTCAAAATCTCAGTGCGAAAGGGAGACACAGAAAGAAGGAGCGCCTTTTTTCTCTTAATTCTTTATCACACAAAAATATGTAGCTAATTTTTCTGGTTTTTCACCTCCCACAATATCACATTTTCTATGACACAACAATCTTGGAGAAGGATTATTATATATTCAAAACACATCACTTAGCAAGCTAAGATCTTGCAGCAGAAGAGGCTCAAGTTACTTCAAGCTTTGTAAAACTAAACTCTTTTTCTACTTATTGTTACGCTTATATATATAATATACGTCAATTTCTCTACTTCAAGCCACGCGGCAGAAATCGGGTGCATGAGCATGCAGGTTTACGACGTACTGGGCGTAGTGCTTGATTTCACGCGCTTTATTCATGAGTCTGTGACGTGCTGTTTGCAGCTAGTCACTGCTGACGGAATGCTGGCCGGTGACGTACATGACGGCCGCCACACCAAATCCACCGGAGGCGGTGAAGCCCATGCCCAGAAGCATGACCGCAATGAAAGCAGGCAGGAGCACAGGACTGAATATATAGCGAACAAGGGGTGACAATGGTCAAACTCAAACCCGCGACGGGCGCACAAGAATGAGAACGAGCGGTAATAATGTAAAATTATCAAGTGAGGGCAAGAGATGTGTGAACCACGAAAGAAAATCAAATAAGAGGCAGTAAAACAAGATTATCAATTCTGAAATTCCATTTCAAAATATCTTACTTAGCTTGATTTACTATATGTTAAATTTAATAAACTAATTTAGAATTTGGGCAATTCAGCTTTTTTTCCCACCAATCACAGCCTACCCCCCCTGCACTAAATCCTATGCCAGCAACGCCCTTGAATGAACCCAGGACACAAAAAGTTAACCACAAATTAAAGTAATATGTTGTGTGACACAAACCTGCATAAGCTTGAGTAGGGAGTATGAAAACAATGGAGGCAATGAACACAATCAATAATATCATACACCGGTAAGGACAAGGCACAGCCATGAATCTCATATATCAATAACTTCTCTTCATTTGGTACGTAAGTTATAATAAATGCTTCTTGATTCCAATCGTATCGCCCACCAATTCGTATATATAGAGCCTTAAGTCCAACAACATGATTGAAGCAGTTTCATTCGCATTATTGGTTTAACTAGTTGTGTGTAATTTCCAACTTAATTACTCTGTCCGTCCTTAATATAAGATAATATAAGACCCAATTAATGTTTGAAAGAGAGATTAAGGAAATTAAATAAATTACTTAATTGTAATATTTATTATGTATAATTAGATTATAAGTCAGATAAATTAGTTTAAAGAAAAATAATAAATATAGATATATTAAAATAATTTATTTAATTTCCTTATATATCCCAAAAGTGAACAAACCTAAGGAGCAGTTTGAGAAACATGCAAGGTCATTGTCATGGAAAAGACACGGAAATCACAAGGTTAAATCATAGGAAAATTGAGCGGTTTGACCTTTGACCGCCGCCTCAAGTTGTGTTATTAGTACAGTTCTTCAGTCCACATTTCACATGGATCTTCCGATATTCCCCATATACTTACCTTTCCATAACCCTGTTTCCAAACAAAGAATCAAAACCTTCCTAAATATCTCCAGAAACTGATGAAGTTATTTTCCAAATACAACGGAAGAAAATGCCATGCCATGTTCATATTTGTATTGAGGGGAAAAGCCCTGTATTTCTTGGTTCCAGGGTTTTAAAATTTCTCACTATTTTATAAGGTTTTCTTTAATTTAGGTGTTAGTGTCATCTTGGATATGTTTTTACAAGACTTGGCCAACCAAAACAAAGAACATGCGTGCTTCAAACTTCAAAGGAGGAAATGGAATGCACTATATAATACCCATTGCAGAGTTTGATTGTTTAATTTAAAATAAATTTCTTCCTTTTTTGGATAACGTACAAGCAACTCAAGAAAGAAATGACTAATAAGGATGATCCACGATCTGGTCATAGTGAACTCCAGGGGGAGGCTTTTTTATAAAACTAATGTGGGTGTGGATTTTCTTTGCTTTCAACTCCAAAACAACATGATTGAAGCAGCTTCCTATTAGTTTTCGTCGTGTGTATAGTTTGAGAGACATCAAGGCCTTGGCCTTTGTGATGGACAAAACACACGCAAGGTTAACCAAAGGAAAATTCCATTATTAATGGTACAAAGAAAGAAAAATACCGTCAAAATTGGTAAAAGATAAATAAGTATGCTGAATTTCAACAATTTTAAAAAGACTGGTTTAAAATTTTGAAATAGTGCAAAATTTGAGAAATTATCTAATTACTTTTAGTTTTTTTTTAAATAAAAAATCCCCATCTCCCTTACCAACTGCTGGCTGCCAAAGCTTCAGCGCAGGTAACTAGCGGCGACCATCCCTGAACCTCTGGTTCCCTTGCCAATGACCGGCTGTTGAAGCTCCGACGGTCTCACAGATTTTTTACATTCTCTGATTACTCTTTTTCAGATCACAATCTATCGTTCTTTTAAAGCTTACCTTAAAAATACTTGATAAAGAGGTAGCGTTTAGACCATAAAAACGTTCAAAATTATTTCTCCCCCATGGATTTTTTGAAAAGGAATGTAATGTGAAATAATAATAGAACAAACTTTTTAATGATGAGTTCAAATAGAACAGCAGATAAACACAACATATTTAGAGTATGGTCCTAGTTTCATTTTCACCTTTTTTTTTTTATATAGGATTCCTGGGAATGTGGTCCTGACTCCTGAACTTCATGATAAAGATTTAGGATTTGCGTGATAAGCATGGAAAAGAACCATTCAGGGAAAGTTGTATAAACAGTATGGTTATCAGATTGTTACTTTGTAGCATGGTGCTGTTCGATTTTCTTTTGTTCCACAGTGCTAACTGACTTCATTAAAATCCGGAAACTGATGACTCCTAATACCATATATAACAGCTCTTACAAAGACCAAATGGGGTGTTAATGCTATTTTGTTACTATAACATTATTGGCCCTATATCACACCCTAATTTTGGGTTTCTTTACTTTCGTTTTATTTTAATAAAAATTAATCTTCTTTAAAAAATAAAAAATTGATCTACATTATTAAGAAAACAATGTTTAGTAAAAACAAGACTTCTATCCCCCGCGTTGCGCGAACAACCCTATACTTTTAGGAAATATCGATTTGTTGTAAATGGTCTGATATTAAGACTAAATATTTAAAATCAAGGTGTAATATTGTTCAAGAAAACATGTCCAGTTAGATATTAGAATATGTAAAAATTTCTTTTACATTCGATTAAAATTACAATTTTTAAATAAAAAATTAAACCGTACATTGATCCTCCCTAATCCACTTAAAACTCCAAAAACTATAATGGAATATTGTTGTAGAACAAAGATGGTAGTGGAAACGTTTGGCCCGGGAAGGCAAACTGTATGGAAGCTAGGATCGACATATATTAATAATTAAAGAAATCATACGAAACATTTAAAGTTGAAGATTTCATCAGAAGAACAACGTAAATGTGCAGTAGACATTGAAGTGTCTATAAAAAGAGGTGAGTTGTGGCTCAAGGCACCACATTTGAGCTAACTGATTAATACTACATCTACTTCAATTGCTTTATATTTCCATCCGATCTTAAAAGAAATGTTATTTAATTTCCAGCTTGTGTGAGCATTATACATCTCAGAGCCTTGTGATAAGTGTAGAAGTTAAGGGCATATTGGCTTTTCTTTTCAACCTCACATGCAGCATGTTGAAGGTGTGCAACAGCAATTTTGATGGTCATTCAACTTTTTTCGGCCAGATTTTGGTGATCCTTCTCTCTTAATTACCAAGAGATCAATTTCAAATGCTACTCGTATTAATTATCACCTCAAATCAGAATCTTGTGCACTAATTTTACATGGTAAATTAAATTAAATTAGATGCTTGGTTAGTTAAGAACGCGCATGTGGACACGTGGCTGCACAGAGTTTCGGGTTTTATGTCCCACATCATCTCATAAAAGGGACGTGAGTCACGAGGATGCCTATAAAATTTTGCGCTGGGGGCAATAACGTAGTAGGAAGGTTGTAACCAAGGCGCGTTGGTTGATTGAAATTTAAGTGATTTAGATTTAGCGATATATAAAAATATTTGTTTTTAATTTAATATTTTATTACTGTTTTATATTTTCATAACTAAAATATAGTAGCTTTTGAATTTATTTATTTATTTTTAATTTTTTAATAATTTGATATTTTATTAATATTTTTATTAATTTAAAAATTAAGATGAGTAATGGATAGGAATGGGACGGGAAAAGAATGATAACAGCAAAGTGTGATAGTCAAGCCCCTTGGGTCTGTGTTAGCCACTGGCCCTTGAGAAATTTTGAAAGGGGTTCCCTTTTGGGTTAAGCCCTACAAGTCTTTAGTTCTTTGTGTATGGTTTTTGGATTCTTAAATGCAGTTTGTTGGGCCTTGATGTAACTGTTTTGGGCTGGTATAACTGGATTGTTCAGCCCAGACGACACCTCACTGTGCTCTAAGGGCCTGTTTGGTTTAAAGGGAGGGGATGGAAGGAGAGTATGGCGGATCACCTTGTTTGATTTGGTTGGAGGGGGAGGAAGGGAAATGTTTTTTAATGATTCTTTGTTTGGTTTAAGAGGGGAGAAGAGGGGAGATAATATCTAATTTACCATTTAATTCTTAAACATTAGTTTATATATTTTTCTTTATATAAATGATTTAAATTAGTTTACACCTCAATATAAATTATATAATTTATAAAAAAAAAGATAAAGACATAAAATGGAAATATTTTTCAATTTCCCCAACTTAATTTCTTGTTATATGAATATTCCAGCAATTATCAAGTTAAATTAAATGAAAAATTCCTTCTATTGAAAAAAAAATGTAGAGGACTTGAAAAAAAAATGGTAGAAAAACTTTAAAAAAACTGTTTCTAAGTGACAATTTTTAATTATATGCAAAATGGTAATGAAAAATTTTGGAAGAGATGGTTATGTTGAAGGAAGGGAATAAATTTATAATTTCATATTCATAGGGATGAAAAGCAATTGAGCACACACTTGCAGCCTATGGAAATTAATTAAGTTTAGTTTGAATAAAAGTAGCATAATTTAGAAGCCATATCCTTTCATTTGTGTGACTAAATTTTCCCTATTTTACACACTCATGCACACACATAACTAAAGTGCTTGTGCATGTGCTTGCATTTGGGTAAGCATACAGACCTGAAGAATACAGAAAAATGGAGTATGTTCTTGGCCACACTAATAATTTTCACCAAAACTCTTCAATAACTAATAACAATGTGAAGGTTGGTAGTGATATTTTTATTTTGGACTCATGATATAATTATAATTATGAAAAGATTATGGGGATAAAATGATCTCAAATTTTTTGCTCTATCCAAAACCCTCTAATTTAAAGGGAACCAATTTGAGAGAGTAGGAGGAATTTGGGGCCCTTTTTTTAGACTCCTCCCCTCCTACTTTCTATACTAAACAGGGGGAGGGGTATTTTTTTCATCCCCTTCCCTCCAATCAAATAAGGCCTAAAAGTAGAGTTAACTAACTTCGTAAGGCACCTTGAATCATAGAATCAATTCTCTCTCCTCTCCTCCTTCCCAACTCTCACTCGCCGCGGTCTTCGTCCTCCGTGGAAGAAAGAAGCAACAGTAAAAATATTAAAATAAATTAAACTCATCCCATTATAGCAGCGCCTCACTACTACTTTAGAAAGGAAATCTTCACTGTGTCTATAGCAAGAAGGAAAAAATATATAACCCATTAAAGTAAAAGAAGGAAAACTTGAGTGAAGCTTTTTGCGAAAGGTAGAAAGAAGGGAAGGAATAGATGAACAAAGGATTTGAAATTAAAGGAACCTCGCAGTGGGAGAGAGGCAAAAGCAGTGCGGCCACGATCGATTGGAAGAGCCAAACAAGAAGGACCTGACAGATGCTGGGCCAACGTACAATGAAATTTACATATTCCAGCGAATTATATATTCCTTTCTCCACTCAATTCTAAATATAAAATAGAGTTGTTAAACCAGTTAACTCGTATGTTACGTATTTTTAGTCATATCATATGTTACGTATCATTTGATTATATATCAGTTTATAAGTTAGGTAAAATAATTTAAAAAAAAAAAGATAAATATAAATATTTTAAAATAATTTAATTAACTTTTTTAATTTCTTCAAAAAAATCAACTTCATTTATAATAAGCTTCACAAACTTCTAACTATGCATGGATTTTTTGCCCGATCCAATTTGTTTTAAATTATTGTTACAATCTTAGATCCCTACGAAGATCACACACATGCTAGTGTTTATTAGATGCATAAACCAACAGTCTGAAATACATTCATTCATGCAATATGTGGATTCGCATGCTTGTTAATAATGAAGGAAGAGGAAGAACTTGAATTTGCATTATTACAAGATTATGCCCCAAAACAGTAATTGTGGTTATCAATTTTAACACAAGGTCTAAGAAAAGTTCATCTTATGTAAGCAGCACATTGAAGATTGTAGAAATTAAGATAGAAATAAATGCCGGTCATTTGATTGAGGAGACTCACAGTATTGAGGACCAATATATTGGTTTTTACAGTCATGCATGTGTTTAGAGTACAAGAGATGAATTAATGGAGAGAGATATTTATTTTATAGCCAATTTATTAATTGGGTGGAACAACAACATAAACTTGGGTAGAGGGGGAAGATTCGAGATCGATGACATTTATTTTGTATTTTGTTAATTGAGAAAATTATGGCTGTAAAATGCATACGAGAGTAACTACTTTAATTTAGTTAGAACGACCGTATAAATCTCATACAAGTTGCAACAATATATAAATGCAGCTTATTTATTACGAAGAGTAATATAACCTGAACTTGTACTAATACTAATACAACTACTTGGATGGGGTTTCTGGACCCGCATGGGGAGAACCATTGGGGGAACGAGGTCCTGTTGGTAACACACCCTGTAGTGTCCTCAACTTCATACCTGTTCATTAACCCAACAACATAATTATAAGCAATTAATTCAAATATATATAAATATATATATATCTGCATGCATATGCATACACATATTATATACATTTCCCAAAGTACCTTGAGTGGAGTGGATGAGAATAATGAAAACAAGTACAAATATTAATGTCACAATACAACGGTAAAGAGCAGAGATAGCCATGGCCCTGAACTTCTATCAATGCTTTTCTTGCTCCTAGCCTTGCTTCATATATATATATATATATATATATATTATAGAGCTTAGGTCATGGGCATATATTTCAAACATACGCGCACAAGTCAACAGACGTGAAGCACGGGGTTCAAATTATGAGGAAAATTCAAAATTGACGCGTTCGGTGTTTGCCACGGTCAACGCTCAACACAACTAACTAAAGTCAATACGAGAACCTAACGGCAGAATCTAAATTATCTATAATGGAAAACTGCGCATAAAGTTTTTTTATTAATTAAAAGTATGAAATCAACCTCTTTTATTTTTTCTAACAAAGGACATTATTATTTCATGAATTTGGTTCGATCAGATTACCCTGCCCACTATATTATATAGCATATAATGGAATTGCTTGAGCCTCATTTTTTTTTTTATGCATAAATTTTAGGAAAGGGGTTAAGCTCACCCACGATCTAAGGGCAGGGTTTTAAGGTGGGATGCATCCCCCAACGCCTCGACTGAACCACAACTAAGTGGACTTTCCCGGAATCAAACTCTCTCCCATTGGTGAGAGTGTCCGACCCCTTCGCCAGTTGAACCCTCTCTCATTTGGTTGGGTGGTTTGTCTACATTTGGATCAAGACCTTTTTCCATTAATAAATGGGCTTAAAATTTCAAACCCTATTCCATTAATTTTGTGTGTGTGTGTGCCTATCTTGCTATTATTTACATGATCGATCCGAGTTCAATTTGGTCCAACCAATATGATTAAGGGAGAATTGTGAAAAAAAATCTCATTGGCAACTTCATTGTCAAATGGGACCTAGAAAGATATCTACACACGGAGGGAAGATATCTCCACACAGAAGGAAGATTTTGTGCACATGGGAGAAGATTTTTACACACGTATAGAGAAGAATTTTACACACAGGGAAGATCATTTGCACATTAGGGAAGATATTTTACACTCATGGAAGATAATCTGCACGTGAAGGTCCCATTTGATAAATAAGTTACCAATGAGGGATTTTTTTTATAATTTTCCTTATAATTAATGCCAAGGTTATTATGGCAGATTCTAGTGTTTTTTTTTTTTAAATTTCCTAACACTCAACATAATTCTGTTGGTTCAGGCCAAACAAAAAAAACAACATAAATTTGTTGGTAATAATCGGATGACATGACCACCAAAGACGTAAATATTATAAGTGTATGTTTGTTTTAGATTTTTAAAAATGTTTTTTTATGTTCGAGATAATTACGTGAGAGGGGTTGTTTCTGCCCAAGATTTTTTAATATTTATTCACACAGTTAAAATGTATCACTTTTTTATTTGTTTTCCTCTATCCATGCCACGTAAAACTTTTGTGACTATTAATGTGTGTTTGTATTCGTTTTTGAAGAATAATTTTTACGATTTACGAGGTAAATATATGAGACGAATTTTGTTTCGATTTACAGAAAATGACTTTTAGCCCAAACAATCACTAAAACAAGGCAGGAAGAAAACGGTAAAGAAGCAACACGTAACTTCTGAAGGCTCCATTTGGGTTTCTCTTTTCTGATGTATCCGACCAGGAGAGAAATGAGGGTGCTGGAGAAATTTTGATGATCTCCCAATTTCTATGACAGATTTTGGAGATCCTTCTCTCTTAATTACCGAGAGAATTTCAAATGCCATCAGCACCTCAAATCGGAATTTTGTGGACCAATTTTAAAATGTAAATGAGATGCTGTGTTACTTGAAGACGTAGCTGCCAGATATACATGTGTCGTGTGACGAGTTGCAGAGTGGTGTGGTGCGGCCAAGTTCTCGTTTTATGTCCCACATCGTGTAATAAAAAGGGCCAGAATTACGAGAATGGATATAAAAGGGAGACTCGTAGAGTTTGAGAACTCATCTTTGCGCTTGGGGCAATGACGCAGCTAGTGAGGTTCTAACCGAGGCGCGTCTATTGCTGGTTGAAAACTATTTCCAAACCCCCTCTTGAGCCTGGGCTTGCCCCTGGCCCTTGAGAATTTCTGGAAGGGCTCCCTGTTTTGGGTAAAGCCCTACAATTCCTTAGTCCGAACTTCTTTGTTATTCTCAAGGTTTATTCATAGGCCTAGTCGTTTGGGCTTGTTGGGCCCAAGGAACGAAATCCCAAACTCTTGATCCTCCAACTATTTGTTGTCAAGAAACATGTCAGGTCTTGAATTACGGTGATCGTTATGTCGATTTAATACATTTATATATTTCTACCTAAAATAACTAGAGCTCAACATTGTTAATGCAGGAGAAATTTTTCTCAATAATAATCATAAAATAGGGAAATTACTTGCATATATGAATGATGATCAATGACTTAGCGGCCGTGGCCATTTCCCGGAGACAAATGATGAGAGCCGATGGGTGCAGGAGGTGAATTTGGCAAATTACCCAGTTTCCTCATCTTCATTTCTGCAAAAACATCACCCCACACACACACACACACAAAGTTAGGTGCCAGTTTTACACATTCCAATTATGTACAAGTTCAAAGCACTGACTTGTGAAAAGCGCAAGACAAACCTGAAGTAGCTTGAGTGGACTGAATGATCAAAACAATGGATGCAATGAACACAATCAATAATAACACACTTCGGTAATCCAAGGACACCCCCATTGATCTCCCCTTTCCTTTCTCTTCCTCAATCATGCTCGCATACCTCCATGTTATATATATAGTCCTCAACGAAGTTGATTTATGATTTTTTTTCTTTAATTGATTTAGTATACTTGTATTTAATTTTCAACATATATCATAATTTTATGGCCAAAACAATGGAGAGAGACAAGGTCATTTTCATGGACAAAACGCGCAAGACCCAATATGCCTTTGTCAACGCGCAAGGAAAATGCAAAATTCATATTCGAGTAAATTATATATCAAGTGGGCATGAGAGGAAGCTGCAAACACTTTCTTTGAATTATTCTATTCATAAAATTGCACCTTTTTTTTCCTTATTTTCAAACCAGGCATGGATCTTGTTCCAATCCAATAAAATTTTTAGTACTACTCACTAAAAGCTTGAATACACTTTTTAAGATGGTGGCGGACTTGGCAAAGCAGCCAGTGTTTTCACACAAAGTTAACATATCTTTCTACTTATGTAATTGTTAAGGAAATATTATATCATTATTAGAATTATTCTATCATTATCAATTAGCATAATTAACGGGATTGAGTGACCGTTACGATCCTCTCATTTAGGAGCAATTAATACTCAGGCTCCTCACCCTTTGTATATATATATATATATTGTATCTTTCTGTGAATAATATGACACAATTCAGATACTTTTCTTACATGGTATCAGAGCGTAGGGTTTTCTGAAATTATTTTTTCCGGCACGCACTGTTCTTCGGCAGCGGTATTGTGCGTTCTTTGAAATTATTGTCCGGTGCGACTATTCATTCACGGCACTGTTCATCGGACGGCGGCACTGTTCCAAAACACTGTAGCGGCGCTGTTCATCGAGTACTGTATCGGCATTGTAGCGCGTCCCTGTTCATCGCATACTGTAGTGCGTCACTGTTTATCGTGCAGTAGTGGTACTGTAGCTCGTCACTGCGCATCACTGTAGCGCGACACTGTTTCGGTACTGTTTCACTGTTTTGACGCTGTTTTTGACACTGTAGCGGCGCTGTTCATCGAGTACTGTATTTGGACTGTTTTGGTACTGTTTTTGGGTACTGTTTGGTCTAAATTTGGAGATTTTCTCATTTGTTGGATTTCTTTATTATTGTTCTTCGCTTCTGGACTCCATGGCTGACCCTAAGACTCCTGAAATGTTACCCATGTCGGCTAAGATTACTTTATCACAATTGAACTGGACTAATTATAGTGATTGAAGCACTACTGTTAAGATCTATATTATGGGTATTGAGAAGGAAGAACATTTAACTGATGAACCCCCTAGTGACAAAGACAAACTGGTTGCTTGGAAAAGGGCTGATGCTAGAATCTTATTTCAGATTAGAAATTCTATTGAACCCCGGATCTTGTCTTCAGTGAGTCATTGTACTACGGTTAAGGAAATAATGGGTTATCTGGAATTTATGTTCTCTGGTAAAGGGAGCCTTACTCGGATTCACGAAGTTTGTAAAGGTTTTTATCTCTCTCAGCAGCAGGGTCGTCCATTGAAGGATTTCTTTTTGGATTATAAACGATTGTATGAGGAAATGAAAGTTCTCATGTCGCCACAAGCAGATCTTGAGACTCGCATTAAAAATCTGGAACTATAGGCCATCATTGGTTTTCTTGAAGCCCTTGATCCATCTTATGAGACCATCCGCTCTCAAATCTTGTCTAGTCAGGAGCTCCCATCCCTCGAAGATGTGTTCGCACGCGTCCTTCACGCTGATGGTATGACCCGCCCGTCTGTGGATCCCAATACGAGTGCTTTGGCCGGTCGGGTCCCCTTTGACAATAGGAATTCTGGCTCCAAATAGGGTTCTAGTGCCCCGAGCATGACTTCTGGCGGTATTATCTGTCATTATTGCAAGGAACCTGGCCATATCAAGAAAAATTGTCGAAAATTGCAGCTTAAACAACAACGTGATCAGCAACGTGGTTCTGCTCATGTTGCCCAGACCTTTGATCTGTCTGCCCCAGGTTCGCCATCTGCCGCAGCCTTATCTATAGGTACTCTGCCCTCTGGTCTTGCTACCACTTCCTCGAAGTGGGTAATTGATTCTAGTGCTACCGACCACATGACAGGTAACCATTGTTTATTTTCATCGTATGCCGCCTATGCTAACCCATCTTCCATCTACGTTGCCAATGGTTCCCCCGTCCGTGTAGTTGGATCAGGCACTATTAACCCTACCCCCTCTATTTCACTATCTTCTGTTCTTGATATTCCTGATCTCACCTTTAATCTTCTATCTCCCAGTAAACTTACTCGTCATTTGAACTGCTTTATCACCCTATTTCCGGACCATTGTTTGATCCAGGATCTGTCGACGAAGCATATTATTGGTAGAGGTTAAGAATCTGGTGAACACTACATTCTGGATGATCAGGTGCTGCATTCCGTTGCATGTTCTGGTGGGTCATCTCCCTTTGAAGTTCATTGTCGTCTTGGTCATATGTCAATTTCGTCTCTAAAGAGGTTATATCCTCATTTTTCTTCTGTATCTGCTTTGGATTGTGAGTCGTGTCAGTTTGCCAAACACCATCGTGTTCATTTGGCACCTCGAGTCAATAAGCGGGCTGCGTCCCCCTTTGAATTAGTACATTCTGATGTTTGGGGTCCTTGTTCAATTTTATCTCAGACTGGTTATCGTTATTTTGTCACTTTTGTTGATGATTTTTCCCGAACAACTTGGCTTTATTTAATGAAACAGCGCTATGAATTGTTTACTCATTTTCAACACTTCTGTGCTGAAATTCAAACTCAATTCCATACTCCTGTCAAAATCCTTCGAAGTAATAATGCGAAAGAATATTTTTCCGCCCCTTTTACTAATTACATGCATAGCCATGGTATTCTTCACCAATCCTCATGTGTCGATACCCCTGCTCAAAATGGTGTTGCCGAAAGAAAGAATCGCCACCTTTTAGAAACTGCTCGAGCTCTTATGTTTCACTCTAGTGTTCCTACACCGTTTTGGGCTGATGCCATGTCTACTGCATGTTTTCTTATCAATCGCATGCCTTCGGCTGTTCTTAATGGTGACATTCCCTATTCTGTTTTGTTCCCCACTACTAAACTCTTCCCTGTTGATCTGAAAATCTTTGGTTACATTTGTTTTGTTCGGGATGTTAGTCCAAGTGTCAGTAAACTCGATCCCAAGTCTTTAAAGTGTGTCTTCCTTGGTTATTCTTGAGTCCAGAGAGGTTATCGTTGTTACTCTTTTGATCTTCATCTTTATCTTGTGTCCACTGATGTCACCTTCCATGAGACTGTTAGAACCGGCTATCACCCAAGAGGGGGGTGAATTGGGTGTATAATAAAAACTTAAGAACTTTAGAAATCTTTTCTTATCTTAACGAAAGCGGTAAGTATGAAGGTTTATAAATCAACAGTTAGATTAAATAATATATGCTGGAAATATACGAGTTTAGGGAAGAGAATATACAAACTGTGATTTATCCTGGTTCGGTCCAATTTGTGATTGCCTACGTCCAGTCCCCAGGCTCCTCCTGAGATTTTTAAATCCACTATCTTCTTGTTTAATCCGGGCAAAAGAAAAGCCTTTACAATGCCACAAGTTTAGTCGGGTACTTGTGAGACCTTTTACAAATCTCTCACCAAGATACTCCCCCTTACGGCAAGTCTTACGTGCAGAGCAATCCCGAAGATCTTCCTCTCCTGCTTACTCATGCAAGTCTTACGAGCAGCAACGTTCTCTACTACTTGCACTTTGTAAGTCTTACGAGCAGAATGTCTTACTGGCAATTCTCTCTACAGCTTCTCCCGTAAGGAAATCAACCATCTCAAGGTCCCTCTACCTTGAGATCAACTCAGAAATATAGTTGAAGGTGTTTACAAACTCTCTCACAGAGTGGATATAATACACACTGAAGTACAATACAAATAATCACTCTCTCATTAATAAGTAATACAGAAGCTGGAAAACAGAGAGTGTTTGGGTAGAAGCAGAGGATTCACATTTCTATCATTTTTCTCGTAGTTGCTCGTTGTCTCTGTTTTCTCTGTTACCCATCGATGTTGAATGCTCTCTCATTTATAGTTGATGAATATGATGGCCATTGTGAGCATTCGTCCGTTGGAGTCATTTTGACCGTTGAGCATATTTGAAAAATGAGCTACCATGAGCTTTCCGTTGCAAAGTAGAGCGTCACGTTGAGGAGCCGCATGTCTCATTTTGAGCTGTACATCACGTTGTGGAGCGGGATGAATTTGTTTGAGTTTCCAGAAAATCTCTTATGGTGGGTCAAACTTTTGTCATGGTAGGTAGCTGATGCTCGGTGTGTAATGATGCCGCCCGCCACAATTGACTCTTTCATTTGAATATGTAATCTCAACGTTAAATTTCTTGTTTCACACTGCAAAATACTTAATCATTAATATGATGAAGAGTTAGTCATGAGTATGTTGGATTATTGGTCAAAAGCTGAATTTCTGGCTTCTGGGACTCATCACGTGAGTGAAGATATTCGCCATACGTGACCTCCATTCTTGAAGATGCAATCCAAATATTTAATCTCCTGTTTTACACTTGAAATATATGTTAGTTAATGTTTAGGAACAATAACAAGTGAAAACATAATGATTGTATAACATTTAACCACGTTTGGATTGATGGCTGCGAGGCTCTGTTTTGTTTCTGCATTCCACCACGTTATCACTCGAGTACATTATGGCTCACTCGAGTGCATTTTATATTTTCACGTTCTGGCTTCCTCTCGGGCAAATACTCGCTGCTCTTCACTCGCATCTGCTCGAGTGAAATCTCGACATCACTCGAGCACAACCATTCATGCTTGAGTACGCTTCTTGCTTTCACGTACAAGCTTCTTCTCGGGTTAACACTTTCTTGTCAAAACTTGCATGTGCTCGAGTGAGAAATGGTCTAATGCTCGAGCATGGATCCTAGTGCTCGAGTGTTGCAAATTTCTTCACGTTTCAGCTGCTTCTGGACATCACTCGCACAACTTTTTCAAAGAGTTAGTTTTTGCACTCGCGGGTGATGTGGGGCCACTTTAGAAAAAATTTGTTTATTTGATTCTAATGATGTATTATAAGAAAGCTCTTGCCATATGCATTCCAATGCAAAAAAAAATCAGCTCCAAACTCATATTCTGCAAGTTATGATCGAAAGAGTATCTATTCCGCTAGGCTGCACAAGCGTCAACTTCCAAAAGGCATAGCTCCTAGAATATACGTTCTAATAGGGCAAATTACCTATCCATGGAAAGCTCTTTGAGTCTAGTTTCATTTGGCACTGGTCTCGTCTCAATCCGATGTGTGGTTTGTAAGTTACGTGCAAAATACTGAACCTATCTTGAAAAGTGACGGTGATTTCAGTTTCATTTTCCACAAATTATATCTCCTTCATTTTATCTTCTTTCAATGTGATCCTGGTGCACATTTTACGTGTTGTGAGTCCTCTTTCATATGCCACTAGTTTCGGGTCAATCCGATGTGTGGTTTAAGAGATATGATCAAAATACCGGACCTCTGTCAGACTGAACGTAAAACAGAGTAGAACAGAGTGCTCATCCCGTGCTCGAGTGAGTTCATCCCGTGCTCGAGTATTGAGCTCTGTGCTCGAGCATAACTCCCCTAGAAGTGCCATAACTCACATATAAGTCATCTTAGCTTCGTATTAACCTATTCCAACCATCATTTGATCATAGAAACCTCCGGTATCATCATAAAAACCTCCAGTATCACTTCTAACAACTTGAATCTTGATATTCTTTATAGATCATCCAAGTTCTTCATTCTTCAATATCTTTCTTTTTGATTTTTCTTTTGATAATCATTCTCCATAATCCGAGTAAGCATCTCCTTGACTATCTTCAAATTCTTTTCTTCTTCTTCCTCTTGTTCATTTTCATTAATTCAATCTTCTTCATTCTTTGCTTGACTAATCTACAAAATATGTAACATTAAATATAGTAGTTAGTCAAAGAAATACATTATATAAACTTTTTGCTCTTATTATTTCACATCTATATTTGACATCATCAAAACTAATCAAATCTAACAGAGACTTCTTCTTTCTTCAAGTCTTCAATAATCTCTGCGTCTTCCTCAGTCATTGATCTGACGAATGATTTCTTGGTTTATCTTGTCCCACCAGTTTAGGCTGCTGTTCCGGTTCCTGATATCATCACTGAGACTGATCCCACCAATTCTGAACCTCTGTCAGTAGATGCTTCACCATTGGATTCTATTACTGCAACTCCAGACCCTCCCACTCCTGCCCCTGATACAGTTGTGCCTGATTTTGCCATTGACCCGTCTAATGATCTCCCTATTGCCCTCAAAAAAGGTATCCGCCCCCGTTGTCCTCCTAAACGTTATGCTGATTGCACGTATCCTATATCAAACTTTGTGTCTTACCAGCAATTGTCCCCTGTTTCCTCTTCCCTTGTGGCCACCCTTGAGTCCATAACCACCCCTACCTCCCTTCACCAAGCCTTAGCTCATCCTAGTTGGCGTGCTGCGATAGAAGAAGAAATGATGGCCCTTGAAAAGGCTGGTACCTGGACTCTTATTGATCTGCCTTCTGGGAAGAAGGCCATTGGGTGTAAATGGGTATTTGTGGTTAAGACTAAGGCTGATGGTTCCTTAGAACGGTTAAAAGCTCGGCTTGTTGCTAAAGGATATGCTCAGACTTATGGCATTGATTACTCTGAAACTTTCTCCCCGGTCGCTAAGCTCACTTCCGTTCATCTCCTTGTCTCTCTCGCTGTCACTTATCATTGGGATTTGCATTAGTTGGATGTTAAGAATGCATTTTTGAATGGTGACCTTCTTGAGGAAGTTTATATGGAGCAACCTCCTGGTTTTGTTGCTCAGGGGGAGTATGGGAAAGTGTGCTATCTCAAAAAGTCATTGTATGGTCTGAAACAGAGTCCACGTGCCTGGTTTGATAGATTTTGTAACGTGGTTCAGAAGTTCGGATTGAGCCAAAGCAAGAGTGATCATTCTGTGTTCTATCAGAAGACAGATGCAGGTATGATTCTTCTGGTTGTGTATGTTGACGACATTGTAATCACAGGGAGTAACACTTCTGGAATTTCCAAGCTTAAAGTCTTTCTCAACCTCCACTTCCAGATGAAAGACTTAGGACCATTGAAGTACTTTCTGGGTATTGAAGTTTTGAGAAACAAGAAAGGCATTATGTTGACTCAGAGGAAGTATGTTCTCGACCTCCTGAAGGAAATTGGGAAGCTTGGAGTTGCACCAAGTGGCCTTCCCATGATTCCGAATCCATACCTGGACTTGAATAATAGTATGTTTGATGAACTTCCTGATGACTTGAAAAAGAAGATTGATCTAGAGAAACTGAAGCCATTTGCTTATCCTGAAAGATATAGAAGATTGGTTGGAAAGCTGAATTATCTGACAGTGACTCGTCTGGATATAACCTTCTCGATTAGTGTACTTAGTCAATTCATGGCATCTCCAACAGTGGCACAGTGGGAAGCCTTAGAACATATCTTGCACTATCTGAAAGGCTCACCAGGTCGGGGCATTCTCTATTCGGATTTTGGGCACACTAAAGTTGAGTATTTCTGTGATGCGGATCATGCAGGATCCAAGGCCATGAGACGATCCACTACGGGTTACTGTGTGTTTGTTGGTGGCAACCTGATATCTTGGAGGAGTAAGAAACAAGGGGTTGCATCTAAATCAAGCGCAGAGGCAGAATACAGAGCTATGTCACAATCCGTACAAGATATTGTATGGGTACTTCAGCTCATGAAGGAAATTGGCATTGTCACGACATTATCGGTGAAGCTTTGGTGTGACAATAAAGCAGTGCTTCATATAGCATCAAATTCTGTGTTCCATGAGCGGACGAAGCACATTGAGATCGACTGTCACTTCATTCGAGACAAGATCAAAGAAAATGTTGTATCTACAGGACATGTGCGATCGAACGACCAGCTAGTAGACCTTTTGACAAAAGCGTTGACTAGGATACGGGTTGAGTATCTTTGTAACAAGTTGGGCATGATTAACATATATGCTCCAACTTGAGGGGGAGTGTTAAGGAAATATTATATCATTATTAGAATTATTCTATCATTATCAATTAGCATAATTAGCAGGATTGAGTGACCGTTACGATCCCCTCATTTAGGAGCAATTAATACTCAGGCTCCTCACTCTTTGTATATATATATATATATATTGTATCTTTCTGTGAATAATATGACACAATTCAGATTTAAACAATTCAGATACTTTTCTTACAGTAATAAAGCATGTGCTTCTAATGTATGTTAGTTACAATGCACCATCAGGAGCAAACTAAGAAATCCCTCCAAAATGTAGTTTATATTATTTTTCAATCTTGCCCCTCATATGTTGCACCAATTTGTTAGCATGCACATTTTTAATCGAAGTACAACACGCTATTATGGACATTAATTTTAGTGAAGCGTGTAGTTTATATTATTTTTCAATCTTGCCCCTCATATGTTGCACCAATTTGTTAGCATGCACATTTTTAATCGAAGTAAAACACGCTATTATGGACATTAATTTTAGTGAAGCGTGAAATTGAACATGTGCACATTTGTACAAGTTTAAATATACCAAGTTATACCACACTCCTTACAAACCGTGAAGTAGTTAACTTTACGCTATAATTAGGATGGGGTGAAGTAGCTAACAAGTTAGATATAATATTAATTAAATAGCAGGTCCTAAATAATTACTATTCGTAATTAGCTTCTTTTCAATTTTTTTTCCTCTTTGTCGATCATGTGTACAGTTGAATTACTAAAAGCCCATTCAAGCAAAGTTCAAAAGGGTGTGTTTGGAATAGCTTGGGGGGGGGGGGTGGGGGATTCAAAGACCCAAAAGCACGATTGCTTGCTTTTAGCTTTTGGGGGTGTTTGGAATGGTTTTTTTCCAATTCAACTTCTCGGTCAAAAGTAGCTTAAACCCATAAGTTAATTTGAGTTGCTTACCATCCAGAAGCGCCAATTTCAGCTTCCATCGCTGCTGTCCTCTCCAGCTTAAGAAAGCAATGAAGAACAGCTTCCTCGACTGGATCTGCTTTGCCCTGCCCTGCCTTGCGGTTTTGTTTTATTGTTCATTCCTATTTACCGACTAGTTTGGGGCTGTTGATTTCTGTTACTTGGCGAGTTAGAAGGTCGGCGAAGCTTTATTAATTGTGAGGTCGATCTCACGCTGTCGAAGCTTTCCATTAACACTAATTTGGGTTGTTGATTTCTGTTTCTTTAAACAGAAAAATGTCGATCCCTCTAGAACGAACAAGCTAGTGGAAGAGGGAAGAGGACAGAGAGAGGGAGAGAGGATAATAATAAGTGGGAAGAGAGAGAGGATAATATAATATCTTATATTTGTTGAGATAATCCCTTCAATATCTGAAATTTATGGTTTTTTTAATCAAAATCTTAGATTTATGGTTTGTAATTAGATGATAATATCTTATATTTGAAAAATACTTCAAGAGTGCCATCTTATTTATGCTTAGGCGAATTAAAATATAACAGTTCATTTTATTTTAATTCTCTATGGTAGATGAGTCATCAGGAAAAATTCAAATTTTATAATTTTTTAAAAAATAAACTTCATAATTTAGAAAAATAAAAGGCACAATTCCCTCCCATGAGTTGTTGTTTCTTAAAATTCATAAAATTTGAATTTTTCCAAATGACTCATCTGCCATGTAAAATTAAAATAAGATAAGTTGTTATATTTTATTTAGTTACTCCTGAAGTTTGTAAATATTTCTCCTTATATTTATGGGTTTTACCAAAATCTTACAAAACAGAAAAACGTGGATCCTCTGGAAATCTTAGATTTGCTGACTAAAAATTTTGCATTTAAATGATTTAATTTATATGATTTTTTATTCATTAAATACATTTAATTAAGTATTTTAATATTTTCAAATTTTCCTAAGTAATAAATTAACTACTTTTTTATAATTTAATTTTTCGTTTAAAATTATCATAAAAGTTACTTATGCCACCGTTAATCTAAATAAGTTTTAGTTTCAGAAAAGCCATTTATACTACACCAATTCAAATATAAATCACATTATATAATATGACTTTTATCCAATTTTAAGTTTGTAAAAGTCAGATTGCGAAAAAGTCACTTTTACCACCACTATTCCAAACATAAATTAAAAAGGTGAGTCCCAAAATTTACTAACTAGAAGTCTCAGGTTGAAGACTAAAACAATATGATTTGGTTTTTTTAAAGCCATCTCATGATTCGCAATGCTTTTAATTGTTTTGATTGTTACATTATTTTGGAGTTTGACTAGATAGCAGCATATATAACAGTGAACAACCAAACCACTTCTCCTTCCTTTCCGCTTCCACACAACCAATGCATTATTAATTAATCAATACCGTCGCTTTTTAACTTTCACACTCCTTTTTTAAATTTTGTTTCTTTCTTTTGGCCACTCGGTTCTACTGAACGGTGAATTCAAACTTGGATGATTAAATTAGTATTGTAAGACAAAATCCCAATATCCATGAAACCAAATGAATTAGCTATTTGTAAATCCTTGGTAGAGAGCAGACTTGGGAACATAAGAGAAGGGTGTAAATCTTCCCCAATTCTAAGTATCCTTTGCATTTCGATTTATTCATCTTAATCATGGAGGAATTTCAAGTTCGTAATTCTAAGCAGCCGTTGGTTACAAATGCAAAAAATAAACGTGACCTCCAAAAAAATAAAGAAAGGCACCTTAATATGGTATTTAATTCTAACTTTATACAATGTTTCAGTTTGGTTTATTAATTTTATCAAATATCTTTTCAGTCATCCAACCCTAAAACCGTTAGCCTCAAATGATGGTTTGTGTCAATCATTATTAATTTTTAAAATTAAACTTCATGATCAACATTTGAGAATGTTTTATTTACATTTAAAATTTCACTGTTAGCCTATAATAAAAGGAGACAAAAAATTTAAGGGGGATTATAGTAAAGGACTAAATCAATACAAACAAATTCATTCAAGGCCTCTGCCTCTTAGGGTTCTAATTCGTCTTGTCCATCTCCTACTGGGAAACCCCTTTTGAATCCACTGCTGTTTCTCCTTCTTTATAAATACAAATTGAAGAGAAAACTAGAAAATTTCACGTTTTAGCAAGTTCAATAATTTTCACATTCATGATGCTTGAAATTAACTATTGATTACCCAACTTTATTAGTATACCATTAATGTAGACTGAAAATGGCCACTGATGATTCCCAATATCACGTGTTGCTTGTTGATGGTAGTTTTAGTTGCAGAGAGCAAAGTGTCGAATTGAGATTAAAGAATAGGGTTTTATGTGATGTCATTTCAAAGATTTGACAACTATGGCCTTCAAACCATTTGATCGACTAATTAAACACGCATTTGATTTCGTAGCTCAATTAATTCCACAGTCGTCCCTTGTACATATGAGAGGCACAAATAATGCAGGTGATTAGGACTTTTTTGCGTACGTTAGCCTTAGGGTCCAGAATCAAAAATTAACTGAGGATTGCGTATAGGCAAACCTAGGATCGTTCTCTCTTGTTAGTGTAAAAGCATAATTAGTATTTGTGTATAGGTGTAATGTTTACAACTGTAATATCTGTAGAATATCTTCTACATAATACGTGTAGGGTGTAGATAATATCTGTAACAATCTGTAACAAATTCTGTTAGAGTCATGTGCTATATATACCAGGAAAGGCCTGAGGTAAATTCACCTCAGCATTATTCATTTCTCTCGCTGTCTTTCTTTCTTGGTATCAGAGCATTCTTTAGCTCGCTTCTGCAATGTCGCTCTCCTCTCATACTACCGATGATGCCAATTATGTGTACAATACTAGATCATATTCGTTGTTTAATTCTTCCAGCCAAACCACGTCCATCAAGTTGGATCGGACTAACTTTCTGGTCTGTGAATCTGTCATTCTTCTACTGATAGTAGGAAACAGTTTGCAGTCGCATATTGACGGCATATGCTCTGTTCCATCTCTGACTAGTGTGATTTTAGGCACCCAAGAGTGCTCCCAATCCTGAATTCGAGGATTGGTATGCTGTTGATAGAACGCTTGTTGGATGGCTTTGGAACACTATGACACAGGACATCGGCGCTCAATTGCTTTATTGCCGAACTGTGTTTGATCTTTGGATTGGTGCTAGATCTTTGACCTCGGCAATTTCTAAGTCACGTATCATGGTGTTCAAGTTTGAACTCCATCAGACTAGGAAAAATTCTCTCAAAATGGAAGAGTATTTTGCTCGAATGAAAACAATAGCAGATCAGTTGGCTCTCACCGGAGCTCTGATTACTACCGATGAGCTTATTCTTCACACTCTGAATGGTTTGGATGCCGATTATAATGCCATTGTTGTTAAACTTGTTGATCAACTTGGACTCACTTGGGTAGAAGCCCAATCTGCTTTGCTTGCCTTTGAGATTCGTCTCGATCAGTTAAATCAATTTTCTTCTCTCACTTTGCATACTTCAGCTAATATCGCCACTCGGGACATTGACCATTCACAGTCTCGTGGTTCCTAGTGTGGAAATCGTGGATCTCGTGGTGGACGTCGGTCACGAGGTCGTCACTATGCCTATAGTGGCAACAGAGGAGGTGGACGTCCTTACTGTGATCTCTGTGAACGATCTGGTCATCGCGTGGTCAATTGCTTTAAACAATTTGATCAAACCTTCCGTCCACCGACTTCTTCTCCCCACTCACCTCAGGCCTACTATGCAGATTCTGATGTTGTGGCTGATCCTGATTGGTATATGGATAGTGGAGCAAATCATCATGTCACTCCTAATGCTACTCAACTTGATAATGTGAATACAGTTGGTAAGTCGCATCTATATACCTGCACTGGAGATACGACACGGATTTATGGTATTGAATCTACTTCTCTTCCTTGTTTTGACTCTAATCTCGCAATTAAAAATGTTTTGATTGTGCCTCATGCTACTAAGAATCTTTAAAGTGTTAATAGATTAGTTGAAGATAATCATGTTGCGGTGACTTTCACTAATACTGGTTGTACTCTGAAGGACAAAGTCACAGGACGTCTCCTGATGAGAGGAACACCAAAACAGGGGCTGTATCCAATGAGTAATGTGATTTCTCAGGCTCAGGCATATGTTGCAGTAACTTCAACAGATGATGATTTTATCACTTGGCATTACAAGCTCGGTCATCCGAACAATAGGATTTTAAAGGAAGTTTTGTATAATTGTAATCTTACTGTCAAAATCGATGACAATTTTGTATGTGAAGCCTATCAATGTGGAAAATCAAAACGTTTACCTTTTTCTAATTCTAAATCTCATGCCTCTTCTCCGTTAGAACTTATCCATTCTGATTTCTGGGGACCTTCGCCTGTTCAATCAATTCATGGATATCGTTATTACATTCATTTTATAGATGACTACAGTCGATTCACTTGGTTACATTCACTTAAACACAAAGGAGAAGCAGTTATAGCATTTAATCATTTTCGCGCTATGGCTGAAAATCAGTTCTCATCTAAAATTAAAGAATTTTAGTGTGATAATGGTACTGAATATAAGTCACTCATTTCAGCAGCCATGAAAGCTGGTATACTCTTACGCTTGATATGCCCATACACTTCTCAACAGAAAGGCAGGGCAGAGCGAAAACACAGACATATAACTGAAATGGGATTGACTCTATTAGCACAGGTGAAAATGCCTTTGGCTTACTGGACTGAAGCATTTCAAATGGCTGTTCATTTGATTAATTGACTTCCAACACCTGTACTTAATGGAATGTCACCTCTGTTTTGCTTGTATAACACAGAGCCTGATTACCAAAGTTTGAAACCCTTGGCTATGCATGTTATCCTTGTTTGAAGCCATACAATGCTCACAAACTTACCTTTCATAGTCAGAAATGTGTTTTTTAGGGTCCAGCTCCTCAACGAAAAGGATTTAAATGCCTAAGTTCTACAGGTCGTATTTACATTTTGTGCCATATTGTTTTTGATGACACTCTGTTTCCATTTGTCACAGGGTTTATTAATCGGTGTTGCTCTCCTGCTACTGAGGTTCTGTCATCTATTCCATTAGTTATTGATGCACCAGTCCGCAAGTCTATAGTTAGCTTGTCCTCTCCTCTGAGTTCTTTCAATCAGCCATGAATTCTCCAACTTCCATGAATTCATCAGCTAATGAGCCTTCTAATATTGGACTTACACCCAACTCCAGTCCAGCTTCGTCGTCCCCAGAGGCTGTTCATGTTGTAGATCATTTACCGGCCCAGCACGAGGCCCAGGTTGTTAGTCCAACACAAAATAGACATCATATGGTTACTCGGGCTAAAGTGTGTATTACCAAACCCAAATATCCTTTTGTCGGGTTACTCAAATAAGAAAACCCTATTTTACTAGCACAGGTTGCAGAGCCGTGAATGATTTCTGAAGCTCTCACCTCTCCCCACTGGCGTAAAGCGATGCAAGCTGAATTTGAAGCTCTCCAAAGAAACCAAACATGGTTTTTAGTTCCTTACAAAGGTAAAAAATTTGTGGACTGTAAGTGGCTTTTCAAGACCAAGTTTAAAACTGATGGCTCCATCCTTAAACACAAGGCTCGTCTCGTCGCCAAAGGGTTTCAACAAGCAGTTGGAGTTGATTATGGAGAAACATTTAGCCCAGTAGTGAAGCCTACCACTATTCGACTGATTATGACAATTACGGTCACTTTCTGATGGGAAATCAGACAGTTAGACGTCAATAACGCATTCTTAAATGGTTATCTGCGGGAAGAGGTGTTCATGCATAAGCCTGAAGGGTTTGAACATTCACGGCAGCCTACTCATGTTTGTCAACTTGTTAAAGCAATCTATGGTCTTAAACAGGCGCCTTGAGCCTGGTTCGATGGTTTAAGATGCACTCTGTTGGAATGGGGTTTCAAAAACTCCAGAAGTGATGTCTTACTTTTCTTTCTCAGAACACAAAATCTGCTAGTATTTATATTCATCTACGTTGATGATATTCTCATTACAGGAAATAACTCAGATTTCATTCAAACCTTCATTGCTAAATTAAATTCTGTCTTTGCTTTAAAAGACTTAGGTCCTCTATATTACTTTCTTGGATTGGAAGTTCATCGAGATCATACAGGTATATATGTAAATCAAGCCAAGTATACTTTGGATTTGCTAAAACGATTTAACATGTTTGATTGTGCCCCTGTACCTACTCCCATGGTAACTGGAAGACAATTCTATGCTTTAGATGGTGAAGTTATGGCTAATCCTTCTGACTATAGAAGAGCTATACGATCCTTACAGTATCTAACGACAACCAGGCTTGATATAGCTTATTCTGTGAACAAACTTAGCCAATTTCTGTCCAGACCTACGAGTGTTCATTTTCAAGGGGTAAAATGAATTTTAAGATACCTAAAGGGCACCTATCATTATGGTCTACATATCAAACCATTTAAATCTCTTCAGTTAATAGGCTTCACATATGCAGATTGGGCAACTGATATAGATGACAGAAAGTCTATGGGAGGTTTTTGTATCTATTTAGGCGGTACTCTTATTTCCTGGTCTTTTAGCAAACAAAGAGTTGTTTCAAAGTCTAGTGCAGAATCTGAGTATCGTTCTCTGTCTAATGGAGCAGCAGAAATAAATTGGTTATGTTCTCTCATAACTGAACCGGGCTTATTCCTCAAAAGACCTTCTGTTATTTGGTGTGGCAACTTAAGTGCAAGTGCTTTAGCAGCAAATCCTGTTCATCATGCTCGTAGCAAGCATATAGAAATAGATGTGCATTTCATTAGGGATCAAGTATTATCTGGTCAGATAGATGTTCGCTATGTTCCTTCATCACATCAGATTGCAGATGGCTTAATAAAAGCATTGTCCTATTCACAATTCATACAGATAAGAGGCAAACTTGGTCTGTGTCCTACACCCCTTCGTTTGAGGGGGAATGTTAGTGCAAAAGCATAATTAGTATTTGTGTATAGGTGTAATGTTTACAGCTGTAATATTTGTAGAATATCTTCTACATAATACGTGTAGGGTGTAGATCATATCTGTAACAATCTGTAACAAATTCTGTTAGAGTCATGTGCTATATATACCAGGAAAGGCTTGAGGTAAATTCACCTCAGCATTATTCATTTCTCTCGCTATCTTTCTTTCTTCTCTTCTCGAGGAGCCTTTTATTGAATCCTAAGTAATTTAAATGCCATGCAAATGCAATGAAAACAAAGGGGAAATCTGTTTGAGTTTTTCAAATTAATAGCTAGAAGAAAATGCAAATTAATTAAATGCTAGACTAATATTTTTGGTATTTTTATAAAAATGAGATGATTAATGAAATATGAATGAAGTGAATTTTCTTGAGAAATTGGTTCAATGGCTATCCTAGCTCACTAAATGATATGGGAGTTGAAATTCATCAAGTCTTAATTAAAAACCCCAAGTAATCACATTGGGTCTAATACTCCTAATCAATAGCTATTCCTACGATCGTATTCATAGCTATTCCTTAAAAGTATTACTCAAGAACCACTTGATGTGTGAAATGAATTAAATTAATGCAATTTTTTCCTCTAATATAAATGCACAAACACTCCACTCAAATTAACCCAAATCAATTACACAAACTAGTAATCACATAGCAAGCATAATCTTATTGAATTAATAGAAAATATATAACCATAAATCAACCAATCACAAAAATTCAAATCCAAACATAATATAAAAAATCTTAGTTCAACAGTATGGAGTCCAAATACTCACAATAAAATCCTACTGAAACTATCTTAGAACATAGCTAGGAATTACAATAACAATAGAAAATTCATAAAGGAACTAAGAAAATATCCCATTTGAAGCTCTTTGAACTCAAGCCAAATCCACAATCCTCAAGAGTTGAAAGTTTAACCACTCATTGCCTTGGAATAATCAAAACTTAGAATTTGAGCATTCACCGGAAAAATATGATCTTGCCGGAATCTAGAATTAGCTCGTCGTAAAATAAATCAAATTCCAATATGCATTCAGTGGGAGAATGTGATTGTCTTCCTCCTCCTCTTATCTACAATCAAAATAGTGTCCCTAGGTTTGAGCTTTCATGGACATGGCTAAGTGGTGAAAAAGAGGAGGTGGCCGGTGGTGGGTTATGACAGAATAAGTGGCCGGAACTATGAAGACAAAGGCAGTGGCAGAGGGAAAATGTTGTGGTGTTGTGAGAGAAGAACAAAATCTGTAATGGAGAAAATGAAAGAGAAGGACGATGGAGGTTCTGATCTTAATGGAGGTAGTGGCGATGTAGTAAAACGATGGAGAGGGAGTAAAGAAAACGGCTGAGGGTGAAGGAGCTGTTCACAGCACAATCACAGTGTTCAACTACTCCTCCTTCTAACATTCCCGTCCAAGCTCTCTCTCTCTTGTTGAAGCTCTGGTCTCACCAAGGTTGAAGCTCTCTGCTCTGGTTTGTCTTCAATGCATGGCGCTAATCAAGATCTCTCACTCTCAGCTTTCAAGTCTCTGTGTTCGGCCTCAACTCACAGCACTGCTAACGGTCTGTGTTGTTTGAACTAGTAGTAGTAGAGGAAGGAGGGACGTCGCTGGCGACAATGGTGGAAGAGATGAGGTCGTCGACGACAATGGTGGAAGAGATGAGGTCGCCGGTGATAGAGATATAGTGTTGGAGGTGATGAAAGCATGTCAGCCCAGATTCTAGCTCGCGCGGTGCAACTATCTATATCTCCCAGCTCGGGTCTGTTATCCGCCGAAGAAGGCCCTGGTTAAAATAGGGTTTGACTAGGGACCTATGTGAAAATGCCAAAAGTTCTCAAGGAGGGAGTGCATGGCAAGGTTGTGAAATCATTGTAAGGTAAAACAGTAATCATCAAAACTTATGGGAGATTTTCTGTGATTTTTTCTTAGGCTCTTTTCTTCACATTTCCCCAGTCTTCAAATTATTAATTCTGACCCTTCAAAATCTCCAATTTCTTCCAAAACACCTAAAATACAAAATTAAGTGTAAGGTAGCATCAAAAGTCCAAGAAAACATTTATTTGAATAATTAACAAATTTATGACCATTTTGCCCCTAACTACAATTAATTCAATATAGTTGTTCCTAACTAAAATTAGTGCTTAATAATGCAATAATACTCAAGAAAATGCATTAAAAATCCCAAATTAATCATGAAAAATCATGTAAAAATATGGTTTAATCAATTCCCCCACACTTAGACCTTTGTACTCCTGAACAAAGGCAATTAAGCAGAATTTTCTAAATTTCAATCATCAATGCAATTGAAAGACAAGCAATTTCATCATTAGCAAGCAATAAATCAATTAATCAAATTCTTCAAGTCAACAGTAGTCATAGTGAAGCGATGCAAAGAAATTAGCCAACTACACAATCCAAAATATTAGAATGAAGCACTAGAGACTCTCAAGGTATTAGTGTTTAACTCATCTCACCTCAATGGGATAATTTCACTTTATTTTACTTAATCAACACCTTATCATAAGCTTGTAACAACTCTAATATCTCCACTACTTATGGCAATTAAATATAATGAATCAAGAGACCTTAAATGGCTTATAATGTTGGATTAAATGAATTGATTAGAAAAAGGAATAGTTGATATGCAAGTCAAAGTTAATGAATAAGTTCATAGTGTAACCCTCGACACTATTGAGGCCGGGATTATGTGTTTAAACATGTTTTATAATTAATGAGAGATCGAGGGTAATTAAAAACTTTTTACAAAACCTGTATAACAAGATCTCTATTCATTTCAGAGTGAAAACAATTGGCCTGTTCGGTTTGTCACAAATAGAATATCAGAATAATAACAAAATTCTCGACATGCACCTGGGATAATATCATTAATCCAAAAGTTTGTAGGGCATCATTGCCCATCTCAGTTTCTCATACCGGGGATTACACAATACTGCAAATCTATGATCAACAATATATACATTTATCCAAAATGATAACCAATCAAAAACCAAAAAGATAGTAGCTAAGACTACTACTGGCAGTCCTAATCGTCCTTGCTCACTTGTTTGCTTCTTGATCCGCTTGCCCTGTCTAAAAATGTTATTTGGAAAGAATGAGATTCTAAAGAATCCCAGTAGCAACAGTTTACATATATGATGCATAATTAAACAAAGCAAGTAAGCATATATCACAATGTAGCAATCAATATTCAAGACCGGGCATACTGCCACGTCCCCTCAATTGTATCTGTATTCAAGGCCGGGCTTTCACCACATCCCCTCAACTATATCTGTATTCAATGACTAATACTAACAAGCAATACATTACACATGATATAGGATAAAGTGTCACGACCTTGGTCTTTCCGTTCTTGAGCAGGCACGGGCCTTCTACACTCCAGACAAATATCAAATCCTAAAGTCATAATTAAGGACGATGTGTTATCACTTAGTCCAATACTCAATACCTTCACAATACTTAAATTGGTTATCATTATTGTCTCTTAAGCACCCTTAAATGCCTCTAATAAAAGCCCTAAAGGGGTGGAGGAACTACCCCAAAGATCCCCTTTTGGAAGCACAAACATTGATATTTTTCATTATTTCACTCGAGTGAAGACGGCTTCACTCGAGTGATGGTACAGTTTGCACTCGGGTACAAGAGAGTGAAGGACAGTGAGTGCATACCTGAGAGCACAAGAAACTTTCAGAGAATGAGAACACTCGAGCATAGAATGCAACACTCGAGTGATACCAAATGCTTACTCGAGTACCAGGAAGTGAGGTGAAGGACGTGTTTACATGAGAGCAAATGAAATTTTCAAGGAAGAAGAGCACTCAAGCACGGGCCTTTGCACTTGAGTGAAGGCTGAATACCCGCGAATATTAAAACACATTCTTGCACTTTAACCGTGAGTGATAACCCGAGAGGTAAGTTCTGGGTGTCAAATACACCATCACTCGAGTGAGAAGCCACCACACTCGCAAGTGAGGCGACACTCATACCCCCTTCACAGAAGTGCAACATAGAAACTGAAGGGAAAACTGAGGAATTTCACTAACTCACTCAAGTGATACCCCCTCACTCGAGAGATATACATCAGAAACCAGAAAACGCAGAAACTTTGACAGCATTTCCCAGAATTTTTCCAAGAGTTCCCAATGAACCTAAAACTTCAACCAAAGCTATCCCCACACAAAATCACTCAAGGAATCCAATGGAAATGCCAAAACCACTGAAATCTTACTCCACTATCATGCTTTAGTTTTGGGCAACATTAAACACTAAAATTCCAAAATCACCAAACTCAATCATTCAATCCCAATTCCTTTCTACCTATCCACATACATTCCAAACCTACCAATCCCATACCAATAACATGCCAAATACCCAATGACCCTTATTTTCAAAAATAGGCAATAATTTCCAGAATTTTCAAGTTTAATCAAATGGCATGGAACATAGATGGAAAGGTTTCTTTTACTAACCTTAACAACTTTCTCAAAGGAGCCTCTTAATTTTCCAACCTCCAAAATTCCTTGAAGTCACAAACCAACACCAAATGGAAAACTATTACTACAAAAAAAATGTGATTTAGTAGCGGTTAAAAATGGTCATTAGTAGCAGTTTTAACCGCTACAAGAAACATTAGTAGCGGTTTACAAAACCGCTACTAAATCGCATGTTGCAAGCGTATTTGTAGCGGTTATAAAAAATCGCTACTCAATCAAAATAACCGCTACTTTATTTTTAGCGGTTCAATCCCACCGCTACAACATCACCACAAGCCGAAAGCTCTTTCTGGGATATTTGTAGCGGTTATATAACCACTACAAATATCAAAAAGAAAATTTTCAAGGCGGGAAAAGAAAAATGAAATTTTTTTCTCATTTGTAGCGGTTTAAGAATTGCTACTAATAAGAAGTTTCTAAAATTAGTAGCGGTTCTAGAACCGCTACTAATTTCATCAAAATTCAAAATTCCCGCCAAAAAATTAATTTTGGTTTGAACTAGGCGCGTTAATTAGTAGCGGTTTAATAAACGCTACAAAAATTAAGAAAATTTAAACAAAAATACAATCATTTGCTTCTGTTATTTTGATATTAATTAAATAGTTTATTTTTTAATAGTTTAACTAATTTAATTAGCTTATTATTCAATAGTTTAGCTCATTTATAAATTAAAAGGATTAATTTAATTTAGTTGGATAAGTATAAAAATTATATTGATAATATTATTAAGGATACGTAGGTAATAAGGAACTATTATGTTGTCTACTACAATGTAATTGTGTATGAAAAATATATGAAAATGAGATAAAGCTCTGAAATATCTGAAAAAATAAAATGGTGAGAATAATTTTTATGCGAAGGAAAGAAGTATTGAAATAAAAAATTAAAAAACTTGTTACCATATTTGATCGTATGTTAAGCTCCTCAACGCATACAAAAATATTTGTAAATGAGAGAAAATGGAAGAAGGATAAGGTGAAAAGAAATGGGGGAGTGTTTGAAATGAGATATGATAGGGGTATTTATAGGAATCCGCATAGTATTTGTAGCGATTAATATTCCCATTTTGTAGCGGTTTTTAATTAGTAACGGTTATTTGTATTTTTGTAGTGGTTAAAGAACCGCTACAAATATTATTTTATTTTTTAAAATATTTTTTTTCCAGTTTTTTTAAAGACAAAAACATAATTTGAATTTGATCACTCATCCTCGCCATCCCTACAGAAATTATGTAGAAAAATTATTGTTAGTGATATATCATTAAATTTAAAAAATGTAATTTAAATGATGTGGACTTAAAAAAAACACATCGCAGTAGAGGTAAATTGTCACCGCCTTCAGGGAAGTAGTTTTCAAAATCGGCTGGCTGAAATGGCTCACTCTCGTAGGTGATGTTATCGCCTTCACCCATGTCGTAAAGGTCTCATGGCTTTAAATGAACGATCATGTGCTAATCCCTGTGCCTCTCGTCCTCGACATAATAAACCTGATGTGCCTCTGAAGCAAGAATATACGGATCATCATCTTGAGAAGTATCGGTATGAATTGGCCGTGAGAAATTGACTGATGTGATCCCTAAGTCGTCAGTTGTCAGTCCCTGAGAAGTAGTGGTATTTGCCCACAAACACTTGAACAATGTCATGGTGAAACAGCCTTGATAATTAAGTTCGACCACATCAAGAAGCTTTCCATAGTAAGGGACACCTCCGAACTGCATGTTGGCATCACTGCTGCTCGCATAACTCCTTATCCCAAATGTGCCATAAATACCCGAATTTTGAGTTTGCTATCCTTGATCCTGTGAAACCGTGCAAAACTTAAAACCATTGACATTGTATGTTGTAAACCTTTTTGCATGATCAAGATGGCTGATTGCGAGAGCCCTGAAATCTGGTGAGTGTGGGTTGTGGTCATTTAGTATTCTACGAGCAAACCAGGTCGGAAATTCTCTGTGGACCTTTTTGTCAACTTTCGAGGATGTTTGTGTACGGGTCCTGAGTTGACGCTTACCATGACTTCTGAATTCCCTGCAATTAATAATGGAAAAACGATAGTGAAATGAAAGTGAAAAATGTTACAAAAGATATATAAAACATGTGAGTGTACAATTCTTACTGTATGAAAGGTTCAACTTGAGAGCAATTAATCAAGACATGTCTATGTGCTTGCAACTTCTCAGTTGCCGTTAGTTTGAAGTTCTCAGTTCCTCCAACTGGTTTACCAACACGAGGGATAAATTCTCCTGTTGTTGGCGCAGGTTCAGGATAATCGTCAACATGAGGTGGGAGGTTGAAAGCTGTCTCAAGGTCATCAAAGTACCTTGAACAAAAATACAACACCTCATCCCCTATATAGCCTTCAGCTATAGAACCTTCTGGCCACACCTTATTGCTTACATAAGATTTTAATTTCCCAAGAAACCTATGAAGTAAAGAAGAGAAAATTGATACTAAATGTTGAAAAGGACGACTAGCAAATATAAGAACTAACAATGAAACACATATTTAAAATGAGTACCTCTCAATCGGATACATCCATCGATATTGTACTGGGCTAGCGAGCTTTGTTTCATGAACAAGGTAGACTGTGAGGTGAACCATCACAGTAAAAAAGGACAGAGGAAAGATCATCTCCAAGTGATAAAGCGTAAGAATGATTTTGGACTGCAGCTGATTGAGCTCCTCAATGATCAAAACCTTAGAACACAACTTCCAAAAGAAAGAACAAAGTTCCACCAAAATGATGGAAACATCGGGAGGATGTGCATTCTTTATAGTCAGAGGGAGTAACTGTTGCATAAGAACATGCGAGTTATGACTCTTCAGGCCAGCAACTTTTCGAGCTTGCAAGTTAACACATCGAGAAATGTTGCTTGAATACCCATCAGGAACTTTTAATTTCTTCAACGTCACGAGGAAGACTTCCTTGTTCGTTTTTGTGAGGGTAAACTTTGCCGGCTGAAATTTGTCATGCTCATCTGGCCAAGCATCTTCATGAACTCCCATGGTGCGTAAATCTTTCCTCGATTGAAGGTGATCTTTTGTCTTGCCGGGTTCATTAAGCAGCGTATATAGCACATTATCGCAAATATTCTTTTCAATGTGCATGACATCAAGAATGTGGCGAAGTAAATTAGATCTCCACTATGGAATAGTGAATAAAATATTGATCTTCTTCCACTGCTGAGGCACCGAAGTCCTGCTCGTCTTTTGGCGAGTTTGTGCTGAATCGTCGCTTTTTCCAAACTCGAAGTCAACATGCTCAAGCTGCTGTAAGATATCTGTACCGGACAAAGTCTGAGGTGGTCCTCTATTTTCTGGTTTCACATTGAAGCTATTATGTTGCAATATGAACTTATGCCTTCCATCGAGAAACCTCCGATGCCCCATAAAGCCTCGGCTGTGGGGAAGGCGCACTGCGTTAGAGTCAAAATTGCAAGCTGGACACGTCGACCCAGTATGCACATTCCAACCAGATAATGTGTCAAGGCCGGGAAAGTCACTAATCGTCCACATCAAGGCTGCACGCAAGTTGAATAAAGTCTTCCCGTAAGCGTCGTACGTCTCGATGCTGACATTCCACAGGTCAAGCAATTCCGCAATAAGTGGTTGGAGATACACATCGATGTCATTGCCCGGTGCCTTTTTGCCTGGAATGATCATAGACATAATAAAGGAGCTTTGTTTCATACACATCCAGGGGGTAAGTTGTAGGGAACTAAGACTACCGACCAGATACTGTAACTTGTGCTAAGATTCCCGAAAGGATTGAAACCGTCGGTCGCCAACACAAACCGAATATTTCTGGGGTCAGTCGAGAAATCTGGAAAGTCGTTGTCAAATGTTTTCCAAGTATCTGCATCCCGGGGATGTCTTAATTTATCGTCTTTATTTTTATCAACGGCATGCCACCTCATGTGCTCCGCAGTTTTAGACGACATAAATAATCTTTGTAGATGAGGTTTCAAAGGGAAGTACCTGAGAATCTATGCAGGTTTCTTCTTCTGCTTTTTCCCCTTCCGAATTGTCTTATACCTCGATGTGTGGCATCTCTTACAAGTCTCCCTGCTGGAATCGTCTCCCCAATACAGCATATAATCGTTGGGGCATGAATCAATCTTTTGATAGTTCAACCCTAACCTGTTGATAATCTTCTTGGCCTCATAGAATGTTGTGGGAATCTTAGCATCGGGGAATGCATCTTGCAATAATTTGAGCAACATCGACATTCCCTTATCTATGATTCCACACAAGCACTTGATGTGATACAATTTAATCAAGAAAGATAATTTAAAATATTTTCGACAACCTTGATATAAAGGAAGATCTGCTTCATTCATCAAGCTGAAAAAATCCCAAGTTGCTTTATTCCTCATGAACACTGGCTTAGAACCGTGCACTTCTTCATTAAAGTTGTCACCTTAAAATCCAAATGCATAACACACAGCATCATTCACAGGATCATCTTCATCTAGTTGAATGCCTAATTGAGAACTTTGAGGAAGAGTATCATCATATCTAATGCCGGCCTTCTCACCATGAACTGCCCAGAACGTATAGTCCTCCGGGAAAGGCTTCAGGAGCAAATGTTCCTTAACAACATTTCGTGTATGCCACTTCTTGAACTTGCATCTCCGATACAGACAGATGATCTTGCCGTTACAGTTGGCGTGAGTGAATGCGAAATCTAAGAAATTATTTAATCTGTACAAATATTTGCAACTTGATCCATGACTTATCCATAACTATTAGTGAGAGAGAAGAAAGTATAGTGAAGAAGATGAGTGAATAGAGAATGACGAGTGTTTGGAATATTATATTATGAATTTCCAATATTTAATATTTTGTAGCGGTTCATAACTGCTATAGTAACCGCTACTGTGATAGAATTTGTAGCAGTTATATGTATAAAACCACTACTAATTATCAAGCCGTTGGTAACCTTATTGAATAATTTGTTTTGACCTTGTAGCGATTTTGCTTATAACCGCTACTAATAATACTTTGTAGCGGTTATACATAAATAACCGCTACAACTTTGCAAAAAGTGGGGGGAAATTTAAATTTGCAAAATTAGTATTTGTAACGGTTATTTATATAACCACTACAAATAGTCAACTATTCAATTTTGAATTTTGCCACGCTCATGTTTTTCAATTTGTAACGATTTCAGCCTTAACCGCTACAAATATGGAACTATATTTCTTAAACTTAAAAAAAAACAAATTATATATATTTTTAGTGGTTATATAATAAAACCGCTACAAATATAAAGAGTTCTTTCTTTGTAGCGATTATTTTATTAACCGCTATTAATATATATATTTGTAGCGGTTTTATAATATAACCGCTGCAAAAATATATAATTTTTTTAAGTTTTAGAAATATAAATATAAATATAAATATAACTGTGGTAAACGCAGTCTAAGAATATAAATATAACTGTTTTAATTAATTCACAAATTCAACAACGCGGTCTAAAAATATAAATATAACTATGGTAAACACAATAAGAATATAATTTCTGAAATATAAAATTATATCTATATTTTTACAAATGTTTCAACCACAAAAAATAAATATGTCCTAAACTAAGTAGCTGGGGGCTGATCATCCGGTGCTCCCTCAGGTGCTCCTGGATCGGGGCACTGGGCAGAGTTAACCGCACCATCATCATCAGCAGGAGGAGGAGGAGGAGTAATCTGGACAACGTATCGAGGGACAGGGGGAACCTGTGGAAGCTGCTCATCCGGGAACAGGCGACTCCATGACCGCTCGAGCATCTTGTTCGTGATTTCACGCCACTGCGTCTGCTGAGTGTAGATCAAATCATCTTGCAGTTGTATCTGCTACATCTGCTACTGCTGTGCCACTGCAGCTGCTCAACAGACTCGTCCCTCGGACGTCTGACCCCTCTAGAGCTGCCAGCCTCAGAGGCGACACTCCTGCCGTAGACCATGCTAGGTCTGGCGCCTATCCCCATCCCCCGCACTCGTCTGAGGTGCTCAGCCTGACCCAAACCCGCCTTCAAAAGAGCCGTTGGGTCCACTAACCCCTGTGACTTCTCGGCCTGGGTCTCTCGCAGCTCAGCCTGTGACTGCCGCATTCGCTCCTGCCATTTTATGAATCAATTATTTATTAGAATATTTAATTATTAAGTTGGTTATATAAAAGTTATAATGATGAAATTATTTACAATGGCCGCCTCTGCCTACTGAGAGGTCGGAGTCTCGTCACGGTGTCTGTGTGTGATAGCGTACAACTCCCCATAGTCCGTCTAACGGTTCTCCTGCTGTGCCTTCCTCTCCTAAAACAATTACAAAATTCAATTAGTATTATGAAAAAACCAGTTAAAAGTCAGTGATATTATGAAAAGTTACCAGCTCGCTATAAGTGACAGCAAATGTCTTCGATCCTGTTGTGTGGTGGATCGTCTGCTGCCCACGGCACCTAGTGTTTCTCTGAGAAAGCGCTTGGAAAAAAACAATATTAAATGTATTAAAACAATATAAAAAATTTAAAATTAATAAAGTTCAAGTTAAAATTAATTAAATTTAAATTATAATTTAATACTTAACAATTACAAAATTATATATAAATAATATAATAAATACATTACTTGCCCCTCAGGGCTCCTCCTGAACTAGACGAAACTCGCCGAGTCGTTCGGCGGGACGCCGTCCGGGATGCTCTCGATCAGCTACTCTAGAGGCATTGTCCTGTCCTTATCCACATTATGGAAGGACGGTTCCTTCTGTTCCTCCAGCCGTCACCCATCTTCACCAGGGTGTACTTCTTCCGGTTGGGCCGGACGGCAAACCGCAGTTGCAAAAAAATTATTTAAATATCAATAATTACAAAAATCCTATTAAAAAATATTAATTAAATATAATTATTTACAAAAAATATTAATTAAATACAATTAATTACCTGAACCACCTCCTCCTAAGCCAGGTCCTTTGGCCCCTTCAGAACGTGCCTCCACGTCCTGAAGTGAAGGGGGAAACACATCCAATTCGAGCCCAGCTCGTTTAGGAAGTGGTTGAACAGGTGACCCCCGTTGTCGATCGGCTAGTTCGTGGCCTCATTCTACGGCACTACAACTCGTAGTGTCATGTTCATGCTGTTCAGACCGGCCACGTCCAGCCTCCTCGTGGACACGTTCCCATGCTCATCTACATAATTTACCGCACGTTAGATAAATTGTAATTCAAATTTAAAATTTTGAATTTAAATAAATAATTTATTAAATAAAAAAATTTATTTACCTTGGACCTGCACCTCAAGCCAAGTAGACCGCGAAGACGACCCTCGTGGGTTGTTCTGCTCCTGCGCCTCCTCCTCATCGAGGAATTGCTCCATCTCTCTGATCCCAATCGGGATGTCAAAGTCCTCGTTAGCGCCATAGTCCTCGACGTTGATATCTGCCTGCCCCAAATCAGGCACCATTGGTGCGGTCGTCTCCTGTGGGATTGTCTGCGGTGCCTGTGGTTGGGCCGACTCCTGTGGGGGGATGGGCTGAAATGCCGCCGTCGCCCTCCCTCCACGCTGCCCCCTCCCTTTGCCCCCAGATCTACTGCTGTCGCCCCGTAAAATCTGTATGGGGACCTCGGGCTCCTTCCCCTTATCCCTTCTAGAAGCCATATCAACTACAAAATTCCAAAAAAAAACATTTTAGTCACATTATTATGCAAAAATATAATAAAAATAAAAATACATATAAAATACGCAGTGTCTCTGTACCTCAAGTGCAAATAATGAGAAACACTGTAGCAAAAACTCTTCTACATATGCCTGAACGCTCAAATTTAAAAGAAAACACTCAAAGGAATCTGAGGAAACAAAATGGTCAAACGGAAAAGTGAAGGGGGAGGTAGGTTTAAATAGAGGCAGCCTTTGTAGCGGTTCTTAAAATAACCGCTACATCAACTGCTACAAATAACCTTGGGTTGCTAAAATTTGTAGCGGTTATAGAATAACCGCTACAAATTACAAAAACGTACGTTTGAAGTTCTGTAGCGGTTATGGTACAAAACCGCTACAAATTTAGCGACCTCTCAAATTCTGTAGCGGTTATAGATTTATAACCGCTACAAATATGCGACCTTTTGCATTTTGTAGCCGTTTAATTGATTAAACCGCTACAAATAAACACTACATTGTTGACTCGTTTTGTTCCCGCCAAATGGCGCCAACTTTGTAGCGGTTATAATTTACTAACTGCTACAAAGGTATCGCTACAAATGTTGGCGGGAATTGCACGCCATATTTGTAGCGGTTATTTATACTTAACCGCTACAAAAAAACGTTGCCAATCTGTCGCGCCACTTGGGGCGTAGCTTGCCGCTACAAATTTGTAGCGGTTTAGGCTTTAACCGCTACAAATCTTAACATTTGTAGCGGTTAATTGTAACCGCTACAATATCACCACTACAAAATACCATTTTTTATGTAGTGTATAACCATGTAAAAGAAGCTCTTAACTCAAGGAACAACTTTAGAGAAGAGAGTTTGAGCAATGGAGGTCATTTGCTTACCTTAATCACAAGCTTTTCTTTCTCTCACTTGGCAACTATGGCAGACGAAAAATGGAGGAAGGAATGAGAGAGATAGAGAAGTGAGGAAGAAGAAGAAATTATGATCTGTCCAACACCCATGCTTGCTCAGCGAAAATGAGGGGAGGAAGAGAGAGAAAGAATGTTAAAGAATTGCATTTGACTTTTCCTATCCATTTCTCTACTTGATAGCTTGCCAAGTGTCACCTTTTCATTGGTTCTTATAAAGTAAACACCCAATTAACTTATTTAATCCCTCCATTAGCCATTTAATCACCCTTCTTCTTTTTCTTTTAGTTAGTAATTAATTTCCCCATTAATCACCAACTATGGCCAATAATTCCATTCTTTTTATTTTTCCCCTTAATTATAGCATATTAATTACAATTACCACAAAACACTAAATAATTCCAACTTTAATTCAATAATTATCCTCAATAATCATTATTAGCCTTTAATCAAAATTTGGGGCGTTACACATAGCATCTAAATAACTTAACACACTTTTGCCAATTCTTTTCCAAATTCATGAACAAATGCCTTCTTTATATTTCTTTTCCTTTTCTTTTTATCTACAAAATAATTTTCTATTTTTCTCCCTTTTTTTCAATACTTTTTCTCTTTTTTTTTCTTTTCCAAACTATAAAATTTTTTTTTTTTCATTTTTTTACTTACTTTCTTTTCCTTTTCTATATACATAGCATTTCAATATATACAATGTTCAATTTTCTATTAGCAATTCACCTTGATTTTAGAATATCATGAACACTATGAATAAATGACATGCATACCACATAGGAATTGCTCAAAAGGGGTAAGTAAATGGTGATGAATGAGGGTTTGTGTTTGGGTGAAAGGGTTTAAAATTGAATGTCTCTTTTATTTCCATTACACTAATGCAAATGTCATTTTGAAAAAAAGTGGAAACAAGTTCTTGAAGATGAAAGACTAATCGATCATACACACATGGAAAGAATTTAGGGCTCAAATAACCTTCTAACAAGGTTTCTCTCTAATGCTCACTCCAACACAATCAATTGCATAGCAAGCTAACTACAAAATATCTTCTTAACTATTTCTAATGTTAACTTTACAAACATAATCAATCAAAACATTATCATCAATTATAACAATGCTCAACTCTTAAATACACTAATGATATAGAAACTCTCTTCTTTCAAAACAAGGAGTAAGCAAAAATCTAATTGTGGGTTCATTTCTCTTTTCATTCTCTTGAAAAGCAAAACATGGTTTCAAAAAGTTTCCAAAACACTAGATCTCATGAAATCTCAAAGAATTTCTCACAAATCACATTTCCAAAGTGGCAATTGCAACCCTTTACCACTTAGGACATACATCAAAGCAAGTCATCCTTGAAAAATTTTTTGAAAAATTTTCTATTTTAAGGCATTTTCTCATTTAAAAACAACAAAATAATGGGATTTAAAATGTATTCTCTTCCCCCACACTTAATCAACACATTGTCCTCAATGTGTAAAGCAACTCTATTATTCTAACTTATTCCTTAGTAAAGTGGAAAGTTATGAAGTTCAATTGCAATTGGAGCACAACATGTCAATATCACATAAAGAAAGAGAAGGAGAAACAAGTCATAATAACAGAGTAAATCAAGATAAAAAGGCACAATGGTAATTAAGCATGGTAGTGGCAAAAAATGCAAAGCATACAAAGAGATTCTTATTCTATGTACTAAGCTACACGAATTCTACCTTTTTCTACTTGATTATGTCCCTCCCCACACTTATCTTCCTCATACAACAATTAAACCCAAATAATCATAAGAATTAGGAAGAAAACAAGTGAGGAAAGAGACAACTTGTGTTAGAATATCTTGAGTTGCTTGAAGGATAAGTTCTCATCTTTGATGAGAAGCATGAATTTGTCTTTTAAAATAACTTCTCCCACATTGAATTTCCTTGGTAGAGGTGGCTTAGGATCAATCGAAAGAGGTACAAGAATGTACGATAGATGTTGGTTCCTTCGACGACCTTTCCAAGAATGTGCTTGCAAAGGAGACGAGCAAACAACAGCATCACATCCAAAAATAGTAACATGAAAAGATTTCAAGTGAATTAAAGACATTTTAGGAACAAAACTCTCCAAGTAACTATCACATCCAAAGAAATCAATGGCACTCCCATCAGTAGAAGGCAAACAAGCAATTATATTTTGAAAATTCTCGTGTTTGTAAAGTGGAAGATGCAAAATCTAACTTAGTATTGGGGTACATCACATCATCATTACAATCACAAGAGATGAAAGGGAAAAGAGTGGAAGAAGGAAGAGAATTTTTCAAGTCATTACGACCCAAAACTTTTGAATCTTCAAAAGAATCATGTTCCTTTTTTATATCGAGTGGCAAATCACAAGAAAGAATTATATGGAAAGATTTATTTTCATTTTCAATATCATCAATCAAAACATTTGAATATTTCGTTATGAAACTATCATGAAATTCATTGGAATCAAGAGAAAGATCGTTTCTTAGGCTATTGTCTTTCTCACTCACAACAACCACAGTGGCATTCATACAAGATTCAACATTTTCACAAGTGTCATGCTTACAATCATCAATAGTACAAGAGGATGCATTATGATTAATGGTAGAATCAACCACTTCACTATATGCTTTCTTTCGAAACTCAACAAGCAAGTGGTATTTTTCATGATAACAGTATGCACATATTTGATCTACTGCACAAGAACATGAAAATATATTATCCAATTGATCACAAATCATCCCTAGTACTATGAAGAGAAGCATTTTCAACAATTAAGGCATCACACAAAGAAGTAGGAGCACACTTATCAACAAGTACAATTGAATCACTACTACTTGAACTAATGGGTTGAGCAATTGCATTTTCAAACGTTTGAGGGGATTCAACAATGATTTCCTTATCCACCTTATCATCACTCAAATCATGAATTGCTTCACTAGTTAAAGTAGTAGGAGAGTCTACTTTTATAAGGATAGGATCATTCCCAAATGGTAAAGAAGACTCTTCAATGCTCTTTTGAACTTGCTTCACTTCATGTGCTTGTGTGGGAATAGGCACCGAAGGATTGGAATCTTCTACTTGTGAAGTGGCAAGTGGGTTTTGCTCTTCGGTTTCCCCATCACTATTGGTATTATAGGACCATGGAGCTCCTTCTTCGCCTTTAGTATTTATCCATAGCATATGGTCAACAAATGCCTTGATGAAGCTTTCAATGCCCTCTATTTCTTCAGAGAGTCCAAGAGCATCCTTGAGCATGAATAATTCTAGAAGCCAAACCTTTAATTGGTATATATTCTTCGCAGGGAAAGGGTTTGGGCATCCATATATGGCAATGTGAGAAATGCATCAAGTCCAGAAGCTTGAGGAGTAGGGGGTTGGGGTGAATGTTCGTGGCGTGGTGAAGAGGGTGGTTCATATAAAAGGATATGTGGTGGGCGAGTCTTTGGTGGAGTATGGCACTTAGAAGCCTTTTGTGCTTCCTCCAGCTCCTCATTGCTTCCTTTTAGATGTTCCACTTTATGTGTATATAAGAACATAGAAGGAGGATTTTCTTAGGGATTCTTCAACACTGGTGATTGCTAAGTGAGAAGCTCAAGTTTCTTTTCCAATCTCTCACTCTCTTTCTCTTGTTGTTCCATTCTTCTGATAAAAAAGTCCATTTGTGACCGCCACTCTTTGGTAAGGTCATCCATTTGAGTTTGAAACTCTTGAATAACTTCCATTTGATGACCAAAGGTGTCCTTGTTTGGCTACTCTTCATTGATAGTATAAGTGATTTGGTTTTGGAGCTCTCTAATGACTTCATAAATGGAAGATTCTTGGTTTGGCACACATAGTTGGGAAGAAGATCTATAAGATAGCTCAAATGGTGGGTATAAATACTCAGGAGATAGATGAAATGGCTGGGAAGTAGGATGGAATGAAGGAAGGGATTTATGAGATGGCATATGGTTGTATGGTGGAGGATTAAAATGAGGCTCATAATATGGGTTATACGGTGGGTGTGGTGGACAATAAGGTTGGAATGAAGGTTGTTGGTAGGGTTCAAGGTATGGAAAGTGGAATGGATCATGACATTCTTGATCAAATGGACTTCTACCTTGAATTTCTAACTTAGCTTGAAGGAGTTGCAAAGTATGTAGAGTGGAACAAGTGCTTTTAGAGATAAAATCTTCATCTCCAATTGAAACTCTTACCGAAGAGTGAGATTGAAAGGGTGACTTTTCTTGACAATCCAAACGTCTTGTTGGATTCTCCAATCAGACTAAGATGAGGTCTAGTTGTTGTTGCACCGATTGAGATCCTTGAGAGATATTATCAGTTTTCATGGTGTAATTGCCTGTGGAAGAATGATAATTGAGAGGTAAATATGGACAACCATTAAACCAAGCCATAAGAAATTCAATTTAATAACTTTCCAATGAATCACAAGATGACAAATAACTATAAACTATTAAAAACTAAGAAAAATAATCTACAAAAATACAAATGCAAGTGAAAAAGGGGAACAAGAATTTCAAAATGACAAAAGTTGCAAGTATGCTATGACTTAATTTGGAGACATGGTGAATTCAAACAAGTGATTTCAAAATGATATCAAATTTAATTCAAAAACACCACATAGAAGCTACCAAGTCAAATCAAGGCAAGAATACAATCAATGCTATGCAAACTACCTAAATGCAAAAATCCTAAACTATATGCAATGAAAAAAAAATGCAAAACTAACAAGCTTCACCCGAGTGACCCCTTGTCAGAAATGAATTTGACAATTAGATTACCTAGGGAGCCAATAACTTAGCTCCCCGGCAATGGCGCCATTAATTAGGACTTTTTTTTGTGTACGTTAACCTTAGGGTCCACAATTAAAAATTAACCAAGGATTGCGTATAGGCAAATCTAGGATTATTATTTCTTCTCGAGGAGCCATTTATTGAATCCTAAGTAATCTAAATGTCATGCAAATACAATGAAAACAAAGGGAAAATCGGTTTCGATTTTTCAAATTAATAGCTAGAAGAAAATGCAAATTAATTAAATGCTAGACTAATATTTTTGGTATTTTTATAAAAATGGGATGATTAATGAAATATGAATGAAGTGAATTCTCTTGAGAAATTAGTTCAATGGCTATCCAAGCTCACTAAATGATATGGGAGTTGAAATTCATCAAGTTTTAATTAAAAACCCTAAGTAATCACATTGGGTCTAACACTCCTAATCAATAGCTACTCATACGATCGCATTCATAGCTATTGCTTAAAAGTATTATTCAAGAACCACTTGATGTGTGAAATATATTAAATTAATGCAATTGTTTCCTCTAATATGAATGCACAAACGAGCCACTCAAATTAACCCAAATCAATTACACAAACCAGTAATCACATAGCAAGCATAATCTCATTGAATTAATAAGAAATATATAACCATAAATCAACCAATTACAAAAATTCAAATCCAAACATAATATAAACAATATTAGTTCAACATTATGGAGTCCAAATACTCCCAATAAAATCCTACTAAAACTATCTTGGAACATGGCTAGGAATTACAATAACAATAGAAAATTCATAAAGGACTAAGAAAAACTCCCCTTTGAAGCTCTTTGAACTCAAGCCAAATCCACAATCCTCAAAATTTGAAAGTTTAATCACTCACTCATTGCCTTGGAATAATCATAACTTAGAATCTGAGCACTCGCCGGAAAAATCATGATCTTGCCGGAATCTAGAATTAGCTCATGGGAAAATTAATCAAATTCCAATATGCATTCAGTGGGAGAATGTGATTGTCTTCCTCCTCCTCTTATCTATTGTCAAAATAGTGTCCCTAGGTTTGAGCTTTCAAGGACGTGGCTAAGTGGTGAAAAGGAGGAGGTGGCCGGTGGTGGGTTATGACAGAATGAGTGGCCGGAACTATGAAGACAAAGGCAGTGGCAGAGGGAAAATGTTGTGGTGTTGTGAGAGAAGAACAAAATCTGTAATGGAGAAAATGAAAGAGAAGGACGGTGGAGGTTTTGATCTTAATGGAGGTAGTGGCGATGTGGTAAAATGACGAAGAGGGAGTAAAGAAAATGGCTGACGGTAAAGGAGCTGTTCACAGCACAATCACGGTGTTCAACTCCTCCTCCTTCTAAAACTCCCGTCCAAGCTCTCTCTCTCGTTAAAGCTCTGGCCTCGCCAAGGTTGAAGCTCTCTGCTCTGGTTTGTCTTCAATGCACGATGCTAATCAAGATCTCTTTCTCTTAGCTTTTGGGTCTCTCTGTTCGGCTTCAACTCACAACGCTGCTCACGATCTGTGTTGTTCGAATTGGTGGTAGTGAGGAAGGAGGGATGTCGACGGTGACAATGGTGGAAGAGATGAGGTCACCGGCGACGGAGATATAGTGTTGGAGGTGATGAAAGCATGTCAGCCCAGATCCCAGCTCGCGCGGCGCAACTATCTATATCTCCCAGCTCGGGTCTGTTCTCTACCGAAGAAGGCCCTGGTCAAAATAGGGTTTGACCAGGGACCTATGTTAAAATGCCAAAAGTTCTCAAGGAGGGAGTACACTGCAAGGTTTTGAAACCCTTGTAGGGCAGAATAGTAATCATCAAAACTTATGGGAACTTTTCTGTGATTTTTCTTCTCAAGGAGGGAGTACACTGCAAGGTTTTGAAACCCTTGTAGGGCAGAATAGTAATCATCAAAACTTGTTGGGCCCTTTCTTCCGAATTGGGTGGTTGATAGAATCATGATGACTACTCCGCCAACGGGCTCCGAGGACGACGTCTTTTGTTGGCGGAATGCTCCTGACGGTTTCTTTAGTGTGAAATCAGCTTATGACAGGCTATACCACCGGCAGTCTATGAGCAATCAACGTCACTGGCGCGATCTATGGCACTGGGGAATTCCTGAAAGAATCAAACTCTTTATGTGGCAAGTATTCCATGATAGACTCCCGAAAAATGTGATGCGAGCGAGGCATAACCCGAGCGTCCTAAACACTTGTCCCTTTCAGTGTGAGAGTGAGGAGAGCATCCTTCATGTGTTGAGAGACTGTGAGCAAGCCCAGCGTGTGTGGGTCCCTTTAACTAACAATCTATATTCTACTATGTTTTTTTCTGGTAATTTGCAGGAATGGCTACACTGGAACTTAAAGAATTCACCAGGCAATAGGAGGATGTCTAGATGGGCATGGCAGCGAGTATTCACTACCACGTGCTGGCTCCTTTGGAAAAACCGTTGTTGCAGAGCTTTCGATGGTTCAGGTGTCAACCCAAAGGAGATAGTCCACAGATGCATTTATCACCTCTCGGAAAGTACGCTAAATGGACGTCTTAATCACTAGATATTCCAAGTTTCAGATAGAGGGATCGCCCGCTGGGAACCCCCTGCTCAGAGCTTCATTCGCATTGATGTAGACGATTCTTCTTTCAGTAGCAGTCAGGGAGCCTGCGGAGGTGTTATCCGTGATAGCCAGGGTAACTGGTTATGTGGATTTCAACAGAAGTTGGGAAATGCTTCCCCGACTGCTGCGGAAATCCATGCAATCCAAAGCGGCCTTCAACTATGTAAGCAGATGGGTCTTAAGAAAATCAGGCTATTCACAGACTCTCTTCAGGCCATCCACCTTCTTTCTACCAATTGCGGCGTTGATCACCCTTTGTATGATATCGTATCGGCTACCAGATCCCTTATTTATGCCGACTGGGATTTAGAGATTTCCCATTCGCATAGAGAATGCACCCGTTGTGCTGACTTTCTGGCGCGAATGGCTCATTTGAATAGCCAGGAATACATAGAAATAGGAGTTTCCCCTATGGAATGCTTTCATCTTTTTGCCTTGGAATGCGGGGATATAGCTCATGAACACTCTTTAGGATCTGTCCCTTAGGTCTTGTTATCTATTCAAGCTATGCTTGCCTTTGTACCAAAAAAAAAAAAAAAAAACTTGTTGGGCCCTTGCCTAGTAGCTTTTCCCAATCTTTAAATTATTAATTTTGACTCTTCAAAATCTCCAATTTTCTTCCAAAACACCTAAAATACAAAATTAAACACAATGTAACATCAAAAGTCCAAGAAAATATTTGTATGAATAATTAAAAAAATTTATGACCATTTTACCCCTAATTACAATTAATTCAATACAATTGTCCCTAACTAAAATTAGTGCTTAATAATGCAATAATAATCCAAAAAATGCATTAAAAATCCTAAATTAATCATGAAAAATCATGTAAAAATATGGTTTAATCAACAGGGAATGTAAATATAAGAAAATTTTATTTGAGTGTAATAATTAGAACAAAATAATGGAGAAAACATATATTGGCTCTACTCCTTTTTATAAGGAACAATTACCAAAATCACAATTTTCAAAACATTAGTTATAAGTAATAAATGTGTAAGACATGTATTTTTTTTTTCAATTGTACCTTGTTTATAAAAAGAGAACATAAGAGATAATGTGTGAAAATTTATTACAGATAGATAATGACGAGTGACATATTTAAGTCATTTGAGAATTTAACACTAATGGATCCACTAGTGTGATGAACAAACCCCGAACTATGGAGAGAAGACAAAGGTGAGGGAGTAACTCTCTAATGATCGATCCCTTCACACTTAAACCAACAATAACTAAGTGTTCAATCCAACTAACTTACTGACCACCTTAATAGTTCATCATCCTTCCAACAAAGATGAAAACTCATAATTTTGGGGACATAATAACTAATATGAAAATAAGCTATGCTTACGGTGGAGGCAGAGCAAATTGATGGAGGAGATCCGGACTTTGGAGACCTATGAACAGAGCCTTTTGGTGCCGTTGGTCTCCATGGCAATGAACCTGCCAGCTTCCTCATCGTCATGCCTGCACTTGCATTGGGGCACTGCAAGCAAAGAATGGAGACAATAATCAAAAGAGCCATCAGAAAATGGAAAAGACGAGACACGCCCATGGATCTCTCTATTCTTAAATTTTTGGGTTATGGATATGCTAAACCTGTAGTAGCTTAATTAGCTTGCTTCAAGTTGCTCAAATTTATAGACTTCTCAAAAGCAGATGTATATGCTTAGACTTGGATTTGAATCCTCAGTTGTGATGAATTGAACTTGCATTATTGTGCATATTTTCAAACATGTGTAATTACCTCGTACTCGGAAAAAACGGGTCTATTAATTTGTCTGTTACAATGCGCTTTCTTAGTCACCATCAAGCTTGTTTCATTTTTCTCTTCATTGTTGACAATGGGTACTCCGGTACTGTATTTATTATTCCCTCCCGTCCTTAACATATAACCCAATTGAGGAGTTGATTTTAATCATAAATATAAAACCTATTTCCCAATATTGTTAATCTTATCCTAATTTACCCTTATTGATAGTTACTCAACAATAATCAGTAAGACAGGTATAGAGGGAATTAAAAAAGATAATTAGGATATTTTAAAAAAAAACATGTCATATTAACTAGCCTAAATAGCGTTCTTAATTTAATTAAATTAGTTAAATATGTTTTATATTAAGGATCGGAGGGAGGATAAAATAGAAGGCAGGTCAAAGGATAGCGCACAAATGTTATGACTTGGTTCTTGAACTTTGTATGTATTGCATCAAACCCACACATGTAATTGAAAAGTTAAAAGAAAAGACAATGTTTTGACATGGTCAGAGCGCGTGCTTGCAGCAAGGTTTAATTTTAGACCTGTTGAAAGAGAATCTCTTCGAATTATAGAGACTATGATCAACGAAACTCCATTTATGTCTAGTTTGTGAAATTCAGGTACTAATGATATATGCTTTACGACTTGTAACTTCGAGTGTGAAGCAAGGTGTATTTAAATCAAGGTTCTGAAATCCAAATCGGCCACTAAATTGGTAGGGGTATTAGTTCAAGGGTCAATAGATCAGACCGGAGTCAAACCAGAGCTAACCCGGATCAAATCGGTGAGAAATTAAGATTTTAGTGTTATCAATATAAAATTCTAGAGATTTTTTTTTTTAAAAAAGCGATTTAAAAAAAATAGAGAACCGGGTTGATTCCTAGACCGGACCAGTGTACCAACCGATTCGTCTGTTTTAGGTCTAGGTTTCAAAACCCTTATTTATATACATTTTGATGAGAAAGAGTTTTTTTTTCCCTCTTGTAATTGTTCGCATAGTCTAATATATAACTATGATGCAGGTGAATTATCTTAAAGCCGGATTAAATCTACTCTCCATTCTCATTTTAAATAAGGATAATCACTTTGTTGTCTTTCTTTGAAAAAAATTGGTTAGGGTAGATAATCTAAGTATAGTCTATCGGGTAGAGATACATGAAGGAAGTAACAAGGGAGCAATATAAGAAGGTGCATATATATAAATATAGTATCTCAGGGAGCAACCTGAAAGGAGAAACTAGAAAGTACATATAAAGAGCCTCAACATCATACTCCATTATTATGAGTTTTGACTATGAATATAGAAGCGAGTAAGTTTTCAACTAAGTATGTGTTCATAATCTTCTCGCTAGACTTCGGTGGAGGTCGAGGAAATCACGGTGGTTGTGACGGTGGAGGGGACTGATTAATCGTGAATTGGACTCCTTCGATCAGACCCAATCGGTGAAGGCGGTCTCCTTGGCATAGGACCAGCCAACTTCCTCATCGTCATACCTGCATCACCACAAGACTTCCTCATTATTTTTCACATTAACACTTTAATTGTAAGTAACTATATATATTATTTATGCTAGAAAAAGAGTCAAAGGCACGTATATACCTGCACTAGCATGGGGGCACTGCAACAAAAGAGTGAAGGCAATCATTAAAACAGCCATCACTAAATGGTAAACACAATTAGACACCCCCATATAGCTAGATCTCTATTCTTAGTTTTCTTGATATGGATTTAATTTGCTAAACCAATAGGAGCTAGCTATAGCTATTTGCTTTAATGTGTCAAATTGATTGAGTTTCCAAAACACACACATATATGCATAGACTTGTGAACCTGTTCGTACGCGGATTTTTTAAACATGCTACTTCGTAGAAAAAGGTCTATTAGTCTGTTACAACAACTTACAACGCGAAGCCAGGTCAAACATTGTGTACTACTGTATATATTATAAACATGAAGCCAGGTCAAACAATGTTGCTGGGTCCTAACAGAATATAATACCATAAAAAATACTCAAATTATTCATAATAAGTAAATAATATCACTTGGCTTGTTTCTTAAACTTTGTATTATAACGCACCAAACTCAGATGTGATTTATAGACGTCGCACAGAAAATACATATCTGATTGACTTAAACATGGTCATTTTACCTTTGCAGAAGCCCCACCAAACATGCTGGTCAAGTCTCTGAAATAGGGCCATTTTGTGACAGTATAATCAACAACCAAACCACCCTTCTCCTTCCTTTCCAATTGTGCACACAACCAACCTTTGCTTTTTAAAATTCAAAATACTTTTTTTTTTTCCTTTCTGGCCGCGCTTTTGGAGGTCCTTTTGCGGTGAGTGCTGGAAAAGAAGCCTTTTTTCTATTAAATTCAAACTTGAAACCATGGGTTGTGGGGTGGATTCACATGATTGTCCAAACAAAACACACCAAAAAGAACGGATTAGAACCCGAAGTAGGCATATATTTGGAAAGATAAGGTTCTTAAGAGTGGGCTCCACGCGGTTTCCTCTGTATCCATCCACCCATTGTGATATTTGACTATCACCCCCATTTCAAATGGCTGCACATTTTGCTCCCTAATCACTTTTTGCAGATAAAGTTCGCCTCTTCAGAAATCATGTTTCTATTCTAATCTCTAGTGCCTTTCTTTTCAAAGTTGTTTGTCGTCTTTTGATTTGGGTCTCAAAAGCTTAGTCCTATTAAAATTAGCCCCCTTTCAGATTTTCATGAAAGCCCAGCTCCAACATCTTAATGCATTTTTTGTTTGAAATAGTCTTCAAAGATAGTTTTTCAATTGTGATTTATAGTATATGAGGTAAATATGTGAGAGGGGTTTTATCTCAATTTACGTGAATAAGCACCTTTTGAGGATTCCAAAGTGATCCCATACAAGCACTAACATGTACACCAAATCAATTTCGAGGCAACACCACATGGAACCAACTTCCGCGAACGACCCAAACATTTGACCCAAAATAGTAAAAAGACATTCAAATGATCAGAAAAACAGGTGAACACACTTGAAGAATAAGAAAATAATTCCAACTTCTCTGCATCTGTGAGTTGATTTGAGTTATTCAAGTCGGCGCATCTGGACATTTAGAGGAATCTCCTTTGTAAGATTGAACCTTCTCTGCTGCTTTTCGCAGTGGTCTTCCAAATGAAGATCTTGGACCTTGCTTTCCTAAGCCAGAGTTTTCTCCAGTGACAGGATATTTAGCATCTTCTATCTTGAACAAATCCTCCAATGCTTCGCGTTCATGTGTTGTGACTTTAGCTGTGAATGCCTTCGCGAACATGGCCTTCAGCACAATCACAAGACAAGAGAGACTTTTTAAACTAAGCTCCTTGTAGCTTAATAACATGAAAGCTCCTTTGTATGTGGAAGGTTGCAAGTTCAATTCTATACTTGTCTTCTTAGGCTGTTTAGTATCTACCCCTCTAATTTAAAAAATAAAATAAAATCCTTTCAAACCAATGAATTACCTATTTGTTTATCCTTCTTAGATAGCAGCCTTGGAGTTGGAGGAGCAAAAGAGAAGTGTGTGAATCTTCCCCTAATTCAAGTAACCTTCAAAAGGCAATATATGGCCTTGTTTGGTACATTGGAATTGATCATTTTGATAGAAATAAAAACAAATATGGATGTAGAGATGGAGATGGAGTTTAAAAGTGTGTTTAGTAGGTTTATGAAATCGTGGCATTATTTTCATTTAATATTTATATTTATAATATGAAAATACTAATATATATGCCTTTATCCCAAATATTTATACCCTTTAGTCCATAAACAGAACCACCGTCCACTACAATCCTCCATTGCCGGAAATCCTCATCTAACAGCCACGAGTCCATCCTACTCTGCTCGTCATGTACCTCTCCATTATACTACCAGATTTAATCAAGAAGAAGAAAAACCCTACCCAGAAATCTATCTATTCAAGAAAGAACCAATAGCCAGATTAAGGAGGGGAAAAAACTCAAAACCCTCCACCTGTTCCTCACCCTTGAATCTGGGTTCACGTAATGTTTCTCCTCTGTAATAAATAAAAATTAAAGAGAAAAGAAGAAAATTTCACGTTTTAGTAAGTTAATAAATTTCACATTCATGATGCTTGGAATTACCGATTGATTCACCCAGCTTTATTAGACCATTAATGTATAATTTAATTAGAAAAGCTGTTGCTTTAATTTGTTTGTGTCCTGTTTCAGTTAAAAACTCTTCATCTTCCTTATCAATCAATAAACAAGCAACGAACGCAACTCCCCTTTTCCTTCCTGTTCGCACCTTCGCTGTTATGTTAAATCAGATGTGATTTTAGGGTTTGAAAGATTTTTCAAACAGAATGAAAATGGCCACTGACGATTCCCAATTTCACGTACGTGTTGGTTGTTGATGGTGGTTTAGTTGTAGCGAGCAAAGTGTCGAATTGAGATTAAACATTCGGGCGTTATTTCAAAGATTATTGAAAACTATGGCATCCAAACCATTTGGTCGATTAATTAAACACGCATTTGATTACGTATGGCAACTATAGTTTAGTTAGATGATTATTTATAACCACTTTCTGTTAGTTTGTTGTATGGCTGAATGTAATTAGTTATAGGATAGTTGCTTATTCGCGTTGCATTGATTTGTATATAAACAGAGTTATTATTCAATAATATACACTTCATTTTTCTCCACTTTACTGTAACATGGTATCCAGAGCCATGTGATTTTTTTTTCTCTCTCTTCACTTTGTCCTTTTTCTCCTTGACCTTTTTCTCTGCCACGTCTTGGTTGCTCCGTCTTTCTTCTCTATGGCTTCAGATCTGCTTATTGATCAGTCGAGCATTTTCTATATTCACCCAAGCAAAAATCCTGCCTTAGTCTTGGTTGCGCCGCCTCTCGATGGATCCAATTATCACACCTGGGCTCGGGCGATGCGCATGGCGTTGCTGTCGAAAAACAATCTTTGCTTCATCGACAGTTCTCTTCCACAGCCGGCGACTTCTGATCCTTCTTTTCCGGCATGGGAAAGGTGTAATAATTTGGTGCAAGGTTGGCTGCTCAAGTCTCTTTCTCCTACCATTGCTAAAAGTATTCTATGGTTTGATTCCGCTGCTGCGATTTGGTCCGACCTCCAATCTCGCTATTCACAATCAGATCTGTTTCGGATTGCTGAACTCCAGGAGGACATTTATTCCTTGAAGCAGGGCAGTTTGAGTGTGAGTGATTTTTACACTCACTTGAAGATTCTCTGGGATGAATTGGCTAACATTCGGCCTCTCAAAGCTTGTGCGTGTGGTTCAACGGCGATTGCTCTTACCCACCGTGATGAAGATCAGGTTATCTGTTTCCTCCGTGGTCTTAACGAGCAATATGCCTCTGTCAAATCTCAGATTCTCCTGCTCGATCCTCTTCCTCCGATTAATCAACAAGAACGAGAGCTTCGACCTTCTCCTGATTCCTCTACAGTGCTTATGACTCGATCGGCACGACCTCATTCTTCTCTGGCTCCCCGGACCACTTCTTCCTCTTCGGAATCCAAGATGTGCACTTATTGTGGCAAAGCTCGACATACGGAGGCTACTTGTTACCGTAAACACGGTTTCCCCCCAGGTTTTAAGTTTCGCAATCAATCTTCATCGGTGAACAATTTTGTCTCTCAGTCACATTCTGCTCCTGACTCTTCATCCACGAAGTCAGCACCTCCCTCTCAGGTTTCTTCAACAGCCTCTTTGCTACCTTCCCTGTCTCCAGAGCAGTACCAACGTCTTCTCACTTTGCTTCAGCCACCACTTCCTTCTTCCGTCAATCATCTCTCCACTTCTTCTTCTCTCCAATCCGCAGGTATATGCAACAATCTTTCCTCTAATAGTCTTGACACCTGGATCATTGATTCAGGCGCCACAGATCATGTTTGTTGCTCTTTAGATTTGTTCACGTCATCTTCTTCCATCGCTCCTCTTGGTGTTCGTTTACCAACAGGTGCTCGTACTACTACTCAAATTTCTGGCTCTGTTCAATTATCACCTTCTTTGATTTTACATGATGTCCTTTTCCTTCCTGACTTTGCTTATAATATAGTTTCTGTTTCTAAGCTTACCAAGTCTCTTGATTGTGTCTTGACTTTTTCTGCCAATTCTTGTCAGATACACTCACCCCTGCCTTCGAAGATGATTGGTGCAGCTAGTTCCATTGACGGGTTATACATGTTTCATGCAGATAAGTCTCATTCATCTCCTATTTCTCAAGTGCATTCGGCAGCTAGTACCACATCTTCTCAATATACACTGTGGCATCTTCGATTAGGCCATCTTTCTAATACTACTCTTACTGTATTAAATAAAGTTGCTACAGACATTTCTTGTACTCCCTTGACTTTACCATGTGATACTTGTCACTTTGCTAGGCAAAAACGCCTTTCCTTTCCTTTAAGCACAAGTTCTTGTAATGCAACATTCGATTTAATACATATTGATATTTGGGGACCTTTTTTCGTACCTTCTATACAGGGCTATAAGTATTTTTTGACTATAGTCGATGATTATTCTCGTTTTACTTGGGTTTTTTTGCTAAAAGACAAGTCTGAGGCTCGTGGCCATCTTAAGACCTTTTTGACTCTTGTGGAAAATCAGTTTTCAACATCTGTTAAAATCATACGTTCTGATAATAATGGTGCTGAATTTTCTATGCCATCTTATTTTGCTTCTAAAGGAATTTTGCATTAAACTTCTTGTGTGGCCACTCCACAACAAAATGGTCTGGTCGAACGCAAGCATCAACATATTCTCAACATCGCACGTGCTTTGCTTTTTCACTCCCATATTCCCATTTGTTATTGGTCTTTTGTTATTCAACATACTGTCTTCATTCTCAACCGCTTACCAACTCCTGTTTTGCATAACACTACTCCATTTGAACGTTTGTTCAATACAGCACCACTGTACTCTGATTTTAAGGTTTTTGGCTGCCTATGTTATGCTACTACTTTGGCTTCCCATAGGTCCAAATTTGATTCTCGTGCAAAGAAATGTGTTTTTCTGGGTTTTCCTACGGGTTCTAAAGCATACACTTTGTTAGATTTATCTACAAATCAAATTTTTATATCTAGGGATGTTGACTTTCATGAGCTTGTGTTTCCTTTCCATTCCACTCCCCATTCAGTTTTATCACCTTCTTCTCATCGCCCTGATCCTACTATTCAGGATTTTCCTACCTTCTTAGATGATTCCCCGCCTCTCTCTCCATCTCAGCCTCCCCTTGTTTCCTGTCCTCCCCCTTCCACCATTATCTCCTCTCCTTCCCCTATGCCTCGCCGGTCTACCAGAACCCATCGGCCTCCCTCTTATCTGCATGATTACCATTGTGCTCTTTCAACCTCAACTGCCCAATCATCATCTCATGGCATTCCTAGGTATTCTCTTTCTTCGGTCCTTTCTTATTCCACCTTAACTCCTGCTTATAAGAATTTTGTTCTGTCTGTTTCTTCCAATTCTGATCCTACCACTTATAGTAAGGCTGTTAAAGATTCTGTTTGGAGGGATGCTATGGCTTCGGAAATTAAGGCTCTTGAGCAAAATCAGACTTGGAAACTCACTACTTTACCACCGGGAAAGCAACCTATTGGTTGCAAATGGGTTTTTAAAACCAAATACAAAGCCAATGGTGAGATAGAACGACATAAGGCACGTTTAGTAGCTAAAGGCTACACTCAGGTTGAGGGCATAGACTATATTGACACCTTTTCTCCTGTGGCTAAAATGACAACTTTGCGTTTGCTTCTTTCTATTGCAGCTGCTAAGAACTGGCATTTACATAAACTTGATGTTAATAATGCATTTCTCCATGGTGACTTACATGAGGAGGTTTACATGGAGTTACCTAAGGGCTTTACTCCTTCTCAACCTAACATGGTTTGCAAACTTCAGAAATCTTTATATGGTCTCAAACAAGCTAGTAGGCAATGGTACTCTAAGTTGTCTTCTACCCTAGTTTCTTATGGTTATACACAGTCTGGATCTGATCATTCATTGTTTTTAAAGGTCTCTTCTACTTCATTTACAGCTATACTAGTTTATGTTGATGATGTTGTATAGGCTGGTAATGATTTAGCTGAAATTAATCTCATAAAGCAGAACTTGGATACAGCTTTTACCATTAAAGACCTTGGTGATCTACGTTACTTTCTTGGCCTTGAATTAGCTCGATCCAAATATGGAATTTTCTTGTCTCAACGAAAATTTTGTCTTGAATTGCTTGAAGATGCAGGTTATTTGGCTTGTAAGCCAGACTCTACCCCTATGGACCCACATCTTAAACTTTCCAGCTTGAAGGGCACTCTCTTGGCCAATCCACAAGAATATAGATGTTTGGTTGGTCGGCTCCAATACTTGACTACTACTCAGCCGGATATTAGTTTTGTCACTCAGCAATTGAGCCAATTTATGGCTGCTCCTTTAGATGCTCACCTTCTGGCTGCATTTTGTGTTTTGAGGTATCTTAAGTCTAATCCTGGTGCTGGTATTCATTTTGCTGCTGACTCTGATTTAAAACTTAGAGCTTATAGTGATTCTGATTGGGCCGAGTGTGTTGACACTCGTCGTTCTGTCACCGGGTATGCTATTTTCTTGGTTCTTCCCTTATCTCTTGGAAAGCTAAGAAGCAATCTACTGTTTCTCGCTCTTCTTCTGAAGCCGAATATAGGGCTCTTGGTTCCACCACTTGTGAGGTTCAATGGTTGCTTTATTTGCTACATGATTTTGAAATCTCCCACATTGATCCTGCTTTCATTTATTGTGACAACCTATCTGCCATTCAAATTGCGTCTAACCCAACTTTTCATGAGAGAACCAAACATATCGAACTAGACTGTCATTTAGTATGTGAGAAGGTCCAGGCTCAAGTCATTCAGCTACTGCCAGTTCGCACACAGGACCAACTTGCTGATGTGTTCACTAAACGCCTTCATCCTACTCGTTTTCATGAGCTCATCTCCAAGCTTGGCATGCTGAACATCCATGCTCCAGCTTGCGGGGGGTGACAACTATAGTTTAGTTAGATGATTATTTATAACCACTTTCTGTTAGTTTTTTGTATGGCTGAATGTAATTAGTTATAGGACAGTTGCTTATTCGCGTTGCATTGATTTGTATATAAATAGAGTTATTATTCAGTAATATACACTTCATTTTTCTCCACTTTACTGTAACAACGTATCTCAATTAATTCCACAGCAAGTGTAAGAATATTTTGCGACCTCGATTACTTATCTCTAGTAACTGAACTAGGGAAGTGATTATGACACACAACAAACACACTACATATAGGCAGGAGGAAGAAGAGAGTTATAGTAAAAGGAAAAGGAATCAATGTGTATAAATATCTCTGTTCAAGTGATTCACAATTGAATCCATTATGCATATTTATAATGTACTCCTTCCTCTACTAATGTATCATTTTCTCAAAGAGACATATTATATCGGTAAATCAATATAACATGTAGAGATATATTGTGTTGGTTAAATAATATCATTCATAGTAATTAGAAAATATCACATATATCCACCTAAACTGTTATTATATTTATAATCTGACCTTAATACTATTGGGCTTGAGCCTAATCGACTAAGGATGAACCAGACTAATTTTAAACAATGAGGAATGTAAATATAAGAAGATTGTTAACAAAGCTGATTTTGAGAGTAATAATATAAGAGAGCAACGGACAAGCTGATACAACATTCGAGTTTAACACTAATGGATAGGATCCACCCTTATTTATTGAAAACGATGCTGAACAAACCCCAAACCATATATAGAGAGACAAATTAAGGTGATAAGGAAGCAACTCTCCAATTGACGATCTTCCTTGACACTTAAATCACATTAATTATACGTCCCCTTGTATAGATTTTTAGGGTAATTAATCTACTATGCATACTGGGTTGGCGGTGGAGGAAATCTAATAGCTGGACCCACATGATTAGAGCCATTGGGTGTAGGTGGTCCCTTTGGCGTTGAACCAGCCAGCTTCCTCATCGTTATTCCTGCACTAGCACTGGGACACTGAAACCAAAGAGTGGAGGCAATAATCAAAAGAACCATCACATAATGGTAAAGAGAACTACAAGACCCGCCCATTGATAGATCTCTATTCTTTTTTTTTTTTGGGAATATGGTTATGCTATATAGCTATTTGCTTCAATGTGCTCAAATTTATAGTTTTCAAAGCATATGTAGCTGCGCATAGACTATTGGATTTGAATACTACTCAGTTGTGAACTTGCATTATGCATGTTTTCAAACACATATATATAATTAATTACCCCGGACAAAAAGGTCTATTATTAGTCTGTTACAACGCGCTTTCTCTTGTCAATCACCAATAGCTTGTTTCATATTTAATATTTTTTCCTTGTCAACGTTTGGGTACAGAATTTATTAGTATGAAAATGAAAGCAGGTCAAACAATGTTGGCAGTGGCGCACAAATGTTGCTTGTTAGGCGTAGTCCAGTAAGTCACTCATTAAGTCCCAGAGATCAACAATATGAAGTACTATATAAACTACTCAAATTATTCAAAATTAGTAAATAATATGACTTGTTTCTTAAACTTTGTATATATATTGCACCAAACCCACTTGTAATTGAAAAGTTAAAAGAAAAATCATTGCTTTGTCAAGGTCAAAGCGCGTGCTTGCAGGACGGTTTTAATCTTTTTGAGAGAGAGAGAGAGAGAGAGAGAGAGAGAGAGAGAGAATCTCTTCGAATTAATTATAGAGATTATGTTCAACGAAATTCCATTTATTCTATATACAGTATGTGAAACTCAGGCACTCCAATAATGGCTTGTGAGTATGAAGTAAGGTGCATTTATATACATTTTGATGACAAAGAGTTTTTCCCCTCTTTTCATTTTTGGCAAAGTCTAATATACAACTTTGATGCAGGTGAATTATCTTAAAGCCGGATTAAATATAGTCTCCATCCTCATTTTAAATCAGAATAATAAAAAATTAAAATTGGACGGTCCAAATATTTTATTATTTTCAGCCAAAGTATGTACGAGTATTTCTTTATTTTATTATTAAAATTTTGATATATTTTAATTACATAGGAGCAAAATGTATCATTTCAAACATACACCTTTTTTTTTTTTTTAAAAAAAGATGCTTTAACTTAAAATTTGTGTGGGCCTAAACTTGAAGACAGAGAAAGCCAGAAAGGAGGTTGGGCAAAAATGAAACCTTCAAAATGGTCCACACCCATTGAATACGGGCCGGAAAATTATTTGACCCAAATTCTTAATGGGCGCCCCGTATATTTGGGGAGCAACGTAAACTGGGGAAGTTGCCGAATATTTGGGGTAACATATTTATTTTGTGCAGGATGTAATTCATGACAAAATAATGAAATATACGGCCGAAAAACAAATCACGAGAGTGTAAGAGTGGGATAGGTATTTTGAAAATTCATACATTTACGAACGTCGAATACCTATAATTTGATTTTATGCGTGAAGTTAAATAACATATACTTGATTTCTCAGTGGCCAAAAGAAAAACACAGACATTAACAAGTCATGAGTTGTGTTCACTCTCTTATCGTTTGAGTTAAAATGAATTTGCAATTTGTATGCTACCTTTGGTCGTTAATTGCAATACAAACGAAATTTTATATTAAAGATTAGAGTTAGTATAATAAAATAAACATGTCATTTAACTACACATACACACACAATGTGTCAATTAATAATATATTATTACAAAAAATACACATACATATTTATAAGAAAAATTAATCATTTCCCTAAATCAGTCCCCGTAAGTGCAGCTAATAAGTGAATGAGACGTGAACCTAACAGTGTGGACAATTATTAAGGAATAGAGGGAAGAAGATACTCTTAAAATCTTTTTTTTTTTTTTTTCTTCTCAGAATCTCATCTCCACCCTCAACTGAAAAAATGAATGATCCAGATTTAATATTTTCTAGAACTATTATTATAGTATTTTATAATTTAATTTTTTTTAAAAATTTTGTTTGCATTGTAGTTATGATTTGTATAGACCGGGTTTTAACAGTTTAAATTTATTTATTTATGTTTAAAATAACTGTTTTATAAAATATGAAATATAAACTATATATATTTTTTAATTTGATGGTGATAATGAGATTCTGAGAAGAAAATGAAATAAAAGATTCTGATAGATCCAAACCTGGAACAGAGTGCTTTATTTCAGTCTTTCTTCTTTATTTTGTTAACTTTCTTTGGAAAAATTGGTTAGGGTAGAGAATCTTACTATTGGGTATTGGGTAGAGATACATGAGGGTAGCAATTAAGTTGCCAATGAGGACTTTTTTCACAATTATCCCTTCATTTTTTCATTTTTCATAATTTTTACAATTTTTTCTCTTAATTAATACAAAAGTCACTTATGCAAAAGTCAAACCAAACATCATTCACTTTTACATAAGTTACTTATCCAATCGCTAATCCAAACACTCATCATGTGTGTTTGTTTCAGCTTTTAGGATCAGCTTAACTTCAATAAGTCACCTTATGACTTGAAAAAAAAAAAAATTTCATGTTTGGTTCACCGATGCATGAATGGATATTTGGTTGCTTTTAAGCAACTTTCAAATAAGCTTTCTTTTGTTGCTTTTTTTTTACTGTTGGGGTATTTTGGTAGGTGAGGACCGTTATTATTATCATTAATAATACCGACCTAATTATTTCGTCTCTCCCCTCCTTCTCGTCTCCTCTCACTCTGTAGCTGTAATTTGCATTTGCGCTTTGCTTCATCCTCAGTTCCTCACAGTCACGATCTTCCGACTCTCGGCAGGCAAGGAATCGATCGGCGCGATCTTGTTCTATCCATCTCGGTGTTTCCTTGTCTTGTTGTCGTCGGCAGTGGCCGTCAAAGTGCCGTTCGGTGTCAGTGGCCATTGGGCTAGAGGTAGTGCTGGCTTGGAGTCCAACGAAGTTGGGTCGAGTCCGGTGGGAACCAAACGGAAAATGACGGTGGCAGATCTGTGAGTTTGAAACCGGATTTGGGTGAGTTTCGGTCTGCAACGGTTTGAGCTGGTGAGCTTCGGCGGTGTGATCCAGAATAGCATTATACGGTTGAAGGTGGTGTGGTGGTGGATCTACTCAGTCGTGGTGATCTGTGCGCATTGTGAGGCTGCTCAGGTATGTTAGCTCTGCCTTTGTCTATGTTGAAGAAATATTCACCTTTGCTCTGCTTTTCGGTTCCCTTTGCTCTGCGGTGTGTGTGATCATGTTGTGTGGTTCATTGTCTTCGATTTAGGTTCGAGTTTCTCTGGTTGTGTTCTTCCTTTTTTTTTCTCTGGTCTGGGTACATCGACATATGTTGTGTGTTTGCTTGTTTTCGGTTCAGCTTCGACTGTGAGGTTGTCTTCTTCATTTTTTCCCTCTGCTTTTGGTCTGGTTCGTGTGTTGATCCAGAAAAACATTTGCCATGAAGTTTGTAACTACCTTTGATATTCTTCAACTCACTTGCATTTCGAAACCCTCAGACAAGTGATGCGGTTGATCTATTTAAGCATTGAACTCAGGTTCTGTCGGTGACTATCTCCCATCACCTAATTTAGCAGCGCAAGAACGCTGCAAAACTCTTCAACTGTTTGATATGTAACTCTCATCCATGGCTGAAATTTCAACTCTTTCTGTTAATTCCTTTTAGGTCATTTATGTTATAAGCCTTTTAAGTGAAAATGTCTGAATGGTGCGGACAAAAGAGAGAGCTCTGTTGTGGTTTATTGAGTTTGGAAGCTCAATAGGTTTGAGCATTGCTAGATTATTGATTACTAATGGTTATGGGTGTACTCATGCCAGTTAATTTGTTTGGTGACTATGATTTAAACGAAGGTGCGAGGGATTAATTTGATTGGATAAACAGGAAGGCTCTGTTCATAAAAGTTACAGTAATTTTTTTTATAATGCAAGCCATGAGTTCATACTTAAAAGTTACAGTAATTTTTTTTAATTGAAAAAGTAAATGCAAACTTTTATAGGATTACTTTTTATCATAAATGCATGCCATCTCGTTTTTAATTGAAAAAATTCATAAGACTGTTCATAAAATCTAAGGCCACCTGTAAGGAATTTTGTTAGTTTTTCCAAACCATGAATTTTTTCAAGTCTAATGATTGCTTTCTTTATTCTATAACATTAATCAATGAATGCTTTGTTGGGGGTATATATAAAGATTAGTGAGGATTAGCAAAATTCTACTAGCACTAAATAAACTGTATATCGAATAATTTGGTTGCCGTGTATGTTATGTGTGACCTTTGTGGTATAGCAATATGGAGACAAAAGCTGTGTGGGATTTAGAATCAACAGAGATATTTATCAACGCATGCGTAGACCAGATATACAAAAAAGAACGCAAAGGGCAGTTATTTACACCAACAGGATGGAAGAATATTATTTCCACATTCACTAAAAAGATTGGGAAACTGTATGGGAAGAAACAATTTAAAAATAGGTTAGATATCTTAAAGAAAGAGTTGAGGATATGGGATTCTTTAATCAGAGAGACCGGTGTGGGTAGAGACCCTGTGACGAACAATGTGAATGCATCAAGCGACTGGTGGAAGGAGAAATTACAGGTAAAAAATATTATTTGCACACTTTACAAGTATAATGAGTTCACCGTTTGGTATGTACTTCAGTTAAATATTCATTTTGACTCTTTTTACTTGTATGCATGTAGGAGCATCCCAAATATAAGAAATTTAGGTATTCTTGCCTAAAGAATGAAAGGGAGTTACGAATAATATTCAAAGATGGCTCGGCGATGGGAGACCACATTTTCTCAACCTCTCGCGAACATGAACACACAAATGAGGAAGATGAGGATGACATTTACAGACCCACAATGGATGAATAGGAAGGCTCTGGGGACAACGAGGATGAGCATTTTGGTGTGGCCCCTGCATTTAGTACAGGAGTGACAGAGGAAATGGCAAGCATTGGGTTAGAAGCAGCAATTCCCTCAGGCAGTGGTCCCAGCTCATCCGGAAGTTCACAGAAAAGGAAGAGAGGTGAAGGGCGTAGCAGAAGCAAAAAACAGAAAATTCTGGCCGCAAAGCAAATAGCTGATGCCATCAGTGTCATTGCTAATGTGACTATGGATCGTGCAACGGCTTTAACGGCACCTCAAGAAAATAGCATACCTGAGGTTATGAACTATCTACTGGAGCTTGACGAGGTGAAGGCAGACAAAGCCTTTGTAGTTCGGTGTATGCAAGCTTTAGAAAGCAAGACACGTCGGGATGTGTTTGTGTCGTTGATGAGAGACCCTGAGTACCTCATGGCTTATTTTCGTCATATCATAGATGAGGAGTAGTTGTTGTTGCATTTTATGTCTAGATAGTTGTTGTAGAACTAATGACTTATGTTTATTTCTTGTTTTGAAAACGGATTGATTGACCCGTCGTGTAGAACGGTTTCAAACCTTTTGGTATTTATATTATATGTTATGTTTTTTATTCATCCTGCTCACACCACAATTTCACTATAATCACAGGTACAGTAATGGCAAATCGTACCAACCAAAATAGGTTGTAGGGGATGGAGGAAGATGAAGAAAGTGATGATGCCTCTAATTTTGAGGCTGAGTTGCAACTACATGGACACTTATGCGTGTTGCTCTGTCAATACTTAATGCCATATGTGTGCAGACGACCGCCTAGAGCGAGTCAGGGAACAGGCCACTATTGGGTACAAGAAATGTTAACAAATGAAGGTTCACAATGTCATCAGATGTTTAGAATAGAAAAACATGTTTTTCATAGGTTGTGCATTAAGTTGTGTGAGCATGGGTTAACAGAATCTAGGAATACTGGCATTGAAGAAATGGTTGCCATGTTCTTACTCACTATTGGACACGGAATAGGAAATAGGCTAGTACAAGAAATATTTAAACATTTGGGCGAAACTGTAAGTAGGCTTCTACACAAGGTTTTAAAGGCCTGCCTTAAGCTTGGAACCAAAATTATTAGGCCGTGCGATCCAGAATTCCATCAATGTCATCCAAAAATAGCAGCCGATAATTGATATTACCCATATTTCAAGGATGCCATTGGAGCTATTGATGGTACTCACATCAAATGTGTCATAACTGGACCGGGACGAGATGTGTTTATCGGGAGAAAGGGATATCCCACACAGAATGTTATGGCTGTTTGTGATTAGGATATGTGCTTCACCTTCTAGTTAGCGGGATGGGAAGGTTCAGCACATGATGCTCGTGTTTTTCACTCTCCTGTCTCTGATCCAACCATGAATTTCCCACATCCACCACAAGGTAATTTTTTGTACACTTCAATTACGTTTCTTTGTCTACATTTAACGTTTAACTTAATCTCACATTTACAATTATTTTAACACCTTCAGGCAAATATTATTTGGTCGATTCCGGCTACCCAACAACGGTTGGTTATCTTGGTCTGTACAGATGTGAACGTTATCATCACCTCCCAGAATTCAGAAATCACCGGGGGTTTCGGAACCCTAATGAGGCTTTCAATTTTTATCATTCAAGCTTGAGGTGCACAATAGAACGAACTTTTGGAGTTTGGAAAAATAGGTTTGAAATCTTACAACATATGCGCAAGTACAGCTTCGAAACCCAAGTTCGCATTGTCTGTGCCACAATGGCTATACATAATTTCATTAGAAGAAATTCCCAAATGGATGTGGACTTTAGGGAAGCAGAAAAAGAGAATAATATTGTTCATCTAGATAATACTCAAGATCAAGACCCATCGTCGACAAATGATGCTCGGACATATTTAACCCAAATGAATCATGTTCGTGACACGATCAGGGACCAAATTGTACGGGACCTTTGATTTGATTATTTCTGTTATATTTAACTTCATCAAAAACTAAGTTTCTACAATTTGTAATTTATTCATATTTTAATTGTAATTTTATTATTTAGTTTACCATTGGCATACTTGATCCGTTACAATGCTCTGCCGTTTGAAACCTATGCTATTTGTCGTGTAATTTTTGGTAAGGTACCTACCGGTTGGAAGATCCAGATTATCGGACCCAATTAATGTCCCCGAACAAAAGAAAGATTTGTGAGTGAAGAGTATATAAATAACTGTTATCTAGATGGATTAGCAGCACCAAACTTTTGAGTATGTGCCTTGTGGTAACACTATCGCCATTGGATGGTTTGGATCAATTTATCACCAAGAATGTCACTTTAACAAATGCATCTTTCCAGGTCCCATTTGGTAATTAAGTTGTCAATGAATTCATTTTCCATAGTTAGTCCTTCATTTTTTCATTTTTCATACTTTTTCCAAAATTTTTCTCTTAAATAAAACAAAAGCTACTTATGCAAAAGCCAAACCAAACATCTTTCACTTTTACATAAATTACTTTAAGTTACTTATCCAATCGCTCAACCAAACACTCATCACTTTACTCAATCTGACTTTTTTTCAATTTTCAGATTCCATAAGTCTAAGCAAAAATAAGTCACTTATCCAATCGCTCAACTAAACTCATTTTACCCAATCTAACTTTTTTCCAATCTTAAGATTCTATAAGTTTAAGTAAAAATAAGTTACTTATCCAATCGCTAAATCAAACACACCCTATGTTAGGGATGGCTTATAGAGGCCCTTAAAATAAAATTGGTGAAAGTAAGATTGGAGCTTTTGAAATTTTTGATTTATGTTTGGTACAGTTGAATGTCTATTGGGTTTATATGATATAAGCTATTTATTTTGGTAAGCCAAAATTTAGAGTTTATAGAAAAAGAAAAGCACAATTGGTATGTGGTATGTCGGAAAAAGGGCACCAACCCTTTATCTTCTCTCTCTTCTCTCTCTTATCTCTCTTCTCCCATGGTGCACTTGACTCCCCCTGATTCCAGCCCCCCCAAATCACTTTTCATTTACTTGGAAATTGGTTTTTTTCCCAACACCATCACCTTTATTCATTTAATATATGAATAATTAATGAATTATTGAATATATACACAATAAAATATTTTTTTATTATTTCAATTTTAAAATTTCTCTTAAAGATTTTTTGCGAGAAATATTCCTCTTAAAGTTATATAATTTTAATATTTTTCTTAAAATTAATGTACATATAATATATATATTTCATTTAAAAATATACATATTATTTAATAAGATCCATGTCCTTTTGAGTCATTTTCATATAAACTTGCTTTTCAACATAACCATCCAAATAAATTTTTAAAAGTCAGATTGAAAAAGTCATTTTTATCTTCGCCAATCCAAATATAAGTGTGTTTGGAATAGCGATGAAAATGTTTAAAAGCAGCTTTTCAATCGTGATTTACGGTATACGAGGTAAGTATGTGAGAAGAGTGTTATCTCGATTTACATGAAAAACAGCTTATAAGCTATTATTTCGCTCCTCCAAACACTCATTAAATCACATTACATAATCTGACTTTTATCCAATCTTACTTTTATATAAGTCAGATTACAAATAAGACACTTTTCCCACTATTATTCCAAACACACCATAATAATCATCCTTCCTCGTCTTTGATCCGGTCATCTCTCCGGCCATCCTTGTCCATCTTCATCACAAAATCACAAAGCATGATCCCTCCATGGACTGAGAAGTGTCGACCAAACCCAAATGTAATTGGAAAGTTTAAAAAAAACATTGTTTGGTCAGGGTCAAAAGCTTGCATGGTTGGATCAAACTCTTCCTGAGAGAATAACTAAAGCAATTACGTATATTAAAGGTCCATGAAGATTTAACGATATAGGTTTTATGACTTGTAAGTTTGAGTGTGAAGCAAGGTGTGTATGATGAAAAAGAGTTTTTCTCCCTCTTTTAATTTTTCGCTAAGTGTAATGTATAACTTTGATACAGGAGTGAAACTGTGAAAGCCTTGTTTGCTTAGTGGCACAGGCATCAGTGCATCACCTTTGTGGTGATTGGTAGCAGTTTCGATATGCCCTCTTACTAGCAGTAGCTTGCCATTCCAATTCAAAAAAAAAAAAAATTGATAAAGGTAAAATATCTTAAAGCAGGATTAAATCTAGCTCCCATTCTCATTTTAAATAAAAAATGATAACAATTAAAACTGCATGGTCCAAATAGTTTATTATTTTCTTCCAAAATATATATTTCTTTAATTTATTGTTAAAATTTTGATATATTTTTATTTAAATAGGAGCCAATTAGTGGGTCATTTTCTTATCAGACACAAAATTTTTAATTAAAAAAAAAAGATGTTTTAACTTTTTGATATTATCATCCTCTATTCAGTTTGAGTCGTAATTATCCCTCATATCATAGGTGTCTTCCCTAGAACTTGAACTTGAACTTGAGACTCAAAAAAATTTAATGGGGCATTACATTGCTAAACCAATTCTTTATTGGTAAAGATGTTTTAACCAAGGTAATCAAACCCGGATCAGTCACTGAACCGGCCGGGATACTGGGTCAAGGGTCAGTTAGTCAGATTAGAGTCAAACCGGAACTAAACCGAGACCAAACCGATGAGAGGTTAAAGATTTTAGGCTTATTAATATAAAATTCTAAAGAAAATAAATTAAAAAAATTGACTTTTTTTTAAAATAAAAAATCAGACCGGACCGGATCATAGGACCAGACTGGTCTACTGCCTGGTTCGGTGGTTTTCGGTCTGGGTCTAATTACACTAGTTTTAACTTAAAAGTATTGCAGGCCTAACCATAAGGACGGAGAAAGGACTTAAGTGCGTACAAAATGGTCCATAGGCCTATTGTATACGGGTAGGGGTGGAAACAGGCCAGGCTTTGCCCTTAACAGGCCAGGCCTATATTGCAACAAGTAGGCCTGAACTTGGCCTGTGGCCTGTCACAGGCCTTTTTTCCAGCCTGAGCCTAGCTTGTACAAAAACCTGGCATACCCTGAAGCCTGTTTAAGAAGCCTGTAGTTTTAAAAACTCTAAACAGGTTAACAAGCCTCTGATGGGAAATAGGCCAACAGGCCTATGATGGAAAACAGGCAAAAAAGAGGACACATTTAAACAGGCCAAAAACATGCCATAATTATATAAACTAAAATTACAATAACTTTGATACAAATTATCCAAAATGCATATAATCTAATCAATCAACAAGATAACACCAAATAAAACAACAAAAGAATTTTGATTACAATTACAATATAATATAAACCAAATCAGTATAGCCACCAACCACAATGCGTCAAATCTTCAATGTAATTTCTTCTTCTAGTTCAAAGACCTGGAAAAGAAGAAATCAAATACATATTATTAGATTATAACACAATTTAACAAGTCATAACAGTAAACACTCACCATCCATATAAAACAACAAGTACAACTAACAAATGGGGAGTCCACCAATATCATATGCCCACCATGTTAATGTACAGCTCTCACAGTATCCCTTCAACATCCACGGCGAATGAAAGCATTATATGTTGATAATTATATTCATTGCAATTAAACCTCATCTTTTCAAGACAATCAGATTTTTAGGATAAGGTTTGTTGTCAATGCTTCTTAGAGATTTAAGGTCCCAAATTTAATTGAAGTTTCTTACATTTTGTGATGCCACTGGCAAACACGGATAAAATTGATTGGATAAGACAAGTAAGCAAGATTTCAAAATACTGAAGATATTTGACAATAAAATATAGCAAGCAGACAAATGGCACAACTTCAGGTTTAGTAAGGAAAACAGGGGGCATGTATAGAGTATAAAGCAAACAATAGCTTATATAGCAAAACAAGATCCAAAGTTTCATGTGTCTCATCAAAGTCAACAACCCTACACATCAAACTCAAGCATCTAAGGGGCCACTCGTGATCAACAGAATAAAAAGTCATAATCTTCTCAAAAAATTTGGCTCCAGAATTTGAAAAATATTAATTAGAATGTCAAAAGTTTTAACAAGCATAATGCACTGATTGTTTAGAAAGCCTGATTAAACTGACCTATAAATATGGCTCCAGAAACAAAGAAGGAAATAGCATTATTAATCAAACATGGGCTGGGAGAACCAAAAACATTAATCAAGATTATCCATATTCCATATAAAAGTTACAATCATAGTGCAGGAAGAAAGTATGATATATTTTGCTATCAAAAAAGAAAAAGAAAGTATGATATATTTTTTGAATATTTCTACTTTAACAGACCATATGTTTCCAGAAGTTTGACATCTCTAAGTAATACCATATACATAGTACCAAAACTAAATTCAAGCTTTAGAAAGATACCTCCACGGCCCCACGACCCTCATAATGTCCTCCCCATTTGCTATTGATTAATGTTGTTTCTAAAGCATGAATTGGGCAGCAAATTGAAAATATCAAACTGAAACAAGAGAAGAGAAATAACATGAGATTCGGCAGCAAATAACAACAAATTGAAACCCGAAAGATGAAGACAAATAACAATAAATTGGGTAGCAAATTGAAACAACAAATAGACATAGGACGAGATTTAGATATAGGAGAAAGTAGAGAAGAAATAAACAATCGAAAGAGATGAGTGGACTTACTAATTTTTCAGATTTGCGGCTGCTCCCCACCGGCCACCGAGGAAGAGAGAGCGAGATCGGAGTGAGAGTGAGGATTAGATTGTCGACTGAGACTAGGAGAGCGAGATTGGAATGGGAGTGAGAGTGGGAGTGGCCGGACGACTGGGAATGAGAGTGAGACGAGAGTATGAGATTGAGTTTGAGAGTTAGGTCGAGATTTGAAATTGTTGGATGAGATTGAGATTGGACTGTTGGGACATTGAGAGGGGCAGCCCAATTTTTTTTTTAATGTATATTAACAGGCCGGCCTGATAGGCCTAAAAGGCCTAGGCCTGACCTATTTAGTAAAACAGGCTTTAAAATAAGTCTGAGCTTGACCTTTTATTTTAACAGGTCAGGTCGCAGACCTCTGACAGGCCACCTGGCCTGTTTCCACCCCTATATACGGGACTCAAAATTAATTGACTCAATTTCTTAGCGGGTGCCCCTACCTTTTTATGTCTTGACATTTTGAATCCCTAGTTATATGCTGACATTCACTAGATATGTCAAGTTTTTGTAGTGCAACTGGGTTTAATATTTAGGATTAATGGTAGTGTATTTTATTCTTCAAACTCCATGTATATAGCACATAACTAGATGTGTTTGTATTGTGATAATGTAGCTTATAATGTTCTTATATATGTGGCTTTAGTTATTTTGAACTGAAGATTAAACTATTCTTGATGTTCAGAATTACCGTTTCTAATTGCATTATGCATGCTTGAAAGGAGCCAAAATAATATAATTAATTAATTATGTCGTTTTGCACTGACAGCAAATATATATTATATTATTAATTACTAATATTGGATTGGACCATGAAGGAGTATTATTGTATTTATATTGGATAGTCGCTCGCCTTATAAACCAAAGTCCAACTAGTTTTGTCATTTTCATGCATGTGAACCGTAGTATATTGTATTATGTTGGATAGTTGCTCGCCTTATAAACCAAAGTCCAACTACTGTTGTCATTTTCATGTATGTGAACCGTATTTCTATTCAAACTCTCTGTCTTTTTTATTTTTTTATCTTGTTACTTGCACATAAATGTCCTTCTGCCGCCGGAGACAATTCTGTTCAAAATATGATTGGATGCTAAATATAATTAAGTACAGCTATGTTTGGAATAACTTTTTTTTTTGGAAAATAAGTGCTTAATGTTGTATTATTTTTTCCTGGGCCTTGGCATTGATTGTTTGTTCAAATAAGCAAGTTGATTATATTATTATTGTGTAAATTGATATAAATTGGAAGCCGATGGAGCTAATTAATAGCTATAGCATTAGAGATAGATGTGAAGATGGGTGTGGTGTTTCCGTTCCATTTTATGATGCTTCTTCTTCTGCTTGTTGCCTCTACGCTCCTCGTGCACTGCACCCATGCTGGCGCAGGTATGTGTTTGCAGGTACCTTCGGCTTTCTTTTATGATATTTCTGATGTCTTTAATATAAGATATATTTATCTAATTTGATTAAATTAAGGAAATTAGTTAAGTTAATGACATGTATTTTCTAAAACATTCTAGTCATCTACGTTAATTCCCCTATTCCATCTCCTTCTTGGTTATTGTTGAGAGATAATCAATAGGAGTAAATTAGGAAAATATTGACAAACATGAAAATTGTGTTATATTTAGGACCAAGATTAACTCCCCAAATATATCTTATATTAAGGACCATAGGAGTACTGCCATAATTATGCCAAATAATACTACCTCCGATCCTTCATATAAACTCTAATTAACTTTTTTTGGGGATTTTAAGACAGGTAAATAAACTACTTAATCATAGTACGTATTTTATAAGTTAAGCAAATTAATTTAAAGAAGAACTATAAACATAAACATTTTAATGTAACCTGATTTGCTTCCTTATCTTCAACAAAAAGTCAATTGGATATTATATTAACAAGAAGAGGTAATATTATATTATATTTTGTGTGTGTGTGTTTGAGTGTGGACTAATGAGTGAGTAATATTATTTAATTATGCAGCTATTACCATGAGGAAACTGGCGGGTGAATTGCCACGTTCACCACCTTCACCGATACCATCCCCTCCCAGACGTCCACGTGATCCTCCAGCTGGTCCTAAATAAACATATTATCTAAAATTATTAGCAACAATTAATGAATAATATTGTTCTTTAGTTACCGTTCATAGCATTAATTGTAATTTTGGCCTTAAATCAAGTCAACATACGACAATTCAAGTTGATGAGAGTATAGTACCGAGACTATCATATTTGAATGTAAGTAATTAGGGGTTTGATTCTCGATCCTTATATGTGGATTAAATCCAGTTTAAAAAAAATTACTAGTACCATTTTTCATGAATACTTCGTCTAGATTAGTGGCTATTAACAACGGATACTCTTTACCTATACCAAAAAATATAGGGAAAATGACACATAGGTCCCAAGGACTAAACAAAACAATAAAAATGTCCCTTTAAAAGTCAAAGATCAGAAAAGTCTCTAGGGACTTTTTTGTGATTATTTCTCAAAATCAAATGACAAAGTTGTCCCCAAGTCATTTTATAGCTGACAACTTCATCAGAAAAGTCCGTTCATTCTGATATGCTTCTGCGTCTTCCTTCAAGTGGTCGTACGTTGCTCCTTCAAGTCCCAGTGTTGGTTGTGCATTTGTCCGTCGCTCCCCCGTTGCCCAAGCTTTCGTAGCTCCTCCGCTGCCCAAGCCTCCGTCGTTATGTAGCCAGGTAGAACAACGAACCAATTTTTTTTTCTGTGTGTACGTTGGCTGGATTGAGATTGAGGGGTTAGTCAAAGGTTGGAGTTTGGACTCAATAGTGGACTAAGTGGTAGGAGGTAGATAAGTAATGTTAAGATTTTGCTAAAGATATGATCCCGACCATTGAAGTTGGGGTTCCATTGTGATTGAATTGTGTAAATATTATAGTGCTATGTTTTTGGGGAAGGTTACAGAAGGAGCACTCTGTTTTAAGTGGAAATGGTTGAAGGTGATGGTAGTTGTTTGCCATGAAAACGTTGATATGAAAAAAAATGTTAATTCGTGCAGTTGTAGTTGTTAATATGATTGTTATAGTTGTTAATATAGAACCTATGCTCTGTTTTGGGTAATATAATAGAGGGAATGCTATGTTTTTGGGCAAAGTAACAGAGGAATGACTTTGTTTTAAGTGGGAATGATTGAATGTGATTGTAGTTTCTTTGATTACAAAATGCTAATATGATATTAAAAAAAGTGCTATTAAAGTGTTGTTAATATGGGCATTTGTAGTTGTTAATATTACTGTGGCAATTGTTAATATGAAGTTCATGTTACATATTGTCATGAAAGATGAGAACTAGATTGGAGAAGAATCTATTTTTTTTCTTTCATGTGGGGGGAAGTTTTTAAATGATGCAGAAGATGAAATGCAATATGACTCATACTGTTGTAAATATGACTCATGCACTTGTAAAACAAGGCAGAAGAAGTTGTTAAGAACCAATTCAGCTGTTGTAACAGACCCTATGGGAATAATTCATGCAGTTGTGAAAGTTAGAGTTGTGCAACTTATCATTTCAGTCAAGCATGAAACAGTTGTAAAAATGACTCATGATGTTGTAACAGCAAGCATCACCAGTTGTTAAAAAAAAGCAATTTGCAGTTGTAAAAGTTAGAGTTTTGAAACTTATCATTTCAGTCAGGCATGAAAAAGCAGTTGTAAAAATGACTTAAGATGCTGTAAAACACGCGTTAGAAGTTGTAAACTGAGCAACTTGCAGTGTTAAACTTGGAGATGTGAACAAAGGTAATTTCATTCATACATGAGAAATAAGTTGTAAAAATAACTCAAGATATTGTATAAACACGCTTAACCAATTGTAAACTAAGGATTTTTTAGTGCTGAACTTAGAGATATGTAAAAAGGTAGTTTCATTCAAACATGAGAAAGAAGCTGTTAAAATGACTCAACATATTGTAAGAATATGCTTAACGAGTAGTAAACTAAGCAATTTGTAATGATGAACAGTTGTTAAAAAGGTAGTTTCATTGTTCTCGAAAAATATATTGTAAAAAATACTAAACATGTTGTAAACACAAGCATAACCAGTTGTTAAACAAGACATATGCAGTTGTCATATTTATAACTTTGGAAAAGGTCATTTTATTTGGGCAACAAAAAGAATGTGTAAAAAATCACTCAAATAGTTGTTATAACACGCAATGATAGTTGTGAACGTAGGGACTTGACAAACTTAAAATTAATTCATTACATAAAAACATATTGTGAAAATGACTGATGAAGTTATAAATGACTGATGAAATTGTCAATTGTAAAATAACTGATGAACTAAAGGCAACTTTGTCATTTGACTTTGAAAAATAATTACAAAAAAGTTTCTAGGGACTTTTCTAATATTTGACTTTTCAAAGGGACTTTTTTATTGTTTTGTTTGATTCTTGAGACCTATATGTCATTTTCCCAAAAATACACGTATAGCCCGTGACTCCGTGAGGAGTAATTTGCTTCTAATTTCTATTCTGCTTGTTTTTTTTAGGATACCTCTTTGCATATTTCCTTTGCTATCAATAAGAGCCGATGTAATGCCCTAGCCGAAAAAAGAAACAGTGTACAACGGAAAGCAAAGCATACATAATTGCCTTCCTTTTTAAAAAAATATAAAAAAAGTGTAGTGTAACGTTGAGCACATTAATTTATATGTACCTTTTCGATTCTCCTGGCTAATCTTTTCCCTTTCAGATTGCTCCCTGTGATAATATTAAGCGAGTAACATTTTAACGAAGCATGTGTGTTAATAATTTTAATTTCTTGTTAAACTATTAAAAAGCTCATTTATTATTATTATTATTATTATTATTATTATTATTATTATTATATTGACCATTCCAGAAAATCTCAACCTACTAATCAAAATAAAAGAAACAGAGATGCGAGAACATGTCTGTATTAATCATACTGACTATTTATCGTGAAGGCCGACGAAATCACGGTGGAGGAGATCTGATTTATCGTGAATTGGACTCATACGATTAGACCAAATCGGTGCGGGTGGTCTCCTTTGGCAAAGAACCAGCCAGCTTCCTCATTGTCATACCTGTATCACCACACTTATCATTATTTTTCATATTGACACTTAAATTTAATTGTAAGTAACTACTTATATACTATGCTAAATAAATTAAAGACTTAAAGACCCATACATACCTGCAAGAGAAGGGAAGACTTAAAGACACATACACACTTGAATAAATTATAGCAGCCTTGGAGGAGCAAAAGATAAGATAAGTGTGTGTAAATCTTCCCCAAGTCCAAGTATATCCTCAAAAGATAATATATGAATTTCAGATATTGGAAGGAGGGGGGACCAAGCAGGGATGAAGGGAATAACAAAAACGATTTTGAACCTAATAATATGAAACCAAAAGAAAAACCGGAAAATACAATCAAGTAAGTCTTAAATAAGGAATTTAATTACTAAGAAGTCTCAATAATAAATGAGATATTGTTATTTTTTATTATGAAACTTATCATTGTCTGCTATTTAATTGTCATTGGAACTTATGAGTAATCAAATTCATTCCTTGAGACTTCCTTTTAATTCCCCCAAAAAGTAAATCAAAGTGCATAAATAAAGGCCCGTGGGCCAATTGGATGTGGGTTAGGGAATTGTTCGGTTGAAATTCCTAATGAGGCCGACCTATTTAATTTTATTCAACCCATTTCAAAATTATTATTGGGTCCTTATAAAACAAATGCTTGATACTAGTATCTTCAATCATGCACACATCTAACAAAAGTTGTTCCGGTTGGAATGAGAAATGGTTTATAACTAAAATGGTTGAGAGTTCGAATCGTACTTATGAGAGAATCTAATTGAGTCAAAATGGAATCAAAATCTTAAACATTGAATTGTGAGCCTAGATGCATATCTAGCCTTGATAAACCCCAGAACCCAACTCACCTCAAATTTTCAAAATAACAAAAAAAAAAAAAAAAATCATACACACGTGCAAAACGGAATCAAAATCTTCAACATCAAATCGTTGAGTCACTCCTTTGTATTTTTGCACGGGTAACTTAGAAAATCGAGGTAAGAAAAATCTCAAGACTTTTCTTGATTAGATCATATATTCTCATAATATTGGGGCGCAGGCCTATGAGCCGTTGTTATGCACATGAAAAATCATTCAAACTTGTAATAACTAGAAAATATATTTATACACCTTTGTCTTATAAAATATATATGAATAGCGTCTTAAATTAATAATTTTCGCATTCATGAAGCTTGAAATTCCACATTATTTTCCTTCTTCTTCGTATCTTCGCCCTGTTATCTGTAATTACATGTGATTTTATTGAGAAGGGCTTGAGAATTGAAGTAGCTAACTAACAAGGAATTAAATGAGTCTTTAGTTTTGACCTCGAAAGATTTGAAAACTCTGGCCTCCAAACCTTTGATGTATCTAACATCATGTCAATTAGCTGTCAACATGGACACACTTGACAAAGCTTAATTCCACAGAAAAGTCGTCCATGTAAGAGTGAAAGCCATCAAATTCTGACCGAGGGCTCTTAAATTTTGAAATATAAATTTGATTGTATATATTAAAGAATTAAAATTTAAACATCCTTTATCAATATTTAATTGCAGAGTCACATTTTTAATTACTTGAGTTAGTGTTTTTCATTAAATTAAACCAACAATTTTAAGAGTAAGAGACTAATAAAAAGTACACATTTTAAATTTAAGAGACTAAACTGAAATTTAATGTACATTTAGAGGACAAACTGTATATTATTTTTATCTTAAAAATTAAAATTGGTTTGGTTGATCCAAATATTTCAATATTTTCTTCCAAAAAATATATATTTCTTTACTTTATTATTAAAATTTGGATATATTTTTATTGAAATAGGAGCAAAATATATCATTTTCTATTCAAGCACATATTTTTTTAAAAACAAAATTGATATTTTAACTTAAAAGTACTGTGGGCCTAACCATGAAGACGGAGAAAGGAAATTGGAGAATGGTCTGCCACCAAATTATTTGGCCTAGATGTGTGTTTGGATTAGTTTTTCGAGAATAGTTTTTACGATTTATGAGATAAGTATGTAAGAGGAGTTTTGTTTCGGTTTGCGGAAAAGGGCTTTTAAAACAATGGTTTTAGAGTTACCAAACATGCTTTAATAAGTTGAGTCTAGTGAAAAAGATTTGTCTTTCACAACGTGACATACTAAAATTTAAATCCACGATGGGAAATATGCTTACATTTAGTCCTTGACAATATTTCAAAAAGAGCATTGCCCGTGTGTGTGTTCATTTTAACTCAACTAGCCAGCAGAAAAGCACAGACGAGATATTACCAACGTGAGGTTATGACTTACGAGTTGCATTCTCTTTCGTATCAGCTGAGCTGAAGTGAATTTGCAAGTTTTATTTTGTTGGACTTTGGGTCCAAGTCCGCCCTTGATGGGCCGGACTATTTGATTAAGGACATAAGTGACCTTATCAAATAATAAATCAATCAGCATAGATTGTTGCTTGGTAAATAAGTTGGCAATTAATTGTGGGATTATGATTGAGAAACAAATCGCCATGATTGAGAAATCGATTGAGAATCAATCAAATTAAATTACCAACTTGGAGAGCAAGAAAAGGGTGCACACACTTCCTAATTAGTGGTCACTCTGATCACTATAAATAGGGTGTGCCTCTAGCATTGTAGGTCACCCCTGCTATTGAGCTTTCTGGCAATCCCCTCTTATCTACCATCTTGCTTGTTCTGGTGCACTGCTGTGCAAACCTATATTAGACTCTTGTAGTCTAATACTTGCGTGGGCTCCCAAACTTGGATCCGACTCTACCGGTATGCGTTTCTACACTACACTTAATGTTTATTATTCCTTCATTGGTATCAGAGCATGCTTGATCTTGTGGCTGTATTCAATTTGTGTTCTACCATTTTTTTTAATATATGTATATATGTCCGAATATGACTACGTCTACGTATATATATATATATATATATTTCTGTTTGCACATGTTCATATGTTTTTATTGTTCTTCCGCTGCTACTCTGTGTAAATCTGCATGTTCTTTGTCTTAATCCATGAAGCATGCATATGATTATGTGAACATGTGCCTCTCTCTTCGTCTCTCTCTCCTCTGCAACAATTTTTTTTTGTTCTTTCCCGTTTACGCTTCTGATTCACATGACCATGCGATGCGTTTTCACTTGTATTCATAAGCGTGATACTATTCCTTAAAGCATGTTCTTAGTTCTCAGAGATCTAAATTGCTATATGCTTTCTCCCTCTTCGCGTTTTCTCTGTCAATGGTGTTATGGTTTTGGAATCTGTGTGAATCCGAAAAACAACAACTTGAACATATAACTAAGTGCATGAGATCATAAAACGTAAGAAGAAAGGGAAGGACCGTGCTTTCTGTGTGAATCCGATGGTCACCGACGAGCTTCAAGAATTGAGTCTTCGAAAACGTGAGCCTCTGTGTGAAACGAGGTGATGAACGTGAAGTACTCAAGGAGACGGTTCCAACGGCACCGGAATTGATTGAAACAGAGGTCGGACGAGGGAGATATGAGGGGAAGAAGCCGGGCGGGTCACGAAACACGCTGTTTCACTAAGTGAAATAACAGCGTTTAGCCACTGGTCGAAACGACGTCATTTCGGCCAGTGGGGGGTGTCGCGTTTCAGGTCAGGTGACCTGAAACCCGATTCAAAGGACAGTGGGCCGGTTCAACCGACCCGTACCGGCCCAACCCGATTTCCAAAATTTTTTTTTATTCATTTAAAAAAAAAATTTCCCTTGACAGCGCGCCTTTGTGGCGCGTGGGACCTACCCCAAGGCCATATGGGCTAATCAAGGACATCATCGGACTCAGTTCACCGAGACAAGTCCAGTGGTTTTAACTCCGTGTCAAAATAAGGTCCCCAAGGCGGCGCGTGAGTGATACGCGCCACCACCCGAGAGTGGAACTTCCCAGTTTCCTATTTTTAAATGAGTTTTTTCAACCAGAAACCTTTAGGTGGCGCGTGGGGGCGTGTGCAGGGGCATTTTTGGAATTTTTTAGCCCTAAAAATTTGTAAATTCATGTTCTTCATATTGATATATTTTTTGTCTATTTTTGAAAATTATTCAGAACATTTTATATACTTTTTTTGAGTGTTTTTGACCCTAAACTATTTAAAATAAGTTCTGAAAATTATTTTTCTTTGTGATGAACAATTATTGGTCAGATATGGCAAGTATACATACTGACCAATCCTTTAATGGGACTCCCCCTGAATATTCTCCGGCTTCTGATGATGAAAAAGAGGTAAAGACCTCAAGTGGAGTTGGTAGCACCGATAAGAAGGGTCCCCCTTTGTCACAACAAGACTCCAACACACCTGACGAGGTGAAGCAAGAAGAGAAAGCAAAGTTCATATTTGATGAGTTCGAAGAGGAGGAGGTCGATAGACCAAGAACTAGTGCTCTAATCAAATCTCTTGTTGAAAAAGACGTTGATAAATTTGTTCAAATCAAAAGCGTCTATGGGGTCATTTGTGAATATGGTAGACAAGTCACTAATGCCAGTGACGCTGAGTTCTACGTAAGAGCTATGGTGGAATACCGTGAGCAAGTGATAAAGAGGGGTCATCTCTATGGCCTAGGATTTTGGAAAGATGTTTTCAAGAGAGGCATAAACAATATGGATAAAGGAGCTCATAGAGCTAAGGCTAGGAAAACCTTTCTAGATTTTGGCATTGATGTACCTCGTTATTGAAACTTGATTATCCATGTTCTAGTTTGCTTGTTTTTGAATTTGTTTTTATTGCAACTTATATGAGCCTTTCATGGATTATTGCTTAATGAATAAATTGTTTTTGGAATTATTTATTCTACTTCCTTATGATGCTTTATTTGGGTGGGAGCATTTTTTTTTCTGGAATTGTGTTGTTTTTTTCTTGAAAGAAAATCATGGGGATATGTTTGAATAAGAATAGAAATTAAGAAAAATGAGCGGTAAACTAGAATAAGTGGGATGGGGGTCAACCTAGTTGATTCCTGAACACGAAGCTAGCAAACTCTCATTCTGTTAATTTCTACTCTTACTTAAACAAAGAGATAATATCTCAAAATGAAATTGCATACCTAATGAAAATGCATGTCTATGTGACAGAAAAATGGCTCAAATGACAAGCAAGACTTTTGGTGCTGATCTCGTTAGAGGAGACAAGCTGCATGGTAAGAACTTCAGCATGTGGCGCCGTAAGATCTCGTATGTCTTGGAGGAACAAGATGTCATGGACGTCTTGACCAATGTGCTTCAGCAACACGATGCTAATGTATCACGAAGGGAACATGATGCTTTTACAACCTGGAAAAGAAAGGATACCATTGCTCGGATCACAATGCTTGCGGCAATGACCGACGATGTGATATGTCAATTTGAAGGACATGTCACTGCCTCTGCCATGTGGACAATGCTGAAAGAAGAGTTTGATGGTACTTCTGATGCAAGACTCAGGAGAATCACCATCAAGCTTGACAATTATAAGCTGGGTCCAAATACTACCATAAGGCAGTATTTGAGGAAAATGCAGAATATGATAAGGGAACTTATCGAGGCAGGAGGAACCCTTTCTGAAGCACAGCAAGTGCAAGCTGTTGCACTCCCTACAAGCTGGGATCACATGAAGCACACCATAACTCACAACAACACCATCAAGACTTTTGTTGACATTGCTCGTCACATCCAATTGGAGGATGACCATATGTACGGTGCAAAGACCAATGGTCAACCACTCTTAACTGAAGAAAAAGGAGCTTCATCCTAGAAGCAAAAGCCCAATAAAGGCAAGGGACCCCAAAAGAAGAAGGGGAACCCAGGGGCAAAGAAGGATAAGAATGCCTTCAAGAAGAACAAGAAACCTGCAAAGAAGCAAAACTTTTCCAAGGTCAAGTGCTACTCTTGCAAAAAGAAAGGCCATTTTGCAAAAGATTTCCCTGAGAAGAATAAGGTACTATGTGATAACCCTTCTCATTTTTCTTTTGTTTCTAGTACTGTCTTTATAGCTGAGGCTAATCCTGTATGGGTTGTAGACTCAGGGGCCACAGACCATATGAGTAGAGATCGTGAGAACTTCACAGAGTTTTGCAGGCTACCAGCTAGAAGCATATGGCTTTACATTGGGAACAATGCGATGGTAGAAGTCAAAGGCGGGCGAACCCTAATTTTGCAAGATTTCCTCTACGCTCCAGAGATCCGACGAAACCTAGTGTCTCTTATTTCTTTAGTTAAATTTAGTTTTAATGTTAACTTTCATAATCAAGTTGTTGACATTTCAAATGAGACCGATTATTTCAGATTTGGTTGTATTTCGGATGGTTTCTTTGTTTTAATGAATTATGATTTTAATTCTAGTCAATGCTATATGATTTCATCTAATGATAATTACGATACATGGCACGCCAGATTAGGACACATTGGTCAAGAACGCATGACTAAACTAGCAAATGAAGGATTACTAGGAGAAGTGTCGAAAAAGGAAATGTCTCTATGTGAGCATTGCCTTGCTGGCAAAAGCACAAGGAAACCTTCAGAAAGGCAACTAGAGCAGAACATCCTCTTAAACTGATACACTCGGATATCTGTGGACCTATAAGTGTGAGGGCATGACATGGAGCATGGTACTTCATTACATTTATCAATGATTTTTCGCGATATGGACATGTATACTTGATCTCTCACAAGTCTGAAGCTTTAGAATGCTTCAGGAAGTACCTTAATCTAGTTGAAAATCAATTAAACTGTAATGTTAAAGCCTTGAGAACTGATAGAAGTCGAGAGTATCTCTTAGAACAGTTCAAAACGCTATGTGATGAAAAAGGGATTGTCAGACAACTTACCATCCCTGGTACTCCTCAACAAAATGGGGTGGCCGAGAGAAGAAATAGAACACTTCTCGATATGGTTAGGTCAATGATGTCACAAGCTGAACTACCAATTTCATATTGGGGTGATGCACTGTTGACTGCGACATTCATACTTAACTAAGTGCCTTCCAAATCAGTCACTTCTACCCCTTATGAGCTGTGGACAGGCCGTAAGCCGGATCTAAGTGTCTTACGACCATGGGGATCAGCGACCTATATACACAATTTATCTCACAAACATGGAAAATTGGGACCTCGAGGCAAGAAATGTATCTTCATAAGATACTCCGAGTAATCAAAAGGATATGTCTTCATTGGTGAAAATGGTGAAAATGAGGACGGCTCAATGACTGAGGTAGAGTCAAGGGACGTAGTGTTCCTAGAAGCATATTTTCCTAGCAGAGGAAGCCTCAACCAAACAGAAACTCTATATGAGAGTGAGGAAGTTGAAGGTATCCCTCAGGTCACGGACCCGAGTGGGAGAAATGAATTATTTTCACAACATGGAAATGATAATCAAGCACAGGAAGAGAATCCTGAAGAACTCCCACCCCGGAGAAGCCAAAGGGATAGAATCCCTAAAAGATGCTTCTCCATTGAAGGGGAAGTACTCATTGTCAATCTAGAAGACAATAAGGAAGATCCGAAAAGCGTTAAAGAAGCGCTAATCAGACTTGCTAAGGAAATATGGCAAAAGGCCTTAGAAAAGGAGATGAATTCCATGAAAGCTAACCAAGTTTGGGAATTGGTTAACCTGCTACCAAGCCGAAAGGAAATTGGGAACAAATGGGTTCTCAAATATAAACGAAAGGCAGATGGATCAATTGACAAACCCAAAGCACGCTTGGTGGCTAAGGGGTACACCCAACGAGAAGGGATAGATTATGAAGATACCTTCTCGCCAGTGGTACGTTTTAACTCAATAAGACTCATACTCGCCATAGTGGCAAGTATGGACTTAGAGTTACATCAAATGGATGTAAAAACCACATTCCTTAATGGAAAACTAGATGAAGAGATATATATGGAGCAGCCTGAGGGCTTCATAGAAAAGGGAAGTGAACAAAAGGTTTGCAAACTCCTAAGGTCCATCTACGGATTGAAATAATCATCTAGACAGTGGTATCTAAGATTTCAAGAGGCAGTGACCTCATTCAACTTCGAGATGATTGAAGAAGACCACTGTGTTTACATAAAGCGATTTGGAGATGATTTTGTGATCTTGTCTCTTTATGTAGATGATATACTCCTGGCCGGAACGAGTCTTAAGGTAGTCAAAGCAATCAAGGATTGATTATCCTTGAACTTTAAAATGAAAGACATGGGCGAATCAAAATATATCTTGGGAGTCAAGATAAAGAGGAATCGTTCAAAAAGATTGCTATCCTTGTCATAAAAGGCATATATAGGAAAGATCTTAGAACGATTCAATATGAGAGACTGCAAGCCTATGGATACCCCTGTGGTTAAAGGACACCACCTCAGCACGGACATGTGTCCCATGGAAGAATCTGAAATAAAGTGTATGAAAAGAGTCCCGTACTTGAGTGCAGTTGGAAGCTTGATGTATGCTATGCTCTGTACTAGACCAGACATATGCTTCGCAGTCAGACTTGTGAGCCGTTTTCAATCCAACCATAGAGTAAAGCATTGGGAAGCTGTGAAAAGAATCATGAGGTACCTGAAGGGAACCATGGATTATGAGCTATGTTACCAATGTAGAGATATGCATCTAATAGGATACTCTGACACCAACTGGGCAGGAGATATAGATTAACGACACTCCACCTCAGGATACGTGTACCTCCTAAACAATGGAGCAATTTCCTAGAGCAGCAAGAAACAGACCTGTGTGGCACTGTCGTCCATGGAATCTGAATACATAGCTTGTTCTGCCGCTGTTCAAGAAGCTGTATGGCTTAAGAGATTTCTAGAACGTCTAGGAATGAAAGGCAGAAATGAGGGTCTTATTCTGATACATTGCGATAGTCAAGCCGTAATAGTTTATGCTAAGGACCCTAAGGATCACAGTAAAATAAATCACATAGACATTAAATATCATTTTGTAATAGACATGATCACTAAGAAACAAGTGACCATTCAATACCTTTCTACTCATAAGATGTTAGCTGATCCCCTTACGAAGCCCATTGCCAGAAACCCTTTTGTTAAGCATGTAAATGCTTTGGGCATGCGTAGAATGTAATGTATTGAACGTTGCAATAAAATGATGCCTTTTTCATTTTTTCAAATATATTGTGTATATATTAATTCATAGGCATGAGGTATGCAATTCCGTATGTCGTACAGGTTAGGAAGGTTGGTTCACTCACACGAACAACCGTCTTCCCACGATTTGTAGGGGCGTGGGATGATAAGATGAGCAAATGATCACCATGAGATGGGTAAGGAAGATCTTTGTGCTTGAGTCGCCTCAGTTGAACTGAGATGAGATCCGCATGTATACATACGTCATGGATCGAGGCATGATTACAAAGAATGTATCATCAGACCTGTAGCCAGGCAAAGGACTTTCTTTTACAAATGAGGTTCCAAAAGGGAATGATTGTAAAAGGGAAGTTCTAGTTCCAATGTTAAGTGCATTTGAACTAAAGTCTGTACGGTGAAAGATAAAGGTAAAATCGACGTACACCATTGCGAAATCACTGTAGCATGCAATTCATACTCATGTGCTTGAGAGAATGACTGCTGTAACACCCCAAATTTTGATTAAGGGCTAATGATAATTATTAAGAATATTTTGTGATATAATGGTGAATATTTATGAATTTGGATCTTGTGAATTTTGAAATATTCATATTCATAAGGAAATGGACAAGTTAATTCAAAATTGAATTAAATTACAAAGAGGGTAGCAAAATCATAATTTTGCCAATTTAGCCCAAGATTAATTATTTTCCAATTAATTGGAGTTAATTTCAATTAATTAAGGAAAATAAAAGAAAATGCATAATTGGATTATTCTTGGTGGATATGTGCTTGTGACAAGTGCCACATTATGGTCCCTTGATGAGATCAAGGGCTAAGAGGCAAGAAGACATAAATGATGTGAAGGCATGGCATAAAGTTGGAAGAGTATGGCCTAAAGCAAGAGAGTATGGTGGGAGGTATGGTTGGAGGGATGGTATACATGAAAGGTGGAGAGATCTCAACCTTTGATTAGATCTATGGCTAAGAAGAAAGATGACCAAAATTAATAAAAAAATTCTCCTTCCTCTTTCAAACCATATTTCATACAACACCAAAGAAAAATAGAGAGAGAGAGAGAGAGAGTGAGTTTGTGAAGCTCTTGAGGTTAGAGAAAAAAGAGGAAGAGCAAAGGTAAGTTCTTGCCATTTTGACCCTCCAAGTGATCTCTAATGCAAAAACTCTATTCTTCAATATTGTTCCTTGTGTTGAGAGCTTCAATTCTATGGTTTTAGATTTGCCATTGGTGGTGATTTGAGCTTTCAAGGAAATATAGAGTTTGGTGAACCAAGGAACTCCTTTGAGAAAGTTAAAGAGGTGAGTAAGTTGAGCATTTTGATATAAGTTTTGTGGTCATTTGGTTAAGTTGAAATTTTTAGGAATTTAACCCTATTTTTGAAAATTAGGGTCTTATGGTGTTTGATTTGTTGTTGTCATGGATATGGTGTTTTGAGATGTATCTTGGATAGATAGAAGTTGATTGGAAACTTGGATTGAAAAGTTGCAAGTTTGGTCAGTGAAAAACTCTGTGCTGGCAGTGGTCTTGCATGGATGTTTTAAAATAGCAAATGGTGTTGGAAAATTATGAAACTTTTCAGTCTTAAATTTCACATGCCAAGCTTCAAAATGGACATATAATTTATATAATTTCGACTTTTGAGATAGGAGTTATGACTGTCCAAAGTTTGATGTTAAATCTAGGAACAATTCTGGAGCAGTGTGAACATTTCTTAAATTCTGTATCTTTGTGGTAATTTATGATAATGGTCCATATTTTTCTAGTAACGGGGACTTAAATATTTTTCAATGGGCTTTAGGATCACCTCATTTCGATTTTTCTAGAATTATTTATAATTTTTGGAAGCTAAGACACAAAAGTCTAATTTTTCCAATTTTTACCTAAACTTTCGGCCAGCACTGTTCTGAGGGGTAGGAGCTGGTTTTACATGAAATAGATGGTTCCATTGGATTCAGTGGGCAAAAATATGTGGGGTAACAGTTGGACACTTTTTCGGCAGAGGCCGAAAAAACATAATTATGAAAACGCCACTGAAATCCCTAAATAGGGGCTGTCAAGGGTATTTTCGTAATTTGAAAATGATTTTGGTGATTTCAAGCCCCAAAATGGATTCCTTGGGTGAAAATATGTTAGAATAGCCTTGGTCAAAATTTTGGGAAAACGTGCCATCGGGTCGGGTACGGCCGGGCCAGGCTGGGGTCCCAGGGGCATTTTGGTAAATTTTCACCATAGGCTAATATAACCACAAGAAACACTATGGAAGAGTCTAAAATGATACTTGGATAGGTTATGACCTATTTCTTGTACATTTAATACTTTAGAACCGAGTCGGAAGCCGGAAGCGGCACGTTTTATGAGGCACACTAAAAAGGGTGGTCTTTGAGATAGTACTTCCCAATATTTTTAGGCGATTATTAGAGACTTTCATAGCTACTTAAGGGATTTTAATGATAACCAAAACTAAGTTTTTTGAAGTCATTTGAGTATTGGAATAAGTGATAACGTGTCGTCATTAATTATGACTATATGATTCGATATTTGCCCGGATCGTAGAAGGCCTATGCCTGATCAAGGACGGAAAGAACAAGGTACTGACACTTTATCCTATATCATGTTTAATGCATTGCTTGTATGTATTTATCATTGAATGAGCGAGGGGACGAGGCAGTAAGCCCGGCCTTGAATAGGAGACGTGGCGTAAGCCCGGCTTTGAATATTGTTGAGGTGACGTGGCGTGAACCTGGCCTTGAATATTGATTAAGGGGACGTGGCAGTTAGCCCGACCTTGAATATTGTTATGCTGCATTGTGATATATGCTTACTTGCTTTGTTTAATTATACATCATATTCGTAAACTGTTGCTACTGGGATTCTTTTGAATCTCACTTTTTCTAAATAACATTTTTAGCTGGGGCAAGTGGATCTCGAGAAAAGTAAGTGAACAAGGATGACTAGGATTGCCGGTGGTAGTCTTAGTTTCTTTTTGGTTTTTGGTTTTCATTTGGACAATTGTATGTATATGTTGGATTGACCATATGTTTGTAGTTTTTGTGTAATCCCCGGTATGGGAAATTGAGATGGGCGATGATGCCCTATAAAACTCTTGGATTAATGATATTATCCCAGGTGAATGTCGGGAATTTTGTTAATACTCTGATATTGTATATGTGACAAACCGAACATGCCAATTTTTTTATTTAAAAATGAATGGAGATCATGCTATACAAGTGTTACAAAAAGTTTTTAATTATCTCGGATCTCTTATTCAACTATAAAACGTATTTAAACACTAATCACGACCTTGATGACGGCGGGGGTTACAATTGCAATATGGGACGTAGGTGACAGATCCCTGGTTCACTACGGTGTGAGTCCCAGGAAGGAAAAATCCTTCAAATGATGCCCTCAGGACTTAGGCAGGTATCTTGAAAGCCTGACTTGGGGCTAGCTACTTTAGCTGAAGCTTTATGATCATGAGCGATTCGATCAGACAACTAAAAGCTAGAAAAGCGACCAAGTTGGGAAAGATCGATGTTTCTAGTAAAAAAGGAAGGTCTATCTTGAAGTACACCTTTTGCGGTGGCATCTGTGACATGTCCCTTACAGGTTAAAAGAAAAACCAGTAAGTGTGGATACCACGCGCATAGTAGGCAATCTGGGTCAAGTTCAGAAACAAGAGAAACTATGACTCAAGAGGGATCAAATATGCCATGAGTTGAGTGTATGGACAGACCTAGGGCATATGAGGCAACAATTTATAGGTTCACAAAGGGTGTCCTTGGATGCTGATCCGATATCAAGGATTTCTAGTATCACAAGCACCAAATGTTCTGAAGATGTTGTGCCCACGCAGTCACGACAGACACCAAGTATGAAACAAGAAGAAGATGTAGTTACACGATGGGTGGCCTATCAAGTGCGAGTGGGAGATGTTGGACTATGGGTCCAAGTCCGCCCTTGATGGGCCGGACTATTTGATTAAGGACATAAGTGGCCTTATCAAATAATAAATCAATCAGCATAGATTGTTTCTTGGTAAATAAGTTGGCAATTAATTGTGGGATTATGATTGAGAAACAAATCGCCATAATTGAGAAATCGATTGAGAATCAATCAAATTAAATTACCAACTTGGAGAGCAAGAAAAGGGTGCACACACTTCCTAATTAGTGGTCACTCTGATCACTATAAATAGGGTGTGCCTCTAGCATTGCAGATCACCCCTGCCATTGAGCTTTATGGCAATCCCCTCTTATCTACCATCTTGCTTGTTTTGGTGCACTGCTGTACAAACCTATATTAGACTCTTGTAGTCTAATACTTGCGTGGGCTCCCAAACTCGGATCCGACTCTACCGGTATGCGTTTCTACACTACACTTAATGTTTATTATTCCTTCATATTTAATCAAAATAAATATGTTATTTAACAACACATGCACACAATATATATATATATATATATATCAATAATGCATTATTAAAAAGATGCTCATATATTTCATAGGGAAAATTAATTATCGCATCCATAAATCACTTACCCTTAAGGCAACTATAGAGCTCGTTTAGTTCAACCCCATTATATGTCTATAATAGTAATCATGATTGTATTATGAAGAAAAGAGTGTTTGGTTGTTCTTTAACATGATAATAGGATTTACCATGGTAAAAATGATTACCAAAAACTTGGTAATCCTCATTCATACCTTCACCTTTATGAATACTCATTATCACACCATTGTATTGTTAAAAAAGTCTAATTTACCTTTTAATCTCATTTGTTTTTGTTTTACTTGTCTTATTTCACTCACCATGCCATATCACAACTGCCACCACCTCCTGCCATCACCACCACTACTACCTCCTCCTCCACCGTTGCCACTGCCACCCCCATCCCCACCACCTCCATCGTTGTCTCGCCATCTCCATGACAGCTGCCACCACTGCCACTACCTCATCCTCTATCGTTATTGCTGTCACCACCTGTGATCGCCACTGCTACTTCACTGGTGGAAAAATGACTTTTAAGACCGGTTAAAAATGACTTTTTAGACCAGTTTTGGATCCGGTCTTGATATAGTCGGTCTAAAAATTCTGTTACTTTTTAGACCGGTTAAGCAACCGGTCTAAAGAATCACTTTTTTAGACCGGTTGTTCGAAGATCAGGTCTAAAAAGCAACCGGTCTAAAGAATCACTTTTTTAGACCGGTTGTTCGAAGATCAGATCTAAAAAGTCCATACTTTTTAGACCGGTTGTTTAAAAACCGGTCTAAAAATTTTTTTCCAAGACTTTTAAGACCGGTTATTAGAGTTATTCTAATAACCGGTCTAAAATGTGATATTTTTTAAAAAAAATAAATATGGCTTTTTTTTGTAGTGCTCTACCTGTATCACCCTTTTCACTCTAGACTCTGAACAAAGGGTAATGAGAAACAAAAAAAAACAAAGAAAAAAACAGAAAGAATCATCTTTTTATCATATTCACTCAACTTTTCTACCAATCTATATCTCTAAGATAAGAGCAATTTATCTTAGATTTATTCAATGTAATGAGTTCAAAATTTATTAGATGCTCATGAGTTATTCAGCTAACTTCACTTGACATCAAGAGTATAACACACATACAGTCATTGAATTCAGTTTATCGCACATCAATAAATAATACAACTGCTTACCATCTAAATCTTCAGCAGCATCTCCACCCTCATTAGTAAAGTTACGAGTTTCAACATTCAATAAAAAAACAAGCATCATATTGCCCCCATATAATTATATATTCCAATGGCTTGGGCAGAGATTGTGTGCAAAAATATTCTACATAAATACTGAATGACTTACTGTCTTCTTCTTCTTCTTCTTTTTTAAACCAGCAAATGGAGTCTCATCCCCATCCGAAACTGCAAAAATGAGAATGAACCATACATATGCACAGTTAGAGATACCTCAAATGATAACATCGGCAACAATAATAAAAATATCTTTTGGTTTAAATTAGATGCCATACAAGTTTTCTATCTTCTCAGCTAAGTTGTCAACTAAATCATCAGCAGGATCTATAATTGCAACTTTCTTCTTCTTCTTAGTAGGATCAAATGGGGCAATCTGTCACTCAACAAATAAGGCCTCAGAAGGGAGTGTTTTTTAAACCAACTGAAGTATCAGGTAATTGTGGTAACAGATGAATGGGGTTGCCAGAGAGTAGAAACATGAAATATAACAACTTATAGACCATAACAAAAAAAATTCTTGCATAGCTAATCAAACGAAACACAAAACAGAACAACATTGTAAAATCATAAATAATTAAAGAGGGAAAGAAGAATACTAATTTTAGGAACCTCCTCCTTCTTATCATCACTTACAGTATACTAAAACTAAAAAGACGAAAAGATGCTTCCTTCGCAACAATGCAAGGTTGATGTTCTCTTCTTCAACCTTTTCTAAAATGCTGAGTCTGCAAATCACATTCATGGTACAAGTCTATGTGACGAAGCAAAGCAAGACCCATACTAGAGATAGAAAAGCAACTACAGTGAAAAGTCACGACGAATAAGATCAAAGCAAGTGAGGTTGTGGCGGCGATAAACTCATTTAGTGCGAGGGTGAAAGCACCGCAGCAACAAACATGAGAATGAGATTGAGCGAAGATGGCCGAGCTCACAGAGTAATCGCACTAAGAAGAGAGGTTTCAGATTAAGAGAGCGAAAATTAGGCGCGATAAAGAGGAGATTCAAAAATTTAGGATCGATATTTTATACCGGTTATAAATAAAACCGGTCTTAAAAGGGTGAATTTTTTTTTTAAAATTTTCATATTTTAAAAACAATCCATATTTTTTTAAAAAAAAATATCACTTTTTAGACCGGTTCTTAGAATAACCGGTCTTAAAAGTACTTTTTAGACCAGTTATTATAAGAACCGGTCTAAAAAGTATGACTTTTAAGACCGGTTATTTTAAGAACCGGTCTTAAAAATTTTGAAATGTTTGATATTTAAGACCGGTTATTATAAATAACCGGTCTTAAAAGTTTAAAATTTTTTATTTTTTAAATATTTTGATATTTTAAGACCGGCTTTATTTATAACCGGTCTAAATAATTTTTTAAGACCGGTTTTTTTAAGAACCGGTCTTAGAAGTTCTATATAATTACAAAACTGACACCGGCCAAATTTTTTAGACCTTATCCGCTATAACCGGTCTAAATATGGCGGTCTAAAAAGGAAATTTTGTACTAGTGCTTCCTCCTCTAGCCCCACCACCACCGCAACCTCACTACAAAAAAAAAGGTATTTCGTAGCGGTGCACTTGTAGCGGTTTAATATAACCGCTACAAATTATAGTATTTGTAGCGGTTTTTACCTAAACCGCTACCAATTTGTAGCAGCAAGAATATTTGTAGCGGTTTCCTATAATAAACCGCTACAAATTTGGCGCGAATTTCCCGCCAAAACTTGTAGCGGTTATTTTGTAGCGGTTAATGCACATAAACCGCTACAAAATACCAAAGGTCAGAATTTTGTAGCGGTTTTTACTTAAAACCGCTACAGAATTTCAAGAGACTCCAAATTTGTAGCGGTTCTGGGCAATAACCGCTACAGAATTTCAACCGTTGTGAAGATTTGTAGCGGTTATTGTAGAACCGCTACAAATTTAATTATTTGTAGCGGTTAGAGTAGCGGTTATTTTTAATAACCGCTACTAATTACTGGTCTATTTAAACCCCCCACCTCCTTCATTTCTCCGTTTGCTCATTTTGTTTCCTGAGGTTTCTCTGAGTGATTTCTTCGAGATTTGAGCGTTCAGACATCTCTATAGGAGTTTTTGGTCAGTATTCCGCAGTATTTACACTTGAGGTACGTATATAACACGTATTTTATTTATATTTGTATTTTTATTATATTTTTGCATAATAATGTGACTAATTTTTTTTTTTAATTTGTACAGTTGATATGGCTTCAGGACAGGATAAGGGGAAGGGGAAGGCCCCTGAGGTCCCCAGACCGAATTTACGGGGCGGCAGCAGCCGGGCCCCGGGCAGAGGGAGGGGGCAGCGCGCAGGCAGGGCTACCGAGGCATCTCAGCCCATCCCTCCACAGGAACCGCAGACGATCCCACAGGCGACGACCTCAGCTGAGGTGCCTGAGTTGGACGTGCCAGAGATTAGCGTTGAGGACTTCCTCAACGAGGAGGAGTTCGAGATCCCGATTAGTGGGTTCAGGGAGATGGAGCAGTTCCTCGATGAGGAAGAGGCTCGGGAGCAGAACAACCCACGAGGGTCGTCTTCGCGGTCCACTGGGTTTGAGGTGCAGGTCGAAGGTAAATTATTTAATTTTTTAATTTTTTAATTTTTTAACTTTTTAACTTTGAATTATAATTTATCTAACGTGCGGTCAACTGTGCAGATGAGCAGGGGAACGTGTCGACGAGGAGGCTGGATGTGACCGGTCTGAACAGCATGGACCGGTCCCTGCGAGTTGTAGTGCCGTGGAACGAGGGCACTGACCAGCCGATCCACAATGGGGGTCACCTGCTCAACCGCTTCCTGAGCGACCTGGGATCGAATTGGATGCGGTTCCCCCTTCACTTCCAGACGTGGAAGCACATTCCGAAGGGGCCGAAGGACCAGGCTTGGGAGGAGGCGGTTCAGGTAATTAAAACTATTTAATTAATATTTTTTTAATTAATTTCATAATTAATTATTTGTTTTAAATTATGGTTTTTATAATTATTGATATTTAAATGTATTTTTTTCAGCTGCGGTTTGCCGTCCGGGCCAACCGGAAGAGGTACGCCCTCGTGAAGATGGGCGACGCCTGGAGGAACAGGAGGAACCGTCTCTTCCACAGCGTGGATGGGGACGGGACGATGCCTCTGGAGCAGCTGCAGGAGAGCGTCCCGGACGGCGTGCCGCCGAACGACTGGGCGCGTTTTGTCCAGTTCAGGAGGAGCCCTGAGGCGCAGGTAATGTATTTATTAGATTTTTGATATATAATTTTGTAATTGTTAAATATTAAATTATAATATCAATTTATTTTGTATTTAATTTTAAATTATAATACATTTAATTTTTTTTTCCAGGAGCTTGCTCGGAGGAACGCCGCGATCCGGGCGCAGCAGACGATCCACCACACAGCAGGATCGAAGACCTTTGCTGTGACCTACAGCGAGCTGGTAACTTTTCAAGTGCTTCACTTACTTTTAGCTCATAATTTCATAATTAATACTAATTGTTTTGTAATTGTTTCAGGAGACGAAAGCACAGCAGGAGAACCGTCAGACGGACTATGCGGAGCTGTACGCCATCACACACAGACACCGTGACGGGACTGCGACCTCTCAGCAGGCAGAGGCGGCGATTGTAAGTTAATTTATTATTATATTTTTTATAAAACCAAGTTAATAATGAAAAATGGTAATTATTAATTGTTTCATAAAATGGCAGGAGCGGATGCAGCAGTCGCAGGCTGAGCTGCGACAGACCCAGCCTGAGGAGTCACAGGGGTCAGTGGACCCGACGGCTCCTCTGAAGGCGGGTCTGGCTCAGCCTGAGCACCCCGGACGAGTGCGGGGGATGGGGATAGGCGCCAGACCCAGCATGATCTACGGCAGGAGCGCCGCCTCTGAGGCTGGCAGCTCTAGAGGGGTCAGACGTCGGAGGGACGAGTCGATTGACCAGCTGCGGTCAGATTTGCAGCAGCAGATGGCGCAGCAGATGCAGCAGATGCAGGTGCAGCAGCAGCAGCAGCTGCAGATCCACGCAGAAGCTATATTCGCGCAGCAGACGCAGTGGCGTGAGATCGCCAACACTATGCTCGAGGGAGCATGGGGTCAGCTGTTCCCGGACAGGCAGTATCCAGCGGTCCCCCCTGTCCCTCACTACGTCGTCCCGACCACTACTCCTCCTCCTACAGCTCCTCCTCCTGCTGATGAGGATGGTGCGGTTCAGTCTGCGCAGCGGCCCGATCCAGCGGCTTCTGAGGGAGCCCCACCTGAGGGAGCACCAGAGGATCAGCCCCCAGCTCCTTAGTTTAGGACTTTTTCTTTTCTTTTAAACATTTGTAAATATTTATGAGATTTTATTTCAGAAATTTCTTATTGTGTTTTATATAATTATATTTATATTATTATATCGCATTGAAATAATTGATAAATGATTTAAATCTAAATTTAAAAAAAAAAATTATATATATATTTGTAGCGGTTTTAACCTAAAACCGCTACAAATGTATAAATTTGTAGCGGTTTTGAACTCAAAACCGCTACAAATTTATACATTTGTAGCGGTTATTAGTACATATCCGCTACAAATATATAATAATTTTATAAATAATTTAGAAATTAAATATATATATAATTTATTTTTTTAATATATTTTATAAATGTATATTTGTAGCGGTTTTGAACTTATAACCGCTACAAAGTTACTTATATATTTGTAGCGGTTCCGCTTCAGAAACCGCTACAAATATATAATAATTTTATAAATAATTTAGAAATTAAATATATATATAATTTATTTTTTTAAATATATTTTTAAAAAAAATAAATTATATATACATTTCTAAATAATTTATAAATGTATATTTGTAGCGGTTGTTAGCTCAGAACCGCTACAAGTTTACTTATATATTTGTAGCGGTTTCCCTCCAGAAACCGCTACAAATATATAAGTTTGTAGCGGTTACACACTAATAACCGCTACAAAGAATCAAATCATTTGAATTTTGAAATTTGCCGCCTTTGTGCACATTTGTAGCGGTTATCTTATGTAAAACCGCTACAAATTAGAAAATTATTTTTATATTTAATGTTCAACGGCTTTAATAGTAGTAGCGGTTTAATATATGTAACCGCTACTAATACGTTTAACATTAGTAGCGGTTATAGATATAAAACCGCTACTAATATCCAACAAGTACATTTTAAATTTCCCTCCAATTAACTGCTTGAATATTAGTAGCGGTTTTATATATGTATAACCGCTACTAAATTATAAACGTTGGAATTTCTGTAGCGGTTCTTGTAGCGGTTTAATAACCGCTACAAAATTATAAACGTTGGATTTTCAGAATATAAGGTTCTACGCATTCGTCATTATCTTCTCACTCATCTTCTTCTACATACTTTCTTCTCTCTCACTTGTAGCTATGGATAAATCATGGATAAGGTTGCCGCGCAATTCTCCTGAATATTTGTACGGATTAAACAGTTTCTTAGATTTCGCATTCACTCACGCCAGCTGTAACGGCAAGATCGTCTGTCCGTGTCGGAAATGCAAGTTCAAGAAGTGGCATGCACGAAATGTTGTGATGGAACATTTGCTTGTGAAGCCTTTCCCTGAGGACTATACGTTCTGGGCAGTTCATGGTGAGAAGGCCGGCGTTAGATATGACGAGGCTCTTCCTCGAAGTTCTCAAGTAGGCGTTCAAGTAGATGAAGATGATCCTGTGAATGATGCCGTGCGTGATGCGTTTGGATTTCAAGGCGACAACTTCAACGAAGAAGTGCACGGCTCTGAGCCGGCTTTTATGGGGAATGAAGCAGCTCGGGATTTTTTCAGCTTGATGGATGAGGCAGATCGTCCTTTATATCAAGGTTGTCCCAAATATTCTAAATTATCTTTCTTGATCAAACTGTATCATATCAAGTGCTTGTGTGGGATCACGGATAAGGGAATGTCCATGTTGCTCGACTTATTACAAGATGCATTCCCCGACGCCGAGATTCCCACAACCTTCTACGAGGCCAAGAAGATCATCAACAGGTTGGGGTTGAATTATCAAAAGATTGATGCGTGCCCAAATGATTGTATGCTGTATTGGGGAGACGATTCCAGCAGGGAGACGTGCAAGAGATGTCACACATCGAGGTACAAGACAATTCGGAAGGGGAAAAAGCAGAAGAAGAAACCTGCAAAGATTCTCAGGTACTTCCCTTTGAAACCTCGTCTCCAAAGATTATTTATGTCGTCTAAAACTGCTGAGCACATGAGGTGGCATGCCGTTGATAAAAACGAAGACGGTAAATTAAGACATCCGCGGGATGCAGCTGCTTGGAAAACGTTTGACAACGACTTTCCAGATTTTGCGACTGACCCCAGAAATGTCCGGCTTGCGTTGGCGACCGACGGTTTCAATCCTTTCGGGAATCTTAGCACAAGTTACAGCATTTGGCCGGTAGTCTTAGTTCCCTACAACTTACCCCCTTGGATGTGTATGAAACAAAGCTCTTTCATTATGTCTATGATCATTCCAGGCAAAAAGGCACCGGGCAATGACATCGATGTGTATCTCCAACCGCTTATTGCGGAATTGCTTGACCTGTGGAATGTCGGCTTGGAGACGTACGACGCTCACAGCAAGACTTTGTTCAACATGCGTGCAGCCATGATGTGGACGATCAGTGACTTTCCTGGCCTTGGCACATTATCTGGTTGGAATGTGCACACTGGGTCGGCGTGTCCGGCTTGCAATTTCGACTCTGACGCAGTGCGCCTTCCCCACAGCCGAAAGTGGTGCTTTATGGGGCATCGGAGGTTTCTCGATGGAACGCATAAGTTCAGATTGCAACGGAATCGCTTCAATGGGAAACCAGAGAAAAGAGGACCACCTCAGACTTTGTCCGGTACAGATATCTTACAGCAGCTTGAGCATGTTGACTTCGAGTTTGGAAAAAGCGACGGTTCAGCACAAACTCGTCAAAATACGCGTAGGACTTCGGCGCCTCAGCAGTGGAAGAAGATAAGTATCTTCTTCACGCTTCCGTATTGGAGATCTAATTTACTTCGCCACAGTCTTGATGTAATGCACATTGAAAAGAATGTTTGCGACAATGTGCTGTATACGCTGCTTAACGAACCCGGCAAGACAAAAGATCACCTTCAAGCTAGGAAAGATTTACGCGACATGGGAGTTCGTGAAGACGCTTGGCCAGATGAGAATGACAGATTTACACCGGCAAAGTTTACCCTCACAAAACCGAACAAGGATGTGTTCCTCGCGACGTTGAAGAAATTAAAAGTTCCTGATGGGTATTCAAGCAACATTTCTCGATGTGTCGACTTGCAGGCTCGAAAGGTTGCTGGCCTGAAGAGTCACGACTCACATGTTCTTATGCAGCAGTTACTCCCTCTGGCTATAAAGAATACACTTCCTCCCGATGTTTCCATCGTTTTGGTGGAACTTTGTTCTTTCTTTCGGAAGTTGTGTTCTAAGGTTTTGATCGTTGAGGAGCTCGATCAGCTGCAGTCGAAAATCATTCTTACGCTTTGTCACTTGGAGATGATCTTTCCTCCGTCCTTTTTTACTGTGATGGTTCACCTCACAGTCCACCTCGTTCATGAAACAAAGCTCGCTGGACCAGTACAATATCGTTGGATGTATCCGATTGAGAGGTACTCATTTTAAATATGTGCTTTCATTTATTATCCGTATTTAATGTTTGCTCGTCGTCCTTTTCATCATTTTATATCAATTTTCTCTTATGTACTTCGTAGGTTCCTTGGGAAATTAAAATCTTACGTGAGGAATAAGGCGTGGCCAGAAGGTTGTATAGCTGAAGGCTATATAGGGGATGAGGTGCTATATTTTTGCTCAAGGTACTTTGATGATCTTGAGACGGCTTTCAACCGCCCGCCTCGTGTTGACGATTGTCCTGAACCTGCGCCGACATCAGGAGAATTTATCCCTCGTGTTGGTAAACCAGTTGGAGCAACTGAGAACTTCAAACTAACGGCAACTGAGAAGTTCCAAGCACATAGACATGTCTTGATTAATTGCACTCAAGTTGAGCCTTTCATACGGTAAGAATTGTACACTCACATGTATGTTATTCGATCTATATCTTTCGTAACATTTCTCACTTTCATTTCACTAACGCCTTTCCATTATTAATTGCAGGGAATTCAGAAGTCATGTCAAGCGTCAGCTCAGGATCCGTACACAGACATCCTCGGAAGTTGATAGGAGGGTCCACAGAGAATTCCCGGGCTGGTTTGCTCGCAGAATACTAAATGACCACAACCCACACTCACCGGATTTCAGAGCTCTCGCAATCGGCCCTCTTGATCATGCAAAACGGTTTACAGCATACAATGTCAATGGTTTTAAGTTTTGCACGGTTTCACGGGATCAGGGATTGCAAACACAGAATTCGGGTGTTTATGGCACATTTGGGACAAGGAGTTATGCGAGCAGCAGTGACGCCAACATGCAGTTCGGAGGCGTCCCTTACTATGGCAAGCTTCTTGATGTGGTCGAGCTTAATTATCAAGGCCGTTTCACCGTGACGCTGTTCAAGTGTTTGTGGGCAAATACCACGACTTCTCGGGGACTGACAACTGACGACCTAGGGATCACATCAGTCAATTTCTCACGCCCGATTCATACTGGTATTTCTCAAGATGATGAGCCGTATATTCTAGCTTCAGAGGCACATCAGGTTTATTATGTCGAGGACGAGCGGCATAGGGATTGGCACATGGTCGTTCATTTAAAGCCAAGAGACCTTTACGACATGGGTGAAGGCGATAACATCGCCTACGAGAGTGAGCCATTTCAGCCAGCTGGTTTTGAAAACTACTTCCCTGAAGGCGATGACAATTTACCTCTACTGCGGTGAGTTTTTTTAAGTCCACGTCATTTCAATTAAATTTTTTAAATTTAATAATACATCAATAACAATAATTTTTCTACAAAATTTCTGTAGGGATGGCGGCGACGATGAGTGATCAAATTCAATTGTAAAAAATGTCTTTAAAAAAAATGCAAAAAATTTGTGTTAAAATAAAATGTAAAAAAAAATTAAAATAATATTTGTAGAATTAGAGTGTAAAAAATTTTTCTTTACAAAAAATGAAAAAAATTTGTGTTAAAATAAAATGTAAAAAAAAATTTTAAAAAAAAAATTAATATAATATTTGTAGCGGTTATTAAACCGCTACAAAAAAATAAATAACCGCTACTAAATAATAACCGCTACATTAACCGCTACAACTAATTATATTAACCGCTACAACTAATTAAACCGCTACAAAATATAAATAACCGCTACTAATTAGTAACCGCTACATTAACCGCTACATTAACCGCTACAAGTAATACGTAAATCCCTATAAATACCCTTATCACAACTCATTTCAAACACTCCCCAATTTCTTTTCACCTTACCATTCTTTCATTTCCTCTCATTTACAACTTCTTTCGTATGACTAGAGGAGCTGAATAATACGATCAAATATGGTAACAAGATTTTCAATTTCTTTTAGAATACTTCTTTCATTTCTATAAAATTTATTCTAAACATCTTTTTTTCTAGATATATCTTAACTCTATCTCATTTTCATCTATTTTTCATATACAATTACATTATATTATAAAACATAATAATTCCTTATTACCTAACTATCGTTAATAATATTATTAATATAATTTTATACTAATTATATTCAATTACATTTTTTTCTTTTTAATTTATTAATAAGTTAAACTATTAAATAATAAACTAATTGAAATAGATAAAATAATAACAAATTAAACTATTTAATATAATATTGAAACAAAAGAAAAAAAATCAATGTATATATTTAAAAAAAATTTAAATATTTGTAGCGGTTATTAAACCGCTACTAAATAACGCGCCTTTTTTAAAGGTAAATTTAAATTTTTTGGCGGTAAATTTGAATTTGATGAAATTAGTAGCGGTTCTAAGAACCGCTACTAATTTCATCAAATTCAAATTTGGTAGCGGTTTCTTAACCGCTACAAATAAAAAAAGTCATTTTTAACAAATTTTCATTTTTATATATTGGTAGCGGTTTTTTAACCGCTACAAAAAAAAAATTCTTTTTAAAGCTGTAAATAAAATTTTTTATATTTGTAGCGGTTATATAACCGCTACAAATATCTCTTGATTTTGTAGCGGTTACTATTAACCGCTACAAAGTTTGTAGCGGTTATTTTTGATTGAGTAGCGGTTTTATAGAACCGCTACAAAACCGCTTGCAACGTACGATTTAGTAGCGGTTTTTCTAACCGCTACTAACATAGTTTGTAGCGGTTAGAACCGCTACGAATACCTATTTTTAACCGCTACTAAATCACGTTTTTTTTGTAGTGCCTCCTCCTCCAATGTTGCTATCACCATTTGCCATCGACCTTACCACTACCACACCACTGTTACCATCACCTCCGCTACTGCAACCATCGCCATCAAACGATCTTTGATGAGGTAGTGTGACAGTTATGATAAGATAACACGATGACTTTGAATTATTTTTTCTACGAAGATTATATTAAGGATAAAATAGACTTTGTGTGATATTTTAATTTTAAATACTCCCTCCGGTCCTAATTATAAGATAAAGTTGACTTTTTTGGAGAAATTAAAGAAGCCAATTAAATTACTTTAGAGTATTTATATTTTTAGTATCTTTAGATTATATATCAGTTTATTAGTCAAATTAATTAGTTTGGAGAAAAAAATAAAAATATAAATACTTTAAAATAATTTAATTAGCTTCCTTAATTTCTCCAAAAAAGTCAACTTTATCTTATAATTAGGACCGAATGGAGTAATTATTAAAAAAATAATTCATTGCACCTTATTTAAAATTCTGACCAAATACTAGCTCTGTAATTAATATTACACTATATTATCATCACACTACACTGTAAGGTGCAATGATACTGAATCAAACGGGCCCTAAATAAGTGAATGAGGCAAGAACCTAACAGTGGAGAATTATTAAGGAACAGAGTGATTTTTGTTTGGATTAGCTTTTGAGAATATTTTTTACGATTTACTTGTAAGTGTGTGAAATGAGTTTTATTTCAGGTTACGCAAACCTAGGTTTGAAAAATTCCCAAACACTCAATTAATTCGTTCTTTCTTCTTCATTTTCTTATCTTTCATTGGAAAAATTGGTTAGGGTAGAGAATCTAATTAACTATATGCTATTGGGTAAGACAATAATGAACGAAGTGACAAGGGCGCAATAATATATGAGAAGGTGCATAGGATATCGCAGGAAGCAACCTGAAAGGAGAAAGAATCCAATTGGCTGAGCATTGAGAAAGTACATAGAAATAGGCTCAAAGTTACACTCCATATATTTTTTTTCCCCTCATATGCCGACGACCCAAGTCAGAGACCACGTTAGGAGGAACGTGTTGGCGGATATGTGAGTCCCCAAAATTTACTAACTAGAAGTCTCGGGTTTGAAGAGACTAAAATAATATGATTTGGTTTTGTTAAATTATTTTAATATATTTATATTTATTATTTTTATTTAAATTAATTTGTTTGATTTATAAATTGATATATAATCTAATGATACCCATAAATATTCTAAAGAGATCATGTAACTTATGCCATGATTAAACAATTAATTTGGCTTTCTCAATCTTCTCAAATAAGCACTACTACAGAATATAGATACTGCTACTCTAAAAGACGTCCCTTTTTAAAATAGGGACGTCTAAAATATAGGCGGTGACATTTTTGTAATTATGTGTAGGAACTAGGTAGCTTTAGACGTCTCAAATTGAATTTGGGATGTCTAAAATTAAAAAAAAAAAATTTTACTTTTGTTTTTTTTTACTTTAGACGTCCCAAATTGAATTTGGGACGTCTAAAGTAAAAAAAAAATTAAATTTTTTTTTACACTTTAGACATCTCAAATTGAATTTGAGACGTCTAAAGTAAAAAAAAAAATTAATTTTTTTTTTACACTTTAGACGCCCCAAATTCCATTTGGGATGTCTAAAGTGGGACTTTAGATATCCCAAATTTAATTTGGGACGTCTAAAGTGATGTCTAAAGTAAAAAAAAATTAAATATTTTTTTTTTACACTTTAGACGTCCCAAATTTCATTTGGGACGTCTAAAGTTGGGACTTTAGACATCCCAAAAGGAATTTGGGACGTCTAAAGTAATTTAAAAATTTTCTTGCGACCTATATTGAATATAAGGGACGCTCGTGCCTTATATTAAATAAAAGGACGTTTTCCTTCCTCTCTCTTTTTCTCTCTCGCTCCCACAGCATTTTTCAATTTCTTTGATAAGAGTTGCAGAGAGAGACCCACATTCTATAGATTCAAATAACTTTTTCCTTCGGTGTTTTCGCCATCATCCCCCCTCTCATCATGCCCTTCGGTGCCCCTATTTGCGACGGTAACTCTCTCTTTATCACTTCTCAAATCTTACATGCTTGTCTGTTTATTATTATTATTATTATATAAGTTCCTCTCTTTTTCACAATCAGATCTGGTACAGTGCATCTGGGTAAAAAATGGATTTTTTGAATTTTAAAGTTTGACTAAAAGAAGTTTGAACAAAGCTAGCAAAGTGGTGGAAGTGTGGCGATGCCAAAAAAGGAAATTCCGGAGCCAAAAAGAGAATAGAGAAAGCTAGCATTTATGTTCAACAAAACTATTGCAGAGGATTCTCGTCTGGAACTTGTGTTTGCTTTCGTAATTGATGACCTCAGCATCTACAAGAAATTTAAAATTCAAATGACTTTAGACGTCCCTTTTTAAAAAAAGGGACATCTAAAGTGGAGACTTTAGATGTCCCAATTTTGAAATTGGGACGTCTAAAGTGGAGGACTTTAGACGTCCCAAATCTCAGATTTGGGACGTCTAAAGTCCTACACAGGGAGACTTTAGATGGCCAAATTCTTAATTTGGGACGTCTAAAGTCCTCCCTTTAGACGTCCCATTTTTTTCGGACGTCTTTTCTTAAAACATATTACGCCCCCACATAGACGTCCCCCCAGTTTTTGGATGTTAAAAGTGCCAAAATAGGGACGTTAAAACCCTTTTTTGTAGTAGTGTAGTCAACTGAATCTTATATTAAGGACCTGATGTAGTTTTATTATTGTTATAGGGCAAAGATGGAGAGAAGAAATTTTTTTATCATATAAGTTATATCATTAAATTTTTCATATAAATGTATAATTTTACTCTATATTTATTGTTATGTTGACTTTGTTTTCATATGATATAGTATTGTATACCACTCTAGTCCTTTTTAACTAATTCTCGTATGCTAAAGATTATTATTTAACTTATTAAATATACCTTAATTGATAAATTTTTTCAAGTGTACCCTTATTAAAAAAATTTCTCTCTCTACATTTATAAATCATTCTCACATCTCTCTTCCCTTTCTCTTTTTCCAACAAGAATTAAATTAAATAAAGATAAAATTAGCTAACAATCATTAATAACCTATAAGTAGACTTATATTTAGGACCACACATTTCTTTTAAAAGTGGATGTATAATGAGGGCTAGAGTGGTATTAAATAATTGAAAAGTTATTGAATTTTAGGGTAAAGTAAATAAAATATATGTTTTTTTTCGTTTGTATAAAAAATATTGAAAATTGGTTCTAAATATGGGGGGATATATAACGTCAATCCCTAGCATCCTAAGGATGTGTTTGGTTTAAGGGAAGGATGGGGGAGGATAGGAAAATTATAAAATGTTAAAATCGAGACATACCCATAGATCTCTATTATTCTTAAGTTCCGGATATGGATGTAGTAGCTAGCTATAGTTATAGCTCTTTACTTCAATGCGTTCAAATTTCTAAACTTCTCAAAGCACATATATGTGTGAGAGTGTGGGGCCGTACACTGGTTAACCTGTACGCATATTTTCAAACTTGCAACTTCGTAGAAAAAGGTCCATTAGTCTGTTACAACGCGTTTTCTTATATTCGTGATTAAGTGTGTGTTTGGTTGGGCTTATATTTAAATAATAAATCCTTATTACGCAAGCTGAGATAAAACTCTTCTCACATACTTACCTAGTATACCGTGAATCACGATTTATAAACACTTATTACCTAAAAATAAACTATTCCAAACAAACACTAAACTTGTTCCAATTTCTTTTCCTTGTCCACATTGTGTCCTGTATTTATTATGAAGACACGTCAAACAGTCTTGGTGGTACGCGTAGCCTGTAAAATTCATTCATTAAGTCCAACAGATCAATATATAATACTATAAAATACTCAAATTATTCATTATTAGTAAACAATATGACTTGTTTCTTAAACTTTGCATAATGCAGCTAACCCACATGTAATTGAAAAGTGAAAAAAAAAAATACATTTTTTTGTCAAGGTCAACATTTGCTTGGTTCAAACTCTTTCAGAGTGAGTAACCACAGCAATGACATATTTAGGAAGGTTTCACCAGTACAAAATACCACTTTTGGCGGAGGTTCAAAATAATCTTCACTACGTACACAGCGTAGTGGAAGGTGGTGAAGCAAAAAGATAGGACTTACTGTGTGTGTTATATTAAAACAGTAAGTTGGTGACATACGGTTTCTGCTACACTTGGCAACAGACATCATAAGCTGTACTTCCGATGATGTTTGTTTCTCCAAGCAACAGATGCCGTAACTATCCAATCATAGATGTCATGGTCACAACAGTTGAAATTTTTTTGAATAAATATTTCTTAATTAAATTTTAAAAACTTTTTGAGATAACTTCGATAGAAAAGAAAACGATTTATGATAGGACTATAGAGGTTATAAAAGCGTGATATTAGTTTTTAAATATTAACTATATATGATAGAAAATGATATCGTGTATGGAAGTCTATCATGGTTTAATCAAAACATTCCTCATAATCAAAATAAAAGGTGTTGCTTTAATTGTCTTGCTTCAGTTAAAAACTCTTCATCTTCTGTCTCAATCAAACAAGCAACGCAGCTCCCCTTCTCCAGCTTGTTCTTCTTCGTGTTTTCCCTGTTATCTGTAATTACATGTGATTTTACTGAGAAGGGCTTGAGAATCGAAGTAGCTAACTCTAACAAGGAAATGGGTCTTTAATTAGTTTTGAGTTTGAGAGATTTGAAAACTATGACCTCCAAATTAAACCCTTGATGGATTAAACATACATGTCAATTAGCTGTAAACACACATTTGACAAGCTCAACTATATTCCATAGTCGTCCTTGTACATATGAAAGCCATCAAATTCTGACTTAGAATTGTACACATAATAATGTAACTAAAATCAAAATAAAAGAAACAGGTACGCGAACATGTCTTTATTAATTATGTTGACCATTCCAGAAAATCTCTAGCTATACTCCGGCAGGTGGAGGTCGAGGAAATCGGGCCGATGGTCGTGGCGGTGGAGACAATCTGAAACTTGGAGCCCTGTGAGTAGAGCCATAGGGTGGAGGTGGTTTCTTTGGCAAAAAACCAGCGAGCTTCCTCACCGTCATACCTGCATCGCTACACTTCTCATTATTTTACAAAATAACATTATAATTGTAAGTAACTAGCTATTATGTTCAAACAGATCAGAGGGGCAAGCATTAGAACTTTAACTCTAAACACACAATGAGTGTATATTATACTATAAGTTTGTGATCATTAAAGGCACATATATATACCTGCACTAGCGTTGTGGCACTGCAACAAAAGAATGGAGGCAATCATCAAAAGAGCGATAGCAAAATGGTAACGAGAAAACACGCCCATATTGATCTCTCTTCTTAATTTTGGATATCAATATGCTAACAAACCTATAATAGCTTAGGGATAACTATTTGCTTCAATGTGTTCAAATTTATAGAGTTTTCAAAGCGCGCACACATACAGAGAGAGAGAGAGAGATTGTGAAGCGCTTTGTGCATATTTTCAAACATGTACGTAGCAATCTGTTACAACGCGCTTTCTTATTCATCAAGATTGTTTCATTTTCTCTTCCTTGTCAACATTGTGTACTGCAATTTATTATAAAAAGGAAGCCTGGTCAAACAATGTTGCTGGGCACGCATAGTCCACAAAATTCATGAAGTCCCATAGATCAATATATAATACTATAAAATACTCAAAATATTCATAGTTAGTTAATAATATGACTTGTTTCTTTAACTTTTTATAATGTCCCTAACCCACGTGTAATTGAAAGTTGTAAAAAATAAAATTGTTTTGTCAAGGTTAAATTAAAGGTTCTTGGATCAAACTATTCATGAGTGAATAACAACAGCCATGCCATAAGTATTAAATATCCAGGAAAGTTTTAATCTTTCAGAGAGAGAGAGAGAGAGAGAAAGAGACAATTTTTATATAGAAACGAAAATCTTAACATATATGAAGCAAGGAACTCAAACGAAAATCTTTTGAACAACCCAAAAACGAACAACATAGAAAGAACATTGCAATCCGTATATGAGAATGTTTTAACATATGCAATAGGAGAGAATTTTTATTATTTTGGAAGAATTTTATTCTTTATTTAATTACTGCTCATTAGCAAGTTAATAACTTCAAGGCAATCTGACAAAATTTCAACTTTGATGCATCCTCGATTCCAACAGAGATGTAATCCATTTTATTGATTCTGTACTAGCCTTTTATAAATGGGCTTCAACAACATTAGTACAAAATACTAATTTAACTATTCAATTAGAAAGGTTTTAGGATGAATAGGCTGAATGAATTATACTGGGCCTGTAGCTTTATTATATAGCTCTTAAGGTTACAACCCTAAACGAATATTCCACAGGATATTACAATATTACAGCTGTGATATGTACACGTATATAGATAAGGACCAGCTACTCACATCTATTCACTAATACAAGATTATGAAGAGTATTATGTTCTAACATTGCCCCTCAAACGAGAGGGTGTTATAGACAATCCGAGTTTGCTCCTAAAGTATGAGAATTTGTTGTGTGTGAGAGCCTTGGCGAAATAGTCTGCAACTTGGTATGAGGAAGGAATAAATCGAACATCAATAAAACTGGATGTCACCTAGATCACGAACAAAATGTATATCAATTTCTATATGTTTGCTTCAAGCATGTTGGACTAGATTGGATGCAAGTGCCTTTGCGCTAATGTTGTCACACCAGATAACTGAAGGCTGTCTCAATTTGAGACCAAGTTCAAATAACAATGAATACAGCCATTTAAGTTCTGTTGCACCATTTGATAATGAGCGATATTCTGATTCAGCACTGGATTTGGAGACAACTTTTGTTTCCTTGAAGCCCATGAAATCAGAGTGTTTCTAAGGTATACACAACAACCAGCAGTTGATTTTCTGTCATCTGTGTCAGCAGCCCAGTCTGCATCTGTAAATGCAGTCAATGTAAGGGTGTTGAAAGGTTTGATGTAAAGACCATAATTGTAGGTTCCTTTGAGATAACGTACGATCCTTTTAACTCCTTGAAAATGAATATCAGTGGGACTAGACAAAAAATGATTGAGTTTATTCACTAGTAGGCAATATCCGGTCTTATTGTTGTGAGATATTGTAAGGACCCTATGGCTCGTCGATACAAGGAAGGATCAAACAATTTTCCTTCAATAGTTAAAAACTGTTGATTAGCAACCATAGGAGTTGGTACAGGTGCACAATCTAGCATATTGAACTTTCGTAATAAATCCAGTGTGTATTTCCCTTGGTTGAGATAGAAACCAGTTGAATCCCGATATATCTCCAGACCAAGGAAATAGTAGATAGGACCAAGGTCTTTTAAAGAGAAGAGAGCATTCAGTTTTTGAATAAATTTGTGCATATAGGAAGAACTATTTCTTGTTACCAAAATATCATCTACATAAACTAGTATAAACACAGTCAAGCCTTGAGCTCGCAGATAGAATAGAGAAATATCACTTCTCGCATTTTGAAAAACCCCATTGAAGCAGGGTCAGTCTTAATTGTTCAAACCGAGCATGGGGGCTTGCTTCAAGCCATGTATTGCTTTCACCAATTTACATACAAAATGAGGTCTTTTTGGATCTCGAAACCATCGGGTTGATTCATAAAGACATTTTCTCCAAGATACCCATTCAAGAATGTATTATTAACATCGAGTTGTCTTACCTCCCATCTGAATGTGGCTGCAAGTGATGGAACAATTCTGATTGTCGTTGGTTTAACAACAGGATTGAATGTCTCGCCATAGTCAAGTCCTGGTGATTGCTAGAATCGTTTGGCGACGAGACGAGCCTTTGGTTTGAGAAGCAAGCCATTTGCTTTGAACTTGTTTTTAAAGATCCACTTGCAATCAACTAAGGTTTGACCTTGATTTGGCGGTATAAGAACCCAGGTATGATTGCGTAAGAGTGTTGCAAATTCTTCCTGCATTGCATTTCTCCAATATGAAGAGGCAAGAGCTTCATTGATATTTCTAGGTTCAGCAATTACTTTTAACGTCACTGGATCTTCTGATTTCATAAGCCCAACAAAAGGATATTTTGGTTTAAACACACCTGCCTTTGATCTTGTCACCATTTGATGTGTGTTGTTAACTGGAGAAATGTTGGGATCATTTGAACTTGACTTTATTTCTTCACCACCTAGACTATGAGATGGACTTGGGCTAGGAGTTAGGCTAGAATGCAAGGACTCACTTGTCCCCATATTGGAGTTTTCAGTCCTATAGTCTACTGGGCTATTTATTTCCCTTCTATTGATATTGGTATCACGACTTGGCATTGTTGTATCAGTGGTAGAGCTCTGAATAAACATAGGAATTAGGCATTCATTGTCATTTGTAGGTGATGACCTACGATTGAGGAAGCCTGCAACAAAAGCAAAATTACCAGCATCAAACACAACGTGTCAAGATGTATAGATTCTTCTCGTTGCACTCAAACATTTGTATCCTTTATGTTGAGAGGCTGGTCCTAAATACACACATTTCTAACTATGAAATTGAAGCTTGTGCTCATTATAAGGTTTGAGGCAAGGATAACAAGCACACCCAAATGGTTGAAGTTCCTTGTAGTTAGGTGCTGTCTTGAATAATCGTAAAATAGGAGAGGAACCTTTTAAAATAGGTGTAGGGAGTCTATTTATAAGGTACACTGCAGTTTGGAAAGCATCCACCCAGTAAGTTAAAGGTATTTTTGCTTGAGCTAGAAGGCTTAAACCCATCTCAACAATGTGTCTGTGTTTTCTTTCAGCTCTTCCATTTTGGGAGGAAGTGTAAGGACAAGTGAATCTCATATTTATGCCTTCAGTTTGACCTAAGGAGGCAAGAGGTTTATATTCTGTGCCATTATCACATTGAATCATTTTAATCCTAGTGTTGAATTGATTCTCAGCCTGCTGCTTAAATACTTTGAAGGCATGTACAACTTCACCTTTTATGTTTCAAGGGAAACATCCAAGTGAATTAACTAAAATCATCTATAAAATGCACATAATAACGATGGCCACCAACTGACTGTATTAGAGAGGGCCCCCAAACATCAGTGTGAATTAGTTCAAGAGGAGTACTAGCATGAGAGTTAGACAAAGGAAAAGGAAAAAGCTTGGATTTCCCAGATTGACAAGCTTCACAAATAAAATTCTCATTGATCTCAACTTTTTCATTACAACTAGCCAAAACTTGTTTCAAGACACGACTATTTAGATGTCCCAACTTGTAGTGCCATTTAAGAAAATTATCTCTATTAGAAGAAATAAAAGAGGCAGATGCTGCATGCCATTGGGCTTGTGGAATTCCTTGGTCACTTTCCATCGGATACATCCCTTGTCTTGACTTCCCTGCCATCAATGTTTGTCCAGTGACCTTGTCCTTCACAAGACACTTATCATTAGTAAATTGAATCTCAACTGAATTATCCTTAACAAGTTTGTTGACACTAAGCAAACTCGTAGTAGCAGTCGGTACTAGAAGCACATCATTAAGACAAAGTTGAGAATTAGGAAAACGTTTAGTTCTTATGCCCTGTATCTTTACCTTTTCCCCTGTACAGGTAGATAAAAAGGACTTACCTACTGGCAACTTACCTGATCAAGTTGGTCAGTGCTAGGGGTAACATGATAGTTTCCATACTATCCATGTACCAAGAGGAATCATTCGCTGGTTGAGAATTCATATACCAGGCTTGAGCATTGTAATTTCCTGAATTGGTTGGAGACTTGAAATTTCGATCAAACCGATGGTAACAATGAACCACATCATGTCCAGGTTTCTCACACAAATGACAATACAGTTTACTTCCCGTGTCGTTGCCGTAAGAAATGTTGCTATTGTAGCCTCCTCTTCTACCAAGCGAGCATCGGCCACGCAAGTTCCATCCACCATGCCAGAAACCTTTGTTGGAGTTAGTGAATCGGTGAGAGGAATTTGAGGATCGTGGATCAGAAGAATCACGAAATGCAACGTTAGCCGATGGTTGAACTGATAAAGAGGAAAATTGATCCAGCTACTCTAAAGGACTTTCAAATGACAACAGAGCAGCTATTGAGCATCGATCCATGAGAGATTAGGCTAATCTATGAGCTTTACAACTATAGCGTTGTAGTCAGCTTCGAGACCATTTAGAGTATGCATAATGAGATCATTATTTGATATCAGTGCTCCAAACAAAGCCAGTTGATCAAATACATTCTTCATCCTTGCTAAATATTCTTCCATTCTTATGTTGTTCTTACGAGTTTGGTGCAGTTTGGACTTGAACACCATGACTCAAGCCTTGTTAGAAGCATTGGTAAGATCTCGTGCTCCAGTCCAGAGTTCCAATATCTTGAGTCATTGTATTTCTCAGCCAATCGACAAGCATTCGGTCGACTGTGAACCAGTCCTCATATTCGGGGTTCAGAGTCACAGTATTTCCTGCTTCTCCAAGAATGCAGCGGTCTGGAATGACTCCTGTGCCATTGATATGCGATTGAAGGTGATTGCCTTCGATTAGAGGGAGAACGAATGACTCCCATACCAAGAAGTTGGTTCGGTCAAGCTTAATGGTTGTTGTTTGACTAGAGGAATTAAATAGCCCATAAGTTTTTGAAGCCACAGAGGATGATAAAACAGAGGTGGCAGATGACTCAGAGGAAACGGACAAGGAAGTAGAGGAGGATGATGACATTGTCGGCGCCTTTCTACTCTGATACCAAGAAAGGTTTTAGGGTGAATAGGCCGAATGAATTATACTGGGCCTGTAGCTTTATTATATAGCTCTTGAGGTTACAACCCTAAACGAATATTCCACAGGATATTACAATATTACAGCTGTGATATGTACATGTATACAGATAAGGACCAGCTACTGACATCTATTCAATAATACAAGATTATGAAGATTATTATGTTCTAACACAATTTAATGTTTGTTACTTAAAGAACAAAAATGATAGTAGATATTTCATATACTGTCCATATGCAGTAGCGAAATGCCATTTTTAACATACGCTAAAAGAGTATTTTGCACTAGTGAAAATTTCAAACCTTGCATGCATAAAAAAATTTCAAACTCTGTTCCAATTTTTTTTTTTTTTTTCGTTTTCTGCATATCATGCTATTGTGTACATGATCGATACGAGTTGATCAGTGTATACAAGTCAAGGGGAATTGCATAAGATGAATTTTCTTCTGCAGAAGATGTGGCAGATTTTTTTAGTGTTTTTTTTTATAATTTCCTAGCAGTCAAAACATAATTTTGTTGGTAACTAATCGGATGAGATGACCCCAAGAGACGTAAGTATAATATACATAAGACTTTTTAATATTTACCCCATTGTCCATAAAATATGCTGAGTTAATTTTTCTCTCTTTTCTAATGTATGCCACCAGGAGAGTCATCCAGGCAACCTCAAATGCAACAGCCCAGTACCTAGGAACGAAGGTACGTACGTACTACCAGCGATTTCGATGATCTCCCAATTTTTGTGACACATTTTGCAGATCCCTTCTCTCTTAGTTAGTTGCCAAGAGAATTTCAAATGCTCTTAATTAATTATCACCTCAAATCGGAATCTTGTAGGCTGTTAAGATTTGAATTAGATGCTTTTTTAGTTAAAAACAGGTATGGGAAGGCGTAGAGAATTCAGAATTGTCAGATTCAGATACATAAAGAGTGGCGAGTTACAGAGGGAGGGGATAGATACTACTGCTAAGTTCTCGTTTTACTTCCCACATCGGCTAAGAAAAGGGCCGAGAGTTACGAGGATGGCTATAAAAGGGACACTTGTACGGCTGGAAAACTCATCTTTGCGCTTGGGGCAATGACGCAGCTAGTGAGGTTCTAACCGAGGCGTGTCTATTGCTGGTTGAAAACTATTTCCAAACCCCCTCTTAGGCCTGGGCTCGCCCTTGGCCCTTGAGAATTTCTTAAACGGCTCCCTTCTTGGGTAAAGCCCTACAACTCCCTAGTTCAACGGTTTTTGGATTTTGAAAGGCCTTTTATTGGGCCTCAACTTGAGAAAGAGAAGTTCTTTTGGGACGATTTAATATCCAGCTTCGTGACTTGACGAACCGGACCGAATAAAAACCCGCCTTGTGATACCATTGGTCAGATTGACATGCTGCCTGAGCCCAAGGCAAAATGTATCGACTATTAGTTTGAAGTTGAACTGTATAAAAATATTGCATTCATCATTAATTTTGCTGTGATAATTATACTCGTTTTTTGGGCCAACATGACCATCTTACTTTGAATAAGTTATAATTTTAAAAATGCGTATACACAATATTTTATTTTATATGAGCTCCGGTCATTAATATAAATTCTTGTTTGCAGTGAAAATGGTCTTATAACACCAGCACATCATACAGCAGAGTCAAGACACAGGCGTCAAGTCTGGAATTAGGGTGAGTGTTATTTCTTGTCTTCGTTGGACACCTAATTAATTGAAATTGGATCCGAATAGTTCTTAATTATGATGCCATCGCCAAACTTGACATTTCAATTGCTAGCAGAGCTTACCCCTGTTAATGCAGGACACCCACTAATAATTAAAAAGAAAGAAATTACTTGTGCAGTGTAATAATGCTACGGTACTTAAATTTAATTCATTTCTATGTCGACAACTGAATATTTAGTAGAGTATAATACGTATGAGTTTGTAAATAAATAGAGGCTTATATACCTGCACTCGCATTGTGAGACTGCATGAGAAGATTGGGATCAGTTTTTCTCCTTTTCTACTGTTGTTTGTCATTCGTTATCTTAAAACACCCCGTTTTTGGTGCAAAATGAACTTGTGTCTTGTGACCTTTAACTTGGGTGAGAGAGAGTAAGATACAGTATAATGTGATGCTATGTGGGGAGGCCAAGGGTGAAAACTTTTTCACATGGGACAAAGTTGAAGTAAAATAAGTTTTTACTTTAAAAAGATTCAAAATACTCTTTTTGAGAAAATTAAATTTTTTTAAAAAAAAATAGATGAGAAAAACAAGATTTTACTCTAAAATCTCTAAAGAAATTTTGAGAAATTGTTAAACAAAACTTTTTTAGTCCAAAAAACCAGAGATAATATTTTTAAAAAATTAAATATCCCCTCTATTTCTTATTATAACTCGAAAGGCTCAAACATATTTTCAGTTCTTTAAGTTTATATGAGATATACTTTTGGTCCCTTAACTTTAAAAAATAAGGGACCAATAGTATATCTCTTGTAAACTTAAAGGACTAAAAGTATATAAAGTATATTTTTTAAAGTTAAGGGACCAAAAATATATCTCATGTAAGCTTAAAGGACTAAAAGTATACTTTAACCTTTAGAATTATAATAAGACATTGAGGGGATATTTAATTTTTTAAGAATATTATCTCAGTTTTTTCAGACTAAAAAAGCTTTGTTTCACAATTTCTCAAAATCTCTTTGGAGTTTTTAGAGTAAAATCTTATTTTTCTCAGCTAAGTTTTTTTTTTTAAATTAATTTTCTCAAAAAGAGTATTTTGAATTTTTTTTAAAGTAAAAAATTATTTTACTTCAATTTTGTTCTTTGTAAAAAAGTTCTCATCCTTGACCTCTCCACATGGCATCATATTACATCGTCTCTCACTTTCTCTCACCCAAGTTAAAGCCCACAAGACACAAGTTAATTCTGCACAAAAAACGGGACGTTTTAAGGCAATGGTTGGCAACAGACAATAGTAGAAAAGGAGAGAAGCTTATCCCGAGAAGATTGGAAGGAATAAGAAGAAGCATGAGAAATTGGGAAAAAGAAGACAAACCCTTGTCTATATGTTCTTGTTGCTAAGGCTAAGATAAAACTATATGAGCTTCATATATGGCGTGTAAATTTATACATGTTTCAAGTCAATTATATATTGTGTTTGACTTGAGTAATCTTTTGTTCATTTCTTCAACTTCAACCACGTAACCTCGCAGAAACCCAGTTGACGTGGACTTGTGACACCAATTAATCAGAAAAGGTTCTTCATCTGTTTATACCATTATGACTGGTTCATTGACAACGTCCCCTCCTGGGGCATTCAGACTGGTTCAATCTTCATTTGTTTATTGCATTTCAAGGACTGAAGCTATTTTGACTAAACTTTATATGCCTACGGTATAGGAAATAAGTTGCATCGAGTCAAAGTTCCAAGTCAAAACTAAAGAGGCTGATGAGTTGCACCGAGTTAAAGTTTATGGATTGAGTTACAGTATAATTTCACACCAGTGTTATATGGAAACGATTCACACACACACAGACTTTTGGTAGTGATGGAGGAACAAAGGTGTTATTTTGTCAATGTACTTAAGAACCCCATAATTAAAATTTACATATAAATTAATGAAGACGTGTATAATTCAAAATTGTAAGGGCAGTAAATTTATAGTTATTTCTAATTATATATTTTATGAACCTCTAATCCATCTAACATGGGACTTTGTTTTCCATTTCTTCCCGTAATAAGTCGAATCTAATCACATTTGGCATTGTATAAAAAGCAAGAATTTTAGTTTCAAATGTTTGAGTAATGCATGAGGGACCATTGGCCAGGCGCGCTGAGGATGTCGGGTTTTGTTTGGGGTTGTCTAGATTATCTCATCTTCTCATCCAACCGTCCAGATAATATAAAGAAATTATTGTGGGAGGACAAATGGGTTTCATTTAAAAAAGGAAGGATGTTTGGATTAATTTAACATAATTGTAAAAATTACCTCGATTTTAAAAGATCATTTCTACTTTTGCGTCTTTTAAAACTTAATTGAGTTAGATACTCATGAAAAGAGTGTCATCGCAACTAAAAAACAGGGTTATGGAACATGGACTGGACCGTCCGGTTCGTGGTCCGGTCCGGATTCCTATTTAAAATTTTTTTTATATTTTCTTTAGGATTTTATATTAGTAAGCCTAAAATCTTCAATTTCTCGTCGGTTTGGTTCCAGTTTAGCTCCGGTTTGGTCCCGATTTGACCCACTGACCCTTAAGTCAGTACCCCGACCGGTTCAGTACTCGGTCTGGGTTCATGAACCTTGCTAAAAAGTCAATGAGGCCAGAACGTAACATGGACAATTGATAAGGAACTTTGTACAGTCTAAATTATTTTTTTTATTGGCCAGGGCATTATATATTGCCTTGTCTTCTGATCTAAGTCAAAAATCCTGCTGATAACATTAACCAAAGAAATATGCAAAGACAGAAAAGGAACAAGACATCCTATATAAACAAAAGGAAAAAAGAAAAGAAAATTACGTGTCATATTTGCGCAATGCGTTCGTTGACAATAGACACGACTAATCTACGCCAAAGTTTTAATATAAATTAGTACTACATTCCTTTTAACTAGATTTGCTTCACATAAAGAAATTGAGAATCAAACCCCTGATCACTTGTTTCTTTTTTCTTTTTAATTAAAAGTGACAAGAGGGGAAGACCTCTTGAGGCCACAGCGGCCAAAAGTACAGGAACCGAAAAAAAAACCAAGAGCAAGAAACTACAAGACCCAAAGATTAGCTAAGATCAGCTAACAGTTGGTCCTGATCACTTGTTTCTAGGACAGGAGTTTTATGTCCCACTCTCGTCAACTTGAGTAACCGTGTATTGACTTGACTTAAGGCTGAGATCATCAATCAATCATTAACTTTATATATGAAAACTTGTAATACCCGCTTTAAAACCCATTTAATTTAAACACGGGTCAGATTTTCCATTTTACAATAAATCTAGACATTATTATAAATTATTACCTGATATTTACACTTTCCCTTAATTCCAAGAAGTTTGACTGCTTCTTCAATTTCCTATTTTCTTTTATTCCTCAATCCGCTCATAAAGGGACTCAATATCTTGACATTATGTTCCAATAAATATTTATTCATGTAATTAATACTCATCTAGGTGATTTCTTTTTCTTTTTCTAATAAACCCAACTCTTTATGATTCTATTCACACTACAAAAAAAATAACAATTCGTGGCGGCGGTGCATTTGTAGCAGTAAAAAAACTGCTACAAATGTTCGTATTTGTAGTGATTTTAAGCCAAACCGCTATAAATCTGCAACTAGTCACCTCGCGCCAAGTGGTGCACGAGTTAGGGAATGAACTTTGTAGCTGTTCACAATTCATAACCGCTACAAAAATTGGCCAAGCTGGCACCAAATTTGCCGCAATTCATTGGTAGTGGTTAACATATAGTAACCGCTACAAATTGGTGGTGTGAAGCTGGGGCGACAATTGTGGTGGTTATTTTATAGCGGTTATAATCAAAGTAACCACTACAAAATGTGAAGAGCCTCATATTTGTAGCGGTTAATCTGAACCGCAACAAAGTCGATTTCAAATTTGTTTACAATTGCTACGGACTGCAGAGGGTTTGTTGATTTGTAGCAATTATTTGTAACTGCTACAAATGTTCACATTAACCAAGGTAGGGTTTTTGGATTTGTAGCCGTTAAGGTAGCGGTTTTTACTGTAACAGCTACAAATCCTGGCCTATAAAACCTGCTCGCCTTCTCTTTTCTTATTTTGCCATTTTGATTTCTCACGCGCCCATTGAGATTTTGCTTGAGATATGAGATTCTATTGAAGCTTTTGAGAGATTTTGCTATGCGAGGTTAGTTTTCTCACTTGCTTTTTATCTTTTTTTGGCTATGATTTTATAATTTTGATATAAATTGTGCTAATATTTGTTTTTTTATAGGTATATATATATATTATGACTTCTGAGCGAGATAAAGCAAAGGGCAAGGAGGCTAAACTCCCCCCCAGACCTATTTTACAGGGAGCAGCAATAGAAGCGGTAGTGGGAGAGGTGGCAGCAGAGGGCAGCGTAGGGGTAGGCATGTCCCCATGCCGTCGCATGGGTTGATCGCACCATAGCAGCCACAGGAGTTGGCCCCACCACAGCCACAGAAGATGGCCCCACAGGAGGTGACCGGACCACAGGTTGTTGACGCTATTCTGGGAGAAGGAGGTGAGCTCAGTGTCAGCGACTCCTAGGAAAATGAGGAGTTCAAGATTCCGATTCCGCTCAGTGACATAGAGTGGTTCCTGGATGAGGAGGACGCGTGGCACCAGAACAACCCATGACAGTCGTCTTCCCGGTTGACTGGCTTTGAGGTACAGGTCCAAGGTAAATATTTTCTTCATTTAATAAATTAAATATTTAAATTCGTCTTGTTAAATGTGAATTTAAATTTATCTAATGTATATGCTAAATTGTGCAGATGAGCAAGGGAATATGTCCAAGAAGAGGCAGGATGTGGCTAGTCTGAACAGCCTGGATCTAATACTAAGAGTTGTAGTTCCGTGGAATGAGGCCACGGACCAGCCCATCGACAATGGGAGTAACCTGTTCAACCATTTTCTGAACGAGTTGGGCTCGAATTGGATGTGGTTCTCCTTTCACTTTAAGACGTGGAGGAACATTCCCAAAGGGCCGAAGGACCTGGCGTGGGACGAGGCGGTGAAGGAAATTAATAGTATTTAATTATATTATATATTTTGTAATTAATTTTATTTATTTAATATTTAATAATTGTATCATTTATAATTAGTCGTATTTAATTATTTTTTATTCAATTGTGTTACAGCTTAGCTTTGCCGTCCCAGACAACCGGAAGAGGTACACACTGATGAAGATAGGCGACAGTTGGAGGAACAGGAGGAATCATCTCTTCCACAGTATGAATAAGGATGGGAAGATTTCTTTGCAACAGCTATCGAGAATGTCCTGGATGGCGTCCCACCGAATGACTGGGCGAGTTTTGTCTAGTTCAGGAGGAGAGCAGAGGAGCAGGTAATTTATTTATAATTATAATTTTAATAAATTTCATAAAATTTATTTTTTTTAATAATTATAATTGTTTTATATTGTTTTAATAATTTTAATATTGTTTTTTTGCAGGTACTTTTTCAGAGGAATACGATCCACCACACGGCAGGATCGAAGACCTTTACTCTCACTTACAGTGAGCTGGTAATTTTTTACTATGTCAATTACTTTTAGCTGGTTATTTCATATTATAAATTTAGTGTTTTATTGTTCATAATACTAATTTAATTTTTTTATTTTTTTAGGAGAGGAAGGCACAACAGGAGAACCGTCAGACGGACTACGAGGAGTTATTCGCTATTATCCATAGACATCGTGACAGGACTCAGACCTCTCAGCAGGTAGAGGAGGCCATTGTAAGTTAATTTATTATTTTATAATAACAATTTATTGTTATATTGTTTGTAAAACTACTTTATTGTGAATAATAATAATATTTACCTTGTTTCATAAAATGGCAGGAGCAAATGCAACAGGAGCAGGCTGAGCTACGAGAGACCTAGACCAAGGCATCATAGGGGTCTGTGGATCCCATTGCGCTATTGAAAGTAGGTCTGGGTCCAATTGAGCACCCTGGACGCGTGAGAGGGATGGGGATAGGCGCCAAACCTAGCATGGTCTACGGCAAGAGCAGTGCCTCCGAGGCTGGTAGCTCTCAAGCACAGATGTCTGGGGTCAGACATCCGAGGGATGACTTTCTTAAGGAGCTCCGATCAGAGATTGCTAGGACACATTTTGAAGTGGCCCATTGATGCAGCAACAGGCTGATTACTACTACGCTCAGCATACGCGTGGCGGGATATCATGAACTACATGCTGGAGTGGTCATGGAGTCACTTGTTTCCTGATAAGGAGATCCACAGGTTCCCCTATCCCTTGGTTCGTCGTCTAGTCAGTTCCTCCTGCTGATGATGATGGTGTTGTTAACTCTGCTTAGCTCCCTGATACAACCGCACCTGAGGGAGCCCCCCTAAGGGAGGACCTAATAATCAGCGTCGTGATCCTTCCCCTCCTGAGGGAGGACATGATCATTATCTTCTGGGTAATTAGTTTATGTTTTTGATTAATTAGCTTTAGAATAGTTATATATTTTTTTCAAACATATATAAAAAACTTTGATATTTATATTTTCACAGTCTTGTTAAATTCTTCTTTCATTTACGATTGTTATATTTATATTTTTACTTCGAGAAAACAAAATTTAACAAAAAATAAATGAATAAAGAATTTATTTGTAGCAGTTTTATTGAAATAACCGCTACAAAATAATAAAAACTTGAAGTTTGAAGCGATTAAACATACTAAACCCGCTACAAATGGTATAACTTTGCAGTGGTTTCAGGTCATAATTGCTACAAAAGAAATGAACCTTTGTAGCGGTTTATCGGTTATAACTCCCGCTATAGATATTTTTGTAAACCGCTACAAAAAGGCATTTTGAAATTTGAAAATTGAAAATTTTAAACTCCCGCTATGAATGTTTTTGTAGCGGTTGTTCAATTAAAAAACCACACAAATTGAAAATAAAATTTGTTTCAATGTCCAACGGTCATGAAATTTGGTAGCGGTTTATATGCAATAACCGCTACAAAAGTATCAAACTTTTGAAATTTGAATTTCATCTCCCGCCAATGGTCTTAAAAATTTGTAGTGGTTTTATTTAAGATAACCGCTACAAAGTGAAACTAATATTTGTTTTAATGGTCAACGGTCATGAAAGTTTGTAATGGTTTTTATGTCATAACCTCTACAAAATGTTAAACATTTGAAATTTGAATTTCATATCCCATCAACGGTCCTAAATATTTATAACGGTTTCCTTTAAAATAACTGCTACAAATTGATACTCAGTAGCGGTTATGGTAGCGGTTTAGTAACCGCTACAAAATGTTAAATGTTGGGGAAGTTGAATATAAGCTTACAGGCACCGGTCATTCTCTATTCACCCTCATCTTCTTTACTAAATTTTCTTATTAAATATGGATAAGTCATGGATCAGGTTGTCACATAATTCTCCATAATATTTGTATGGATTAAACAATTTATTGGATTTCGCATACTCTCATGAGAGCTGTAATGGCAAGTTCGTCTGTCCGTGTCAGAGATGCAAGTTCAAGAAGTGGCATGAACAATAAGTTGTTAAGGAACATTTGCTTGTAAAGCCTTTCCTAGAAGACAATACGTTACGGGGAGTTCATGGTGAGAAGGCCGGTATGAGATATGATAATGCTGTTGTTAGATTCCAAGTTTTGATGATAACAAAAGATTATTGTGGGATATGGCAAGAATATCATGTTTTGCAAGTTTAGACAATGGTTGAAACTATTACCAAAATATTACCAAATGCATATTACTATGTTCAGAGGTCATTGCTGTGATTTTAACTGATGCACTCGAGTGATGGAGCTAGCACTCGAGCATTAAGCAATTTTGCACTCGAGCACAAGAGAGTGTTGAACAGAAAGTGTTTGACAGAAGCAAACTCTAGCTGAAAATAATAGGACAACTTGAGTGATGGACACAGCACTCAAGTGATGATATGATTTGTACTCGAGCATGAAGGCACACTCGTGCAAGTGTTTGACAGAGAGTAAAGGCAGAGACAGGATATCATCACCTCACTCAAGCACAGACTCACTGCTCGAGTGATAGTCTCAAGCTCACCTGAGTCCTTGCAAGTGTGGTAGAGGAAGTGTTTACCCAAGATCAAGATAACCTCAGAATGTAAAATGCACTCAAGTCCAAGCGAGTGAGGGACAGGAAGTGTTTGCCCGAGAGTCATGTAGTGCATGGAAGAGAAAGTGTGCCCGAGTGAAGAGTACATGCACTTGAGTGATACCTCAGCACCCCCGAGTGTGAAATCTAACTCTCTCCATTCTGATGCAAGTGCTGAAGTAAAAGAGTTTCTTATAGAAGAATATTTTGTTCACTCGAGTTAGAGTAAGTATGCTCAAGTAAGGGCCCACATGACATGCAAGTGCAAAATCACACCCTTGATAAAATGGGATGCGAGTGTTATCTAGAGATGTGGACTCATAGTGTAAAATATAGGTGCACTTGAGTGAGAGTAAGTATGCTCGAGTGAGGACCCACATCACTCACAAGTGTGAAAATGCACTCTCTCCAAATCATGAGGAAGTGCAACGTAAAAGCAGAAGCAGAAGAGGAAATATGAAGATGCACTCGAGTGAGGCCTCTTTGCACTCAAGTAATCCTCTGTCAGAAGCCAAAACGCAATAGACTTACAACGATCAATCCGAACATGGTTTAATATTATTTATTCATTCTATTTTCACCTTTAATTATTATTTAACATCATTTAACATATATTACAAGTGTGAAACAGGAGTTTGATTGTTGAATTAGAAAGCCACACAAGAAGTCAAACAATAGCAGACAGAATCATTACGAACAACCAAGCACGTACCTACCACGATATCTCGTTCAAAGATTTCAAACGTATGCAAGCTGTTCCATATTAAAATGCTTCGCTCCACAATGATTATTATTCAATGGGCAAAATCATCTGACTATAAATGCAGAGCTTCAGAAACCATCAAGAACAACTAAGGACAATAATTCACACAAGCAAATTCACGAGTATCTGTTATTCATATTTTCTCTATATTCATATTGTTCTTCATGTTTATCATATTTGCTCTATAAATTCACGAGTATCTGTTATTCATATTTTCTCTATATTCATATTGTTCTTCATGTTTATCATATTTGCTCTATAAGAGAGTTTGTATACACTTCAAAATTCTTTTTTCATTTGATCTCAATGTACAGGGACCTTGAGAGGGTAAATATCCTTACGAGAGAAGCAGTTGAGAGAATTCCTAGTAGGACTTTTTGCTCATAAGACTTATAAGGTACAAGCAGTAGAGAACGTTACTGCTCATAAGATGTCAACACTTATTTTCATTTCGATATTCGAAGAGTAATAAAGAAGGAATTCCATGGGCATACAGAAAAAGTATAATTATACTGACAAAAATATTCATTTACAATCCCGATGTCGTTCGTCAATGAAAAACAGAAAAACAGAAACTTAATATTTACAAAATTCTCCAAAATATCTAAACATCAACAAATTATAATCACGATCTTGTCCTTGCCTCGAGACACGAGTCAATTACTTCTCGGCGTCTACTCCTTTGCCTTTCGATCACTGGCACTCGCTGAGATGTTTGTTTAAAACTAGGGTGAGATTCTGAAGAATCCCAGTAGAGACATGCTATCGTTCAGAGAAAATGTGAAAAGTAAATATGATATATTCCATGTATGCACCAATTAATGAACATTATGAACATATCATCTGCATGTATACATGAGTAGGGCCCAGCCCCACTATTATGCACCGGTTGGGTTTTCACCAACTCCAGTGTAAGTGCCTCTGACACTTCTGGCCCTTCTCTGGGCAAATCGTGTTGATTAATAAAGCGCATTTACAAATATTGGCATCCACACAATCATATAACTATGGCATAATCTATGAAGGATAATGTCCCTACTTCAAAGCTTTATAATCCTTTGTTTAACGGTGTCTTGTAAAACGTGTCGTTCCGACTTTCAACTCGGTCTTAAAATATTAAATGTACAAGAAATATGTTATAACCTATCCAAGTATCATTTTAGACTCTTCCATAGTGTTTATTGTGGTCATATTAGTCTATGGTGAAAATTTACCAAAATGCCCCTGGGACCCGGCCCCGTCGTACCCGGCCCGATGGCACGTTTTCCTAAAATTTTGACTAAGGCTATTCTGACTTATTTTCGCCCAAGAAATCCATTTCTAGGCTCAAAACCACCAAATTCACTGCCAAATTATGAAAATACCCTTGACAGCCCCTATTTAGGGATTTCAGTGGCATTTTCTTAATTATGCTTTTTCGGCCTCTATCGAAAAAGTGTCCAACTATAACCCCAACTATTTTTGCCCACTGAGTCCAATGGAATCATTTATTTCATGAAAATCCAACTCCTAGTAGCAGTTCTTGTCTTGGCCAAAAATATGAAGAAAAATAGAAAAATTGATCTGTGTTTTAGCTTCCAAAACTTGTACTTTTCCACTTCTAATCCTTAGTTAACTCATTTAAACACTTCATAATCATGATTTAAAGAATTTTGGGCAGAATAACCCCTTAGGATTATAGCTTTTCTAATTTCATAACTTAATCAAAAATCACATAAACCAACCAACCATTACCAACAACAACTTCATATTAACATAAAGTTGAGATTGGTATGTTTACCTCTTGATTCTTGGTGTTTCTCACTCTAGAACGTCCTTTCTCTCTTCCTCAACCTTGAAGATTAGCTTGCTAAACCATGATTTTCATGAAGAATAGGAGATTAGAGGATGAACTACACAAGATAAGAAGCTTAATCACTTGAAACTCAAACTCTTACCTTAGACTTTGCTTCCTCTTGCTCTCTAAACCTCCCAAGAACTTCACAAGCTCACTATCTCTTCTCTTTTCCTTGTGGTTGGACGAAATGCACATGAAGGAGAAAGGGAAAATGTGTATTAACGTAGTCATCTTTTCTTCTAGCCCTTGATTTAAACAATGGTTGATATCACTCCACCTTGCATACACCATCCCTCCAACCATACCCCCCACCATACCCTCTCCTTTATGCCATACTCCCTTAACTTTATGCCATGCCTTCTCATCTTTTGTCTTGCTAAAAAAAACGTGCTCCCCTTTCTCATGACTCAACTAAACCAATTTCTCTCCCAACTAACCAAACTAGTACTCAATGTAGCATACCATTTCATCATTATTTATCTATGTAGCATTATTTTAATGCAATTTGACATGCGCTCATACAAATCCATTATAATTTAATCCCCTCTTTATTTGTTCATGACACTTGGCATTCTAATTACATTAATCAATTTCTAACACATTTTATTTTCAATTTTCAGAATATGTTCATGACACTTGGCATTCTAATTACATTAATCAATTTCTAACACATTTTATTTTCAATTTTCGGAATAATGCCAATTATGGCAGATTTTTCGCCCTAACTTTGAAAAATCATAACTAATTTTGTAAACATCGTTTTAGAGTGATTCCAAAGGCTATGAAACCCTTATTGAGTCTAGTTTAAAGACAAAATATGGAATTTTACTAGCTTGGATCATATTATTCCTAGAGTTTAAATCTTTGAATGCTGCACCAGAAACATTCCAGATTTTCTGGGCTAACTTCAACAATTCATATCTTTTTGTACATAGCTTCAATTGATTCTTCTGACCTATCAAATTAAAGCTTAGGATGTCTACTTTCATCCTGTAAAATTTCATAATTTTTTCTCATCATTTGGTCTTCCAAAACCACATGAAAAACTCATTGCCTTACAGGTGATTTCACTGAAAACACTATTCAACTTTCAATTTTCAATATTTAATTCCTTTGGCGTTAAATATTCACCATTTCATTGAATTTCTCAATTAATTACATTATATTTTAGGTGAATATAAAATTTGGGATGTTACATAAGACTTACAGTGGTATAAGCAGGAGAGAACGTTGCTGCTCATAAAACTTGTATACGTAAGCAAGAAAGAAAGGTCATAGGTTTGTTTTTCTGCACGTAAGACTTGTCGTAAGGGGGAGAGAAATTTCTAAGTGTTAGAATATTTCTGCTTGTAGTCCATTCAAGGACAATTGTTATCTAGCGGCATTCCGAGAGCCCATTGAATCTTGGAAGTATAGTGAAAATCTCAGTAAGTCTTGATCTCTGAGGACTGGACGTAGGCCTGGGTTTTGGGCCGAACTAGTATAACTTTCGGTGTGCTAATATTCTCAACTCTACTTTATCTACAGTTATTGTCATATTACCGCATCAACCAAAAAATTTATCACATCACCCAATTCAGCCCCTCTTGGGTGAAGCTTGCCTCTCTCAGCTGTTTCTCAAAGTTCACAAGTATGAGTTCAACTAGATGAAGATGATCCTATTAATGATGCTGTATGTGATGCATTTGGTGTTCAAGACAACAACATCAATAAAGAAGTGCAGGGTTCAGAGCCGGTGTTCTTGAGGAATGAAGCACTAGGGATTTTTTCAGCTTGATGGATGAAGCAGATCGTCCTTTATATCAAGGTTGTCGTAAATACTCTAAATTATCTTTCTTGATCAAATTATATCATATCAAGTGCTTGTGTGGAATCACAGATAAGGGAATGTCGATGTTGCTGGAATTATTACAAGATGCATTCCTTGACACAGAGATTCCCACAATATTCTACGAGGTTAAGAAGATTATTAACATATTGGGCTTGAAGGAAGATAATCATTTTCTTCACTCTTTCATATTGGAAATCTAATTTACTTCACCATAGTCTTGATGTCATGCACATTAAAAAAATGTTTGTGACAATGTGCTATATGCGCTGCTTAACGAACTCGGCAAATCAAAAGATCATCTTCAAATGAGGAAATATTTACGTGCCATAGGAGTTCATGAATATGCGTGCCTATATGAGCATGACAAATTTCAACCGGCAAAGTACACCCTCACAAAACTGAACAAGAAAGCCTTCCTCACAACGTTGAAGAAAATAAAAGTTCCTGATGGGTACTCAAGCAATATTTCTTGATGTATTGACATGCAGGCTTGAAACGTTGCTGGCCTGAAGAGTCATGACTCACATGTTCTTATGCAACAGTTACTTCTGCTAGCTATAAAGAATGCATTTCCTCCCAATATGTCCATCGTTTTGGTGGATTTTTGTTCTTTCTTTCGGAAGTTGTGTTCCAAGGTTTTTATCGTTGATGAGCTCGATCAGCTGCAGTCCAAAATCATTCTTACGCTTTGTTATTTGGAGATGATCTTTCCTTCATCATTTTTCACTGTGATGGTTCACCTTACAGCCCGCCCTATTCATGAAACAAAGCTTGCTGGCCCAGTTCAATATCGATGGATGTATCCTATTGAGAGTAACTCATTTTACATATGTGCATCATTGTTAGTTCATATGTTTGCTAGTCGCCCTTTCAGCATTTAGTATCATTTTCCCCTTTTTTACTTTGTAGTTTTCTTGGGAAATTAAAATCTTACGTAAGGAATAAGGCGTGGCCAGAAGGTTCTATAGCTGAAGGTTAAATAGGGGATGAGGTCCTGTATTTCTGTTCAAGGTACTTTGATGACATTAAGGTGGCTTTCAACTACCTGCCTCGTGTAGATGGTTGTCCTGAACCTGGGCCAACATCAGGAGAATTTATCTCTTGTGTTGGTAAACCAGTTGGAGGAACTAAAAACTTCAAATTAACGGCAACTGAGAAGTTGCAAGCACATAGACATGTCTTGATAATTGCACTTAAGTTAAACCTTTCCTTCAATAAAAATTGTACACTCATATGTTATTCTATATCTTTCGTAACATTTTTTATTTGCATTTCATGATCGCTATGCCATGATTAATTGCAGGGAATTCAGAAGTCATGTGAAGTGTCAACTCAGGATCCATACACAAATATCCTCCGAAGTTGACAAAATTGTCCATAGAGAATTCTTAAGCTGGTTTGCACACAGAATATTAAATGACCACAACCCACACTCACCAGATTTCAGAGCTCTAGCAATTGGCCTTCTTGACCATGCAAAAAGGTTTACAGCATACAATGTCAATGGTTTCAAGTTTTTCACGGTTTCACGGAATCAAGGATTGCAAACTCAAAATTCGAGTGTTTATGGAACCTTTGGGACAAGGAGTTATGCGAGCAGCAGTGACGCCAACATGTAGTTTGGAGGTGTCCCTTAATATGGAAAGCTTCCTGATGTCATCGAACTAAATTACCAAGGTCGTTTCACCGTGACGCTGTTCAAGTGTTTGTGGGAAAATACCGCTACTTCCCAGGGACTCACAACTGATGACTTAGACATCACATTGGTAAATTTCTCACGACCAATTCACACTGGTCATTCTGAAGATGATAAGCCATATATTCTTGTCTCATAGGCACACTAGGTTTATTATGTTGAGGACGAGAGACACAGGATTACAAACCGCTACTAATAACAAACAATAACCGCTACATAATTAAACCACTACAAAACTTATCGCCTTAACCGCTACAAATGCTACGCAGATCCCTATAAATACCCCACCATACACCTCATTTCACACACTCCCCTATTCCTTTCAACCCTACCTCTCTTTCGTTTTCTCTCATTTACAAATTTTTCTCTAAGAGCTGAGAAGCTGAACAAGGTGATGAAATATGGTACAAAGTTTTTTTTTTATTTTTTCATTTCAATATTTTTTCCCTCGTATAATAATTATTCTCACTATTTTTCTTTTTTGCAGATATTGAGGGACCTTTTCTCATCGTTTCCTATTTTCCTTACATAATGATAACCACATTGTAGCAGACAATATAATAATTTCTTATTACCTACATATCTTCAATAATATTACCAATATAAATTTTAAACTTATCCAATTTAATTAAATCATTCTTTTTAAATAATAACTACTATCAGCTAAACTACTTAAATAATAAACTATTCAATTCCATATTATAAAAAAGGAGACAGATAATTATATATATATATATATATATATTTTTTAAATTTCACAAAATATTTGTAGCTGTTTTAGAAATAAAACCGCTACAAATTTAAAAAAAATTGGGCTAAATTTCTAGCAACAAATTTGAAACTTCTTTTGATATTAGTAGCAGTTATCCAACCGCTACTAAATCTTGGCGCCATTTTTTTAAAATTTACATTTCAATTTTGTAGTGGTTTTTATCCACTACAAACATGGAGGAAATTTTCATTTTTTGATTTCCTGCCACGCAAAATTGTGGCAGCAACATTTGTAGCGGTTATAAAACTGCTACAATGTAATCAGAAGATGAGTTATAATATTTGAATATTGTACCGATTTGTGTAAACCACTACAAATATAGTAGCGGGTTCATTACTTGAATAACCGCTACAAAATATTTTACAATAGTGGATTTTATAGCGGTTGATAGTGGTTAAAACCGCTAGAAATACACCTTTTTAACTGCTACTAAATGACATTTTTTTGTAATGTCATATTAGAATTTGGTCCATAATAGTGATTGTTCTGAAAATGGAGAGACACTGGCTTTGATGAAATCGATCTCACATTATTTGAATTTATGTTTCTTGATGTGAAGGTGCATGGTGTATTTTTTTTTCATAATTCATTGATTGAGTAATCATATTTCCTTTCAGCACTATATTTCTCAATTTTAGGATATGTAATTTATTTTTATCTTTTATTATGTTACTTTCTTTATGTGATTTTTCTTGAGTATAGGGAGAGTTACAAAATATTCTTCCAATTTTATCATCATTTAATTATATTTATCTCGCGCAATGCATAGGGAGTAAAGACTTGTTACAAGTAACGTTATGATCGGAAACTTCTAATAATTTCCGGTATTAGATTGAGTCATAAAATAGGTTCCCATTGATCTTTTGGGTTCATCTACTCAATTATTATGGATATAAAATTAATTAATCATACCACGACTGTTTAAGGCATATATATAGTTAAATAAATAAAAAATATAAATAAATGCAAATTTGTTAGTCAAGCTGATTAATAAATAATTAAGGACTGGACGAATCCTATACTATTTGTGGTGAGAGAAGTAAGCTTATGAAATATATTACAAGGAAGTGGACGACGAAGCAATTTATTTTTTTTGATATTAGACGACGAAGCAATTTATACATATGCTGGCAGTTGCGTGCGTGTGTGGGAACCATAAATTCCCAAATGATGAGCTGAGATAATATAAACCCTAAAATAGACCACAGATATGTAATACAATAACTTTATTTCAGACGTGCGACTTAAGACATGACCCCTGGCGTACTCATACTTGTTTGGATTAGCTTATTTATGTAATTTTACAATATACAAATGAGAAGAGTTGTCTCCTAATTAAAACACAAAACATTTATTTTAAGTACTCCCAAACAACTAATTATATATAAATTTCTCTATTCAGGAGTGGGGAGGAGTCTTAGGAGTGGGAGGGCGTGAATTTATTGGAGGACGTGGTTCGGTGAACATGATGAATGCGGTGGTTGAACCATATTTTTATAATATTTTTTATAATTAAATTGAGATTTTTAATGCATATTTTGAGATATTATTGCATGATTGAGCATTAATTTGAGTTAGGGACATTTGTATTGAATTAAGTGTAATTAAGGATAAAATGATCATAATTTGTTAATTATACATACAAATGATTTCTTAGACGTCTGATGCTACCTTATGTTTAATCTTGTATTATAGGCGTTTAAGAAGAAAATTTGAGATTTTGGAGGGTCCAAATTAATATTTTGAGGATGGGGAAAATTATAGAAAGGGTCCCTAGAGTTTATGAAAATTGCAAATCAATGAAGAAAAAGGACCAGTAACAATTACAGAAAATCCCATATTTTTTTGGAAATTTCATCCTTGCCCCAAAATAGTTTAAATATTTTCATTTTATTCCCTCTTCGAGAACTTTTTAAAATTTCAGATGGATCCCTGGTCAAAATAGGTTTTGACCTGGGACCTTCTCCTCTGACAGACCTGAGACACACAGGAGCGCCGCGGACTGAACTTTTGGGAGCTCTGCACCTTCACCTCTCTTCCTCGCCAGCGAGTTTCCTCCTCCCTTCACCACACTGCAACACAGACCTGATAGACACAGTTAGAATGGCATGAGCCGAGAATTGCAGGAGACTTCTTCCTTCCTTCCTCTTCTTTTGCTATCAGTGGTCTTCATCTTCCTCACCATTGTCACTGACGACCCACCTACACCGTAAGAGAGAGCAGGAGCTTAACAGAGGTTGAGAGTTAAGCGACCTTGACACGATCGGTCCTTCACAGCGCCGTAGAGCAAGACTGGAATGAGAGGGAAGCTCAGATCGAAGGCCCGATGTTCTTCTTCACCGTCTTAGGCTGCCACCATCGTTGCCGGCCTTAGAGCCTTCAACGCTGGCAAATTGAACGGAGAAAGGGAAGGAAGGAGATAAGACCACCGTACCTTTGTCAGAGCCACATTTTTCACAGTTGCACCTCACCTCTACACCACCATTGTTGTTCATCCGACCTTCTTTCTCCTTTCAAAGTACCTTCAACCATCTGTCTGCGAATTCCGGTGAAGTTCTGATTCTCCGGCGGCAAGATTTTCCAATTTTCTGGTGGTTTTTTCTAGATTCAAGCTAGTTCATCTACAGTTTTCGGCGAACTCAATTTCATGGCTGGTTCAGTTTTGCAGATTGTGTGGGGTTCTCTTATTGCTATGTGTAGCCAATTCCCTTTGCTTATTGGTGACGAGTATTTGTGCCAGAGCCTACAAAACTAGGGGAGTTTTTCTGTCTTAATTCCTTTTCTCATTTGTATATTTTGATTACGTAAGTTTTGGGATTATCTTTATGTATATGTATTGTTGAGACTTGATTATCCTTTGGATAGTTTTATGGATTGAACTTATGTGATTGGATTGGATTTTTGTAGCTTGTTGGATTTATATATATATGTACTTTCCTTATTAATTTAGGGATATTATGTTATCTACGTGTTATTGTTAGATAGTGTGATTGACTTGGATTAATTGAGTGCTGTGTTATCACATTCATATCAAGAGGAAGCAAGTTATAGTTATCCATTTCAATTGCACATTAAGTAGTTTTAAACAATATTTTAAAAAGTAGTAGTTAGTTGTATTTGTAGGAGCTACTATTAATTGAGAATATTGGACTTAAGTGTTATCTTAAGATTTTTCTTAAGACTTAATGAATTTTAACTCCCATAATCCTTTTGAGCAATGATAGTCATTTCTTCATTAACAAGAGCATTCATCATTCATATTTTTCACTCCATACCATTCTATTTCCCCATATTCATCATTTCATTTTTTAATAGAAAAGACAAAAAAAAAAAGTTTAGCTTTCAATTAAATTGCTTTACTCTTTTAATTATTAATTTAAAAAACCAAAACCAATTTCCTCTTATTTTATTGTATTTGCATGTCATTTAGATTACTTAGGAATCAATAAAATGTTCATCGAGAAGAGAGAACGATCCTAAGTTTGCCTATACTCAATTCTTAGTTAGTTTTTGATTGTGGATCCCAACGCTAATAACAAAAAGGCCCTTATCACATGGCAAGTCACCTGCCAGTTTCCTCATGGTTATAGCTGCATAAATAATACTCCCTCCGGTCCACAATATAGGGCACCTACTGTATAATTAATGCATTTTTTCCTTTTTTACTCATGTAATTAATGAAGAGAAAGAATTGGTGTTGGTTTCCTTTTTCGTTACTTAATTGCTTTAAGGATTGAAAAAGCATATGCAGGTGAGAGAATTAATATAAATTGGAAAAAAAAATACTCTATAATTTTTTAAACACATTTCCCAACAAGGGTAAAATAAGGAAAAACTTATATTTTAGGACATATTCAATGACTTAACTGCCATTTTTTGTTTCCCGTGAATTAGTTAAGGTACCCTATATTATGAACCGGAGGGAGTACTATTAGTGTTAGAGATATTAAGGTGAAATTAACTTATCAGTTAGTTGGTTAGGTCCTCATTTGTATAAAGGGTCTTAGTTAATGTGTTTAGAGTGTGTAGAATAGTGAAATCCTCACCATGCTAATAGAGAGGATAATTTGAGTCACTCTCTGACAAGGACCTTTGTCGTAACGCCTTGAGGTCCACGATTAACGAATAAATCCAAGTAATGCAATGTAACACAACTCATGCCATTTCATTTTGAGGAGCCTTTATTTGGAATCCTAAGCTAGACAAAATGACATTAAACATGCAATTAACTAGGGAAAATGGGGAATTAAGATTTTGAAACTACAACTATAATACAATGAAGATAAATGTCTTAAATTACAATATTTTTGGTATTTTTAGATATGATGGAATGGAAATAGGAATGTATGAAGTGAATCTCTTAAAAATGGCTTGCAATGGCAATCATAGTTCAACAAATAATAATGGGAGTTCAATTTGCTAGTTTAGTAAAAAATGTCCAAAAGACCCTTTGAGTTAACTTAAGTTAGTTTGATTAAACACTTCCACATCAGGCAAAATTTAACCCTTCTAACTAAAATTCAATACAAAACACTAGTAATTGCAATCAAAGTCCCTCAAAATACCAAACCTCAAACATCATTGAGTCTAGTGCATTAATAAATGATTATTTCTAGACCTAGAAAATAATCATTTCTTAAACTACCATTAGAAACCACTTTGCACTACTACAAAAAACATTTTTAACGTCCCTTTTTTAGGCCTTTTAACGTCTGAAAACAAGAGGACGTCTATGTGAGCGACGTAGTAAAAAATAGCAATAACGTCCGTAGATAAGAGGACGTCTAAAATCTGGACTTTAGACGTCCCCACTTTAAATTGGGGACGTCTAAAGTGCCACTGTGGGACTTTAGACGTCCCCACTTTAAAGTGGGGACTTCTAAAGTCCACTTTAGAAGTCCCCACTTTAAAGTGGGGACTTCTAAAGTGCCACTGTGGGACTTTAGACGTCCCCACTTTAAAGTGGGGACTTCTAAAGTGGACTTTAGAAGTCCCCACTTTAGTGGGGACTTCTAAAGTGCTTTTTTTTTTAAAAAAAAAATTCATTTATATTACAGATCTGGACTAAACAGTATTTAAAATCAGAAATTACATATCATCGTCAATAAAATTACAGATCTAGTATCTGAACTCCAAATCCAAAATCTACACAATAATAACTCTAAAGCTGAAATCTCATAAACAGAAGATGATAACAATAAGATGAATCAGTTGCGAAAAACTTATCTCCTTCTATTATTAAAATTCATTTTCTCATAACAATGAATAGAGAAGAGCAACAGAGAGAGATGTACCTCATTTTCTCAGTGGGAACGTGGCCATGAAGCATGTTTTGGAGTTTCGATCTACAAACCATAACAACACGAGTTAGAAGATAAAATAGAAGGGAAATCCAAAGAAAAAAAGAGAAAGAAGATAAAATAGTAAGAAACATAATAGATCTGGTGAAAAAGAGAGAGAGCAAAGAAGAAGCAAGAGTTAAATGCGTGGTGGTAAGCATTACAGATCTGGTGAAAATAAAGAGAGAAAAGAAGAAACAACAACATATAAAGAAGAAGAAGTAAAAGTTAAATGTTTGGTGGTAGTGGTTGCGTTGATGAGAAAGAAGAGTGTGGATCTATAAAACTGACAAATAAAGACTGTCAGTACAGATTTGAATTGTTTTTGACGTCCCCAATTTAATTTAGGGACGTCTAAAGTTGTTTAGTTAATTTTTTTTTTACTTTAGACGTCCCCAATTCAAAAAGGGACGTCTAAAGTTACTTTAGACGTCCCCAATTTAATTGGGGACGTCTAAACTTTTTTTTTTTTTTTTTTTTTTTTTTTTTTAAAATCAGGGACGCCTTTAGGCGTCCCTAATATTAGGGACGCCTAAAGTGGCGTCCCTGATATATCAGGGACGCCACTTTAGGCGTCCCTCATATTAGGGACGCCTAAAGTGGCGTCCCTGATATTTATATCAGGGACGCCACTTTAGGCGTCCCTGATAACATTAGGGACGCCAAAAGTGGCGTCCCTAATATTTAAGGGACGCCTTTTGACGTCCCTAATATATATTAGGGACGTTAAAAGGTGTCCCTGATTAAAAAAAAAAAAAAAAATTTACTTTAGACGTCCCCAATTAAATTAGGGACGTCTAAAGTGACCAAAAGGCGTTCCTGATTTTAAAAAAATAATAATAATTTAACTTTAGACGTCCCTAATTAAATTGGGGACGTCTAAAGTGACCAAAAGGCGTTCCTGATTTTAAAAAAAAAAAAAAATTTAACTTTAGACGTCCCCAATTAAATTGGGGACGTCTAAAGTGACTTTAGACGTCCCTTTTTGAATTGAGGACGTCTAAAACTATTCAAATCTCACTCAGAATTACAAAAATGCCACCGCCTTTATTTTTTACGTCCCTTTTTTAAAAAGGGACGTCCTTTAGGGTCGTAAAAGCAATATTTTGTAGTAGTGTTGTATGCAATTTATGAAATCACTAAGTTTTTTAAAATACAAAACCTGATCAACTAAAAAGTCTATCACTAAAAGAGAGGAACCCTTACTCTTAAGATGCTATTAAGCGCCCTTAGCATGTGATTATAAATTTCATTGGTTCCAATGTAATAAAAAATCAACCCAATATCCAAACAACACTATACAAGATAATAGAGAATCAAGAGAATTATAATGAAACATCTATGTAACCACATATATTGATGAGTACAATGTTCAACATAAACTAATTCAAATCAAGAATTAGTCCAAACAAAGATTAAACCAAAAATATTGGTCTTAACTATAAATTACAACTCCTACAACCAAGGAAATCACAAATTGATAAGCACAATGTTCAACATAAATTAATTCAAATCATAAATTGGTTCAAATAAAGATTAAATCAAATATATTAGTCTTAACTACAAATTACATCTCCTAAAACCAATGAAATTACAAATATAATAGAGAGTGTTTGGATTAGCTTCTGGAGAAAAAGTGATAAAAGTGATTTTAAAGAATAGATTCTGAACATAATAGATTCTGAAAAAAAAAAGTGATTTTGACAAAATGATAGTGTTTGAGTATTGTTATCAGAATCACTTTTTTATGGTCAAATTACTAAAAAGGAAATTAATTTTTGTGACAATTACATATAAAGGATAAGATTATATTTTAAATATTGTTCACATTAAATTTCATAATAAATACAAAAATTGAAATAAATTTGTCTACAGTGATCAGAAATAGATATATTTCATATGTAGTGACATTGAATTTGTCCTTTCTTAAGTGAAAAACATTTATTTTGTACTTTCGCATCAAATGCGAAATCAGAAAGCTAGAGCTCAGAACAAGAACAAAAACAATTTTATTATGTTCAAGTACAGTGGGAACAGAGGAGGTATCGCCTATTCAATTACAATCTAATGAACTGTTCTTTGGATACAGATTAAAATCTATTGAATCCTTTATCCAAAAAAAATCTATCGAATCCACAAGAAAATCATACCTCAAAATTGGGTGATTCCAAAAACAAAGAGTGATAATTCTTTCATTCATGAATCAAACCATGATCAATGAATGTAAGGGGTTCTTTGCATCTTGAATGTTAGAACACCACAAAAGATTAGGAAAACGATGGGAGCTTTGGTGCACGAACATATTGAATCCGAAGGATCTCCGATTGGCATAAATAGCAGACAGAAGAATGAGGAAAGCGAAAAGGGTAAAAAAAAGACAGGAGAATGAGGAAAGAGAAAAAGGACAAGCAAGAAAAGGGGAAAAAAATTAGCTTCTCCAAAACCATGGTTTTGGAAAAAAAAAGGGATTCTGGAATTTTATTTTGTGTTTGGGTAATAATTTCCAAAAACATGGTTTCCCCTCTAAAAACACTTTTTTTTTGTTTATCCAAATACACATATAGTCAAGCTAATAAACTAAAACTAAAACTCCCTTTTGTAGTACTTGGAACTCATGACATAGCTTTCATCTTCAAGAGTTGAGAAATTTAACCACTCATGTAAATAGCTTCAAGAAACAAAGCCATCTTTAGATTCGAACTACCCATGGAAATCACCACTGGAACATAAGATTGACAATGAGAATGAGAGATTGGTAGTGACAGTGGAGTAGAAATAAAAGAAAACGACGAGCTAGGTTAATGGGGTGAAGCTCGCTGGCGATGAGTGAAGGTATAGGTGGTGAAGGTGTGAAGATAAAGATGCTGGTGAATGTGAAGGTCGAATCTTTCTGTTTAGGTTCTTCTCGCAGCTGTCTCTAGTGGTGAGGGAGAGAGATGAAGGTGGAGGTCGCTGGCATTAATGGAGGATGGGATGGCGCCGACGACCTTGGAGTTATGTGAGAAGCCGAAGGAAGGTGATGGATGATCCAAGGTAAAGGTCCAGGTTCTTATCTTAGCTCTGTATCTAAGGGTGGAAACGAGCCAGGTGGCTTGTCAGGGGCATATGGCCTGGCCTGATTTGCCATGTTTCAAAAGAGGCCCAAACTCAAGCCTTTTAAAAGGCCTGTTTGGCTTATCAGGCCATGCATAGGCTCCCTTAAAAGCCTGTTAGGCCTCTCAGGCCGGCCTGGCCTGTTATATATATATATATATATATTTTTCAGAATTTTTTATATATTAATTAATAATATATATATCTATATAATATTTTATAATAATTAATCTCCTATATCTCCTTAGGTTTCTTATTTTTTCATCGTGCTCCCCCCTTAAACTCTCGCTGCCTCGCCCCACCCCACCCCTTCCGCTCATCACCAATCTTCCGTACTGCTCTACCGTCTCTGTCTTGAAGCATACCCACACCGTCACAGTTCTCTCCATTCTCCATTCTAGTAAGTTCCTCTCACTCTCTTTCTCATCTCCCTCGCTATTTCCTCTTTTTCAAAGAAAAGAAACTGATTTGGGGATTAGTGCTTTGTTTGAGCTTGGAGATGGAATGCACTACTCATTAAAAAGAATCTCTAGTTCAATGAATAACAAGGGTATAGATGAGTTTCGATCCAGGAATTTGAGTACAAATAACGTTAGGTTAATGAAATCCATGTAGCAATTCGAGTGTTTCTGATATGAACTTCAACCTAAATTTATTAAAATATTTGACTTGCATCACTAATTTGTTGAACCACGTCAAACATTACCCAGACTGCAATTTTTTATATGTGTTTTTTGTTATCATGGACAAAAATGCGTTAGAAATAAAAAAAAAAAGGTAGCAGAGAATTAGGTACACGTTGGCCTTTCTTCTTTGTTAATTAGTAGAGAATTAGGTACACGCTTGCAAAAGAAAAAATGTTGTAAAAATCATGGATTGTCTGCCTCCATCTTCTTTGTTAATTATATTCTATTTGTTTAGTCTTTCTTGAAATTTTGAGAATTAGGTGCTATAAGTGTTTCATATTAGACCCAAGTTGCAAACTACTTCACAATTCATAGTAGGTGCTGAGAATTAGGTACTGCACAATTTTGATGTTAACTAGTGCAGGTTCAGCTCAATTCCAACTACTGCACAATTCAATCAGTTGGGTTGGAAATGTTCATATTAGATCCAAACTATTCTGTTTTTATGTACATTCTATGTTGCTCTTTGCACATAAACTTAAAATGCATTACCTTATATGTTTCATATAAGTAGGTCCTTTCGAAAGGAGAGACAAATAGCAGCTATACTTTGCAGCAAAGGATGAAGCTCTTACCCAAGAAGGTCGTGTGAGATAGCTTGCAGATGAAATTAGGGAATTGCAGTAAAAGCACAAGCAAGAGATTGTATTTGGTGTTATCTTGTTGATTAATTAGATTATAACATATTTTACTATGTATTTTGGATAATTTGGTTGTATTTTTGTAATTTTGGCCTATTTTCGTGAGGCCTATGGCCTGTTAGCTTGTTTATAAGGTTTACAAAAAATCCTGGCTTTTTTAATAGGCTTTAGGCCAGGCCAGACTTCTATACAAGCCAGGCTTAGGCCGGATAAAAAGCCTATAACAGGCCATAGGCCAGGCTTAGGCCAACTTATTACAAAACAGGCTTGGCCTGTTAATGGTGAAGCTTAGCCTGGCCTGGCCTATTTCCACCCCTATCTATATCCCTGAAAACTCCTAAAATCATACCTAATTTTCACTGTCAAAACGTTGTCACTGGCATTTTTTTAATTTCATGTTACCTAACTCTTATTTATGAAATTCGAGCCCCAAATTGTCATTTTTAGATTTAATTTAATTTTTCAATCACGTAGAATTTAAACAATTAAACCAATATTAAATCCTCCTAAGAATTAATTACAATAATTATGACACTTTTTCTCTTTTTAATTCTAATTTAATATATTTACTCTTAGTTCTAATTTATCATAAGAAAGGCGTTTTAAACTCAATAATTATGATAAAATCCTCAAATAAAGTATGAAAATATATAGTAAAATATGAATTTGCCACTCTCTAAAGAGGGAAGTCCTTCTTAGGGCCCAAGTAGGGTTGATTATCTCCCTTAAGTGAGGGTAGAATACTGATAAACCAAGCGGGTTAGGTTTTTGTATGAGCATGTTGCTCTTATGTGAATAATACATGACTTTTCATCTTTTCTATAATTTTTCTCTAATTACTTTTGTTAACAATTAGCCACTCATGAATATCCATATATATTATGCTGGCTTTTCTCCTTATTAAAGGTAATTTTCAGTTCCAAATTAGGAAAAATTAAATCATATTCCCTCTAGGACTCATTTTTATAAGAAGCATTCTCTCTTATAGGGGTGATCCTTAATATAAGGAACAAATCTTATTTGTTTGAAATTTTAAACTGGTCTTTCCATTTTTACTCTCATTAAATATATGTCACTCATTAACTCTCTACAATAAGTTTCCACCAACTATCTCTCATGTATATTCTTTCTAAACAAGGGTGTAACTGGAAAGAATGTACATTAGTTACACATTTATTGTTTTTTAAATAATATTTTGACCCGTGTAATTTTGATAGTTTTCTTTATAAAAAAGACCAAAGGTAGTATCATTTAAAGAGGGGCTAAGTTAAAAAAACTTGTCTATTTAAGACAAATTTAACTACTTAATTGTCATTCATTAATGTATAAGAATTAGTTGGAAGTGCCCTGTAATAAAAACTAGAAGTAATATATATATATATATATATATATATATATTATTACATTCTCGGTATTACCACTGATGTAAAATTACAATGCCAACATTTGACCTGCATCACTCCTGGGCCAATCAAAACTTCTCTTTCTTTAGAAAGCCTGAAAATTTGCCAACAATACCAGTAATTAAACTTCAACTATTTAAAAAACCATGCATCGTTTTTCCCAATACTATTAATCACTAAATTTCACCCTTCCATTCATGGTACTCCCTCTAGTCTACAATATAGGGCACATTAGCTATATCACGGGAAACAAGAAATGACAGTTAAGTCATTTAATATGTCCTAAAATGTAATTTTTTTTCACTTTTACTCTTCTAAAGAAATATGTTTAATTGCATTGAGAATTTTATTTTAGAGAGAGAGATGAGGGATATAATAGGTGGGCAAAGTTGGAAAGTGGGTATTAATCATAAGACAAAATATGAAAAAGAGCATTAATGAGGGAAATGATGATTGTGAGGAGAGAGAAGAGCTACCATTTATCATTATAAGTGCATATAGAAATTTTATTTTAGAGAGAGGGAGATATAATTAGTGGGCAAAGTTGGAAAGTAAGTATTAATTACAAGGGTAAAATAGGAAAAAAAATGCATTAATTAAACTACAAGTGCCCTATATTGTGGACCATTCATTTCTTCTATAAGTACCCTATATTGTGGACCGGAGAAAGTATACCAACATTATTATAAGCAAATACATCATTACAAAAAAAAAACACATTAGGTTATGTGCTACATGAAGTTTGAAGAATAAAATATACTAGTATTATTCATGATGGCCAAACATAGATGGTGAATGTCAGCATACCAATACAGCTAGGGATTCAAAATGTCAACACATTTTCACTTGCAATGATTTCCTCACATTTTGAACTTTGTAGTTCAATTTGAACTACAAATAAAATGGATCTTATATTTAAGGAGGTAGTATTAAACAAGCAGCTGTGAACAAGAATGTTAGGATTGGAGATGTAAACCATATACGTCAAGAGCTTTCAAAAACAAAGCAATTAAGGAAACACCTGATGAACACTTGGCAATATTTTTTAATTATGTAAATGGAGAAAAAATGGAGAGGAAAGTAAATAGAAACACCCTCTCCCAATCGCACCCACCCTTCCAGGGAGAAGGGTGTCTCCATTGACCTCCCTCTCCATTTACTCTCCATTTAATGTCTCTACCATTAGATCAACTTTTAATGGTTGAGATTTAATGATAAATTTTTTTAATATTTAAAATTATAGTAATATTTTTATATCTATCATTAAATCTTAACCATCTTAGCCTTCGAGAACTCAAAAGATTTGTCAAACATCACTTTTATTTTCTTCAACATCGCGAGGAAAACTTCTTTGTTTGGTTTTATGAGGGTGAACTTTACCGGCTAAAATTTATCATGCTCATCTGGCCATGCATCTTCACGAACTCCCATGGCACGTAAATCTTTCCTCACTTGAAGATGATCTTTTGACTTTCCCGGTTCGTTAAGCAGCGTATATAGCACATTGTCGCATACATTTTTTTAATGTGCATGACATCAATACTGTGGCAAAGTAAATTAGAATTCCAATATGGAAGAGTGAAGAAAATGCTTTTCTTCCTCTATTGCTGAGGCACAGAAGTCTTGCCCTTCTTTCGGCCTGCTTGTGCTACATCGTCGCTTTTTTTGAACTCGAATTCAACATCCTCAAGCTGCTATAACATGTCTGCGTAGGATAAAGTCTGAGGTGGCCCTCTTGTTTCTGGTTTCCCATTGAAGCAATTTTATTGCAATCTAAACTTGTGCCTTCTATCGAGAAACCTCTGATGCCCCATAAAGCACCACTTCCGACTGTGGGGAAGGCGCACTGCGTCAGAGTCAAAATTGTAAGCTGGACATACTAAGCCAGTATACACATTCCACCTGGATAATATTCCAAGGCTAGAAAAGTCACTAATCATCCACATTAAGGCTGACGCAAGTTGAATAATGTCTTCCCGTTGGCATCATATGTCTTAATGCCGACATTCCATAGGTCAAGTAATTCCGCAATAAGCGGTTGGAGATACACATTAATGTCATTACCCAGTGTCTTTTTACCTAGAATGATCATAGACAAAATAAAGGAGGTTTGTTTCATACACATCCAGGGGTAAATTGTAGGGAACTAAGACTACCAGCCAAGTACTGTAACTTGTACTAAGATTCCCAAATGGATTGAAACCATCGGTTGCCAAAGCAAGTCTAACATTTCTTGGGTCAGCAGCAAAAGATGAAAAGTCTTTGTCGAATGTTTTCCAGGCGTCTGCATTCCAAGGATGTCGTAATTTACCATCTTCATTCTTATCAACCTCATGCCACCTCATGTGTTATTTTAGACGACATAAACAATCTTTATAAGGGCGGCTTCAAAGGGAAGTATCTGAGAATCTTTGCAGGTTTCTTCTTCTGCTTTTTTTCTTTCTGAATTGTCTTGTACCTCGATGTGTGACATCGCTTACAAGTCTCCCTGCTATCATTGTCTCCCTAATACAGCATACAATCATTGGGGCATGCATCAATTTTTTGGTAGTTCAATCCCAATTTGTTAATAATCTTCTTGGCCTCGTAAAACATTGTGGGAATCTCCGCGTTGGGGAATACATCTTGTAATAATTCCAACAACATCGACATTCCCTTATCTGTGATTCCATGCAAGCACTTGATATGATATAACTTGATTAAGAAAGATAATTTAGAGTATTTTCGACAACCTTGATATAAAGGACGATCTGTTTCATCCATCAAGCTGAAAAAATCCTGAGCGGCTTTATTCCGTATGAACACCGACTCTGAGCCCTGCACTTCTTCATTGAAGTTGTCGTCATGAAAACCAAATGCATCACGCACAGCATCATTAACAGGATCATCTTCATCTAGTTGAACTCCTACTTGTAAACTTCAAGGAAGAGCATCATCATATCTCATACCGGCCCTCTCACCATGAACTACCCAGAACGTATAGTCTTCTGGGAAAAGCTTCAAAAGAAAATGTTCCTTAACAACTTGTCGTGCATGCCACTTCTTGAACTTGCATCTCCGACATGGACAGATGATCTTACCATTATAGTTGGTGTGAGTGCATGCGAAATCCAAGAAATTATTTAATCTGTACAAATATTTCGGAGAATTGCGTGGCAACCTGATCCATGACTTATCCATAGCTACTAATGAGTGAGAAAAAAGTATAGTGAATAAGATGAGTGAATAGAGAATTACGAATGCCTGGAAGCTTATATTTTGATTTTCCAACATTTAATATTTTGTAGCGGTTCCCAAACCACTACTGGATTCCAATTTGTAGCGGTTATATGAGTAAAACTGCTATAAAGTTTCTACCCATCTTATTTATTTTATGGAAAGAATTAGAAAAATTTATTTTAACTTTGTAGCGGTTTTACAACGTAATCGCTACTAATATATATTTGTAGCGGTTATAAATTATTAACTGCTATAAAGTTCTGGCGGTAGAAGAATTTCAAATTTCAAATATTTTAACTTTGTAGAGGTTATAAGAAAAAAAACCACTATAAATATTCATAACCGTTGGACAATTTTAAAAAAAATTGGGTTTTAAATTTGTAGCGGTTATTAGCGTAAACCACTACAAATATAGAACACAGTGGGGGGAAATTCAAAATTCAAATGTTGAATATTTATAGCGGTTATTACTGTAACTGCTACAAAAAAACAATATTTGATTTTTGAATTTTCCTCCCTCAGTGCTATACATTTGTAGCGGTTTATACTCATAATCGCTACAAATTGACAACCTAATTTATAGCGGTTTTTAGCATTAATCACTATAAATATGGTACAAAATATTTTCTTAAATATTTGTAGCGGTTTTACAATAAAACCGCTACAAATATATGTGATTTTTTTGTGGTTAGTTTTAGAAATATAAATAAAATTGTCGTAAATGTAACAAAAATTTAACAAGGCTCTGAAAATATAAATATAACTATTGTAAACGCAACAAGAATTTAAGTTCTGAAAATTAAATATCCAGGCTTATTTACAAATGTTTCAAAAAGAAAAAATAAAATGTCCTAAACTAACTAGAAGGAGGCTGATCATCTGGTCCTCCCTCAGGTGGGGCTCCCTCAAGTGCAGTTGTATCGGGGTGCTGGACAGAGTTAACAGCACCATCATCATCAGCAGGAGGAGGAGGCTGGACGACGAACCGAGGGACATGGGGAACCTGTGGATGCTCTTTGTCCAGGAACAGGTGAATCCACGACCGCTCGAGCATGTAGTTCATGATTTTGCGCCACTGCGCATGCTAAGCGTAGTAGAAATCGGCCTGCTGCTGTATTTGCTCCATGTGCTGCTATTGCTGAGCCACTGCAGCCTATGTCTTGGCCAAATCTGAGTGCAGCTCTTCAACAGACTCGTCCCTCGGACATCTGACCCCGGACGTCTGTGCTCTAGAGCTGCCAGCCTCAGAGGCGGCGCTCCTGTCATAGACCATGCTAGGTTTGGCGCCTATCCCCATCAACCTGACCCAGACCAGCCTTCAAAGGAGCCGTGGGGTCCACAGACCCTTGTGACTCCCTCTTCTGGGTCTCTCGCAACTCAGCCTGCGATTGCTGCATCCACTCCTGCCATTTTATGAAACAATTACATATTATTATTTTTCATAATAAAGTTGTTTTTATAAACAATATAATAATGAAATCACTTACAATGGCCACCTCTGAATGCTGAGAGGTCAGAGTCCCATCACGGTGTCTATGTTTGATAGCGAACAACTCCCCATAGTCCGTCTGACGGTTCTTCTGCTGTGCCTTCCTCTCCTAAAACAATTACAAAATTAAATTAGTATTATCAAAACAAAATACTAGATTTATCATATGAAATAACCAGCTAAAAGTAATTGATATTGTGAAAAGTTACCAACTCGTTGTAAGTGACAGCAAAGGTCTTCGATCCTGTTATGTGGTGGATCGTCTGCTGCCCACAGCACCTCGTGTTCCTCTGAGAAAGCGCTTAGAAAAAAAACAATATTAAAAGTATTAAAACAATATAAAACACTTATAATTAATAAAATCATAAAATTAATTAAATTATAATTATAATTATAATTTAATAATTATAAATTAAATTATAAAATTATATATAATTAATTAATATTTTATAATTCATATTAATATTTATATAATATAATCTAAATCTAATTTTTTATATAATTAATATTTATATAAAAAAATTAAATATAACTATTTAAATTTTTATATAATCTAATCTAAATCTAATAAATACATTACCTACCCCTCAGCGTTCCTCGTGAATTGGACGAAACTCATCCAGTCATTCAGCGGGACGCCGTTCGGGACGTTCTCAATCAGTTGCTGCAGAGGAATCGTCATATCCTAATCCATACTATGGAAGAGATGATTCCTCCAGCCGTCGTCCATCTTTATCAGCGTGTACCTCTTCCGATTGTCCCGAACGACAAACCTAAGCTGTAACACCATTGAAAAAAATATTTAAATATGACTAATTACAAATAAGATAATTAAAAAATATTAATTAAATAGAATTAATTACAGAAAATATAATATAATTAAATACTATTAATTACCTACACCACCTTATCCCACGCCAGGTCATTCGGCCCCTTCGAAATGTTCCTCCACGTCCTAAAGTAAAAAGGGAACTGTATCCAATTCGAGCCCAGATCGCTCAGGAAGTGGTTTAATAGGTGACCCCCATTGTCTATGGGCTGGTCCATGGCCTCATTCCACGGAACTACAACTTGTAGTGTCTGGTCCAAGCTGTTCAGATCGGCCACGTCCAGCCTCCTCGGGGACACGTTCCCTTGCTCATCTATACAATTTACCGCACGTTAGATAAATTGTAATTTAAATTTAACATTTCAAATTTAAATATTTAATCTATTAAATAAAAAAGTATATTTACCTTGGACCTGCACCTTAAACCCAGTAGAATGAGAAGACGACCATCGTGGGTTGTTCTGGTCCCGCGCCTCCTCTTTATCCAGGAACCGATCTATGTCTCTGATCGAAATCAGGATTTCAAAGTCCTCGTTCACGTCATAGCCATTGACATTGATATCTCCTTCTCCCAAGATCAGGCACCTCTAGTGCGGTCGTCTCCTGTGGGACCGTCTACAGTGGCTGTGGTAGGGCTGACTCCTATGGCTGCTGTGGGGAGATGGGCTGAAATGGTGTGGTCGCTCTCCCTCCACGCTGCCCCTCCTCTGCTGCTGCTACCCTACAGAATCGGTCTCGAGATCTCGGGCTCCTTCCCCTTGTCCATCCTTAAAGCTATATCAACTGTAAAAATTCAAAAAACAAAAACAAACCAATTAGTCACATTTATATGTAAAATTATAATGAAACTAAAAATAAAATATGTATTTTCCGTACCTCAAGTGAGAATAATGAGAAATTCTACAGCGAAAACTCTCAGACAGATGTTAGAATGCTCAGATCTGAAGGAAAACTCTCAGAGAAACATCAGAAAACAAAATGGCCAAACGTGAAAACGAAAGAGGCGGTGAGGTTTTATAGTTGTGGAATTTGTAGTGGTTCTTTAAAAAACAGCTACATAAACCGCTATAGAAAAACTAGGGCGGCAAAACTTTATAGCCGTTATAAAATAGCCGCTACAAATGTGACGACCTTTGAAGTTCTGTAGCGGTTATAGAAACCTAACTGTTACAAATGTGATGACATTTGAAGTTCTGTAGCGGTTATGAAAACCTAACAACTACAAATAGGCACCTTTTGGCATTTTGTAGCGGTTCAGTTCGTTGTAACCGCTACAAAGAACCACTATACTATTGGCGCGGCTTGATGGCGCCAAGTGGCGCGAACTTTGTAGTGGTTTATATGTTATAATCGCTACAAGTTAACCATGACAAATTTTGGCTAGAGACTTGCGCCATATTTGTAGTGGTTTTATCCTTTTAACTGCTACAAATAACATAAAACCACTACAAATAACGTTGCCAATTAGTCGCACCACTTAGCGCGTAGCTAACCACTACAAATTTGCAACGATTTATGTTATAACCGCTATAAATGTCACAATTAGTAGCGGTTAAGTTTAATTGCTACAAATATAACGCTACGAAATCCTTTTTTTTTGTAGTGAAAGGGAGTAGTGCAAAATGACAGTGAACCAAAAAAACAACAAATGAGTAAAAACACTATATTATTAGGGTTTATTTAAATGGGCACTTTATTTCTTTTTCTCTTCCAATTTTGGGTGAGAGAGAGAGAGAGAGAGATAAGTAAAGATACATACCTGCACAAGCATAGTGGGAGGAAAGCAGGAAAAGAGAGAAGGTGATAAGAAGAAACATAAGAAAATGGTAAAGAGTCTTAGAGACACCCATTGTTACAATTATATTCTTCTTATTTGTGTTGGATATGCTAATGCTACTTCTCTATATTGGCTCTATATATAATGGGGTTCAGACTAATTATTTGATTTAAAGAAAATTAATCTTGGATTTGAATCAGTCAATCCACACATCTTCAAAGGCGCAATTTCATGAAAACTTTTGGCACAATCAAAATTTGTCTATAGAAAGCCTGAAAATTGACACAAAAAACAACATCAATAATTTATTGCTCATAAACTCCAACATATTCAAAACCATTGTTTTAATTTATGCTAGTACCCCCTTTAAATCAATTATCATCAATCAACTTTATACTAGAAATCTTATAATACCTATTTAGTAATCCGTTTAACTCACAAACGAGTTGGATAATCACACTATCAAAATTGCCCATCCTATATTATTGGGTTTGACTATAAGGAAGGAAGAAAATTGAATTTGAAATTATACATTAAATCATGAATTATAATTATATTAATATGATTCAAGCACACTAAGGAGCTTTATATTTTGTGATTGTAGGGATCTCTATAACTAGATTATTGGTGCAATAAATTATATTAATGTGATCAAATTTGTGTTAAACGGTTCACATTTGGTTGATAGGGTGGATAATCACACTATCAAAATTATCCGTGCACAATTATTGGAGTTTAACTATAAGGAATGAAGTAAATTGAATTTAAAATTAGAGGAATCATAATTATATTAATAATTGTATAATTCTGATCCAAGCGTGCCAAGGAACTTTACCTTCCACAATTGTAAAGGATCTCCATAAATTATATTAATAATTAGGTTATTAGTGCAATAATTTTTAAAAATTATGTCCTAATGATAATGATTTGATTTTAAAATAGTGACTCCCTGTCACACCCTCATCTTATTTTTACCTATTTCAGAGTATTTACAGAAAATGATACACAGTTCGGTGGGCAACACATGAATAGCATAGATATACTGATATTATGTGCACGATTACGGAAATTCCCCATAGGGGTTCGTACTTGATAATTACAATTAATGTAGCCTCACAGCGCTACGTGGGTGTCTAAACCCGTCCCAGTAAAATGGAGACATCTTCTAGTCTTCGTTCCACTACTGCAATCCCCTTCATACGGTTCTCTTCATTATTCTCATAATATCTTCTGTCTTCTCTTGTCTAAATTGTCAGTAGGGGAGGGTGAGATTCTGGGGAATCTCAGTATAAAAAAAATACCAATATGCATGCAAGATAAGTGCTTAATACTTAACATGCTTGCATTACATAACTCATACTCACACAATGACATATCTGTGTGCTCAATGTTTCAAACATCATACGTATGGTCAAAGCATAAACATGAACAGATGTTCAATTATTCATATATGTTTCACATAATCAAGTAAAGCAATAACATGCATCAATACACCAGTACAAATATCAAATACATGCAAAAGAGGTAAGTTCCCTACCTTAATCACCCTTCCCTGATCCTAGAATAACATGCCTCGATTTGTGTGCCAATCCCTCGGGCTCTCTACTCGGTCTTAAAACATCAAATGTACATTTTAGACACTTCCATAGTGTTTCTGGTGGTTATATTACTCTATGGTGAAATTTTACCAAAATGCCCCCGGGACCCCAGTCCGGCCCTGCCGTACCCGGCCCAATGGCACGTCTTCCCAAAATTTTGACTAAGGCTATTCTGACCTATTTTTTCCCAAGGAATCCATTTTTGCGCTGAGAATCATCAAATTCAGTGTTAAATTATAAAAATACCATTGACAGCCCCAATTTAGGGATTTCAGGGGCATTTTCATAATTATGCATTTTCGACCTCTACCGAAAAAGTGACCAACTGCAATCCCACCTATTTTTGCTCGCTGAATCCAATGGAACCATACATTTCATGAAAATCCAGCTCCAACTCCTCAGAACAGTGCTGGCCAAAATATTGAAGAAAAATGGGAAAATGTACTTTTGTGTTTTAGCTTCCAAAACTTGTATTTTTCCACTTCTAATCCCTTATTAACTCATTTAAACACTTCTTAACCATGATTCAAAGAAATTTGGGCAGCATAATCCCTTAGGATTAGGACTTTCCAAATTTACAAACTTGACAAAAATCACCAAAATCAAACACAAACCTCAACAACAACACCATACTAGTTTAGATCTAAGGTTTGTGAGGTTATCTCTTGAGATCTTAAATCCTCTCTCTCTCTAGGTGTCTCATCTCACTCTTCTTGAGCTCAAAATGTGTCTTCAAAATCATGGATTCCATGAAGAAGAAAGGTTTAGAGAAGGTTTCTAAACAAAATCACAAGAAAACTCTTAAGAAATCATACTTACCTTAAACTTCTTCTTCTTCCTTCTCTCTAGAACTTGAGAGCTCTCTCTCTCTCTCTCTCTCTCTCTTCTCTTCTTGTGTTGGAAGAAAATACACAAAAGAAGAGGAAGAGGATGACTTCATAAAAATGCTCCATTCATCCTACACCATTGATTTCATCAAGAGGTGTTATGGTGACACTTGTCTCCAACCACCATACTTCCCTCCATGCTTTCACCATATCTCTTCACTTTTTGCCTTACTTGCCCCATCATGATCACCATGCCCTTACCTTCATGTCATACCCACCTTACCATTGTCATCATTACTCTCTTCATGTAGCATTTTGACATGTGCTCTTGAAATTAAATCATCATCTAATCTCCTCTTCATATGTTAATGGTACTTAGCATGTTTAATTCCCAAGATTACCTTTCCCTCCATTTTCCCTTATTTTCATGTGTTGGGAAAAATTATGGAAGAGAAAGGGAATAATATGTATTTCATTAATTCCATAATTCAATTAAATGAATTATGTATAATTCCCTCTAATTTCAAAACTCTTGATTTATTCCATTAAGAATATTAAATTTATACATTTTTCTTTATTTTCCTTGATTAATTGAAATTAACTCCAATTAATTGGAAAATAATTAATTTTGGGCTAAATTGGAAAAATTATGATTTTGCTATCACCTTTGTATTTTAATTCCTTTCATGAATTAATTTGCCCATTTCCTCATGAATATGAATATTTCAAAATTCACAAGATCCAAATTCATGAATATTCACCATTTTATTGAATTTCTCAATTGATTACAATATATTTTTGGTGAATAAAAATTTAGGATGTTACACTCCCAGTTTTTATTATTGGTGAACGAAAATTATGTCTCCATCAATGGTATCAATACCACAAAGGGGGAAAATGAAGTTTTCGAATATTGATTAATAATTGGAATATTAACACCACAATAATTACAATTAGGGTATTAATTGAGAAATTAAAAATATTTCAAAATACTATTTTTCACTTTAAAAATAAATTAGCTTTTGACTTTCATGAATGATAATAATTATCAGATGAGCAATCATAAAAATAAATTCATTATTTTTCATATGCATTATAGATTTTTGGACAAATATAAAAGGAAGTTTATAGAATATTATCACTTAGTATATTAATTGGGACACTAATATGACAATAACTCTTATTTCAACTGTTGATGATAATTAGATATTAATTGAGATATTGATAACTTTAAAATTAAATATTATTTTGTTTTTTAAAAAATGATAGTAATTAACTTCATAAGCAACCAATCGGATTTCTAAAAAATAAATTCATAATTTTTCAAACAAATAGAGATTCTTACTAAATTTTATTCTTATACGTCTAAATCAAACAAATAATGTTTTGGTATATCTCAACTCGAATAACACTTCTCGTACAATGCATGGAGATATAGTTTGTTGCGCTATGATTTCTAGTGAGCCCTCAATAATAACTGTAAATGGCTTCCTTTCAAAATCTTTCCTCATGTATTTTACTCTAATTTAAATGAATAGTAGGATAATACATTCAAATATCATCAGAAAAAAAATACTCTGATGTATATAGTCTCTCATAAATGATTCATTTATTAGAATATTTTTCTGCAAAAGTAAAATTTTCTTTGATATCACTATATGATAGTATTAGTAGTAATTGATAAGTTTTTGGAGAATAGCTTTTATGATTTACGAGGTAAGTATGTGAGAGGAGTTTTATCCCGGCTTGTGAAAAATAGCTTCTTAAATCACGGTTTTGACCTTTCCCAAACACTCACTAAGACACAAAAAGAATCATGGAATTTTCTTTTCAATCCCTCTCTTGCCAAATACCTTTTCAATTTATTAGAAGATTTTTCTTCATAAGTAAAAGTTTGATTAACGTAATGTTTACTTCTAATAAAATAAAATTTATACAGTTTCCTTATCTCAATCATACACATACATACGTGTTTGGAAGTCTTTTTCGATTTTAACTAGTCTTCTTGCCTAGTGGTTTATTTGCCCATCGCTCCCCATTTATAGGTAAACTTTTCCACACAAGAAGAGTGAAAAGATTCCCCATCTCACCATCTTCGCTTTGAAAGGTTGTCTTTGATCCTAACTAATTTTATTTCAATATATATATATATATAGGACACACAATTCAACGAAATTTTTTAAAATATGAAGCAAGTCTTCCATGAAAGAAATAATTTGTTCAATTTTTGAATGACTTTGATTGACCCATTCAACATGATCCTAGAGCCACAAAAATATCGATAGCTTTAAACTCAAATAATTTTATTTGAAAATATATGATACAATTCAAGAAACTTAATAAATTCAGGTAGGGCTATTTATATGACAATGTTAAATTACACACACATTCTGGAAGGGAGAAGAAATATAGTTGAAAGAAACAAAAGCAAATATACACTATAATTATTTTTTAAGAAGTAATTATTGTTTAACTGTTGTGTTAGGAAGGCCCAAATGAATCTTACCATGATAGATTGGCTAGCAGTTGCCATATAGTGTTTGTTTGAAATGGCGATTTGAGTATTTAAAAGCATCTTTTCAACCATGATTTATAGTGTACTAGGTAAGTTAGTGTGAAGAGTTTTATCTCAATTTATGTAAAAAAGCACTTTTGAGGTTCCTAATTGGGATCCCAAACAATCTCTATAATTCTACATTATAATTTAGAGTAAAATACTTTAATTACCCTTATATTTTACCTTAATTATACAGATCTCCCCCTCTATTTTCAAAACTCATATAAATCTTCCTTAAAATTAAAATGTGTTACACAAATCTGCCTCATAATTTGAAGATTTCATTTCCATCCATCAAATTAAATCATTAGTCAACCGTTAAATTTAACATATAAACACTTTTTTTGACCAAAATACCCCTATTTAACATAAGAATTATTTAAACATTTATATTTACTAAGAAAACATTATACAACCAAGAAATAATTCTAATATACTTTTTCAAAATTTCTAATATATTATAAAATTTATTAATTTTGATTATATTATAAAATTTTATAATTTTTTTGGTATATAAAATTTTATAATTTTAAATTTTCATCGTATTTATTGGTGGATAAAAATCTATTTCAAACACATGTTTTTTTATCACATAGTATAAATCATATAAGTTTATTATATCACATAAATAATTTAAAATTCATAAACACATTTTTGCCACAAACATTTATAAAAAAATTTATTTAAGTATATATTTATTAAAAGAATTTAACGAATTTGTAATCAAGATTTTTTATTTGTACGTTGACTGAATTACTCAAATTACTCAAATAAATAAACTTGTGCTGAAAACATCACTGCACTTTTCTCTATCATTGCGCCTGTTGTTTTTTTTCCTTAAGCTCTCAAACCATAAAAAATAAATTAGGAATTTGAGATGATAAAGGGTAAATTAGTAAATAAAAATATATTTTTAGAATCTTTTTAGAATGTTCTTAACAGGGTTAACAGTTTAGACTTAATGTAAGTTTTAAAAGTAGAGGAGACATCTTTACAATTAAAACAAAATGCTGGGCTGGTCAAAGTATATTACTTCTATAATTTATTAAATTTGATTATGCTCAAAGCAGGAGTAACATTATATTCTTAACATTTGGAGGCCTTTGTTGGGGAAAAAAAAAAGGCAATTGGCTTGTGAATAGTGCTCTTATGGTTTGCCTCAAGCAACATGAATTGTGAAATGTATGTGGAAGCCAGGCCGAGCCCACCATTTTTAGCTGGCTGGCGGGTTGGGCCATCATTTTACCAGCTATAGTTATTATTATTGTTAAAAGAATCAGCCCCTTTCCGAGGAATTTCAGCGTTTCTTCTACTTGAAATGAATTGTATATTTAAATATCATCAGGAATTTTTTACACACACATAAACCTCTCACCTGTAGATGCTTTCTTTATTGTTATGTCAGAGATGACAATTATAACTAAACACATATAGATATATAGTAAACATTATATATTAGAGAAATTATATGGGAACTTTCTTCTCTACTCACTATATGATTGATTAATTCATCAAGGCAATAAGAATCATGGAATTGTCTTCTTCACCCTTCTCTTTCTTACCAAATGCATTTTCAATTCATTAGCAAATTTTTCCACACAATAAAAGTACAAGATTCCTTATCGTAATGTTTACTTCAAATAAAATAATTGTTTTATCACTGTTATGATAACTCATTGTCATTTTCGTCCATTCCAAAGTCTTCACCTTTTGCAAGTCTTCTATTTTATTTATCATATTACGTATGAAAACCAACACCTATTTTTTCTTTCCTTTTCGTCTCAATACATGTGAGTGAGCGAGGTTTCCTGATATTCTCTTCCATAGTTTCCTTCCTTGTTTGTTAATTAACAGACCATTACATAGTTTTTGGAAAATGTTAAATAAATAAAAAAGTAGATTTAATGAGCTATTGGAAAATTAAAGCAATATGGAAAAATTATTAAAAAGTAGGAGCTTTATTAGCTATTTTGAACCTTCGTACAACGTGCAAAATGGTTTATATTGCAACTGAGTTATCCTTTTACATATGAAGCACTCCCATGTTAGAAACACGCCTTTTTGGATTGGGGGCCTCTGCCACCCTAATCCTATTGCCCTCTCTGCTGCGCCCTTATTTTGGGGCCTTCTCAAATGTATTTTTTATGATTCTTTAGATCATTAGATTATACATAAAATGAGTGAAATTTTGACATATTATGGGTTAAAAATGAATCTGTTTTCAATTTTTTATGATTTTTTAAAGATTTTTCAGAAAAATGGTGTTTTTCCCCACTTTAAGCATTTTTTTCTGAAAAATCATAAAAAATTGAAAACAGATACATTTTTTGTCTATATTATGTCAAAATTTCACTCATTTTATGTACAATCTAATGATCTAAAGAACCATAAACAATACATTTAGGAAGGCATCCAAAATGGGGGCGCAGCAGAGAGGGCAACAGGATTGGGGCAGCAGAGGCCCCAAATCCCACCTTTTCTTTGAGAATGTGAATAAACACATTTTTTTCTTCATTTTTGGACGTACATATCATTACACTGCTGCCGGACCTGATGGAGTAGATGGCGCCGGCGGAGGCGGTGGACTTGGCAAGGCACCGAGTTTCCTGATCCTCTTGGTCATCTCTGCTAAATGATTGCCAACACTTCCGTACGCAATATTTAACAAGTTTACTTTCTGTGTTGCCTTTTCTGTGTGAAAGTGAAAATGAAGGAAAAAAGATTCAACAGAGAGACAGATTCGGTCTGATCATAAGACAAGATTAGATGGATGTATATAGATACCTATTAATCATATGCGTGCATATTCCTAGTATATATATTGTTTTATGTGTAGTGATATAATATTGAATAAATTAACACAAAAACCTGCAATAACTTGAGTGGATAGCATGAGAAGACGAACGGAGACTATGATTAATAGAAGCAGTATCATAAAACGGTTCAGAGAAGCCATGCCCATATAGACTCTCCAATGCTTTTTCTAGTTTATATGCCTCACTACTGCGTGGTGGTTCCAATTTATAGGGTTTAGATTTCTTTTCTTTTTTTATAATTAATACTCCCTCCGGTCCTAAATATAGGATAAAGTTTGTAGTGCAATTTGCACTACAAACTTTGTCCTATATTTAGGACCGGAGGTAATAGTTAATAATTTTGAACTTTCTAAGTTTAAGTCAGTAGTGGTCTTAATTATATATACCAATGAGAAGTAATGAGAGGAAGTAGATTAGAGAGGATGGAAGAAATTTGACTGGGAGAAGTCATTCCAAGTTATATTCAAACCAATTGTGCATGTATTTTCAAACAAGAAATTTATTATATTCATACACTGAGGGAAACCTAAGAAGTAAATAAATGAATTGGAATTAGGAGAACAAAACTTGCAGTTGACATTGATTAATTTTACCAGCTCAACCTTTCTGCCCAAGGAAATTCTAATCTAAGATTTGAATACACCTAAGATATGCCCTAGGAGTTCTATATTACAACAATAATAACAATAAAGTCTTATTTCATTAGGTGGGGTTGGTTACATGGTGTCATTGTGTTCTATCAAATGCCGCTCAATAACCTTATTGAATATTCGTTTTGGTCTTCCTCTATCTCTTTTTAGAGGACCCTCTTCACTAGTAGTGTATTCAATATGGCATTTTTTGAACTTGTTCAAACCACCTCAAACGATTTAATGCCATTTTCTCCTCAATAGATACCACTTTAACTTGTTTTGGTACAAGACCATTATGAATCTTATCTTTTCTTATATGATCACACATTTATCTCAACATCCTCATCTCACAAGAAATTTCTATGTCAGTGGTAGAATACATCTAATATTTTACCAGCGCAAGATTGATCTTTTTTATGCTGATCAATTTTAATTTCAATGATTTGTTTAAAATGATGGATTAAAGCTTTGAACATATCAAAACTATCTTGTACATTTCTTAAAATCACCAAAAAACTGCATGTGTGTATTAATTTGTAACGACTAATCGATTATATTACCATAAAACAATATGAACACTGAAAGGTATAACAACTATGTGTGTGTGTGTGTGTGTGTGGAACTTTTATATGACTGAAAGTTTTATACTCTGCCTCTGAAGATGAAGTTGAAATTGTATGTTGTGTTTTTGACCTCCAAGTAATTAAGGCTTGATCAAGGAAACCACAAAAACCTGCAATAGATCTTCTAGTATCTAAACATTCGGCCCAATTTTGAACCATTGAAAGCATTGAGTTTTAAAGATGAGGCTACTGGAAAAAATAATCCTTGACCAAGTGAAGCTTTGATATAACGTAAAACTCTATGTAAAGCTTTCATATGAACATCTGTAGGCTGTTGAACAAACTGACTAAGTTGTTGTACAACAAATGCTAAATCAGGTCTGCTATTAGTTAGATACAACAATCGACCAACCAAGGTCCTATAATGGGTAGCATCTTCTAAAATAGCTCCTGCATCTTTAGTGAGTTTTAAATTTCTAACCATTAGTGTTGAAACTAGCTTACAATAAATGAAACCAACATCAGACAAAACATCTAAGGCAAATTTCTGTTGATATAGAGAAATTCCTTTAGAACTTCTGGCAATCTTCCAACACTATAAGCCTCATGAGTTGGATTCATACTTCCAACACTATAAGCCTTCGCTATCTAGCCATCTTCACTACTGCCAAAGGCAGTTAGACATCTCTACTGCAACATGGAGCCTACTGAGTTATTCTTAAGGAAGGAGTTGTGATTAAGGAGACGTTAAAAACAAAAATCATCAAACCAAAAGAGTCACTAGGGATTCTTGATTTCAATCCTAGCTCTATGTGTGATCTTCACATGATTATCTCACAATGGCCTATATTATTAGCAAGGAGGAGAAGAACATTGGAGAGATCATGTCTTTCAGAGAACAAAAGAGCCGAATGAACCCCTTGTAAGGACTCTTATGGTTGAGAAGCTGTACATTCAAAAGGTGAATATACACTTGTCACTAGTTGGCGGTACTAGTATAACCTAAGGCATCCAGAGATGATGAAGTACAATCCTCAGCTAGAGCTAGATCCACCATTCAAATAGACTGAGTTTCACTTAATGTTACCAATGGAAAGCTCATTAAGGTAGTGGATGAAAGAGTTAGGAAGTTATGTACTGTCGTAAATTAAAACTTCCAAATGTTGGTTACTAAACACTGGACCTCCAAGTAATCTGCAATCACTTCAAGTAATTCGCAGTTACTCCATGTAATTCTGAGGATCACTTCAAGTGATATGCGATCACTCCAAGTAATCTACAATCACTTCAAGTAATTCAAAGTTTCTCCAAGTAATTCTGAGGATCACTCCAAGTAATTTGCGATCACTTCAAGTAATTCTGAGGATCACTCCAAATAATCAACGTTTACTCCAAGTAATTTGCAATCACTTCAAGTAATTATGAAGATCACTCCAAGTGATCTACAATCACTCCAAGTGATTCGCAACCACTTTGTTTAAATTACTAAACCTCACTCCAAGTTAACACAAGAGGCACAAAGGATGAGAGCTGAGACTTCAAGGATAGATAAGATACCGCACTTTGCTAGAGTTGGTCTCCCTAGTTCTTCATTCTTTAATCCATCTATCCAAAGCTATAAGAGAGAGGAACTTTAATAATCACACAGAGCTTGCTACTAACAATACTGAGTTCATCACTTTTGTGAATGGCAAGATTAGACAACTCTATGATTTGATCAACCAGAACTTCAAGGCCTTATTCTGAGCTCATCTTGGTATACTAAATGCTCACAGAGACTATACTTCAGAATCCCTCAGTAGTGATCACATCATCGGACAGTGACTACCCAACGATGCATCAATGGACTTCAAAGGACTATGACTCAAGTGATTACGACATTACTTGAGTATGGTATTGTATTCTCACTTAATTAAAATTCTCTGAGTTACATCACTCGAGTGAGTACTCGTGTGATGGTTGAGTAGAATCACTCGAGTGACTACTTGAGTGATACGGGGTTGCAGCATTAAAACTCTGAATAGCATCGTCATTTTCAAAACCTGATTTCTCTCTAAATCTTTAGATTTTAATACTCATTCTCTCTACAAAATTTCCAATGGTTTTACAAATCCAAGAAAGTTATTAACTGTATTACTTACAATGGTTTTCTTTTAAGCCATGCATTCATTAAGGGGGAGCTTCACATTCACATGTGTTATATATCTTAAAAGCTCATCTCATTTATTGAAAGAAAATCCTTTTAACATACTCATCTGAATTCATTATCTCTTAATTAGTTTTGATGATTAGTTACTCTTATATTTTCCTTTCAAGATCTTAATTTAAAAATACCTTATAGAAAGGAAATTGTTGATACTTGACTGCACTAACCATTCTCCTTGTAAGAATGTGTTTAACTTATGGTAGGAGAATTTGATCTATGTAAAATCATTCCTCAAGATACTAAAAGGAGCATATATCAACTATGATGACATATGCTTTAACGATCAACCAAGGGAGATATATTGGCTGCAACATTTAAAGCAATAAATACATATGCCAATACAAATGATCATTGAGCATGTTGAACAGAAGCGCAACTCAATAGGAGAATACTAGAAACAACATGAATATACATTAGAGTTGCATGGTAGGAGTGTAATGAACACAACATCATGAACAAGCATTGCCAAAGAATAAAGCAACAGACTTCATGAAGTACATCGTCATTTTTCCAAATCTACATAAGCATTTCTAAACCCTATCTCTTTATATTTCGAGAATACCTTTTATATCTTTGATTTCAATTTGCCTTGATTATGAAAGTTTTCTAGAAAACCTCTTCAAATCTATTTTTCATTTGCATCAAATTATAAATGAAATCACTTTCAAAATGGGGGAGAGAAAATTGTTTTCCTGATACATTTATTTTGATTAATGGGGAGAATGACATTTCTAATTTGATTTCATATTTACTTCTCTACAAGCATTTCTTCTTTATACTTCAAACTTTTTGTTGATGTCAAATAGGGGGAGAGAAAGGCAAGAAAATATGTTTCTCTTAAAATGCTTTTATAACTCATCCATATTTTTCTTAAAGGATTTGCCATCATCAAAAAGGGGGAGAATGTTAGATATGATGCATTTTGATGATGTCAAATAAGAGCAAAAAGTTTGGATAATATACTTATCTTTTACATTGACTAACTACTATATTTATGTTGTATATCTTGTAGATTAGTCATAACTCATAAATGGATAATGATCATCAAGAAGAAAATAAAGAAGTAAGGGATTGAAGAAAGAAGAAATTGCAAGAACTAATGGAAATATCAAGAAGAAAGATTAGTCAAGCAAAGAAAAAAGAAGATTGAAGATATTCAAGAAGACATCTAATTGGGTTATGAAGAATGATCATCAATTCAAGAAGATATCAAGTTGGGTAATAAAGAATGATCATCAAGAAGAAGAAAAATAAAAAAGGGATTGAAGAAAGAAGAACTTGCAAAATCAAATGAAAATATCAAGATTCAAGCTCTTAGAAGTGATACCAGAGGTTGGAATGGGTCAATACGAAGCTAAAACGATGTATACGGAAATTATGCTACCTCCAGAGGTGATCACTCAAATTATATACCACTTCCTCATTTTGGAGATGATCACTCGAGTGATGACCCAGAATCACTCCAGTGACCACTGAAGTGATGAGAAATATGATGTGCTCTGTTTTTGTGCAGCATAATAGAGGTCCGGTAATTTGACTATATCTATCAAACCACATGTCGAATTGAATTAAAACTAGTGGAATATGAAACTAGACTCCCAACACGAACTATGGACACCAAAATCATATTAAAAGGAGTTTAGATGAGAGAGATATGATCTGTTAAAGTTGACACATAAATCACCGTCATATTCCAGGATAGCTTTGGTATTTTGGATATAACTCCCAAACTAAACATCTGATTGCGATGGAACTAGTGTCATATGAAAGTAGACTTAAATATCTTGCCATGGATAGGTAGTTTGTCATATTTGAAGTTATATACTAAGAGTTATGCCTTTTGGAAGTTGACATTGGAAACTTTGAAGACTATCAGGAACAGTAGACACTCCTTGGATCATAACTTTCTGTATACAATGAGTTTGGAGCTGATTCTTCTTGCATTGGAATGTAGACGATGAGAGCTTTCTGATGATATGTAATTTTCCATATTTTAAATCAAAATCAAGAGATCACTCGAGTGATCACTTGAGTGACCCCTCGAGTAATAAAGTTAGAAATGCTCTCGCCCAGATTTTGAATGGGATTACTCGAGTGATCACTCTAGTAATGACCCAGGATTACTTGAGTGACCACTCGAGTAATGCGACAGACAATGTATCTGAAGCTTCTGAAAATCAATGGAATGATTGTATAATCCATCCTTCTTGCTTCCAATGACTCTAACACTTCATTTATTAGTGTTTAGTGTATTTCTCTATGTATACAATGAAGAGATGATGTGAAGAGACAAAATTTGACTTTACGGAAGCAGAGCATCCACTAAACATAACAGATAGTTTTTCAAATATGAAGAACAGTGAAAACGTAGCAATGGGACTCCACGGATAAGTTGAAATACTCACAACGGTCATATCCTACTCAACTATAAATGCAGAAGATTCAAGCAGAACACAACAACGAAAACATGCTTATATCATGTATCATCCACTCCGACCTAACTATTCTCTGTTCTTATCTATTTTTTATATTATGTATATTTGAGAGAGAGATTATTTGTATTGTAGTTCATTGTTCATCTTTTTCACTTCTGAGAGAGAAAATTGATTGTAATCTTTCATCATTAAAGTTGTATCCTTAGGTGTGTAAGGGAGAGCAACTCGGTTATAACCTTATGGTATGTAAAGGGGAGTAACTTCTTGAGAGATTTGTAACAGGCGTCACAAGTGCCCGGCTAAACTTATGGGTTGTAAAGGCTTTTCTTATGCTAAGATTAAACAAGAAGATAGCGGATTTGAAAATCTCAGGAGGAACCTGGGCTCGACGTAGGTCATCGTGGATTGGACCGAACCAGGATAAATCACAGTTTGCATATTCTCTTCCCTTAGCTCTTATATTTTCAGCATGTATTATTTAATCTAACTGTTGATTTATGATTCATTACTTTCATACTTATTACTTTCACTAAGATATAAAAAGATTTTCAAAATTCTTAAGTTTTTATCTTACGCTCAATTCACTCCCTTTCTTAAATGTCGTCCGGTTCTAACAAAGTCCATCTACCTCCCCCGGTAAATATTCAAATGAGAATTCAGGCGTTTAACATTTGAACGGCATAATATCCCCTTGTCCATACAAATTAATTAAATTCTTTTTACGACTATGGAATGTTGGTTGAGTCAAACATATAATATATGGATTATACGTTTGACGTAAGTTAAGAAACTCGGTGCTATGTAATTGGTGAGATAATTGAAAGATATTCAGAAAATGGTACGTCATTGTAAGACTGCTGCATGAAAAGAGTGGAGAGAATAAATAGAAGAATCATTAGAAAATGGTAGAGAAAGAACACATAACTTCTGAAGGTTCTATGAAACCACATTCCCGCTCATCCAAAAGATGACCAAGGAATGCTCATCTCCAAATGAAGGGGGTGGGGTTTTCTCGAAAAAATACTCCATGCACTAAAAAGTATTCTTTTTGGTCTTAAATATAAGACAAAGTTGAATTTTAATTTTTTGGGGAGATTAAAAAAGCTAGATAAGTTACTTAATCATATCATATGTTGTGTCTTCTTAAATTATATATCAGTTTATTAGTCAAACTAATTAATTTGGAGAAAAACATAAAAATATAAATGTTCTAAAGTAATTTAATCAGCTTCCTTAATCTCCCCAAAAAAATATACTGTCTTATATTTAGGACTGGAGGGAATAATTAGTTTAAGATACTGGGTGTTCAAAAAATATTTCAGATATTGGATGCTGCTAGAAAAATTAATATTTCAGGATATTAGTGTTGCACGAAAAATATTTCTAAATGTAGGACTAGAAATTAATTAATTTGAGATGCCGAGTGGCAAAAATTTTTCAGAGTAGCATACAATTTAATCCAAATAAAAAATATATAAAAAAAAATTAAAAAAAATGGTCCGCATCCCAAAATTGAGGTGATGAGCATGTCATGCTCATCTCGCGGACCCAGGTTCTATTGGCTTTTATTTTCAACCTCAAAGGCAACATCCAGTATTCCAGTACCTGGCTAGGAATAAATGAAGGGGTGCGACAGCAATTTTGATGATCTTCCAAGTTTTTCAGAGAGATTTTGGCGATCCTTCTCTCTTAATTACCAAAAAATTTCACATGCTATTCCTCCGATTTTTAATATAAAACATAATTAAATTTTTTAGAGAGATTAAAGAAGCTAAATAAATTATTTTAAAATATTGATATTTATTTTTTTTATATTAAATTAATTTGTCTAACTTATAAAATGATATATAATTAAATAATATAAGACATATACTATAATTAACTAAATTATTTAGCTTCTTTAATATCTCCAAAAAAAGTCAACTATATCTTATACTTCTTCCGATCATAAATATAAGATAGAGTTACCTTTTTTTTAGGAGATCTCATCTTTGCGCTTGAGGCAATGAAGGGGTGGAAACAGGCCAGACTTTTGTATTAACAGGCCTGGCCTGTTAAGGCACAGGATGGCCTGAGCCTGACCTACGGCCTGTTGGAGGCCATTTTCAGGCCTGGGCTTGGTCTGAAGCCTGTTAAGTAGGCCTGAAACTAAGTCCCTATACCTTATGCAATCAAAGTTTGATACAGCAGAAAGTAAATTCAGATATGAACCAACATTTGGCCAAATGCTTATTTTGGCCATTTCATTAAAAGCATTTATAACATCCAATAGCTAGTTTTCAAAACTTAAATGGAAGTCTTACCTATGTCATCACAGAATAGAAAGAAAAATTCAGAACACTTCACATAATTGAGAATACATAATTGTGAAGCAATGGAGAATCAAACCATTTCAATTAACCAAAGTAAAGACAAGATCTCAATGACTTGTGCTATGATAAAAATACTACTTCATGCTAAATAAATAGTATGTTTCCCATTCAACTCATCCAGGTCCATCATGAATTAAAAGAACCAATGAGCAGAAGTGGAAGCTCAAAAAGATGCAAATATGATAGAATGATAACTTATGCTTTAGTATCCCTGGAGATTAACTTCGTTCCATTATAACGAAAAAGGTCCACTTACAATGGCAGTAAACGCAAGAGGGATTGGAATGATGACTTGCTATTTCCCCACATTCTACCTGCAATTAACCAAGCAGTGCACCATAACTAAGTAAATCTACTTAAACTATGAAATAATTTGAAAAAAAAAAAATCTGGAAGCCTGTCATCAACGGCGACAACCACTTTGGTATTGCCCATCTCGAAAGTAGCAGAACTAAAAGGCAAAATAGAACAAGCCTGTCATCAAGTACTCTGAAACATGTAAAAAATTACATATATGGAAAGGCATGAAACTTAAACGTCAAAACTCTCAAAATGAATTGAGAACGAATTATAATGAAATCCAAGAAAGCAAACTCGTTGTACCCGTCAGCTTTGGCCACAGTACCAATCTCTGCTCGAATTTGTCACAATTTTTTAGATCTGCGGCTGCTCCCAACTGGTCACCGAGGAAGAAAAACTTCAAGTCAAAGGAAGGATGGGTGACGGTCGACTGGTTAGGGCTTGGATTTGATGGTTCAAGAATCAATGGCTTAAGGCGAAGAAATGAAGAGAATCAAGGGCTCAAGGCAAAGAAGAAGAAAGGAAGAAGGCGGCCACTTGGGTTCGACTGCTCGACTGAGAGAGTGAGAGTGGGTGTGTGTTGATTGTCAAGTGTCGACTGAGATATGAGACTGAGAGTCGAGAGAGACGGAGTCAGATCTAAGAGTTGAGACTCGAGAGAGACGGGTTGGGTACTTGGGTTCGATTGAGAGAGTGAGTTAGCAAAGAAGAGAATGGGGGTCTGGGTGATTGAGACCTAAGAGGCGAGAGTGAGGTTGAGACTCGGTGGCCTAGTTTTTTTTTTTTAAATAGTAACAGGCCGGCCTAAAAGGCCTACTAATGGGCCTAGGCCTGGCCTGTTTAGAAAAACAAGCTTTCAAATAGTCCTGGGCTTGGCCTTTTATTCTGACAGGCCAGGCCTGAGTAAGCCGGAAACAGGCCAGGCCCCAGGCCCCAGATAGGCTGCCTGGTCTATTTCCACCCCTAGGGCAATGACACAGCTAGTGAGGTTCTTAACCGAGGCGCGTCTATTGCTGGTTGAAAAGTGAAAACTATTTCCAAACCTCGTCTTGGGCCTACGCTCACCCCTGGCCCTTTGAGCATATCTGGAAGGGTTTCCCTTGTGGGTAAAGCCCTACAGTTCCCTAGTTCAAACCTTTCTTGTTGTGTATCATGATTCATGGGCATTATATTGGGCCTTGGGCAAAATAGAACTTATTTTAGGCTGTTCCAATATTTGACGTTCTTGTTTGGGCCCACGACCAACGTGATATTTGGATAGTCTTAATCTTTAATTACTTGTAATTATTTGTAATGTAATTGTAATTGTTGGGAAAAAATCATTCGTAATTATATTTTATATTGAAATTACAGGTCCATCGCCTCATATAGCAGAATCAAGACACAGGTTCAGGTCTAGAATTAAGGTGAGCGTCATTTCTTGTCTTCGTTGGACGCCTTAATAGTTGAAATTGGAGAATTCTTATGATGCCATCGCCAAACTTAACATTTCAATTGCATATTTGAAATTTTATTACATTTATACATTTCCCCTAAAATCTCTAGCAGAGCTACGCATGACACCCATTATTAATACACTATAAAAAAACATTGAATTTTCGACGAAATTTGCCATGAAATTCATGGTTTCCAACATAAATGAATTTCCGACGTAATGGATTTTATCGTTAATAATAGCGTGACAGGCCAATTTCCGACTAAATTCTGTCAAAAATTCGTGACGGAATTTCTGACTCAATTCCATCGCAAACTTAGTTTATCACTACTACAAAAAAGTAAAGCTGTGGCGCTTATAATTGCATTAACTGTGGCGTTAGAGAAGTGCCACATATCTGGACGCCACTAAAAAAAGCTGTGGCGCTTCCAAGCGCCACAACATTTTAAATTTTTTTAAAAAAAAAATACCCTCCTGTGGCGCTTGTTTGAGGAAGCGCCACAGGAGGGGGGCCTCCTATGGCGCTTGCTTGAGCAAGCGCCACAGCAGGGTCCCTTTTTTTTCTTTTTTCTTCTTCTTTTTTTTTTCCTGTGGCCTTTTTTTATGCTTCCTAATTGTGAAGCTTTATATAAAATGAGTGGCTTTCGTGTTTATCATCTCCACAAATTATCAATCTTTCTATTTTATATTTCAACCTATTATATATATATATATATATATTTATATATATATATATATATATAATTTTCACATTTAAAATTCAAGTTCCCCAACAATAATGTTCTTACATTAATACTCTCCAAAGCTAATATAAAAAATATCACAATACAAGAACTTGATATGTGAACACAGTACATCAACAACTAATTAAGTAAATTAAAATATTACTAAAAAAACGCAAGCTTGTCGACAAAAAAATTTAAACAAAGCAAAAAGGCAAACGAAACAAGCTAGGTTTTCAATCTTTCCTATTAAATTAGGAACAAAAAGGCAAACTTTATATTACGGTTTATCTTGACTAAAAAAAAAAAAATTTAAACAAAGCAAGCTAGAATGAAATAGTCTTCTTCTTGCAAATCTATTAATTGACCAGCGCAAGGAGTGGGAGACCACGTTGGTGATGCTAGCTTGAGTGACGAGTGAGCGTGTGGGTGTGTTTTTTAGTGTGAAGATAATAGGAAATGGAGGGAGGGGGCCGACGGATCCACTAAGAAGATGAGAAAGGGAAAGTAGTTTAATGGAGGAGAGAGTAGTTAAATAATTAAAGTGGAGTAGTAGTCAAAAAGAGAAGGAATGTGGGGCGGACACAGGACCACTACGCGGGAAATGAAATAATTAAGAGATACACTATCCATTTGAAATTTTTTTTTTTTTAAAAAAAGGGGCAAGTGTGGCGTCTAAATAATTAGGCGCCACACATTGCCTCATATCAGCTGTGGCGCCTAATGCTTAGGCACCACAGCTGATATGGAAATTATCATGTGTGGCGCCTATTTATTTAGGCGCCACACATTCCCAGTTTTTTTTTTAAAAAAAAAAAATTAATGCTGCAGCTGTGGCGCTTGGTGGGTTAGGCGCCACAGCTGCTTTCCTGGCCCCAAGTGTGGCGCCTGCCTACGCAGGCGCCACACTAGGCCTCCTCAATTGTGACACTTAATCTATTAGGCGCCACAGCTGGTACCCAAAATTTAAAAAAAAATTATAGAGGTAAAAAAAAAAAAAGAGAGAAGCTGTGGCACTTGTTTAAAGAAGTGCCACAAAATGTGCGCCACCTTTTATCCTTTTTGTAGTAGTGTGTATTTTCCTAATTTTAAAAAGCCATGTGACAACTCCGGCGGCGGTGCATGGCAGCTCCAACGACCTCCATCTCATTGCTGATATGCCCAGATCCGGCACGTGTTGCAACCTCTTTTTTCCTGAAAATGCAACTCAACTTGCCCTCCTTTGGTTTGAACCCACGACCTCGTCCGTATGCGCGCGATGCCTTACCAGATGGGCTGGACTGTTTTAGCATTTTATTATTACACAATTATATATATATATAATCTTATTATATATAATCAATTATTTATAAATATATATTTGTTTCTTATACATAAATGTAATAATAATATAAAATAATTTTATATATTCTTATAATTTTTAATATAAATTAATTTCAAATTAAAAAATTTTACATCTTAAATAAATTTCATATGACTATATTTTTGTCTAATTTCTAAAATTAATTTTTTTATTAACATCAATTAATAACTAATAAATAATTACTAACTAATAATTTTTTATTAATATTAATTAATAACTAATAAATTTTATTTTTTATAAGTAAATTTTTATATGACCATTTTACCCCTACAGGGACCAAAACCTATGGTTGGAAACTTGAGGAACTAAAACTAAAATGAGGAAAATCTTGAGGGATGAAAGATAGTATTAACCCTAATTTTTAAATATTTATATGGCTAATAATATCATAATTTTAATCTTTATAAAGATATTTTTTAAAAATTAAATTTAATTAAATAATAATAATTTTTAAATTTTTCCGACGGAATTAACCACAAAATTTTCGTAGTAAAATTATCAACAGAGTTATTCTGTGGCAAGGCAAAAATTTTGCCACGGAATTTGTCACGGAATATTTTCTATGGCTAATACGGAAAAAATTCTATCAGAAAAGTTTCTGATGGAATTTCCGACAGATTGCTTATGGAATTTGCCATGGAAACAAATTCTGTGACAAATTCCATAAAAAATTTAATGTTTTTTTATAGTGATAATTAAAAAGAGAAATTGCTTGTGTAATACTGTTACGGTAATTAAATTTAATTCATTTATGATAAATGACTAGTTGCCGTGCCGGTATCTCGGAGCAGAACGAGGAGAGCGGATGGCGTATAGGAGGTGAATTTGGCAATTCACCCAGTTTCCTCATCTTCATATCTACTAAAAAATCAACAACCCCAAAAAAGAAAAAAAGAAACCACAAACAAAATTAGGTGCCGATTTTGCACATTCCAAATGTGTAGACGTTGAAAACATTACATATTGGTACAGCAATTTAATTTCTGTGTTGAACAACTGTATTTATCGGAGAATAATACCGTATAAGTTTGTAAATAAGTAGAGACATACCTTCACTCGCATCGGGAGACTGCATGAGGAGATTGGAAGAAATAAGAAGAAGAAGAAGCATCAGAAATTGGGAAGAAGAAGACAAATCCATGTCTATGTTCTTGTTGCTAAGGCTACATAAAACTATGGGCTTCATTTATGGCGTGTAAATTTATACATGTTTCCAGTCAATTATATATTGTGTTGGACTTGAGTTGTCTATTAATTAGAACTAAAGTTTTTAATGGCTAAACTTTAGGTACTGTGCATGCATATGTTTCAAACATAGACGCAAGCAGTCAATAGACGTGAAGCACATGGTTCAAAATATAAGAAAAATTGTGGAATTTCATTAATGTATCTTTGCCCCAAAAAGCACGGTCTTTGCCACAGTCAACATAACTCATTAAGTCAATATAGAACGAGAACCTACGGGCCGATCCTAAATTATCTATAACAGAAATTTGAAAAATGTCTATTAAGATTGTTTACCAAAATTACTAAACCATCATTTTCTTTCAAAAAAGAAAAAAATGACACTATCATTTGATGAATTTGGTTGGACCAGACCCAGTTTCACCATACCAGCTATAATTGGAACTGCCTCATTAAGTTTGGGGTGTTTACTACATTTGGATCAAAACCTTGTTCCATTTATAAATGGGCTTAAAATTTAAACCCTGTTCCCATTATTTTCTCCGCGTATTTTGCTTTTGTTTTCGTGATCGATCTGAGTTCTAATTTGGTCCAACGAGTATACAAGTCGAGGGAAATTGCAGATGATGAAGAATGCCAAAGTTATTGTGGCAGATTTTTTGAGTTCCTTTTTCCTAGCAGTCAAAACATAAATTTGCTGGTAATAATCGGATGAGATGACCCCCAAGGGACGTAACTAAGTAGTATATAATAAGACTTTTTAATATTTATTCTCACAGTCGAAATGTATCACTTTTTTAATATTTATCCCTATATCCATCCAACGAAAGGCTTTTGTGACTAAAACGAGACAGGAACAATAAAAAAACTGTAAAGAAACAACACATACTTGTGAAGGCTCCATGAAGGGACTAGAGCAATTTTTATGACCTCCCAATTTCTATGACAGATTTTGGAGATTCTTCTCTCTTAATTACCGAGAGAATTTCAAATTATATTAAATATTAATTAGCATCGCAAATCGAAATTTTGTGGACTAATTGTAAAATGTAAATTAGATGCTGTGTTAGTTGAAGACGTAGCTGTCAGATCTACATGTGTCGTGTGGCGAGTTGCAGAGTGAGTGATATAGTGTAGCCAGCCAAGTTCGCGTTTTATGTCCCACATCATCTAATAAAAGGGATGAGAGTGACGAGGATACCTATAAAATGGCGTTCGTGGCATCTTTCTCTTCATCTTTGCGCTTGGGGCAATGACGCAGCTAGTGAGGTTCTAACCGAGGCGCGTCTATTGCTGGTTGAAAACTATTTCCAAAACCCCTCTTGGGCCTGGGCTCGCCCTTGGCCCTCGAGAATTTCTGAAAGGGCTCCATTTTTGGGTAAAGCCCTACAAGTCTGTGGTTCAAGTTTGGTAGTCTCTAGATTTAAGTATTTATTTGCGTCTAGTAAAGGGACGCCAAAAGAATCCTTTAGGCGTCTCCAATAATTTTGTGGCCGGCTAAAGGACCATTTAGGCGTCCCTTTTTATTTGGTGACGTCTAAAGGGTACCTTTAGGCGTCCTTTTTTGTTTTGGGGACACCTAAAATCCCCTTTATGCATTCATAAAACTTAAAGGGATGTCTAAAGGCTATAAAATTTTCTATCAAATTACAAAAAGGTCAACGAGTATATTTTTACGTCTCTTTTTCTAAAATCGGACGTCTTGTGGGGAAGTAGAAACTATTATTTGTAGTAGTTAGGGCTTGGCAAAGTGTGGTAGGAGTAGAGATGGAATCAAGAGTGTCAACAAGGGAGGAGGACGTAGGAGACAAATTATGGTAGGCCATAAATGAGGAGATATGATAGGTACAATTAACATAACATTTTGGAAGACAAGGGGTGCGAGAACCTTTTCTGAGAGTAATAGGCAGGTCATCAGTGTTAGGGTATGGGGAATCAGAAGTAGGTGAGTCATTATCAGGAGTATCAGAGATATCAGGAGTAAGGTTACCAAAAGTATCAAAGGTATCGGGAGTAAGGTTATCAGGAACAGAATGAGTAGGAAAGGCAATCATTGGTGAAGGTGGAGTAGCAGCAACATCAGCATCATTGACTATATTTGGTTTCAAAATAGCTACCTATATTGGTGAGATAGGGACTCGATAGACTAGGACATCTTAAGTTCATTTGTGGTGGATGGGGACTCAGACAATACCAAAGATTTGAAAAATGGAGAGAATTCATGAAAGACTATATCAGTAGATATAAGATAATGATGGAAATCGAGAGAGTAACAACGATAACCTTTCTAGATGTGAGAATAACCAAGAAAGACACATTTAAAGATTTTGGATTAAGTTTATTGACACTTGGACGAACATCCCAAACAAAGCACACAGCCAAAAATTTTAGGATCAATGGGAAATGACTTATTGCTGGGGAGCAGAAGAAAATATGGAGTGTCACCAGTGAGAACAGTCAAAGGCATGCGATTAATAAGAACCATGCAGTAGACACGGCATCAACTGAACAATTAAGGAACAAAGGAGTGAAACATAAGAGCTCGGGAAGTTTCTAATAAGTGACGGTTCTTTCATTCAGTAACACCATTTTGAGCAGTTGTATCAACACAAGAAGACAGATAAAGAATACCATGATGTTGCATATAGTCTGTGAATTGGGCTAAAAAATAGTCTTTCGCATTATCACTTTGAAGGGTTTTCATAGGAATGCCAAACTGAGTACGAATTTCCGTACAACAATTGCGAAAATGAGAAAACAATTTAAAACGTTGTTTCATTAAGTAAAGAAAAGTTGTTCGTGAATAATCATCAACAAAAGTGACAAAATAGCGAAAACCAGTTTGAGATGTAACTAAACAAGGACCCTAAACATCATAATGAACTAGCTCAAAGGGGGATGCAACCTATTTATTAACACGAGGTGCCAAGTGCACAAGATAGTGTTTAGCAAATTGATAAGACTCACAATCTAATGTAGACACAGATGAAAATTGAGGATTCAACTTCTTTAGGGATGATAGAGACATATAACTAAGACGACAATGGATTTCAAAAGGGGATGACCGACAAGAACAAGCAACGAAATGTGGGACCGTATCATCAAGAATATAATTTCCTCTAGATTCATAGCCTCTACCAATAATCTGCTCGACGACATATCCTGAATCACACAATGGCCAAGGAATAGTAAGATAAAACAGTTCAAATGACGAGTGAGTTTACTGGGGGATAGAAGATTAAATGTAAGATCGATCAGGGGTATTAAGGACAGAGGATAATGAAATAGAGGAAGTTGGGTTAGCTATGCCTAAACCAAGCACACGGATAGAGGAACCATTAGCTACGAATATGGAGAATGGGTTGGCATAAGGAGCATACTGTTAGGATCGGCAAGCACAGCGGAAAAATTTTAAAATTTTACTAATCCTAATCGAAGATCTATCAACGGCGTTTAAACCAAGTTGGAAGGATTCATACCTTTTTGATTCAGGATTTTCACGATCTCTAGGAGCCAACACGTCAGGTCCGCTCCCTCTACCGGTATCCACACGAATGCTCTCCAACCGAGACTGCGTGCTAGCGCCTCTAATGTCTCCTAGGGTTTCCCTTGCGGCTCTCAATTCTCATGTGCATATCAATATATTTGCTCTATCAAGTTTTTAACCTATGAGGGCTATTTTCAAATTTCAAAATTAATCATCATTAATTTCGAAATTAATTAACTATTCATTATCTTGATGAGCTAATTAAATAAATTCAGTTTAAATTAAACCTGTCTAATAGTTTTAATTTAACCTATTTATTTAATCTAAATAAAGAGCCATGAGATTTAATTTATCTTCATAAATTAAATCTGAGATAATATATCTCTATCATGTTAGTTATTAAATTTAATATATCTCAATAAATTAAATTTAAAACTAACACAATATAATAATATCATATAATATATATATATATATAAGATATATATATTTTGAAAATATATATCTATATAATATTATTAATGAATTTTATATTATATTTATATATATATATATATATATATAATTTGTCCACCCTAAATTAAATATTATCTCGTGTTGGGTCATTCTTGTGTGCGACCCTGTAGGCCCATATGAAGTTGGCAGTGGGCCAATAACTATACTAACCCAAAAGTCGCAAGCGGCCTCTAGCAAGATATTACGACTATCCAATTCATGAGGATCATTATCACGATGCAACCTGTCATACAACCATGTCACGTCCCTTTTGTCACACGATATATCGATCAAGGATAAGGCATGGATAATGTCATCCTCTTGTTCCTGACCATTACTTTCTTGATTCCTGAGTAGTCTGATAATAGAGACGGAAACTCCTTTCCATCATAGTATGGCCATACATTTCTCAAACTCATTCATCGAGGGGCCCAATAATATCTCTCTACTAAAGTGAGGGACAAATTCCATCTTGATCATTCATATTCCTCTGCATGAAAAACCACCAAGCCCGATCGTAGCCTTTATCATCACCCGGTCAAAAGTGACTTTTAACTAGTTCAAAGCTTCACAACTCTCATGTAGGAATCCATGATGACCTCAGGTTTAAGGGCATTATGACGTGGTTATACATGAGAAAAGCTTATGACTTGATCCATGTAACTTTCTCATAGTGGGTCGGTCCAGCACCTTGTACTCTTACAAGTGCCTAAGACTTTGATTCGTATCTCCATATCTTATCAAAGTCATACTGATCTTATTTCATCTCTACTCCTGCATAGATGACCGACCAGGGACATTTTAGGACAATCTTTATGAATTATCCAAGGATACAATTATCACAGTTAACATGCAAATAATATGATAACAGAATGGAGAAATTTCATTAAAATAATAATGTTCAAAGTACAATGATTTGCCCTTAGGGCACAATTTCCAACACATACGATGAAAATAAATGATGGTTACCTGTCATATGGTTGGTAGCGCTAGAATCTATGATCCACTTTGTGAAGGAAGTAGCAAGACCAAAGGACCAATTACTTGTAGCTAGTGCCCCTGCATGTGATAGACCAGCATCTAACTAATCATGTGTCTGTACAATATGGGCAAAACCACATTGCAATTGTGTTGTTGTTTATTCTGTAATTTGAGACAATTCATCTTAATATAATTAGGCTTCTTGCAATAATTGCAGATTATACTGCCAGAATTCATGTTTGGAGTAGCATTATATCCCTATTTAGAACTATAATTCTTGTTCTCAAATGAGCCATGTCCAACCAAAGCACTGGCATTCAAATCGCCAAACAGACGAACCACACTATCAGCACGAAGTGTTCGTGAGAATACATCTTCAAGAGATGGAAGCTCCTGACTAGTGAGAATCTAAGAGGGGATAGTCTCATAAGAAGGACCAAGAGCTTCAAGAAAACTGATGATAGCCTGTAGTTCCAGATTCTTAATAAGTGTCTGAAGATCCACTTGTGGAGACATGAGTACCTTCATTTCTTCATATAACTTCCTTGAAGTCCAAGGAGAAGTCCTTCAATGGACATCCTTGTTGCTGAGAGCGATAAAATCCCTTATATACTTCATGAACATGAGTAATATTTCCTTTACTGGAAAACATAAACTCAAGATAACTTATAATTTCTTTGACAGTGTTGCAGTGACTAATAGAGGATAGAATCCGTGGTTCAATCGAGTTCTGAATTTGAAGGAAAATTCGAGCATCAGCTCTTGACCAGGCCAAACTCTTTTCATTATCACCAAAAGCGGGATTTTGATTTAAGTGAGCTTCCTTTTCAATACCCAAAATATATAACCTAACAGTCTTATTCCAATCAATATAATTTGTCTAATTCAATTTTGAATTGGTAATTTTAGCAGACATAGGCAACATATTAGATGTCTTGGATTCATCCATGTAGAATAATCAACCATGATAGCAATCAAACTAAATAGAGGTTAAATATTTTAGGTCACGGATGCTAACAATACCCAGAAGCAAGCCACAAAATGTTAAGTCAACAAAGAAGCATACTTGTGATCAGAAAAGCAACGAACCTTAACCAAGGACCAAAAAAAAAAAGAAGGAACTAGAAATACCACAGAAAATCATGAAGCTCTCTTCTTGATGAGTTTGGAACGAGAGAGAGGTAGTCCAAGAGAGCACAAGAGCTTAAAAGCTCAGGGGGCTGCACTGTGGAATGTCTTAACCAATGAATATCGCGTCTGGACATCACAAAATCACAGAGAAGGCGAAATACTCAAGAGGTACCCAACAATTCAAAGTGAGAATTGGACCAACAGCCACCAGGGATGGAATGGGGTGGAGGAGTTGATCAGACCATCATTGAAATCACCGAAAAATCTCTCCAGAAAACTGTTCACGTGCTGGCACATGCACTGGACAGCAGAGAGCACAGTGGCTCGTTAAGTCACACACGTAGCCGGAACTTGATGCCACCAAGGGGTTGCACCAATCTAGGGTTAGAGAGAATAATGACGGGGCGCATGTCACCTAATGAGATAATGGGAAAGGGAAATCTGAAGCTGTATGTTGCCGGAAAAAATGGCTTCTATGGCAGGAAGAAAACTAACTGAAAAATGAAGAAATTCTGACATTTTGAATGCTCTTATACCATGAAATATTATGAAAGTTCATAATTCCTTAAATCATTAGTGTACAATTATGCATGGTTATATACACATGTAAGATTTACGTTTCCTACCGTTTTACATAGTCAATACGTTTCCTAATCTTACGGGATTTGTTCTAACACCACACAACCAATGCATTATTGACTAATACCTTTGCTTTTTAAATATCGTTTTTTTTCTTTTGGCCACTTGTTTCTACTGAACTGTGAATTCAAACTTGGATGATTAAATTAGTGTTGCAAGATAAAATCCCAATATCCTTGAAACAAAATGAATTAGCTATTTGTTAATCCTTGGTAGAAAGCAGCCTTGGGATCAGAAGAGAAGGGTGTAAATCTTCCCCAATTCTAAGTATCCTTCGCATTTCTATTTATTCATCTAATAAAGAAAGGCACCTTAATTTGGTCTTTAATTCTAACTTTATACAATATAATGTTTCAATTTGGTTAATTAATTCTATAAAATATCTTTCCAGTCATCCAACCCTAAAACCGTTAGCCTCAACTGATGGTTTTTATGTCAATCATTATTAATTTTTAAAATTAAACTTCATAATCAACATTTGAGAATGTTTTATTTACATTTAAAATTTTGCTGTTAGACTATAATAAAAGGAGACAAAAGATTTAAGGAGGAATATAGTAAAGGACCAAATCAATACAAACATATTCATTCAAGGCCTCTGCCTCTTAGGGTTCTAATTCTTCTTGTCCATCTCCTGCTAAGAAACCCCTTTTGAATCCACTGTTGTTTCTCCTTCATGATGAATACAAATTGAAGAGAAAACTAGAAAATTTCACGTTTTAGCAAGTTCAATAATTTTCAGATTCATGATGCTTGAGATTAACGATTGATTACACTACAAAAAAAAAAGACTTTCAGCGGCGACAAAAGTCGCCACTGAAAGTTTTAATCGACGACAAAAAGTCACCGCTGTTGTGACCGTCGCTGAAAGTTTTAGCTATGACAATTTGACAAAAATTGTAGCCACTGAAAGTATACTTTCACCGGCGACTTTTGTTGCCGATAAAGGTGACTTTCAGTGGCGACTCTTCTATCGCCACTGAAAGTATAGTTTCAACAGCGACAAAGGTGACTTTCAGTGACGACTTTTGTCGCCTCGCTGAAAGTGTCAAATTTTAAAAAAAAAATCAATTTTTTTTTAGAAAATTTAATTTACAAATGCCAAGTGTCTCCTCCCCGTGCTGCCACATGTCGCCTCCTCATAATTCTTCCAAGTGACTCTCCTCCAGTTCAAACCCGCAACCTCAGGGAGCCGATGCCTTCGCGCGTGAGTCTTAGCCAGTTGCGCCGAAATGAACCTGTGTCAAATTATTACATATTATTATTATATATATATATATAATATTATCATATATATAAACATACACGCATATACTTAATTAATTCTATACATATAATTAATTATTAATTAAATATAATATTATTAAAAATAATGAAAAATTTAATAAAAGTGAAAAAAATATTTATATATTTAAATTAAAAAACTTTTTAATTAAAATTACTTAATAAATAATAATTTAATATTATCAATATTATTTTTAATATAAAATTATAAATATAATATTAATAATATATATTATTTTTAAATAAAATAAAATAATAATATCATAAATATTATTTTAGTAGAAAATATTAAATATAATATTAATAAATAAATTTAAATAGAATTATTTAATAATTATTATTTTAATTTTATAAATATTATTTTTGAAAAACAATAATAAAAAAATATGAAATTAACTTTCAACGGCGAATTTTGATAGTCGAAAGTGTTTTAAGAAAAATAAAATTTTGAAAAATTTCAAACAAGACTTTAAGCGGTAACACTAAAGTCGCCACTGAAACACCCTTTCGGCGGCGACAACAAGATGTCGCCGCTGAAAGTGAATTTCAGTGGTGATTTTTGATAATTGCCGCTGAAAGTGTTTTAAAAAAAATAAAATTTTAAAAAATTATAAACAAGACTTTTAGTGGCGACACTAAAGTCGTCACTGATAAAACACACTTTCTGCGACGACAACATGATGTCGTCACTGAAAGTTAGACTTTCGGCGGTGATAAAAGTGTCGCCGCGGAAAGTCTAACTTTCAGTGGCGACATTGTGTTGTCGCCGCTGAAGGTATCACTTTCCGCGGCGACACTGTTGTCTCCACCGAAAGTCTAACTTTCGGCGGCACCATTAAAAGTCACCGCTGAAAGTCCTTTTTTTTTTTTATAGTGTTACCCAGCTGTAGTACACCGTTAATGTAGAATTTAATTAGAAAAGCTATCGCTTTAATTAATTGTGACTTGTGATCAGCTAAAAACTCTTCATCTTCCTTGTCAATCAAACAAGCAACGTTGATCCCTTTTTCCATCTTGTTCGTATCTTCGCTGTTATGTTTAATTAGTTGTGATTTTAGGGTTTGGTTTTTCACAGAGAATGAAAATGGCCACTGATGATTACCAATTTCACGTGTTGCTCTTGGTGATTGTAGTTTTAGTTGCAGAGAGCAAAGTGTCGAATTGAGATTAAAGAGTAGGGTTTTATATGATGTCATTTCAAAGATTTGACAACTATGGCCTCCAAACCATTTGATCGACTAATTAAACACGCATTTGATTACGTACCTCAACTAATTCCGCAGTCGTCCCTTGTACATACGAGAGGCGCAAATAATGCAGGGAATGTAAATATAAGAAAATTGTCGACAAAGCTGATTTGAGAGTAATAATTAGAACAAAATAATGGAGAAAACATATATTGGCTCTACCCTTTTTTATAAGGAACAACTACCAAAATCACTCAATTCAAAATATTAGTTATAAGTAATAAATGTGTAAGATATGTATTTCTTTTCCAAATTATACCTTGTTTATAAAGATAGTACATAAGAAATAATGAGTGAAAATTTATTACAAATAGATAATGAGTAACGTATATTTAACTCATTTGAATTTAACACTAACGGATCCACCAGTGCGATGAACAAACCCCAAACTATGAAAAAACGACAAAGGTGAGGGAGTAACTCTCATATGCACTTAAACCAACAATAACTAAGTGTTCAATCCAACTAACTTACTGACCACCTTAATAGTTCATCCTTCCAACAAAGATGAAAACTCATAATTTTGGGGACATAATAACTAATATGAAAATAAGCTATGCTCCGGTGGAGGCAGAGCAAATTGGTGGAGGAGATCCGAACTGCTGGTGGTCTCCATGGCAATGAACCTCTGCCAGCTTCCTCATCGTCATGCCTGCGCTTGCATTGAGGCACTGCAAGCAAAGAGTGGAGACAATAATCAAAAGAGCCATCAGAAAATGGAAAAGACGAGACACGCCCATGGATCTCTCTATTCTTAATTTTTTTTAGTTATGGATATGCTAAACCTGTAGTAGCTTAATTAGCTTGCTTCAAGTTGCTCAAATTTATAGACTTGGATTTGAATACTCAGTTGTGATGAATTGAGTTTGCATTATGGCGCATATTTTCGAACACGTGTAATTACCTCGCACTCGGACAAAACGGGTCAATTAATTAGTCTGTTACAATGCGCTTTCTTAGTTACCATCAAGCTTGTTTCATTTTTCTCTTCATTGTCAACAATGGGTACTCCGGTACTGTATTTATTATTTCCTCCAGTCCTTAATATAGAACCTAATTGGAGAGTTGATTTTGATTATAAATATGAGACCTATTTACCAATTTTGTCAATCTTATTCTAATTTACCCTTATTAATAGTTACTCAACAAAAATCAGTATAACAGATATTGAGGGAATTAAGAAAGGTAATTAGGATATTTTAGAAAATGTATATTAACTAGCCTAAATAATGTTCTTAATTTAATTAAATTAGTTAAATAAGTCTTATATTAAGGATCAGAAGGAGGATAAAAATGAAGGCGGGTCCAACGATGGCACACAAATGTTATGACTTGTTTCTTAAAATTTGTGTATATTGCATCAAACCCACATGTAATTGAAAAGTTAAAAGAAAAGACGTTGTTTTGACATGGTCAGAGAGCGTGCTTGCAGGATGGTTTAATTTTAGTCCTGTTGAAAGAGAATCTCTTCGAATTATAGAGACTATGACCAACAAAACTCCATTTATGTCTAGTTTGTGAAATTCAAGCACTAATGATATATGCTTTACGGCTTGTAGGTTCGAGTGTGAAGCAAGGTGTATTTATATTAAAGTTCTGAAATCTAGACTGGCTATTAAATCGGCCGGGGTACTGGATCAAGGGTCAATGAGTTAGACACAAGTCAAACTGGAGTTATCCTAGGATCAAACTGTTGAGAAATTGAAAATTTTAGTGTTATTAATATGAAATTCTAAAAAAAAATAGCGAACCGGGTTGATTCCCAGACCGGACCAGTTTACCGACCGGTTCGTCTGTTTCCGGTCCGGGTTTTAAAACCTTGATTTATATACGTTTTGATGAGAAAGAGTTTTTTTTTCCTCTTCTAATTGTTCACAAAGTCTAATATATATCTATGATGCAAGTAAATTATCTTAAAGCCGGATTAAATCCACTCTCCTATCATATTAAATAAGATAATAATTTTGTTGTCTTTCTTTGGAAAAAATTGGTTAGGGTAGATAATCTAAGTATAGTCTATCGGGTAGAGATACATGAAGGAAGCAACAAGGGAGCAGTATAAGAAGGTGCATATATATATATATATAGTATCGCAGGGAGCAACCTGAAAGGAGAAACTAGAAAGTACATATAAATAGCCTCAACATCATACTCCATTATTTTGAGTTTTGACTATGAATATAGAAGCGAGTAAGTTTTCAACCAAGTATGCGTTCATAATCTTCTTGCTGGACTCCGGTGGAGGTTGCGGTGGTTGTGACGGTGGAGGGGATCTGACTAATCGTGAATTGGACCCCTTTGTTCAGACCCAATCGGTGAAGGCGGTCTCCCTGGTGTAGGACCAGCCAACTTCCTCATCGTCATACCTGCATCACCACAAGACTTCTCATTATTTTTCACATTAACACTTTAATTGTAAGTAACTACAAATATTCTATATGCTAGAAAAGGAGGGAAATATTACAACAATAATATAATAAAAAAATATTATAATAATAATATTTTTATAAAATATTAAATCTGGACCATTGATATCTTAATCCAACAATCCAGATTTAAAAAAGAAAGAAAAAGGAGGAAAGAAAATAGGAGAAAAACCGGATCCATACACATATTATATATGTTTTCCAAACAGAATTATTATATGCACATATAGTACCTTGAGTGGAGTGGATGAGAATAATGAAAACAAGTACAAATATTAATGTCACAATACAACGGTAAAGAGCAGAGACAGCCATGGCCCTGAACTTCTATCGATGCTTTTCTTGCTCCTCGCCTTGGTTCATATATATATATATATATATATATTTTATTGAGCTTAGGTCATGGGCATATATTTCAAACATACACGCACAAGTCAACAGACGTGAAGCGCGGGGTTCAAATTATGAGGAAAATTTAAAATTGGGGCGTTCGGTTCATTACCGTCTCTTTGCCCAGAAAAGCACGGTATTTGACACGGTCAACGCTCAACACAACTAATTAAAGTCAATACGAGAACCTAACGGCAGAATCTAAATTATCTATAATTGAAAATTGCGCATAAAGTTTTTTTTATTAATTAAAAGTATGAAATCATCCTTTTTTATTTTTTATAAAAAAAAGGACATTATTATTTCATGAATTTGGTTGGATCAGATTACCCTGCCCACTATATGATATAGCATATAGTGGAATTGCTTGAACCTCATTAGGGTTGGGTGGGTTTTCTACATTTGGATCAAGACCTTTTTCCATTTATAAATGGGCTTAAAATTTCAAAACCTGCTCCATTATTTTTGTGTGTGTGCTTTATCTTGATATTGTTTACTCTGATCGATCAGAGTTCAATTTGGTCCAACCAGTATGATTAATGGCAAGGTTATTATGGCAGATTTCTAGTGTTTTTTTTTTTTTAATAATCTCCTAGCACTCAACATAATTCTGCTGTTTCAGGCAAAAAAAAAAACATTAATTTGCTGGTAATAATCGGATGACATGACCCCCAAAGACGTAAATATAATAAGTGTATATTTATTTTATTTTTTTTAGAAGTGTTTACTTGTGAGGGGTTATCTCGACCCAAGACTTTTTAATATTTATTCTTAAAAGTCAAAGTGTATCACTTTTTTTATATGTTTTCCTCAGTCCAACCAACGTAGAACTTTTGTAACTAAAACAAGGCAGGAATCATCAGAAAACGGTAAAGAAGCAACGCATAACTTCTGAAGGCTCCATTTGGGTTTATCTTTTCTAATGTATCCGACCAGGAGAGGAATGAGGGTGCTACAGCAATTTTGATGATCTCCCAATTTCTATGAGAGATTTTGGAGATCCTTCTCTCTTAATTACCGAGAGAATTTCAAATGCTATCAGCACCTCAAATCGGAATTTTGTGGACCAATTCTAAAATGTAAATGATTTGCTGTGTTAGTTGAAGACGTAGCTGTCAGATATACATGTGTCGTTTGACGAGTTGCAGAGTGGTGTAGTGCAACCAAGTTCTCGTTTTATGTCCCACATCGTGTAATAAAATGGGCTAGAGTTGCAATAATGGATATAAAAGGGAGACTCGTAGAGCTTGAGAATTCGTCTCTGCGCTTGGGGCAATGACTATCGCTGGTCCAAAACTATTTCCAAACCCCCTCTCTCGAGGATTTCTGGATGGCCTCCCTGTTTGGGTAAAGTTCTACAATTCCTTGGTCCAAACTCATTTGTTATTCTGAAGGTTTATTCATGGGCCTAGTCACTTGGGCTTTTTGGCCCATGGAACTATTTCGAACTCTTAATCCTCCAACTATTTGTAATTAAGAAACATGTCAGGTTTGTAGCAAAAAGAAACATGTCAGGTCTTCAATTACGGGGATGGTCATTTCTCAAGAGTGGAAGTCGGCAAACCCAACATTCCAATTGTATGGTAAGAATTTTAGTACATCCATATATTTCTCCCTAAAATAACTAGAGCTCACCCTTGTTAATGCAGGACAAACATTTCTAAATAATAATTATTAAAAAAGGATATTAGTTGAATAATAATGCTACGGTAAATTTTATATACACATATGTATACATATATATATATATATATATATGAATGATGATAAAGGACTTAGCGGCCGTGGCCATTTCCCGGAGACAAATGATGAGAGCCGATGGGTGCAGGAGGTGAATTTGTTAAATTACCCAGTGTCCTCATCTTCATTTCTGCAAAAACATCGCCACACATAGGTGCCAATTTTGCACATTCCAAATAAAGTTCAAAGCACTGACTTATGAAAAGGACAAGACATTACCTGAAGCAGCTTGAGTGGACTGAATGATCAAAACAATGGTTGCAATTATACAATCAATAATATCACACTTCGGTAATCCAAGGACACCCCCATTGATCTCCCCTTTCCTTTTTCTTTCTCAATCATGCTCGCATACCTCCATTTTATATATATAGTCCTCAAAGAAGTTTATTTATGATATTTTTTCTTTAATTAATTTAGTATGCTTGTATTTCATTTTCAACATATATCATAATTAGATGGCAAAAAACAATGGAGAGATTTTAAGGGAGATAAAATAGTTCAAATGTTGCGGCTGATTTACTAGCAGCAGAGGCTTTTAAGGGAGTGTGCTCGATAGGGTTGGTATCCATAGGATCCTCTTGCATGAGGATTCCAAACCCCTTAGGTAGCCCCAAAGGCGAGTCAACTCCTTGATTCTAGATGTGGTTAAGAAAGAAGTGACTAAGCTACTAAGTGCGGGTATTATTTACCCAATATCTGATAGTGAGTGGGTTAGTCCAGTGCAAGTAGTGCCTAAGAAGAGTGGGATCATTGTGGTAAAGAATGAAAACAATGAGTTGATACCTACTAGAGTGCAAAATGCTTGGCGAGTGTGCATAGATTATAGGAAATTGAATGAAGCCTCTAGGAAAGATCACTTCCCCTTGCCTTTCATTGATCAGATGCTTGAGCGGTTGGCGGGTAAGAGTCACTATTGTTTCCTAGATGGTTATTCAGGATATTTCCAAATCCCTTTAGCTCTCAAAGATCAGGAAAAGACCACTTTTACTTGTCCATTTGGTACCTATACCTATAGGAGAATGCCGTTTGGACTGTGCAATGCACCTAGCACTTTCCAACGTTGCATGATGTCACTGTTCTGTGATTTTCTTGAAAATTGCATGGAGGTTTTTATGGATGATTTCACAGTGTATGGCAATTCGTTTGATGCTTGTTTAGCTAGTTTGGATAATGTTCTTGCTAGATGCATTGAGAAAAACTTGATTTTGAATTATGAGAAGTGTCATTTCATGGTTGATCATGGAATAGTACTTGGTCATTTGATATCTAGCAAGGGCATTGAAGTTGATAGAGCTAAGATTGAGGTGATTTCCTCCTTACCTTACCCTACTAGTGTTAAAGCAATTCGTTCCTTCTTAGGGCATGTGGGTTTTTACCGACGATTCATAAAAGATTTTAGTAAAATAGCTCTACCATTATCCAAACTATTGCAAAAGGATGTTGATTTTGTTTTTGATAATCTTTGTAAACAAGCATTTGATGAATTGAAAGCACACTTGATTTCTCCTCCTATCCTGAGTACACCAGATTGGACCTTACCTTTTGAATTAGTATGTGATGCCTCCAATTTTGCTGTGGGGGTCATGCTAGGACAAAAGCATAGTAAGTTGTCCCATGTGATTGCCTATGCATCCAAAACCTTGGATAGTGCATAAAAGAATTACACAACCACTGAAAAAGAACTATTTGCTGTGATATTTGCATTAGATAAGTTCAGACAATACTTGATCAATTCCAAAGTGGTTGTGTATACAGATCATGCAGCTGTGAAGTTTCTCTTCACCAAGCCTCAATCGAAACCAAGGCTCATTAGATGGATGTTGTTGCTACAAGAGTTCGATATTAGCATTAAAGATAGGCCTGGAACTGCGAACCTTGTAGCGGATCACTTGAGTAGACTACCAGATGGAACAAGGGGAGTACTTGATTCTAACTTTATTTGTGATGACTTTCCTGATTCATCTCTTATGTCTATCTCTGTTTATGTTCCTTGGTTTACTGATCTTGTTAACTATATTATGACCGGTCTAATCCCTGAGCATATGTCTTCCTTTCAGGCTCAGAAACTTAAACGGGAAGCTGGACACTACATTTGGGATGAGCCATATTTATGGAGACTATGCAATGATCAAGTGATCAGGAGGTGCATTCAAGAGACCAAGTCCAAGGACATACTCTCTGCTTGCCATTCAATGGTTTGTGGTGGACATTTCGGTGCTCACAAAACCTCTAGGAAAGTGTTTGAAGCTGGGTTTTACTGGCCTACCATGTTTAAATATGCATACTTGTATTATAAGGCATGTGATAAATGCCAACAGTTTGGGGGGTTAGGTAAATGGCATGAGATGCCATACCAACCCATGCTCTTTTGTGAGGTATTTGATGTTTGGGGTATAGACTTCATGGGTCCTTTTCCACTATCATCTGGCTTTACCTACATTTTGTTAGCTGTAAATTACCTTTCTAGGTGGGTAGAAGCCATTCCTACTAGGAAAGATGATGCCCAAACAGTTTCCAAGTTTCTTAAGTCTAATATTTTTTGTAGATTTGGAGTATCAAGGGCTATAGTGAGTGATAAAGGTACCCACTTTTACAATAGGGTTATTGATAACCTACTTGCTAAGTTAGAGGTAACCCATAAAATGTCTACTCCCTACCATCCACAAACGAATGGGCAAGTAGAAGTCTTCAACCGACAGATCAAACACATTCTGGAAAAGATAGTCAAGCCTTCGAGGAAGGATTAGAGCTCAAGGTTGTAGGAAGCACTATGGGCTTACAGAACCACCTTCAAGACACCAATAGGGATGTCTTCTTACCAGCTTGTCTATGGGAAAGCTTGTCATATTCTGGTGGAATTGGAGCATAAGACCTATTAGGCGGTGAAGATGTGCAATATGGATTTAGAGAAATCGGGCTTGGAGAGGAAATTGCAACTCCAAGAACTTGAGGAAATGTGATTAGACGCTTATGAGAGTTCCCGAATCTACAAGGATAAGATCAAAAATCTTCATGATCAGAAGATAATGCGGAAGGAATTCAAAGCGGGTGATCGTGTTTTGATGTTCCAAGCTCGATTCAAATTTGGACGTGGGAAGCTCAAATTAAATTGGTATGGGCCTTTCACTGTCACCAAGGCCTACACCTTTTGAATGGTTGAGCTCGTGGATGAAGCCACCGGAGAGGAGTTAAAAGTCAATGGGCATCTCCTCAAGCTCTTCCATGATGAATCATCAAAGCCTCCTTGATGCCAGGTTGCTTATTCTCCTTTTACTATCTTTTAACTTTCAGTATTCCTGGATTGGTGGTTCTGTATGATTGACTGATTGTTTGAGATAAGTATGGGGGAAGGGCATTTTAGTAGAAAAGTAGAAGTAGTATAGCTTAGTAATTAGAATAAGAACTCCCTTTGTATGCTTGCATTTGTGGCCACTACCCTACTTAATCGCCATTGTGCCTTTTCATCTCGATTTCCTCTGTTATTGTGACTTGTTTCTCCTTTTCCCTCTTTATGTGATGATTGACGTGTTGTGCTCCAATTGCAATTGGACTTCACAACTTTCCACTTCACTCAGGAACAAGTTAGACTAATAGAATTGTTTTACACATTAAGGACAACGTGTTGATTAAGTGTAGGAGAGGGGAATACATTTTGAATCCCATTAATTGGTTGTTTTTAAATGAGAAATGCCTTAAAATAGAAATTTTTTCAAAAATTTCTCAAGAATGACTCTCTTTGATGCATGTCCCAAGTGGTAAAGGGTCGCATTTGTCACTTTGGAAATGTGATTTGTGAGAAATTCTTTGAACTTTCATGAGATCTAGTGTTTTGGCAACTTTTTGAAACCATGATTTGCTTTTTAAGTGAATGGGAAGAGAAATGAACCCATAATTAGATTTTTGCTTACTTCTTGTTTTGAAAAAAAAGAAGTTTCTACATCATTAATGTTTTTGGGAGTTGAGCATTTTTGTTAATTGATTGTTTTTAGTAAAGTTAGCACTTGGAATAGTTAAGAAAATGCGTTGTGGTTAGTTTGCTATGCAATTAATTGTATTGGATTGGGCATTGGAGAAAAAGAAGGTTAATTGAGCCTTGAATTCTTTCTATGTGTGCATGTTCACTTAGTTTTTCACCTTCTAGAACTTGTTTCTACTCTTTCTCAAAGCAATATTTGCATTAGTGTAATGGAAATGAAAAAGGCATTCAATTCTAAACCCTTCCACCCAAACACAAACCTACATTCATCACTATTTGCTTACCCCTTTGAGCCATTCCTATGTTGTATGCATGTCATTTTATTCATAGTGTTCATAGTATTCTAAAATCAAAGTGATTTGCCAATAGAAAGTTGAACAATGTATATATTGAAATGCCATGAAAAAAGAAAAGAAAAAAAAGAAGGTATTGAAGAAAAAATATAGAAAAGTGATGTGAATAAGAAAGAAAAGCAAAAGAAATACAAAGAAGGCATTTATTCATAAGCTTAGAAAACAATTGGCAAAAGGTTATCAAGTTATTTAGATACTATGAATTTATTCATTGACTTAGACTTGCATATCAACAATTCCTTGTTCTAGTTAATTCATTTCATCTAACCTTCATCCATCATTACAAACCCTTTTAAGTCCTCTTGATTCATTGCATTAAGTGCCATTAGTAGTTGAGATATTATAGTTGTTACAAGCCTATGGTAATGCGTTAACTAAGTGAGCTAGAGTGAAATTATTCTAATGAGGTGAGATGAGTTAGACACTAATACCTTGAGAGTCTCTTGTGCTTCATTCTAATATTTTGGATTGTCTGGTTAGCTAATTTCTTTGCATCTCTTGACTATGACTAGTGCTGACTTGAAGGATTTGATTAATTGATCTATTGCTTTCTAATTATGAAATTGCTCGTCTTTCAATTACATTGATAATTGGAATTTGGAAAATTGTACTTAATTGCCTTTGTTCAAGAGTACAAAGGTCTAAGTGTGGGGGAATTTATTGAACCATATTTTTATATGAATTTTCCATGATTAATTTGGGATTTTAATGTATTTTCTGGGACATTATTGCATTACTAAGCATTAATTTTGGTTAGAGACAATTGTTTTGAATTAATAGTAATTAGGGGTAAAATGTTCACAATTTATTAATTATTTTTATACAATTGTTCCTTAAACTTTTAATGCTATCTTGTGCTTAATTTTACATTGTAGGCGTTAAAGAAGAAATTAAATTTTGGAGGTTCAAATTATTGGGCCAAGAAGTAAAGAAAGAAAGAACCGGCCCAAGGAGCCCAAGCCCAGACCCAATCCAGTTTTTTTTTTTTAAAAAAAAGAAGAAACAGAAGCAAGGTGGGCCCAATGGAGGGAAGCCCAACAAGGAAAAAAGGGACCCGACTGAGAAAGAGCATGGAGGGAAATGGGAATGCACAGATGGGACCGAGAGAAGAAAAAGAAAAGAAGAGAGTGAGGTAAGACGGGGGGGGGGGCGCCGCTGAGAGTTTGGGACCAAGAGAGAGCGCCGCAGACCTGGAGCTTGCTCTCTAGAAGTTCCACCATTACCGTACCGTCTTCAACAACACCACCAAATCAGCTGCAACTGTGAGAACTGAGCGGAGAGTCTGAGCTGGGGGCTGTGAGATTCTGTTGGAGAGGGAGGCCACGAGGATCTTGAATCGGAGAGTGGGGAAGAAGAGGTTGAATCCACCGTCACCTTCCTCCTCCGTTAGCTCCTCGATTCTTCACCGACACCACCATCCAAACACCACAGCCATCACTTCTGTCTTCACAGTTCCAGTGACCCTTCCTCAGGCACACACCACCAACAACGTCAAAAACCTCCATTTCTTCACCTTCTCAGTGTCGCCATAAATTTCAGAATAGCAGAGTTGCGCCTCCCTTGTTCCTTTTCCATTTTCACTACCACAGATTCATTCCTCTGTGTGTGTTTTTTTTTTTTCAACTTGGCCGACAATACACAAAAATTCCTTATTGAAATTCAGTCTTTCATTGAACTTAAATGGCTTTGCTGAGGTTTAGAAATTCTATGGGTACTGTTCATGCGATGAGTGGCTAATTTTGCTTGGGTCTTGGTGGTAGAAAAAGTGGTTAGAGCTTCAAGGTTTTATAAGGGGAGTTTACTATTTTCCATTAGCTTAATGTTATATATTATGTTTTTGTGGATTAATTTTGCATTGATATGTGTGTATTTTTAAGACTTAGATGAGTGATAATTTGTCTATGATGGATTATTTTGTATTGAATTTGGTATTGGTGCATTTGAATTTTATTGAATTTATTTTTCTATTGGATTAATGAAGTTATATATTCTATGTGATATCTAGATTGTGTGATGGATTTAATTTAATTTGAATGTCGCGATTGTGCTTTCAATTAAGAGGAACTAAGTGCATTAATTTATTTTCAATACACATCAAGTGGATCTTTAACAATTTGCCTAAGAGGTGACTAAGAATGCGATTGTAGAATTGATCATTTATTAGGTAGATTGAACCTAATGAGATTGCTTAGGGTTTTTAATTTGACTTGATGTAAAAATAACTCCCAAATTTTTTTAAAGAAGCTAGGAAGGCCACTTTCTTCATCACCAAGATTCATTTTATCATATTATCCTTTTTTAATCCAAATCATTTCTTTATTATTTTCCAAAATACAAAAAGAAAAAAATAGGAATAGTTTTATTTTTATAAATTTTAATTTCTAGAAAAACCAATTTCAGAAATCCCTTTTCTAACCATGTTTATAATACTTAGATTTTCCTAGGGTGGTCAAAATAAATGGCTCCTTGATAAGAGAACGATCCCGAGTTGTATGCACTATATTGCATTTAATTCGTGGTAATTTGTGATTTGACCCTGAGGCGGCTAAGGTTTTGTCAAATCACCTTGAAATCAAATTAATTAGCTATTTGTTAATCCTTGGTAGAAAGCAGCCTTGGGATCAAAAGAGAAGGGTGAAAATCTTCCCCAATTCTAAGTATCCGTCGCATTTCGATTTATTCATCTAATAAAGAAAGGCACCTTAATTTGGTCTTTAATTCTAACTTTATACAATATAATGTTTCAATTTGGTTAATTAATTCTATAAAATATCTTTCCAGTCATCCAACCCTAAAACCGTTAGCCTCAAATGATGGTTTTTATGCCAATCATTATTAATTTTTAAAATTAAACTTCATAATCAACATTTGAGAATGTTTTATTTACACTGTTCAAAAAAAGAATGTTTTATTTACATTTAAAATTTCGCTGTTAGACTATAATAAAAGGAGACAAAAGATTTAAGGGGGAATATAGTAAAGGACCAAATCAATACAAACATATTCATTCAAGGCCTCTGCCTCTTAGGGTTCTAATTCTTCTGTCCATCTCCTGCTAAGAAACCCCTTTTGAATCCTCTGCTGTTTCTCCTTCGTGATGAATACAAATTGAAGAGACAACTAGAAAATTTCAAGTTTTAGCAAGTTCAATAATTTTCAGATTCATGATGCTTGAGATTAACGATTGATTACGCAGCTTTAGTATACCATTAATGTAGAATTTAATTAGAAAAGCTATCGCTTTAATTAATTGTGACTTGTGATCAGCTAAAAACTCTTCATCTTCGGCTTGTCAATCAAACAAGCAACGCAGCTCCCTTTTTCCATCTTGTTCGTATCTTCGCTGTTATGTTTAATTAGTTGTGATTTTAGGGTTTGGTTTTTCACAGAGAATGAAAATAGCCACTGATGATTCCCAATTTCACATGTTGCTTGCTGATGGTAGTTTTAGTTGCAGAGAGCAAAGTGTCGAATTGAGATTAAAGAGTAGGGTTTTATGTGATGTCATTTCAAAGATTTGACATTTGTGGCCTCTAAACCATTTGATCAATTAATTAAACACGCATTTGATTACGTAGCTCAATTAATTCCACAGTCGCGCAAATAATGCAGGGAATGTAAATATAAGAAAATTGTCGACAAAGCTGATTTGAGAGAAATAATTAGAGCAAAATAATGGAGAAAACATATATTGGTTCTGCTCCTTTTTATAAGGAATAACTATTAAAATCACTCAATTCAAAATATTAGTTATAAGTAATAAATGTGTAGCTTAATTAGCTTGTTTCAAGTTGCTCTAATTTATAGACTTTTCAAAAGCAGATGTATATGCATCACTGTTTAGAGAACTGGACCGGATCGGGCGGTTGGACCGGTTGCACCATCGGCCGGTCATTGAAGCGGGCCGGATTTATGCATTAAGCTGTTTTTCTTAAGGAGCCATTTTGAACCGTCGTTTAGCCGGTTTTGAGCCGTCAACCGTTATTGAGTCAGAAACCGGATCGGTTTTTCAAAAACCGTCCGGTCCAATAAAAAAGAAGCAAAATTTTTTTTTCTGCAATTTTTTTTTTTATATTTGATGCTGAAAAAAAATTTAAAAAATAGCATATAAATTTTAGACATGTTATTTTATTTTATTAATATTATATGTTACTATTTTTTTTGCCAAGTATATTATATGTTACTAATTTTAATAATTTGGTTTGTTATAAACTATTTTATAAAAATGCTTTTGAAGAAAAAGGCAATGATGTTTATTCTCAAGCTAAGTGATATGGTCTAATATCTTTCAAGAAACTCATGCTTGAATCAATCAAGAACCACCAATATTTGGCAAGTCATGAAATTATTATTGTTAATACATTTTGTTAGGTTGATGATTGATTTAATGGTCTTCCTTAAATGATATTTTGTTACTTTATTAACTTTATATGAAATTGGACTGAAGGTTAATTGTAATATATAATATATATTATTTTTAAATTTAATTATTACGTCACTGATCTGACCGAACGGCTCGACCGTTCCAACCGGTTGAACCATGACTCGTTGACCTTTCCGGCTCAACTTCCGATCCGACTTTTAAAACATTGATATGCATAGACTTGGATTTGAATACTCGTTGTGATGAATTGAGCTTGCATTATTGAGCATATTTTCAAACACGTGTAATTACCTCGTACTCGGACAAAAAGGGTCAATTAATTAGTCTGTTACAATGCGCTTTCTTAGTCACCATCAAGTTTGTTTCGTTTTTCTCTTTATTGTCAACAATGGCTGTATTTATTATTCCCTCCCGTACTTAATATAGGAATTAATTGGGGAGTTGATTTTGATCCTAAATGTAAGACCTATTTTCCAATTTTATCAATCTTATCATAATTTACCCTTATTGATAGTTACTCAACAATAATCAGTAAGACAAATATAGAAGAAATTAAGAAAGATTATTAGGGTGTTTTAAAAAAAATATGTCATATTAACTAACCTGACTAACTTTCTTAATTTAATTAAATTAGTTAAATAAATCTTATATTAACAACTCGATGGAGTACAAAAATGAAGGCAGATCAAAGGATGTTGGCAGTGGCGCACGAATGTTGCTGGGTAGGCCTAGTCTACTAAGAGATAAATATATAATACTATAAAATATACTCAAATTATTCAAAATTAGTAGTACTAAATAATATGACTTGTTTCTTTTTGTATATATTGCAGCAAACCCACTTGTAATTGAAAAGTTAAAACAAAATACATTGCTTTGTCATGGTCAGAGCGCGTGCTTGCTGGAAGGTTTAATTTTAGTCCTGTTGAGAGGGAATCTCTTCGAATTATAGAGACTATGATCAACAAAACTCCATTTATATTTGGTTTGTGAAGTTCAGGCACTAATGATATATATGCTTTACGGCTTGTAAGTTCGAGTGTGAAGCAAGGTGTATTTATATACATTTTGATGAGAAAGAGTTTTTTTTTTCCTCTTGTAATTTTTCGCAAAGTCTAATATATAACTATGATGCAGGTGAATTATCTTAAAGCCGGATTAAATCTACTCTCCATTCTCATTTTAAATAAGGATAATCTAAGTATAGTCTATCGGGTAGAGATACATGAAGGAAGTAACAAGGGAGCAATAAAAGAAGGTGCATATATATATATATATAGTATTGCAGTGAGCAACCGGAAAGGAGAAACTAGAAAGTACATTTAAATAGCCTCAACATCATACTCCATTATTTTGAGTTTTGACTATGAATACAGAAGCGAGTAAGTTTTCAACCAAGTATGTGTTCATAATCTTCTAGCTAGCTAGGAAGGGATATGATTAATCGTGAATTGGACTCCTTTGATCAGACCCAATCGGTGAAGGCGGTCTCCTTGGTATAGGACCAGCCAACTTCCTCATCGTCATACCGGCATCACCATAAGACTTCTCATTATTTTTCACATTAACACTTTAATTGTAAGTAAATATATATATATTATATATGCTAGAAAAAGAGCTAAAGACACATATATACCTGCACTAGCGTGGGGGCACTGCAACAAAAGAGTGAAGGCAATCATTAAAACAGCCATCACTGAATGGTAAACACAATTAGACACCCCCATACGGCTAGATCTCTATTCTTAGCTTTCTTGATATGGATTTAATTTGTTGAACCAATAGTAGCTAGCTATAGCTACTTGCTTTAATGTTTTCAAATTGATTGAGTTTTCAAACCACACATATATGTGCATAGACTTGTGAACCTGTTTGTGCGCGTATTTCTTAAGCATGCTACTTCGTAGAAAATGGTCTATTAGTCTGTTACAACAACTTACAACGCGAAGCCAGGTCAAACAATGTTGCTTGGTCCTAACAGAATATAATACTATAAAAAAAATACTCAAATTATTCATAAAAAGTAAATAATATCACTTGGCTAGTTTCTTAAACTTCGTATTATAACGCACCAGACTCAGATGTGATTTATAGACGTCGCAGAGAAAATACAGATCTCATTGACTTAAACAAAGTCATTTTAACTTTGCATAAGCCCCACCAAACATGCTGGTCAAGTCTCTGAAATAGGGCCATTTTGTGACAGTATAGTCAACAACCAAACGACCCTTCTTCTTCCTTTCCAATTCCATACAACCAACCTTTGCTTTTTAACATTCAAAATCCTTTTTACCTTTTTTTTTCCCTGGCCACGCTTTTGGAGGTGCTTTTGCGGTGAGTGCTGGAAAAGAAGCCTTTTTTTAAAATTAAATTCAAACTTGAAACCAGCGCTTGTAGTTAAATAACATGAAAGCTCCTCCGTATGTGTAAGGTTGCAAGTTCAATTCTATACTTATATATTTAGGCTGTTAGTGTTTACCTCTCTAATTTAAAAAAATAAAATAAAATAAAATCCTTTCGAACCAATGAATTACCTATTTGTTTATCCTTCTTAGATATCAGCCTTGGAGGAGCAAAAGAGAAGTGTGTGAATCTTCCCCTAACCTTCAAAAGGCAATATATGGCCTCATTTGGTGCGTTGGAATTGATTTTTGACAGAAATAAAGACAAATATGCATGTGGAGATGGAGTTTAAAGGTGTATTTGGTAGGCTTATGAAATCGTGGCATTATTTTTATTTAATATTTATATTTGTAATGTGAAAATACTAATATATATGCTTTCATACCTAATATTTATACCCTTTAGTCCATATTCAGAACCACCATCCACCATAATCCTCCATCGCCGGAAATCCTAATCTTACAGCCACAATTCATCCTACTCTGCTCGTCATGTACCTTGTCATTACTACCACCAGATTTAACCAAGAAGAAGAAAAACCCTACCCAGAAATCTACCCATTTAAGCATGAACCAATAGCCAGATTAAGAAAAAACTCAAAACCCTCCACTTGTTCCTCACCCTTGAATCTGGGTTCACCTACTATTTCTCCTTTGTAATAAATAAAAATTAAAGAGAAAAGAAGAAATTTCGCGTTTTAGTAAGTTAATAATTTTCACATTCATGATGCTTGGAATTAACGATTGATTCACCCAGCTTTAGTATACCATTAATGTATAATTTAATTGGAAAAGCTGTTACTTTAATTTGTTTGTGTCTTGCTTCAGTTAAAAACTCTTTATCTTCCTTATCAATCAATAAACAAGCAACGAACACAGCCCCTTGTCCTTCCTGTTCGCCCCTTCGCTGTTATGTTAAATCAGATATGATTTTAGTGTTTGAAAGATTTTTCAAACAGAACGAAAATGGCCACTGATGATTCCCAATTTCACGTACGTGTTGGTTGTTGATGCTGGTTTAGTTGAACTGAGATTAAACATTGGGACGTCATTTCAAAGATTCTTGAAAACTATGGCATGCAAACCATTTGGTCGATTAATTAAACCATTTGATTACGTATCTCAATTAATTCCACAGTAAGTGAAAGAATATTTTGCGTACCTTGACTACTTCTGTCTAGTACCAGCACTAATTGAATTATAGTTATGAAAGCGATTATGACACACAACAAATACACCACATAGATAAGAAAAAGGAAAGAGTTATAGTAGAAGGAAAAGGAATCAAGGTGTCTTAATATCCTTATTCAAGTGATTTACAACAAAACCCCTTATACATATTTACAGTGTGCCCCTTCCTCTACTAATGTATCATTTTCTCAGAGAAACATATTATATCGGTAAATAAATATAACATGTAGAGGCATATTGTATTGATTAAATAATATGACTCATAGTAAATAATTGAGAAATATTACATATATCCCCCCTAAACTATTATATTATACTCTGACCCTAAGACTACTGAGCTTGAGCCTAATCAGGAAAGGGTGAACCAGGCTATTTTTTAACAGTGAGGAATGTAAATATAAGAAGATTGTTAACAAAGCTGATTTTGAGAGTAATAATAACAATACAAGAAAGTATCCAGAAAACACATTTATTGATTATAAGAGAGCAACGGGCAAGCTGATACAACATTCGAGTTTAACACTAATGGATTAGATCTACCCTTATTTATTGAAAGTGATGCTGAACAAACCCCAAACCATATATAGAGAGACAAATTAAGGTGATAAGGAAGCAACTCTCCAATTAACGATCTTCCTTGACACTTAAATCACATTAATTCTACGTCCCCTTATATAGATGTTTAGGGTAATTAATCAACTATACATACTGGGTTGGTGGTAGAGGGAATCTAATAGCTGGAACTTGTGAATAATAATCAAGCTATGGCGCTTCTATATATTCAAGAAGCGCCGTAGCTTATTTTAATAGCGCTGGAAGCTACGACGATTTTCAAGCGCCATAGTATTCATTTATCTGAATTCACCCTGTCTCCAAGTTAATTCATCACATACTTGCATCTTTTGTCATTTTGAAACTTCTCTTTCTTTTTCATTTGTATTGGTATTTTCTTCTATTCTTTTTCTTAGTTTCATAGTTTATAGTTAGATAATCATATTGTGGTTCATTGGGAATTTATTGTGTTGACTTTTCATGGCTTGGTTTAATGGTAATCAAGGTTTACCCTTTCAATCTCACTCTTCTGTAGGAGATTCGATTGAAAGAAAAGAGCCTATCGCTGAAAGCATCCATTCTATTCAACAAATATTGCAGCTTCTTCAAGCCAAGTTGGGATGTCAAGATACATGGTCCATTCCACCCTTCATACTATAAACCCTACCAACAACCTCCATTTCAACTTAATCACCAACCACATTCACCCTATAGATCATACCATAAATCTTCTCCGCTACCATACAACCCATATTATGAGCCTCATTCTAATCCTCCATCATATATTCGCATGTCATATCATGAACTTCCTTCTTCATTTCATCCCACTTCCAAACCTTGGCACCCATCTCATGAGTCTCTATACCCACCATTTTAGCCATCTTATGGACCTCATTCTCAACCATGTGTGCCAAACCAAGAACTTACTATTAGTGAAATCATTAGAGAATTCCAAAATCCAATGACTCGGACTATAAATGAGGAGCGGTCACACAAGGACACCTTTGCCCATCGCATGTCCTCTATAATGAGATCAATGGAATAACGAGATAAAGAGAGTGTGATTAGGACTTTTTCTCGTACGTTAGCCTTGGGATCCATAATCAAAAATCAACCAAGGACTGCGTATAGATAAACCTAGGATCTTTCTCTCTTTTCGATGAGCCTTTTATTGAATGTTAACTAATCTATATGCCATGCAAATACAATAAAACAAGGGGAAATTGGTTTTGGTTTTTTTTCCTTCAAATTGATAACTAAAAGAAAATGCAATTTAATTAAAATCCTAAAGCAATTATTTTTTATATTTTCATTATAAAATGGGATGGGTATGAGGAAATGAATCTTAGTAGTTAGTAGTAAAGTCAATGGCTTTCCTAGCTTCTTGAAATAATTTAGGAGTTAATTTATCATCAAGTCAAATTAAAAATCTCAAGCAATCGTGTTGAATCCAATTTACCTAATTAATGACTAATCCTACTATCGCATTCATAGTGATTTCTTAGATAAATTGTTAAAACCACTTGATGCATGTTCGAAAATCATTTTAATGCACTTGTTTCCTCTTGAATGAGAGCACAATCACGACACTCAATATGAATTAATTCAACTACACACCATAGTAATCACATACAATGCATAATCTCATTAAAATATAAGGAAATAATTTCAATATATAGTTCAAGTGCATCAAAGTAAAATCCAACACAAATGTTAACCAACAAGGATAAATGAACACTCATCCAAGTCTCACAAATATGTATCAATATAAAATCAAACCAAACAGATCACAATTAATACATATAATGAGCTAATGGAAAACTAATAAACTCCCATTTATAACACATTGAAGCTCTAGCCACTTCCTCTACCACCAAGGGTTAATGGAAAATCATCCACTCATAGTCTTAATTACAATTATAGCATCTTCAAAACACCACCAAAATTCCATGGAAATTGAGAAATCAATTCACAGAGAAGAGGGGATGGAGCTGACGGATTTGGTGAGGAAAGAATGGAAGGAATATAAGTAACTGATAATGGAATGGTGCTAGTGGTGGCTGATGGTGATTTGAGAAGAGAGCAAATGGAGGAGGAGGTTGGCGATGGTGATGTTATGGAAGAGTAATCAAGGCAGAGAAAACACAATGGTGGATGTGGTGTGAAGGTAAAAGTCTGACAGTGTAGAGAAAGTCGTGTAGAGAAATACAAGGTGGTCGGCACTGTGAGAAAGAAGAGGCACCGAAATCTGGGTAACCACACCGGAAAATTATGAACTCCGCCAGAAACAGCAGAGCTTCGCCGGAAAATGCAGACTCACACCGGAAACTAGTGACAACGCCGGAATGTCACAGGGAAAGGGTGAAAGTGCTCAATGATGGTGGATACTGCGGTGGTGTGAGCAACTGACGGAGAACAGAGCATGGTGGTGACGTGCTGCGATTCCGTCAACGTTGGGAAGCTTCGACGGTGGTAGTTTTGTCCGTCTCTTTACCTCTCCTCTCAAGCTCTCTCCCACTCTCTCAAGTTCTCTGGTTCACAATTTTCTTTGCTCCACCGATGCTTCTGTGTCGTCTATTCTGAGCTCTGTTCACGGTGGGGCTTTGCGAACGTCGCTGGCGACGTTGGTGGTGGAGGTGGACGCCGCCAGCGACGATGATGGTGATGCGAGGTGAAGAATATGCTCCCCCCTCCTACGCGGCGCCTCCAAACAAAGCCCTTAGCTCAGTTCGCTTCAATTCCTCTCAGGTCTCCGGGTCTTCAGCTCTGAAGGAGGAGGGGAATAGTGACCTGGTCAAAACGCAAGTTTTGACCAGGGACCTATTTGGAAATTGTAAAAGTTCTGCAGAGGGACCGAAGAATTTTTAAAATGGGCTGAACCAAAATTTCCAAAGATTTTGGGTCCTTGCTTGTAATTTTTTTGGCCCATTTTCTTCATTACTTTGTAATTTCCCCAAAAATCTTGGGCCCCTTTCCGCAGTTTCCTCAATCGTCAAAATATTAATTTTGACCCTCCTGAATTTCTAATTTTCTTTTTAAGCGCCTACAATGCAAGATTAAGCAAAATATAGCATCAAAAATCCAAGAAATAATTGTACAAAATAAGTAATAATTTATGACTATTTTGCCCCTAATTGCAATTAATTCAAAACAATTGTCCCTAACTAAAATTAATGCTTAATCATGCAATAATGCTCCATAAAATAGTTTAAAAATCCTAAATTAATCATGAAAAATCATGTAAAAATATGATTCAATCAGCATGTGAGATTGGCTAAGGACATTGAGCGTCTCACTTGGCCTTCACAAGAAGCGGAGCAATTGAAGAAGAAAATGAGAAGTTTCATAAAGCAATGAAGTGGCTAGCACAAAAAACTTCTAAATGCAACACTCCACAAGAGACTCTTCCTCTATTGCCTATATGTAATCCACCTACTCAAGCTAAGAAAGTCAAGAAGAAGGTCCGCTTCCAACTTCCAGAAGAGTCTTCCTCTCCTATAGAGGAGGAACAGAGAGTCAAAGCTCAAGAGTCATATGCCACTTCACAAGTGGAAGATTTCAATCCTCCGGAGCCTATTCCCATACAAGCACAAGAAGTAAAGCAAGTACAAAAGAACATTGAAGAGTCTTCCCTACCATTCTGTAATGATCTTATCCTTGAAGAAATAAACTCTCCTACTACTTTAACTAGTGAAGCAATTCATGATTTGAGTGATGATGGGGTGGATGCATGAGGAAATAATTGTTGAATCCCCTCAAATGTTTGAAAATGTAATTACTCAATCCATTTGTTCTAGTAATAGTGATTCAATTGTACTTGTTGATGACCCTGCTCCTACTTCTTTGTATGATGTTTTAACTGTTGAAAATGCTTTTCTTCATAGTACTAGGGATGATTGTGATATATTGGATAATACCTTTTCATGTTCTTGTACGGTAGATCAAATTTGTGTAAACTGCTATTATGCAAAATGCCCCTTACTTGTTGACTTTTGAAAGAAAGCATTTAATGAAGTGGTTGATTCTACCATTCATCTTGATGCATCTTCTTGTACTATTGATAATTGTAAGTATGACAATTGTGAAATTATTAAATCTTGCATTGATGCCATTGTGGTTGATGTTAGTGAGAAAGATTATAGAATAGAATGTTAAATGCTTGAAATTCCCATTGGATTACTTCCTTGTACTCTTGTTGGTGACAAAGATTTTGAAATTTTGATTGCTAAAATCCCACATGTTGATGAATCTTTCCAACAAGTGTTATCTTGTGATTTTCCACCCAATTTAGAAAAGCAAAATAATTGTTTTGAATCTTTCAAATCCTCAGGCAGTAATGATTTGACAATTTCTCCTTATTCTACTATTTTCCCTTCCATCTCTTGTGATTGCAATAATGATGTGGTGTACCCCAACTCTATGTTGGATTCCGCACCTTCCACTTTGCAAAACAAGAAAATTTTCAAAATTTAATTGTTTGTTTGATTCCTATTGATGGGAGTATTGTTGATTTCCTTAGATATGATAGTTACTTGAAAAGTTTGGAACTTAATATGCCTTTACTTCACTTGAAATCTCTCCATATTTCTATTTTTGGATGGGATACTGCTGTTTGTTTTTCTTCTTTACAGACACATTCTTGGAAAGGTAGTCGGAGGAACCAACATCCACCGTACATTCTTAAACCTCTTCCGATTAATTCTGAGCCACTTCCACCAATTAAGGAAATTCAATACGGGAGAAGTTGTTTTCACAAGACAAATGCATGATTCTCATCAGGGATGAGAACTTCTCCTTCAAACGACTCAAAATTCTCTAACATAGGTTGTCCCTTTCCTCACTTGTTTTCTTCCTAATTTCTATGATTCTTTAAGCTTACTTGTGTATGAAGAAGATAAGTGTGGGGGAGGGACATAATCCAGTAGAAAAAGGTAGAAGTATTGTAGTTTTTTAAACACAATAGAACTCCCTTTGTATGCTTTGCATTTTGTTTTGCCACTGCCCTACTTAATTAACATTATGCCTTGAATTTCCACTTGCTAAGCATTCTCTTTAGAGTGTTTGTCCACATTGAGGACAATGTGTTGATTAAGTGTGGGGAGAGGAATGTAATGCCCCAAATTTTAATTAAGGACTAACGGCAATTATTGAAAATGATTTGGGAATTAAAGTTTATTTGAGACATGAATCCGTTATTGGAAATACCCAACACCCTGTATTTTAGCATAATTATGTGACAAATAATTATTTGGGCTAAAATAGGGGGTAAATTGCACATAAAGAAGAGGAAAAGAATTAATTATGTATTATGTGGCAATTTAAGTAAATGTGCCATAATCAATGGAGAAATTGAAAGAATGGCCATAAGTTAGTGATTAATGAAGAGATTAATTACTAACTAAGGAGAAATGAGATATGTAACTACATGGCTAATGTAATGGGTAGAGTAACTAAGTGGTTACTTACTTTATGAGAATGCCTAAGATGTAGACAAGTGTCACTTGATGGATGAAGAGAGATTAGAGGAAAAGTCAAAGCATCATTTTTTATTCATTTCCTCTCTTTTCTCTTACTCTCTCTCTCTCTTCGAATAGGCATGGGGAGGGTGCAAAATTTTCTACCATTCTTCATCATCACCATCCCTCATTTCTCTCTCTCTCTCTCTTGCTCCTCATTTTTGTGCAGCCATGGCAGCCAAAGAAGGGAGGGAAAGCTTGTAAAAAAAAGGTGAGATTTTGACTCTCCAAATGACCTTCTATGCAAAAACTCTATTCTTTAAAGTTGTTCCTTGAGTTGAGAGCTTCACTTTCATGGTTTTAGATGTGCCATGGGTGATGTTTTGTGGCCACAAGGAAATCTAGAAGTTGGAGAACTAAGGAACTTCTTTGAGAAAGTTGTTGAGGTAAGTGAAAGCTTCATTTTCATATAAGTTTTAAGGTCATTGGTTGGGCCTTGAATTTCTGGAAATTTTAACCTAATTTTCATGATTTAGGGTCATGGGGAGTATGGTTTGTTGTTGTCATGGAAATGGTGCCTTGTTTGGTGTTTTGAATTAATAGAATGAAATTGGAGCATAAATGTAATGTTTGACAACTTTGTGTTGGTTTTGTGTATTGGGAAAAAATAGGGCATGTCAATGGGTTGTGATTTTGGTCACTTTGAGGTTGCCATTGTGTTCCTTGTGAGAAATTGTATGGGAATAGGTTTGGTTATTGATTTTGGAGTCATTGGACACTTTGGTAGAAAATTGGAAATCTGTCAAGTGTGAACTCTATTTTGGGCAGTCAGTTTACACGAAAGTTTTGAAAGACCAAATGATGTTGAAAAATTCTGAAACTTTATAGTCTTAAATTTCACATCCCAAGCTTTAAAATGGATAAATAATTCATATCATTTCATTTTGTGAAATGAGAGTTATGCTTTGCCAAAGGTTGGGACTAAAACTGGACTCTGTTTTGGAGCAGTGTTGAGTTTTATGTAATTCTGGAATTTTATGGTGATTTCTAGTAATGTTCCATATTTTTCCATTAAAGAGGACTTAAATAGCTTTCATTTGGCTTTGAAATCACCTCATTTCAATTTTTTCTAGAATTAGTTATGATTTTTGGAAGTTCAGCCAAGAAACATGATTTTTATTGGCAGCGGCCAGCGGATTCTGAGCCATGTTTTGGACCTATTTTTGACCGCGGCTAGTGGATTTTTGGGCCGCGGCTAACACCCAAAAATTAGTAGTTTGCACTTCTAAAAAGTGGTTTTCAACCCATTGTTTTCCAACCCTTTAGGGCTTTTATTAGAGGCAATTGTAGCTTCTTAAGGGATAATATTGATAACCAATTTAAGTGTTGTGAAGTTGTTAAGTATTGGAATAGAAAGTAATACTTCATCACTCATTAAGAAGTATAGGATTCGATATTTGCCCTCCTCGAGAGAGACCAGTGCCAGAGCACGTACGGAACGACCAAGGTAGTGACTCTTCTCTCATGTTGTATATGATGTTTTGGTATGCACGATTGATCATGGTTTTGTGAAATGTGATTGGAAAATGTGCCATGGTCCATTACAGTGTGAGCACTTCAGCGCGAGCTGTTTAGGTATTGACGCTGGTCATCCTTACCTCGACTGTTGAACTGCCGTTGTAATCGACATGGATTGTTGTGAAACTACTTTGTGAATCCGACCCTTGAGGCGGCGTGTTGTGAATCCAGCCGTGGGCTATGTGTTATATATCTTGCCAGTATGGCTTGCGTTGTTAATCTTGCCAGTGTGGCTTGTGTATGAAATGCTTTATATGAATCACAGCTGTGGTGAAATATATTGTGTGAACTGTGTTGTGGTGTAATACAGAGTGAGCAAACATAAGGGTGACATAAGTCATACCTGCCTTTGCCGCTGTAATTTCCGTTGTAGGTGCAATGTGTGTGTGATGATTTGCTTTCATGCCTTATTGTTCTGCATACTATGAGTGATTTGACACTACGGGGATTCCTTAAAATGTCACTCTCCCAAAAACACATTTTTAGACAGGGCCGAAGGATCTAAAGGAAAGCGGGTGACGAAGAGTGGATGAAGCTCCAGGCATGGAGTTACTTATTTTGGTTTTGGTTATCATAGTTTGATTTTGGATATTTTGTTGGGAAACTGTATATATTGGATTTATGGTTTAGGATTGTGTAATCCCCTAGTAAGGGTAATGGATTATTGGCAATTGTGCCTTGTAAAACCCTTAATTGATATATGGAACCCGAGTGTGTCAGAAATTTACTATGTATTCTGATATTGATGAATGGAATCAATTTGTATAGGCCATTTGTATGCTGAAATGTGAATATGAGACCGTTATTGAACAGACTTTTGAAAAGTTTTTGTAAACCCTGTTTTTTGGATATTTACTTTTAAATAATTCTCAAATCATCTTATGATCTCTAATTCAACATGATTATGTTTATTACACACGAATCTCGGCCTTGATGGAGAAGGGGGTTACAGGGAATACATTTTAAATTCCATTAATTGGTTGTTTTTAAATGAGAATTGCCTTAAACTAGAAAATTTTTTCAAGAATGACTTACTTTAACGCATGTCCTAAGTGGTAAGGGTCGCATATGCCACTTTGGAAATATGATTTGTGAGAAATTCTAAGCTTTTATAAGATCTAGTGTTTTGGCAACTTTTTGAAACCATGATTTGCTTTTCAAGTAAATGGGGAGAGAAATAAACCCATAATTAGATTTTTACTTACTCTTTGCTTTAGAAAAAGAGAGTTTCTATATCATTAGTGCATTTAAGAGTTGGACATCATTATAATTGATTGCAATGTTTTGATTAATTGTGTTTCTAAGGTTAGCATTTGAATTAGTTAAGCATATGCATTGTGATTAGTTTTCTATGCAATTGATTTTGTTAGAATGTGCATTAGAGAAACAAAACCTTGTTGAAAGATTAATTAGGCCTTAAATTCTTTCCATGTGTGCATGTTCACTTAGTTTTTTTTTCATCTTCTAGAACTTGTTTCACCACTTCTTCGAAACGGCATTTGCATTAATGTGATAGAAATGAAAGAGACATCATTCAATTTTGAACCCTTTCAACCTAAACACAAACCTACATTCATTTACCTTTGCTTACCACTTTGAGCCATTCCTATGTTGTATGCATGTCATGTTATTTAATCATAATGTTCATAGTACTCTAAAATCAAAGTAATTTGCTAATAGAAAGTGAACAATGTGTATATTGAAATGCTAGGTGTATATATATATAAAGTATATAGTTTGAAAAAAAAAGAAGAGAGAGTATAGTTTGAAATAAAAAATAAAAACAAAAGAAAAAGAAGAATTGAAGAAGAAAAAAGAAGAAGAAAAAGAGAAAGGTATTGAAAAAAAAAGAAAGAAAAGAATTGTATTGAAAAAGAAAAAAAAAACAAGAGAGTATTAGAACGAAAAGAAATATATATATATATATATATTGTAGATAAAATAAAAGCAAAAGAAATACTAAGAAGGCACTTATTCATGAATTTGGAAAAGAATTGGCAAGAGTTTTCAGTTATTTAGATGCTATGAGCTTATTCATAACTTTGACTTATATATCAATTATTGCTTTTTCTAATTAATTCATTTCATTTAGCCTTCATCAATCATTACAAGCCTTTTAGCCCTCTTGATTCATTACATTAATTGCTATTAGTAGTGGAGATGTTAGAGTTGTTACAAGCCTATGGTAAGGTGTTAATTAAGTGAGCTAGAGTGAAATTATCCCAATGAGGTGAGATGAGTGAAACAGTAATACCTTGAGAGTCTTTGGTCCTTCATTCTAATATTTTAGATTGCGTAGTTAACTAATTTCTTTGCATCAGTTGACTATGACTAGTGTTGGCTTGAAGGATTTGATTAATTGATCTATTGCTTTCTGATTATGAAGTTGCTCATTTTTTTAATTGCATTGATTATTGGAATTTAGAAAATTATACTTAATTGCCTTTGTTTAGGAGTAAAAAGGTCTAATTGTGGGGGAATTAATTGAACTATATTTTATATATGATTTTTAATAATTAAATTGGGATTTTGATTCATTTTACGAGATATTATTGCATGATTAAGCAATAAATTTGGTTTGGGTCAATTGTTTTGAATCAATTGCAATTAGGGGCAAAATAGTAATAATTTATTAATTATTTTGTGCAATTGTTTCTTAGACTTTTCATACTACATTGTACTTAATCTTGCATTGTAAGTGTTTTTGGAAGAAAATCGGAGATTTTGGAGGTTAGAATTAATATTTAGATGATTGGGCAAAATTATAAAAGGGGCCCTAGAATTTCTGAAAATCACAATTTATGCATAAAAGGGAGTCAGTGAAAATCACTGAAGACTAACCACATGTTTAGGAAATTATAGTTGACCTCTAAAACATTTCAAAAATGTGGACTTTAGTCCCTCAAAGAAACTTTTGACAATTTTCACTTTAGTCCCTGGTCAAAACTTGCGTTGCGTTTTAACCAAGGAATTAGGTCATTGTTCCAGCTTCCTGGAGACAAATCGGAGGGATTAAAGAAGCAAGCTGAGAGTCTGTGAGTGGGAGTTGCGCCACGCAAGCTGGGAGGCCGACCTTCATCACTTCTTCCTTCATTCCTCCTTGGTCGCCGGCAACTCTACTTCCTTCATCATCGCTGACGACCCTCCTTCACACACCACCATCTCGCTGTTCCACCTCAACCACCGTCGGCTTCCTCTGTCCCAAACTCACCATAGATGGAAGTTCCTCTGTTCCAGACCACCAATACCACCGAACTAAGGAGCCTCTTCCACTATCCACCAAGGACAAAGCTCAACCAAGGTAGAGCAAGAAACTTGGAGTGAGCGCCGCAAATTCAGACCCAAGCTGAGAGTTAGAACGGAGTGTCACAGGGAAATGCCGCTGAGCTATGGGGTTCTGATACTACAAAAAACTGTGATTTAGTAACGGTTAAAATTGTGTATTAGTAGCAGTTTTAACCGCTACAAATGACATTAGTAGCAATTGTAAAAACCGCTACAAAATTCACTGTTGCAAACGTATTTGTAGCAGTTTACAAGAATCGCTACTCACGTAACACAACCCTACAAATTTAGTAGCAGTTACTAAACCACTATAAATGTTGGCACCACAATTTCGCGTGGCGGGAAATGAAAAATGAAAATTTGGCTCCGATTTTGTAGCAGTTGGAAAACCGCTACTAAATTCAAATGGGCATTTCAAAAGTAGCGCCAAAAATTTAATACTATTTTGAGTTTAAATTTGTAGCGATTAATGAAAAATGAAAATTTGGCTCCAATTTTGTAGCGTTTGGAAAACCGCTACTAAATTCAAATGGGCATTTCAAAAGTAGCGCAAAAAATTTAATACTATTTTGAGTTTAAATTTACCGCTATAAAATTTTGGGAATTTTTTTAAAAAAATGATACAATTATTTGAGTCCATTATTATAATATTGTGTTGAATAGTTTATTATTTAAGTAACTTAAATGATAGTAGTTATTATTTATAAAAAATGATTAAATTAAGTTAGATAAATATAAACTTTATATAGGTAATATTATTGAGAATGTGCAGATAATGAGTATAAATATTATGAGAGGGGAAAAAATGTTGAAATCAAAGAATTGAATTTTTTTTTACTATATTTTATCAACTTACTCAACTCTTTGGCTTCTAAAAAAATTTCAGATGAGAGAAAATGAAAGAGAAGAAGGGTTGAAAGAAATGGAGGAGTGTTTGAAATGAGGTGTGCTAGGGGTATCACTACAAAAAAAATGGTGTTCTGTAGTAGTGGAATTGTAGCGGTTATATCAAACTACTACAAATTGTAGTATTTGTAGCGGTTTTAAGCTAAACCGCTACAAATTTGTAACGGCAAGCTACGCGCCAAGTGGCGCGACAGATTAGCAGCGTTTTTTCTAGCGGTTAGGTAGAACAAACCGCTACAAAAATTGCACGAATTTCCCGCCAAAACTTGTAGCGGTTAATAAACAAAACCCGCTACAATATTCCCGCCACTTGGCACGACCAAGACCCGCCAACAGTGTAGCGGTTATTTGTAGCAGTTATAGCAACAAAATCACTACAAAATGCCAAATGTCAGCTATTTGTAGCGGTTATAGGGTTATAACCGCTACAGAATTTCAGGAGTCTCCAAGTTTGTAGCGGTTTTTTGCCATAACCGCTACAGAATATCAAAGGTTCTTGTAATTTGTAGCGGTTATAGTAATTAGCCCTAAATCACGATTTAGGATATTACAATTGTAATATCCTAAATCGTGATTTAGGGCTAATTACTGTTATCATAAAACCGCTACAAATTTAAGGCGCCCTGGGTGATTTGTAGCGGTTAACGTAGCGGTTATTGGAATAACCGCTACAAATTGCTGCCCTATTTAAGGAGGCCGCCTCCCTCATTTTTCCGGTTGTTCATTTTGTTTCCTAGGGTTTCTCTGAGTGATTTCTTTTAGATTTGAGCGTTCAAATGTCTGTGAAGGAGTTTTTGCTATAGTATTTCTCAGTATTTGCACTTGAGGTACATATATAACACGTATTTTATTTGTATTTGTATTTTTATTAGATTTTTGCATAATAATGTGACTAAAATGTTTTTTTTTATTTTTACAGTTGATATGGCTTCAAGAGAGGATAAGGGGAAGGCCCCTGAGGTCCCCAGACCGATTTTGTGGGGTGGCAGCAGCCGAGAAAGGGGTAGAGGGAGGGGGCAAGGGCAGCGTGGAGGCAGGGCAACCGCAGCATTTCAGCCCATCCCCCCACAGGAGTCGGCCCTACCACAGGCACCGCATACCATCCCACAGGAGACGACTGCACCAGAGGTGCCTGAATTTGGGGGGCCATATATCAGCGTTGAGGACTACGACGAGGAGGACTTCGAGATCCCGATTGGGCTCAAGGAGATGGAGCATTTCCTCGATGAGGAGGAGGCTCGGGAGCAAAACAACCCACGAGGGTCGTCTTCGCGGTCCACTGGGTTTGAGGTGCAGGTCGAAGGTAAACAAATTTTTTAATTTAATAAATTATTTATTTAAATTTGAAATGTTAAATTTGAATTACAATTTATCTAACATGCGGTAAACTGTGCAGATGAGCAGGTGAACATGTCGACGAGGAGGCTCGACGTGGCCGGTGTGAACAGCATGGACCGGACCCTGCGAGTTATAGTGCCGTGGAATGAGGGCACTGACCAGCCCATCGATAATGGGGGTCACCTATTCAACCGCTTCCTGAACGACCTGGGCACGAATTGGATGCGATTCCCCTTTCACTTCAAGACGTGGAGGCACGTTTCGAGGGGGCCGAAGGACCAGGCTTGGGAGGAGGTGGTTCAGGTAATTAAAATTATTTAATTAATATTTTTTTAATTAATTTTATTTAATTAATATTTTTTAAATTATGTTTTTTGTAATTATTGATATTTAAATAATTGTTTTTCAGCTGCGGTTTGCCATCCAGGCCAACCGGAAGAGGTACACCCTCGTGAAGATGGGTGACGCCTGGAGGAACAGGAGGAACCATCTCTTCCACAGGGTGGATAAGGACGGGATGATGCCTCTGGAGCAGCTGATCGAGAGTGTCCCGGACGGCGCGCCGCCAAACGACTGGGCAAGTTCCGTCCAGTTCAAGAGGAGCCCTGAGGGGCAGGTAATGTATTTATTAGATTCTTTATATATAATTTTGTAATTGCTAATTATTAAATTATAATTTCAATATAATTGTATTTAATTTGAACTTTATTAATTTTAAATGTTTTTTATTGTTTTAATGCATTTAATACTGTTTTTTTTTCAGGAGCTTTCTCATAGGAACACCAGGATCCGTGCGCAGCAGACGATCCACCCGGGGTGCAGCTGCTTGGAAAATGTTTGACAACAACTTTCTAGATTTCGCGATTGACCCCAAAAATGTTCGGATTGCGTTGGTGACCGACGGTTTCAATCCTAAAAGGAATCTTAGCACAAGTTACAGTATTTGGCCGGTAGTCTTAGTTCCCTACAACTTACCCCTTGGATGTGTATGAAACAAAGCTCTTCCATTATGTCTATGATCATTCCAGGCAAAAAGGCACTGGGTAATGACATCGATGTGTATCTCCAACTGCTTATTGCGAAATTGCTTGACCTATGGAATGTCGGCTTGGAGACGTACGACGCTTACGACAAGACTTTGTTCAACTTGTATGCAGCCTTGATGTGGACGATTAGTGACTTTCCTGGCCTTAGCACATTATCTGGTTGGAATGTGCATACTGGGTCGGTGTGTCCAGCTTGCAATTTTGACTCTGACGCAGTGCGCCTTCCCCACAGCCGAAAGTGGTTCTTTATGGGACATCGGAGGTTTCTCGATGGAAGGCATAAGTTCAGATTGCAACGGAATTGCTTCAATGGGAAACCAAAAAAAAAGGACCACCTCAGACTTTGTCCGGTACAGATATCTTACAGCATCTTGAGCATGTTGACTTCGAGTTTGGAAAGAGCGACGATTCAGCACAAACTCGCCAAAAGACGCGCAGGACTTCGGCGCCTCAGTAGTGGAAGAAGATAAGTATTTTATTCACTCTTCCATATTGGAGATCTAATTTACTTCGCCATATTCTTGATGTAATACACATTGAAAAGAATGTTTGCGACAATGTGCTGTATACGCTGCTTAATGAACCCGGCAAGACAAAATATCACCTTTAAGCGAGGAAAGATTTATGCGACATGGGAGTTCGTGAAGAAGCTTGGCCAGATGAGCATGACAGATTTCAACCGGTAAAGTTTACCCTTACAAAACCGAACAAGGAAGTCTTCCTCGTGACGTTGAAGAAATTAAAAGTTCCTGATGGGTATTCAAGAAACATTTCTCGATGTGTTGACTTGCAGGCTCGAAAGGTTGCTGGCCTGAAGAGTCATGATTCACATGTTCTTATGTAGCAGTTACTCCCTCTGGCTATAAAGAATACACTTCCTCCCGATGTTTCCATCATTTTAGTGGAACTTTGTTCTTTCTTTCGGAAGTTGTGTTCTAAGGTTTTGATCATTGAGGAGCTCAATCAGCTGCAGTCAAAAATCATTCTTACGCTTTGTCATTTGGAGATGATCTTTCCTCCGTCCTTTTTTACTGTGATAGTTCACCTTACAGTCCACCTCGTTCATGAAACAAAGCTCACTAGACCAGTACAGGAGAATTTATCCCTCGTGTTGGTAAACCAGTTGGAGCAACTGAGAACTTCAAACTAACGACAACTGAGAAGTTGCAAGCATATAGACATATCTTGATTAATTGCACTCAAGTTGAACCTTTCATATGGTAAGAATTGTGCACTCACATGTTATTCGATCTATATCTTTCATAACATTTTTCACTTTCATTTCACTATCGCCTTTCTATTATTAATTGCAGGGAATTCAGAAGTCATGTGAAGCGTCAACTCAGGATCCGTACACAGACATCCTCGGAAGTTGATAGGAGGGTCTACAGAGAATTCCCGAGCTGGTTTGCACGCAGAATATTAAATGACCACAACCCACACTCACCAGATTTCAAAGCTCTCGCAATCGGCCCTCTTGATCATGCAAAAAGGTTTACAGCATACAATGTCAATGGTTTTAAGTTTTGCACGGTTTCACGGGATCAAGGATTGCAAAATCAGAATTCGGGTGTTTATGGCACATTTAGGACAAGGAGTTATGCGAGCAGCAGTGAGTCCAACATGCAGTTCGAAGGCGTCCCTTACTATGGCAAGCTTCTTGATGTGGTCGAACTTAATTATCAAGGCCGTTTCACCGTGACGCTGTTCAAGTGTTTGTGGGCAAATACCACTACTTCTCGGGGACTGACAACTGACGACTTAGGGATCACATCAGTCAATTTCTCACGGCCGATTCATACTAGTATTTCTCAAGATGATGAGCCGTATATTCTAGCTTCAGAGGCACATCAGGTTTATTATGTCGAGGACGAGAGGCACAGGGATTGGCACATGGTCGTTCATCTAAAGCCATGAGACCTTTACGACATGGGTGAAGGCGATAACATCGCCTACGAGAGTGAGCCATTTCAGCCAGCAGATTTTGAAAACTACTTTCCTGAAGGCGATGATAATTTACCTCTACTGCGGTAAATTTTTTCAAGTCCACGTCGTTTAAATTAAATTTTTTAAATTTAATAAAACATCCCTAACAATAATTTTTCTACATAATTTCTGTAGGGATGGCGACGATGAGTGAACAAATTCAAATTATGCTTTTCTCTTTAAAAAAATGGAAAAAAATTTTTAAAATAAAATTTAAAAAAAATTAAAATAATATTTGTAGCGGTTACTAAACCGCTACAAAAGTAACAATAACCGCTACTAAATAAAAACCGCTACAAAATCGACACATTAACCGCTACAAATAGTACGTGGATCCCTATAAATACCTTTACCACAACTCATTTCAAACACTCTCCAATTTCTTTTCACCTTACCTTTCTTTCATTTTCTCTCATTTACAACTTCTTTTGTATGAGTAGAGGAGCTGAATAATACGATCACATATGGTAACAAGTTTTTTTTATTTTTTTTACAATACTTCTTTCCTTTATATAAAATTTATTCTCACCATTTTTTTTCAGATATATTAGAGTTGTATCTCATATTCATCTATTTTTCATACACAATTACATTATATTAGACAACATAATAATTCCTTATTACCTACGTATCCTTAATAATATTATTAAGAGTAAAATATTCTAACCTTCCCTCTATTTTGCCTTAATTACACAAACCTCCCCTCTATTTTGAAAACCCGTATAAACCTCCCTTAAAACTAAAATATATGTTACATAAACCTCCCTTATAGTTTGAGATTCTATTTCCATCCACCCAAACCGTTAGTTGACCGTTAAGTTTGACTTTTAAACTTTTTTTAACCAAAATGCCCTTCTTCAGTATTAAAATTATTTATATATATATAGGGGATAATAAAAATTTATACAACCATAAATTTACTCTATTAGATTCTCTAACTTTCTAATTTTTTAAAAAATTTATTAATTTTGATATTATAAATTATTTTTGACTTAAAATATATATTAAACACATATTTTTATCGAATATAATAAACTATATAAGTATGAGATTGTATGTATCATTTAAATTTATAATTTAATATTTTTTTCCACAAATATTAATAAATACATTTAATCAAGCATATTTTTATTTAAAATATTGCTTGAATATTCAACGTTTGTGATATTTACATTAACCAATGCTAAAATCATCAAACAGATAACTACTTGTAAAGATAAAAATAGAAATTAATGAATAGATAAAAAAACTCTTAAATTCTTTAAAACAACTTTAGTCAAAATGTGCAAGAAAAAATAAATTTAATTAAAAAAAATATTTTTGAAATCTTTTTAGAATATTCTTAACGGAGTTAACTGTTTGGACTTAAGTGTATGTTTTTAAAATAGAGGGGAGGTCTGTGTAATTAACACAAAACTGGAGGGTGGTCAGAGTATTTTACTCTATTATTAATATAATTTTTATACTCATCCAATTAAATTAAATTTATCCTTTTAATTTATTAATAGGCTAATTAAATTAGATAAACTAATAAAAAAGAAACTAATTAATTTAATATTAAAATAACAGAAACAAATGATCGTATATTTTTTAAAAGTTTTTTTAATATTTGTAGCGGTTATTAAACCGCTACTAACAAACGCGCCTTTTTAAACTCAAATTACATTTTTTGGCGCTAAATTTGAATTTCATGAAATTAGTATTGGGTTTATAACCGCTACAAATTTCATAAAAATACAAAATTAGTAGCGGTTTATTAACCGCTACAAAATTGAAAAAAATGTCATTTTTCTTTTCCCGCCTTTAAAATTTCAATTTTTTATATTTGTAGCGGTTATATAACCACTGCAAATATCTCTGAAAAAAAATTTCGTTCATGGGGATGTTGTAGCGGTTTTTTGTAACCGCTAGAAAGGATGTAGTGGTTATGTTCCTTGAGTAGCGGTCTTATATAACCGCTATAAAACCGCTTGCAACATACGATTTAGTAACGGTTTTCCTAACCGCTACTAATGTTGTTTGTAGCGGTTAAAACCGCTACTAATACCCATTTTTAACCGCTACTAAATCACATTTTTTTGTAGTGTATTTATAGGGATCTACGTAGCGCTTGTAGCAGTTGATATTTGTAGCGGTTTATGTGACATTATTTGCAGCGGTTTCACATGTGTAGCGGTTTTCATAACCCCTACAAATATTGGTCTGAATTTTTTTTATAAAAATATTTCACATTTGTAATGGTTTTATTTGATTTTTTAGCGGTTTCATAACCCTTACAAATATTTGTCTAAACTTTTTTTATAAAAATATTTGAAATTTCAAATATTCAACTTGTAGCGGTTTTATTTGTAAAACCGCTACAAATATTTATACTTTATAGTGGTTTATATATAAAAAGCGCTACAAATTTATTTTTTTATTTTTTCTTAAAATATTTATTTCAAATGTATTTTGTAGCAATTATATGATAAAAACCGCTACAAATTTTCACCATCGTTGACAGGATTTGAAATTCAAATTTTCAATGTACAACACTTTGTAGCGGTTATGTCAAAAAAACCGCTACAAATGTTCATGACTGTTGGCGGGAATTAAAATAATCAAATTTTAAATGAACACTTTCTAACGGTTAGTATTGGGAAACCGCTACAAATATTCATAACCGTTGGCGGAAATTAAAATTTTTCAAATTTCAAATGTTTAATTTGTAGCGGTTTTGTTTGTCAAACCGTTACAAAGTTACGTATCACTTTGTAGCGGTTTCATCCATTTAACCGCTACAAATATTTATATTTTGTAGCGGTTTTTATATATAAACCGCTATAAATATTTTATTTATTTATTATTTTAATAAATATTTATTTCAAATGCATTTTGTAGCGGTTATACACTGTAACCGCTACAAATATAAGTTAAATTTTGTAGCGGTTCTCTATAACCGCTGCAAAAAGGCAGCCCTCTAAATTTCGTAGCAGTTACTATCATAAAAACCGCTACAAAAGAACCGCCACAATAGTCACACTAGCATCGGCCAAGATGGCGCCACATTTGTAGCGGTTAATATAGACTAACCACTACAAAATAACCATGACAAATTTGGCGCAAGTTTGGTGCCAAAATTTGTAACGGTTATGTCTTGTAAACCGCTACAAATCGTATTCCCTAACCCACACGCCACTTAGCGCGAAGCATACCGTTTCAAATTTCTAGTGGTGTTGCTTAAAACTGCTACAAATCCTGATATTTGTAGCGGTTTATTTTAACCACTACAAATGCACCGCTACGAATTATCATTTTTTTTTGTAGTGTGATCACCATCATTGACATTCCCTCTCTTATATCGAAACACCACCACCACCTTCTCCCTTCCCTCCATTTAATAGACTCGACATGGCGAGCTAAGAAGAAACAGAGTCGAGAGCTGAGGATTGGGGGCCGAAAGGGAGACTTGAACTAGAGAGAGAGAGAGAGAAGATCTGGAGCTCAGAGTTTTGAGAAAGAGAGAGAGAGCCGCGAATGAGAGCTGAAGGAAGGAGGTACTGCAAGCTTCTTCACCATGGAATCTTGAGGACCGCCAATCTCACCTTCTTCCACCACCGTCCAACACCACAACATTTCCCTCTGCCACTACCTCTTTCTTCACAACCGACGGACCCTTTTCCTTCCCCTGTCCAGCACCATCATCCTTATTTCTTTCATTTTCGTCCTCAATATTTTCAAACACCAATTCGTTTTCATTTTCAATTCTTCAATAAATCTGTTCTATCCTCTTTCAGTTTCCATGGCAGCATTGAAGTTCCAGTATGTGACAGTTGCTGAAGCTCCAATGCGTGGTTAAGGATTTCAACTCTTGAGGAATTTGGGAAGATTGGATTGAGTTCAAATGCTTCAAGGGGGAGTTTTCTTTCTTAGTTCATTTATGAATTTCTTATTGTTATTGTAATTCCTAGCTAAGTTCTAAGGTACGTAGTTGCAATAGGATTTTGTTATGAGCTATTTGGACTCCATATTGTTGAACTAAGATTGCTTATTTTTTGTTTGGATTTGAATTATTGCGATTGGATGATTTTCAGTTAATTATATTCTATTAATTCAATGAGATTATACTTGCTCTGTGCACTACTACAAAAAACGCTTTTAACGTCTGAAAACAGAGAGACGTCTATCTGAGCATCGTAGAAAAAACTGTCAATAACGTCCCTAAAATAGGGGACGTCTTTTGGTCAGACTTTAGACGTCCCCAGTCGTTACTGGGGACGTCTAAAGTGGTTCAAAAACACTTTAGATGTCCCCAGTTTGCACTGGGAACATCTAAAGTTTTTTTTATGGCCTTTTATATATACATCACTGTCCAGAAAATTTAAACTACAGAAATTGGATAGAAGAAATATTGCATAAACCAGAATGGAAACAACAGCAGTTCAGCACTATCTAATAAACATGTTATCCAACACTCTAATAGTATGTACAACAACACAACTCTAAGTATCATTGTCATTTTATATAACAACACAACACAATAATCTAATAAACATATTGGCGCTAGTTAAACTAGACTAACCTAAGCCAAACCAAATTCATTCCTAAGTATCATTGTCATTTTTTTAACTCATGTCTATATATATACATCACCGTGTTGAAGTCTGCTGACGAAAAAAACAAGTATGCAATAATGACAGTCCATTTCCATATCAAGCAAATTAAAAGCATATTAAAAGTATGCATATACAAGTTACTCTGTTTTTCCAGTTTCATAATCTGATTTAAATTAACAGTTACAAGCATTTGTTCAATCATTTGTATCCAAAGTTGTGGGAGTGAGAGACAAACCTGTGGACGACGAAAATGGAGATGACTCACGGTGCCACCAGCTAGGAAGACGATAGTTGTGAAAGGGAGACACAAACGATGGTGCTCTCTTCAAAGAAGAGAGAGGAAAAAATAGAAATATGATTATGAGAAAGAGGAAGGCAGATAGGGAAGGAAGCACGGGAAAGGGAGTTGCAGCAACGAACTGAGAAAGAGGAAGGAAGACGGGAAAGGAAGCAAGGGAAAGGGGAAAGAGGAAGACAGCTTGGAACGAAGCTCACGAGGGAAGAAATATGAAGCTTGGGGAAGGAAAATAAAGCTGCTGGCCTGCTGCTGATGGGATGGGTATCTGACAGGCTTTTCCGTGTCCCCAGTCAAAATGGGGACGTCTAAAGCTTACTTTAGACGTCCCCAGTCAGACTGGGGACGTCTAAAGTGAGGTTTAGACGTCCCCAGTTTAACTGGGGACTTCTAAAGTGGTACTTTAGACGTCCCCAGTCAGACTGGGGACTTCTAAAGTATTAAAAAAAAAAATTTGAACCACTTTAGACGTCCCCAGTCTGACTGGGGACGTCTAAAGTGGTTCAATTTTTTTTTAAAAAAAATTCAACCAGCGCCAATGTTTCCCGCTAAATATTGAACTTTGGGCGTCCCTAATTTAAAAAGGGACGTCTTTTAGGGTCGTTAAATGTAAAGTTTGTAGTAGTGGTGTTTACTAGTTTGATAATTGATTTGAGTTAATTTAAGTGGCACGTTTGTGCATTCATATTAGAGGAAACAATTGTATTAATATAATTCATTTCACATATCAAATGGTTTTTAACAATTTATTTAAGAGATGACTATGAATGCGATCATAAAATTAGTCATTAATTAAATAAATTGGACTCAACATGTTTGCTTGAGGTTTTTAATTAAGACTTGATGGATTTCAAACTCCCATATTATATAGTGAACTATGATAGCCAATAAACCAATTTCTCAAGAGAATTCACTTCATTCGTTTCTTCATATCCATCCCATTTTTATAAAAACAAAAACAATAGTTTAGCTTTTAATTCAATGGCATTAGTCTTTATTTTATTAATTTGAAAAAACCAAAACGAATTTCCCCTTACTTTCATTGCATGACATTTAGATTACTTAGGATTCAATAAAAGACTCATTAAGAAGAGAGAAAGATTCTAGATTTGCCTATACACAATTCTTGGTTAATTTTTTATTGTGGATCCTAAGGTTAATGTACGAAAAAGTCCTAATCAGGTTATTGGGTAGAGATACATGAAGGAAGTGACAAAAATTCTTTGTGCTCTAAATTTTAAAATGAGATACCTTCCATCTAATAAAGAAAACAAGAAGGTGCATATATATGAATAGCCTCAACATATAGTCCATTATTTTTTCCCTCATTGCAAAAATTTACTAACTAGAAGCCTCTATTAGAATATGTGTGTGTGTACTCACACAGCCTCACATGAACTAACACAAACGTGCAGATTAATTTTGAAGAAACCCCACCACATGCAGGTCAAGTTTTGGAGGTAGGGCCATTTTCTGGCAGTCTCGAATAATAACAGCCAACAACCAAACCACCTTCTCCTTCCTTTCCACTTCCACACGGACAACGCATTAATAATTCCTTTAATTTGATTCTTGAGGTGTAAACCTTCCCCAATTCCAAGTATCTTTCACATTTTTAATCTATTCATCTTAATCATTGAGATGTAGGAATATATTCCAACTTCGTGTGTAGACACCGTTGGTTGCGAATGAAAAAACAAATCAATAAAAACAATTTTTTTTTGAAAAAAAAAAAAAACGTTTGATGAGCTTAATTTGTTGGGTGTGGCCTCTCTTCCTATGGGGGAGAAGATTTAAAACCCACATGTGTCTCACTAATTAAAGTGGATAAAGGTCATATTAAGCCAAGCGTGTAAGGTCTTATTCAAAGTGGAAGACCAGCCATTTGAGAAAGAAGAAGCTAAAGAAACCCATTTTACCGTAAATCAGTTTTCCAGATTTATTAACAGTAGGACCATATTGAAATTTGGTAAACAGGTTTGGAACATCCAATACGTCATTTACAACAGTGGGATTGTTAATTTTTTGCCTGGTGTAAGAGATTCAGTTTATACTTAACTATGTTTTCTGGGTGTATTTTTCAACTTCATCCTCCTTTGTAGTCTTGTTGCTTTGGTATTTGATTTGTTGTTTGCACTTGTTTATGCATTCAATTGAAACCCTCTTGTAACCCTATTGGAATGCTTACTTTGATAATGGAAGTCGCTAACTACCCAAAAAGGAGTTTTAATTAGTATTTTTTTTTCATGGATTAAAATGAAAATGCCAGCCATCACTAAACATTATAATTAACTATAATTACAGACGAGACTCTTAAAAGCTTGAGAAGGAATGTAAATATAAGATGATGATGGAAACTTATAATTGGATTGGACACATGATAACTAAAATATATCAAAATAAGCATATATACTCACTGCTTGAAGAAAGAAAACAACAGAAATGCGAATGGTTCATCGTTAATTTTATATATATTGATCATTAATTCCAGAAAATCTCTGGCTATTCTCCGGTGGAGGAGGGGATCCGACAGTATTTGGCCTGGGTGGAGGAGGGGCTCCGACGGTACTTGGCCCGGGTGGCAAAGGGGACCTGATAATTCGCCTTGGAAATGGCATTGGACGCCTAGGTATAGAGTCATACGGTGGAGGTGGTGGCCATGGCAAACGACCAGCCAGCTTCCTCATCGTCATACCTGCATCACCACACTTTTCCTTATTTTTCAGATTAACATTTTATTGTAATCAAGTAATTATTATATTCAAACAGAAAAGAGACGCAAGCACTAGAAATTAACTCTAAATGCCATGGTTGCTGAACCCGGACCGGACCGGCTGGTCCGGCCCGGAAACCGGCGAACCGGTCCGGTCCAGGTTGACATTTTAAAAAAATATATATATATTTTTACATTTTTCCTTTAGAATTTCATACTATAAGTCTAAAATTTTCAATTTCTCACCGGTTTGGTCCCGGTTTAGCTCCGGTTTGGCCCCGGTTTGACCCACTGACCCTTAACCCAGTACCCCGACCGGTTCAATGCCCGGTCTGAGTTTTAATACCTTGCTAAATGCACGTGTACACACACTAATGACTGTACAGTATCAGTTTGTGATCAACAAGACACACACATGTACCTGCACTACCGTTGTGGCACTGCAACAAAATAGTGGAGGCAAACATTAAAAGAACCTTCGCAAAATGGTAAAGAGAACACACCCCCATATATTTCTCTCTGTTATATTCCTAATTTTTGGATATGGATATGCCAAAACTTGCTAGCTATAGCTATTTGCTTCAATGTGTTCAAAATTAATAGACTTGTCAAAGCCTTGATTTTGACATGCACCCGCTCACCCAAAATACCTTTTCATGGAGCCTATATATTTATTTCAGTCGTTGGAGTCGTAATGCAATGAGGAGTGTCAGATCCCGTACAATGTATGCTGAAAATACCCTCCCCCTAATTTGCTGCCCTAGTCTCGTCTTCTTCCTTCTGTTGTTGTACCATTCTATTCGATATAGTAATCATCCTTCGTTGTCTTTAATCCGGCCATTTCTCCGGCCATCCTTGTTCATCTTCACCACAAATCACAAAGCATCCCTCTTTGGATTGAGATGTGTCGACCAAACCCAAATGTAATTGGAAAGTTAAAAACCATTGTTTGGTCAGGGTCAAAACTTGCATGGTTGGATCAAACTCTTCCTGAGAAAATAACTTCAGCAATTACTTAAATTAAAGGTCCATGAAGATTTAACGATATAGGACTTGTAAGTTTGAGTGTGAAGCAAGGTGTGTTTGATTAAATAGAGTTTTTCTCCCTCTTTTAATTTTTCGCTAAGTTGAATGTATAACTTTGATACAGGAGTGAATGCCTTGTTGGCTTAGTGGCATAGGCATCACCTTTTTGTGGTTATTGGTAGCAGTTGAGTGCTCGTTTGGAATATATTATTTTTGGACAAAAAATATTTATAAATCGTGATTTATGATATACGAAGTAAATATGTGAGAAGAGTTTTATCTTGATTTGCTTAATAAAGACGTATATTCAAAAAATAAGTGTTCCCTCTTAATAGCATTAGCTTGTCATTCCCATTCAAAAAAAAAAATTGATATAGGTAAAATATCTTAACGCCGGATTAAATCTAGCTCCCATTCTCATTTTAAATAAAAAATGATAACAATTAAAACTGCATGGTCCAAATATTCTATTATTTTCTTCCAAAATATATATTTCTTTAGTTTATTGTTAAAATTTTGATATATTTTTATTTAATTAGGATCAAATTAATTTTTCATTTTCTTATCAGACACAAAATTTTTAGAGAGAATTACACTCAGGTCCTAGCCAAGAAGAGAAATGAAAAAATGATCTTTTAAAATTTCAAAATGAAAAAATGGTCTTATGAAGTTATTAATAACACCCCTGAAGTTATCAATGATTAGCACTTAGAATTATCAACGGGACCATTTTTTTATTTTAAATTTTTAAGGGACCATTTTTTTTATTTTTTTCTCTTTCCTAGGATCTGAACATAATTTTCCTAACTTTTTATTTAATGGGGCATCACACTATTAAACCAGTTCTTTGTTGGTAAAGATTTTTAACTTAAAAGTACCGCGGGCCTAACCATAAGGACGGAGAAAGGACCTAACTATGTACAACATGGTCCATAGGTCCATTGTATACGGGACTCAAAATTGATTGACTCAAATTTCTTTGCGGGCGCCCCCACCTTTTCATGTCTTTGACATTTTGAATCCCTAGTTTTATGCTGACATTCACTAGATATGTCAGGTCTTTGTAGTGCAACTAGGGTCCATATTTAGGATTAAAAATAGTGTATTTTATTCTTCAAACTCCATGTATATAGCACATAACTATATGAAACGGTATTGTGATGATGTAACTTATAATGTTCGTATATATGTGGCTTTAGTTGTTTTGAATTGAAGATTAAACTATTCTTGATGTTCAGAATTACCGTTTCTAATTGCATTATGCTTGAAAGGAGCCAAAATAATATAATTAATTAATTATGTCGTTTTGCACTGACAGCAAATATATAATGTATTATTAATTACTAATATTGGATTGAACCATGAAGGAGTATTATTGTATTTATATTGGATAGTTGCTCGCCTTATAAACCAAAGTCCAACTAGTTTTGTCAATTTCATGCGTGTGAACCGTAGTATATTGTTTCAATATACAATAATAAATCTGTATCACCTTTAAGTTGAGCCAATTATAGATGTTTGTCGACTTCTCTCTTATTTTTACTGTTCAAATGAACAGTACCGTCTTAAACTCTTGCTTTGGGCCCTGAGCATAGAATACCAGCAGATTTTTTATATCTTATAGTTTTAAAATTCAAAACTCCCTCCTATTCTATGAATCCAGATTCTCTCCATTGCAATTCCCCTCCCTTGCACCTCCCATACTCAAAACATAGCCGTTTTGGGTCCAAAAAATTGGGTGGTTGGATCCTTTTTTTTAAAAAGAAAAAAGAAATTTGTAATACCCTGAAGTATTGTTTAAGTGGCACCTAGTATCTTAAAATAATTTTTGATACACTGATCACCCTCAAATTTTTTTTAGTAGTAACTATTGTCTAGCAAATTACACTCTAAAGTATTGTTTCAGTAACACCCAGTATCATAAATTAATTTTTAACTCACTTAGTACCTTAAATAATTTTTCAGTAGTAACTACCGTCTAGCAAACTGTATTCTAAAGTATTTTTTTAGTAATATCCAGTATCGTAAATTATTTTTTAACTTATTCAACACCTTAAATAATTTTTTCAATAATACCTAGTATCCTAAATATATATATATATTTTTTTGTATTTGATCCCTTGAAATATTTTTTTATCACCACTCTATATCTTAATTTTAGACTATTCATTGCAATTAGAAAAATATTTTACCATGCTGAATACAGAAAACATTATTTTCATAATACTGGATGGTATTGAAAAAATATTTTAGGGTGCTATTTTAAAAAAAAAAAAAAAGGACCCAACTTCCCCCATTTTCTGGACTCAAAACGGCTGTGTTACAAGTATGGGAGGTGCAAAGGAGGGGAATTGTAAGGGAGAGAATCCGAATTCCCTATTTTACAATTCCTTCCCATCCATTCATTTTTTTACTTTTTCCTTCCTAAGGCGTTGCTTCTCTTCCTTTTTTCATGCTGTTGTAATGGTTCATTCTCTCTCCCTTTCCAAATTATAGCAGCCAAGTAAATACTTTTTCCATTTTTGTTATAGCTATGCAGCCACTGAAATAGAGGAGCAAAAGAGAAGCGAAGTGTGTGTAAATCTTCCCCAAGTCCAAGTATATCCTTAAAAGATAATATATGAATTTCAAATATTGGAAAGAGGAGGGACTAAGGAGGGATGAGGGAATAACAAAAACGATTTTGAAACTACTAATATGAAACAAAGGGGGGGGGATTTCAATCAAGTCTTAGGTAAGGAAATTAATTACCAAGAAGTCTTAATGATAAGTGAGGTATTGTTATTTCTAATTATGAAACTTATAATTATCTACTCTTCAATTGTTATTATCATTTATGAGTAATTAAATTCATTTCTTGAGACCTCATTGCAATTCCCCAAAAAAAAAACCAAATCAAAGTACATACATAAAGGCCTGTGGGCCAATTGGATGTGAGCTAGGGAATTGTTCGGTTGAAATCCCTAATGAGGCCGACCTATTCAATTTTATTTAGCCCATTTCAGAATTATTATTGGACTCTTATAAAACAAATGCTTAATACTAATCTCTTCAATATCATACACACACAGCCAACAAAAGGTGATCCGTGTAAGAGAAATAGTTCATAACCAAAAAGGGTGAGAATTTGAATCCCATCGTAATGAAAACTTTGTTGAATCAAAATGGAATCAAAATCTTAAACATTGAATTGTGAGCCCGGAAACATGCCGGGCCTTGATAAGTTTCGGGGCTTAAGTCACCTAATTTTTTTCTTATAAAAAAATTATACACACGTAAAACGGAATCAAAATCCGCAACATCAAATCGTTGAGTCACTCCTTTGTATTTTTGCAGGGGTATCTTAGAAAGTCGAGGTAAGAAAAATCTCAAGCCTTCTCTTGATTAGATCATATATTCTCATAATATTGGCGCATAGGCCTACGACACGTTGTTATGCACATGAAAAATTCTTCAAACTTGTAATAACCACAAAATATAATTGTACACCTTTATCTTATAAAATATGTATGAATAGCGTGTTAAATTAATAATTTTCGCATTCATGATGCTTGAAATTCCACATTCTTGTCCTTCTTCGTATCTTCGCCCTGTTATCTGTAATCACATGTGATTTTTATTGAAAAGGGCTTGAGAATTGAAGTCGCTAATTAACAAGGAATTAAATGAGTCTTTAGTTTTGACCTCGGAAGATTTGAAAACTATGGCCTCCAAGCCTTTGGTAGGTCAAACATCGTGTCAATTAGCTGTCAACATGTACACACGTGACAAAGCTTAATTCCACAGAAAAGTCGTCCATATGAAAGCCATCAAATTCTGACTCCATGAGGGCTCTTAAATTTTGAAATATAAATTTGATTGTATATATTAAAGAATTAAAATTTAAACATCCTTTATCAACATTTAATTGCAAAATCACAGTTTAAATTACTTGAGTTAAGATTTTTCATTAAATTAAACCAACAATGTTTAGAGTAAGAGACTAAAAAGTACACATTTTAAAGTTGGGAGACTAAACTAAAACTTGATGTACATTTAGAGGACAAATTGTATATTATATTTATCTTAAAAATTAAAATTGGTTTGGTTAATCCAAATATTTTAATATTTTCTTCCAAAAAATATATATTTATTTACTTTATTATTAAAATTTGGATATATTTTTATTTAAATAGGAGAAAAATGTATCATTTTCTTATCACGCACATATTTTTTTAAGAAAATTGATATTTTAACTTAAAAATACTGGGGGCCTAGCCATGAAGACGGAGAAAGGAAGTTGGGGAACGGTCTGCCACCAAATTGTTAGATCTAAATTCTTAGGACTTGTTTGGTATGAGGGGAGGAGAGAGAAAGTGGGTGGAAAGGAAAATTTTTTTGAATTGAATTTAAGTAGTGTTTTTTTACTCTTTTAACTTACTTTTTTTTTTATTAAAATTTTATAACTCCACTTTTCTAATTTTTAAAAATTTAGTTGACAAAAATTTTCCCTCCCCTCCCTTCTTCTCTAAATCCCTTATACCAAACAGACCCTTAATGGGCGCCCCTTACCTCTCTCCTGGTGGAGCAGCATGTGTAAACTAGAGAAACCAACTAAGTTGAGTCTAGCGAAAAAAGTTAGTCTTTTATAACGTGACAAATTAAAATTTGTATCTACAATGGAAGATATGCCTATATTTAGTGCTTGCTAATATCTTAAAGAGGATTGCCCATGTGTGAGTTCATTTTAACTCAACTAGCCAGCAGAAAAGCACAGATGAGATTACCAACTTGAGGTTATGACTTATGGATGAGTTGCATTCTCTTTCGTATTAGCCGGGCTAAAGTGAATTTGCAAGTTTTATATAATCAAAAGGATAATGGTGCATTCAGCACCCTAATCAAAGATTGCATCCTAAAGTATTTAAGGGTGCAATGGATGAGTTGCATTCTCTTTCGTATTAACCGGGCTAAAGTGAATTTGCAAGTTTTATATAATCAAAAGGATAATGGTGCATTCAGCACCCTAATCAAAGATTGCATCCTAAAGTATTTAAGGGTGCAATCAACTACCCTAAACTATTTTTGGAGATGCAATCACCACCTTAAAGTATTTAAAGGTGCAATCAGCACTCTAAATTATTTTTGGAGGTGTAATCAGCACCCTAAAGTATTTAAGGGTGCAATCAACACCCTAAATTATTTTTGAAGGTGTAATCAGTATCTTAATGTATTAAACATGGAACAATTACAACCCTTCACTTGGGAAATTTAATACAATTTAATATATTCCTGTATTTGTGATTGAAATTGATAATTTATTATGAATAAAAGTCACCTTTAACTTCGACTTAGCTTCTTCTTTTATTTGGGTCTCGAGATTCAACAAGACCAAAACTAAATACTTTCATCGCAATGATAGGGAAACTATGATAGGAAAGATAAACCACAAACCTTGAGTTAATATTTTTTTCGTGAAAGGGTGCAATTGCTCCTTTTTAAATACATTAGGGGAAAAATTGTACCCTTAAATACTAAAAGAAGAGATGAACATGCTGAAGATCGATGAAAGAGGAAAAGAAAGAATGTGTCAGCAAACAGAGTTAGTATTCTGTTAGTAAATGAGTGTAATTGCTTCATTTCTAATACATTAGGGTACTGATTGCACCTCCAAAAATACATTAGGATGTTGATTGTACTTTCAAAAATATATCGGAGTGCTGAATGCACCTTTACCCTAATCAAAACAAATATGTTATTTAACTACACATGCACACAATATATATATATATATATATATCAATAATACATTGTTAAAAAGATACTCATATATTTCATAGGGAAAATTAATTATCACCTCCACAAATCAGTCATCGTCAAGGCAATTAGAGCCCGTTTAGTTTAACCCTATTGTATATCTACAATGGTAATCATGATTGCATTATCAAAAGGAGTGTTTTGTTCCTCTTTAGCATGGTAATAGGATTTACTATAGTAATGATGATTACCAAAAATTCGGTAATTCTTTTTCATACCTTTACCCTTATGAATACTCATTACTACTCCATTGCATAGTTGAAAAAGTCCAATTTACCCTTTAATCTCATTTGTCTTTATTTCACTTGTTTCATTTCACTCACCATGCCACATTACAACCACAACCACCTCCTTCTGCCATCACCACCACTACCTCCTCCTCCTCCACCGCCACCACTACCACCCATGTCACAACCACCTATATGACAACTGCCACCACTGCCACTACCTCATCCTTTACTGTTGTCGCTGTCACCACCTGTAATCACCACCACTACCTCCTTCTCTACCATTGCTATCACCACCTGCCATCATTGCCGCCACTGCCACACCACCGTTACCGTCGCCTCCACTATAGTAACCATAGCCATCAGACAATCTTTGGTGAGGTAGCGTGACGATTATGATGAGGTAACATGATGACTTTTAACTTTTTTTTCTATAAATTTTATATTAAGGGTAAAATAGATTTTGTGTGATATTTTAATTTTAAATAATTATTAAAAAATAACTTATTACACCTTATTTAAAATTCAGACCAAACACTAGCTCTATAATTAGTATTACACTGTATTACCATCTTGCTACATTGGAAGGTGCAATGGTACTGAACCAAACGGCCCTAAATAAGTGAATGAGGCAAGAACCTAGCGTTGGGCAATGATTAAGGAACATAGTGATTTATTTCGTTCTTTCTTCTTCTTCATTTTCTTGTCTTTCATTGGAAAAATTGGTTAGGGTGGAGAATCTAATTAACTATAGGCTATTGGGTAAGCCAAATAATGAACGAAGTGACAAGGGAGCAATAATATATGAGAAGGTGCATAGGCTATCGCAGGAAGCAACCTGAAAGGAGAAAGGATCCAATTGGCTATGAGCATCGAGAAAGTACATAGAAATAGGCTCAAAGTTATACTCCATATATATATATATATATATATATATATATATATTCCCCCTCATTTGCCGACGATCCAAGTCAGATACCACGTTAGGAGGAACGTGTTGGCGGGTAGGTGAGTCCCCAAAATTTACTAACTAGAAGTCTCAGGTTTGAAGAGACTAAAACAATATGACTTGATTTTGTTAAAGCCATAAGCTCATAAATTGATAAATGAAGATAAATAAATTATTTTAATATATTTATATTTATTATTTTTATTTAAATTAATTTGTTTGACTTTTAAATTAGTATATAATCAAATGATACACATAAATATTTTAAAGAGATAATGTAATATATATTATAATTAAGCAGTTAATTTAGCTTTCTCAATCTTCCCATATCAGTCAACTGAATCCTATATTAAGGACTAACGATAGTTTTATTTATATTATAGGGCAAAGACGGAGAGAGAAGAAATTTTTTTATCATATAAGTCACATCATTAAATTTTTCATATGAATGTATAGTTTTATTCTTTGTTTATTATTGTATACCACTCTAGTCCTTATTATAACTTATAAGTCCCTTTTAGCTAATTCTTGCATATCAAGGATTATTAGTTAACTCATTAAATATACCTTAAATCAATAAAATTTTTCAAGTTTACCCTTATTAAAAACATTTCTCTCTCTGCATTTACAAATCATCATCACATCTCTCTTCCCTTTTTCTTTTTCCAACAAGAATTAAAGTAAATAAGGGTAAAATTAGAAAAAAATAATTAATAACCTATAAGTGGACTTATATTTAAGACCAAAAATTTCTTCTAAAAGTGGATGTATAACAAGGGCTAGAGTGGTATTAAATATGGATATAATTGAAAAGTTCTTGAATTTTAAGGTAAAATTAATAAAATATATATATGTTTTTTTTTGTATAAAAAAAATTGAAAATTGGTTATAACGGCAATTCCTGGCATCCTAATTTATACACATGGCGGAGCAATAATACAAAGCTGATTGACTTAAACATAGTCATTAATTTTGCAGAAACCCCCACCACATGCAGGTCTAGTCTAGACTCAGAAGTAGCTCGGGCCATTTTGTGACATTTGTCTTGAGAATAACAGCCCAACCACCTTCTCCTTCCTTTCCACTTCATTCCACAATCCACACAATTAATGCATTATTGTCGACCAAAATATAATGTTGTTTGATAAGCTTAATTAATACTCTATAATTAACCCCAGTTTCGATGAAGTACTGGAATATAATGCTTGGAAGGCTTGAGAATAATCGAATTGTTGCTAACTTCCAGGAAATGAGTCCATCTTTAGTTTATACTCCCTCAATCATTAATATAAGATATATTTATAAAATTGATCTTGATTTTAAATATAAAACATACTTTTATATTTGTCAATCTTTTCATAATTTATCTAAATTAATGTTCTTTAAACAATAAATAAGGAGGAAAAGGAATGACAATGACTAGAGTGCATTATAAAATACATATTATTAACTAACTTAATCAATTTTTTTAATCTAACAAATTAAATGAATATATTTTATATTAAGTATCGGAAGGAGTACTTTGTGAAAGATTGAAGGCTAAGGCCTACAAAACCTTCATGGATTAAACATAAAAATGCCAGCCATCACTAAATATCTCAATTAGCTGTAAACTCACATATGAGGATATTAGGCTTGAGAAAGAATGTAAATATAAGAGGATGATGAAAACTTGCATATAATCGGATTGGACATGACTTAATTAAGTAACTAACATATATCAAAGTAAGCTTCTCATTGCATGAAGAAAAGAAACAGAGATGCGAACATCCATGTCTTTATTAATTATTATATTGGTCATTATTAATTCCAGAAAATCTCTAGCTATATTTTCTGCGGCGGTGGAGGAGGGTCGGGTCCGACACTTGGCTCTGGTTGAGGCTTTGTAGTAATAGAGCGATGCGGTGGAGGTGGTTTCCATAGCAAAGGACCAGCCAGCTTCCTCATTGTCATACCTGCAGCACCATACTTCTCATTATTTTTTAAATTAACTTTTTAATTCTAAGTGCCTAATTATTATATATGTTCAAATAGAGAGTCCACCATCACAAATTTAACTCTAAATTCACACACACACACACACACACAATGAGTGTATCATATAAGTTTGTGATAAATAAAGACACATACCTGCGCTAGCGTTAGGGCACTGTAACAAAAGAGTGGAGGCTATCATCAAAAGAGCCATCACAAAATGGTAAAGACGAGACATACCCATAGATCTCTATTATTCTTAAGTTTTGGATATGGATGTAGTAGCTGGCCATAGCTATATATATTAGCTTTTTCATGTGTTCAACTTTATTAGACTTCTCAAAGAGAGAGCGCGTGCATACACTCATATGATATCAGATCTGCATGGCTAGACTTGTGGACCTGGACGCATATTTTCAAACATGCAACTTCCCAGAAAAAGGTCTATTAATTAGAGAGTGTTTGGATGTTTTGATCAGAATAGTTTTTTTTATGATCAAATTACTAAAAAGGACATTAACTTTTGTGATAATTACATATAAATGATAATATTATATTTTAAGTATTATTTAACATTAAATTGGATAATAGATACAAAAAATGAAATAAATTTGTCAAAAAATTGTAAAATCATAACATTTGTCAATTATGTAATATAAAAAAAATAGATGAAAAAATTTTAACAGATCAGTAGGTATTTACATATTTTTTCAGAAAATGTTATCTAATCAGAATTAAAATGACGCCAACAATCAAAATTAAACCAATGCAATTGAATTTAGAATAGAAGCCCAGCAAGTAATTTGGCTATTTTCTCAATCTCATCTAACTATAATAAAAAGTTTCATTTTTTCATAGTGAATGAATAAAGAAAAAAAATTTTGCATGTTCTGTTCACGCAAATCAGGAAAAAAACGGAAAAATGCAGACGGACAGTTCTAAGAAGGAATATCGAATAAAAGAAGAAAAAGAAAGTTACAGAACAAAGAGAAAAGGGAAAGAGAAAAGGAAGAGAGAGAAAAGGAATAATGACCCCATCAGTCAAAAATTGCTGCAGAATTGAGGAAAAAATAGATTCTCGGTAAACCAAGGTTTGAGGCAAAACGGGATTATAGCAAAAAGAGTGGTGTTTGGATGTTTTTAAGGGAAACCATGGTTTGGGTTGAGAATCAATTAAAAAAATTGAATCCAAACACACCATTAGTCTGTTAGGACGCGCTTTCTTATATTCGCCATCAAGCTTGTTCCAATTTCTCTTCCTTGTCCCCATTGTGTACTGTATTTATTAATCCCTTCCTTCTTAATATAAAACATATTTATCTAATTTGATTAGATTAAGTTAGTTAATATGAAATATTTTTTTCTAAAACACCATAATCATATTCCCTTAATTCACTCCAGCCCTCTCTCTTACACTTGATTATTGTTGAAGGAATATCAATATAGGTAAATTGAAAAAAGATTGATTAATATAAAAAATATGTCTTACATTTAGGACTAAATTAAAGATCAACTTCTCAATTAGATTCTTTACTAAGGACTCCAGGAACACTATAAAAATGAAGCCAGGTAAACGATGTTGCTGGGTACGTAGGCCTAGCCTACAAAATTCATTATTCAGTAAGTCCCATAGATCAATATATATAATACTATAAAATACACCAATGGTTCATAATTAGTGAATAATATTACTTGTTTCTTAAACTTTGCATAATGCACCAAATCAATGTTGTCAAACTCACGAGTTTAAGTAAACTTGTGATAGTGACATAAAATCGTATTGTAGACTTAAATTATAAACTCGTAAAAGTTTATTTTTATCAACAAATAGGTATTAATAGTATATAATTAAATAATTAAAATATAAAATGACAATAATTTGATTTAAATATATTTTAAATCCAAATAAATGAAATTAAATCCATCAACGCTCATAATTTATCATACTCAACAAAGAATTTTTTATAAAATTCATGTACAAAGTTACTGAGCATAATCAAATCGAAAAAGTTAATACGAGTTTAAGAGCGAATTAACACGATTTTATAAGTTAAAAATATAAAAATGGTAGACTCGGTGTGTAAACTCGCAAGTTTGATCGAGTTTATAACTATAACAAGTTTATGATTGACTCAACACAGTTTTATAAGATTAAAAACATAAAAATGATAAATTCAGAGGGTCAACTTATGAGTTTTTGACACCAAACCTATCACATGCAATTTGAAAGTTAAAAAAAACGTTGTTTTATTTTGTCACGGTCAACACGCGCTTGGGACAAACTCTTCCTGAGCGAATAACCTCGGCAATGACATTAATTAAGAGACAGGGGGTGTACCTCTGGTCAACAAATTAAATTTGGGCGATCCAAATTTAAATCATAATGATCTAGACTGAACTGAATCTTTTCTCTCTTTTTTTTTCTTAGCATGTGAAATTCTTTTTTTTTTCTGCCATCAAATTCATTTCATTCATATAGAAAATTACATAGTCTATAGAAAGAAAAAACTGCCGAAAACGAAATACTTTAAAAATAAAGAACAAAAGCTAGAAAAAAGCATCATCCTAAATCATCATTAATAGCAAAGTGGTTGAAATCACTATCTAGCAGAACTTGTAACGAAATTGGAGGTGTCCACACCCAATCATTAGGACAACTTCTCTGCAACAAAACTCGACCAACCCAGTCGGCCACTTTATTTGCCTCTCTAGGAATCCATATGCAACATTGGACTTTACGTAAATTCCTTATAAAAAGGATATTTTCCCACACAGGCAAACTATCCCAATCAGGAACATTTCGAGTGCCTTCCATACAATTGATGAGTTGTTGGTTATTAGATTCAACAATGACATAATCAAGTTCATTTTCATGGATATATTTAAAGGCAAGAAATAGGGGTGTTCATCAATTTCCCGTCCTGATCCCAAGCAAATCAGGACGGGAAAATCCCATCCCGAAAATTTCGGGATCGGGAATGGGATTTCCCGATCCTGACTTTTTCCCGATCCTCAAAATATATATATACACATGTATATTTTTTAAAAATATTTAAGAAAATAAGACCAAATGTAAAATAAAATGTAAAAATCCCTAACACTCTTAAGGTAATATCTATTCTTTTAGTTTAGTTAGTTAATTTTATTTATTATTTATTAAATAATTCTAATTTTTTGTTCTTGTCTTTGTTCTTTTTACAGTTGAATCGACAACTTTAAGCATGTATTGGACTAATTATATATTTATATTAGACTTATTTGGCATAATATGATATTAGACGTACAAATTATATATTTATATTAGACTAAAGGAAAAACAAAAAAAAAATTCAATATAGAGATTTTTTGAAAAAGAAAGAAAATCCGGGATTAGGAATTCCCGAAATTTCCCGATTTTCGGGATCGGGAATGAAAATCATTCCCGAACCCTTCCTGGGATTGGGATCGGGAATGGCATTTCCCGATCCCGAACACCCATAGCAAGAAACATTACACTACTACAAACATGGATTTTAACATCCCTATTTTGGCACTTTTAACGTCCAAACACTACTACAAACTATACTTTTTACGTCCCTAAAGGACGTCGCTTTTTAAGTTAGGGACGTCCAAAGTTCAATATTTCGCGGGAGGCTTTGGCGCTGGATGAATTTGAACAAAAAAAGCCTTTAGACGTCCCCAGTTTCTCTGGGGACGTCTAAAATAGGCTTTAGACGTCCCCTGAATAAATGGGGACGTCTAAAGTAAGCATTAGACGTCCCCATTTTGACTGGGGACGTCTAAAGCTTACTTTAGGCATCCCCATTTTGACTGGAGACGTAGAACCATGCAGAACCGTCACTTTATTCACTGTACATTGCAGCTTTACCTTGTGTGCTTTGCCATACCTGTGAGTGTCTCCAGTTTTCCACTTTCCCTGCTACATTCGTTTTCCCTCTTCTCCCAAACCCGTGAGCTGAGTGTCATAACTCCTTCACTGAACAAAGGCGCACCTCCCCTCCCCTGCATTTGTCTTCCCTCTTCTCCCATTCCCATGGCCATGTGGGTCTTGCTATTTGTTGCAGCTGCTGCATTCTCAGAATTATTCAGGTGCGTTTCTGGGTTTCCTAAAATCATGTGCATATGAGGCGTGAGTTGGATTATTATGTGAAGCAATTAAAAAATTACAGAAAAACTTGGATTCTGCGTTTCTGGATTGTTGCTGCATGCAGGTCAAGTTTTGGACGTAGGGCCATTTTCTGGCTGTCTCGAATAATAACAGCCAACAACCAAACCACCTTCTCCTTCGTTTCCACTTCCACACGGACAACGCATTAATAATTCCTTTAATTTGCTTCTTGAGGTGTAAATCTCCCCCAATTCCAAGTATCTTTCACATTTTTAATTTATTCATCTTAATCATTGAGATGTAGGAATATATTCCAACTTCGTGTGTAGACACCGTTGGTTACGAATGAAAAAACAAATCAATAACAACAATTTTTTTTTTTTTGAAAAAAAAAATAACGTTTGATGAGCTTAATTTGTTGGGTGTGGGCTCTCTTCCTATGGGGGAGAATATTTAAAACCCACATGTGTCTCACTAATTAAAGTGGATAAAGGTCATATTAAGCCAAGCGTGTAAGGTCTTATTCAAAGTGGAAGACCAGCCATTTGAGAAAGAAGAAGCTAAAGAAACCCATTTTACCGTACATCAGTTTTCCAGATTCATTAACAGTAGGACCATGTTGAAATTTGGTAAACAGGTTTGGAACATCCAATACGTCATTTACAACAGTGGGATTGTTGATTTGTTGCCTGGTGTAAGAGATTCAATTTATACTTAACTATGTTTTCTGGGTGTATTTTTTAACTTCATCCTCCTTTGTAGTCTTGTTGCTTTGGTATTTGATTTGTTGTTTGCACTTGTTTATGCATTCAATTGAGACCCTCTTGCAACCCTATTGGAATGCTTACTTTGATAATGGAAGTCGGTAACTACCCAAAAATGAGTTTTAATTAGTATTTTTTTTCATGGATTAAAATGAAAATGCCAGCCATCACTAAACATTATAATTAACTATAATTACAGACGAGACTCTTAAAAGCTTGAGAAGGAGTGTAAACATAAGATGATGATGGAAACTTATGATTGGATTGGATACATGATAACTAAAATATATCAAAATAATCATATATACTCACTGCTTGAAGAAAGAACACAACAGAAATGCTTGAAGAAAGAAAACAACAGAAATGCGAATGGTTCGTCGTTAATTTTATATATATTGATCATTAATTCCAGAAAATCTCTAGCTATTCTCCGGTGGAGGAGGGGATCCGACAGTACTTGGCCTGGGTGGAGGAGGGGTTCCGCCGGTAATTGGCCCTCCGCATGGAAATGGCATTGGACGCCTAGATATAGAGTGATACGGTGGAGGTGGTGGCCATGGCAAAGGACCAGCCAGCTTCCTCATCGTCATACCTGCATCACCATACTTCCCATTATTTTTTAAATTAACTTTTTAATTCTGAGTACCTAACTATTATATATGTTCAAATAGAGAGTCGATCATCACAAATTTAACTCTAAAATTACACACACACACACACAAAATGAGTGTATCATATAAGTTTGTGATAAATAAAGACACATACCTGCGCTAGCGTTAGGGCACTGTAACAAAAGAGTGGAGGCTATCATCAAAAGAGCCATCACAAAATGGTAAAGACGAGACATACCCATTGATGTCTATTATTCTTAAGTTTTGGATATGGATGTAGTAGCTAGCGATAGCTATATTAGCTCTTTGCTTCAATGTGTTCAACTTTATAGACTTGTCAAAGAGAGCGCGTGCATACACTCATATTATATCAGATCTGCATGGCTAGACTTGTGAATGTGAACGCATATTTTGAAACATGCAACTTCCCCGAAAAAGGTCTATTAAATAGTTTGTTAAGACAAGCTTTTTTATCTTTGCTTAGTGCGATTACTCTGTGAGTTTAGTCATCTTTGCTCAATCTCTTTCTCATGTTTGTTGCTGCGGTGCTCTCACCCTTGCACTGAATGAGTTTGTCGCCGCCACAACCTCGCTTGCTCTTATCTCCTTCGTCGCGACTTTTCTCTTTCCCCATGTCATCCATCCTTCATCGCAACCTACCTTGGCAACCTCACTTCTTTGCTGTCATGAGCTGCTTGCTCCTTTGCTTTGACCCAGAGATGCGTGAAGAAGGTGCAACTGATGTTATGAGGTTTGAATAAACTTTCCTTTTAAATGCTTAATTAATTTGTAAACTAATTTTTGAGTATCTATTGCAAGGTGGCGATAGATGAAAGAGGAAGAAGAAGGTGCAGAGCGAAGCACCCCTCTTTAAACAGTTCCTCGTCTGCTTTCTTTACCAGAGGAACAAGGGTCATGAAGAGGAGATCCTATTTGGATTTTCGTTTTTTAGGGTTTTATTGTAGGTGTAAATGGTATACATACTGATATATACCAAGTTGAGTATGTGGTCGGTCTCTGGGGGATCCTATCTGGGAAATTGCTCTGTTTGCTTTTTTTAATTTCGTCTCTGGTTTTCTTCTTCCTTATGGTTGTGCTAAAATAGTTTCATAGTTTCAACTAAGAAACTGAATATGAATACAAAGTTAAAATTATGGGTGTGCCTGAATTTTGTTACAAGAAATGTTCATTATCTTTCTACGTTGTTTGATGTTCTTAGTGAACGATACAGGAATTCAAGTTTTCAGAAATTTTAGCAGCGGGATTCACAGGGAAGGTGTTTTTGTGAAATCTGATGGTAGTAATTTGCTTCGAAGTATCCGCAATCGATTTTTCATTGTAATCCTTTCTACTCATTTGTATGTTTGACTACAAAAAAAAGGCCCTATTTTTTTTAAATAACCGGTCTTAAAAGTATGAATTTTAAGACCGGTTATTTTAATAACGGGTCTTAAATGTCTTAAAAAAAAGTTTTTAGACCGGTTTTTAAACAATCGGTCTAAAAAGTCTGAACTTTTTAGACCTGGTCTTCGAGCAACCGGTCTAAAAAGTGATTTTTAAGACCAGTTTCATTAACTGGTCTAAAAAATAGCAGACTTTTAAGACTGGCTGTATCAAGACCGGATCCAAAACCTATCTAAAATGTCATTTTTAACTGGTCTTAAAAGTGATTTTTCCACTAGTGTCATAAATTTGATTGAATTTACAACTATTACGAGTTTATGATTGACTTGACATGATTTTATAAGATAAAATCGTAAAAATTGTAAATTCAGAGAGTAAACTCCCAAATTTAACTACACTGCACCAAACCCATCACATGCAATTTAAAGGTTTAAAAAAAACGTTGTTTTAATTTGTCACGGTCAACACGCGCTTGGACAAACTCTTTCTGAGCGAATAACCACGACAATGGCATAAATTAAGAGAGAGGGGGCGTATCTCTGGTCAACAAATTAAATTTGGGCCATCCAAATTGAAATCATACTGACGTAGACTGAAATTGAATCTTTTCTCTCTTTTTTATCTTAGCACGTGAAATTCAGGGCTCAGGCACTAATGAAAGAGTTTTTTCCCAGCTTTTCACAAAGTGTGTTTAACTTCAATACAGGTCAATTATCTTAAACAGTGTTCCAGAACCCGAACCGGACCGGTCGGTCCAGCCTGAAAACCGGCGAACCAGCCAGTAAACCGGTCCAGTCCGGTTCACTATTTTTTTTAAAAAAAATTAGGATTTCATATTAATAAACTTAAAATCTTCAATTTTTGACCGATTTGGCCCCGGGTTAGCTCCAGTTTGACCCCGAACTGACCCACTAACCTTTGACCCAGTACCATATCCCGGCCAGTTCAGTGCTCGGTCCGAATTCATAAACCTTGATCTTAAACCAGGAATCGGATCATCAAAATATTTCATTATTTTTTTTTTGCAAAATATACATTTCTTTATTTTTATTATTAAAATTTTGATATATTTATATTTAAATAGGAGCAAAATGTATCATTTTCTTATCATACACATTTTTATATAAAAAATAGGTTATAATTTGAAAGTTAAAAAATAAAAATAAGGGAAAAGATAAGAACATATATGCCACTTAAACTTCAAAATCTCAAATTATTCTTATTGTTTATAAGAGTATAGGTATTAACTACAGTTATATAGCAATTGATAACTCATTTTAGTAGGAAATAACTGATTTAAGATTTTGAAATTCATATAGTATTTTCTTATTTTATTCTCTAAAAATAATATCGTAAAACACATGGCACCAAATAGAGAAGAACAAAGGCATTATTTGTACTATATGCACGGATGTTTGGTCCTATATATGCTGGCTGCTTTGGAAGAATAAGTGTATAAGAAAGTGTTTGAGGGCACTTGTGATCAGCCCAAAGCGATTGCTCGCAGATATCTACTTCATCTCATGGAGGAAGTAGTGGAAAATGGATGCTTTCAGCACCGAGAGTTTTGCAGATACCGTATAGATCAGAAGCGAAATGGCACCCTTGGGATTTGTACGTGTGGATGTGGATGCTTCCCATAATGCTAGAGGTCAGGCAGTTTTGTGAAGGAGTGATTCGAGGTAATTGGAAAAGTGGATTTTCATAGAAGATAGGGTATACTACCTTAACTATTGCAGAAATCCATGCTATCTACAAGGACCTGCTACTCTACAAACAATTGGGTTTTAAAAAGATCAAACTCTATACTGACTTCTTGGAAGCTCTACATTTACTTCGTAGATTGTGGACAAGTTCATCGTCAGCTAAAAGATGAAATTTAGGATTTAAGATCCCCCATCCTTTCAAATTTGGATCTCAAGATTTTTCATACATACAGGGAAGTATTGAGATGTGTTAAATATCTAGCCGGGATGGTTCAAGAGATTAACTAAGATTTTGATGTCTTAGTGACACCATCTATTGCTTGTTTAGATCTATTTAAGTTGGAATGTAGCAATAGGCAACGGATTCCCAATAGTGTTGTATATTCTAAAATAAAAAAATAGTTAATTAGTGACAGAATTCTATCACGAAATTGACTTAACGATGGAATTCTGTCGCTAATTAATCTGTGGTAGTATATTTGACGATTGAATCATCTAATTCCGTCGTTAATTTGTTTTTTTTTTTGTAATCGGTAAATTTTGTAACCCACAAGCTTCTTGCTGCCTTTATAATTAAAAAAAACCGTTATTTTGTCAATGCACATGAGAATCCCATCATTGGAATTTACATGTAATTAATGAAAATGCATATAATTCAAAATTTTTAGGCAGTAAATTTATAGTTGTTTCTAATTATATATATCTTATGAAGCTCAAACCCATCTAACATGAGACTTAATTTCCCGTTTCTTCCGAATTTCGATAATAAGTCGAATCTATTCATATTTGATATTCTAATTGTAGGATTTCGGGTGTACCTAGAATCTGTTGATTCACTGAGTACCCACACAAGATCGGAGTACCGATTCGGACTCTAATCATGATATACTGCAGATTCACCATGGGAGAAGAGGACCCAGGGAGAGAGGAGTTTTTAGAAGTTTTCTTGCGGTGTTGTTCACTATTTCACCAACTGAGAATAACCCATTATAATACGTATGGGAGTTATTATGATTTGAAATTCAAATCATAAGGATAAAACTCCTTAATTGGACCCATACTTTTTCATAATTTTATAATAGCCCCAACTGAATTGGGCTTGGGCCTGATCCACCAAGGGTGGACTAGGCATATTCCTACATCTCCTACTCACACTTGGTGGATCAAATGTTAAGGGTCATATCTCTTTCTCTTCCATCCTTCTGTCATACTAGGTGCTCTACGGTAACTGTGTGGGCATGACGTCTCCATTTGGGTGTCTTGTATTAGGAATCCCTTTCACAGAGACTAACACAAAACAACCCTGTAGTACAGCTTGGTCATATTAATATAATGCCTTCAATGTCCTAGATTTTAACCCATATACACTTTCTTCATGGCCAATCTAATCCCTCTTAAGTCAAGATAAAACTCAGATGGCCTTTCTAATATGCATAGTATCCACACTTATGAAATTATCCAAGTAACATCATAAAGGACCGATATCAGACACAAGCATAAGTGTGCATATTTCAAGTAATCTTTCTTTCGCCCATATATCATTTCAATATGAATCAACCGCTTTCTTAACATAATGCCTTTAGATAGTATTGATCATGATCATAGGAAAAAATGTTAAAGTAGCAGACGTCGAAACATATCTCTATCATATTGTCAAAGTCAGAGGACATCATGAAAGGGCAAACCTTTTTGGGACTCATACAATAATGAAGCAGGGATCTTTTCACTTGCTTCCCGTTTGTGGTTCTCTAGCACATGCGGTATGAATCACATACTACGGTGTTACTCTTATACTTTAAGAGCGTATGTCGTTTTAATCTTACCATTAACACCGTACAAATTAAAGTTTAGACACACATAGTATTTAAACCAAAATTCTTCAGCTTTACTCACATGATGTCAATTTGAAGAATTTGTTGTCTGGATACAGGTATCATAGACGTAGGTTTCCATGATTCGATCCATATTTATAATTATAGATCTCATCCTAACTAAATGCACTACTAAGTTGAGGCGACATTTAGTTTTGTGTTTCTTCTCTACCATATAAGCTCTCTCACTGGTTTACTGGTGAACACATATGTCTCATCTTCGCACACTCCTTCTGAGTGTCAAAAGTGGTCGCTTGTGTGAGAAAGATGACCTCATCAACCTGTACGACATACTAGATATTGAATACTTTCGCATACACATGTAAAACCATAATGAAGTATCTATACTTCACTTCTAATGCATGCCAAAGGACTCATTATGCTCTTCATGTATTTCCTTGGCCACCTGCTTAGTTAAGGGATTTTGCATAGGAATGTGTTGTTCAACAACAACTTTATGTGCTATAGCATTTCTAACAAGAATCACATCTTTGTGTTTAGTCATGATATGATACTTAAGGTCTTTTACGTAGGCAATGGCTGTAGTGATTTTACTATACATTAACACTAGATTTAAAATTCTCACTTTCAAATCATAGATGTTTTCCCAAACATCATCAACCATATAGCCACATGTACTGATATAGTACATTAACATGCGCATGATCATTATACGCCCTAAAAAGTATCTTAAAACCTTTTGTGAAGACATTCCATGTCTCTCACAATGGTTAGATTAGTACCAACATACAAGTATTATCACAAAATAGATATATGGTCTTGTACACATCACTACATACATAAGACTACCAACAGCGTTTGCATGGAAACCTTTTTCCATTTTTTATGTTGATGTAATTCAGGGACAAAATCAAAGACTCAAAAATCATTACTGAAGCCACTGGGGTATCTAAGGGTTTGCATTAACTCATATAGAAATTACTCAAGGATCTCCTAATATAATTTTCATTACAACTAGCATCCATATCACCACTTAAAGGTGTAGGTTTTACATCCTCTTGATGTATTACTAAATCTAAATAGTAAATTGTTGCTAGAATAAGTCTGATTAAAAATGCACAACAGGTAAGATGAAAGCCTTCCTATTATGCTCACCCCTTTGCAATCAAATGAGTCTTGTAGTTTCTAATTCTTAACCATGATTCATTTTCAATGAATCATCACTTCCATTGCTTTCTTCCATTTTTGCCTTAGCAGGAATCTTGTACAAAACTCGACTCTATCTTCTAGTGTAGCCATGAACTCCTTTCTCAGTTACTCTTTCTTGTTGGAGCTTGGAGCTTCCTGCTTCTCATGTTTAGGTCTTTTTATTAACCCTTCTAAGCTCCCACTCACAAGGACAATTGAGAATCGCTTGCTGATTCTGTACTGCCTTATCTATGTGTCTCATAAAGAGACACATAGTCATCATTTTAGCCCTTATTTGGAAATGATGTATAATAAATGTGGTAGCTTTTAGTTCTTTTCAGTCACATTTCCATCTTTTCACTTATGAAAAAATGAAGACGTCACTCTAATGAGCTCCCACTTACAATCACAATGGAAATATGCAACTGACCCTTATGGTTTGCACTCTTATGGTCTGTGAAAAGTCAAATCCAATTTGCTCTTTGATCACAATTCATAGAGTGTAGAAGATAGTGTAGAAGTGACCACTTTAGGAGGCACATGATTAAGTTCAATACCACACACACTTAATGAAAACAAATATGCATACTAATCCACTAAAAGTGAACCTTAATACTCTCCCACTCACATTTGGTGGGCTAGCTTGAACCATCATAACCATGTCTCATAATATTTCATTACACTTTTCAGCAAACTCCATATGGTGGTGGAGTATATTAGATAACTAGCTATCTTTCTTCTATCACATAGATCATTTGATCATTCACAACCTTGATTAGTTTATACATAGGATTTCAAAACTTCTATTGATTCAATTGATTTTGTAACATATCAATTTATAGTCCAAAAAACTTAAACTTCAGACTTACGCGGAATTAAACATGTACGATCATATTGTAAATAATCCTCAACAAGAGTAATAAAATGTTTAGCTCTGTGCCTTGCCCTCATACTCAGTACCAATTTATCATAGTGGAATAATTGCAATGGAAATACGGTCATTTTCCCTTTACTATAAATCTTTTCGTGTTGCTTTATTTGTTAGACTATCACAATGACATCTACACATTGGAAACTAAACTTAGCAATCCTCATTATGCTAATTTTGGTTGTAATTCCCATGTCCTTGTCTAGCATGACACATAATCAAGCCAATACTTGAATCATAAAAGGCGGTAAAGCAACTAAGCATAAAGATTCATTAATAATGCTCAACTCAAAAAAAATCTCATGAAAGGAAAACTGAATCAGAACTATATACCTGCCATAAAATCATGAAAGTTTAAATCAGTTGAACCCTTAATCTTGACGGCATGAGACAACAACTCAATCTCATTTGAACCAGTGCATGAAGTACATCACAGAGAATTAATGTCGTTCCACTACATAAAGTAGACTTGTAGGTACTTATACCTTTTACTTCAATCTTTATGTCTCTACCAAAGCTAAGATTCTGTCTTAGATTTGACAATAGAGAATGTTCTGTAAAGAATTTCATTCCCTATTATCATGATTTATGGAGCTTGTGTCCTTTTTGCGTTCCTCTTATTTGGAACAATTCTTTGCAAAATGGACGTTTCTTTAGCAGGAAAAGCATTTAACCTCACTTAGGTTAGCCTTCTGCTGGGAGAAATTCTTACCCTTCTTTAAACTTAGGGTCATCCTTCTATCTCTTTTCTAGAATCTCCTACCCTTCCTTAATGTTGGATTTAGAGTGTGGAGGACTTGGCCTCCCCTATGGCGTAAGCTTGTCCAAAGGACTTGCAAACCTCTAGACGTTCATTTCCAAACCCCAAGTATTTCAACACATCATTGAAAGTAATAATATTTTTTTAAGGGTTATACTGACTTTCATGTGCTCCCACCTAGAAAGAAGTGTCTTGATAAACAAACTGAACTTATTCATTAAACAATACATGTTCAGTTTCTCTCAGTTTCCTTGTTAAGTTGGTTATCTCATGTAGATATTGTCTCCTAAGAGGTGATTGAAGTACCTCAAGAGATTATCTTTGAATGTAATTCACATGGCATTGATGTTGGATTTCTTTCACGTTTGCACATGCATTTGTCAAGTATAGCATACGCAGGGCAATTTATGTTATGAAGTTTCACTTGCCACGACCATTTCGGTCTCATAACCTCTTATTTGCTGAGCAAATTCTCAGCTTTAGTGCCATTTGACCCAAGTCAATGGCTTTACAACATCTTTTATTTATATGAGACCTTTCAATGCCAGATATCACAATTGTCCCCATTTAGCTTATTGATTAACATTCTTATTCTTGGCGGCCTTCCTTGGCCTAGTCACTTAAATCATCCCACTCATCAAGTTATTCGCAATTGATTTGAACCAAGAACGTCTTTTTATACCATATTGAAGTATTCACGACCCCGATTAGTGTGCAAAGCTTTAATTTTACAATCCTTTTGATTCTCTACTTCATTCATGTATCGTCTAAAGCATTCGAGAGCTTCAGACTTGTGTGAGATCAAATAGATGTGACCATATCGTGAATAGTCATCAATGAAGGTAATGACATACTAGGCTCCGTGTCTCGCCCTCACACTCATTGGACCGCATATATCAGAATGGATTAATTGCAATGGAATCTCAGCTCTAGTTCCCTTACCGAAAGGTTTCCTAATTGCCTTACCAGGTAGACAATTCTCACATAAGGACATTTCCATATTCAAAATTTCACCTAGCAAACCTTCTCTAGCTAGTTTAATCATTCTATTTTAGTTAATGTGCCCTAGTCTAGCGTGCCAGATATTCATATCAACAGTTATATTGGAGGAAATAATGAAATAGTTATGCATATTAAAATTACCAACAATATCCATAACAAAGAACTTTCTAGAAAGGAAAGCTAAACCATAAAAGGTCTTGTTGCTAAAAATGTCTGCAACTTTCCCATGAAAGTTTACATCAAACCCATAATCTAATAAACATAGTACTGAAACTAAATTCCGTCGGATGTCAGGTGCATGAAGAACATCATGTAGAATGAAAGTTTTCCCACCACGTAAAGGTAACTTGCAGGTGCCAATTTCTTTGACTTCGATCTTTGCATTGTTGCCAACGTAAAGCCATTTGCTTAGATGCGGCAACCGACGGTATTCCACGAAGGATCCTCGATCCCTCGTCACATGGTCTGTTGAGCTTGAATCCAAAATCCAAGAAGAACAAACAGGTTCTGTTAGAAAAGAAGTACTTAAAACAAAAGAAATGTGTGAATTCACATAATCAACTAGTACCTTCCCATGGTTGTTTCGCTCGGTACAGTCCCGTGCGAAGTGACCCATTTTCTGGCAAGCGTAACACTTGACCTTATTCAGGTCAACTTTTTTCTTGAATTGCTTTCTGCCCTTTTTGAATTTAGAGTCATCCTTCTTGCCTTTCTTTTGAGATTTCTTGCCCTTTTTGGAATCGGCCTTGGCATTAGAAGGACTAGTATTTTCAGTGTAGTAGGCTTTCCTAGAAGTCTTATACGCCTCTAGGCGTTCATCTTTCAAGCTCAAGATATTTCACTACATCATCAAAAGTGATGATGTTGTCATTATGAGTCAAGTTTACTTTCATGTGCTCCCAGCTAGAAGGAAGCGATCTAATTACAGCCTGAACTTGCTGTTCATCAGTCAAGGTGTGTCCAGCTTCCTAAAGTTCTCTGATCATGTTAGACATCTCTCTCAGATGCTGCTTCATAAGAGTATTTGCTCTAAGCTTGTAGGTATCAAACTTAATTGTCAACCTTCTAAGCTTAGTGGTTGATGTGCCACCAAACTTATCCTTGAGTGTAGCCCACATAGCCTATGCAGTATGGTATTTCTCATATTGGCACATCAGGTCATTCTCCATTGTGCTCAATAGAGTGACTCTTGTAATGCTGTTCTTTTTCTTCCACGCTTGGTAAACTTCCAAGTTTCTCCTGTGCTGAGTAGTCATCCTAGCTTCAGGTTCCACCAAAATAATGGTTAGTGGTTCAACAGCCTCCTGTTCCTCCAAAATGTACTGCACCTTACAGTGCCATATGTCCCAGTTGTCGCCATTCAATTTGTCCCCCTTATTCAGTTCAGCAATGATGCCTTTCATGGCCATTTGTCAATTCTGAAGCAACGTTTTTCACATTTAGAAATGTTGTTCTCTTTAAGAGAATATAACCAAATGATTACATAGCACAACATGGTATACAACATCTGTACTTATATCATTCTTGACCAAAAAATAAGTTCATTACTAGATCCATGATCAGGAGAATACGTTTGTACCTCCCATCACACAAATACTAGCAACTTATTATTTTCTATCAAAAAACTTCATATAAGTACTTTAAATAAGTCATCAGCTTTTAGAAGTTCCACCTTCTAAAAGATCCCACTCATAAGGGATACATGGTATTATAACGCACAATTAAAAATGAGCATTAACTAACAAATATAATTCATTACATGAAAAATATGATGTCCATACATAAAACATACAAACAATAACATTTAGAGTCATATTCTCAATACAAACAGCATAAAAAGAAATAGGAACATAATACACCATTAAATGTTAGAACAACAGTATTCAATAATGCCTTTCCTTAGTTTCCTAAAGAATATTTTCTTTTTCTTCATGAATTTTGTTGTTTTCGTCATAGCATCAACCCAAGCAATAGTCATTGAGAATGTGCCCCTTGCCATTACAGCCGCGCGGTACTTCATCATTACGCTCACATAGAATTCTGCATTCTTTTTGTCTTTTATGCTTTCCACATAATTCGCAATGATTGAGTATATGATTTTTATATTATTTATTCTAGCTGTTTTGTCCACGTCCAGTTCCACTATCTTCTCAACCATAGCAGCAGAATAGGGTTGGTCGACCTCTTCTTCTAAATTTTGAGGTTCATTAGGACAGGAGGGCACAGACTTAGGTCCAGAATCATAGTAGACCACTTGAAGTTCCTCTGGAACAAACTCCAGAAAATCTTCTTCAGGGTCTTCCTCTCTTTAGGATCTTCCTCAAAAAATTCATATTCTTCAGGTTCCTCTTCGGGATCCTCTTCAGGATCATTTATATGAGCTTGATCGTCCACAAAATCAATGTTCAATGACCCATACTCAAGTGTTTTAGTGCTGTTAGAAGCCTATTGCTTCATTTTTAACCTAAATAAACAAATGTAAGTCATTATCATGATTTTAGGTATTCTTAAATGTATAAAAAACATTTAAATAAGCACTAAAACCTCACAAATAGATCCTGAATTGCCACAAAAAATATGCAAATAATATATCATTATAAAGATCTCAAATTTAGGAATTTTTAGGAACAAACTGCGTCTGAAACAGAGCTCTCACGCGCCCCAAGAAGAAAAAATCCAGGGAAAATAAAAAAACTACTTAAAACCCACTCTTGCTGGAGGCGCGTGTATGCAGTCCTCCGATCGTCACAAGCGCCGTCTGGTTGGACTCCACGCGCCGCCAGATGTCGGTCTATGTCCTCCATGTGTCAATCGGGTATGCCACGTGGCCACACGCGCCACGTGGCGTTTCTGTCCCTTTAAATTCAAACTTTTTTTTTGGTTTGGGTTGATGGGTCGGGAGTTGGGCCTTTGCCCATTGACCCGATCCGATTTCCCTTTTGTTTGTTTGTTTGTTTGGGTTTTGGGCCACTGACGGAAGAGAAAGAGATATGACCTATAACATTTGATCCACCAAGTGTGAGTGGGAGATGTTGGAATAGGTCTGGTCCACCCTTGGTGGATCAGGCCCAAAGCCCAATTCAATTGGGGCTATTATAAAATTATGAAAATGTTTGGATTTGAATAAGGAGTTTTATCCTTATGATTAAAACCAAGAAGTCTAGTTTAACATATTTGAGGAGTGAGGGACTAATCATACTGAGATTGTATGCGCTAGGTGTATATTCTTAAATAGAAAATAAAAGATAAATATATGCAAATTTATTTATTAAGCTAATTAATGAATAAATAATGAAGGCCTATATGAAGCCTATATATATTATTTCTGGTGAGAGAAATCAGCTTGTGAAATATTACAAGGAAGTGAAGGAAGCAATTAGCAATTACATATCAGCTTCATAGCGGGTTCCACTTTATGCATCTTGTTATACAACAATCAACTTCCATATTTTTTTTTTTAGTGTGAACTCAAAGTATCTTCAAGCTACTTTGGACTTGAGCCTAATCTCTGTCGAGTCGGAGTGTAAAATTTAAAGTCATTATAACAAGAGCGCTCCCCTGGATTCAAACTTGTATTATGTTCTTAACTAGTGAGACCCTTAAGTCAATGCCAAGGCCCAAAAAAAAAAATAATAATAATCAACACACATATTGATATTTAGCTCCTTCTAAGTTTTTTTTTTTTTTTTGCCTCACCGCCTACAGCCAAATTCAGGCCAATTAAAGTTCAAAGGAAAATGTTGGCTCGTAGATGAATCCCCAAAATTTACCAACTGGAAGTCTATTAGAAATTTAGAATATATACAATAACCGCATCTATTAATTAGAAGACGAATTAAAGGTATATAGCCCCAAAATAAATTCTATTAAATTGACTTAAACTATCTTGACAAAAAAAACAAACCTAAGTCTTTTGTTTTGACATTGTTACATTATTTTGGAGTTTGACTATATGACCGTTTATATAGTGGCATGGCATCCAAATTCATACTTGTCGCAGAGCGCAATAATGCAAAGCTGATTTGACTCAAACAGGGTCATTTATTTTGCAAAAACCCGACCACATGTAGCTCAAGTCTTTGAAGTAGGGTCATTTTTGGCAGTCTGGAATAACAGTCAACGACGAAACCACCTTCTCCTTCCTTTACACTTCATTATATTCCACACAACAAATGCATTATTATTTATTAATACCTTTGCTTTTTAACATTCAGACACTCCTTTTTCAAAATTTGTTTAATTTCTTCTTTCAGCCACGGTTTTTTTTTTACCTGATCTTTCAGCCTTGGTTTGATTTAGCTTAAAATAAGTGTTTTTGCGCTTTATAAGTTAAAACTCATTTCACATTTACTTCCTACCGTGCAAAATCAATTAAAATAACTTGATCCAAACAAGCACTTAGTAGGATACAAATTCCCTGAATCCTTGAGACCAAATCAATTAGCTGATAAATCCAAACAGGAATTCAATGTGTCTATTTGTTAATCCTTAGTAGATATATAGCAGCCTTGGAGCTAAAGAGAAGAAGGGTGTAAATCTTCCCCAGTTCCAAGTATCATTAGTTTTTTGACCATGTCAAGTATCAGTACTTCACATTTTAATTTATCCATTTTTTTATACAAATAATTTATTCGTCTTAATCGTGGAGGAATTCCAAAAAAGAAAAAAAGAAAAATATAATTCATATTCATATGCGTGAAATTAATGATTGATTCCCTCCAGCTTTAGTGTGTGTGTGTATATATATATATACCATTAATTTGGAATTTATAAAAGGTCTTGCTTTAAAAATTCTTCATTTTCCTTTTCAATCAAACAAGTGACACAGCTCCCGTTTTCCTTTCTTGTTCGTATCTTTAATTAGATGTAATTTTGGGGTTTGATTTATCATAAACAATGTAAATGGCCACTGTTGATTCCCAATTTCACGTGTTAATTAATTGCTGTTGAGATTCAAGAGGAGTTTATGGCTCATGTTAGATATGTTTTATTTGTTTCAGTCCTTCATTCTAATTACAATTTTTTTTCAAAGGGATTCTAATTAATAAGCTGATTATTCCTGTGTTTATGTAATTCTGATAAGATTTGGTTGTTGAATTGTGCATAACTTCAAAATATTTTTGCTTGTTTAAATTTTGCTGAGTAAACGAGATATAGTACGGTTACAATTAGCCGAAAATATATATTTTTTAAGAAAATATAACGTTGTTTGATCAGCTTAATTGACCCAGTTCCGATATGGTATTGGAATGCTTAGAAGGCTTGAGAATCGAAGTCGCTAATTACTACCAAGAAATGAGTCTTTTTTTTTTTTTTTTTGAATATTGAAAAGCTGGTTGATACAATCTTTGTTCCTCAAATTTGCTTCATTTTTGTCTTTTGGTCCCTCCCCTTGAAAAGTACTCCTACATATATATATATATATATATATGGCCTCCAAAACCTTCATGAATTCAACATGAAAATGCTAGCCATCATTAAACATCTCAGTTAGCTGTAAACACAGATATATGAGGCCCTCAAACTTGATAAGGAATGTAAATACAATTAGAAGAAGAAAACTTATAATTAGACACTTGATAATTGCTAATACCAGAATAAGGTACTCACTGCATGAAGAAAAGAAACAGAAATACGAACATGTATTTATTAATTATATTGATCATCATTAATTCCAGAAAATCTCTAGATATTCTTCGGTGGAGGAGGGGATCTGATAATTGGCTTTACTGGACCCCTATGAAGAGACCCAATCGGTGGAGGTGGTTTCCTTGGCAAAGAACCAGCCAGCTTCCTCATCGTCATACCTGCATCACCACTTCTCATCATTTTTCAAATTAATTACTTTTTAATTCTAAGTAACTAATAACTATTATTCTCAAACAGAGAGCCAAGCATCACAATTTAACTCTAGAATTAAACACACACACACACACACACACACAATGGATGAATCGTATAAGTTTGTGATAAATAAAGACACATATGTACCTGCACTAGCGTTGGGGCAGTGGAACAAAAGAGTGGAGGCAATCATCAAAAGAGCGATCACAAAATGGTAAAGACGAGACATACCCATAGATCTCTATTATTCTTAAGTTCTGGATATGGATGTAGTAGTTAGCTATAGCTATAGCTCTTTACTTCAATGCGTTCAAATTTATAGACTTCTCAAAGCACATATATGCGTGAGAGTGTGTGGGGCCGTACACTTGTTAACCTGTACCCATATTTTCAAACATGCAACTTCGTAGAAAAAGGTCTATTCGTCTGTTACAACGCGCTTTCTTATATTCATCATTAAGTTTGTTCCAATTTCTCTTCCTTGTCCACATTGTGTTCTGTATTTATTATCAACATGAAGCCACGTCAAAAAGTCTTGATGGTACGCCTAGCCTGTAAAATTCATTCATTAATTAAGTCCAACAGATCAATATATAATACTATAAAATACTAAAATTATTCCTTATTAGTAAATAATATGACTTGTTTCTTAAACTTTGCATAATGCACCAAACCCACATGTAATTGAAAAGTAAAAAAAAAAAATACATTGTTTTGTCAAGGTCAACATATGCTTGGTTCAAACTCTGCCAGAGTGAATAACCACAGCAACGACATATTTAGGAAGGTTTCACTAGTACAAAATACCACTTTTGGCGTAGGTACAAAATAGGAGCGGCTTCTCTCCTTTTCCAATTCTCTCCGCTGCCATCCGCTGTTTTCCCTCCTCCAATCAAAGTGTTCCACCTATACCAGAAGAGAAAAGGAGCAAGCAAAAATAATTGAAAAGTAGCCACTCTTTTTACATAATTTGATTGTTTTTCAAAAAATAATTGTATAATCCTTAATTATTAGTTTTTCTCAATTATTCAACATCTTGATGTATTTTTTCAGTACCAGTCAGTTCCCTAAAATATTTTTTTAAGATCCTAAAATAATTTTTCAATATTATCCAGTATCCTGATATATTTTGAAAAATACTATTTAACATTCTGAAGTATTTTTCAGTACCATTCAGTTCCCTAAAATAATTTTTCAGTATTATCCAGTATTCTGCAGTATTTTTTTTTGTGCCAGTTAGTGCTCTGAAATATTTTTCATGCACCTGAACTAATTTTTAGTGCATACAACATTCTAAAATATTGCACAACAAATATTTCAAAGTACTGACTGGCAATAAAAAAATACTTCAAGATACTGGATAGTACTAAAAAATTATTTTAGGATATTGAAAAAATATTATAGGGAACTAACTGATACTGAAAAAATACTTCAGAATATTGAATAGTATTTTTTAAAATACATCAAGACACTGGATAATACTAAAAAATTATTTTAGGATCTTGAAAAAATATTTTAGGGAACTAACTGATACTAAAAAAAATACATCAAGATGTTGAATAATTGAAAAAAACTAATAATTAAGGATTATACAATTATTTTTTGAAAAACAATCAAATTATGTAAAAAGAGTGGCTCCTTTTCAATTATTTTTGCTTGTTTCTTTTCTTTTCTTTTCTGGTATAGGTGGAAGGCTTTGATTGGAGGAGGGAAATCAGCGGATGGCAGCGGGGGAAATTGGAAAAGGTAGTGGAAGGTGGTGAAGCAAAAAGACACGACGATATTTATATTAAAACAGTAAGTTGGTGACATACGGCGTCTCCTACACTTAACAGACACCATAAGTTGTACTTTTTTTTTTTAATGAAACATACAAAAAAACAAAATATGAACCCAAAAAACTATCCTGCACTCAAATCCTCGTGCAACATAGATCGAATACACTCTGGCAGATCATGAAACCATATCAGTCCTGCAGACACTCTCAGAGATTCCTTAGCTAGAGCGCCAGCCACATTATTTGATCTGCGTCCACACCATTCCGTGTTTACCTCCCAATCTCTATCCAACATCTGCCGAATTTGCCCCAGAAGTTCAGATTCCATGTGATCCTCATCCCAGCCTCCTGCCATCAACTCCAACACCTCCAAGCAATCAGATTCCACAACTACTCGCCTCCACCCTGCATCCCATGCCATCTTAAGCCCCAGCAGCAATGCCCAAGCTTCTGCGTTCATGGTTCCTCACAATCCCTCCACACCCAGCAGTACCCGTCACCTGACTAAATGCACCATCCACATTCACCTTGACCCATCCGACATACGGAGGCTTCCATATACTAGATTCTTCCCTCTCAAGACGTGTTGGGTATAAGTTGACATCAGCCCATCTCGTCTGAGCTCGTACTTGGGCTAAGATCTGCATAACTCCCGACCTCTTACCATTAAACACTCCCGAATTCCTGTTCAGCCAGAGCTGCCGACAGAATATTGTAAACCACACCTGCCAACTTACTTCTTCATGTTGTTTCCCCCGTGCTAAGTTCCAACGTATCCAAGAACAAGGATCCGTTAATCCATAAGTTGTACTTAATTACGATGATGTTTGTTTCTCCAAGCAACAGATGCCGTAACTATCCAATCATAGATGTCATGGTCACAAGTCACAACAGATGCTACAAGTGGAATTTTTTTAATAAATATTTCTTAATTAAATTTTAAAAACTTTTTGGGATAACATCGATTGAAAAGAAAACGATTCATGATAAGACTATAGAGGTTATAAAAGCGTGATATTAGTTTTTAAATATTAAGCATGATAGAAAATGATAACGTGTATGGAAGTCTATCATGTTTAATTAAAACATTCCTCATCATAATCAAATTATATAAAAGGTGTTGCTTTAATTGCCTTGTTTCAGTTAAAAACTCTTCATCTTCTGTCTCAATCAAACAAGAAATGCAGCTTCCCTTCTCCAGCTTGCTCTTCTTCGTGTTTTCCCTGTTATCTGTAATTACATGTGATTTTACTGAGAAGGGCTTGAGAATTGAAATAGCTAACTAACAAGGAAATGATGAGTCTTTAATTAGTTTTGAGTTTGAGAGATTTGAAATCTATGGCTCCAAATTAAACACTTGATGCATTAAACATACAAAGCCAATTAGCTGTGTAAACACACATTTGACAAGCTCAATTATATTCCATAGTCGTCCTTGTACATATGAAAGCCATCAAATTCTGACTTAAAATTGTACACATAATAACGTAACTAAAATAAAAATAAAAGAAACAGATACGCGAACATGTCTTTATTAATTACGTTGACCATTCCAGAAAAACTCTAGCTATACTCCGGAGCGTGGAGGTCGAGGAAATCGGGCCGATGGTCATGGCGGTGGAGGGGATCTGAAAGTTGGACCCCTGTGAGTAGAGCCATGGGGTGCAGGTGGTTTCCATGGCAAAGAACCGGCGAGCTTCATCATCGTCATACCTCCATCGCCACACTTCTCATTATTTTACAAATTAACATTATAATTGTAAGTAACTAGCTATTATATTCAAACAGATCAGAGGGGAAGCATTAGAACTTTAACTCTAAACACACACAATGAGTGTATATTATATTATAGGGCTAAGGTGTTTAAATAACTTTCAATTTTTTTTGAAAAGTGTAAAAGTAACCATAAACTATTTTTTTAGAGTAAAAGTAACCATGAACATTATAAAAGAGGACAAAAGTAACCATGTCGTTAACGTCTGTTAGTGTGAACTTTTTAATGAAATGTTAAGGTGCTAGAATATAACCATTAACTAATACCAAAAGTACAAAAATAACCATAAACTTTTTTTAGATGCAAATATAATTAAAAAGTGATTTCTTGAACATTAATTCCTAAGTTTTTTTTTAGGTTTTGTGTTATAAGTGTTTTATCAATTTGGGGATTAAAATGACCAAAGTTAAAGAAAAACTTATGAATTTATGTTCAAGAAGTCACTTATTTTTAAATTTGGTCAGAATGAATAAGCGGGAGAAACTTGTCACTTAACTCCAAAAGCTAAAATCCCTAACATGAATCACTAGCCTTAAAAAAATTAATTCATAAGTTTTTTTTTTAGTTTTTGGAGTTAGGGTGACAAGTTTTTGTCATTTCGTTATTCTCACAAGAATAAAAAAAAAGCAACTTCTTGAATACTAATCCATAAGTTTTGTCACTTTAATACCCAAATTGATAAAACACATAATATAAAAGTCACTTATGAATTAATGTTTAAGAAATCACTTTTAGTTAATTATTCATCCAAAAAAAAGGTTATTGTTACTTTTGCACTTTTAGTATGAGTTAATGGCTATTTTAGCACCTTAATATTTTATTAAAAAAACTCACATTAACGTAACATCATGATTACTGTTATCTTCTTTTATAATGTTTATGATTATTTTTTATTCTAAAAAATAGTTTATGATTATTTTTACACTTTTTTTTTTAAAAAATTGAAGGTTATTTAAACATCTTAATCCTATATTATAAGTTTGTGATCAATAAAGGCCCATATATATACCTGCACTAGCGTTGTGGCACTGCGACAAAAGAATGGAGGCAATCATTAAAAGAGCGATCGCAAAATGGTAACGAGAAAACACGCCCATATTGATATCTCTCTTCTTAATTTTTGGATATCAATATGCTAATAAACCTATAATAGCTTAGGGATAATTATTTGCTTCAATGTGTTCAAATTTATGGAGTTTTCAAAGCGATTTGTGCATATTTTCAAACATGTACGTAGCAATCTGTTACAACGCGCTTTCTTATTCATCAAGATTGTTTGATTTTTTCTTCCGTGTCAACATTGTGTACTGAAATCATCATCACCATCATCATCATTAATATATCATATATTACTCTTCGTCCGAGCCATCCAACTAAATGGTTTATTTATTAGCTACACACTCAAATCACTGTTCATAAGCCATTGGAAGGTGCTTCATGCTTTGTGGAAGCCAAAGTCGGGATAAGTAACTCATTGGAATAGGAGCCAAATCCACAGCAGAAATTTAATTTCTGCTGTGGATTTGGCTCCTATTCCAATGAGTTACTTATCCCGACTTTGGCTTCCACAAAGCATGAAGCACCTTCCAATGGCTTATGAACAGTGATTTGAGTGTGTAGCTAATAAATAAACCATTTAGTTGGATGGCTCGGACGAAGAGTAATATATGATATATTAATGATGATGATGGTGATGATGATTTCAGTACACAATGTTGACACGGAAGAAAAAATCAAACAATCTTGATGAATAAGAAAGCGCGTTGTAACAGATTGCTACGTACATGTTTGAAAATATGCACAAATCGCTTTGAAAACTCCATAAATTTGAACACATTGAAGCAAATAATTATCCCTAAGCTATTATAGGTTTATTAGCATATTGATATCCAAAAATTAAGAAGAGAGATATCAATATGGGCGTGTTTTCTCGTTACCATTTTGCGATCGCTCTTTTAATGATTGCCTCCATTCTTTTGTCGCAGTGCCACAACGCTAGTGCAGGTATATATATGGGCCTTTATTGATCACAAACTTATAATATAGGATTAAGATGTTTAAATAACCTTCAATTTTTTAAAAAAAAAAGTGTAAAAATAATCATAAACTATTTTTTAGAATAAAAAATAATCATAAACATTATAAAAGAAGATAACAGTAATCATGATGTTACGTTAATGTGAGTTTTTTTAATAAAATATTAAGGTGCTAAAATAGCCATTAACTCATACTAAAAGTGCAAAAGTAACAATAACCTTTTTTTTGGATGAATAATTAACTAAAAGTGATTTCTTAAACATTAATTCATAAGTGACTTTTATATTATGTGTTTTATCAATTTGGGTATTAAAGTGACAAAACTTATGGATTAGTATTCAAGAAGTTGCTTTTTTTTTATTCTTGTGAGAATAACGAAATGACAAAAACTTGTCACCCTAACTCCAAAAACTAAAAAAAAAACTTATGAATTAATTTTTTTAAGGCTAGTGATTCATGTTAGGGATTTTAGCTTTTGGAGTTAAGTGACAAGTTTCTCCCGCTTATTCATTCTGACCAAATTTAAAAATAAGTGACTTCTTGAACATAAATTCATAAGTTTTTCTTTAACTTTGGTCATTTTAATCCCCAAATTGATAAAACACTTATAACACAAAACCTAAAAAAAAACTTAGGAATTAATGTTCAAGAAATCACTTTTTAATTATATTTGCATCTAAAAAAAGTTTATGGTTATTTTTGTACTTTTGGTATTAGTTAATGGTTATATTCTAGCACCTTAACATTTCATTAAAAAGTTCACACTAACAGACGTTAACGACATGGTTACTTTTGTCCTCTTTTATAATGTTCATGGTTACTTTTACTCTAAAAAAATAGTTTATGGTTACTTTTACACTTTTCAAAAAAAATTGAAAGTTATTTAAACACCTTAGCCCTATAATATAATATACACTCATTGTGTGTGTTTAGAGTTAAAGTTCTAATGCTTCCCCTCTGATCTGTTTGAATATAATAGCTAGTTACTTACAATTATAATGTTAATTTGTAAAATAATGAGAAGTGTGGCGATGGAGGTATGACGATGATGAAGCTCGCCGGTTCTTTGCCATGGAAACCACCTGCACCCCATGGCTCTACTCACAGGGGTCCAACTTTCAGATCCCCTCCACCGCCATGACCATCGGCCCGATTTCCTCGACCTCCACGCTCCGGAGTATAGCTAGAGTTTTTCTGGAATGGTCAACGTAATTAATAAAGACATGTTCGCGTATCTGTTTCTTTTATTTTTATTTTAGTTACGTTATTATGTGTACAATTTTAAGTCAGAATTTGATGGCTTTCATATGTACAAGGACGACTATGGAATATAATTGAGCTTGTCAAATGTGTGTTTACACAGCTAATTGGCTTTGTATGTTTAATGCATCAAGTGTTTAATTTGGAGCCATAGATTTCAAATCTCTCAAACTCAAAACTAATTAAAGACTCATCATTTCCTTGTTAGTTAGCTATTTCAATTCTCAAGCCCTTCTCAGTAAAATCACATGTAATTACAGATAACAGGGAAAACACGAAGAAGAGCAAGCTGGAGAAGGGAAGCTGCATTTCTTGTTTGATTGAGACAGAAGATGAAGAGTTTTTAACTGAAACAAGGCAATTAAAGCAACACCTTTTATATAATTTGATTATGATGAGGAATGTTTTAATTAAACATGATAGACTTCCATACACGTTATCATTTTCTATCATGCTTAATATTTAAAAACTAATATCACGCTTTTATAACCTCTATAGTCTTATCATGAATCGTTTTCTTTTCAATCGATGTTATCCCAAAAAGTTTTTAAAATTTAATTAAGAAATATTTATTAAAAAAATTCCACTTGTAGCATCTGTTGTGACTTGTGACCATGACATCTATGATTGGATAGTTACGGCATCTGTTGCTTGGAGAAACAAACATCATCGTAATTAAGTACAACTTATGGATTAACGGATCCTTGTTCTTGGATACGTTGGAACTTAGCACGGGGGAAACAACATGAAGAAGTAAGTTGGCAGGTGTGGTTTACAATATTCTGTCGGCAGCTCTGGCTGAACAGGAATTCGGGAGTGTTTAATGGTAAGAGGTCGGGAGTTATGCAGATCTTAGCCCAAGTACGAGCTCAGACGAGATGGGCTGATGTCAACTTATACCCAACACGTCTTGAGAGGGAAGAATCTAGTATATGGAAGCCTCCGTATGTCGGATGGGTCAAGGTGAATGTGGATGGTGCATTTAGTCAGGTGACGGGTACTGCTGGGTGTGGAGGGATTGTGAGGAACCATGAACGCAGAAGCTTGGGCATTGCTGCTGGGGCTTAAGATGGCATGGGATGCAGGGTGGAGGCGAGTAGTTGTGGAATCTGATTGCTTGGAGGTGTTGGAGTTGATGGCAGGAGGCTGGGATGAGGATCACATGGAATCTGAACTTCTAGGGCAAATTCGGCAGATGTTGGATAGAGATTGGGAGGTAAACACGGAATGGTGTGGACGCAGATCAAATAATGTGGCTGGCGCTCTAGCTAAGGAATCTCTGAGAGTGTCTGCAGGACTGATATGGTTTCATGATCTGCCAGAGTGTATTCGATCTATGTTGCACGAGGATTTGAGTGCAGGATAGTTTTTTGGGTTCATATTTTGTTTTTTTGTATGTTTCATTAAAAAAAAAAAGTACAACTTATGGTGTCTGTTAAGTGTAGGAGACGCCGTATGTCACCAACTTACTGTTTTAATATAAATATCGTCGTGTCTTTTTGCTTCACCACCTTCCACTACACTGTGTATGTAGTGAAGGCTATTTTGAACGGGAGCGGCTTCTTACCTTTTCCAATTTCCCCCGCTGCCATCCGCTGATTTCCCTCCTCCAATCAAAGCCTTCCACCTATACCAGAAAAGAAAAGAAACAAGCAAAAATAATTGAAAAGGAGCCACTCTTTTTACATAATTTGATTGTTTTTCAAAAAATAATTGTATAATCCTTAATTATTAGTTTTTTTCAATTATTCAACATCTTGATGTATTTTTTTTAGTATCAGTTAGTTCCCTAAAATATTTTTTCAAGATCCTAAAATAATTTTTTAGTATTATCCAGTGTCTTGATGTATTTTAAAAAATACTATTCAATATTCTGAAGTATTTTTTCAGTATCAGTTAGTTCCCTATAATATTTTTTCAATATCCTAAAATAATTTTTTAGTACTATCCAGTATCTTGAAGTATTTTTTTATTGCCAGTCAGTACTTTGAAATATTTGTTGTGCAATATTTTAGAATGTTGTATGCACTAAAAATTAGTTCAGGTGCATGAAAAATATTTCAGAGCACTAACTGGCACAAAAAAAATACTGCAGAATACTGGATAATACTGAAAAATTATTTTAGGGAACTGAATGGTACTGAAAAATACTTCAGAATGTTAAATAGTATTTTTCAAAATATATCAGGATACTGGATAATATTGAAAAATTATTTTAGGATCTTAAAAAAATATTTTAGGGAACTGACTGGTACTGAAAAAATACATCAAGATGTTGAATAATTGAGAAAAACTAATAATTAAGGATTATACAATTATTTTTTGAAAAACAATCAAATTATGTAAAAAGAGTGGCTACTTTTCAATTATTTTTGCTTGCTCCTTTTCTCTTCTGGTATAGGTGGAACACTTTGATTGGAGGAGGGAAAACAGCGGATGGCAGCGGAGAGAATTGGAAAAGGAGAGAAGCCGCTCCTATTTTGTACCTACGCCAAAAGTGGTATTTTGTACTAGTGAAACCTTCCTAAATATGTCGTTGCTGTGGTTATTCACTCTGGCAGAGTTTGAACCAAGCATATGTTGACCTTGACAAAACAATGTATTTTTTTTTTTTACTTTTCAATTACATGTGGGTTTGGTGCATTATGCAAAGTTTAAGAAACAAGTCATATTATTTACTAATAAGGAATAATTTTAGTATTTTATAGTATTATATATTGATCTGTTGGACTTAATTAATGAATGAATTTTACAGGCTAGGCGTACCATCAAGACTTTTTGACGTGGCTTCATGTTGATAATAAATACAGAACACAATGTGGACAAGGAAGAGAAATTGGAACAAACTTAATGATGAATATAAGAAAGCGCGTTGTAACAGACGAATAGACCTTTTTCTACGAAGTTGCATGTTTGAAAATATGGGTACAGGTTAACAAGTGTACGGCCCCACACACTCTCACGCATATATGTGCTTTGAGAAGTCTATAAATTTGAACGCATTGAAGTAAAGAGCTATAGCTATAGCTAACTACTACATCCATATCCAGAACTTAAGAATAATAGAGATCTATGGGTATGTCTCGTCTTTACCATTTTGTGATCGCTCTTTTGATGATTGCCTCCACTCTTTTGTTCCACTGCCCCAACGCTAGTGCAGGTACATATGTGTCTTTATTTATCACAAACTTATACGATTCATCCATTGTGTGTGTGTGTGTGTGTGTGTGTTTAATTCTAGAGTTAAATTGTGATGCTTGGCTCTCTGTTTGAGAATAATAGTTATTAGTTACTTAGAATTAAAAAGTAATTAATTTGAAAAATGATGAGAAGTGGTGATGCAGGTATGACGATGAGGAAGCTGGCTGGTTCTTTGCCAAGGAAACCACCTCCACCGATTGGGTCTCTTCATAGGGGTCCAGTAAAGCCAATTATCAGATCCCCTCCTCCACCGAAGAATATCTAGAGATTTTCTGGAATTAATGATGATCAATATAATTAATAAATACATGTTCGTATTTCTGTTTCTTTTCTTCATGCAGTGAGTACCTTATTCTGGTATTAGCAATTATCAAGTGTCTAATTATAAGTTTTCTTCTTCTAATTGTATTTACATTCCTTATCAAGTTTGAGGGCCTCATATATCTGTGTTTACAGCTAACTGAGATGTTTAATGATGGCTAGCATTTTCATGTTGAATTCATGAAGGTTTTGGAGGCCATATATATATATATATATATATATATATATGTAGGAGTACTTTTCAAGGGGAGGGACCAAAAGACAAAAATGAAGCAAATTTGAGGAACAAAGATTGTATCAACCAGCTTTTCAATATTCAAAAAAAAAAAAAAAAGACTCATTTCTTGGTAGTAATTAGCGACTTCGATTCTCAAGCCTTCTAAGCATTCCAATACCATATCGGAACTGGGTCAATTAAGCTGATCAAACAACGTTATATTTTCTTAAAAAATATATATTTTCGGCTAATTGTAACCGTACTATATCTCGTTTACTCAGCAAAATTTAAACAAGCAAAAATATTTTGAAGTTATGCACAATTCAACAACCAAATCTTATCAGAATTACATAAACACAGGAATAATCAGCTTATTAATTAGAATCCCTTTGAAAAAAAATTGTAATTAGAATGAAGGACTGAAACAAATAAAACATATCTAACATGAGCCATAAACTCCTCTTGAATCTCAACAGCAATTAATTAACACGTGAAATTGGGAATCAACAGTGGCCATTTACATTGTTTATGATAAATCAAACCCCAAAATTACATCTAATTAAAGATACGAACAAGAAAGGAAAACGGGAGCTGTGTCACTTGTTTGATTGAAAAGGAAAATGAAGAATTTTTAAAGCAAGACCTTTTATAAATTCCAAATTAATGGTATATATATATATACACACACACACTAAAGCTGGAGGGAATCAATCATTAATTTCACGCATATGAATATGAATTATATTTTTCTTTTTTTCTTTTTTGGAATTCCTCCACGATTAAGACGAATAAATTATTTGTATAAAAAAATGGATAAATTAAAATGTGAAGTACTGATACTTGACATGGTCAAAAAACTAATGATACTTGGAACTGGGGAAGATTTACACCCTTCTTCTCTTTAGCTCCAAGGCTGCTATATATCTACTAAGGATTAACAAATAGACACATTGAATTCCTGTTTGGATTTATCAGCTAATTGATTTGGTCTCAAGGATTCAGGGAATTTGTATCCTACTAAGTGCTTGTTTGGATCAAGTTATTTTAATTGATTTTGCACGGTAGGAAGTAAATGTGAAATGAGTTTTAACTTATAAAGCGCAAAAACACTTATTTTAAGCTAAATCAAACCAAGGCTGAAAGATCAGGTAAAAAAAAAACCGTGGCTGAAAGAAGAAATTAAACAAATTTTGAAAAAGGAGTGTCTGAATGTTAAAAAGCAAAGGTATTAATAAATAATAATGCATTTGTTGTGTGGAATATAATGAAGTGTAAAGGAAGGAGAAGGTGGTTTCGTCGTTGACTGTTATTCCAGACTGCCAAAAATGACCCTACTTCAAAGACTTGAGCTACATGTGGTCGGGTTTTTGCAAAATAAATGACCCTGTTTGAGTCAAATCAGCTTTGCATTATTGCGCTCTGCGACAAGTATGAATTTGGATGCCATGCCACTATATAAACGGTCATATAGTCAAACTCCAAAATAATGTAACAATGTCAAAACAAAAGACTTAGGTTTGTTTTTTTTGTCAAGATAGTTTAAGTCAATTTAATAGAATTTATTTTGGGGCTATATACCTTTAATTCGTCTTCTAATTAATAGATGCGGTTATTGTATATATTCTAAATTTCTAATAGACTTCCAGTTGGTAAATTTTGGGGATTCATCTACGAGCCAACATTTTCCTTTGAACTTTAATTGGCCTGAATTTGGCTGTAGGCGGTGAGGCAAAAAAAAAAAAAAAAAAACTTAGAAGGAGCTAAATATCAATATGTGTGTTGATTATTATTATTTTTTTTTTTGGGCCTTGGCATTGACTTAAGGGTCTCACTAGTTAAGAACATAATACAAGTTTGAATCCAGGGGAGCGCTCTTGTTATAATGACTTTAAATTTTACACTCCGACTCGACAGAGATTAGGCTCAAGTCCAAAGTAGCTTGAAGATACTTTGAGTTCACACTAAAAAAAAAAATATGGAAGTTGATTGTTGTATAACAAGATGCATAAAGTGGAACCCGCTATGAAGCTGATATGTAATTGCTAATTGCTTCCTTCACTTCCTTGTAATATTTCACAAGCTGATTTCTCTCACCAGAAATAATATATATAGGCTTCATATAGGCCTTCATTATTTATTCATTAATTAGCTTAATAAATAAATTTGCATATATTTATCTTTTATTTTCTATTTAAGAATATACACCTAGCGCATACAATCTCAGTATGATTAGTCCCTCACTCCTCAAATATGTTAAACTAGACTTCTTGGTTTTAATCATAAGGATAAAACTCCTTATTCAAATCCAAACATTTTCATAATTTTATAATAGCCCCAATTGAATTGGGCTTTGGGCCTGATCCACCAAGGGTGGACCAGACCTATTCCAACATCTCCCACTCACACTTGGTGGATCAAATGTTATAGGTCATATCTCTTTCTCTTCCGTCAGTGGCCCAAAACCCAAACAAACAAACAAACAAAAGGGAAATCGGATCGGGTCAATGGGCAAAGGCCCAACTCCCGACCCATCAACCCAAACCAAAAAAAAAGTTTGAATTTAAAGGGACAGAAACGCCACGTGGCGCGTGTGGCCACGTGGCATACCCGATTGACACATGGAGGACATAGACCGACATCTGGCGGCGCGTGGAGTCCAACCAGACGGCGCTTGTGACGATCGGAGGACTGCATACACGCGCCTCCAGCAAGAGTGGGTTTTAAGTAGTTTTTTTATTTTCCCTAGATTTTTTCTTCTTGGGGCGCGTGAGAGCTCTGTTTCAGACGCAGTTTGTTCCTAAAAATTCCTAAATTTGAGATCTTTATAATGATATATTATTTGCATATTTTTTGTGGCAATTCAGGATCTATTTGTGAGGTTTTAGTGCTTATTTAAATGTTTTTTATACATTTAAGAATACCTAAAATCATGATAATGACTTACATTTGTTTATTTAGGTTAAAAATGAAGCAATAGGCTTCTAACAGCACTAAAACACTTGAGTATGGGTCATTGAACATTGATTTTGTGGACGATCAAGCTCATATAAATGATCCTGAAGAGGATCCCGAAGAGGAACCTGAAGAATATGAATTTTTTGAGGAAGATCCTAAAGAGAGGAAGACCCTGAAGAAGATTTTCTGGAGTTTGTTCCAGAGGAACTTCAAGTGGTCTACTATGATTCTGGACCTAAGTCTGTGCCCTCCTGTCCTAATGAACCTCAAAATTTAGAAGAAGAGGTCGACCAACCCTATTCTGCTGCTATGGTTGAGAAGATAGTGGAACTGGACGTGGACAAAACAGCTAGAATAAATAATATAAAAATCATATACTCAATCATTGCGAATTATGTGGAAAGCATAAAAGACAAAAAGAATGCAGAATTCTATGTGAGCGTAATGATGAAGTACCGCGCGGCTGTAATGGCAAGGGGCACATTCTCAATGACTATTGCTTGGGTTGATGCTATGACGAAAACAACAAAATTCATGAAGAAAAAGAAAATATTCTTTAGGAAACTAAGGAAAGGCATTATTGAATACTGTTGTTCTAACATTTAATGGTGTATTATGTTCCTATTTCTTTTTATGCTGTTTGTATTGAGAATATGACTCTAAATGTTATTGTTTGTATGTTTTATGTATGTACATCATATTTTTCATGTAATGAATTATATTTGTTAGTTAATGCTCATTTTTAATTGTGCGTTATAATACCATGTATCCCTTATGAGTGGGATCTTTTAGAAGGTGGAACTTCTAAAAGCTGATGACTTATTTAAAGTACTTATATGAAGTTTTTTGATAGAAAATAATAAGTTGCTAGTATTTGTGTGATGGGAGGTACAAACGTATTCTCCTGATCATGGATCTAGTAATGAACTTATTTTTTGGTCAAGAATGATATAAGTACAGATGTTGTATACCATGTTGTGCTATGTAATCATTTGGTTATATTCTCTTAAAGAGAACAACATTTCTAAATGTGAAAAACGTTGCTTCAGAATTGACAAATGGCCATGAAAGGCATCATTGCTGAACTGAATAAGGGGGACAAATTGAATGGCGACAACTGGGACATATGGCACTGTAAGGTGCAGTACATTTTGGAGGAACAGGAGGCTGTTGAACCACTAACCATTATTTTGGTGGAACCTGAAGCTAGGATGACTACTCAGCACAGGAGAAACTTGGAAGTTTACCAAGCGTGGAAGAAAAAGAACAGCATTACAAGAGTCACTCTATTGAGCACAATGGAGAATGACCTGATGTGCCAATATGAGAAATACCATACTGCACAGGCTATGTGGGCTACACTCAAGGATAAGTTTGGTGGCACATCAACCACTAAGCTTAGAAGGTTGACAATTAAGTTTGATACCTACAAGCTTAGAGCAAATACTCTTATGAAGCAGCATCTGAGAGAGATGTCTAACATGATCAGAGAACTTTAGGAAGCTGGACACACCTTGACTGATGAACAGCAAGTTCAGGCTGTAATTAGATCGCTTCCTTCTAGCTGGGAGCACATGAAAGTAAACTTGACTCATAATGACAACATCATCACTTTTGATGATGTAGTGAAATATCTTGAGCTTGAAAGATGAACGCCTAGAGGCGTATAAGACTTCTAGGAAAGCCTACTACACTGAAAATACTAGTCCTTCTAATGCCAAGGCCGATTCCAAAAAGGGCAAGAAATCTCAAAAGAAAGGCAAGAAGGATGACTCTAAATTCAAAAAGGGCAGAAAGCAATTCAAGAAAAAAGTTGACCTGAATAAGGTCAAGTGTTACGCTTGCCAGAAAATGGGTCACTTCGCACGGGACTGTACCGAGCGAAACAACCATGGGAAGGTACTAGTTGATTATGTGAATTCACACATTTCTTTTGTTTTAAGTACTTCTTTTCTAACAGAACCTGTTTGTTCTTCTTGGATTTTGGATTCAAGCTCAACAGACCATGTGACGAGGGATCGAGGATCCTTCGTGGAATACCGTCGGTTGCCGCATCTAAGCAAATGGCTTTACGTTGGCAACAATGCAAAGATCGAAGTCAAAGAAATTGGCACCTGCAAGTTACCTTTACGTGGTGGGAAAACTTTCATTCTACATGATGTTCTTCATGCACCTGACATCCGACGGAATTTAGTTTCAGTACTATGTTTATTAGATTATGGGTTTGATGTAAACTTTCATGGGAAAGTTGCAGACATTTTTAGCAACAAGACCTTTTATGGTTTAGCTTTCCTTTCTAGAAAGTTCTTTGTTATGGATATTGTTGGTAATTTTAATATGCATAACTATTTCATTATTTCCTCCAATATAACTGTTGATATGAATATCTGGCACGCTAGACTAGGGCACATTAACTAAAATAGAATGATTAAACTAGCTAGAGAAGGTTTGCTAGGTGAAATTTTGAATATGGAAATGTCCTTATGTGAGAATTGTCTACCTGGTAAGGCAATTAGGAAACCTTTCGGTAAGGGAACTAGAGCTGAGATTCCATTGCAATTAATCCATTCTGATATATGCGGTCCAATGAGTGTGAGGGCGAGACACGGAGCCTAGTATGTCATTACCTTCATTGATGACTATTCACGATATGGTCACATCTATTTGATCTCACACAAGTCTGAAGCTCTCGAATGCTTTAGACGATACATGAATGAAGTAGAGAATCAAAAGGATTGTAAAATTAAAGCTTTGCACACTGATCGGGGTCGTGAATACTTCAATATGGTATAAAAAGACGTTCTTGGTTCAAATCAATTGCGAATAACTTGATGAGTGGGATGATTTAAGTGACTAGGCCAAGGAAGGCCGCCAAGAATAAGAATGTTAATCAATAAGCTAAATGGGGACAATTGTGATATCTGGCATTGAAAGGTCTCATATAAATAAAAAGTAAAGAAAGAAGTTATTGTACTATATATCGGTGGTATTATATTGACAATAGTTTATACGATTTTTGAGGTAAGTATGTGAAAGAAGTTTTGTCTCAATTTATGAAAAAATGGTTTATGAAACTACTGTTTTATGATTTACCAAACATTATGTTAATACGACTAACCCCTTTCCACTAGAATTAATCTCCGTTAGTTGACATCATCTTTATTTAGAGTAGTCTAAGCTTTGATTGAACAAAGTTGTGTGCCCGGATTGAAAAAAGTTGTGTGCCCGGAAAAGTGAACAAAGGGCCAAAGATCTCAACTCATAATATTCCTGCTACGGATCATATTCTCTTTTTTCAATTTACAGTTCTATGGAATTACACACACAGTTCCTTTATATCTTTTTTTTTTTTAAATTGTAATGGGCATAGTCGTTTTGCTGAATTTATTGGGAAAAGTGTACTTCCTCTGATCCACAATATAATATATTTTTAAAAGAAGGCATGATTCAGAATATAAGTCACCTCCAGTTTAATTAATGCTCTTTTTCATATTTTGTCCCTATGATTAATACCCACTTTCCAACTTTGCCCACCTATTATATCCCCCATTTCTCTCTCTAAAATAACACTCCCAATGCAATTAAACACATTTCTTAAGAAGGGTAAAAGTGAAAAAAATTTATATTTTAGGACATATTAAATGACTTAACTGTTATTTTTTGTTTCCCGTGATATAGTTAAAGTGCCCTATATTGTAGACCAGAGGGAGTACCATGAATGGAAGGGCGAAATTTAGTGATTAATAGTATTGGGAAAAACCATGCATAGTTTTTTAAATAGTTGAAGTTTAATTACTGGTATTGTTGGCAAATTTTCAGGCTTTCTAAAGAAAGAGAAGTTTTGATTGGCCCAGGAGTGATAGGTCAAATGTTGGGCATTGTAATTTTACATCAGTGGTAATACCGAGTGTGTAATAATATATATTGCTTCTAGTTTTTATTACAGGGCACTTCCAACTAATTCTTATATATTAATGAATGACAGTTACGTGGTTAAATTTGTCTTAAATAGACAAGTTTTTTAAACTTAGCTCCTCTTTAAATGATACTTACCTTTGATCTTTTTTTATAAAGAAAACTATCAAAATTACACGATTCAAAATATTAGTTAAAAAATAATAAATGTGTAACTTATGTACGTTTTTTCCAGTTACACCCTTGTTTAGAAAGAGTATACATGAGAGATAGTCGGTGGAAACTTATTGTTGAGAGTTAATGAATGACATATATTTAATGAGGGTAAAAATGGAAAGACCAGTTTAAAATTTCAAATAAATAAGATTTATTTCTTATATTAAGGATCATCCCTATGAGAGAGAATGTTTCTTATAAAAATGAGTACTAGAGGGAATATGATTTAATTTTTCCTAATTTGGAACTGAAAATTACCTTTAGTAAGGAGATCGAAAAGCCAGCATAATATATATGGATATTCATGAGTGGCTAATTGTTAACAAAAGTAATTAGAGAAATTATAGAGAAGATGAAAAGTCATGTAGAATTCACATAAGAGCAACATGCTCATACAAGAACCTACCCCACTTGGTTTATCATTATTCTACCCTCACTTAAGGGAGATAATCAACCCCACTTGGGGCCTAAAAGGGACTTCCCTCTTTAGAGGGTGGCAAATTCATATTTTAATACTTTATTTGAGGATTTTGTCATAATTATTGAGTTTAAAATGCCTTTCTTATGATAAATTGGAACTAAGAGTAAATACATTAAATTAAAACTAAAACAAGAAAAATTGTCATAATTATTGTAATTACTCTTAATTATTGATTCTTGAGAGGATTTATTATTGGTTTAATTGTTTAAAGGGAAAATGACGGAAAAGTGGTCTGGAAATTGGAAAATGACAGATAGGTGATTTTGCAAATGACAAAGTTGGAAATTTCTTATCCCATTTTGACATTTTCTAATCAACTTTTGGTAAAAAAAACCCATATGTCATTTCCCAATTTTTAAAACACTTTTCCGTCATTTTCCCTTATTTAAATTCTAGGTGATTGAAAAATTAGATTAAATCTAAAAATGGCAATTTGGGGATCGAATTACAGAAATAATAGTTAGGTACCATGAAATTAGAAAATGGCAGTTTAGTCCACCGAAAGTGACACAATTTTGACCTTGAAAATTAGGTCGGATTTTAGAAGTTTTTAGGGATACATATAGGGGTGGAAATAGGCCAAGCCAGGCCAAGCTTCACCCTTAACAGGCCAAGCCTGTTTTGTAATAAGTTGGTCTGAGCCTGGCCTGTACAGAGGCCTAGCCTGAAGCCTGCAAAAAAGCCTGAATATTTATAAACCTTATAAGCAGGCTAATAGGTCATAGGCCTCACGAAAAAGGACAAAAACAGGCCAAAATTATAAAAATACAACCAAATTATTTAAAATACATCCTAAAATATGTTATAATCTAATTAATCAATAGGATAAAACCAAATACAATCTCTTGCTTGTGCTTCTACTACAATTCCCTAATTTCTTCTACAAGCTGTCTCTCACAACCTTCTTGGGTAAGGGCTTCCTCCTTTGCTGCAATGTATAGCTGCTCTTTGTCTCTCCTTTCCAAAGGACCTACTTATATGAAACATACAAGGTAATGCATTTAAGTTTAAGTGCAAAGAGCAACATAGAATGTACATAAAAACAGAACAATTTGGATCTAATATGAACATTTCCAATCCAACTGATTGAATTGTGCAGTACCTAATTCTCAGCACCTACTATGAATTGTGAAGTAGTTTGCAACTTAGGTGTAATATGAAACACTTACAGCACCTAATTTTCAAAATTTCAAGAAAGGCTAAATAAATAGAATATAATTAACAAAAAAGATGGAGGCATCCGTGATTTCTGCAACATTTTTTTTTTTTGCAAACGTGTACCTAATTCTTTGCTAATTAACAAAGAAGAAAGGCCAACATGTACCTAATTCTCTGCTACCATTTTTGTATTTCTAATGCTTTTTTGTCCATGATAACAAAAAACACATATATAAACTTGCAATTTGGGTCATGTTTGATGTGGTTCAACAAATTCGTGATGCAAGTCAAATATTTTAATAAATTTAGGTTGAAGTTCATATCAGAAACACTCGAACTGCTACATGGATTGCATTAACCTAACGTTATTTGTACTCAAATTCCCAGATCAAAACTCCTCTATACCCTTGTTTTTCATTGAACTAGAGATTCTTTTTAATGAGTAGTTCCTTCCATCTCCAAGCTCAAACAAAGCACTAATCCCTAAATTAGTTTTTCTTCGAAAAAGACGAAATAGTGAGGGAGAAGAGAAAGAGAGTGAGAGGAATTTACTAGAATGGAGAATGGAGAGAACTATGATGGTGTGGGCGTGCTTCAAGACAAAGACGGTAGAGCAGTGCGGAAGACTGGTGATGAAGAGGCAGTGAGGGTTTGAGGGGGGAGCATGATGAAAAAATAAGAAACCTAGGGAGATATAAGAGATTAATTATTATAAAATATTACATATATATATATATATATATAACTATAACAAGCCAGGCCAGCCTGAGAGGCCTAATAGGCTTCTAAGGGAACCTATGCCTGGTTTGATAAGCTAAATATGCCTTTTAAAATGATTGAGCCTAGGCCTCTTTTGAAACAGGCCAAACTAGGCCAGGCCCAATATAGACCAGGCATATGCCCTTGACAGGCCACATGACTTGTTTCCACCCCTAGATATAGAGCTACGATAAGAACCTGGACCTTCACCTTGGATCATCCATCACCGTCCTTCGGCCTCTCATACTCCTCTAAGGTCATCGGTGCTATCCCATCCTCCATTAATGCCAGCGACCTCCACCTTCATCTATCTCTCCCTCACTACCAGAGACAGCTGTGTGAAAAACCAGAATAGAGAGATTCGACCTCCACATTCACCAGCATCTTCATCTTCACGCCTTCACCACCTACACCTTCGGTCACCACCAGCGAGCTTCACCCCATTAACCTAGCTCATCGTTTTCTTTTATTTCTATTCCACTGTCACCACCAATCTCTCATTCTCATTGTCAATCTTATGTTCCAGTGGTGATTTCCATAGGTAGTTCGAATATGAAGATGGCTTTGTTTCTTGAAGCTATTTCTATGAGAGTTAAATTTCTCAACTCTTGAAGATGGAAACTATGGCATGAGTTCCAAGTACTATAATGGGGAGTTTTAGTTTTAGTTCATTAGCTAGACGATGTGTGTATTTGGATCAGCAAAAAAAAAGAGTTTTACCATGGTTTTGGAAATTATTACCCAAACACAAAACAAAAGTCCAGAATCCCTTTTTTTTTTTTTTTTTTTACAAAACCATGGTTTTGGTGAAACTGATTTTTTATCCTTTTCTTGCTTGTCCTTTATCTCTTTCCTCGTTCTCCTCTCGTGTTTTACGCTTTTCTCTTTCCTCGTTCTCCTGTCCGCTATTTATGCCAAACCGAGATCCTTCGGATCTAGCATGTTCGTGCACTGAAGCTCCCATCGTTTTCCTGATCTTTTGTGGTGTTCAAACATTCAAGATGCAAAGAATCCATTACATTCATTGATCATGGTTTGATTCATGAAATGAAAGAATTATAACTCTGTTTCTGGAATCACCCAATTTTGAGGTATGATTTTCTTGTGGATTCGATAGATTTTTTTTTTTTTTGGACAAAGGATTCAATAGATTTTAACCTGTATCCAAAGAACAGTTCAATAGATTGTAATTGAATAAGCGATACCTCCTCTGTTCCCACTGTACTTGAACATAATAAAATTGATTTCCCATTTGATGCGAAGGTACAAAATAAATCTTTTTCACTTAAGAAAGGGCAAATTCAATGCCACTGCATATGAAATATATCTATTTCTGATCACTGCACGTAGACAAATTTATTTCATGTTTTGTATTTATTATGAAATTTAATGTTAATAATATTTAAAATATAATATTATCCTTCATATGTAATTATCACAAAAAATAATGTTCTTTTTAGTAATTTGGCCATAAAAAAGTGATTCTGATAACAGTACCCAAACACTATTATTTTGTCAAAATCACTTCTTTTCCTAAAATCTATTATGCTCAGAATCTATTCTCTAAAATTACTTTTATCACTTTTTCTCCAAAAACTAATCAAAACACTCTCTATTATATTTGTGATTTCCTTGGTTTTAGGAGATATAATTTGTAGTTAAGACTAATATTTTTTGTTTAATATTTGTTTGAACCAATTTATGATTTAAATTAGTTTATGTTGAACATTGTGCTTAGCAATTTGTGATTTCCTTGGTTGTAGAAGTTGTAATTTATAGTTAACATTAATATTTTTGGTTTAATCTTTGTTTGGACTAATTCGTGATTTGAATTAGTTTATGCTAAACATTATACTCATCAATATATGTGGTTACATAGATGTTTCATTGTAATTCTCTTGATTCTCTATTATCTTGCATAGTATTATTTGGATATTGGGTTGATTTTTGATTGTATTGGAACCAATTGCATTAATTAATTTATAATCACACGCTAAGGGGGCTTAATAGCATCTTAAGAGTAAGGGTTCCTTTCTTTTAGTAATAGACTTTTTAGTTGATGAGGTTTTATATTTTAGAAAACTTAGTTATTTCATAAATTACATTCAAAGCGGTTTCTAATAATGTTTTAAGAAGTGATTGTTTTCTAGGTTTAAAAATAATCATTGATTAATGCACTAGTGACATCCAAACTGAAATCCTCACTACTCTTCTCAAGATTTTTTCTTTTCTGCCTCAGATTCTCAAGATTCATTACAACGCAGCACATAGACTCCAATATTACAGCAACAGTTCCTAAATGTGGAATCTTTGGCTTTGTTTGGTTGGAGGTTAGGTTAGGTTGGGGTAGGTTGGAGGTAAAAAAGTGGTGTTTGGTTGGAAGGAGGTTAGATTAGGTGTTGGATATTTTTTTGTCTTCTAGTGGTAACCTAACCTAGGTTCTGAAACCTCCAAAATTGGGGTTTTTCCTAGGTGAGAGAATATTTGTCTTCAATAGTGACTAAATTGCCCATGACAATTTTTTTAAAATTCCAACACTGCCCTAACTTGACCTCCTGATTCAACGAACTTTCCAAATAATAATAATTTTATAAATAATTATTTATATGCTTACACGAATAATTATTTTATAAATAATTATTTTATATAAATAATTATTATTAATAAATACATTATAAAAGAAGAAGGAAAATATGTAGAAGGGCATTTTAACCTCCTCTAATATAACTTAACTTCAATAAACCTCACTTAACCTAACCTTCATTGAACCAAACAACATTATAACCTCTTCTAACCTAACTTAAATAAACCTCATTTAACTTAACCTTCGTTGAACCAAACAAAAAGGGAAAAATACTGCAATCCTTATTCACGATTTGATATAAAGGCTTTTCTGATAGGCCAAAAGCTCCAATTATTAGCTTATACCTATCGTGCGATTGATGAATAAAAGGAGGGTCACAAATCGCAGAACCAAACATATAAAATTTTTACCCTGTCCAGCCAATCACGCGATTGTACTTCCAATCGCTCAATTGGGGCAACGAAACGCACGCCCAATCATATGCAAAAAGAGCCTGTTAGAAGAGCAAACACAAAACCATACCATAAATATTGAATACTACAAAAAATCTCTCTACCACTTCCTTTAACTGAAGCATCATCATCCCTTCTTGTCTAGCGTCATCCCCATCCTCGCCAGTGCCCCCCACTTTGGTCATTGGATTGACTTAATGCTTCGTCTTTTTCTTGCGCCTAAACCTACTCAGTAGAGTTTGCAGCCTTCATATATGTTTTCAGCCTACACCTTCACCGCTACAAACCCAAATGAAAGAGGTACATTCATTTCAGAAACATGCAAAATGAAGACAAAGAGGTACTGCTAAAAAACATGACATAAATCCATAAAGCATAGGTTGCTAATAAGCTAACAACCATAAATTTGATAGAGTTGACAGTAAGGAGGAAGAAAGTTGAAAACAGAGCACATTAGGAAGAAAGCTGAAAACAGAGCAGCTATCTTCTTTGCGTTTTCACTTCAATAGAAGGAAAAAAGGAGGCGGCTTTGAACCTGTAGAGAGGAGAACATAGTCTCTCCGTTCAACACCACCACCTTCTTCCTCCTCTCTGGCGAAGAGACATAGACCCAAGAGTTGAAGAGAGTGCTGTGGACTGAAAACGATGGAGTTGAGAGCTGAAGCCACTGGAAAGGGAGCTTAAATCACCATTTACTCCATCCTCAAATACCAGACCAGAGAAAACCAGAAGCTCAGATCACTAGTGATCTCCATCTCTGAATGTTCGGGCGAGTGCTTCTTCTTTCTTCTGAGCTTCTCCGACGACTTTGAAGAGGTTGGAATCCTTCCAGAGCATGGTTTCGTCCTTCCTTTGATCTTTCCAGCTAGCTCCTGCAATTTACAGTGAGTTTATTTGCTTTACGGTGAGCTTTTTGCAATTTCCAGCGAGTTTCTTTGATTTCATGAACTTTTTTACCGAAAAAACCTTCGCTCCTCCATCAGACCCCAAGCAATAGTAGATACAGTCTTGAGGTTCAAACATCTTGGAGGTAAATTAATGCATACAAAATAGTATAACACCCATCCACCATGCTTCTTCCAATCGGACTAAAATTGCCGTTTACCATTTCCATGATTCTCCAACAGCAAAGTGCAGATGATTTGCCAAAGAGAGAGATGAGTTCAAATGGGGGAATAGCAGAGCTACCCAGGGCAAATAAGAAGAAAACAGATGCAGAACACATGTTGAGAAGAGGAGTTTGAATTTGAATTTAAATCTATTGGGTATTTGGATTTGAAGATCCCGCTTAGTTATTTAGGGTGTGTTTGGGATAGCGGTAGGAAAAATGACTTATTATAATTCTGACTTATTAAAAATGACTTATTAAATAAGTCAGTTTTTGTAATATGATTTATGTTTGGATGAGCGGTTGAATAAGTGATTTTTCATAAGTCAAAACGTGTTTGGATTAGCGATTTGATAAGTGCATTTTAAGTAAAAACTTGAAGGGCATTTGTATATTCTTCAAATTTTAGATAGATCATATATGCGATATCCAACAGTAACATATCATCTGGCCCAGGCAGATATATGAAAATGCAAACTTGTAACTCCAGAGATAAAGCCCAAACTAAGAATGAAACTTCAGAAATTATAACAGCATAAACACATAGTAATTCACTCTATTATGCCACTAGAGCAAATAACTCCCAAAGTAGAATTTCAATGGCCACAATTATGGTACGAGTTCACGTTGAGCTCAAAAAAGCAAATAACTTGGCAAATTACATAATTTCATTTAAAAATATTACATAACTAATTGTGATCATAAATTCCGTACAAGTTGATCTCTAATCATGTCACGAATGCGATTCATTCTGGTTGAAGATGTCACAGCAACATTGGAAGAGGAAGCCGCATCGTCTACAGTATCATTATCTTCTTTGTGAGATTAGAGATTTCCTTTTCCTTTTATGCAGGAACTTGATCCGCCACCTTGGCTCAACAGAATGCGAGAAATTGGATACCCACCTGGATATTTAGGTGAATTAAAACACATTTAGTAGTAGTCCATCTGAATAGTCTTCGAAGGCTAAATTTGTATTTCATGGGTTCTTATTATATAAACCTAATCCTCCTGTCTGCAGTTTACCTTTTTAACTTGTTGAAGGTATACTCCTAATTATGTTCTGGAATTTTAGATGTTGATGATGAGGATCAGCCATCAGGCATTACCATATATGGTGAAGAAGAAATCAGAGAACAGGAGGATGGGGAAATTGTGGAGGCAGACTATTCAAATTCAGAGAGAAAAATGACTATTAAATTTCCAGGAATAAATGCACCCATTCCAGAAAAATGACTGTTAAATTTTAGAGTTTATGGAAAAAAAATTTTCTTATACGCTTATCTTATATAATGTAAAATCACTTAAAATAACGAAAACCCCACATTCATTGGATTGGTTGAAAAAACAACAACAGAGCCTCTTCTAATCTGCCAATCATCCTAAGAGCACGCACCCTCTAGCTTAGCTAGGTGGTGAAAAAAATTCTTATTAATCAGCATAAGTTAAATGAAAATGCCAGCAACTCAAATTTAGTTCGCTTGCATTTCTTTCTTCTCATTTGATATTAATTTCCTTTGGTATATTCTCCAAGCTACCCCACAAACAATAGAGTAAATCAAAAGCTTACAATAAGACTCAAGCACAAGACATCATCAAATCCCTTATATAGAGCCATCTTCATCGCTTTCTTGAGAGCCAAAGTGTCACATAGGAAGATGGAAATAGACAGTGAGATAGTACCAAAACACAAAATATCTGAAGAATGTATCACATCGATTAAACCAAGAGTCAAGGTTTTAAGGAAGAGAAGCAATCAATACTGATGAAAGATGGTGTATTGAATCGAAGCTCTAAACTGTAAATCCTGCCGAGAATCGAAACTGATAACACGCAGCAACAAAGACAATGCAGAGACATTTCCACTGAGACCCAAGTTCAAAGCTAACCCAAGTTCTAAGTTAAGAAGCAGCAACACAGACACTAGCAGAGACATACATCATATCGAAACTACAGCCAAAAATTCATTTTGAAGCCGGACAGACGCACGAACAGAGACAGGAGTATAGAGTATATGAAGAAACAATGAGAAACAAACCTTACCACGCACAAGAAGACTCCACCGGACCTCACACGCACCAACAAACACAGGAGATCAGAGTGTGGACGCACAAGGTCCAGCCGGCGACAAGTGACAGTAGATCTACAACCTTCAAACCCGGAAGAGAAGTCATAGTGTCGATGCACAAGATCACCGAAATTGCTCACCAAGGACAGATCTGCCACATGCAGACCGAGAACCTTCCTGCCGGCCTTCACATAATCAGTCGGAGTCAAAGATGAGGACCACCTTCCCGCCGATCACCAAAAACCGCAGACCACACCGCACAACAACACCATCGAAACACAAGCAGAGCAACGATCCAGCTTCCACGGGTTTAGCTGGGCGCCAACGGAGGGAAGATCTGGACGAGAATGGAGTTTCTGAACTCTGAACTCTGAACTCAATGAACAAGCCACTGGCAGAGAAGAATGAGAACAGCGAAGATGAGTTTCGGAGGAAGAGAGAAGAGAAGAAAGAGAAAGAAATAAATAAAAAAACTGAGCCAGCATTTACTAACGGTCAAAACGTGATATTTGCCTTAAAATAAGCTCCACCGGCCCACTTTTAAAATAAGTACCTTATTTAAATCGGATCACATTTTAAAACTGATGAACCAAACACACACAAATTGGATCACGTTTTGTTTTGGGCTTTTTTGGGTTGAAATCGGGCTTATATTAGACAAAACGTGGATCCAAACACACACTAAGTCTATTATTTACTTATTTATTGCTACTTGGTTTCTACCAAATTATATGTTTGAAAATAAGTGCATTGACTGATTGATCAATTCCAAGTTTATTGTTCTGTAACTACGTACACTCTAATATCCATAGATTTGAAGCCGACAAGGCCAAAAGCATATACGAGTAGTTAACATCAGCATATATACATATTACATATATCGATTATCGAAGAAGAATAGAGAGATCGATGGGCGTGTCTTCTTCTCTTAACCATTTTCTGATGGTTCTTCTACTTATTGCCTCTTCTCTTTTCATGCACCGTATCGATGCACGTTTCAGTATGTATCATTAAACTATTTGATCCTTTATTTTTTATTTTCTTTATTTTAACCCATAACCATTTACAATAAAAATTTTCTACCCCATTTTGTCTTAGCAGTCAGATAAAGGGCATTGTGGTATACTCCCTCTAGTCCTTATTATAAGGCATCACCTAACAAGTGTACCACTCTGTTCCTGTTTATAAGTCCTTTTTGACCATAAATTTTGGTCCTATTTATAAGTCCATTATCAGGGTAGTAAATGCATTTTATACTTTTTTATCCTTATTAATTGTAATAAACAAAAGGAATTTATTCATGTCGACTTTTGGAATCAATCATAGATAAGGGAAAAATTGGAAATTTAGCCCATAGTAAATGAGTTAACTAACTCTCCTTGGTATGTGAGAATTAGTTAAAAGGGATTTATAAATAGGACCAGAGTGGTATTTGGTTATTTTTATAAGGCACTTGCTTGTTTCCAAAGAGCATTAAATATTTTTTTCAATGTATTCCCATAATTAATAAGGATAGTGGGTGAGAGTGATGATTAATATAATATTAGAGTTCAGTGGAATTAGTAGGGTAATATTGGAAATTACTTAAATTTTAGAACAAATTTAATGATTTTAATTATTTTTATTGATTTGTGAGAATTGTTAGTTGGTGACTTATAATAAGGACCAGAGGGAGTTTTTGTTTTGGATGAAACACACATATATATAGAGTTAAGATTTGGGTCATTTCTAGGGGCAAAAAGAGAGAAGACAATTTTTGTTTTTTGAAAAATTTGTAGAAAAACAAAGAATAAGAATTCATATATACAAATGAAAAATGAGAAAGAGAAAATGAATAAAACTCTCGTGTCCGTTATAAGATACTTTCTGCATCTATATAAATGGTGCGAGAGCGAGCTACAATATCATTAATTAATTTTATACCCATAATAATATAATCCTATATATACATTTAGCAATAACTTAATCTGAAGTCTAATAAAAAAATGTGCTGCACTAGTCAAACGTAAGAAAATACAATTAATTATTATTAATTATCCTAAATATTGTGCTGCACATATGCAACGGGGAGACAAATGCTATAAAGTATAAACAACCTAATCAGATAATGGTGTATCAAAATAAACCTAATGAGATAATTATCATCATTTCATAGATCGAAATAAATGTAAAGGAATGGTGAAGAAATTAAAGTAAAATAAAATATAAGAATAAATATTTGTATTTAATTAAATTGAAAAAAAAGTAATTTCATTGACGAAGGCTCAATTCAATTAAAAGGATTTAAAGGAATTATATATTTGATACTAATTAATTTTGAAGTTTATAGAAAATGGGAAGCCTGTTGTCCTTCCTTGGCAATTACAAGCTCCTTGCATACACACTAAGTACATTAATACTCCCTATCCCTATGATTCTTATAGAAGGCACCAACTATAAAATATTAAAATGAGAATAAATTGCACAACTTTTATTGATAGATTAGAGGCATATATATGCATATTAGAATCATAAGCACCCTAATGGAGAGTATCATAACAACCGTATCTCCAACTAACATTTAAAATAAAAATATTCAAATAATGTAATCATAATATTATAATATCAAATTCTGTAATATGCTCCGAGATATATTGATTGCCTTCACCAACTACCCGCAGTTTTTTGTCTTTATTATAAGGTACCAATTGTCTTTAACTAACTTATTTATTACTATTTTTCCATTGTGTCCTCATTTTAAACTGACTCATTTAAATCCACATCATTAAAGTAAAGGTAAAGTTGGAAGCATTTATCAATTTTAAACCAATTTAATGTCTTAACTTCTATTCCGTAGTTCACGAGAAATGGTAGTTGATACCTTATAATAAAGATAAGAGGGAGTAGCTCAAAGAAAGTGTCTCCATGCTGTCTTTGCCAAAAGAGAAATCATTTAGTACTTCAAAATCACGGAAACCCATACCGCCTACAGATTTGGGTAAAGGTCATATGATCCGAAGCACGCCAGTGAATGCATCCCCCTGAGCCACTGCCCTGCCACTAGAAATTTGAGATTGGCCGGTCCATCATGTCTTTGCAAGTTTTGTTGGGCAATTTTAAACAAATCATCGGGTAAATAAGTACAGCTTTAACCACAGCTTTGATCATAACTACTCGACCTGCAAAATGACAAGAGAATTTGGTGCCATCCCTGAACTTTCTGACCCGCTTTTTCTTTAACATACGTAAGCGCCTGTTGCTTCGTTTTCTTTAACATATCAAACATTATATATTTTCTTTAATGTGTCAATTATATTTTCCCACAAAAAATATTACTTGTTCATAAACACCATCTCTTTTAGGCTCTAAACTTATACATAAGTTCACCTCAAACACCATCTCTTATAGGCTCTAAACTGGGACAATTTTTAATAAAAGCATCCAAAGAGCTGACAGTTGTTCGTAGAAGTGAAGCCTTTTTCAATTTCATCAATTGAGGTCTCTCGCCCCTAATATTATTGCTTTTTACAAGGAACTAATTTGTGGAAAAATATACAATGACACTAACCAATTTTTTTTAATAGAATGAATTTGTTTGCGTTAGAATCAATACATTTATCAATATCAATATACTAGTCAATATAATAAATTCATACTATTAACAAATCATGAATATATTGTATTCATTTCTTAGAATTTATATAATGAATAAAAATTTTCTGTTAGAATAAGATGAATTTGTCAAACTTTATTTGCACACGCAGGGTTTTAATTTGAGGATAAAACCATTCTTAATGTTCATGACACAAATGCCGTTTCTTAGTTGCCTATTTTGAATGAAGGTGCCATTATAATAAACAAATGCACATTCCTTTAAGCTCAATATTATTAGTAATATATAATTAATGTCGTTTTGCACTGACTTCAAAAGTAAGCATTGAAATTAAGTACTATATCAGTTCCTCAGATTCAAAATATATATTTGTTTCTTTGTTTACTTAAGTAGTGCTATGTCAAATCACAATTAAAAATGTGGAAAAAATCGCAACAAGTAAAATAATACATAATGTGGCTTCATCTAAATTTTGTACTATATGATTAATAAATTGGCAATTGTTTTAAATTAAGTGATGACAACGTCGTGTACGCGGTTTCAACAAGAATTTAAAGGGGGTACTAGCATAAATCAAAACAATGATTTTGAATACGTTGGAGTTTATGAGTAATAAATTATTGAAGTTGTTTTTGGTGTCAATTTTCAGGCTTTCTAGAGACAAATTTTGATTGTGCCAGAAGTTTTCATGAAATTGCGCCTTTGAAGATGTGTGGATTGACTGATTCAAATCCAAGATTAATTTTCTTTAAATCAAATAATTAATCTGAACCCCATTATATATAGAGCCAATATAGAGAAGTAGCATTAGCATATCCAACACAAATAAGAAGAATATAATTGTAATCAATGGGTGTCTCTAAGACTCTTTACCATTTTCTTATGTTTCTTCTTATCACCTTCTCTCTTTTCATGCTTTCCTCCCACTATGCTTGTGCAGGTATGTATCTTTACTTATCTCTCTCTCTCTCTCTCACACACACACCCAAAATTGGAAGAGAAAAAGTGAAAAAGAAATAAAGTGCTCATTTAAATAAACCCTAACAATATAGTGTTTTTACTCATTTGTTTGTTTGGTTTCACTGTAATTTTGCACTACTCCCTCTAGTCCATATTGTAAGACCTCATCTAAAAGGTTTCTATGATCCAAAATATATGACCCTATGCAAAAAGACAATAGCATTAAATTCTTCCTTTTCGCAAATACCATTATTAATTGTAATGTAAAGAGAGATTGTATCAGAAAGAAATTAAAGGTAATTAAGATATGTTGATTTTAATAGGAGGATAATATGAGAAAGTAGTGATGATTTTTTCTCATTTAAAAAATACAAACTACTTTTAACTATTACTTTTCTTAATTATTGTGAAGTAGTTAGAAGGCTCTTAATATGTATATATGATGCAGATATGACGACCATGAGAAAACTAGATGGTCTGCAGCCCCCGAAACTCCGTTCACCGATACCATCTCCTCATGCGAAGCCTGATCATCCCCCTCGTCCGTCATATTGATTTACTGATACATATGTGTGTGTCTACACACACACACACACACACACACGAGTTTTGTCTTGTCTGGATGAAGTTGCTGAGATGAAAATAACTACTTGTTTGTTTAATTTTAGGGTTTTATGTCTCTCTGTGCGTGTGTGGATTGATCCTTGTTTGTTTTTTTTTTCAATTTCTTCCTTGCTGCTCAGGCTCAGTATTGTTGTAAGTTACAGATTAATAAGGTGGATATGCACAAGGATGTTCTTGTTTTATTGTAATATTTGATAAGGTGACTTTTCCTTCATCATTAGAAGAAATATTATAGGACCCACTAAAAATCTGTATTAATTAGTTTAACCAGTTAATTTAATATTATTTTTAAGAATTACGGACTACACTATAATCAGTAGAGCTAGCAAATTAATGGTCAATATAAGTAGATGTTATTTACTTTTTAAAATATGTATATTTAATAAGGGGAAATTTGAAAATTTAATAAATTTTTAAATTGAGTTAATTTTTTTTGACTTGATTAGATCGAGTGAATAAGCTTTAAGGTTTTCTTTATTTCTGTTAAAATAGTTTGACAGTGATTTATAATTGAGGCTAAAGGTAGCATTTATAATTATTAAGTTGTGCTATATATCTACAGACAACGAACATACTGTATTATCTTCGAATTGATCGAACAAAGCATTATACATTATATTTTTTTTTTAATCCGATGAATTTGTGAAAAAGTATTTGCCTATAGCATCAATATGGGAGTTAATTTAAAGAAAGAACCAATATTCTTAATGCTCCACTCATAAAATACTGTTCCTTAGCCAACAAAAGTTTAGTCAAATTGGTATGGAGTTAGCACATAATTTAAAAGGCCGTGACTTCAAATTCTACTGTCGATGTGTGAATCTTGTTAGTGGACAATATCTGAATACCTTAATAAGCATTCTTTGAGCCCGGATGACCCTGGCGAATTCCCGGACCAAACTCATCTAAACTTTAGATTAAAAAAATACTGCTTTGTATACCTTTGTTGCATTTTGCTTGAAGGAGTCAAGATAATAAACAAATGCACATTCCTTTTAAGCTCAATCCAATTAACATATAATTACTGTCGTTATTTACTGACTTCAAAGTTGAGCTTTGAATTTAACTAAATATGATCTTATATATCTTATATAACATCTTGTCTTGTCTTATGATGTGATGTTATTCAGGAGCTGATGGCCACAAAAATCTAACTCTAACTTTAGTAATGTATTTCGAACAAAAAAAAAACTTTAGTTATGTATAAAGTTTATTATGATATTGACTACTAAATATTGTTTCAAAATTGAGTGATGACAACGCCATGTACGCGGTTTCATCATAAATATGATGGCGTACCGACATAAACTAAAACCATGCATGGTTATGGATTTGGTGAATCGTGTGAGTAATTAATGATTAAAGTTGTTTTTGGTCAATTGTCAAGCTCTCTAAAGACAAGTTTTGGTTGGCCCAGAAGTTGACACTAATTGTAGTTTGATTTTGGGTTTACGTCAATTTCCATCGCTTAATTATTTCCCTGGCGGTCTTTATGAAATTGTTTTGTTTGAACTTTGAAGATGCGTGCGTATGAATTGATTGATTATTCAAATCAAAGATTACTTTTCTTTTGAAAAACAAATCATTAATTTGATGAACCTCACATTCATAAAGCCAATATCCAATTAAGTAAGTGGCACATATTGACATATCCAACACAAATAAGAATAGAGAGATATTAATGGGTGTCTCTGCTCTTTACCGCTTTCTGTTATTGCTTCTCAAGCTCAGTGTTCTTGTAACTCGCAAGATGGTATGGATCCCATATGTACAAGGATATGTTATTTTTCTGTTGTAATTTTGAATTTTTCTTCATCATCAGAAAGAATATAACAGACCCATAAATCCTTTTTAATTTTTTTGGTCAAACCATCATTAAATCACCTTTATAATTAGTTCAACCAATAAAAATGAGGATTTATATTTTAATATTGGGTAAAGGGGCAACCAGCACCCCAAACTATTTTTTGAAGTGCAATTAATACCCTAAAGTATTTATGGGTCCAATTTTGCCCCTAATCTATTTTAAAATTGGTTCAATTGCCCCTATATGAAGGGTTAAATTGTACATTCACCTCAAAAACTTTAATTAGGTGCCTTATAAATATGACGAAAAAAAAAGCTTCTCTCTCTACCTTATAAATAGGACCAGAGGTGTATACTCCATCCGGTCCACAATACAAGTCATCACTTTAATTAATCCATGAGAATCAAGAAATGGTAGTTAACTCACTAAATTTGCCTTATATTGAATTTTTTCCCCAACTTTACTCATATTAAATGTGGTTTTGAAGGAGAGAGAAAAATATAAAAAGTCACATTCAAGCATTATAATTGCATGGGCAAAATTGACAAATAAGTATTAATTACTCTCCAAGTGACTTATATTGTGAACCAATCCCACTGAGTCTAATTGGGCATTTCAAGCATTCTATGTTGAGAAAAGGTCAGAACTTGTTAGAGGAAAGAAGAGATTAGTGATTGATTAGAAGCCCCTCAACATGTTCTTGCATAGGGGGTGGGTCGCTTACTGAACCTTGAGACCCAATCCAGGATAACTACATATCTTACCATGTAATGGTCATCTCAAGGCTTTCCTTAGCATAACAGACCTCATTAGGACCTTAATCTGTAGAAACCTAGACAGAATCAAATCATTCATAAAGAAACTTAACCCCAAGGATTATGTCAAATTCATTCTGATACACAGGATCCTCTATAAAAGGTAAGTGTAGAGCATACTTGAATCTTTAGGGGAGATAAGAGAGAAGCTATAAAAAAATAGAGCTTTCAAAAGATAAGAAACTTAGAAGGAATTGAAGTCATTGGAAACACACTTCTATTGATAGAAACTTTGTTACAAACTTTGATGATCCTTTAAGTTTGGGAACATCTCTTATATAGGAATCTAAGCACAACACACAACAAAATGAAAATTATTACACACTAACTGTAAAGTAGGACAACTATATACACCTGTGACTGGTAGTACAATTATTAAAAGCACTCTAAAAAGTAAACCACTTGATAAAAGTAAAAAGTAGACAAAAACATGATTAGATCACCATCCCTCGCATATGGGCTCATGTGATGGAGATAAATTTAAATCTTCATACTCTCAGTCATCATCATTGTCGTCTTGTGCAGACACTTGGGACAATACTCTGCATACTATGAATATTGGACTGGAGTCTATGAGCTTTCTATTGGATCTTGAGAGAAAGGGCTCCATATGGGTCTTAAGAAAATGGGCCTCCATATGGGTTTTAAGAACTAGACGAGCCTTGAGTATTAGTAGGAAATAGCTGTAATTCATTAAGGGAGCATTGCTTTCTTCGGGCATCAAGCCAGGATAGAGTGGCTGGTTCAAACATTTGTTCTCCGGGCATTTTGTACCATTTGTGAGGATTAGAAGGGACAAATGGTTCATTAGGAATTGGACCGAGTAACGTGTCAGAAATTGTGCCCTAGGGGCCAATCATTATACTTTGAACATTATTAATTTAATGAATTTTCTCCATTATGTTATCATATTATTCACATGTTCACTATGATGACTATATCCTTGGATAAATCTTAAAGATTGTCCTAAATGTCCTTGGTCGGTCATCTATACGGGAGCAGAGGTGAAATAAGACAGTATGAATTTGATAAGATATGGAGATATGAATCAAAGTCTTAGGCATTTGTAAGAGTACAAGGTGCTGGACCGACCGCTATAAGAAAGCTGCATGGATCAAGTCGTAAGCTTATCTCATGTATAACCATGTCACAATGCTCTTCGACCTGAGGTCATCATGGATTCCTACATTAGAGTTGCTAAGCTTTGAACTAGTTAAAAGTCACCTTTGACCGGGTGATGATAAAGACTACGATCGGGCTTAGTGGTTTTTCACGCAGAGGAATATGAATGGTCAAGATGGAATTTGTCCCTCACATTAGTAAAGAAATATTACTGGGTCCCTCGATGAGTGAGTCTAAGAAATGTTTGGCCATACTACGATAGAAAGGAGTTTCCATTTCTATTGTCAGACTACTTAGGAATCGCGAAAGTAATGGTTAGGAACAGGAGGATGACATTATCTATGCCTCATCCTTGACCGAAATATCATGTGACAAAAGGGATGTGACATAGTTGTGTGATAGGCTGTGTCGTGTTAACGATCCTCATATGAATCGGGTAGTCGTAACATCTTGCTAGAGGCTGCTTGTGACTTGTGGGTTAGTACAGTTATTGGCCTACTGCCAACTTCATATGGGCCTACAGGGTCGCATATAAGAATGGCCCAACACGAGACAATGTTTAATCTAAGGTGGACGAATTTTATATTTATATATATAATATAAAATTCATGAAAATAAAATTAATAATATTATATATATGTATTTTTGAAATACACACACACATGATAGAGATATATGTTATTATATTAGTTTTAAATTTAGTTTTATTAAGATAAATTAAATGTAATAACTAACATGATAGAGATATAGTATCTCAGATTTAATTTATCTTCATAAATTAAATAAATAGGTTAAATTAAAATTGTTGGACGGATTTAATTAAACCAAATGTATTTAATTAGCTCATCAAGATAATTAAGGGTTAATTAATTTCAAAATTAATCTTAGAAATTAATCAAGATTAATTTTGAAATTCGAATATAGCCCATATGTGTTATAAAGTTGATGGTGCAGAAAATTTTATAGACGGATGAGAATTTAGAGCTGTGAGAAAACCCTAACAGATGTTGGAGGTGTTAGCATGTAGTCCGTGTTGGAGTAGCATTCGTGTGGATACCGGTAGAGGGTGCTGATCACCGTGTTGGCTCCTGAAGATCGAAAACCAAGAACACACGAAAAGAAAGGTATGATTCTTTCTAACTCAGTTTAAACGTCGTTAATAGATCCGCAATCGGGATTGGCAAACTTTTTAAAATTATTCCGCTGTGCTTGCCAATCATAACAGTGGCATCAAAGTCAGATCAATTTTGCTTTTAAATTGAGTTTATGTTCTTATACAGGTGATATATATGGGATATATATGTGTGTTTATAAGAAAATGTCCGAATATGTATCTAATCTGGTTAATACGAAAAGGAATTGTTTCAAAAGATTTGATCTTGAAATCGATTTTCTAATTTTCATTTTCAAAGGAATATGTTCTAGGTCAATTGCTCATTTTCGGATAGTGCTATATGTATATACGATATGGTGGAATTGTTTTGATTATATGTGATATGTTTCCGTTTCAATTCCACTGTTGGTGTTGCAATTTCTATTTTGTATTAGATCCAAAATTGAAATTTACTTTTCTATTCAACCCTGACTCATATGCACATGTCGTATTCTAGCTGTAGTGCAGGAAGTGTATATGTACCGTTCGATGGGAATGGTGTATGCACCATTTGGCGAAGTAGGGACCCAGCTATGAATTGTTTTTGTTATGCTACATTACATGGTGTATGGCATATTTAATTGTTGCATTTTATATGACTGGTTGTATGCTACTACTGAGATTCATTTTAATCTCACCCTTTCTTTTCAAATTCAAAAATTTTCCAACAGAAGCTAGAGGCTCTAGGGGAAAAATGGTAAATACCGGCAATTGAGGTGTCCGGGTCAGGAGGATGAGCTGTTAGTTATAATTAGTTTATTTTGATATTTTGGACAAAATTATATATATTATCAAACCCTATAGCGAGACTCCTGTATTGTAAACAAGTACTCAATGTCAGTATGTTTCTGCTACTTCTGTATGCCTTACAGAATTGTGCGCTTATTACTCTGTGTATATCAAAATGTTAAGGGGTTTGACATGGCGTGGTGAGGAAGTAGCTACTCATGCATCCCACAAGAAGGAAGTTTTTAATGTCAGAGATGACGATGGAATGGAGAAATTGAAGAAGAATGTTTTGCACAATCGCCTATATATGATAGCATGTGGGGTAATGCAAACACACCTTTATACTCTGGATGTACTAAGTATACATGCTTGTTAGGTATTTTACACTTGGTCAACTTAAAGGCAACTTGTGGATGGACCGATGATAGTTTTACTTTGTTACTTAAATTGTTGAGTGATATGTTTCCAGAGGATAATGTACTTCCAAACTGTATGTATGAGGCAAAGAAAATCTTGTCTGTAATGGGTATGGAGTATAAAAAGATACATGTTTGCCCTAATGAACATGTATTGTACAGAAAGGAGTATGAAGGACTAAGTGAGTGTCCGAAATGTAAAACTTCAGATACAAAGTGAAGAAAGATGTTGGCTGTGGTGATGAGACAAGTAAAGGGCAACCTTTAAAGGTTTTATGGTATCTTTCAATCATATAGCGGTTTAAACGAATGTTTGCTAATGTGAAAGAAGTCAAGAAGTTGAGATGGCATTCTGATGAAAGAATATGTGATGGAAAATACCTTTGGCACCTGGCTGACTCTCCACAATGGAAGAAAATAGATGAAATCTTTCCAGGATGTGGCAGTGAGCCAAGAAACCTTCGGTTTGGGCTTTGCACAGAGGAAATCAATCCTTATGGTACTCTTAGTAGTACATATAGTGTATGGCCAGTTCTGCTTGTGATTTACAACTTACCCCCTGGTTGTGTATGAAATGTAAATTATGCTTTCTATGTTGAATTCAGGACCAAAATAGCTAGGGAACGATATTGATGTCTACTTGGAACCTTTGATAGAGGACTTAAAGAAGTTATGGGAGGATGGCGTAGAAGCGTTTGATGTATATGAGCAAGAGTCCTTTAAGCTACGCGTAATATTTTTCACCACGATTAATGACTTCCCTGCATACGGAAAGTTGTCAAGGTATAGTGTGAAGGGTCATAAAGCATGTCCGATATGTGAAGTAGGCACACACTTTCATCAACTTAAGCATGGTAGAAAAGCGATCTACCTTGGTCATAGGATATTTCTTCCTCAGTTCCACCCATATCGTAGGCTAAAAATGGCTTTTAACAGTTTTCCAAAAAATGGAATGGCTTCGAAGCCATTAACTGGAGATGAGGTTTATAGTTGAGTAGAAAGAATCAATGTCAGTTTTGGTAAGAATCAGAAGACTACGAGTGAGAAGAACATATGAAAGAAGATGTCAATTTTCTTTGATCTTCCATATTGGCATAGTCTTGATGTGAGACACAGTATTGGTATGATGTATGTGGAAAAAAATGTATGTGATAGCTTAGACTTAGTTGAAATGGGAATAAGAGAACCGCTACATCCACAACTAAGAGATGATGGTAAGAGAGTGTATATGGAGCCAGTAACGTATACATTGTCAAAAGTTGAGAGAAGAAATTTGTGTATGGTTTGCATGGCATTAAGGTACCACAAGGATATTCTTCAAATGTGAGAAGGCTTGTCTCAATGGAAGATTTAAAGTTAGTAGGAATGAAGTCCCATGATTGTCATGTCTTGATGCAATAATTATTACCATAGCTATTAGATGTATTATGAAAGATGATGTGTGAAGCACGATAACAAGGTTGTGCAGTTTCTTTAATGCTATTTATAGCAAAGTTTTTGACATTGGAAAGTTAGACGAATTGGAAAATGAGGGTTATACTATTCTATCCTAACTAGAGATGCATTTTGCTCCTGCATTCTTCAATATAATGGTGCATTTAATAGTTCATTTGGTAAGGGAGATAATACTATGTGGCCCAGTTTATCTAAGGTGGATGTACTCTTTTGAACGATACATGAAGAACTTAAAAGGGTATTCTAAAAATTCTTATCGACTTGAAGCCTCAATTGTTGAAAGATATATCGTTGATGAAGCTATAGACTTTTGCAAAGAACATCTATCAAACTCGAACGTCCAATCTTATCATGAAAAGGGTACAAGTAAGGGAATACGAGGGCTCAAAGTGAAGAGTATGCATCATGAAGAGGTGTTGCAAGCACACTTATATATCTTGAATAATACGGAAGAAGTTTAGCCGTCTTAGATGAACACAGAAAGAGTCTAAAGGTGATCTATCCAAGAAAAAAATCACATGCATATAGCTAATAGTTAGCTTGGGGGCATTCTTTTAACATCATAACTTGGAGTGGTTTCGATATAAATGGGTATTCTTTACACATAAAAGCCCAGGATGATAGAAGTACTATGCAAAATAATGGGATGATAGTGGTAGCCGAAGTAATGCACTTTTCTAGTTCGAAAGACAAAACCCCATATTGGCATTTATGGCCTATTGTGGAGTTATTGAAGACATATGGGAGATAAGCTACACCAAGTTGAGAGTTGCTATATTCAAATGTAAGTGGGTTAACAATAATACCGTTGAAATAGATCAATTTGGATTTGCCTTAGTTGATCTTGATAGAGTTGGTTATAAAGATGAGCCATTCATTCTAGCAAGCCAGGCAAAACAAGTGTTTTATGTCATTGATCTAGTAAGTGAAAAATTGTCCATTGTACTTCAAAGTAAAAAATAGAAGGATCATGATCCAAGTTTGAATCTTGACGACATACTACCTTTCACTACAAATCTACCTATACCAATTAAAGTATAATTGGTAGATGATGAAGAATATGCAGCTAGAATCGATCGTTCTGAAGGAATTTGGGAAAACACATAAAGTAAGAATTTAAATTGTTTCAAGTATTCATTTAATTGTAATTTACTTATCCTATCTCACCTTGATTTCTTAGTAGAAACATGACCAGTTCAGATTTAGGGGACTTAGGTGGCTCACTTGTTAAGAAAAAGGCTAGAGGAAGTATGAAGCTACGATCATTGGTCAAATGTCATGAGCAAGAAAAAGAGAGCATGCACGTGGAAATTGATGCATTTTTAAATTCTATCGGCAACTAGGAAGACAAGTTCATTAGCTATATTGTCTATTTGGCTCGGAGCAAAGTTGGCTTTCTATTTTATACTTGGAAGGAAGTTATGAAAGATAAGAGGGCTATAATTTGAGAACAACTTTTGGTATATAAATTTGTATTTTCATTTCTATCTTTATTCCTATTTGATTCATATATAACCATGTTATATTGTACTTTATAGCAAACTTATGATGTCCCCAACATGAGGCAAATGTACAAGTATTGGATAGGGGAAGTTCATGAGCAATGGAAAGATTTCAAGTCCACGTTCACAACCAAGTACATTTGAGTTTCAAAGAGAAATGAGGATCCTTGTAAAGAGTATTCGTTTCTTTCTCCAGATGAATGGATGTTGTTTGTGGCATCACGACAAGATCCCAAATTTCTTGTATATATATTTTGTTCATCATAGTGTGAAACATTTTATTTGAATTTATTTGACCTTACTAACTCAGTTTTCTTTATTCTCTGTTTATATAGGAAATTGATTCAATCAAATAAAGAGAGGCTAGCTAAAAACAATTATCTACATTACCTGGGGGTTATCGGAAGCTAGAAAAGAAGATCATGTAGGCTAATTTGCAAAAATTGAAGGAATTAACCAAATCAAATCCTAGCATTGTCGCAGGCACCGTCTCCTCCCCCACGTCACAAAAAATGGAAAGAAGGGAGAATCAAGGGATAAAAATATATAAATCCAATAATTGCTTATGATGTTGGAAGGATTGTGAGTATTTAATATAAAGTATATTTAAGTGTGTTTCATTTTCCTTAGAACTTTTGGCATGTAACTACTATCTATTGTATGCTACAGGATGAACTTGAAGAGCAGAGTAGCCAAGGTTTTTTCACTTAAACTGGAAGGATGGACATCTTAGAAACGACGCTTGGGAAGCTAGATCACCCTGGTCAAGTTAGAGGGGAGCTAAAGGGAGTTAGTCTCTCAAGATGCTTTAGACAAAGTTCACAATCTTATGGACAAAGTAAACTGAGTAGAGAGTTTGTGGCCAGGGTTTGAGAGGAAGTCCGAGCATAACTAGAAGTGCAAATGCGTCAATCACTTTAAGAAGAGCTTAAAGAAGAGTTGTTGCATGAGCAACATGGTGAGATGAATTCGATGGTGTTGTCTCACAGGAACATAGATCTCAAGTTTGTAAATAATTTCATTTAATATAACATTGAGTTTTTCCTTAAGTTTGTTTAATTAATTCTTTCATTTCCCTTACCCAGAAATCCCTGGCCTTTCCTAGCACTAAAGGCAGTTACAATCCGCTAGAGATTGGACATGGCGACCTTGATCCTTCACTAAAGGCTGGAGAACCTTGTTCTCTTTTGTTGGATGTCCCATGCCTGTGTGTTGTTGCCGATGTTGTTGTATACATACATGCTACCACCTACTATGATAAGAAAATTCAGGACAATCAACGTAGGGTCAATGTCACAAGTGTTCGACAGGGGGAGGAAGGTGTAGATGTCCCGTTCCTCGATGACGAGGTTGACAAACTAGGTTAGGCAACAAGATCTTTCATCCTGTGGCCTCAACATCTTGTTTAGATGATGACAACACCTCTAATGGTAGGAAACACCTTACTGTTACTTGATCATTGACATCATATTTATAATCATTATTTTATGTTACTAGGATCAAGAAAAAGTGACAAAATTTCCCTTATTGGCACAACTATAAAATATTCATAAAAAAATTAACAAGGTAGACTTGTAGATGCCTTGTGGTATTATGGGTCGTGCAATTTTTGTTGGAGATAGACATATGATGTGTCATATTTACAATCATGTGAGTTTATTTTTTATTTTTAACTTTAATTAATGCACTTATATTTAGGATTTTTAGGTTTCTACATTTACTAAGTCATTTCTCATTTTAATTCTGTGGTAGCTGCTTCCACAAAATGTGTGTCGAAAGAGAGCTCAACACTTTGTATGGCTTCTTACGTCTTGCCAATCTGTCAAGGCGTAATAATAATAAGTGGAAGATAGGATGAGCTATGTGGGCTATACACTAGGACAGACTAAGATGCCTTACTATCTAGGACCAATTATTGAAAGACAAGTAACTTAATTTTATATATTTATATATATATATATATTCAGTTTGCTAAGAAGTATCATGTTATCTAACCTTATTGTAATTTATATATGTGATTATAGTTATCATTGGAGTCTTTGTGTTACTTGTCCCTTCATCAACGTCATCTTTTGATTTGATTCATTGGGTCGCAAGCTAGATGAAGAGACAAAAACCATTTTTAACACGTAAGTTAATTTGTTTGTAAATCATTGATTTTTGATTTTACTAAATTGTTTTAATGCCTTCTGTTTTTCATTTTAATTACAGTGCACTGAAGACATATTATATAATGGGTGGGAAGCGTGAAGGTAAAAGTGGTTCAACGAAGTGGTTCTAGCCAACAGTAAGTTGTTTAAATTCAAGTTATTCTATTGACAATCACTTTACATATGCCTTTATTCCTATTTACTTTTTGCTTTTGATGTATAGTGCCCTCAACAATTAGGGAAAACTGAGTGTGGCTACTATGTTTTACTATATATGTATAACATCATTTTTAGTGGACTTACTACCAATTTTGAACAGGTGATCATTTCTTGACTTTCAACTTAATTTCATTTTTGTTCTTGTAATTGAATTTTTAGTTATTTCATTCAATTGATGGATTTATATTAACTTATTCTCCAATTTGCGCATAGATTTTTGGTAATTAGGACGCCTACACAATTGATGACATTAATTTGATCTGAGACCATTTGTCAGGATATGATCTTCTACAACACATAGAGCTTGATGTGTAGTGGTTTCTTTTACATAGTGCAGTGGAATATTATGTTTGCATCCTCGGATACTTTGCCTCCTGTTAGTTTCTTCATTTCTTGTTTATATGAGTACTATGAATTTGTTAGAGACATTATGATTTATAGATAAGACTTTGGAAAATGATGATGAAGCGGTGGTATATTATTGGCATAGTTTAGAGAGATGATAGAAGCTGTTGGTGAGTTCTTTTCTTTGAATTTCAATAGAATCATATACAATATAGGATTACTTTCAACAATTTCCATGATTATTATTAGCTTATTTTAGTGAGATGATAGAAGCTGTTAGTCATGAATATATGATAACTTAGTTTTTGCATTGGCTTGAAATTTCAATATCTAATCATGGCCATATTTTTACTACAGTGTAAACAATGTCCTTTTGAGCACACTAGCTAGCTGATAATGTGCTCTCATTTTCTATTCATGTGAGACTTTGGTTCCAACCACACTATATCATGTGATTGCAAATTACCAGGAATGTGTTTTTAATCTTGTTTTAAGTTCAATGATAGCGCCTTTTACATCAAAGCCATCACTTATGAATTCATTATGGTTTCTTTTATTTCAATGTAGGAACTATAGTGCATAAAAAGAAAACTGGTTAATGAGGAAAGAGGATAATAGACTTAAACTAGTACAAGTGGATTTTCTGTAACTGTTCAAGTATTAAACACCATGTAGGTAGGCCACCCTCCTTCTGGCAGCTAATCCTTTACGCTCAGGTGGCTATTTGAAGCTTAGGATGAGCCGTTGACGTCTGGCACAACTCTGCCATAACTCAGATTGGGAGGAGATGAAGGATGACTGAAGGGAAAAAATGATGACCGGTGGAGGTAGAAGACTGAAAGTGGACATGGATGAAAGAAGCTCGGCTGTTTCCGGTACTTTGCAACTCAACCTCTGAGTGAAGAAGCCTAGGTTGGCTGCTTTTCCTTTCCTTCCCCGCGCAGTGAGCTACTTCACAGAGAGAGTTGAAACAGAGAAGACATGGCTCGCGTCTTCATCTCTACTCTGTTTTCGTTTTGGGGCTCTGTTCTAAGGAAGAAGATGAAGCTTTGATCAAATTAGGATTTGATCAGGGATTTACTTGCAAACTTCAAAGGTTCTCAAGAAGGGATTCAAGTGCGAATTGTTGAAATATTTGTAGATGAAATGTAATTTATGAAACATCTGGGTACTTTTCTATGATTTTCCTGGATCCTATTCTTTATTCACTTGTAATTTCCATAAATTATAGGGGCATTTTCTGTAATTTTCTCCATTCCTCAAAATATTAATTTTGACCCTTCAAAATCTCCAATTTCTTATTAAGCACCTACAATTCAAGAGATCATTTGTATAAATAATTAAAACATTTTGACCATTTTGCCCCTGATTACAATTAATTCAATCCGAATGTCCTTAATTCAAATTAGTGTTTAATCATGTAATAATGTCTCAAAAAATGCATTAATTTGACTTTTTGTATTTTATCAAATTTTAATTTTAATTTTTCACTGATTATCATAATATAAACAAATAATATATACACACACACACACATACATATATGATTATTACTCTTTTCAATCTTTTTCCATCTAAACAGACTTTTCAAACACTTATCCAAACAGGTTTAAAGTTAGAAAAAAAGTCACTTCTGCCACCGCCAATCCAAATACAAATCACATCTATAATCTGATTTTTTTTCTATCTGACTTTTCCAAAAGCCCATCTACAAAAAAACTCCTTCTCCACCGTTAATCCAAATAGGCACTAAAGTAGAAATGGATGATTCATTGATCCGATAACTCACATAATTTTTTAATTAAAAAAAAAGAATTTGGAAGTGCTTATCCCTTTTCAGGCTATACTCTCTAGCTCTTTCGTGAAAAGAGAAAAAAGTAGATGTCATAATCAACATTCAAAGTTAATTTAAAATTCTCTCTTTTATAGATGGATCTCAAAACTTATCTTCTCTCTCGTCAAGCATCCGTTCATCGTCTCCACTTACTCAACCTTTTTTCTCTGATTGGTGCTTCCTTCGTTCATCTCTCGAGTGAAAGAAATAGCAGCATTTTTCAAAATAAGTTTTTGTTATTTGTTTTTTGAGTTTTTCTCATAGTTCTTCCTATTAATCTTTTAGCGTGTTGTTCTCTTCTTCTTCCTCATTTCTTTAAGTTTGTTTTTCCCTTCACTCTCTATTTTTTTTCCCGACCGTCCGGTTTTCATCAGGTCGTTCTGGTTCTTGGTTTAAATTTGGCTCTTGCTCAAAGGCCAATTCTGAACGGCTTAAAACGGCTCATATCCTTAGGTGGCCCAAATCACTAAGCCAAGCCGGCAATGTGTCTGGGCGATGGTCGGACAGACCGGACCGTCCAGTCCGGTCCGGCTTTAAAATCACTGGTTTATCATTTATGAGTTGATTAACAATACTATTTCTATCTCTTAATATAAGATTTCATTTGTAGTATAAATTATGCTATGAATAAGATCTTATATTAAGGACCGGAGGTAGTATTTGTTATTCTCTATCTAATTATAATAATAATAATTATTTTTAATTTAAAAAATAATTATTAAAGTCTTTCTTTGCATACTTGGTTTAATATACGCATGAATAGGGACACCAAAAAAAAATATACGCATGACTAGAGAAACCTGTTATAAGAAAACAAACTTGATTTTGGGTTTGTTTGGAATAACTTATTTTTAGATAATAAGTGCTTATAAATCGTGATTCACGGTATATGAGGTAAGTATGTGAGAGGAGTTTTATCTCGGCTTGCGTAATAAGCACTTATATCCAAAAAAATAAGTATTCCCAAACATACACTAAATAGATAACGTACGGCGTGTTTCAACCCCAAAAGAAATATTTTATTATTGTACTGCATGCAACCAGGGATTACTTAATTTTGAAGAATTCAAGGTACTTGATAAACCTCCTTAATTAATTGCCCTTCATAAGAAGGCAAATGCTATAAACAACCAAAAGTGACAACTAAAATGTCCAAGTGATTTCCCTAAATATGTTTAGAGCAAGTGGGAAGTAAAGCAAGAAGCTACCTGACACTAACATTACCAATCAGAGATACAAATCAAGAAAATCAATCAATCCTTTCACACACACACACACGCGCGCGCGCTCGCGCGCGGAGTTTAGATATGTTTTCCAGTGTTCATTCAGTGCTTCCTTAATTCCCTTACTTTTAAAAGCTTCTTATGGATATTGTTCACATATTTACTAAACCGTCAATGTTAATTCACTTAATGGCCATGACATTTTTGCATCATTTTAAAAACTTTATGTATATTTTTACATAGAAGAAAAGTTTATGATGTGGCCAATGACCAAATACTTTATGAGTAGATTTGTGCTTATATCCTTGTTTTTGTAAGCATTTATACCAACATAGGTACTTCTTACTTGTTTTTTCCCTGGTTTGTTTTTTTTTTCAATGCTAATTGCTAAGAGCTAAAAGTCGTTTTGCAATTTGTACTCGATTTAAGGGGTTATATACGTGCCCAACAGGGCGGTTGCTTGTTCTAATTACAGTGGGTATAGTTAAAATCACCACCTATGCATGGAAGGGTGGGTGCGACTGTCCTCCTGGAAGGCAGACTTGAATCTTGAGTGAGAGCGGATTTTGAGTCTTGAAACATAGTGATTGAACCATATTTTTACATGATTTTTCATAATTAATTTGGGATTTTTAATGCATTTTCTGGAACAATATTGCATGATTAAACACTAATTTAAGTTAAGGACATTTGTATTGAATTAATTGTAATTAAGGGCAAAATGGTCATAAATTTGTTAATTATTCATACAAAGGTTTTCTTGGACTTTTGCTGCTATAATTGTGTTTAATCTTACATTTTAAGTGTTTTGGAAGAAAATTGCAGATTTTGGAGGTCAGAATTAATATTTAGATGATTGGGAAAAATCAAAGAAAGGGCCCCCAGATTTTGTGAAAATTAAAAAAAATGAAGAAAAGGGACAGTGTAAAATTACAGATAAGAACCCAAAAAGTTCAGAAATAATGCTTGGCCGTACCAAGGTTTCAAAAATGTGCATATTCCCTCAAGAAAAGGTTTCAAAGTTTTCATTTTAGTCCCTTGGTTAAAACACATCGTTTTGACCAAGGGATCCGATACCCCTGGACCGGACTTGGTGGATATGAGATTCGGACATGCGCGACCCGATTGGCAGCAGAAAATAGTCAGAGCTGAGAGCAGAGTTGGGGCGTCGCGGACCGGAGAGCTTGAGCGGAGAGAGCTTTAGAGGAGAGGGAAAGAGGCAGAGAGCCACCACCACCGTCAAGGACCTCCCTCCTCTTTATATTTCTGTTACTGGCAACCTGGTTTTGGCGAGAACACGGTAGGAATAGATCTGAGCTGAGAACTTACATACCCGATAGACCTAAGAGCTAGAATTTCTAGGAAGTGCTGAGAGGAGATACAACGCCGTGCACCACCATCACCTTTCCTCTATTACTACACAGCCAACCATCGGCTTGCACCGTCGACCTCCACGCTTTCCAGATTCAGAGCAGAAATTGGGTTCACCGTCGGAAGCTACCACCGAACCACCATCATTCCTTCTTCTGTTCTGAGCTTCACTACCACAGTGCCGTTGGGTCAAGAAGAACCACCATCCTTTCTCTATGCTCACACCACCGCCAGTCATCCTCCACAGATCCGCCATTGTCTCTCTTTCTCTCTCGCTTATCGCCACTGGAGATTACAGCTTGAGTTCACTAGAAAAATCACAGCTCCCTCTTTCCCAGACACCATCACTCTGTTCCTCCCCACCATTTCTTCACTCCCATAGACATAAGCTTCAAACATCACCATTCAATCACCTTCACTCTCTCCTTCCAGACCCTTCTCTTTCCCCTGTCTCCACTTTTGATTTCGCTTTCTCCTCCATTTCTTCTAGCTTTAGTCAGAGTCGATCACCATTCTTCCTTCCCTCTATTTTCCACTCTGCACCAATAGCTTCTATTCTCTTTTGTCAATACGTTGGCCATTTCATCATTTTCAAACAATCTGTGGCTATTGTTAACATCAAGAGAGGCTGAATTTCATTGAGGCTTGGTGGTAGAGGAAGTGGCTAGACCTTTAATGTGCTTCAAAGGGGAGTTTCTTAGTTTTCTATTAGCTCATTATATGTATATATTGTACTTTATTTGATTTAATTCTGAATTTGCGCATATATGTGAGACTTGGACGAGTGTTCATTTATCTTTATTGGTTAACATTTATGTTGAATTTTGTGATGATGCATTTGAACTATGGATTGAAATTATTTTTCTTTTGAATTAATGAAGTTATACATTCTTTGTGATTACTAGTGTGTGTGATGGATTTATTTCAAATTGAGTGTCGCGATAACGCTCTCATTTAAGAGGAAACAAGTGCATTAAAATAATTTTCAAACACACATTAAGTGGTTTTTAACAATTTATCTAAGAGATGACTATGAATGCGATCGTAAGATTAGTCATTAATTAGATAAATTAGACTCAATGCGTTTGCTTTAGGTTTTCATTTTGACTTGATGCAAAAGTAACTCCCAAATTATTTTAAGGAGTTAGGAAAACCACCAAATTTGCCACCAAGGTTCATTTTATTATTCATATTTCCAATTTTAGTTCCATTTTATTCACTAATTGAAAAGACAAAAAAATCATAGCTTTAGGGTTTTAATTAAATTTTGCATTTATCTATTTTCAACAACATCCAAAATCAATTTTTCCCTTGTTTTCATTGCATTTGCATGGCATATTAGATTACTTAGGATTCAATAAAAGGCTCCACGAGAAGAGAGAACAATCCCAGATTTGCTTATACGCAATCCTTGGTTTATTTTTTATTGTGGACCATAAGGCTAACGTAAGAGATGAAAAGTCTGCTAATCAAATGGCGCCGTTGCTAGGGAGCTAACTAATTGGCTCCTTATGTAATCTAATTGTCAAATTCATTTTTGATAAGGGGTCACTCGGGTGAAGCTTGTTAGTTTTACATTTTTGGTTTTTCATTGCATATAGTTTAAGATTTTTGCATTCAGGTAGTTTGTATAGCATTCATTGTATTTTTGCATTGTTTTGACTTGGTAGCTTCTGTGTGGTGTTATTTGCTTTCAATTTGATATGATTTTGAGCTCATTTGTATGAATTCACCATGTCTTCAAGTTAATTCATAGCATATTTGCATTGTTTGTCAATTTAAAACTTTTCTTTCTTTTTTACTTGCATTTGTATTCTCTTATATTCTTTTTCTTAGTTTTCATAGTTTATAGTTAGATAGTCATCTTGTGATTCATTGGGAATTTATTGTATTGAATTCTTATGACTTGGTTTATTGGTAATTAAGGTTTACCTTTTCAATCTCACTCTTCTACAGGAGATTCGACTGAAAGAAAATAGTCTATCTCTGAGAGCATCCATTCCATTTAATAAACATGGAGGCTTCATCAAGCCAAGTTGGGAAATCAAGATAGAAGTCTAATTAGTCAAGAATGTCATGGTCCATTCCACCCTTCATACCATGAACCCTACCAACAACCTTGATTCCAATCTTATTGCCTACCACACCCACCCTATAGATCATACAATGAACCTTCTCCACCACCATACGACCCATATTATGAGCCTTATTCTAATCCTCCACCATATAACCACATGTCATATCGTGAACCTTCTCCTTCATTCCATTCCACTTTCCAACCATGCCATCCACCTCATAAGTCTCTCTACCTACCATTTCAACAATCTTATGGACCTCATTCCGATCTATGTGTGCCATACCAAGAACCGACCATTGGTGAAATCATTCAAGAGTTTCAAAACCAAATCACTCAGACTATCAATGAAGAGCGGTCATATAAGGACACCTTTGCTCATCAAATGGAAGTGATTCAAGAGTTTTAAACTCAAATGGATGATTTTACCAAAGTGCGGCGGTTACAAATGGACTTTCTTATAAGAAGAATGGAACAATAAGAGAAAGAGAGTGAGAGTTTGGAAAAGGAACTTGAGTGCCTCACTCAACAATCACAAGTATTGAAGCAAAATTTCCAAGCAAGTCCTCCTTCCATGTTCTTACATACACATGAAGGAGCATCTAAAAGAAAGCAATGAGGAGCTGGAGGAAGCACAAAAGGCTTCTAAGTGCTATACTCCACTAGAGACTCGCCCACCACATACCCTTCCATATAAACCACCCACTCCACTATGCCACGAACATTCACCCCAACCCTTTACTCCTTAAGCTTCTGGAATTGATGCATTTCCCACTTTGCCATATATGGATGCTCAAACCCTTTTGCTATGAAGAATGTATGACCAACTAAGGGTCCGACATCTAGAATTATTCATGTTCAAGGATGCTCTTGGACTCTCTGAGGAAATGGAAAAGGAAATGGAGGACATTGAAAGTTTCATCAAGCCATTTGTTGACTATGTTCTATGAATAAAGACTAAATTGGACTCAATGCGTTTGCTTGAGGTTTTTACTTTAACTTGATGCAAAAGTAACTTCCAAATTATTTTAAGGAGCTAGGAAAAGCACCAAATTTGCCACCAAGGTTCATTTTATTATTCATATTTCCAATTTCAATTCCATTCCATTCCATTCGCTAATTGAAAAGACAAAAAAATCGTAGCTTTAGATTTTAATTAAATTTTGCATTTATCTATTTTCAACAAAATTCAAAACCAAATTTTCCCTTATTTTTGTTGCATTTGCATGGCATATTAGATTACTTACGATTTAATAAAAAGGCTCCTCGAGAAGAGAAAATGATCCCAGGTTTGCCTATACGCAATCCTTGGTTTATTTTTTATTTTGGACCCCAAGGCTAACGTAAAAGACGAAAAGTCCGCCAATCACATAGTTATTGAAAGTTTTAAAAAGAAAACTGAAAAGAAAGAGCTCTAAAAAATACTTCTGAGGACGTACTTTATTCAATCTATAATTGGGTATTTAAATACATCAGATCATGATAATTAAAATTAAAAAAAATCTGCCACTATCCCATCAAATCAGCAACAAACTTGACTCACTACTAATATCCCCCTAAATCAGAGAGTTATGTGGCTAAATGGCTAGAAATTAGGAAACTGACTTTGATTGATATAAATTCTAATAAGTTTCTTTTAAAATAGCAAATCACTACTACAAAAAATGCTTTTAATGTCCCTTTTTTAGTCCTTTTAACGTCTGAAAACAATAGGACGTCTATGTGAGTAAGTAGTAAAAAATGGCAATAACGTTCGTAAATAAAAGGACGCCTAAAGTCTAAACTTTGGATGTCCCTATTTTAAAAATGGACGTCTAAAGTGCTACACTGATTCTTTAGACTTCTCTATTTTAAAATGGGGATGTTTAAAGTGTTTTTTTTTATAAAAAAATCGTTTATATTACAGATTTGGACTAAACAGTATTTAAAACTAGAAATTACAGATCATCGTCAATAAAATTACAGATTTAGTATCTGAACTTCAAATAAAAAATCTACACAATAATAAATCCAAAGCTGAAATCTTATAGGCAGAAGATGATAACAATAAGAGGAATCAGTTGCAAAAAACTTATCTCCTATTATTGAAATTCATTTTCTCGTAATAATGAATAGAGAAGAGCAATAGCGATAGATGAACCTCATTTTTGCGGCGGGAACGTGGCCATGAAGCATGTTTCAAAGTCTCGATCTACAAGCCATAACAACACGAGTTAGAAGATAAAATAGAAGGTAAACCAAAAGAAAAAAGAGAAAGAAGATAAAACAATAAAAAATGGTAAGAAAGCATAACAGATCTAGAGGTGAAAAAAGAGAGAGAAAGGAAGAAGAAAGAGTAAAAAGAGCATATAAAGAAGAAGCAAGAGTTAAAAGGCGTGGTGGTAGTGGTTCTTCTTGAAGTTGCGGTGATGGGAAGGGTCTTCTATTTAAATCAAGAAGAAGAAAAAGATGAGTATAAGAGTATAAAACTGACAAATAAAGACTGTCAGTTTAAATTTGAATTATTTTTGACATCCCACATTTAATTTAGGGACACCTAAAGTTGTCTAGTTAACATTTTTTTGTTTTTTTACTTTAGACATCCATAATTCAAATAGGGACGTCTAAAGTCTCTAAAGTCATACTTTAGACATCCCTATTTGAATTGGGGGCGTCCCAGATAACAAAAAAATATTTTTTTTGTTATCTGGGACACAAAATATATATTAGGGATGCCAAAGGGTGTCCCTAGTATATATTGGCGTCCCTAATGTTGGTGTCCTTGATTTTTTTAAAAACAATTTAAACTTTAGATGTCCCCTATTTTAATAGGGAAGTCTAAAGTGTGACTTAGAGACTTTAGATGTCTCTATTTGTATTGGGGACATCTAAAGTAAAAAAAAAAGGTTATTTTTTTTACTTTAGGTGTCCCCAATTCAAATAGGGACGTCTAAAGTCTCTAAAGTCATACTTTAGATGTCTCTATTTGAATTGGAGACGCCTAAAGCTATCCAGTTCCTACCCAGAATTATAAAAATGCCACCACCTTTGTTTTTTACTTTCCTTTTTTAAAAACGGACATCCTTTAAGGTAGTAAAATCTATATTCTGTAGTAGTGAATAATTCCTAAAGATCAGCAACAAATCATGCAACTAATGAAGCACATCTCAACACTCCTCCTTGCATCAGTAACTGCACATGCATAGCTTCATCCTTAGTTCTTCAATCTTGTCTTTTGGTAAAGCTTTAGTAAAAATATCAACTACTTGGTTAGAGGTTCTGCAATAAATCAGTGTCACTTCACCACTTTTTTGAACTTCTCTGATGAAATACAACTTGATATTGAAAATCTTCGTTTTGCCATGAAAAACTAGATTCTTAGATATTGCAATTGCTGCTTGATTGTCCACATAAATTGGTCTGCTTCCTTGCTGCATAAATTTTAAACCAATCAGCAACTTTTGTAATGCCCCAAATTTCAATTAAGGGTTAATGATGATTATTGAGAATGATTTGTGAATTTAAATGGGAATAATTATGTGTTTTGTGGTAATTTTTAATTAATATGCCATGATCAGTGAGAAATTAGAAGGATGGCCATAAGTTAGTAATTAGTGAAGAAATTAATTACTAACTATGAGGAAATGAGATGTGTGACTAAATGGCTAATGGAGTGATAGAGTAACTAATTAGTTACTTATTTGAGGAGAACCAATGATAATGTGACACTTGGCAAGCTTATATGATGTTAGTGGTTGAAGGAAAAGTCAAAAGGGGATAAAGAATTCATTTCTCTCTCTTCTCTTCCCTCCTTTTTGCTGGAAGAAGCATGGGCATGGAGAAATAATCATTTCCATCTTCATCTTCAACACTCTTCTCTCTCATTCCCTTCTCCATTTTCGCAGCCATGAGAAATTAGGAGAGAGAAAGAAAAGCTGGAATTTAGGGTAAGTTAAAGGCCTCAAATGCCAAAATACTCTTCTTTAATGTTGTTCCTTGGATTAAGAGTTGCATTTTGATGGTTCTAGATTGCCATTTGGTGTTGGTTTGTGACTTCAAGGAATTATGGGGATTGCAGAATCAAGAAACTTCTTTGAGAAAGTTGAAAAGGTAGGTGTAACAAACCATTCTATCTATATTTTGTGCTAAATGATTTACTTTGGAATTTCTGGAGTTTTTGGCCTATTTTTGTTGGATTAGGGTCATTGGGTATTTGGCATGTTGTTGGCATAAAAATGGATATTTTGGTATGTGTTTTGGATAGATAGATTGATTTGAGAATGAAATGTTAGTTTTGGAGATTTTGGAAATTTGCATTGATTGTAGCTTAAGACCAAAGCATGATAATGGAATAGGAATCTGGTGATTTTGATATTTCTTTTGGGTTCCTTCGGTGATTTTATGTAGGGATAGCCTTGGTTGAGAGTTTGGGACCATTGAAACCATTTGGGTAAAAATCTTGAAGTGTTGTCAGTTTTCTGCATTTTCTGGTTTCTGATAAGTATCACTCGAGTAATCTAGGGTTCATTTGAGTGTAGGATGAACATCACTCGAGTAAGGATGGGTTCACTCGAGTGCAGTAGTGCATTTGTTCTTCTGGCCTTTAGTTTTTCTGGTGCACTTCTGGGGGAAAGGCAAGAGTGTTGCCTCACTTGCACGTGTTGTGGATTCTCACTCGAGTGAGCCTCCTCTCACTTAAGTGCAGGTGTATTTGACACCATGAACTCTCATATCGGGTTGTCACTCACTACTAAGTTTCAAGAGTATGGCTTAATACTTGCGAGTGTTAAGCTGTCACTTGAGTGCGGTCTTCTTCACTCGAGTGCTCCTCTTCTTTGAAAGTTTCTATTGCTCTCGGGTCATCACTTTCTGAGTTTCACTTTCTAAAACTCGAGTGAGCATTTGGCTATCACTCGAGTGTTAAGCTTTGTGCTCGAGTGCAAAGTGCTTCATCACTCGAGTGAGGCCATCTTCACTAGAGTGCAACAGTGAAAAATCAGTGTTTGTGTTTCCAAAAGGGGATCTTTTGGATAGTTCTTCCAACCCTTTAGGGCTTTTGTTAGGGACATGTGTGGCTTCCTAAAGTGCAATATGATAACCAATCTAAGTATTGTGAAGTAAATTAACTATTGGAATAGAGAATTGACACTTTGTTCCTAATTATGAATTATAGGATTTGACATTTAGCCTACTCGGGAGAGACCGGCGCCAGAGCACGCATAGAAGGACCAAGGTAGTGACTTTTCTCTCATATTGTGTATGATGCTTTATATACATGACTTATCATTGTTTGTGGTGTAAATCTTTGGCATGAGGCCATTGTGTTATCTCCCGTAGTGCATTATAACGTGAGCAGTTCAGCATGAGCAGTCGTAGGGGGTGATGGTTATCACACCTACCCCTGCCATTGTCTCTACCGTTGTAATTGCCAAGGGTGCATTATGGAATTGTGGATTCCTATTTGAGTATCCGGCCAATGTGGCTGTATGTGTATGTGAAATATTTTATATGGATCTCAACTGTGGTGATATATGTGATATGATCATGTGATTGTGCAATATAGCGTAAGCACTTCAGCGTGAGCAAACTAAGGGTGACATGAGTCATACCTGCCCTTTCCACTGTAACTGCCGTTGTAGTTGCTATGTGTTGTGCGATGATTTGCTTTCATGCTTTGTTGTTATGTATACTTGAGTTATTTGACATTATAGGGATTCCTTAGAATCTCACTCTCCCAAAACAATTTTAGACAGGGCTGAAGGATCAAAGGGGAAGCGGGTGACGAAGAGCTGTTAGAGCTCTAGATAAGAGTTTCATTTTAGGAATATTTGGTTATCATACTTGTAATTTTTGGATATATTCTTGGGAAGCCATTGTATATATTTATGGTATGGTACAGTTTTGTGTAATCCCTAAATTAAAAGGGAAAGAGATTATGGGCATTATGCCTTGTATAAACCCTTGATTATTGAACGGAACTCGATTGTGTCGGGAATTTGCATTATACTCTGATATGTATTAATGGAATCAACACGTACAGGCCATTTATCTTTGAAATGTGAGTATGAGACCATTATGGAACAGGTGTTGTAAAAGTTTTTGAAAACCCTGATTTTTGAGAAATTTTATTTTTTCTAAGTCCCAAATCATACATGGTCTCTAATTCAAACTTAATTACAGTTTTACAAACTAATCTCGGCCTCGATCGTGAATGGGGTTACAACTTCCTTAGCTAAAGAGCTTGCTTAACAGTTGCATTTGCTGCTATGAATTCTGCTTCTGCAGTTGATTGAGCCACCACTTCCTACTTCTTTGAACTCCAAGAAAATACCCCAAAACTCAAAGCAAAATGACAATACCTAAAGGTGCTTTTCATATCATCTAAGGACCCTCCCCAATCTGAGTCAGAGCAGCCTTCCAAATTGAGCACTTGAGTATATTTATACTGAATAACATAATCAAAATTTCCCTTAATATACCTTAGAACTCTTTTCGCAGCATTGTAATGATCCATATAAGCACAATGCAAAAATCTTGAAAGAACACTTACAGCATAGTGGATGTTAGGTCTTGTTGCAGTCAAATACATGAGACAGCCAACAAGACTTCTGTAAATGCCCTTATCAGCCTTTTTTGCAGTGTCATTCTTACTCAGCTTCTCCTTTTGTTTCATTGGAGTAGCAATAGCCTTACTTCCCTTCATGCTAAATTTGTTCAGGATTTCTTTTGCATACTTTTCTTGATTAATAAATATTCCTTGCTGATCTTGTTTTATCTCCATGCCCAAGAAATAGGACATAGTTCCAAGATCTGTCATCTCAAAGACTTTTTGCGTTTCATGCTTGAATAAATTAACATGCTCAACATTACTTCCTGTCACCAAAAGATCATCAACATATGAAGAGACAATCAATAAATCAGCATGTGAGTGCTTGATGTATGGAGCTGATTCATTTAAGCTTCTTGTGAATATAAGGCTCTGTAAATGCTCATCTATTTTGCTATACCAAGCTCTAGGAGCCTTCTTCAACATATATAAGGCTCTCTTCAGCAAGTAGACCTTTTCCTCTTGTCCTTGAATGGCAAAAGCTTCTGGTTGTTCTACAAAAATCTCCTGTTCCAAGTAACCATTGTGAAAGGTTGACTTAACATCAAGCTGCCATACTGCCCATCCCTTTTGAGCTACTATTGCAAGTATTAATCTGATTGTAACTAGGAGAGCAATAGGTACAAAAGAATCTGTGAAATCCTCTCCATACACTTGGGCATAGCCTTTAATCGCCAACTTTACTTTGTACTTGTTGATGGAGCCATCAACATTTAGCTTTGTTTTAGACACCCATTTCACACCTATGACTTTCTTGTATTCTAGTCTATCAACCAAAACCCAAGTTTGATTCTTATCAATCATATTCAACTCCTTCATCATAGCATCAATCCACTTAGGATCCTTCATTGCATCTCCAAAATGTTTAGGTTCCACCAAAGACATATTGCATCTCTGGTACACATTAGATAATGATCTTGTACCTCTTATTGGAATGTCATCCATGGTTTCATCTAATGGAGAGGTTGTAGATGATGATCTGCTATCCGGAATACTTTTTTTCTCCTCCCAGTGCCACTTTTTGAGTTTTAAAAATTGAATATCTCTACTGATAACTATTTTTCCAGATTGAGGTTTAAAAACTTTATAGGCTTTAGAGACACTGCTGTAGCCTATAAAGATGCATGTATCAACCCTCTTATCAAGTTTATCTGTCTTCACTTCTGGCATAAGAGTATAACAGATACAACCAAACACTTTCAAGTTCGTTAGAAGTGGCTTGTAACCATACCATGCTTCAAATGGTGTTTTCCCTTGCAATGCTTTAGTAGGCAGCCTATTTTGCACAAATACAGCCATGTTAACTGCTTCAGCCCAAAACTTTTTGAGTAGATCCTTCTCATGAAGCATACAACGAGACATCTCCATAATAGCTTTGTTCTTCCTCTCACTAACCCCATGTTGTTGTGGAGTGTAGGGAGCTGTTAACTGATGCCCAATTCCAGCTTCTTCATAAAGTTTATTGAACTGATTTGATGTATATTTAGTCCCATTATCAGATCTAATAGTCTGAATTTTGTAGTCACTTTGATTTTTAATCCATGCCTTGAAATTCCAAAACACTCCTGCAATTTCAGTTTTGAATCTCAAGAAAAAAAATCCAACACATTCTAGTTAGATTATCAATGAAAGTTATATAATAAAGACTTCCATTCAAAGATGGCTCAGACATAGGCCTACAAAGGTCAATATGGATCAACTGTAGCTTTTGAGTTGCTCTCCAAATTGATTGAGCAAATGGCAGCCTAGTTTGCTTCCCATATTAACATGCTTTACAAACTGATTTTAAAGGTTCTAGTGAAGGTACTCCTTACACCACATCTTTCTTACTTAGTTCCTGCAATACAAACTCATTGCAATAGCCTAGCCTTTTATCCCAAAGTTCAGTTTTATCACTAATTACAACATGAGCTCTTTGATCAACATCAGTTAAGTTCAAAGAAAAACATATATTTTCATGTTGACCTTAAACAATAAGTGACCATAAGCATCACTAATCAAACACATTTTATTTTTAAACAACACCTAAAACCTTTATGCATCAATTGACCAACACTAATCAAATTTTGATCTACTTCAGGATTGAAAAGGACATCTAAAATCTTCTTTATACATGAAGAAGTTTGCAATGCAATAGTGCTACTACCTTTAACCTTTATTCTATCTCCATTTCCTATTTTGCTATAATTCTTGCTATATCTTTAAGATCAATAAATAACTCTAGATTGCTCTCTAGATTGCTAGTCATGCGGTTAGAACAACCATTGTCTATCAACCAGATTTCATTTTAGGTTATGAGTGAAAAACATTTTGCAGTGAATAAATACTCCTCTTGTTGATCTGCAACATGAGCTTCTGTCACTTGTTAAGGTTTGTTTTTGCATATTTTAGCAATATGCCCTAACTACTTGCACTTATTGCACTTGACATATAGTCTTCTCCAACATTTGAATGGCGGATGACCCTTCTTCCTATAATGTTCGTAAGGAGGAAATCACGCTTATTATTATCTCCCTCCTTCTTATCACAACTGTCCTCCTCCTTTTTCCCATTCTTATTTCCTTTCTAATTTTGACTGACCTGTAGCCTGACTTGCAATGCTCCCTCAACAGATCCTTCTTGCCTCATATGCCATCTTTGTTCGTGTGCTTGCAAGGCACTCAAAAGTTCTGCCAAAGTGATGTTTGACAAATCTTTTGAGTTCTCCAAGGCTGAGATGGTTGTCTTAAACCTTTATGGAATGGTAATCAGTAGCTTCTTCACTATCCTGGAGTCAGCAAATTTTCCTCCCAACAGCCTCACTTTATTTGCAATTCCTAGAAGTTTATTTGAATATTCTTGAATAGTTTCAGATTTCTTCATCTTTTGCATTTCGAATTCCCTTACAAGATTCAGGGTCTGCATACCTTTGATCTTATTATCTCCTTGATACTTTTTCTTGAGGTAATCCTAGATCTCTTTTGTTGTCTTCAGGGTCATAATTCTGGTGAAGATTGTTGGAGAAATAGAAGAGAATATACAAGACTTAGCTTTTGACTTCCTCTGCTTTTTCTCTTTGTGACTTCATAGTTAAGCTACTATAGGATTTTCTAACAGAGGAGGAATCTCGTAATCCTCCTTAATAGCTTCCCATAGATTGTTGGTATCTAGATAAGCCTCCATTCTCACTGCCCACATATGGTAATTTAGGCTATTGAAAACTGGAAGGGCTATGGCAATAAAAGAAGGTTCAACTTGTATGGAGGTTTGCATTTTGGCTAACACTTAATGTTTATCTCACAGGTCCTGCAAGATACAATAGCTCTTATACCAATTGAAAGTTTTAGAAAGAAAATGAAGAGCTCAGAAAAATATTTTTGAGGATGTACTTTATTCAATCTGTAATTAGGTATTTAAATACATGAAATCATGATAATTAAAATTAAAAAAAATCTGCCACTATCCCATCAAATCAGCAACATACTTGACTCACTACTAATATCCCACTAAATCAAAGAGTTATGTGCCTAAATGGCTAGAAATCAGGAAACTGACTTTGATTGAAATAAATTCTAATAAATTTATTTTAAAAAAGAAAATAATTCCTAAAAATCCGCAACAAATCGTGCAACTGATGAGGCACATCTCAACAGTTATTATTCTTCTTGGGAAAGTGTGGTTCATGACAAAAACTTCTTCAATGTCTTCATGGTTTTCTTGTATGTGTTTATTATTGAAATGGATGGAAGTACCTAATGGAGAAGGAGAAGGAGGAGCCATGGGGTGATTTGGCCATTATCGTCTTTATAGTTTAGAGAGAAAGGGAGAGGGAGATAAATTAACCCATAGAAGGACAAGCTTTGGAAGGAGAACAATTTCCTTATGAAGGGACTTCCATCACCGTCAGACTTCTTCAAATTCTTCCTCTCTTATCGGAACTGAGGGGTCAGGAACCTTATCAGCAGCTATCGAGGGTACATCTGCATTTTTTTGCAGGAGAACCCATGTCCCATCCAAGAGAGGGGTGTCTCCATTTATCTTGTTCTTTATTTACTATCTCCACCATTAGAAGTTAATGGAGAGGAGTAGTAAATGGCGAAAAAGGTAAATGGAGACACCCTTCTCTCCTTACTTTTAGTTATGTAGTTTTAGTAGCAGTTACTTTTGGTTGTTTATAGTATTAGCATTTCGCCACCTTTCCACTACATCTCTCCCCACTCACTTTCCATTTAATTAAAACAAGGCGTTTAGGGCAAGAAATAAAACCTGGGCAAGTTTTATTTATCAAGCCTCTTGTGTGTTTTGCCTCTTCCCCTTCATTTTACAAGGGAGTTATTGACTACCTCAAATGACAAATAATGAGGTTATTGATCTGGACTTCTTGTTGAAAATTTATCCAAATACTGATTTGTTGATATAGTACAATATATGGTGATCATGAGTGATTTATGTAGCTGATATCACCTAGCAAGATAAGGATGTGTGGCACCCAACTATTGAGAATGGCTTTTTTATTAAAAAAAAGTAGAGCACAAATTCAATCTTAAAATTAACTCATGCCATTCGAACTCTATAGAAATAAATACAAAATTTGTGTGAACAAATTCATGTTTTAACAAGTTATAGTTTTTACATTTATGAATCTTGAAATCCCACCTTTCACTTTTGGTGAGTATGGAGGATTCATTATTGGTTTACGCAGCTTTAGGATATACTGTACCATTAATCTAGAATTAAAAAAAAATGTTGCTCTAATTGTGCCTTCTTTCAGTTAAGAACTCTTCATTTTATTCAGAAGGGATTGGGAATAGAAGTAGCTAAGTTACCAGGAAATTAAATGAGCAATTAATTAGTTAAAGATTTGAAACCTATGGCCTCCAAATTAAACCCTTGATGGATTAAACATGTCAATTAGCTATAGACACACATTTGACTAGCTCAGATCCATAGTTGTCCATGTACATACTATATATGAGGCTCTCTTAATTAAGTTTCGGAAGATGAAAACTTAGAATTAGGTAGATAATAACTCATATCAACATAAAAGAAATAGAGATGCAAACATGTCTTTAGTATTATAATTATCGTGACCGTTCCAGAAAATCTTTATGCCCTGTTTGGTACTATAGAAGAGTTTTTGATAGAAGTGGATGTGGAACTGGAAGTGGAAATAGAAGTGGAATTGGAATTGGAATTGAGTTTTAAAACATGTTTGGTAGGATGGTGGAAGTGAGATTTATTTCTTAATTAAAGCATGCATTTTAAATATTAAAATACCAAAGTGCCTTCATACCCAAAATTATCTCTTCCACCTCCAGCGTTGTCCGACTCTGTCATCGCCCACCTTCATTTAAACATAATGGTGAAGAACTAAAACTAAATTAGAGCAGTGAAATCGCAGAACAACTATCACCATGAAGAAGAGAAATCTATAAACCAAAAATTGAATCATCAAATGGAAAACAAATCCAGAAATTTAACAGCAAGCTGAATTTAAAAATACATGGTTAAAAAAATCTACAAACCAAAGAAGGAGAAGACGCCGTAAATAGTCCGCCGTCCATCGTCCGTCGTCTATCGTCTTCCTTTGCCTTCGAAAACAACCAAATCGAAGAGGGAGAAGACACAATCATCGTTCACGGATCGAAAAGGGAGAAGACCTTGCCTCGTCTCAAAAAACTAGATAAAAAATGATGGTGGAGAAAGGTTTGAAACAAAGGGGGATAAAACGGCATCGTCGGTGGTACGCCGGAGTAACCCGCAATAGTGGAGAAGATGAATCGAAAACGACAATGGCTCTCCAGATTTATGGCTTCATTCCAGAAGGCAAAGATCGTGAGGACGGCGTTGATAGTGACGATAGAGTGGTTGTCGAATCTGAGGAAAGGAGGGGAGATGAGATTGATAATGGCCGGTAGAGATGAGGTCCTGCCATCGAGGGATCTGAGGGAAGTGGGCCGAATCAAGGGTAAAAGAGTCTCATAGTCCCAGTTCTCTAGAACTGGAGTGACTTCTATAGGTCTGGCCATGGAACCCACTTCCATCATTTTTTATGGAAGTGGCTTCTGCAGGGCAGCTGCTTTTACCGCACCAAACGCACAAACAATGACTTCCACTGACAGTTTCACTTTCGCCCTTCCCAATTCCACGGTACCAAACATGGCATTAGTTATGCTAAGGTGGAAGTCGAAAAAATCACGGTGGTGATAGTGGTGGAGAGATCTGATTATGGGTTATTTGGTGGACCCCTCCTTAAAGATCCACTCTGTAACCCCCCCACGATAATTATAGTTGGATTACGAAATTTAAGTGAAATAGAGACCAATAATACAAAAATCACATTTATAATCATTCATCTCCAAGAGATGGGGTGTCCAAACAAAACGTTTAAAAACAAAATTCATTTGGTCTCACATTCACTTTTGAATACAATTGCCTGTGCAGTTATATCACATAATAAATATCAGAGTGCGTAACTAAAATCCCGACAACCCCGGGTTACTTGTATATATACAATGGGTTTAAAGTTTCCCAAAATTGGGATTACATATCCAAAAATCTATATTTACAATCCATATATACAATAATTCCAAAATCCAGCTAGATAACCAATAGTTCCAAAATCTAAAATGTCCCTACTAGCCCTAACCACTCTGGTTGGCCGCTTCCCTTTCGAGCCACTTGCCCTGTCTGAAAATGTTAGTCATTTGGAAAGAGTGAGATTCTAAAGAATCCCAGTAGTAACAAATCACTCATATAATATATAAACACAAAGCATGTAATGTTATCATGTTCACCAGCATCATCAGTAACACAAGAATCCATGGCTCGCGCCACAGACGATAGCACTCATGGCTGTATCACAATGCACTATGCCCGCTTTCCCGGTAATTACAATTGCAGCTTTTGCTGTAAACACTATGCCCACTTTCACGGTAATACTATGCCAGCTTTCGCTGTAATCACTATGCCAGCTCTCGCTGTAATCTCAATGCCCGTTTTCGCAGTAATCACTATGTAGCAGTATCACAAGGAACAAAGAACTCAAGGCACAATGTATCACAAGGCACAAAGCTCCACAAGGTATCTCAATGCATCTCAAAGCAGCAGCAACAACACACAACATTAGAGGGACAAGCTCACTCGAGCATACCCCTTCAGCACTCAGGTAAGGAGCCCGCACTTGTGAGTGTCAGAACACACTCTTGAACATCAACCAGCGAGTGACAGCTCGAGAGCAACCCTAACCAAGAAATCACACCATCACTCGAGTGATCCCATGCTCACTCGAGTGATCACCAACATCACTCGTGGTGAAGGAAGTGCACTCGAGCTTTACTTATAAAACCCAGGCAAAACATAAAGCAGAAAGACAAAACACAAGGCAGCACTCGAGTGGGTTCCTCCTTCACTCGAGTGATGCTATCAGATTGTCAGATTGCAGCAACTGACAGAAATTCCCAGATTGGCCAGAATCACACCCAATGGTTCCCAAACCCCACACAAAGCTCATACTCATTCAAAATGACATAGGGAACCCATTGGTAACCTCCAAAACACTCAAATACTATTTAAACACAATTTATGCCCTTGGATCTCTATAACACACAATACCCAATTCTAATCAATACACTTTCAACTTCAAAACCATATCAAATACTCAAAGAACTTCACAATGAACTAATTCCAACATCATCCATTATGAAATTCATACGTTCCAAAATAGGCATAAACCAGGGCAAATTCCAGAAATTCTCAAACTTATCCAAAAATCATAACATATATATCAAAAAGCACCAAATGCTTACATCTTCACTTTGCCAAAGTTAGAATCTTGATTCTCCAACTTTCAAATTTCTCTAACACTTAATCCACTACCTTTCCAAATTCTAAAAACACCAAAATGGAGCTCTCAACTCTATGAACAAGTTTAAGGAAGAGGATTTGAGCATAAGAGGATCATTACTCACCCAACATCAAAGCTTTCTCTTTTCTCTTCCCTTGCTTGTGTCCGCCGGAAATGGAAGAAGGATGAGAGAGATGATGAGAAATGGAGATGATGATGAAGAAGTGTGTTTCTCTTCCCATGCCTATACTTCCCCACCGAGTAGGAGAGAGAAGAGAGAGAAAAAAGTGGATATTTTGTCCTTTAGCATGATCCCATGGTCCACTTTAAGCCACATGTCCACATCTTATTCACTCCCTCCATGAGCTCACACAAATGCAAAGCATAGGATTCCGACCCATGGTCAATAAATCTCAACCATTGATCTTTAATCTCCAAATACACTTATATCAAATTTACATCACATTTCTCCAAAAGTGTTTAATTACACTAATTACAATCAATATCAGAGTCATTAGCCCTTAATCCCAAATTAGGTCATTACACACTCGGTGCAAGGGGTTTACTTGGCAAAGACCCAGCCAGCTTCCTCATCATTGTACCTGCATGTAGCCCCACTGAGATTCAATCATTGTCAGGCCCAATTTTTGGGTAGCTCTCTCAAAAGCCTTTTTTCATACGAACTTGAACTAAATACCTCATGTTTAGTCAGCCAAAATCACTCCTACTAGGATTAAAGCCAATTGATAAATTAACATTTTAATTGTAACTAAAAATACTAACTATGAAAAGCTAGTCCTACTTTTATGGGACCCATAAATTTTGTGTCCAATTCACTTATTTCACTTGAAAGTATTTATAGAAATTAAATACAAATTTTGTGAAACATACATGCATACATACAGATAGATGCATACCTGTACGTGCATGGATGGGCTGCGTGAAAAGAGGAGTGGTAATAAGTATAAGAAGCATAAGAAAACGGTAGAGAGAAGACACACCCATCTATATATCTCTATTCTTCTTGTATATATGCTAATTATAGCTACTTGCTTCGTCAGCTTCAAATTTATACACAAGGATAAACTTACTAGATTTGAATAATCAACCAATGCGCTTATTTTCAAACTATTCTTGTAATATATACGTATTTTCAAACATAATTTTGCAGAAACCCACTAATGATAAGTAACACGACTCACTTATACCAAGAAAAAGAATATGTGCCAGCATTTGACCGGCTTCACTTTTGACCCAATCAATTATATTACTGTTCTCCGTTAGAAAACCTGGAAATTGACCATGACAATTTTAATAACTAATTGCTCTTTTCTCTCCTTATTATGAGCACCTATTAAAAATTTAATTCAAATTAAGAGATTGATCACTTTAAATTAATTAATATTTTTAAAATTTTTTATAAAATTTCAAAAAAAATAAATAAAGTATACTCAGTGAAATTAATCAAATGTGCAAAGTTAATGTTTTAGGAAATTTAGCGAGTATAAAAAATAAGAATATTTAAGAAGGAATAATGCTTTAAACAACTAGCGAAAAGACCTAGATGAGAAGGGCATTCAGAAAGGTCTTTTTTTAATACAATTTAGAAAGGTCTTGAAATTTCAAAACCATGGCTTTTGGTCAAACAATTGAATTGAATTCGTTACGAAACTGCGTATATGATTATAACATTTGATGAAATCTAAACATTTGAGTACAAAACGACTTTTGCTATTGCTTTTAAAAATGAGTAAAAAAAAAGTAAAGAAAGAAGTTATTGTACTATATATCGGTGGTATTATATTGACAATAGTTTATACGATTTTTGAGGTAAGTATGTGAAAGAAGTTTTGTCTCAATTTATGAAAAAATGGTTTATGAAACTACTGTTTTATGATTTACCAAACATTATGTTAATACGACTAACCCCTTTCCACTAGAATTAATCTCCGTTAGTTGACATCATCTTTATTTAGAGTAGTCTAAGCTTTGATTGAACAAAGTTGTGTGCCCGGATTGAAAAAAGTTGTGTGCCCGGAAAAGTGAACAAAGGGCCAAAGATCTCAACTCATAATATTCCTACGGATCATATTCTATTTTTTCAATTTACAGTTCTATGGAATTACACACACAGTTCCTTTATATCTTTTTTTTTTTTTAAATTGTAATGGGCATAGTCGTTTTGCTGAATTTATTGGGAAAAGTGTACTTCCTCTGATCCACAATATAATATATTTTTAAAAGAAGGCATGATTCAGAATATAAGTCACCTCCAGTTTAATTAATGCTCTTTTTCATATTTTGTCCCTATGATTAATACCCACTTTCCAACTTTGCCCACCTATTATATCCCCCATTTCTCTCTCTAAAATAACACTCCCAATGCAATTAAACACATTTCTTAAGAAGGGTAAAAGTGAAAAAAATTTATATTTTAGGACATATTAAATGACTTAACTGTTATTTTTTGTTTCCCGTGATATAGTTAAAGTGCCCTATATTGTAGACCAGAGGGAGTACCATGAATGGAAGGGCGAAATTTAGTGATTAATAGTATTGGGAAAAACCATGCATAGTTTTTTAAATAGTTGAAATTTAATTACTGGTATTGTTGGCAAATTTTCAGGCTTTCTAAAGAAAGAGAAGTTTTGATTGGCCCAGGAGTGATAGGTCAAATGTTGGGCATTGTAATTTTACATCAGTGGTAATACCGAGTGTGTAATAATATATATTGCTTCTAGTTTTTATTACAGGGCACTTCCAACTAATTCTTATATATTAATGAATGACAGTTACGTGGTTAAATTTGTCTTAAATAGACAAGTTTTTTAAACTTAGCTCCTCTTTAAATGATACTTACCTTTGATCTTTTTTTATAAAGAAAACTATCAAAATTACACGATTCAAAATATTAGTTAAAAAATAATAAATGTGTAACTTATGTACGTTTTTTCCAGTTACACCCTTGTTTAGAAAGAGTATACATGAGAGATAGTCGGTGGAAACTTATTGTTGAGAGTTAATGAATGACATATATTTAATGAGGGTAAAAATGGAAAGACCAGTTTAAAATTTCAAATAAATAAGATTTATTTCTTATATTAAGGATCATCCCTATGAGAGAGAATGTTTCTTATAAAAATGAGTACTAGAGGGAATATGATTTAATTTTTCCTAATTTGGAACTGAAAATTACCTTTAGTAAGGAGATCGAAAAGCCAGCATAATATATATGGATATTCATGAGTGGCTAATTGTTAACAAAAGTAATTAGAGAAATTATAGAGAAGATGAAAAGTCATGTAGAATTCACATAAGAGCAACATGCTCATACAAGAACCTACCCCACTTGGTTTATCATTATTCTACCCTCACTTAAGGGAGATAATCAACCCCACTTGGGGCCTAAAAGGGACTTCCCTCTTTAGAGGGTGGCAAATTCATATTTTAATATATATTTTAATACTTTATTTGAGGATTTTGTCATAATTATTGAGTTTAAAATGCCTTTCTTATGATAAATTGGAACTAAGAGTAAATACATTAAATTAAAACTAAAACAAGAAAAATTGTCATAATTATTGTAATTACTCTTAATTATTGATTCTTGAGAGGATTTATTATTGGTTTAATTGTTTAAAGGGAAAATGACGGAAAAGTGGTCTGGAAATTGGAAAATGACAGATAGGTGATTTTGCAAATGACAAAGTTGGAAATTTCTTATCCCATTTTGACATTTTCTAATCAACTTTTGGTAAAAAAAACCCATATGTCATTTCCCAATTTTTAAAACACTTTTCCGTCATTTTCCCTTATTTAAATTCTAGGTGATTGAAAAATTAGATTAAATCTAAAAATGGCAATTTGGGGATCGAATTACAGAAATAATAGTTAGGTACCATGAAATTAGAAAATGGCAGTTTAGTCCACCGAAAGTGACACAATTTTGACCTTGAAAATTAGGTCGGATTTTAGAAGTTTTTAGGGATACATATAGGGGTGGAAATAGGCCAAGCCAGGCCAAGCTTCACCCTTAACAGGCCAAGCCTGTTTTGTAATAAGTTGGTCTGAGCCTGGCCTGTACAGAGGCCTAGCCTGAAGCCTGCAAAAAAGCCTGAATATTTATAAACCTTATAAGCAGGCTAATAGGTCATAGGCCTCACGAAAAAGGACAAAAACAGGCCAAAATTATAAAAATACAACCAAATTATTTAAAATACATCCTAAAATATGTTATAATCTAATTAATCAATAGGATAAAACCAAATACAATCTCTTGCTTGTGCTTCTACTACAATTCCCTAATTTCTTCTACAAGCTGTCTCTCACAACCTTCTTGGGTAAGGGCTTCCTCCTTTGCTGCAATGTATAGCTGCTCTTTGTCTCTCCTTTCCAAAGGACCTACTTATATGAAACATACAAGGTAATGCATTTAAGTTTAAGTGCAAAGAGCAACAGAGAATGTACATAAAAACAGAACAATTTGGATCTAATATGAACATTTCCAATCCAACTGATTGAATTGTGCAGTACCTAATTCTCAGCACCTACTATGAATTGTGAAGTAGTTTGCAACTTAGGTGTAATATGAAACACTTACAGCACCTAATTTTCAAAATTTCAAGAAAGGCTAAATAAATAGAATATAATTAACAAAAAAGATGGAGGCATCCGTGATTTCTGCAACATTTTTTTTTTTTGCAAACGTGTACCTAATTCTTTGCTAATTAACAAAGAAGAAAGGCCAACATGTACCTAATTCTCTGCTACCATTTTTGTATTTCTAATGCTTTTTTGTCCATGATAACAAAAAACACATATATAAACTTGCAATTTGGGTCATGTTTGATGTGGTTCAACAAATTCGTGATGCAAGTCAAATATTTTAATAAATTTAGGTTGAAGTTCATATCAGAAACACTCGAACTGCTACATGGATTGCATTAACCTAACGTTATTTGTACTCAAATTCCCAGATCAAAACTCCTCTATACCCTTGTTTTTCATTGAACTAGAGATTCTTTTTAATAAGTAGTTCCTTCCATCTCCAAGCTCAAACAAAGCACTAATCCCTAAATTAGTTTTTCTTCGAAAAAGACGAAATAGTGAGGGAGAAGAGAAAGAGAGTGAGAGGAATTTACTAGAATGGAGAATGGAGAGAACTATGATGGTGTGGGCGTGCTTCAAGACAAAGACGGTAGAGCAGTGCGGAAGACTGGTGATGAAGAGGCAGTGAGGGTTTGAGGGGGGAGCATGATGAAAAAATAAGAAACCTAGGGAGATATAAGAGATTAATTATTATAAAATATTACATATATATATATATATATATAACTATAACAAGCCAGGCCAGCCTGAGAGGCCTAATAGGCTTCTAAGGGAACCTATGCCTGGTTTGATAAGCTAAATATGCCTTTTAAAATGATTGAGCCTAGGCCTCTTTTGAAACAGGCCAAACTAGGCCAGGCCCAATATAGACCAGGCATATGCCCTTGACAGGCCACATGACTTGTTTCCACCCCTAGATATAGAGCTACGATAAGAACCTGGACCTTCACCTTGGATCATCCATCACCGTCCTTCGGCCTCTCATACTCCTCTAAGGTCATCGGTGCTATCCCATCCTCCATTAATGCCAGCGACCTCCACCTTCATCTATCTCTCCCTCACTACCAGAGACAGCTGTGTGAAAAACCAGAATAGAGAGATTCGACCTCCACATTCACCAGCATCTTCATCTTCACGCCTTCACCACCTACACCTTCGGTCACCACCAGCGAGCTTCACCCCATTAACCTAGCTCATCGTTTTCTTTTATTTCTATTCCACTGTCACCACCAATCTCTCATTCTCATTGTCAATCTTATGTTCCAGTGGTGATTTCCATAGGTAGTTCGAATATGAAGATGGCTTTGTTTCTTGAAGCTATTTCTATGAGAGTTAAATTTCTCAACTCTTGAAGATGGAAACTATGGCATGAGTTCCAAGTACTATAATGGGGAGTTTTAGTTTTAGTTCATTAGCTAGACGATGTGTGTATTTGGATCAGCAAAAAAAAAGAGTTTTACCATGGTTTTGGAAATTATTACCCAAACACAAAACAAAAGTCCAGAATCCCTTTTTTTTTTTTTTTTTTTACAAAACCATGGTTTTGGTGAAACTGATTTTTTATCCTTTTCTTGCTTGTCCTTTATCTCTTTCCTCGTTCTCCTCTCGTGTTTTACGCTTTTCTCTTTCCTCGTTCTCCTGTCCGCTATTTATGCCAAACCGAGATCCTTCGGATCTAGCATGTTCGTGCACTGAAGCTCCCATCGTTTTCCTGATCTTTTGTGGTGTTCAAACATTCAAGATGCAAAGAATCCATTACATTCATTGATCATGGTTTGATTCATGAAATGAAAGAATTATAACTCTGTTTCTGGAATCACCCAATTTTGAGGTATGATTTTCTTGTGGATTCGATAGATTTTTTTTTTTTTTGGACAAAGGATTCAATAGATTTTAACCTGTATCCAAAGAACAGTTCAATAGATTGTAATTGAATAAGCGATACCTCCTCTGTTCCCACTGTACTTGAACATAATAAAATTGATTTCCCATTTGATGCGAAGGTACAAAATAAATCTTTTTCACTTAAGAAAGGGCAAATTCAATGCCACTGCATATGAAATATATCTATTTCTGATCACTGCACGTAGACAAATTTATTTCATGTTTTGTATTTATTATGAAATTTAATGTTAATAATATTTAAAATATAATATTATCCTTCATATGTAATTATCACAAAAAATAATGTTCTTTTTAGTAATTTGGCCATAAAAAAGTGATTCTGATAACAGTACCCAAACACTATTATTTTGTCAAAATCACTTCTTTTCCTAAAATCTATTATGCTCAGAATCTATTCTCTAAAATTACTTTTATCACTTTTTCTCCAAAAACTAATCAAAACACTCTCTATTATATTTGTGATTTCCTTGGTTTTAGGAGATATAATTTGTAGTTAAGACTAATATTTTTTGTTTAATATTTGTTTGAACCAATTTATGATTTAAATTAGTTTATGTTGAACATTGTGCTTAGCAATTTGTGATTTCCTTGGTTGTAGAAGTTGTAATTTATAGTTAACATTAATATTTTTGGTTTAATCTTTGTTTGGACTAATTCGTGATTTGAATTAGTTTATGCTAAACATTATACTCATCAATATATGTGGTTACATAGATGTTTCATTGTAATTCTCTTGATTCTCTATTATCTTGCATAGTATTATTTGGATATTGGGTTGATTTTTGATTGTATTGGAACCAATTGCATTAATTAATTTATAATCACACGCTAAGGGGGCTTAATAGCATCTTAAGAGTAAGGGTTCCTTTCTTTTAGTAATAGACTTTTTAGTTGATGAGGTTTTATATTTTAGAAAACTTAGTTATTTCATAAATTACATTCAAAGCGGTTTCTAATAATGTTTTAAGAAGTGATTGTTTTCTAGGTTTAAAAATAATCATTGATTAATGCACTAGTGACATCCAAACTGAAATCCTCACTACTCTTCTCAAGATTTTTTCTTTTCTGCCTCAGATTCTCAAGATTCATTACAACGCAGCACATAGACTCCAATATTACAGCAACAGTTCCTAAATGTGGAATCTTTGGCTTTGTTTGGTTGGAGGTTAGGTTAGGTTGGGGTAGGTTGGAGGTAAAAAAGTGGTGTTTGGTTGGAAGGAGGTTAGATTAGGTGTTGGATATTTTTTTGTCTTCTAGTGGTAACCTAACCTAGGTTCTGAAACCTCCAAAATTGGGGTTTTTCCTAGGTGAGAGAATATTTGTCTTCAATAGTGACTAAATTGCCCATGACAATTTTTTTAAAATTCCAACACTGCCCTAACTTGACCTCCTGATTCAACGAACTTTCCAAATAATAATAATTTTATAAATAATTATTTATATGCTTACACGAATAATTATTTTATAAATAATTATTTTATATAAATAATTATTATTAATAAATACATTATAAAAGAAGAAGGAAAATATGTAGAAGGGCATTTTAACCTCCTCTAATATAACTTAACTTCAATAAACCTCACTTAACCTAACCTTCATTGAACCAAACAACATTATAACCTCTTCTAACCTAACTTAAATAAACCTCATTTAACTTAACCTTCGTTGAACCAAACAAAAAGGGAAAAATACTGCAATCCTTATTCACGATTTGATATAAAGGCTTTTCTGATAGGCCAAAAGCTCCAATTATTAGCTTATACCTATCGTGCGATTGATGAATAAAAGGAGGGTCACAAATCGCAGAACCAAACATATAAAATTTTTACCCTGTCCAGCCAATCACGCGATTGTACTTCCAATCGCTCAATTGGGGCAACGAAACGCACGCCCAATCATATGCAAAAAGAGCCTGTTAGAAGAGCAAACACAAAACCATACCATAAATATTGAATACTACAAAAAATCTCTCTACCACTTCCTTTAACTGAAGCATCATCATCCCTTCTTGTCTAGCGTCATCCCCATCCTCGCCAGTGCCCCCCACTTTGGTCATTGGATTGACTTAATGCTTCGTCTTTTTCTTGCGCCTAAACCTACTCAGTAGAGTTTGCAGCCTTCATATATGTTTTCAGCCTACACCTTCACCGCTACAAACCCAAATGAAAGAGGTACATTCATTTCAGAAACATGCAAAATGAAGACAAAGAGGTACTGCTAAAAAACATGACATAAATCCATAAAGCATAGGTTGCTAATAAGCTAACAACCATAAATTTGATAGAGTTGACAGTAAGGAGGAAGAAAGTTGAAAACAGAGCACATTAGGAAGAAAGCTGAAGACAGAGCAGCTATCTTCTTTGCGTTTTCACTTCAATAGAAGGAAAAAAGGAGGCGGCTTTGAACCTGTAGAGAGGAGAACATAGTCTCTCCGTTCAACACCACCACCTTCTTCCTCCTCTCTGGCGAAGAGACATAGACCCAAGAGTTGAAGAGAGTGCCGTGGACTGAAAACGATGGAGTTGAGAGCTGAAGCCACTGGAAAGGGAGCTTAAATCACCATTTACTCCATCCTCAAATACCAGACCAGAGAAAACCAGAAGCTCAGATCACTAGTGATCTCCAGCTCTGAATGTTCGGGCGAGTGCTTCTTCTTTCTTCTGAGCTTCTCCGACGACTTTGAAGAGGTTGGAATCCTTCCAGAGCATGGTTTCGTCCTTCCTTTGATCTTTCCAGCTAGCTCCTGCAATTTACAGTGAGTTTATTTGCTTTACGGTGAGCTTTTTGCAATTTCCAGCGAGTTTCTTTGATTTCATGAACTTTTTTACCGAAAAAACCTTCGCTCCTCCATCAGACCCCAAGCAATAGTAGATACAGTCTTGAGGTTCAAACATCTTGGAGGTAAATTAATGCATACAAAATAGTATAACACCCATCCACCATGCTTCTTCCAATCGGACTAAAATTGCCGTTTACCATTTCCATGATTCTCCAACAGCAAAGTGCAGATGATTTGCCAAAGAGAGAGATGAGTTCAAATGGGGGAATAGCAGAGCTACCCAGGGCAAATAAGAAGAAAACAGATGCAGAACACATGTTGAGAAGAGGAGTTTGAATTTGAATTTAAATCTATTGGGTATTTGGATTTGAAGATCCCGCTTAGTTATTTAGGGTGTGTTTGGGATAGCGGTAGGAAAAATGACTTATTATAATTCTGACTTATTAAAAATGACTTATTAAATAAGTCAGTTTTTGTAATATGATTTATGTTTGGATGAGCGGTTGAATAAGTGATTTTTCATAAGTCAAAATGTGTTTGGATTAGCGATTTGATAAGTGCATTTTAAGTAAAAACTTGAAGGGCATTTGTATATTCTTCAAATTTTAGATAGATCATATATGCGATATCCAACAGTAACATATCATCTGGCCCAGGCAGATATATGAAAATGCAAACTTGTAACTCCAGAGATAAAGCCCAAACTAAGAATGAAACTTCAGAAATTATAACAGCATAAACACATAGTAATTCACTCTATTATGCCACTAGAGCAAATAACTCCCAAAGTAGAATTTCAATGGCCACAATTATGGTACGAGTTCACGTTGAGCTCAAAAAAGCAAATAACTTGGCAAATTACATAATTTCATTTAAAAATATTACATAACTAATTGTGATCATAAATTCCGTACAAGTTGATCTCTAATCATGTCACGAATGCGATTCATTCTGGTTGAAGATGTCACAGCAACATTGGAAGAGGAAGCCGCATCGTCTACAGTATCATTATCTTCTTTGTGAGATTAGAGATTTCCTTTTCCTTTTATGCAGGAACTTGATCCGCCACCTTGGCTCAACAGAATGCGAGAAATTGGATACCAGAGCTGGTAAAACGGGGCGGGCTGGCGGGTTGGCCCGCCAGCCCGCCAAAAATAAACGGGTTCGGGCTTGGAAAATGCAGGCCCATTTGTAATCGGGTTAAACGGGCTGGACCCGTTTAACCCGCGGGTTAAACGGGTTAACCCGCGGTTTAAACGGGTCAGCCCGTTTAAAATTAAAAAAAAAAAACTCTCTTTCCCTCACGTGTTCCCCACTTCCCCTGCTCAGTTTCTCACTTTCTCTCTGAATCTCACTCTCGACTCTCGCGGTCTCGCCTCACTCTCGTCTCTCCCTCCGTCTCATACTCTCATTCTCATTTCAGTGTGAACCCTAACCCTCTCCGGCACCTCGCTCTTCCTTTCCAGCTCCAGGATCTGATCTCCCAGTCTCCGACTTTCTCTCGGACTCCGGTGGTCCGCCGCTCTGTGCTCTCCCAACCTCCTTCTTCCTCTCGTCGACTCCTCTGCTCGAAGCTTCAATCGTGACCTGAGATCTCTGGGTTCGGCCGTCCCAGTCTGACAGCCTCCCTCTTAAATCGATTATTGTTGTTGCTCGGTTGCTGGCGTCTGGTCCGGCCGTCGGTCGTCCTTTCCCCTGTTCGAGTTTCCCTTCTCTGCAACTTCAATTCCGTCCGGCGTTGGAGACGGTGTGAGACTGTGAGTCTCTAAGAGGTATTGTTTTCGGTGCTTATTTGAATTTTTTAGACATCTTCCTAAGATATGATTTGAGTTGCTGCTGAATAAACTTGATCAGTGTTACTGGAAATCAAACTTTTTTACATATGTTGCATACAAGAGTTGATTTGGCTTAAATCAATTTTTTTAACATATGTCACTGTCTTGTGGTTTTATTTGGTTAAGCTTAAATAGTTTTATTTGGCTTTGGGTTGTGACTTGTGAGTAGAACAGATTGTGAATCTGTGATGAATATAACAACCGAAGGGGAAAAAGAAGAAGAAAATGATGTTTTGGTTAAATAAGTGTACTCATCCTATATCTTACCATTAGAGAGAATCTAGATGCTTGACTTGTTTCTTTTGTCTTTATGAATTTTAACAGCACATAGTGAAACATAAGGATAGGGACAGTAGTGTATGAGACAACATGACATAATGTGTTTTTTTGGCCCAAGCTGAATATCTGCATTGCTGTTTTTTTGCTTTTTGCGAGCTAGAATATCAATGATTTATGTCATTATAATTTGCTTGTGCTTCACATTGCCTCTGTCCCTCCCCATTGTTGTTGAATTTGCATTGGGTGTTGTCTTGCATGCTGTCAATAGGTTAAATAGGTTTTATGTTTTGCTGCATCTTGTCTTGTGATGGATGTTGACAACATGGCAACACAATCTGAACAACCTGTTGAACCTCAAGCTTCGTCTGTTCAAACACAACAAAAAGATGCCCCTTCTACAAATAAAAGGGTGAGATGCACCACATCTGATGTTTGGAGATACTTTTCCAAAATTGGCATAGTTGATGGCAAAGAAAAAGCCAAATGTAATGGGTGTGGGAAGCCATATGTTGTGGGAAGTAAGGAGTGTGGGACTTCACACCTTAGGCGTCATATTGAAAGTTGTCAGGCACTCCCAAAGTACAAGGATGTTGGTGCTATGATGATAGATCAATCAGGGATTGTTAGAGCTAGAAAGATAGACCACAACAAAGTGCGTGAACTCATTGCGTATGCCATCATTAAACATAATCTTCCATATGCTTTTGTTGAGTATGATGCAATTAAGGAGTTGCTCACATATTTAAATCCCGACTACAAGAGTATTACAAGAAAAACTGCTGTAGTGGATGTTTGGAATTTCTACCTCCATCAAAAGGACAACCTAAAGAGAAAACTAGCAATGAGTCCAAGTAGAATATGTTTGACTTCTGATTGTTGGACGGCAATAACAGCAGAAGGTTATCTTTGCTTGACCGCACACTTTGTTGATGAGAAATGGAATCTTCATAGCAAAATACTTTCCTTTTCCAAGATGGAGCCTCCTCACACGGGATCTGAATTGGCAAAAAGGGCGCATGAGATATTGATAGACTGGGGGATTGACAAGAAGGTTTTCTCTATCACGCTGGACAATGCTTCAGCAAATTTTCATATGCAAAGAATACTGAAAGAGAATTTGAATTTGAGTGGTAGCTTGATATGCAATGGTGAGTTCTTCCATGTGAGATGTTCAGCCCACATCTTGAATCTCATAGTTCAGGATGGCTTGCGAGTAGCGGAAGGAGCTTTGACTAAGATTAGAAATAGCATTATGTATGTACGAAAATCAGAGGCAAGGATGATAGAATTCAAGAAAAGGGTTGAACAAGTTGGAGGTATTGACGCTTCTGTGGGTTTAAGATATGATGTCCCGACGAGATGGAACTCGACACATGCAATGCTTGAAAGTGCAATTAAATATCGTCGTGCCTTTGCTAGCTTGGCCTTGAATGACACAAATTACAATCATTGTCCAACAAATGAAGAATGGTCAAGAGCAGAGGCTATGTGCACTTTCTTGAAGCCTTTTGCTGTGATAACAAACTTGATATCTGGATCATCATATCCCACCTCTAACATGTATTTCACACAAATATCAAAGATTGAGTTGCTGCTGAAAGGACATTTGAAGAATGGGGATTCTGTGATTCGGGATATGGCTCAGAGTATGCTTGACAAGTTTGACAAGTATTGGACTGAGTATAGTGTTATTCTTGCATTAGCCATTATCCTTGATCCTCGGATGAAGCTTGAAGTCATAAAGTTTACTTTTGCGAAAATAGATCCCATAACTTCTCAAGAGAAGATTGAAAACATAAGGAGCAAGTTATATTATGTTTTCAATGAATATAAAAACATGGGATCATCTTCATCCTCCACCCCAATTGGTGGAGCTGCTTCAAGCTCAAATGCCAACACGGTGTTAATCACAGAACCGATTCCTAGCCGTAACTCAAATGAAGTGGATGACTACGAAGTTTTTGATGTAAGTTTGAAATTCTTAAATAGTTTATGTTTAGATTTAATTTGAATTTTCATTGGCACTTTCCTCTGTTCATTTAATTTGACCCTTCTATTAATTTTTTAATGGTGTAGGATTTTTTTTCATTCAAGTGTCAAGATGAGTCAACAATTGAAAAGTCTGAATTGGACTATTATTTGGAAGAAGCGACACTTGATAATAGATTGGCTACAAGATTTAATGTCTTGGATTATTGGAAAGCCAACTCAGCTCGATTTCCTTGTCTTTCAAAGATGGCATGCGATATTCTTAGCATTCCAATTACTACGGTTGCTAGTGAATCAGCTTTTAGCATAGGATCTCGGGTTCTCACAAAGTATCGATCTTCTCTTCTTCCAGATAATGTTGAAGCTCTCATTTGCACTCGAAATTGGCTTCTTGGTTTTCCATGGGATGGTAATATTTATAATTATATTTGTTCATTTATCTTTTATTTTATATTTCTATTTAATAAATCTTTTATGTTTATGTCATTACATGTGGCAGAGGATTCTGAGATAGCGAAAAGGGAAACTGCTCCCGTCCCTGTTTTTACAGCTTCAGACAATGCTTCAAATATAATTATTGGCGATTGAAGAATGAAGAAGCAAGATTATTGGTCTTTTTGTTGTTTTGAAGAATTAGATCCAAGAAGATTACAACTTTCTTGTTAATTGTTATTATATTATATGACTTGTATCCCTAATCCCTCATTCCCTTTATTTAAATATAATTATGCCATGTCTTGTTTGATTAGTGATGCATGATTATTGATTTGCATGAATTCCCTTTAAATATAATTATGCCATGTCTTGTTTGATCAGTGATGCATGATTATTGATTTGCATGAATAGATTATGTGTGAAGGACAAAAATTATATGTGAAGGACAAAATTAATTAGTAAACTATGGTAGATTGGTTGTAATTAGTGAAGGACAAAAATTATGTGTGCATGAATTCCCGTCTTTGTATTTGTACAAGATGAAATTATATTGAACAAATGAAAGGTCCATTGATTGGTTATTTGGTTGGTCCATTCAAACCATTGGGAAGCAAATTTTGAATTAAAACAATGCACAATGCATCTATTGGCAAAAGAAAAAAAACAATGGGCAATGTATGATATAGCCCAAAATCAAAAAAAAAAAAAAAAAAAAAAAGAGGCCCAGAAGCAAAAACGGCCCAATTCACATATAAGGCGGGCTGGCGGGCTAGCCCGCCAGCCCGCTTAATCGGGCTCGGGCTGCCAAATGGCAGCCCGTCTTGTAAACGGGCTGGCTTCTGTCCAGCCCGTTTACCTCTAACCCGAGTCGGGCCAGCCCGTCGGGCTCGGGCTGGCCCGAAATCCCTGCTCTATTGGATACCCACCTGGATATTTAGGTGAATTAAAACACATTTAGTAGTAGTCCATCTGAATAGTCTTCGAAGGCTAAATTTGTATTTCATGGGTTCTTATTATATAAACCTAATCCTCCTGTCTGCAGTTTACCTTTTTAACTTGTTGAAGGTATACTCCTAATTATGTTCTGGAATTTTAGATGTGGATGATGAGGATCAGCCATCAGGCATTACCATATATGGTGAAGAAGAAATCAGAGAACAGGAGGATGGGGAAATTGTGGAGGCAGACTATTCAAATTCAGAGAGAAAAATGACTATTAAATTTCCAGGAATAAATGCACCCATTCCAGAAAAATGACTGTTAAATTTTAGAGTTTATGGAAAAAAAATTTTCTTATACGCTTATCTTATATAATGTAAAATCACTTAAAATAACGAAAACCCCACATTCATTGGATTGGTTGAAAAAACAACAACAGAGCCTCTTCTAATCTGCCAATCATCCTAAGAGCACGCACCCTCTAGCTTAGCTAGGTGGTGAAAAAAATTCTTATTAATCAGCATAAGTTAAATGAAAATGCCAGCAACTCAAATTTAGTTCGCTTGCATTTCTTTCTTCTCATTTGATATTAATTTCCTTTGGTATATTCTCCAAGCTACCCCACAAACAATAGAGTAAATCAAAAGCTTACAATAAGACTCAAGCACAAGACATCATCAAATCCCTTATATAGAGCCATCTTCATCGCTTTCTTGAGAGCCAAAGTGTCACATAGGAAGATGGAAATAGACAGTGAGATAGTACCAAAACACAAAATATCTGAAGAATGTATCACATCGATTAAACCAAGAGTCAAGGTTTTAAGGAAGAGAAGCAATCAATACTGATGAAAGATGGTGTATTGAATCGAAGCTCTAAACTGTAAATCCTGCCGAGAATCGAAACTGATAACACGCAGCAACAAAGACAATGCAGAGACATTTCCACTGAGACCCAAGTTCAAAGCTAACCCAAGTTCTAAGTTAAGAAGCAGCAACACAGACACTAGCAGAGACATACATCATATCGAAACTACAGCCAAAAATTCATTTTGAAGCCGGACAGACGCACGAACAGAGACAGGAGTATAGAGTATATGAAGAAACAATGAGAAACAAACCTTACCACGCACAAGAAGACTCCACCGGACCTCACACGCACCAACAAACACAGGAGATCAGAGTGTGGACGCACAAGGTCCAGCCGGCGACAAGTGACAGTAGATCTACAACCTTCAAACCCGGAAGAGAAGTCATAGTGTCGATGCACAAGATCACCGAAATTGCTCACCAAGGACAGATCTGCCACATGCAGACCGAGAACCTTCCTGCCGGCCTTCACATAATCAGTCGGAGTCAAAGATGAGGACCACCTTCCCGCCGATCACCAAAAACCGCAGACCACACCGCACAACAACACCATCGAAACACAAGCAGAGCAACGATCCAGCTTCCACGGGTTTAGCTGGGCGCCAACGGAGGGAAGATCTGGACGAGAATGGAGTTTCTGAACTCTGAACTCTGAACTCAATGAACAAGCCACTGGCAGAGAAGAATGAGAACAGCGAAGATGAGTTTCGGAGGAAGAGAGAAGAGAAGAAAGAGAAAGAAATAAATAAAAAAACTGAGCCAGCATTTACTAACGGTCAAAACGTGATATTTGCCTTAAAATAAGCTCCACCGGCCCACTTTTAAAATAAGTACCTTATTTAAATCGGATCACATTTTAAAACTGATGAACCAAACACACACAAATTGGATCACGTTTTGTTTTGGGCTTTTTTGGGTTGAAATCGGGCTTATATTAGACAAAATGTGGATCCAAACACACACTTAGAGAGACAACTCTGACGTATAGGACCAGCCAAAACTAGTCGTTTCTCCCGGTAACAAAGACCACTCGTTTCTAGAAAGCATCGAAATTGACCCACACATTATTCTTTTTTAGACAAAACAAAAATACTGCAGTTTGGGTCTTTAATTTTGGGCTCATAACGAGTCTCAACAATCATAGAAAGACGGAAAGATATAAAGTTTTTTTTGTTATTGTTATATCATTAGGAGGATTTAAATTTGTAATCTCTATTCACACTCTTTCTCGTCATAATCATCTAAATTAGTTTGAGTTGCTGACTAGGATATAATTTTAAAACTAATTAATTAGTATAAAATTCAATAATTTCAAAACCAAGGAATCTGGTCAAAGCATTGAATTGGATTCATTATGAAACCGCGTATATGATGATAAAGTCGCTATGCTTCACTAAATTATGGACGATTGCCCATTAAATTGAGTGCAAAACGACATTTAGCTCCTAGCATTGGCATTACCAAAAAAAAAAAGAAAGACAGAAAGAAGCGCCTATTTTTTGGTAGAAATGCTTAAAAAGGAATGAATGAAACTGGTGGGAATGTTTAGAGTTCAGCCGTGTCCCATGTTCAATATGACCAAAAACAAACCTAAAATAAAAGTTATTTTTTATAAATTTAATACGCACGGGCTAATAAATTTTAAACTCAAATATAGTTTATATTTTTTAGTATGCACGTGATTAATAAATTTTAATTTTTCATTTATTTTTTATTGAAATATATTTAATATGCTATTTAATATAGGATCGAAAACAAAAATTAAACGTTAATATATTAATTCTTTTTTTGTTTGCCAGAAAGTTAATATATTAATTCGAATCACAAGAATTGCATATTTGGTAGTTTTTTAGTGTTTAATATTCAAATTGAATATTAAATTATACGTATTTAATTATGTGCGCTTAAATTTGCAAAATAAATAAATCAATTAAAGAATTCCCATAGCTGTTACCCGTTAAGACAGGCCTCTTTACCATTGTGAGCTTCATTTAAAAAAAAATAAAAAAATTACATTTTGGGGCATGAACAACACTTACAAACAGCATGTGGTGCAGAATGCAGATCTGTAGTGGCAGTAGGGAGTGGGCTTGAAAGTCAACCCATTTTCCCCTTTTCAAATCTGCAAAATTAGGCCCATAATGTGACAACCCCCTAGACAGAAACGTCCTCAAAAATATATGCACTGAATGAAACTCATCATTCAACCACTTCAAAGTTGTGAAAGTTAGTACGCTTCCTTTTGTAATATTCTCACGACAAGTAAAAGAGCATATAGAAATTTTGCTTTAGCGACTCTGAGAATATTCAAAGAACGATGCTCCTTCCAGTGCTCATCATATTTCTATGACGAACGTAGACAAAAAAGTATAGCAAGAGGCCAACCTCCACTAAGACTACACTCATCATATAAGGATACCAACGTACAAAGAACTCTTCCCAAAAACTGGCCGTTGAGGTGGAAAAACTAATTCAAATGCTCCATTGAGTATTCTATACTTCTCGATATGGGACCTAGTATCACATACTACCAAGTACCCAGAGTATTAATTAAGAATAGAAGATGATCTAGAAACTGTGAGTGTTTTTCTACTGCTAATAAATAGTAATGCATCATTTGTAATATATATATCAGGTGTTGCAGACTTGAATGAGCAGAGCACTAACATGTTTTTATTTTTTGTTCTTGCTTCGGCAAAATTTATTCGCATTTACAAGCAGAGCAGAGAAGTCAAAATAAGTTTTGAAGGGAGAGCAACAAAATTCACTACATTCAAAATGTTTCAAATTGAGGTGTCAAAAGTACATTTTGTTCTCAAGATTGAGGCTCTCGGCATCGTTAGGCCTTAATAAAACATTTTTTTTAGAATCAATGGCCTAGGCCATGACGAGGCCCACCAAATATGTTTTTTCAAATTCAGTTACCAACATCTACCTTCTTACACGTATATAAGGTATTGTAAATAATTACACATGCTTAATACCTTTGGCAAAATTTAATACACAAGCAAAGAGGAGCACCGTATTTCATTTGGTTGAAGGTAAAAGTCAGCATTCAGTACCTTCTGCCAGCTTCCAGTAATTCAAAGTGCAAATTCGAATCCTGTGAGCCACTTGCATTTGCAGATTTAAATTGTGGTTGCAGCATGGGAAGACAGTCCTCCGTCGAACCACCTTCTGTTCTACCCAACATTTCAAAATAGGCGTGAGGCGCCCAACCTGCACGTTTGGAAATAAGCAGAAATCCCGTGCGAGATCAAGAACTAATATTTACGATGGAAATTAACTGTTTAAGCAGCCTCCAAGAGGAAACGGAAATTATTGACAAAACTATAAATCCAATATTATATGGGAAGACGATATTTTTTTCTCAACTGATTAGTTTGTTGACCTTGAGAGGCTGGTAGTTAATCTTCTTAAAACATCTCAGTTTAAAAATAAGGCATGAATGCAATACGCAAACAGACCACCATGCACAATACTTGAAATGCTCAAGAGAGACCAAAACAAATCTTGCAATAATGAAAATAATTCACATGTGTTAAGGAACTACAAAGTACTCCTCCGGTTCTTAATATAAAATATACTTAGGGAGTTGATCTTGATCCTAAATATAAGATATACTTTTCATATTTATCAATATTTTTCCTAATTTACCCCTATCAGTGCTCTCTTAATAATAATCAGGGGGGGAGAGAATGAGGGAATTAAGGAAGATGATTAGAGTATTTACTAACTTTCTTAATATAATCAAATTAGGTAAATATGTTTTATATTAAGGACCGGAAGGAGTAGTTAGAAAGAAAAAATACACACCTGATTGATGAGGGAAAGGAAAGAGTAGCAAGTAGCAGGTTGAAGACACAATAATCCCTGCAGGGAAAAGGGGCAAAAAGATAAAAGATAGAGTAGGTATTTATTTTACAGCAATAATTCTTGAACAGCCACCAGATTTTGATCAATTGAAATTTGCAACCACCAACCTAGCAAACCTCCAGCAAACACGTCCTGCCAATGATGCCTGTAGTCGCCAACCCGGGAAACTCCCACAAAAGCAGCAAGAAGTAAAGGAAACAGTACAGGACACAATTTGCCTATATGACCCCTGCGATCAAACACTTGAATTTTTCCTGATAAATACCATGCAAAAAAACCAAAACCTGCAAAGGCCCCTGCAATTTGGATGACCATAATTAAGCAATGCAGTAATGTTCCATATTCAGCCATGTAACAAAACATACATGAACGTACCACATACACGTTAAATTTGAAGTACCAACTTTCATAAAAGGCTAATAGCACACTACTTCATCACAATAAAACACACCATCTCCAATCTAAAATCATAAGATAAACCAGATGTGAAGTTGTTTTTCCTATATCAGCACAAAGCACACTCTGGAATGAGTCTGAAATTGGTGGTATAGTTAATTAAATGGAGAAACATTTCTTCTAGCAAGAGATTCTGAAATTGAGATTAAAAAAATGATATTTTGGACTGGGAGATACGTGGAAGAGGTGCTTCATGAATACCCTAACAATAGGAAATAGATAATCTACTTACATGAAGTGTGCCCACTTGGAAAACTTTTGTATCCTTCCTTTATGATCTTCTCATCCCCATGACAAACTACATCATTTGTGATGGCATCAAATACCTGCATATCAACAGATGTCAGACAGTCCTTTATGTAGTACCATTAGAACAACTAAAATCGCCATTACTAAACAAGAGAAACAAGGGAAATAGAAAATATTTTCCAAACCCACTTTCCTTTTCCTCCTCATATCATGCCCCCTTTAGAAGAAAGAAAGAGAGAATATAGAGGTTGGAGGAGGAAGAAAAGATCTTGAAAATGAATATGAGAACACACCGCTTTACCATCAGGGAAACATCGCCAGAAGAAGCTCGGTCTTGGTCGACCAACAGCAACTTTAATCAAATCTGTGATAACTCCAGTTATAAGTGCAGAGAAAAGAATACCTGAAGTTCCCAAGAGGTCATGCAAGTAAGACAACGTGAGCCATGAGCAAGGGGGAAATAAAGTAAACCAGTTACAAAGTCAACGTAATGGAAAATACCCAATGTTGAATGGTGCAAGTCATAAACATTCCTGTTACAAATGTAGAACATAAAAAAGACGGCGATAGGAAATAATACAGCAACAATCTGTTTCAGAAAAGATGAAAAATGTTGAGGCTGTTCATTCACTATATCAACATAATGAATCAGCAGAAAAATGTGTATTCTTGGTACAACACATAAACGTACTTGAACAATCCGAAAGGGTATGGTTTCATCTTTGTATGGGTATTTCAAATCTGTCATCATGCCTTCTCCCACAAACCGGTGAAAAGGTTCTAATGAATCCAAGTATAAGTCAATAACCACTAGAAGCAGAAGTACTAGCCAATCAAGTTTATGTGTCATTGCCACCCTCCCTCCATGTGACTTTATAGTGTAGCATCCCATCATATAATCTGGGAATTCACAAAATTACAAAAGGAAAGGCTCTGTCACTTGTTTTATAACAGATAGATGGAAAAAAGTAAAAACATAGAACTTAGAAGTTTAGAGGTGAGTGACACGCAAAACGATCAAATGAATATAACCAATGCCAGCCATTATCCTAGACATAAAGTAGCAGATTCATGAGTAACATATATGGGTGATTGATGTCCTGTTTTCTGGGAAAACAGACTCAAATGAATAATCTAATCACAATTGCTAAGTATCCTTTTTTAATTTTTTTGTTCCTTTTTTTGTAGAAAAATAACAGATTCCCTGTTCTCGGCCTGTACAAGATCTATGCTATAGCTTCATAAATAGCCAACGTTTATAGGTTTTTTTTTTTGGCGTTTTTTTGGGGGGGGGGGTGTTCATTCCTATATTAAGGGATATGCATTCCAAATAACAAGCATGCGCAAAAGGCCAGATATAATTTCCAACTTAATCAATTACTTTTTTTTCCGGACAGATATTTGGCCCGGCATGCCAATGATCCAGGTTTCTCACATCTTTCATGAAAAATTTAGTAACCATTTAGACAAATCTCAAGAAAATCTTGCTGAGATGACTATTGAAGAGCTGTGAGGATTTCATCTTGAATATAAGTTTTTAACTAAATAATATCCTATTCACAGTATAGACAACTATCATTGTGGAGGAACAGGGAAACATCAAGCGCTTGATAGCTGACCCAGTCAGTCTAGTAATCCTTCCCAAAGTCAACTAGAGACAACAAATGCGAAACTTGTATTCATTAAGAAGAATAATAAAATGTGCCCAAAACACAGAGTAAAGAGAAGCAATCCAGTTCATCTATTTTTGGACAGAAGTTATCCAGTGCATCTATGACCTATGGAATAATATTAGTCCAATCATCCAAACCAGCAAAAATGTCGCGTAATTAATTCCACAGAGGAACCTTTAAACTGGCAACATAAAATTACTCATGAAAGAATGACACATATGAGATCAAGTGAGAGAACATCGATCAACCAGGCGTGACATTTCAGAAAGAGCAACAAAACTGAAGATAGGGAAACGGGGAAAACTGATAATCCGGAAGAGATGAATGAACGAATAACGAAACTAAATTCTGAGAAAGAGAAAATCAAAAGGTACCTTATCTGTGTTTTCACTAACAAATCGTTCGACAAAATAACCGCAAGGATTAAGAAGTTTCCAGTGGCAGTAAAAGATACAGAAAGAGAGGGTGCGTGATTCGCAATGGAGCGCCAAATAGGAATGCAACTGTAGCTTACAGAAGACAAGCTAACCTGCGACTCATAGTAAAATAATAAAATTAGGGAAAAGAAGAGGGGGGAAACGGAATCTGACCTTTTTTTTTTTTTTTTTGCCTGGAAAATAAAATTTAAGGAAGGTTGAGTGAAAATTTTTTCAATTTGTGTTGATCTGCCTGCTTATAATCACAGAGAGAAAAATCTGACTTAAAAAAAACGATGATCAGATATTAGATCGTCCCAAAAACGATGGCCAGATGCCCAGATCTAATAAGATTAGTTTTTTTTTTTTTTTTTCAATTTCTTTTCAGGCTAGATTGCTCTGGCATTATGCATGACTTTTTTCAGTTTCCCTATCAATGAATTATATTATATTCAGAACAAAATCGATATCAATCAATTAAACGTTTTAACGATTGGCAAAAAAAAATTCAAAGGTTTCACGGAAAAACAAACTGACGCATAAATCATTTGTATGTGAATGTAAACAAAGAAATAAACCGTCCAAATTAGTTTTTTTTTTATGTGGGTGAAAAAAAAAATCTGACAAATATGAATATTTTGGGCAAAAAGACTGGTCTAAATGAAATTTTATGGAAGATAATAAAAATTGAATCGGATGGACATTAAACTCTTAACATTCGAAGGCAAAAAAAAGAGAGAAAAACTCTTAGCATTATTTTAAATGAATATAAAATTTAATAATTTAAAGGGCCAAAGTTTAGAGAATTTCATTTTCCCTTACATTAAGAATTTTTTTTAAAAAAATTTAGTCACTAATATTTACAAACCATTCCTTTATTTCGTTTAACACGAATAATCACACCCCATGCTATATTCTCACCATTTACATGTCCTCACAGTTGAAAGAATATGTCACATTGGAATTTAATGGCGCATTAAATATATTTTTGCTAATTTTACTTCTAATTAATTTTATATCTTTTTTATATATTATTTTTTATCATTTTTCTCATCACTATTTTCCTCCCATTTACCCTTTCATATTAAAAAATACATTTCTTATATATTTAGTACTTTTAACTAATTTTAATAAATTTATTAAACCTCACAAATTGGTTTTTTTTTTATGCAAGACAAAATGATATTTAATAAGAAATGTTTTACATATTACATAGAGTAAGAGACCCTACTGAAAAAGTAAAAGAAAAACAAAAGCATTTGTATAAAATAGTTTGAGCACCAAGAAGGGCAAAATCATGTACTTCATCCGGTTTTATTTATAAACAACTTTCTTTCTCATATGATGGTCCCTTTTATAAATAACTTTCAATTTTTTTTCTAAAAATGTAAGCTTCTTTTTCCTATTTTACCTAAAGACTACATCCGGTCCTAATTATAAGACAAAGTTGACTTTTTTTGGAGAAATTAAGGAAGTTAAATAAGTTACTTAATCATATCATATGTTATGTATCCTTATATTATATATTAATTTATTAGTCAAACTAATTAGTTTGAAGAAAAAATAAACATATAAATATTCTAAAGTAATTTAATTAGTTTCCTCAATTTCTCCAAAAAAGTCAACTTTGTCTTATAATTAAGACTGGAGGGAGTACTCATTCTCTCTTATATCTTCTACTCATTATTTCTCATACTTTTTATCTATTCTCTCTCCTATACTCATTTCATAAATAGGGGCATATATGAAAAAAAAAAAGACATTTTTTACACACTTATTTCTTTTAACTATCAGTTCGTTTTGTGCAACCAAAAGAAAAGTTGTTTATAAATAAGACTAGACGGAATAACAAATAGAGTATTTTATGCCATTTGTGATGCTGATCAGATGTGTGGAATCAGCAAAGAATTGTGAGAAGCATCTATTAAGATAGAGAGAGGTTGGTTCTAGATGTTAAACACTGAAATATTTAGATTAGGAAAATGATACCAAAGGTTGACTAATTTCTCCAAAGGAATTCGTCTAAGGTTGATCCTCGACAGTAAAGAATCCTGTGACCATAATGTCTATGATCTATTAATATCTACACGAGACCAAATCCCAACTTTCATGAATATAATGGAAGACATCCTTAACATAAGTATTGGGTTCCAGAGATAAGGGGCACGCAATAGTAGTAGGTCAGCTATATGAAGAATGTTCATTGAGGTTGCTAGATCCTCTTGCACTGGCCACCAAAGGTGAAGATTTAAGATAAATAGAAGCGCATTACCTACTCTCCACTTGAATTTTTGGACAATTAAACCAGATGTGCATGTTTCCTTTATAAAAATGACTAGATGGAGTATAAATTTATAATCTATTTTTTCTAGTTTGAAAATGGGTCCCGTTTATCTTCCCACGTTAACTATATCCTCGTACAATTGATAATTGACTACAGACCTTATCAAAAGTTTTTTAATTCCATGCGAGATGATAACTTTCTCTTATGTAACTCATGGTCTTAACAAAGATTGGGCCAACAAGTCAAGTTAAATTAAGCTGCATTAATGCAGAAAACTCTCAGTTTATAAATCCTAAGGTTTATTATGTAATTATGAAAAATTAAGGTTGAAGAATTCTATACATGTCTCCTCAATGAGAAAGTGGGTATAATAAAGATAATTTGAATAAGCATTTGAATGCTACTAATATTCAGGGTTCTGAAACTCGGACCAGTCAATGAACTGGTTGGGGTTCTGGGTCAAGGGTTAATGGGTCAGATCGGAGTTAAACCAGTGAAGAAAGGAAGATTTTAGAATTATTTATATGAAAATTTAATTTGAATAAAATATTAAAAAAATTAAATAAAAAAAAAACCAATCAAACCAAAGTTAATAGTCAAATCGAACCGGTCGGACCATCAGTCCGACGGTTTCATGATCGGACCAGCCTGTCTGGTCTAAGCTTGAAAACACTACTAATATTTACTGAGTTTATATCAAAGTATGAGTCAAAAAAAATATTTGAAGTATCATAAATGTAAAGAATAAGATTTTTAATGAATACATTTACGTGCAGCATGTGCCGATTCAAAAATGTTGCAAGAGAAAGCATCATTTGATCTGCTAATTGCCTAATATGTTTATTACAATAGACATCACAAAACGTCAGAAGTAACATATTATATTATTTATATAATTGAAGAATCGAAAAAGTTTCTCAAAAGTTAACAACATACAACCTCATTAAATGAGAAATTAAAATATAAGAAATGTGACGCAGATAGAAACAAATATCAAATTCCAAAGTCATATAAATCCTCTTAACCATTTTGTCCAGTGTGACTCTATAAAACAAAATTCATCATCTCCAATATCAATGCAGTCCTATTTTTAGTTTTATTTGGTCATGTTGCATGTTTGTACCAGCTCAAGCTATCTCCTTCTTCTTTTCTTTTATTTTTTTATTTTTAATATGGAGCATTTGATATCATGAGCTTACCTCAATTTAACTACAGGCTCCAGACTTATCTAGATTGAGCTTGACAGGATTACAAGGATGACAAAATTCTACTACTAAATATTTAACACTATTATTTTTTTTAAATTATTCAAAAGATATACTCTAACCAACAAGTTGTTGGTTGAAGTGATAACCCCATAAAAAAAAGAACACAAATTCAAATAATGGAAAGAATATTTATTAGAAGAGGTAAAAACTTTTTACGCTCTAAATCTTAAAAAGAGAAACCATTAGCTAAATCAAAAAAGAAATCTATACTCTACTAGAGTTGTTGGTAATTTAAGATTTAAATACTTAACCTTAATTAGGGAATATTAGGTAGGCAATCTCTTCAATTGTAGATTCAATTAATTCTAAGCTTTCTTCTAAAATCAGAATCCAAATTTTTGATGGTGCAAGAATTTCATCCAAACGCGACATTGTCATCTTATTCAATACTCCATATAGTGTGCGTTTGGAATGGCTTATTTTTGTCCAAAACGTGTTTATAATTCGTGATTCACGGTATACGAGGTAAGTATGTGAGAGGAGTTTTTTCTCGGCTTGCGTAATAAGTCCGTTTTTCCTGTACAAAACGCTATCACAAACAAGCCTATAGTCCATAAATTATCACGATGCAAATGCGCAACTTTTTCTTGAAGGCTCTTCTTTTTTAAAATTATTTTAATAACATTGAATTTTGAGGAGCTCAAATATCCATGATAGATTTGCTCAATATTTGGATAGAGAGAAAATTAAAAGAAAAAGAATAATATAAGGGAAAGCTCCCAAAAATAATACTTTTTTTTTACTATATTTGCAAGTTTTCCCCCTAATATTCCCTCCATTTTTCTATTCATATAAATATAGCCTTACAATATTTTTTTTTCGTTTTAAAGGACATTCATTAATAGTTTGGGGTTGTAACCAATATCAAACCAGCAACCTTTTGTATAAAAAGAACCAACATAGAGTTGGTTAAGTTATATATGACCTTACTAGATTTTTTTAGATTTTTTTGAGTTTTAAGTTTGAGTTCTAATGAAGACACTTATGTTAGAAGGTGCAACCACAAACCTCAAAATAGATACTACATGATAATAGTATTTTAAAAAGGGTTAATTAAGGTGCGTTCAGCACCTCAAATTATTTTTTGAGGTGCAATAAACATTTTAAAATATTTATGAGTGTAATTTTATCTTTAATATAATAAAATAGTAGCAATTATCACCCCGCCTTTAACGTCCGTTTATCCCCCTTCAATCCACAATGTCACAGCACTGATAATCTGGAAGCACTTCTTCGCAGTTTCCAAGGATATCTGAACGCCTTCTCAAGAATCATGACCCCGAGCACTGTGGTGAAAAACTTGATTCTCGGAAGATTAATGGGAGCCGAAGAACCAAGAGCATCTGGCTCTTTAACGGCATGGCTTCAACGTCTCACATGTGCTTCTTCGGCGACAGCGTAGACTTCGGCCAACAAATCAAAACAGAAGGCCAGCTTGCATTGGTGATAGCGATTCAATGGTGGTTGAGGGGAGAGGGATGGCAAACAGCATAGCGATCATCAGAAACCGAGGGTTTCTCCGCAAATTGAGAATCTTTGTCATTATTTTTGCAAATAATTGAAATTCCCTTGCAGTTGGAGCTTTGTGTTCTGCAGATCTGTGTAGTAAGGCTAGTGTTAGTGTTGATTGGCAAATTACTAAATCCACAATGACTGAATAATACTTTCTCATTAATGTAACCTGAAAATGTACATATATTTATACAAGAGGACTGCCTCTATTTAGAGACATTGGACCCATAGTATACAAAGCCCAAATAACCTGATCCATATTGCAACTAATTTCTACACCCCCTTCAAGTTGGGGGCTAAACAAATCAATAGCTCCTAACTTGCTAAGCATTCGATCTAGTATTTCTTTACCTACAGCTTTAGTCAAGATATCTGCTTCTTGACTATGTGAACGAACATGCTGTAAAGCAATTACCTTTTCTAACACCTTCTCCCTAACAAAATGAAGGTCTATTTCTATGTGCTTAGTTCTTTCATGGAAAACTGGATTAGCAGTAATATGTAAAGCTGCCTTGCTATCACAGAATACATTAACAGGAGTCAAATGCTCAAAACCAATTTCTTTAAGTAAGCCAACAGCCCATACAACTTCGGATACCGCAGAACCAAGTGCTCGGTATTCCGCTTCTGCAGAGGACTTTGAAATAGTAAGTTGTTTCTTGGTCTTCCACACCACAAGTGAACCACCAAGCTTTAAAAGGTATCCTGTAACTGATCTTCGTGTCGTCTCACAAGCTCCCCAATCAGCATCACAGAAACAGTCTAAGGTAGTAGTACCTTCTCTACTGAGAAGAACTCCTACTCCAGGGCTCTGCTTTAGGTAACGCAACACATTCAGAGCTGCCGTCATATGACACTTCATGGGTTGATGCATAAATTGACTCAAGACCTGTACAGAAAAACAAAGATCAGGCCTAGTTGAAGTCAAGTAGATTAATTTACCCACGAGTCTTCGATATCTTTCTGGATCTCCAAACAGATCCTCTTTCTTATGTTTCCCTTCTTCAAAAGCTACTAACTTCAAATTGGTAGCCATAGGTATGGTAAGTGGCTTACACCCACTCATTCCTGTTTCTGCAAGCAAATCCAAAACATATTTTCTTTGTGAAAGTACTATACCCTTTGTTGATCTAGCAATTTCAATACCAAGGAAGTATTTCATAACCCCTAAATCCTTGATTTTGAAGTTGCTATTCAACAAATCCTTTACTTCTTGGATTTTCGACTCAGAACTACCTGTAATTAATATATCATCAACATAGACTAGAACCAATACAATATCAATGCCAATGTTTTTAAAGAATAGAGAATAATCATGCTTACTACGCCTAAAGCCACCACATAAAAGTGCAGCACACAATTTCTCATTCCATTGTCTAGAAGCCTGTTTGAGGCCATAAAGGGACTTATTGAGTCTACACACCATCCCCCCTTGGCTTTCAAAGCCTTGAGGAATGGTCATATATACTTCTTCATTAAGATCTCCCTGCAGAAACGCATTATCAACATCCATTTGGAATAAACTCCAATCATACAAAACAGCCAATTTAAGAATAAGTCCAATGGTAATCATTTTAACTACAGGTGAAAAAGTCTCATGATAATCAATCCCTTCTCTTTGTGTATAGCCTTTTGCAACTAAACGAGCTTTATATTTATCTATGGTTCCATCAAATTTATATTTAACCTTATACACCCACTTACAACCAATGGGTTTTCTTCCATGAGGCAAGGGCACAATATCCCATGTCCTATTGCATTCTAAAGTTGCTATCTCCAAATTCATAGCTTGGATCCATTTATCATCTTTTATAGCTTCATAGTAAGAAGTGGGCTCAACAATGGAATCTATGTTACATAAGAAACAGAGATGTGAGTCAGAAATATGTTTATAAGACATATATTCATCAATAGGATATAAACAGTTATTCCGCTCTTTATATATGTCTGTTTCTAAAGTAACAAGCCCACAAACATAGTCCGTGGCCCATATAGGAGGTCTACGGTCCCTTGCTGTCCTAGTAGTGTTACTAGGCAAAGGCAGGGAGCTAGAAGGAACAACAGCTTGATTCTGGCCAGATTCATAATTATCATTGTTTCCAGCTGAATCAGAGACCATCGGATGCATATATCCTTTATCCATATCCAAATCATCATCAAATAAAAATATTTTTCGAAATTCTGCATGCTGACTTACCTGATCAGCAGACTGTGTGTCATGAAAAGGAAAAGCATTTTCAATGAATACAACGTGTCTACTAATCATAATATCCTGAGTGCGTAAATTAAGCAAAATATAACCCTTTTGATGACTCGGGTAACCCATAAAAACACATGGAATAGCTCTTGAATGAAATTTATCAGAGTTAGTTAAATCAGTAGCATATGCCAAGCAACCAAAGGTTTTCAAACAATTATAGTCAGCTTGTTTCTTGTAAACTTTCTCATATGGGGTTTGAAAACCTAGAATCCTAGAGGGTACCCGATTAATAACATATGTTGCCATCTTCACACACTCTCCCCAAAACCTAATGGGTATGTTAGATTGAAGCATAAGACTCCTTGATACTTGCATAAGTGTCCTATGCTTTCTTTCTACAATACCATTTTGTTCTGGAGTATATGGGCAAAATGTTTCATGTATGATACCCTTATCAAGGAAATATGATTGCAAATTGTTATTGACAAATTCAGTTCCATTGTCACTACACACACGTTTAACATGGAAAGCAAACTGATTAAGGACATATGCAATAAAATTCTTTATATATCCAGCAGTTTCTGATTTATGTCTCATCAAGAACACCCAAGTTGCTCTTGAGTAATCATCAACAATTGTAAGGAAAAAATGATGTCCTTGATGGGTAGGTGTCCTATATGGACCCCATACATCCATGTGAAGTAATTCAAAGCAACAAGCAGTTTTAATACAACTAGAAGTAAATGGAAGTTTAGTCTGTTTAGACTGAATGCAAATTTCACAACTTTTATTCATGTCAAAACGTTTGTCTTTTACAAAATCCAAATGCTTTAAAACTGAAGGGGGCGCATGTCCTAACCTATTGTGCAGAATTGAGATATCTATAGGTTCATTATGATCTATACTCTCTTTATCAATCAAATTCACAGCAGTTACATCACTATTTGACTCATTTTGCAGAATATAAAGTCCCTCAACTAATCTACCAGTCACCTTCATTTTCCCAGCTTGAAGGCCCTGCAAGATGCACTGGTTAGGAAGAAAGGTAATCATGCAATGTGCCTCATTTGTAAGTCTAGAAACAGAAATAAGATTGAACTGTAGTTTTGGTGCATATAGAACATTTCTTAATTCTAGATTATTAGGAAATTTAACACAACCTATATGAGTAACTTGCACCCTATCACCATTAGGAATTTTAATTGTCTTAACAGGCCCTACATATTTATCATAGGAATCTAACAAAGACAAGTCTCCAACTAAATGAGTGGTTGCACCAGAGTCTATTACCCAATTAGCATATGAAAAATGGTGATAAGAGGAGTTTATCAAACCTGTACCAGTCAATGCATGCATGGTTGAGGTTGATTCTGTATCCTTTTTTAGGAACTCCATGAGTTTTTCATATTGTTCACGGGTGAAGGTTGGTGCTACAACATCATCATTGTGGGCAGATCCTTCTATGTCCGATTGACTCAAGTTTGCTGTTTGCTGTGTCAATCGTGGCTTATTCCCTTTGAAGTCAGCAGGGAATCCCACCAAATGCCAGCAATTCTCCTTGATATGTCCTTTCTTATTGCAATAGGAGCATTCTGGCAGAGGACCGTTTCTTCCTCTACCTCTACCGCGACCTCTTCCTCTAGCAATCATTGCCATTCCTTCAAGTGGGTTTGATTTAACTGTATTACTGAGATTACGTTGAGCCTCATCCTCCACAATCATACTAAATGCTTGATTCACAGAAGGCAGAGGACTCATCAACAGGATCTGACTTTTGGTAGTACTATAAGAATCATTCAGCCCTAATAGGAATTGTAGCAACTTTTGTTGCTGTATGCGTTGGAAGTAAAGCTGGGAGGCAGGGTACTTACACGATGGAATTGGCAGGAGGACTGATTCTTCTTCCCAAAATTCCTTCATCTTAGAATAATATTGTGAAACAGTAAGACTTCCTTGTCGCATAGAACTTAATTCCCTATGCAGACTGAAAATTCTTGACCCTGTTACTTTATCAAACCGCTCTTGCAGATCAACCCAGACGAGATTAGCATCCTGATGGAAAATCACACTATTGGCCAACTCCTTGGAGATTGAATGCAGTAGCCAGGAGAGTACAACAGCGTTGCACCTCTCCCATTGATCATGCAGTCGGCTGTCTTGATTTTCCTTGGTGCACGATCCATCAATGAACCCCAACTTATGTTTGCCCTTCAGAGCAATACGCATAGACCGACTCCATACAGTATAATTTTCAGAGCCAGTGAGAATTTGGGGAATGAGAGACGCGGCTTGAGTGTCAGAAGGATGAAGGTAAAGAGGGTGAGTGAATGGGATAGAGTCACCAGTGAGATCCTCTTTCTTCTCAGCCATGACAGATTGAACGAACGAATGCTAAGAATGTAAAAAGAAATAATGGAGTGAACTCACTGTGTGGGGTCCGAGATTCAGAAGAAGCACTAGAATTGATCTTGAATTCGAGGAGGTGCCTCGCACAAGAAAATCTTGAGTCAGTCGAACAGAGGAACGATCTACGGCAACGACGCTCTAAAATGAGATTCAGAAGAAGCACTAATCAATCTTGAATCCGAGGAGGTGCCTCGCGCAAGTATTGCTAGAATCAGAAGAAGCACTAGAATCGATCTTGAATTCGAGGAGGTGCCTCGCACAAGAAAATCTTGAGTCAGTCGAACAGAGGAACGATCTACGGCAACGACGCTCTAAAATCGCACTAGAGGAAGGATCTACAGCTATTTGGGGCCTGTGACGATCTACGGCGATTGAGCGGCGTGATGTATTTGATCGACGGCGACCAGCGCGACCTGAGACCGGTGGCAATCCCGACGATCGAGCGGTGAGAGTGGGTCGACGGTTTTCAAGCGGTGTGAGTGGGTCGATGGTTTTCAAGAACCAGTCTTCCTTTTGGATTTCTGGTTTAGATTTCTGGAATCTGAGTTCAGTCTTCCTTTGTTTCAGCTATGACCGATCTATCTTGTGAATCGGGCTGCTTTCTTGGATCACTGATCAGACTTGGCCCAAAGTTTCTTGAGAATCCGCGTGTTATTCACTTCGGATCTTGGAAGACCACTTCCTTCTTGGGTTGTCTTCGTTATTTTGGGCCTTCATAGTAGATCATGAGTCATTCTTTTTCAGGTGTAGAACCTGGTCTCTGATGCCATGTTGATTGGCAAATTACTAAATCCACAATGACTGAATAATACTTTCTCATTAATGTAACCTGAAAATGTACATATATTTATACAAGAGGACTGCCTCTATTTAGAGACATTGGGCCCATAGTATACAAAGCCCAAATAACCTGATCCATATTGCAACTAATTTCTACAGTTAGGGCATGTGGATGATTTTTCAAGGGAAATCAAAACTTTATTTGATGGCAATATACCCTTTCTTTTGATAATATTGCTAAATGAGTGGGCTGTGTGGCATAACGGTTGAACCTTTTCTGTCATTCTGTATTAGATTCGTAATATTTCTTTCTTTTGATTCATATTGTTAAATATGTATTGATGCTTTGTGCAGCAATGCGTTTCTAAAAGCATCTAGGAAGTCCACAAAACAAATGGTATCATTTGCCTCTCTTGAGAATGGCAGAAGCCAGAAGGCGCGGAAGCAACCTTTTAGCAACAAGGTTGAGGAGACGAAGGGAGAGAAAACGGACGTTAACGGTGGGGTGAAAATTGCTCCTATTTATTATATTTGGGGCAAAATTGTAACTATAAATATTTTAGGATATTTATTGCACCTCCAAAAATAATCTACGCGGTTAGACACACCTTAACCCTTTTAAAAAAAAAAAACTTCTCTATAAAAAGAGCTTTCATCATACCATTAGGTGACAAGACTATTCACAATTTACATTTTGTTTTAACGGTAACTCTTTCTATCACAAAAAAAAAAGGCATAAATTTACAAATCATGTACAAGGCACACGTGATTCAAAATTACTGTTGCAGATATGAAAATTTGGATACAATAATGCTGGTAACATGATGCAATTTGGGGATGCAGGATAAGAATTGTAAACTTCGAAACATAGGAGTCTTCAAAACTGTATCTAGCAAGAAACGAAATTAAAAAGTGAATGTATTTTTAGGACTTATTTGACTTATTCATTGAACCAATGAACCAGTCTCTCTATCTAGCCACATTATTCCAGCTTAGGAGCACATCTCACAAACACCACAATGCTCATCTCAAGAACGCATGTGGCCTTCAGAATATCAGAAACTGACACATCGACAAAAACACGCAGAAAATAGTTTAATTAATAAGTACTAGAAATTTAGTACTTACAAAATATATATATATATATATATATTACTCAATTCCGTTGGCCATGTTAGTCCTCCTATAGTTGCTCCCTTGGGCTGTGTTTTACTCAACCATTGCACCCTCCTCCCTCGTGGCTGAAGGACGACCAATTCATCAACAATAAAAATATTATATTTAAAAAAAGGTACAGTTTTTACAGTTGTTAATTTTCTAATAATGCCAACTGTGAATAAGAAATCATGGTTGCAAATACTGTGAATATATAAGACAATAATTCCCTATTTAAAAGAGTTTATGCTTTACCGATGTTGGTTGAGGGAATAAATGATTTTATAGAATATAACTTCAAATCCCAGATAGTATACTTATTGAGAGAAATGAAAACTATTTGTGATCTAGCCTTAAAAGGGATTAGCCTCAAGTCCAACGTTGCTTAGAATGCCTAATCAAATACTCTTTTCTGTCGTATTTATAAGAGCTTAATAACTAAGTTAGGCGGTTTAAAAAAATAACTAAAATTAGTTAAAAATAATAAATATGTCTTAAATAAACTGTGTTTTCCAAATAGGCCTTATTTATAAGGGGCAAGCAATAGAGAGAAATAAAATAATATGAGTATCACTAATCTTTTAATTAAAGTAATACATATAATTTATAAGATATAAAAATGGGGGGAACACATTAAAGGTTTAGACAATTCTTTTTAGGCTCTTACAAAAAGGTCAAGATAATTTAAATTTTAGACTTTTATAAACAAGAATGGAAGAAGTAAGATTTTAGACTTGAGTGAATCTGCAACTACTCTATCTTTTACACTTCTATGCATGCATACGAGACTCATCATCAAAATTGAAAATACAGTATGCCGCCGGAGTTAATCTTGATCTTAAATATAAGACAAATTTTTCATATTTATCAATTTTTTTCTAAGTTACCCCTATTGGTGTTCCCTTAACAATAATCAAGAAAAAGGAATGGGGAGTTGAGGGAAATGATTAGGGTTTTTGAGAAAATATATCTCATATTAACTAATTTAACTAATTTTCTTAATATAATTAAGGGCGAAGATGCAAAAATACCTATCTACATATGTTACATGTGCGCCTGGCACCATTTACATTCCTTGGGTGCAAAAATACTCATAATCTTTACAAAAAGGGGCAAAAATACTAGCTCCGTCAATTGAGGCAAACGACCGTTAAGTTTTTTTTGTGGGCCCCACTTTAATATTTTTTAATTAATTATTTTAAGGGCAAGGTGCAAAATTACCTATCTACATATCTTTCGGGTGCAAAAATACCTATGATCATTAAAAAAAGTGGACAAAAATACCAGCTTTGTTAATGAAGGCAAACGACCATTAATTTCTGATTTTGTGAGCCTACTTTAATCATTTTTAAATAATTATTTAAAAAACTCTCACCCTCACCCTCTCTTCTTGCACCCCTTTCCCTCTCACCTTCCTTTCTCTCTCCTCGTCCAAACTAGAGTCCCACCTTCACACCGGCAATAACTCTCTAAAACCACTCACATGGTCACCGCCTTTATACTATCCGCTCCCTCCAAATGCCTTTTCATAGTTCATCATCGAAACTTTTCCCCTTATTAACGAAGCCAGAAATTAATGAATGTTTGCCTTCATTAATGGAGCTGGAATTTTGTCCCCATTTTTAATGATTATAGGTAATAATTAAAAGCTTAATGTAGAGAGGTATTTTAAGGTTTTAATTAATACACCTATGATTATTAAAAAAAGTGGACAAAATGTTGATTTTAGTTAATACATATTATCATTTTGTCCTCTTTTTTAATGATCATAGCTTTTAATTAATACATATGATCATTAAAAAAGGGGACAAAATGCCATCACCATTAATGAAGATAAATGTTCGTTAATTTCTAATTTCGTTAATGAAGGGAAAAGTTTTGATGATGAACTACGGAAGAGTATTTGGAGGGAGCGGGTAGTATAAAGGCAATGACCATGTGGGAGGTCGGAGAAAATTATTACCGGTGTGAAGGTGGGGCTCTAGTTTGGACGGGGAGAGGGAAAGGAGAGTGAGAGGGAAAGGGGTGCAGGAAGAGAGAGAGAGAGTGAGAGTTTTTTTAAATAATTATTTAAAAATGATTAAAGTGGGCTCACAAAATCAGAAATTAAAAGTCGTTTGTCTTCGTTAACGAAGCTGGCATTTTTATCCATTTTTTTAATGATTATAGGTATTTTTGCACCCGAAGGATATGTAGATAGGTAATTTTGCACCTTGGCCCTTAAAATAATTAATTAAAAATATTAAAGTGGGGCCCACAAAAAAAAACTTAACGGTCGTTTGCCTCAATTGACGGAGCTAGTATTTTTGCCCCTTTTTGTAAAGATCATGGGTATTTTTGCACCTAAGGAATGTAAATGGTGCCAGGCGCACATGTGACATATGTAGATGGATATTTTTGCACCTTCGCCCTATAATTAAATTAAAAAATATGTATTATATTAAGAATTAGAAGAACGAGTATTTATATTTCTAAGATTGACCAAAAAGATCCAAGAAGCTTAATGTAGAATAAAGGAGAGGTGGACAAAACTTCATAACCGCCTGTGTTGCGTTTATAAACTGTACTCAATTCAAGCTGTAACTTAACAAGCTAACGAGTATTTATATTTCTAAGATTGACCAAAAAGATCCAAGAAGCTTAATGTAGAATAAAGTAGAGGGGGACAAAACTTCATAACCGCCTGTGTTGCGTTCATAAACGGTACTCAATTCAAGCTGTAACTTAACAAGCTATGCACAAGTACCAACACATCACCCCACGTGCGTCTGTTTTCCTCTTATTTCCCCTACACAACTTTGACTGTCTCTTAGCACTTTCAAGCTAAAGCAAAGCAAAACCCACAAGAATAGGTGAAACTCAAGCAACACTACAAAGACGGTGTATGAGATACGTAGTTGTTATGTCTCCTTCATGACAAAATAAAGAACATGAATTTTAAGTTAGCTTGGGTCAAAATGAAACCTAACGTGACTCTTTCCCTCTGTTACGTAATATATATTCATTACTTGCAGAAAACTATATAATATGAATGTGATATCATGTGAGATGTCACATTTTGAGCAATACCGTTAGAGTTGACTTGCCCCTGAATTTATATTCTAAGTGATGAAGTGCCGGCAAGAGCCATTGCGAAAAACTCTGCAGAAAGATATGTCTTAATGCCTTCGTTACTGGTAACTTAATGAAGAGAGTTTCTCTAAATATAGGCCAAAGGTCGAACTCAAAGTGATTCTTGCCATTTCAATGGTAGTCTAATCTATGGTGGCTTTTTTGTTTTTTTTGGTGGTGATAATTCTATGGTGGTATTCTAAAACTGCTATACTTGTGCCCTTTGAAACTTGGCACTGATTACTTTGGGAAAAGCCATCGTTTAGATTTAAAAATTAGTAAGAGAATAACAAGCTGTGGCCTACTCAGCGTCCGATTGGGAAGATACATTTGTAAAGTTGCTTTTCACTTATAAAGTCACTTAATCCCGAATTACCTATAATAATATCATCTCCTTCCACTTGCTCTCTCTGTTTCTCATGCTTTAATAGAATTCAGTCGCAGAGGCAGTACAGTCTCTGATGGATCCACCACCGCCGGCACCACCGGTCCAAGCAGCTCCGGCTCAGTTGATGAACGGACCGGAGTCAGTGGAAAGCTCTCCTCGTTCCCGCATTGTTGAAAACTGGGTTGATGAGCCTCTTCCTCCTGTTCCCGGAGCCAAGCTTCGCTTGATGTGCAGCTATGGTGGCCACATCATGCCACGTCCACATGACAAGACACTCTGCTACGTCGGTGGCGACACCCGTATCATCGTCATCGATCGTCACTCCTCCCTCAAGGAGCTCTGTTGCCGGCTCTCTCGTACCCTCCTAAATGGCCGACCCTTCACACTCAAATACCAACTACCCCATGAAGATCTCGACAGTCTCATAACTGTCTCCACCGACGAAGATTTAGAGAACATGATCGAAGAACACGAGCGTTTAACGGCGGCGGCGTCTCCTCCTAGGCCCATAAGGTTAAGGCTGTTTCTCTTTCTCTCCAAGCCAGAGACTTCAGTTTCAATGGGGTCACTCCTTGATGATGCCAAGTCAGAGACATGGTTCGTGGACGCTCTTAACAACTCCGGGATTCTCACCCGTGGCGTGTCTGATTCCGCCACGGTTGACGGCGGCGTCGTGAACCTTGATAAGGTTCCGGCTAATGATTCGAGTAATAATTTGGAAGCTCAGGCTACAGAGTTTAAGGCTGGTGGTAACAACAACAACAACAAACAGATCAAGAATTTGGCTGAGGTTCATTCTTTACCAGACTCACCTCTGGTGGATAATAGTTCTTCACATGGGTCTTCTTCTTCGTCTCCTTCAACGGCTAACCTGCCTCCAATTCGGATTCGCGTCGATGACACTGGTAACAGCAGGCTGCAACAAGAACAGAGGACAGGTATTGAGGAACAGTTAGCTCAAATGACGTTTGTTGCTTCTGGGATCAAGCAAGATGAAGGTTATACTATGACTATGTTGTCTGCTCCTTTGCCTACAATCCCTGCACCTTTGACCATGGCATCATCTCCAGCTTTAGTGACTGGTGATAATCTGAATCGGATCATCTCTGATGATGAAAGATCCGATCAAGGAGCACCTTCCGGGTTTGGAAAGCCTCCATTGCCATTGCAGCTTGTACAACCAAGGACTTGTGGTGGTGGTTTAAACTTGCCTTCTCCAGATTCAGCGGCAAGGTACTCTAATGCAAACTTCAATACACACACACACACGTCTCTTTGTTTCTCATAATGTTCTTTTTTTGTTGTGTTCAGTGATAGCAGTATTGCTTCAGCAACCTCTTTCTCAAGGTCTGTTTACTATCAGGACCAAGTCCAAGCTGCATATACAGATCAGAAAGCACCAGTATTATCACATTCTAAGGGTGACATATCAGATCCCAATTCTGGATACCAAAGAGAACGAGTTCAGGATTCTAATTACACAGTAACCCCACAGATGGATCAGCATCAGCAACTCCAGCAACATCAACAACAACAACAACAATTTGTTCCCGCCACTACCCATTTTATCCCCCACCCAGCAACAGCCACAGGTCAAGTTCCAATGTCATCCTACTACCAAGTTTATCCCACACCTTCACAACAGCAAATTCCTCATCCAATTAATCAGCAGTACCCAGTTTATGTGATGCCTGTAGGACATGCTCAACCTTATAATATGACTGTACAAGCTGACCCTAATGTGATGGCCTCAAGCAGGACATTAATACCATCCCAAAGTGTTGCTGGTACTCCTCCTGTTTACCCCTCTAAGGCAGCCACTCCTTCCATACCTGTGCCTCCCACTCAGGCATTTGTTCAAATACCTTCCGGGCAATATCAGCAGCAACAATTTGTGGGTGTGCCTCAAATCCATCATCAACCACAATCCATAGCAGTTGCTTCCTCTGCTGCTTCTGTCCCTGTTCCTGCTACTACAAGTAATAATTATGGTTATGATTATGGTGGACCTGCACAAGAACAAGCATACTACATACAGCAGCAGCAGAACACTACTCCCACTTTGCCTTCTCACTACCAGTCCATGAACCCGGCGGTGGCGGCACTTTCAGAGGCATCACAGCAATTTCCTGCAGAGAGCATTCAGCAGCCGAACAGAACCACACCGCAGCCATTATGATGTGAGGAGGGAGATTGGGGAATGCATATTTGGGGTTGGAACTTGGAATATCGCTTTCATTCTTTAATAATGGAGATACTTTAGTTGCTTTACAGGATCTTAATAAGGACTAGGTTGTGTTTAGTTTCTTTTTTCCTTTTTCCTTTGACCATTATTATCTTCACATGAAAAGATGACTGCTGTGTGAGATCGTATAAAGCAAATCTAGTTTATCTTGTGTTCTTTTGTTGATCACCGAAATTCATTTCAATAAGGCAAGCTACTGCCGTTGGATTTGTTTTCCGGTGAACATTGCTCATTGGCATTGTTATTTTTAGTGTTGTGTGTGTGTGTGGAGTTGAAACTTGAAAGTCACTTTAGCCATTTGTCTTCATCTATAACAAAAACATTAGATTTCAGAAAAGTTCAATTTTTATCTACAGTTTTGTCCAGTCTAGAGCAGAACCTGGGATAAGCGGTTTGGGTACGTCCTTTTTCGGATTCAACGTTTCAGATTTAATATGTTTTTATAATAATATTTTTAATATATTAATATAATAATAATATTTTTAGAGTAAAATATTTTAACCACCCCTCTGTTTTGCCCTAATTACACAGACCTCCCTTCTATTTTAAAAACCGATATAAACCTCCCTTAAAACTAAAATGTATATTACACAAAACTCCCTTATATTTTAAGATTCTATTTCTATTCATCCAAACCGTTAGTTGACCGTTAAATTTGACCTTTGAAATTTTTTTTAACTAAAATGCCGCTATTAGAATTATTTAAACATATATATATATATAGAGGCTAATAAAAATTTATACAACCAAAAATTTATTCTAATAGATTTTCTAACTTTCTAATTTGTTAAAAAATTTATTAATTTTGATATTATAAATCAATTTTGACTTAAAATATATATATTAAACACATATATTTTTATCAAATATAATAAATTATATAAGTTTGAGATTGTATGTGTCATATAAATTTATAATTTAATAATTTTTTCACAAATATTTATAAACACATTTGATCAAGCACATTTTTATTTAAAATCTTACTTGAATATTCAATGTTTGTGATATTTACATTAATCAATGCCAAAATCATCAATAAAAATAGAAATTAAGAAACAGATAAAACTCTTAAATTATTTAAAACAATTTTAGTCAAAATGTGCAAGACAAAATAAATACACAAGCCATGTGAATGAATTTGAATAAAAATTTGATAAGCTTAAATTCTTTAAAACAATTCTAGTCAAAGAACAATTTTTCAAAAAAAAAAAAAACACGATCAATACCTTTTCAAGTATATCATGCACAGTGAAAAAGTTTGAATGGAAATTTGATAAGCACGAGACTTAATTAAAAAAAACCATGATGAATGCCTTTTTCAAGTATATCATGCACACTGAAAAAGTTTGAATGAAAATATTAGAAAAAGAAAAATCCACGACACTTACCTTACCGTGAATAATTATATATTCATATATAATATACAATGAAAAAGTTCTAAGAGCAATAAAAGATTATGGAATATGCAAAAGTCATTGTTTAATGAATTTAAATGAAAATTTGATAAACCTTGTACTTTTTTATATCCATGATCTGGTACAGTTGTCTTCTCGATCCATAGCTATTCTTGCAGATCGTGTTTTTTTTTTCTAGAAGTCTACAAACTCTCAAGTAAAACTAGGGATTTAGTATTAAGGGTAAAATAGTAAATAAATTTTATTTCTATAAAAAATTTAATTAAAAAATATATTTTTGGAATCTTATTAGAATATTCTTAACGGAGTTAACTATTTGGACTTAAGTATATGTTTTCAAAATAGAGGGGAGGTATGTGTAATTAAGGCAAAACAGGAGGGTGGTCAGAGTATTTTAGTCATATTTTTATAATATATTAAATCTAGACTGTTGAGATCTCTATCCAATGATTTTAAGAGGGAAAAGCATGGTCATTTTCTTAACCGAAGCCGGATCCGAGTTTCCTAACAAATCACCACTCTTATCCCATTTATAAGTCATTTTTTATCCAAAAATTTGGTCATATTTATAAATCCAGTTTCTGTGTAGTAAATGAGTTTATGATAATTTTGTCCCTATTTATTGTACCCATGAAGAAATAATTTAAAAATAGATAGGAAAGAAAAAATTGAAAAGTACTCATTCATAAATGATGGCATGGTTGAAAATTTACCCCATAATCATTGAGTTAATTATCAAACCTTGATATATGAGATTTAATTAAAAAGAACTTATAAATAGAATCAGGTGGTATAATTTAAAATAAGCACCCATGTGATGTAGATATTAAATTAGTTGAGTAAATCAATGCACTCAAATCTAAAGGCTAAATTGGAGAATTATAATGAAGCACTTTAATTTTGTGCATGGAAGTATTTCTGGACTTGAAAAAGGGACGGTAGTTCATCCATCACACTAAAGGATTTTTTTTTTTTTAAATTTTTGGGTAATCGAAAGTCAAAGTTGGATCTTTAACTTTGAGATCTACAAGTTGTGCAACTTTTGCAAATATATCATTGGATGACTCCCTCACGTAACAGCGTTTTCCTCATTTTTGTAATGTCATTTTCATGAGGGGGCTGAATTTTTGGGATGCATTACTTTTAATTACTAATTTTTGTTCTCGCCGAAAATATAGGCATAGGCTATTTTATTGTAAATAATTGCTTTGTGGAAGACTAAACATTTGTAATGGGATTCCCCATTATTGACCAAGAAAGTGCACAATGTCTCATATAATATTCAGAATTAAGGTGTAAAAATAGTCATTAACTTATATCAAAAACGCAAAAATAATCATAAATTTTTTTAGTATAAAAGTTATTATAAACGTTATGATAAACTTAACGGTAGTGTTACTTTTATTCTCTTTCAAAATGTTTTTAATCATTTTTGTACCTAAAATGATTTATGATTATTTTTATATTTTTAACTACAATTCAACCCTAATAACAATAATAGAATAAGGGAGTCCACCAAACTCCACCAAGTAAAGTTTAGAGAGGGCCTACAAACAGATAAACTATTTTTAAGATTTTAAATCATGATTTATAGATCATATGATAACAATTCTTATTGTTATTAGAAGCCAACCTAAAGTTTTACTTTCTTAAATAAAAACAATAATAAGGCAGAGAAAAAACAAGCACCACAACAGACAACACACCACACCATATCCATTTAACGTTGTTACTTGTTGAGTTCTTCCATTACGCCACGCAATTTAACATATCCATGGCTTTGAAAAATCAAATGAAATTAGCCATTTTCCTCTTCGATGCTAAACAATTGAGTAGGATTCGAGATTTTGGGACGTTCCACATGGGCGACTCTTCACTAGTCGCTACCCCTCCACAATTTCAAATTACTTCCAACAAACACCAACCTGCCATGCTTATTCGAAATTAATCCAAACTTCTTATTCTCAATGCGCCTCTCCTTGACAATGACTACAATCAAACAAGTTTCAGTCTCATTCCCTAAATATCCCCTTCTCATTCTCTCAAAGGATCTCTTGTTTGCATATCCCCACACCAAATTATGCTTCTTAACCGGGTTAGCCCTGGATTCTGCCTCCTTGACCCCAGACCGGAGGCTCTGAATTTTGCCAGCCGGAGCGTGTCGGTGCCGTCGCCGGCGAGGCCTGTCGCATTTCTCGGTTGGTTTCAAGAGAGGAAAAATGATAAGCGTCGGTCATTATGCACCGCCGATGAGCTTCACTATGTCTCCGTTCCCAACTCCGATTGGAAGCTTGCTCTCTGGCGCTACCTGCCTTCTCCTAAGGTAGTTGGTTCTCTTTATCATAATTTCAATTTGTGCGATTGTATGATTCAACTTTGCTTGTTCCTGGGAGCATAGAATCCCATTTTCATTTGTTTGAGAAATTAAGAAAAACTTCATTTTCAGGCACCTACTAGGAACCACCCACTGTTACTATTGTCTGGCGTTGCAACCAATGCTATAGGCTATGACCTCTCTCCTGAGGTAGCTCTGTTCCTATTAAATGCCATATAACAATCTTATTCTCTATTATGAATTCAGTATTCACCATTGTTCTTTTTTGTATGACCAATCTGTTTGCTTTCAGTCTTCATTTGCTCGGTATATGTCTGGACAAGGATTTGATACATGGACCCTTGAAGTTCGAGGTTCTGGGTTAAGCGCGCACGGAGTTGACTTAAAGGAAATTTTCAACGAACTTGGTGATTCGTTTGACTCAGAAACTCCTTATATGAAAATCAGAGGTTTAGAATCTGAGATAATGACTAAATATGAGGAAGTACTACCAACAGCAAAGCTGATGGATGTCTTTACAAGATTATCAAATAAAGTCTCAGACTTTATCAGTGGGGGTCTGTGTCATAATCTGGAGAGCTTCTACTTCTTACTATCTATTGATTTTATGATTGTAATTTAACAATATGAAAAGATATTTTCTTTTTCAGGTTTGCCGGGAATGAGGGGAAATTCCACTATTGATAGTCAAATCAGGTATTTGAACCGTAGGCTTCAGGATATTACTGCAGCGGATCAACCATTATTCCTGGATAATGTTTTGGAGCTGCAATGGCGTTTTATAGCCATCATGCAAGAATTTCAGGAACAACTTGAGCTTGTTGAGAAGCATGATTGGGACTTTAACCATTACCTGGAAGAGGATGTACCTGCTGCGGTAAGGTGACACTCCATGATAATTTCACACACACACTAACAAATTCCAACAAGCTGTAGTAAATTTATAATAGTATCGTTTCATAAGTTTATCATTGATTTCATACTTCTGATTCGCACTAGATGGAGTACATAAGGACTCATTGCCAACCAAAGGATGACAAGTTGCATGCTATTGGTCACTCCATGGGGGGTATACTGTTATATGCTACTCTCTCACGCTGTTGTAAGTGTTGCTGAATTGCCTTTTTTATTTCCCTTCATGCTTCTATGAAAGAAATAAAATTTTCCCTGCTTTTGGTGCAAGCTTGTCGACAAAACATAGTTCATGATCTAACCTGAATTTCAGCTGCATCTTGCAGCCATTAGTAGTGGCAAACCCATCTATAAGCTATTATGTTTCATGTTGGACTCAAGATGCTTAGAAATGCTGGGAAAATTGTTTTCTATTTGGACTTGGAAGACACAATACTCTGACCTTTGTTGAGCTAGAATCAAAATCTTAAAAGCACTGGGTTTATGAGTTAATTCACTTGCATGACTCTCATCTAATCCATTTATCTCCCAGGTGAAATTCTGTGTTCATACTCAAACTCAACAGTGTAATGCCTGTGATTAGAATGACTTGTGTGTTGAGGGGTGTTGGTTATTTTTGAGTTTCAAAATCCTATTCCCAAAGAATTTAAACAATTTGGTGAAGTTCTTGATGCTTGCAATTTCAGGTTTTCATGGAAAGGATTCTGGGCTGGCATCAGTTGTTACATTGGGATCGTCACTTGACTATTCACCTTCAAGATCATCTCTCAAGTTGCTTTTACCCCTGGCAAGTGATAAATGAAACTGACGAAACCTTTTTTTCCCCCTCCAATGATATGTCTCTAAGTTGAACACTATTACAATTTAAGTAAATCATTTCTTTTGCAGGCGGATCCTATCCAGGCATTAAAGATTCCTGTTATACCAGTAGGGCCGATGATTGCCGCTGTTTTTCCTCTTGCGAACTATCCTCCTTATGCTTTATCATGGCTAAATTCTCAGATCTCAGCTCAAGAAATGGATCAAAAGCTGTTCCAAAGACTTGTTTTGAAGAACTTCTGTAAGTGACAAATCTAAAAGCGTCACCTTTGGCTTTAGTTTTGGAATTTATGCAGCTTCTTAAATATTGTAGCCTACGCATACTTGTGCAAAATATTTATCCCAACTTTCAAAGTCTGAATCATAAAAATGGAAGGTACTATACCTTCTAAGCTTCTCTTGCAGTTAAAATCAGTTTTCGAGAAGGGTGGTTTATGTGATAGGAGTGGATCTTTCTTCTACAAAGAACATCTCCCCAAGAGCAAGGTGCCTATCTTAGCCATTGCTGGTGACCAAGATCTAATCTGCCCTCCCGAAGCTGTGTACGGTATGTGGAGTTGAAAAGGGCTGTTTACATATGTATTTTTACTGAAAAAACATATCAAAACATAGAAACTGCGCCTATATTTAGCTTTATGATGGGTGTGATCACATGTATGAAGCAGAAACGGCTAAGCTTATTCCTGAAGAATTCATTACCTATAAGGTTTTCGGTGAGCCTGGAGGTCCACACTATGCCCACTATGACTTGGTCGGGGGTCGCAAGGTGAGATTGTTTTGACTGTTCTTTTCTCTGACTTATGAGACACAGATTGCATATAATCTGACCAACTGAGTTTTTTTTTTTTCCTTAAGTAATTTCTTATTGTTGTCACTTTTTTCCTGTTTGAATGCAGGTGGCAGATCATCTGTATCCATGTTTAACAGAGTTTCTTATTCATCATGACATGGATTAGTTCATTTCTCTCTTTAGATCACAGGCACCATCTTTTCTTTTTCCTCTACTTCAAGGATCACAGGATCAATTCTTTGCAGAGAAGTTTCCCGTTCATCATGACATGGACGAGTCCTTTTCTCTCTATAGGATCAATTCTTCAAAAAGATCCTCTAGATATATTTGTATATATAGATAATCCAAGACAAAAAAAGACTTACTGTTGTATATATATTATTAGCCCAACGCTGAAAGTCCATATAGTTGTAAAGAGAACGTGAATAACAATGAACATCTCTTAGTTTGTATTAATCTTTTAGAATACTCCCTCCAGTCCTAAATATAGAACAAAGTTTGTAGTGCAATTTACACTACAAAATTTGTCCTATATTTAGGACCGGAGGTAGTAGCTTTTACGATTTACAAGGTAAGTATGTGAAAGGAGTTTTGTCTCGATTTACGGAAAATAGTTTCTGAAACTACGGTTTAGGTGTTTCCCAAACATTCACATAAAGTACATACACATCTACATACACACATGTTCAACCGCGTACACTCGCATATACACTATTCCTTGTAAATTGTCTGCAAGTGTTTTATAGATATTCATGTTTCCCAGTTTTTTGTTGGATTGAAACAAGGCTGGCTTAAACATATTACTTCATATCTGAAGAATATGTTTGTATTTCTTATATCCTGGTAAATTATCTGCCCTGCATTGCTGTGATTTTCTTCCAAGTTATTGTTCATGATGCATGGAAAAGCTTGGAGATTTTTCACTCTATTGTGCATATATAATAGGAAAATGTTTGGTCCCCACCATGTTGTTTGTCACTTTCGTGGTATGACTTTTTCTTGTACTGCGTGACTTTCGTGACATTATTGATCTTCAAACAGAAAGTATGAAATAATGTTGCAACATTGTAAGGGGTGAAGAGTTTGCTTTTCTCGATTAAAAAAAAAAAAAGAGTTTGCTTTTTCCCCCTTTCCTTTTTTGTCACAAAACAGATAACAGTTTTAGTGTATGTTTGGTATCACGGCAGCTTAAAAAATAAGCCACTTATTACGCAAGCCGAGAAAAAACTCCTCTCACATACTTACCTCGTATATCGTGAATCACGAATTATAAGCACGTTTTGGACAAAAATAAGCCATTCCAAACGCACACTTAGCCATCCATTTAATCAATAAAGACATCACGAGTGTTTACTCTCTGCTTGTCCTCGTTAGTTTTCTTTTTTTAATTTAATACAATTAAATGTAACCAAAGAAACATATTTACTCTCTGCTTGCCATCGGTAGTTGCAGCTTCTAATATTATATAGAGAGAGACTCTTACATTAGTTATTTCATTATGAAAGTTTCTGCCAAAATAAAATATCATAAACAAGTATTACCAAGTCAAATGCGAGGCGTATAATTTTGGCGAGTCTCGTCATCATTGACAAATATAACACGTTGCCAACTCACAATGCAGGCCCAAAAGATTCAATGAACACAAGATTGAAAGCAAAGAATGGAATCTCACTCCTATATTAGATATATATGAAAAAACTATACACCAACTTCAGGGTGAATATAAGCATACTGTTTTTTAAGAAAAAATAAAAGGAAAAAAGGAAAAAAAAATATGACAGTCAAGTCTCCTAATGACGAACCACAACTTCTTGCTTACAGACAGGGCAGAAGTTTTTCTGTGCAAGCCATTGTCTGATGCACTCAAAGTGATAATTGTGCTCACAATTTAGCTTCCCCACCTCATCATCTCCTTCATATTCTTCCTGTTCATCACAATCCAGATTAAGATTAGATTAGATCACATTATATATGTATATATATATCATTTCACAACCTGACACCGACAAAACCCTTCTTCCGGGTTGTACAGATTTGCAAACTCACCTGACAAATGCTGCATTTTTTGTTAATATGGTGTTTCAATGCTTCACTCAAAAATGGATATCGAATTTTCCTTATGTGGCATCCAATCTCGTCTTCTCTAAGACCAGTGTTGACATAACCAATCTTCTCTTCAAGCTCAAGCAGTTGCTGCAGCCCACAGAAAAACGAAGAGACATGAGATTATTACGAGAAATATTATTACAAAAGAAAAAAGAAAGGGAATTACTATGATCCCAATGACATTTGAGGAAGACAACTCCGTAGTCATTTCTAGCACTAGAACTTACCATTGCATGTTCCTCAATTGTTTTGGACTTTTGGGTAATTAAATATTTTCCTTGGGACCTTATTGTAATTCCCCCAAGAAAAATTAAGAGGGGGGAGAGGAAGAGAGAGCCAACCTCATATGACATGTTATCAACATCAAGTCTCCAGTCTCTAAATTGGTCATGCGAATCTAACATTCCTCCCATTAGCAGACCTCCTTGAAGCATCATTATCTACAGGGATCCAGCAATAATTTACAGAAAATGCAAATAAATGATCAGATATGTTGATAAAAACCAACAAAGCAGAGATGGAAGAAAATCTAACTATAAATCAGAAACGGTTAGAGACGACATATAACAAATTAGTACTATTAATCAACCTAATCTAAGGCTCACCCATGATGATCATGGGAGCCTTAAGCATATAACAGATATTGCCCTTCATGCTACATTCATAAACAAATATTTAGTTTGTGTGATCAAGTAATCTGGCGAAACTGACTCATTCATAAATATCCAAAAATGGTGACCATGGTAACTATAATTTTTTCCCCCAAAAAACAGGAGCCTAAAGTGTCTTGTTTCTTGTTTATTAATTATTTTTTTTTTAGAACATGGTTATCCATAACAAATAAATTTGTTTTTTGTTTCAACAAGTTACAATTATCCAAAATGCAAAACTGGTTCATTCTTGTACGGGATTGAACAGTCTGAGGCAGAACCATAGGGGCTGTATGCATCAAAGACTTTAGTCTTGCAAATTACACAGTAACCAAGTCTAGAAATGGTCGAATTAACCCGATCCTTTTTTACTCCATTAATCTAGAGGCCAGATATTCAAAGAAAAATCTGCAACCAGATTGCCACATGTTTGCACACAAACACGTCATACTTGGCCAGCAGGATTAAACAAAATTCCAAACTCTTCAAGTCCATCACCAAGCTTCATTATTTACTGCAGGCCTGTTCTGATCTAAATATAACTGGATGGCATGAAGTAGATAGTATGGTCACTCCATGTTCATCAATATGTCTTGACTCATTAACCACTAAAACAAACTCAAATGCCATGTTATATCAGTTCTAGGAAGAGCTGAAAGCTAACATAATGATTGAAGAACTGAGCCGTTGGCCTCTTGATGAGAAGAAATAAACCATTCAATCAACAAATCACATAACTCAAGAACCATTACTTAATCTTCCTTCAATGAATCTATGTCTTCTCATCAACCTGTGCGCATAAGCCAACAATGCGGTAACTGGCATGACTCCACATTACTTTCCCCTCCAACGGATCATTGCCTTATAAAACCCGAAGTCAATAAAGTCACTCCCACTACCTAGAAACCAGATTTCAGTGCCATTTGCTAACCTAATGCAGGATAATTGGCACTTTTCAGCTGTCACCATCCTTGTACTATTGTTCGTTTCATTTCAGAACAAGAAAATGTAGCCTAACACATTCATGTAATCCCTTTCAGAAGGAAATAACAAGGCATATAGGCATATTCCAGGTAGTCAGTCAAATAATGAAAGGCATATTCCAATAATCAACTCCAAATTCAGAATTCTCAACTGTTATTATTCCCCTCAAACAAAAGGAAAAATCCTGATAATCAAACAACGAAATATGACAATTATAATAAGATCAACAATAGAAAAGCCTGAACCAACCTCAGTGAAACCTTCAGATGAAGGACGTCGAACATGACGATAATATCTTGAAGTTGCATAGGGATCAGGAGCAGGAGGGCGAGTTGGGAAGATATCAGGATCATTATCCAGAAACGAGATGGTTTCTGGGTTAACTGTTCGTCTTCCAAGATAAGATACTCGCTGGCCACATTTAAGAACCGTCATCAGACCTTGAAAGAATCTCACAAACAAAAGCAGGATATATAATACCACACATGATATCAAAATATCAGCTAATCCTTTAATCATCTATCAACAAAATCTCAATAGTTTTGCCAACTTCATTCACACAAGAATCCTATGATAATGATAAAATCTTATTTCCCGGGCGATTCCAAAGTCACTAAACTATTTGCCTAGCGTCCTCAACTAGAAAAGTAAATGCGTGTACCGCGTACGCGGCTGGATCAGCCGGTTGGTACTCATACGTCATTTGACAACGAATATTACAACGAATATTATAATCAGTGGCCCTAGTTGACCCAGTCTAGTATTATCGTGAGTGAGTCATTTTTCAAATCTGTCGGCTTTTGTAACATGTGAAAGATAAAAATTAATTTGACCGAAATCTTTTAAGCTTAGTAAATTTGAAATTGGAATATTTAGTTGGAATTTTTTTTTTAAAATTGCGTAAATGAGGGACGGTAATGCTGGTTACTGTAAGAAAAAGAGGTAACAAACATAAAAAACGATGAAGTTGAAACTTGAAACAAAGAAAACCCCATCCCTCATCATCCTGATGAATTATGATGAACAAATAAGCAGAGAAGTGCTTAATAGTAGTCAGCAAGGCCTAATGTTGACAAGATATCAAATTTCCCATGACGAATTTAGAAAATAAAGATCAAACAATAAATAAATAAATAAATGGGAAATTTATTTTAACAAGAAACCGATAGCGGATTATAAGATTTGGTTAAAGAAGAGTGAAGAAGAAACAGAGGGAGAAGGATGAATCAAGATGCAAAGAAACAAATAATAATACCTCTCTGTGAGTCATCCTCTCCACATCAATCTTGCCTCTTGAAGAAACATTCTTCCTCGCCACGACGCAATCAACAGACGCAGCAGCATCTGCAGAAAACCCAATTCCAGGACCACACCAAACATCTTGAAAATCAACGCAATTAGCAGAACCAGAACCATCAAGAACCCCAGGGCAGGTCTTGGTGATATTTCTTTTGTGCTTCTTCTTCCTAGCCTTCTTTCCTTGCCAGTCCGCCGACGCCCGAATCACCGCCGGAACGGAAACCTGCTGCGACGCACCGGCGGTGCATCCGAGACCTCTGAAGGTTGCAGCCGCCGAGAAATTGTTCTTCTTCTTGCTACGGCCACTGCCGGCGATGTTGATGCCGTTGCCCTGTACAGTCTCATTGGTCGAGTTGTTAGAGAAAGTAGAGAGAAGAAGAGACGAGATGGTTGACTTGCAGCGAGTAAACTCGATTAGTGATGGGATAGCCGGATTCGGATCTGTTTCTTGAATGAGATGACCAAACTGGCTTCTTGGTCTTCTACATTTCATGCGCTCTGCAGTTGCAGAAGCATCTGAAAAAACAGGCATGATTCTCAGAGAGAGAAGAGAGATGAGAAATGAGATGAAACAAAACTTAATGGAGGGAATGGAGGGATTTAAGCCTGTTGCAGAGAGGAGAAAGAAATTGGATTTTTTTATATTTTTTTTAATTGTGGGGTTGCCTTTATTTGAGCTGTTAGGTGGGCTATGAAGCCTATGATTTGTCTTGTTGCTCGAATTGTGGGCATAGTAGACTGCGAGGCTCTGGAATCTGTGACCATCTTTTTGTGCCTCTTAAGCTATCAATCCAACGAAGCCGCTTATCACAGGAAAAGTCGAAAGTCTCCTCCTTTAATTCCACCCTCAAGCCCTTCTTTGGTTTGAATTGGAAAAAGGCCCTAACCTAGAAGAAGGTGATGGAGCCAATGCCAATGGCCAAATATTAAAAAAGAAACAGAGAGCCACGGAAAAAAGTCAGATTTCAGGGAAGAGAGGGGACACCATTTTAAAGGGACCCACTGAGAGAGAAATCACGATTCACAAGGTCATAAACGCACAGAGTGCATTGGGATTGTAATAAGTATCGTTCAATTTACCATCGCCATGAATTCCGCTCAGTAAGGAATGTCTTCCTGGTCAAGCATTCATCTTTCTCTGTTATCATCATAGCTGTAGTAGCAATAGCTGTAGCGGTTAGGTCCATCACAGGGTCATTGCATTATGGTATTTCATTGTTTATTACTGTAGTCCCCACAATGAACATTAAAGTCGCATATAGAATGATGGTTTAATACATAATACTCCCTAGCATTCGTAATATAGGACATTTTTATTAAAAAAAAAAGTATATAAATATATAATCCATGATATAAGTGCCTTTCTGTTTATTTAATTTTTTTTCTGTTTTATACTAATAATTCATACCCACTTTTTAACTTTATCTTACTTATTATATCCCTATTTTCTCTAAAATAGCACTCCCAATGTAATTAAATATTTTTCAATAAAGGTAAAAGTAAAAAAAAATTGTATTTTGAGACATATTAAATAACTTAACTATCATTTCATGTTTCCCGTTATATAGTTAATGTGCCCTATATTATAGACCGGAGAGAGTATAAGTTATTTCAAGAGCAATTAATATTTATTTATTAATTGTGTATCAAAAAATCATTTATTTATTAATTTTGTCCCTGTAATGAATGTTTAACTATGACTCCAGGTATTTGTTTTTTTCATTCAAAACATCATTTAATATGAGTAAAGTTAGAAATTTATTTTAATTTAAGACAAATTTAATAACCTAACTACTACTCCCTCCAGTCCTATTTATAAGCAACCTTCTCTCTCATAGGACTGGTCCCTTTTATAAGCAATTTTCACTTTTTGTCTGAAAATGTAAGCTTCTTTTTTGTATTTTACCTTTATTAAATACTTATTATCTCTTATATTTTTTTTATCTATTCTCTCTCCTATACTCTTTTCATTAATAGGGGCATATATGGAAAACATATGACATTTTTTACACACTCATTATTTTTAACTACTAATTCATTTTACGCAATAAAAAGAATGTTGTTTATAAATAAGATCCGGACGAAATATTTCTTAATTCCTACAAATTAGTTAAAGTAATTTATATTGTTGACAGGACAAAATATTGAGTACTCCTCAAGCTCTTATTTTTTGGCCAAAGGAATCATTTTTCTTGCGTCTCATTCAATTTGGGTATTGGTAATTCGACCGTCGTGATACTTACATTTACATTACATTACACCAACCAAGAAAAATCGGCAGAATTGCAAAATGAAAGCGAATGACTTGAAGCCGTTTTGATAGATCTCATTTCTTAGTGTAAATAAAATTTAACGACATCTGAGCTTGCTTACCTTTTTTCTCTTGATGACCCTTGAACCACATGATGGTGTGTTTCCCAACAAAAAGATGTTTGGTTCCTCAAAACCCACGGCTTCTCTTGTCGTTTCAAGTTTCAAGCTTACGAATCTCTGAAATCAAACGCGATGGGATAAATATTAGTGATAAGAATAACCTTGGAATTGAAGAAAGGGGTAAAGCAAAAAGGCGAAAGAACAAAACAAGACAGCACAGTTAAATTCATGGACTTTAGCTTGGTGTCCTCTGCTTCCTCTTGTTGTCTTTCGCATTAGGGTTCACAGTGAGACACACTGATTCATAATGAATATTGGACCACATGTTAACGTTATTGGCGACAAAGGAACAATTTGGGAAGTGTGATTGTAGAAGGATAGAGATGAAAATTTAAATGAAACAGCCCTTAACAGTAAATTTTGCTACGATGTAACCGTGACCCTCTCCAGTCACTATTATAAGTCACTTATAGACAACAAAAATTTGGTCACAAATACCATTCCATGAGAAAGATGAGAATCATTTGTAGACGTAGGGAGGGAATAAAATTTTAATAAGGGTAAATTAGAAATTTTTTATTATTTTAATACATGTTTAATTATTTAACTGTCATTCTTAAATATGTGATCATGAGTTTCTGAACATTTAATAAGTTTTTTTTATTCCTCATTAATTATATGTATTACTTCTTCTTTTTTTGCCATCAATTATATGTATTATATTAATTAAAAGGTTGGTGATAATCATATTTATTTTATTTCTCTCTTTTACTTATCCCTTATAAAAATAAGGATATATTTAAAAAGTAAAATTTATTTTAAACGTATTTATTATTTTTAACTAATTTTAATCCGTTCCTGAAATCAAATAATTCAGTTATTAAGGTTTTATAAATAAGATTAGGGGAGGTAGTACATGTTTTGGCTTATCTCACAAAGTAGCGGTGGTTGTTGATTGGCTAGATGAAGCAATCAAAAGCACTTGTTAAAAAGTTAACCATCAATGGCGTGATTGGCTGCAAATTCAGAAAATGAACGCAAAGTATATTCCCCTTTTTCCACTTCTTTCTTTGGTATAATCCACATGGTTAAGAAAAGGATTAGACAATTTGATTAGACACCGTGTTTGAGTAATGGTTTCTATAATAATCAGATAAAGTGGAGACTCAGAATCTTAACATATACATATACATATAGATATAGGAATCACATGATGATTCAATCCAGTTAATGATGAACTGTGTATTATCATTATTGTGATTTAATTTTCTGAGTTTATCGTTTTTATGTTTTTAATTTATAAAATCGAGTTGAATTATTGGTAAACTCGTAACGTTTGTAAGCTCGGTTAAATTCACAAGTTTATATACCGAGTTTACAGTTTTTACGTTTCTAACTTATAAAATTGTGTTAACGTATTCTTAAACTCTTGTTAACTTTTTCAATTTGATTATACTCAACGGCTTTATATATGAATTTTATAGAAATTTTTTTATTAAATACGAAAAATTATGAATATTGATAGATTTAATTTCAATTATTTAGATTTAAAATATAATTAAATCAAATTGTTGTCAAATTTTTATATTTTAATTATTTAATTATAATAATATCTATTTAATGATAAAACTAAACTCTTACAAGTTTATGATTCCAATTCACGATACGAATTTACATCACTATCACGAATTTACTTAAACTCGTGAGTTTGACAACCTTGTGTATTACTATTAGGTCTTAATTAGCTTCATTCATTAATTTATGAAAGCTGGGATTAAATTGCCCTAGTGAATTTTTGGTTAAGCCCCAAACCGCGGTTTCAAAAGCTCTTTTTCATAAATCGAGATAAAACTCATTTCACATGCTTACTTCGTAAATCGTAAAAACTATTATCTAAAATATAATCCAACACTTGATTTGTCATCAGCACAATAATTAAGCCATTAGGTTGGTGAGTGTATTCTGTTTCCTGTACACTCAAAGGTTCTTAGATAATTAATTAGGGTTTTTTTTTCAGATCAGTAATTGATTAATTGGTCCCGTGATATATATACCAAACTAGTTTGAATTAGTGGCTCAAAGGTTGCAATCATAGTGATCATAGAAAAGGACGAATTTCCTCTCTCTTTGGCAATGCAAAAGGAACTAGTTTTGTTTTTAATGATTTTTAATTAATGAATTAATTAATTAATTAGAGAGCACAGTGGGGGGCTTCTCTAACTTTGGAAAAGCTAGGGTATGATGCTGAATTATGCACATAATTAAACATGTTTATTATTATTATTATTAAGAAGGTCCAATAAGATTAAGGCCTGGCATTGAGCCGAAAGTTGTGAGACATAAAAATTCAAATGCAGCAGCCACATCATAATAATTTGATTTAAAGTAATCAACAATTCAGAATTGAGTCAGCTCACTAACTCCTTTGTTTTTTTTTATCGGAAAGTCAGCTCACTAACTCACTAACTACTTCCTCACTACATTATAAAGCTGTACCTTAATGGATCATAATTGATTGGTGTCAATTTTCTAGCAAGCTAGTAGCATTGTTTCTATGTCAGTACTTTGTTCTTTTAACCTATGAAATTTAAATTTGCAACATTATTTGAGAGATATTAATGGCTGTGTTTGGAAACACGTTTTGGGGGTAAATAAGTCTTTATTACGCAAGTCGAGATAAAACTCCTCTCACATACTTACCTCGGATACCGTGAATCATGATTTATAAGCACTTATTACCCAAAAATAAGCTATTCCAAACGAGCACATTGAGTCCTTTTAATTATTTTAGTCAGTTTGAACGCCCACACACAAACATGTCAATGCCAAATTAAAGTCTGAAACCTCATTTAAATGTGTTAGATAGTGTTGTCACTGAGTCAACTTGTTAATGACAATATTGAAGTCTTTTTTACTTAATCTAAACCAAGTTATAGTGCATGTTTGGGAACACTTATTTTTTAAATATAAGTGCTTATTATATAAGCCGAGATAAAACTCCTCTCACATACTTACCTTGCATACCGTGAATCACGATTTATAAGCACTTATTACTCAAAAGTAAGTTATTCCAAACGAGCACATAGTCATATCTGACCTGTTTTGTTTATATTCATCCACTTTTTTATTTTACTCCTATTTTTCATTTTTTCATATGATTTGTTTGATTTGGTTGGAGATTTTGTCTTTATTTCTTCCTCTTATTTCAGTAGAATGACTTATATTTTGCTTCCTAGTAGTCGCTTGCCATATACTCGTATATTATTTCTGGGGAGATTATTGAGATTATTTGTATGTTACAAATTTTAATAATTTGAGAATTGGAGCACAAAGTCCACGAATTGTAAATTATGTATTTTTCTCATCACTACCTAACATTTTTTTTAAGAAATAAATGAAAGATTACCTTCAACCTTTGGCTTTATTTATCATTTTTCTAAATTGAAATGAAAATTAGATTGACCTAGGCCTGTGCCCAATTCAACATGAGCCCCACTGCCACTGGTACCTAAATTTATTGACATTGTTTATGGTCTAGAGTAAAAACAAAACTGTGTGGGCTCTACTCTTTTTTTTAGGGGCAAGAACAACATTTAAGTTTTAAAAAATTAATGAAAGATAAATCTTAAAAAAAATAAAAAATGAGTTACATATATAGATTTAGATTAGATAATTATAAACAAAAATTCCAATTACAAATTGTAAGGTATGTTACTCATGAATTTGCAACCATTTAATTAAATATCTGTAATTCATTTTTCAGAAACAAAAAATTGTTTAAACTTCAATGCCATTAATTCAATCATTTATGATCTGATACCATTCTGCCTTTTTTTTATCCCTTAGGATTATGTTCTTAAAAAAACACTTATTCTCAGATAAAAAAAAAACACTTATTCGTTCGTCAATGTAAGAATATTTCACTAATTTGAGTAAAATGAAAATAGAAAAATTAATTATCTAGTTATGATAGTTTCATTGAGTTTGTAACTCAATTCTTATATTTTGACTCGTCGTAACTCAGTCCTTATAATTTTATTGGGTTGGGATGAGGGTGATGGTGTCAATGAAGACACCAATGGTGGAGGAGGGGATGAAGGTGGGGCCAGGTCTACCGAGGGGTGGTGACAGCAATGGTCTAATGGAGGTGGGAAAAAAGAGTAGAAGATAGTTTAAAAAAGAAAGAAAATTATAGCTGGAATCTACATAGATAATTTTCATATGATGTGGCTCTAATAAGGACTGTGTTATAAACTCAGGAAAACTATAAAGATTAAGTTACGATAAGTTAAACTATAAGAATTGAGTTATAAATTCGGCGAAATTATAAAAACTAAATAATTAATTTTCTCAACAAAAAATTATATAGATCACTTAGTTATAATAAATGTGACATGATATCTCTAAAATATCGCATGTCACATTAAATTTTGTATGCTGGATAAATTACATTTATGATAGAGTCGAGAACGAGCTCGTCATTTTAGGCCCTAAATTTAGAAGGGCTTGGCCTCAGATTTTTACTTCAAAAATGAAATCGGGCCTAAAAGGGTCGGCCCTGTAGGGTTACGGGCTGGCCCTTTAGGCCTTGTATGTTTTTTTTTACTTTTCAAAATTATTTATATGATAATATTATTATTGATTTTTTATATTTTGTTAATGATGTTGCAAATATTTAGTTGATATTAACTTTTTTTAGAATTAGGTTTCATAAGAATATCTTGTATTAATAATCCTAAAAATTAAAAACTTATAAAAAATATTTCTTAGTTCATAAGTATTCTTACCAACTTTGTATTTTTTGACTTATTTTCTTGTGATTGTTTTATTTATATCTTGTGTTGTTTATTTTATTGACTACTTACACTTTTCAAAACATATTTAGAAGAAGTATTTTTAATTTTGTTAAGTTTTCTCATTAATTATTTGTAATTGTGGTATATAGACAATAGTTTACTTTTGATTATGATTTAATGACCGTGTTTGTTTGTTGCATGATGCATACCGTTCACACTCTAATTTTAACAATATTTATGTGTTAAATTAATAATTCTATTGTTGTAATTTAAAAAAAAAACTGAAAAAAATAAAATTTGTTCAATCTTGTAAAAATATCTTCAGGCTCTGTAGGCCAACCCTGATCCTTATGCTTTCAGGCTAGACTTTGAAAAATAGCAATTTTTTTTACCCCAAACCTAAAAGAGCCTGACCCATTAAGATCAGCCCTGTATGACCGGACCGACCCTGATTCCCAGCTTTAATTTATGATCAAAACCAATTCTCTCACTTCCGTGTAAAATCGAAGGAGTGTATAATTAATACTTGGGTTAATATAATTTTTGGTCCCTGAAGTTTGATCCAATTTTGGTTTTGGTCCCTGAAGTTTTATCCGATTTTGGTTTTGGTCCCTCAAGTTTGAAAAGGACTTGTTTTTTCCGGGTCGGGTCGGGTTTCAAAAACGGGACGCCAAGTCTTTTTCAAACTTGAGGGACTAAAACCAAAATCGGGTGAAACTTCAGGGACCAAAACCACCAATTTCAAACTTGAGGGACTAAAACCAAAATTGGGTGAAACTTCAAGAACCTAAACCACCAATTTCAAACTTGAGGGACCAAAACCAAAATTGGATCAAACTTCAGGGACCAAAAGTTATATTAACCCTTAATACTTTCTACTTCATTTTAAAATTCTTTCTTGCACCGTCACCTCTTCAACACGATGCTTCAGTAAAGATTTGTTACTTGTTGTTCAATAACGATGCCTATAAAAAGTCAGATTTAGGCGTAGATCCTCGTTTTAAAGTAAGAAGCAAGATAGTTCTTTGCCTCTAACTCAGTCACATGATAGTTTTGGCTGATGAAGACAAAGACCTCCAGTTTTGGTTGATGAAGACAAAACCCTCCAAAACAATGTTTTAAGGTACCACTTCTCTCCAATTAAAAGTAATGTCGAAAATGACAAAGAAAATCAGGAAATTTTACTCTTAAATATTTTTTGTTTACAATTTAAAAAGAAAAAATTCTAGAAAAATATAATTAAAAATAGGAAAAAATAAATTGGTGCTGTGTATTTATCAAATACTAAGTAAAAACTAAAATAATAATCTGGGATTTCTAATTATGACCAAAGAACTAAAATGCCCTAACTTGAAAGTATAAGTTTCAGGGTTAATAACAATATTTGTATCTATATTAATAATATTAGATTTTACATTAACGACTTTATTCTCATATTTTACAACTTCATATCCCAAAAACCAAGGATAATTTTGAGGGTATAAGTTTTAGGGGTCAATAACAATATATGTATCTATATTAACAACATCATATTTTACATTAACGACTTTACTTTCATGTTTCACAACTTAATATCCCAAAAATCAGAGATAATTTTGAAGGCACAAATTTCATGAGTCAATAATAACATCTATATCTATATTAACAACATTACTTTCATGTTTCACAACTGAATTCAAGGTAATTTGGTCAGAATTGGAATTTCTATATTCCTACTTTAATTCTAACCTATGATTTTATAAATTCGCAGCATCAACTTATCTGTACTCATTTTTAATTGTTTTTTCTGGAATTTTTCCATTTAAAATCACTCAATATAAGTTAATTTTAATCAATAATCTCAACTACATATATAATACTTAAATATAGATATCTTCATTCTTTTTGGCACATCTGAAGATGCTTGTTATCATTAAGAGCTTTCTTTTTCCATGTTTTCTTTGCTTTTACTCATCTCCACCTACATCTCAATAGCAATATTTTATTATTTTTAATGCCATGATTAATGATTATGTAGTTCCATAACATGTCGTGTCATCACAAACCTAATGAAACGTCCAATTAATTATTATTTATTATTATCAAAGCCCGTGAACTTTTCAGGTTTGGTATTAAATAATTAAATAATGAACCAAAGAACTCTGGTGATGAAGCCAGAAGAATCAGATTCAGAAAACCCAGAATAGTGGGAGAGGAATTTTTTTTTTTTTTAAAACTTTTTCAATGTATTACCTTGCTTGGAATTTCAAAGCACGTTCCCGTTTACTAAAGAACTTTTTTAACCACTACTTTCATTATCTTAAATATAAGACTTAATTAAAATATTTATATTTACCATTTTTTCTAAACTAATTTGTCTAACATATAAATTGGTATATAATTTAATAATACACAACATATGATATGATTAAGTAATTTATTTGATTTTTTTAATCTCCCCAAAAAAATCAACGGGATCTTATATTTAGAATCAGAGGTAGTAATATTTTTAAATAAATAACCTACGAATATTTTAGTTATATAATTAAAATTATTTTTACAATTTCAACTACTCTTCCAGTCCTTAATATAAGACATCTTTACATAATTTGATTAGATTAATGAAGTTTGTTAAATTAATTAATATAACATGTATTTTTTAAAACACCATAGTCATCTTCTTTAACTCCCTACTTCCTTCTCCTCCTTGATTATTGTTGAAAGAGCATCAATAGAGGTAAATTAAGAAAAGATTGATAAATAAAAAAATTATCTCTTATATTTAGGACTAAAATCAACTCCCTAAATATATCTTATATTAAAAATAAAAAGAATATTTTATGACTTGCATTACTCTATCATCTCAGTGGCTTTGAAAATCACGAAGTAATATATTTAAAATTTTAAACGGGTAAGCCAGATTTGTCCTATGTCTATTTTATTTTAATAAGGAAAAAAAAAAAAAGTCGTGTTCGTCAAGACTCGTGTCTACAGAAGTTATGTGGGCTTGTCTTTTTTAGGAAACATGAGCCATAAGTCGTAGAGCCCGTTTTCATATTTCCAGTTCTCCCTAGCAATCAAATGTTCGTTTGGAATAGTTTATTTTTGGACAATAAATGCTTATAAATCATAATTCAAGGTATACGAGGTAAATATGTGAGAGGAGTTTTATCTCGGCTTGCGTAATAAGGACTTATTTGCCCCCAAAACGTGTTTCCAAACACAACCCAAGACTATGACCGATATTTTTAAAGGAAAATTGTCTATAAATACCTATTTAAAAATTTTATTACTCATAAGTACTTGAATTTGAATATTGATATTTTTAGTTTATGAAAAGCTTGAAAGTATTGATATCTTCTTTTTTTATATGGTCATCTGACTGGGTGCTAGACTCAATCAGGAATAGCTTTCTCAAAAGTGTTTTGTGCAATCACACAAATTTGAATTCGAATTCAAGACCTCCTACTTGAGCAGCCAAAATCCCTTTCTATGGGACCAAAGTCTCTTGGCATATACTAAAACTTTTTGTGTATCAGTTATTTATAAACAATAAAAATTTTCAAATATATACTTAAAGGCAATTTTTCCTATTTTTAGTTTACCATCTCCAACCGAAACACCAAAAATACCTTGTTAACACAGGTTATAACTAAATGATGACATCCAAATGTTTTATGAAGTTGATAGTTAGTGATCCCAAATAGAACCGCTCTCAAATATATATCATGGAAGGAAGAATCTGGATCTAACCAAGTTTGATATATGCATTGTCCTCTAGTTGTGAGTTGCATTGTGGTTCTTGCCCTTGAAATTGCTGCTAATTGAATAACACTTTTAATTTTGATGCTTTCCCACGCAGCATAAGTTGGCCTAATCACGGCTTAAATATGCCTTTGGATAGGTAATTTGTTTGATTAATGGATTAACAAGCATTGTGCTATATTTATCCTTTTTTTTTTGTAATTTAATGGTTTTGTTTTGTGAAATAAATTGGTCACGAAGATAAGGGTGGGTTGAGAGGAATAGAAGGCATAAATCTTAATATACCATACTCTAATACAGGATGCTCACACTTTAGCCAAATTGCATAATACCCCCTTTACTAAATATAAGATAATATTGATTTTTTGGAGAGATTAAAGAAGCTAATTAAATTACTTTAAAATATTTATATTTGTCATTTTTTTCAAAATATTTTATCTAACTTATAAAATGATATATAATTTAAAGATACACAACATATGATATGATTAAGTAATTTATTTAAATTCTTTAATTTCTCTAAAACAAGTCAACTTTATCTTATATTTAGAATCGGAGATAATAATGAGTAAAAACCAAAATCCCATATCAGTCAAATAAGTATGTGAGGGGAGAGTCGAGGTTATAAAAGAGGAGGGAAGGCATAGGAAACAAACCAAGATAATTAAATCCGGACCGGTCAGTGAACCGGTCGAGGTACTGGGTCAAGGGTCAGTGGGTCAGACCGGAGTCAAACTGGAGCTAAACCAGAACCAAACCGGTGAGAAATGAAATATTTTAGACTTATAGTATGAAATTCTAAAGGAAAAATGTTTAAAAATTTTTTTTAAAAAAAAATAAAAAATAAAAAATCTGACCCGGACCGGACCTGTTTAAAGGCCGGGTCGCCGGTTTCCGGTCCGGTTCGGTCGGGCCGGTCCGGGTTAGATAACCCTGAAACAAACCACATAACCATAGTTAAATAGTTCATCCAAATATGGTCGGACTGGTTGAATATGGAGACTGATTTTATCAGTCAATTGAATGCCAAATATTATTAGGGGCTTTCGCCTTCCTCATAATATTTGGTATTATGATTTGATTAATTTTTTTTTTTCCACTGAAAAAACCGACAAACTTGTGAGGGAGAGGGCTTTGTAGGTCATGGTTTTAACTAGTTATTAAAATAAATTTAGATAGCTTTAGAATGATTATTTTTGTCGTGACGTAATTTTTTTATTTTATATATTTCAATTTTAATGTTCTAACAACAAATTAATTGTTTAGTTTATCACTAAATAGAATTAATATTCTAGGTTATGAAATGAATATTTATTTAAAAGTTTTTTAATCATTGTTCAAGTAAAACTATTAGAAATTGTCAATGTGAGTGATGGATAGGGCTTGTTTAGTATGAGGCGAGGGGAGGGGACGAAAAGTGGGTGGAGAAAAAAATTTTTAAAGTTGGATTTATAAAAATAAGAAAAGTGGGGTTAAAAGTTTTAAATTTGTTTTTCTTACTCTTTTATCTTATATGTTCTCTATATTAAAATTTTATAATCCCATTTTTTTAATTTTCTTAAATCTAACTCATAAAAATTTTCTCTCTCCTCCTTTTTCCTCCAAATCCCTCATACCTAAGTGTTGCATCCATCCCTCACATTGCTTAAATATGTCAAGGGATACATCTTTTGTATGATTAGTGGATTAACAAGATCTGTGTTATATATGGCGTATGTGTGATTCAATTATTGTGTTTTTGTGAAAATAATATTACTAGAGGATTTTGTCTTCCTCATAATATTTGGTATTTTTGTTGATCTGATTAAAATTTTTTGTTTCCAAAAAAAAAAAAACCAAACAAATACATGAAGAAAAGGAATTTTAGATTATGCTTTTAATCCCTTTTTTTTTTTAATTTTTGCCCAGGCTTAATTAGATTGGGTTAGAGTGATTATTTTTATCATGACGTTGTTATTGGCATTTTATACATTTTAATTTGAACGAAGTATGTGCCGCAGATATATTATTGTCATGCTAGAAAGGCTTATGAGTTGTAATTTCGTTTATTAATGTGTAATACATATTTCATGTAAAAAAAATAATTTTATAACTCTATATACAGTTTTTATTGAACAGACTGATAATTTTATTTATGAATGTTATTGTTAGTATCTTCAAATTAATATTTTAAGATATAAAATTAATATTAATTAAATTTTTTTTAATAATTATTGTTCAAACACATCTATTAGAAAATTGTGCCAGTAATTGATATTGATGCCTCCAACCTCTCTAGGTCTGGGGAGCACATTGAATCCTAAAGTATGCCTAGACATAGGTCAATTGTTTGATTTGTGGATTAACAAGCACTGTGCAATGTATGTTCTGTTTGTAATTTAATTGTTGTGTACGTTTTGCAAAATAAATTAGCGACGAAGATGAGGGTGGGTAGGCAGGATTAGAAGGCATAAATCTTAATACATCATAGATACTCTGAGATAGAATATCTACGCTCCAAACAAATCATATATCATATAATAAGTAAAAACTGAAGTCTTATATTGGTAAAATAAGTGTCTATTTGGATTAGC